>CM042687.1:183399154-184732487 GCA_023614405.1 Avena insularis | reverse complement strand
ATCTAGCATCATCACAATCATTACAAAGATCAAGGCACTAGTTTCATTTATTTTCTTTTAGAAAAGTAAATTCTACTCATTGAAAAACTACTTAAGATTTAATATTATCCAATTAAAACATGGGATCATGTTGACACATGTCATCACTACATATTTCAGTACTTGGGAATGTGATTGAAAGTGGTGTCACAATTTAATAAGGTTTAACCTTTTTATTTTAATTAAATAAAATGACTAGAAATTCCTATGGGGCATTCTTTTATTACTTTTTCATTATTACTGCAAGTAAACATAGATATTTTAGTATATTCAGAAAGGTCTTATCAAATGTGATTTTTGAGAGTTGGAATCAACTCAAAAGCTTTTATGGTTGAATTTTGAAAAATGTTTGAACGCAGAAAAGCCTCTGCCTTGTTATTTTTACTATAGGTGATCTATAAATTCAAATGGTTTGAATCCAACGGGCTTGGATTTAGAATTTCAATACCTTTCTACTAAAGGTTCGTTCAATTTGGTTCAGTGAATCTCTGTGGAATGATTTTTGAATCTACTGCCAGAACTAGATTTGAAACTAAATAGATAAATCAAATTTCAAACGAACTGGGTCGCGCAGGTGTTCTAAATGGGTCGGCCCATTGTGCACAGCGTGCGCGCAGGCTGGTTAAGTGGTTGTCCCCACACGTCAGTGGGACAGGGGGTGCGAAGGGGTACGGGGTGATTACAACCGTAGGATTAGATGTAAGATGAATAGCAGAGGGTCGTCTTCCTCGCTAAAAAGAACTCGATGGGTTCGAACCCTAGAGCGGCAAGTGCGGGTCTGTGGCGGCTCACCGAAGCTCAGGCGATGGTCGGTGATGGGGGCAAACTACGAAGTCGACGACGGCGGTTCTCCTGGTACTGGTGGCTCCTCCAGGGGTGGTTCCAATCGACATCGCCCTTCTCCTCCAGCAGCGGCAAGCTCTGGCGAAATTCTGGTGATGCTACGCTCGCCTTGCTCCGGGAAGAAGTGGGAACGATCAGTGAGAGGTGGGTAGTGGAATGGTGTGAAGAATTCAAGCGGGGAAGGCCTCTATTTATATTGCGACGAGGGAACCGAAGGGTGCGGGTTGAGCTCGTCGGGGTCGGCGTTACAGTGAGCTAACGACATGGCTGAAGGTAGGGGACGATGCGCGGTCTCCTGGCGAATCTCAATGTCTTAATGGCGTGGCAAGGGAAGGTGCGGTTCGGTGGGAACGCGTCGATGCTCTGAGCGGCACCAACATTGGTTTTGATGGCGCATAGTGGCTATGGGTCGCGCGTTGGCGAACGGGGTTGTCTGGGAGGTTCCTGGGGTGGTGGTGATCACGTACGGGGGCGGCGAAGGCGAGGCGCGGTCTGTGCGAGCGTGTCGAGCGCGACGCTCTGGCGCGCTCTCAGCATGGTCACAGAGACATGGGTGTGTGTGTTCTCTGTGTTCCAGTGCCTGGCAGCGGTCAAGGGCTGAGAGGGGGTGGCGATGGACGGTGGCGTGCTTCTTGGGCACGGTGGCTAGGCATGGCGCTTGCTCTAGCTAGCTATCCATGGTTGGCTGGCAAGGGTTCTCTCGGCATGGAATGGCATGGTGCAATGGTAGGGGTGTAGGTTAGTTCAAGGCATTGGTTGGCACTGTGGGAGACAGAGATGATCAATGGTGAACAATGGTTGCAAAGATCATTGCTCAAAACTGTAAAGTTTGGCCAAATTGATTTTCCGTCTCCAAGTGTTTTATGAAATGGCTGAAAGAGATTTATATTTGAATTTTTGGATGAATTTTGGTGGGTTCAATGGTCACATACTAGGTAGTCTCTGGTTGATTAGATTTGTCAAGGTGCACTAGTTTAGTTAGGTTTTGAGAAATAATGATCTTCCCATATGAACTAGATTCAATTTCAAATGTCATTTGAATAGGGTTGACAAATGTTTCGTGGGTTTGCAAGGTGGGTTTGGGTTCACTTTTACTTGGTATAGCAAGGGGTGAAAAGAATTATAATTGTTTCTATTTGAAATCTTGGACTAGAAACACTCAAAGTGGTCTAGTGAGCAAGATTGGCAAAAATGACCATTTGCTTATTTGGTTTGTTTTTTAATTTCTCTTGATTTGATTCTGCTTGGAAATGATTTAGATGATGTTGTTATCATCTTTAAACCAATCCTTGCTAGTCACAACAATCACACAAGTCCATTCAAGCATTCATGCATTCATCACATACACACATGGATTCATATGGGTTTAATTAACAAAAGTTTTTGTTAACCCTAATTTTGGGTGATTGGAAAAGATAACCTTGATTAATATTTTTGGGATGTTACATTATGACATATGAATGGTATGTACAAACCATTGCCAAAATTCAATGTGTGGGCATGGTGGCATGTGGGGTTGCGAAGGGGGCAATGGTTGGCTTGGATCACCAACTAGGCCCCACATCATGGAATTGTGGATTGGAAAGTATGCCCAGTTGTGCAACAAGGAGTTGATCTCTCATGGGTAAAGCAATGGACGTTTGCGGAGTGTAAGAATTGTAACTTGTTACTCCCTGTTCCGAGAAAGAACTGCGAACGTGGCAATAAAGGAACTCCTTGAAGTTCTGGTCAACCTGTAAAGGCTGATGGGCATAGTTTTTAATAATAAAATCAATCTTTGAAAAAGGTTAATCAAAAAATGCATAGGGCCAAGGACTAAAAGTCCGAGGTGGTAGATAGTGCATCAAACTTCCCACTTTGCATATCATGAACTTGATGGGTAACGCTGTTACTCGCTCTTTCCTTTAATCCCCTGCTTAGACTCTGAGGAGCCAGAAGACACTCTGATGTACATAGCAGGAGGACAAGAGGATGTCTACTTCGAGGAACCCGATCTGTCCGGAGGAATGCAAGGGGTGGAATACGAGATATGCTATGGAGTGGAGGGCAACGAGTCTGAGTAGTTGCCTTAGTAATTAGTAAACCAATTGAGCGGAGCAGGATAAAATTTATAAACTAAGTTGTTAAGCTGAATTTAGGGTATGAGTTTGAAACTTTAAACTTCCACTGACGACTAATTAAGTTTGGTTTATAAGTTTGAATCACCTTAAGTTCTGAACTTCTGGTATTGTAATATTAATGAAGTGTGTATATTTGTAATATGGACCCGCAATGTTTCTATTGTACCACTATGCGGGATGTGATATTTACAGAATAGTGTTCTGTAGATGTCATGTCAATGATTATAGTGGTATGCTGGGCCACCGCAAATCCCCCGCGTCCCCTCATGCCAGTTTTCGCAAAAAAATCAACCCTAGCCACCTCGAATCGGAAGCTCCCGATCCGCCACCATCGGAGCTTATAGACGAGCTCGATCTTGAGGTCTTCGCCATTCCTCTTCCTCCTATTTCTTCCCCGTGACTTCTCTACTCTCCTTATTGTTTTCCCCTCTCTACAAATGCCCAAAATTGCCTACATCCTTCACCGGAGTGCCACCGCCACCAATCGCCTCCATTCGCTCATTGCCATCGTTTGGAGAAGGGAAAGCCACCGCCAAGAACACCATAATGACCGCTGTCAACCTCCTATTCTTGTTTACCAACTTTCCTTTGTTGGAGACCGCCGAAGAGCTATCCAACACCACCATCTAAAGCCACGCCGCCTTCCGACACCGCCCAGCTCCAAGGTGAGGAAGCTCGCGTTACCAGCACCGTCGATCTGGAACCTGACGTCCACGATTAGATCTTGTACCAAACCGGTACGGGGGAATCATGTCGCGCCGCGTGCCTATTGCGTTGGCCAGTCAACCGCTAGTCAAGCAGCCCTTTTCTGCAAAATAAAATGATTTAAAATTTGGAGAAATTGTGTTAAAGTTGTAAAATCCATATAAAACTTATTATAGCTCCAAAAATAGCAAATAATATACGGTTTTAAAGGTATTTTTATGTAGATTATTAATATGTAATTCTATCAGACATATAATGTAAGTATTTGTCATGATTATTTAAATGGTTTAATACCCATTTGGAGTAATTGTCACATCCCAAGATTTTCCAAATCTTGTTATGTGAAAAATAAAAGAATAAAATAAAACTTTGTTGAATTTCAGGGTGAGAAGAAACTTTTTGAATCCAATTGGAAACTTTCAAAACCTATTTGGATCAAATAAAATCCTAAAGGGATTTAAAAAGATAAATGAACAATAAAGTTAAAAATATTTTGAAATTACTATTTTTGGATCTTTTAATAAAAAGATTTGGTTTTCAAATGAGAAGGTAGAAAAATAAATAAGGATTATTTTAAAGAGCCAAATTAAAACTTGGTGAAGCCTTTGAAATAAAATATTTCTATTTGATAAAAATAATAAAGATTTATTTAAAAAAATAATAAGGATTTAATATCCAATTTTATTAGAAATGAAGGTTTTACTATTTTAATTAAACATCAAAACTTATTTATTTATTTTAAACAAGTTTTCCAAGTATTCTTTATTTTCAAATAAAACCTATTGATTTGGTTTTGAAAATATTTAGACTTCAAATGGAGTTTTTAAATAAATTATAACCCATTAGATTTAATAACTAATGTCGATTTTATTAAATTATAAATGGATCCTAAAATAAAAATATTATTTTATTTTGGGACTTGGAATATTTCTGTTAAATAGAACCAAAACTCAAGGCAAAGTTTGGAGGAGTTTTGAATTGTTGTGAGTGTTTGAATAGTTGTTTGAATTTCAAAACAGAAAATAGAAATAGAAAAAGATAAAGCTATTGGAAAGAAAAAAATAGAATCAGACATGACCAACTCGTCTGCCCAAAGAAGCCAAAGACCAGCCCAGCTACTCCCCACGCGCGAATCGTTTTTCACCAGAAGACCCACCCGCGCAGAAACTAACCAGTGGCTCCTGTTTCCCCCTCTCTCTCTCGCTGACTGCTGAGCCCCACCGCCAGCTCACTCTCTTCTTCCTCGCGCAGACCCCGCCCTGCCGTTGCTGCCATTTACGCCGGCGATGAATACGCGATGAATACGCCCTTGATTTCTCCCAGTAACCGCACCCATTTAACCGCCTGCGTCTACCCTCTCTTTTCCCCCAGACCCCGCACCACGAGAGCCTCTAGGCTGCCCCAATTCGAGCCCGCGCTCTCACTGCTCCGGCGAGCTCCACAAACAATTCCTGCCAGTAGGCACCACCCCTTGCCTCCTCGACCAAGCTCACACACTACCCTGCCCCTGGCGCTTCTCCCGGTGCTTTCCATTTACCCGCGGGCGCCCCAGAACGTCGACTTCGACAACATCCGAGCGCCGCCGCGTCTGCTTCTTACTCCGGCAAAGTTTCCTGGTAAGCACCAACCGCCTCGAGCCCTCTCGATCATGCTCACGTGAATCCCACACTCTCCCGCATCTAACCCTGCCCCTATCTTGTCTTAGGGTGGACTGCAATGTCGCCCCCGACAACGAACAGAGCCGTTTGACGCTGACGACGTCTCCGGCGAGCGATTACTCCCGTCCCTGAGTGCCCCTTGCCGAGCCAACCACACGTTGAGCACCACCTCGACCTAGCGAACACGGTGAGAACCTCCCCTTCTCTCTTTGCTTCCTGCATCTCCAGTACCGCCACCGTCTGAGCGTCGCCGCCGCCAGCCGCCGCGCAGCGCCGCCAGTTCTTGGCAAATCGATAAGAGCCGTTCGATCCAGATCGTAGTGACACGATAGAACCACTTAACGGCGAAGGGGTACGCAATCTGAGCCGCGCGATCTATTTAAATCCAACGCCCCGCAGAGGCCGATCCAACCGAACCGATATCGACCAGTAGTTTTGCGCGCGTGGCCAGTCTTTGATTTAAAACAGATTTTTGAATCAGATTGATTTGCAAATTCGGAAGCCTTGTAACTTTTGATCCACACGTCAAAAAATTGCAAATTTTATATCAATGGAATCAGTGGAACAAGCCCTATCCAACCATGCAATTTGTTTAGTAAAAAACTTCTGGTAAAATGTTTGTTTTTGCAGAAACATTTGTATGCTTGTTTAGGTTATAAAAATTATTCCAAAATGATTTTGGGGTTAAAATCTTTGAAAATTGGTTTGTTGTGAACCTAATGACCCTAGGAACCAACCCATGGTTTTAAAAATGGATTTTGTGAAGTTTAGGAATAAAAACTTGAATTAACTCATTTCTAGTCAAATAAAAAATATTGATTTTGCTATGAAAATGATTTTAGAGTAAAAACTTTGGGAAAAATGATTTGAATCAAACCTACTGTTTTGAGATTAATAACTTATTTGGTGAACAACACAAAAATTGTTGCCATGCTAAAAACATTTTCCACCACATAAAATAATGATTGGATTTGAAAAATGGTTTTTAGATAAAACCCTTTTGCAAATGACTTTGCCACTTTAGAAAATGACCACCTTGAGCCTTACATTGTATAGTGCCTAGTAGAAACCACCTTTGCAAATAAAACTATCTTTTGCATGCTTGCATGCATGACTTATGTGTGATGATTTGTTTGATTGATTAATGGTTGGAATGCTAGTTGATATTGTGTTTGCTTGATTGATTTGTAGTGAAGTTAGAAAAGTGTGAAACTAGCTAGATCAAGGAGTGAACCAACATTCCCTACCAAAAGAAAGGCAAGTGACACTGTCATCTTAAGTCCTACTATTTTCATTATACTTAGTGGATTTTGAAAACATGCATGAAAAGAATTTCTATACTTATGCTATGCTAAATCCTAATAGGATACCTTATATATTCCTTAGTGAAACAATGTAGTTGTAAAATGCTTAGCCATGCAACATATTTTGAGAAGAGATACATGTTGAGATTTTATAAAGATGAGAAAAGACTTGTGTTTTATATAATAAAACAAGTA
This sequence comes from Avena insularis, assembly GCA_023614405.1. Classification (NCBI taxonomy): domain Eukaryota; kingdom Viridiplantae; phylum Streptophyta; class Magnoliopsida; order Poales; family Poaceae; genus Avena; species Avena insularis. Next base: position 184,725,623 of record CM042687.1, on the reverse strand, counting down.
CTCAATGAACCACCTGGGTGGACAAGGATACTCAAGTTTTGGACAAGGTGGCAACAAAAGGAATCATGTCGATGGCAATCTCTTTGTGTTGTGCACCAAAAAGAAAACCACCTAGGGACTTAGAGATTGAACATGTTTCTCCAACAGTGGCTTTCGTGTACAGCCACATGCTATATGGCTCTGGCTTAGTCAACTACATTGGGAAGACCCATGCATTGTCTTCAGGATTACTGGAAATGAGGGAACTAGGAACCCTACATTGGTGCCTGAAGACAAGCTAGCAATGGTGTATGGGACGACCCTCTGGAAAGACTTCGTCACATTCTCAATCTGCCAGTACTCCATCTTGGTGAGTACTTATCCAGCGGCCACTGGTGGCAACAAGATGAGATTGTGTCATGTGGGTAAAGTGTACAACTTCTGCAGAAGATAAAAATTCTAAGTACTTAGCTGTGTCCCCGGTTATGGACAATACTGAGCAACTAAAGCTTGAAGCTATGGGAAATCTCGACATTCCAATTTCTAAAAGAAAAACTTTAAAGTGACAACAAAAGACTTGAAACACTTGGGGTGTACCAATGAGCTCAAGAGATTTGGATAAAAACTTGAAGTACTTGGGGTGTACCAAGGAGCTCAAGAGATTTTGATAAAAACTTGAAGTACTTGGGGATTTACCAAGGAGCTCAAGAGATTTTGACAAAGACAAGAAACACTTGGGGATTTACCAAGGAGTTCAGAAAGATTTGACAAAAGATCAAAACTATTTTGAAAAGATAGGATAAATTATTGCTTTCTTCAAATGAGCCTAAAACCCCACTTAGCCAAATATGCATGTAATGATAGGATCCACTTATATTTCTACATAGTAGTGAAACTTGCCAATACAATTCAAATGTATTGACCCTTGTGGCTGTAACTTGATATGTTGTAGGTTTGTTTGATATTAGTGAAGTTGATTGATTAGGATTACAAGTCTACAACCAACATGTTTGCCTGTGGCACTTTGAAGATGAAGGACCCCATGCTTTTAGATATTCTGCTGCAATGTAATGTATTAGCCAAATGAGCTATGTAAGATGTAATAAAATTATGTTATTCCTGGTTATAAAGTTATATTATGACCCTTGTTTCTTGATATTACATCTTAACTGTGGATGCTAGCTATTGATCCAGGGACTAGCATTGTAAACACAGGGATCTCTACCTTATCTAAGGTTGGGACCTCTATAGTAATAAATTCATAAGAAAAAAAACCACTGTTTAGAAAATTTCAAATAATATGTCCCTGGAATCACAAGAAGAAGTAGAATCTATTTCTGCAATAAAATTGCAGGTTTACAGTATATAGTACTTTTAGTATAATAAAATGCTTTCTTTAGTATTTTAATTATTTAAAAAGATTTGTATGTCCTTTTGGCATGATTCTAGTTGCCCCTGACTCTAAGTAGGAACATCTATACATTAGTATTTTTACCTAGATTTTAAAAACCTTTCAACGATAGAGCCTAAATTATTTGATTAAAGTCCTATTAATTGGATCCTCGAATTGCATATTTTGTTGTCAATGCATTAAAAGTTTTACATTTGTACATCCAGTAGGTATATTGAACAGAGAATATAAAAGTGCTACTGAAACTTTGTTCAACTTGTCATGCATGCATTTGTTGCATATTTCTTGATTCCTATGTGTTGTTGTTTATGTGTTGTATCGTTTTCGTGTAGATTGTGAGGAGTGTAACCCGTATGACTTTCAAGACAGTGCTTTTGACTCCAACTCCTACCAAAGCAAGTTATTTTTCATAAACGTCCTATTGTTTATTTTATCTATGCATTTTAGATTTGTTTTTGTAGTTACATGTGTAGGAATACTATCGCTATGCTATGTCCCATTGTTGCCATAGAATTCCTTGTTAAGCGAGCCATCATATGATAGATATGCTTAGTTGGGCTTATTTAGACGAGGATGTTTTGCTAGAAACTGAAAAAACTTAATTAACAAACTCTCTGGGTGGAATTGGTAATTACTTAGATCGTGAATGATGGGCCCATGTCTATGGTTTACCCATGTATCTCATTTGTGGACAGCCACCTAGGTTTGAAAGAAAATGATTAGTGTCTTCGTTTGGTAGCTTCCGTATGCAACCATATGCCAGTGAGTTATGGGTGGCTGGATGGACTTAGTAGGTCCTGGTGAACCGAGCTCTATCCAGAGATGTAGTGTTTGTGGTAGGTTGGAATGGTGCGTGGATGGGCTTGGGGAACTACTTCCCGAATTGTATCTTCTTGGACTTCTCCCTATCATCACACAATATGAGTTTGGTGGAACAAGTTGAGCTGTCCAAGTCATATTGGTAAAGTGTACAAACCCCTATAGGGTATAAATCTAAGTGCTTAGTCGTGTCCCCGGTAATGGACATTTGAGTTGCTGAATTATTAAGGCTATGACATGTTCTCATTCATTCTAAATTTGAAATTGCTAAAATATGTGGATGAGCATAATTGGGTTGTTTGATGATAATTAAATGATTTACAAATGATAGGATAAAATTATTTTTAAGCCGCAACTAATCCTAAACTTCACAAGCCAGATATGCATGTAATATTACACTTGTTTCCTCATAAGTTCCACTTGCCAATACATTCAAAGTATTGAACACTCATTGGCTGCAACCTTTTATGTTGCAGGTTACTGTTCCGATTGTTCTGAGTGATCTTATAGGTTGCGACCCTCCACTCAACAATTGTTCAGCTATGGCGCAATTGAAGATGGAGTCTACTATTTATTTATGCTTCTACATGTTACTTCAATATTTGTGCTAGCCTTGAGCTAAGCGTTATGTAATAATTGCAAATTCTGGATCATTCCATGTAATAATGATGCATTGTTTAATTCTTTGGTATTCATCTATATTGTGTGTGCTAGTGAACCGATCTAGGGATTAACACTATACACATGATCTCAGCCTTTTCAGGCGAGGGTGTTACAGGATGGTATCAGAGAAGTGTGTTGAATGTAGGATCGTGACCTAGGAATGGAATAGGAAATCCGTATGAAATTATAAGCACTATTTCATTCTATCTATTCTTTTCTTACACTTCTTTCTAGTATCTTCTTGTCACTTCAATTCTCATGCTTTTCTCTTTTAAAACATAGAAGGAAGACTATTTCTAGTAATGAACTTGTAATTTTGTACTTATTAGATTCTTTTAATCCTTCATCTATCTTTTCTAATATTATCTTGTTCAAAACTTTTAGATGAACACTCATGCGAGGAAGTGCGAGATTTAAGAATAGTTAGATGATGTCCACCATATAGTTTTGATATGATTTCATTTAGATCTAGCAATCGATCATTGCAAGAACTTGTTTGATAGTTGATTTATTATGTTTAGGTTGTGCTATTTGATACCTTAAAGTTCCAGAATATGTTTGGGAGATTCTATAATATATTAATGAAGGTTTTGATGAAAAACTCATGATATTATTGCTACCGTTTTCTGCATGACCTGTAGTACTACACGATTTTTAGTAATTTATAGGTAACTCTGAAAAATCTGAAAAAATAAGATCTAAAGCACAATTAACTATACTGTATGCGCAAAGATTGGATAAAATTCCTGATTAGTTTAAGGTGTCTAGAAAAATTCTTGAATACTACTATAGTTTCGGACAGATTCTGTCCATTGCTTTCAAGATTGTAGGTTCACCACCAAATGAATTTTAGTCAAAGGAAAACTATTTTGTGTATGGTATGCCACTAAAAAAACTTCTGGAACATAAACAAAACTATTTTTTCTTGAGTGTTGTTTGTAATGATTGTTTGCTTGTGTGTCAATTGCTTGTTTCATATAGTTTTGGGTAGTATTAATTCTCTATTCTTTCTATCTATATATCATCTATGCTATACCAAGTAGGTTCTACCTCATTATCAACCCACTGAGGTGGAGATGAATTGATATCTACGGATGGATGATACAGTTAAATCCTAGGGATTGGACCACATGATTTACCCACCAACTCGATCATATTGGATTCACATGGCTTGGATGCAACTATAACATGGATTGGAAGGTTAAGAATCAAGTTATGATAGATTGGTATGGAACCACACTCAAAAGGAATAAGAAATCATATTTAGATCAACATTAAACATGGGAGATGCCAAGTTTACTTCTCTTAAGGGGTTAGCCTCGAATATACCACCCACACCTTGCTAGCCATTTCGAATCTCGAGGACGATATTCATCTTAAGGGGGTTAGTCTGTCACATCCCATATTTTTGTACGGGAAAATTTCATAGGATACATATGCATTGCATAAAGCATCATGCAAACTTCATTTTTCAAAACCCTTTTTCAATAAAACCTATTTCCAAATAACCTTTCCTCTCATGTTAGGGTTTAAATGAAAAACTTATGGTTGTATTTTCCAAATGGACAGGAATATGTTTCCCTAGTAGTCCTAAATCATATTACGAATTTTAGAAAAATTTAGAAAGAAGAACCACTCCATTTGGAGTTTATATGAAAAAGATATAATAGAAATACTAAATATAAAAAGGAAAAACAATAAAGGAAAAAAGAGAACCCAACCAGCCGGACCGCAGCGGCCCAGCCCAGCTAGCCAGCTTGCTACCAGCCGCCGCCTCTCTCTATCCCTTCTGGGCGCGCAGAAGAAACATCCCACCAGCGGCCCATCGAGCGGGCACCACATCAGCGCCCTAGCCCGCCTCACTTCCTCCATGCTGCTGACGCAAGGGCCCACCGCACCGTCACCTTCCTCATGACGAAAATTGTCCCAGAGAGTCGTATCGATCCCGATACGAGCCTCCGCAAAATCCAACGGATTTTTTCGATCTCCTACCCTCCTCGTCATGTCATCATCCCCATAAAATCCCCCGCGTCCCCTCGTGCCAGTTTTTCACAAAAAATCAACCCTATCCACCTCGAATCGGAAGATCTCGATCCGCCGTCATCGGAACTTGCAGACGAGCTTGATCTTGAGGTCTTTGCCACCCTATGCCACTCCTCTTCCTAACTTGTTCTCTTCCACGTGACCTCCCTACTCTCCTCATTGTTTTCCCCTCTATGCAGAAGCCCAAAATCGCCTGCATCCCTTTCCAGAGTGCCACCACAGCCAGACCCCTCCATCCTCTCGTTGTCGTTGTTTAGAGAAGGGAAAGCCGCTGCCAAGACCACCATCGTGACCTCCTGATGGAGGGGTTAACCTCTTGGGTGGCCCGATCTTCACAGATCTCGTGGTCAAATCGATGGGAAAGCGAGGGGAAAGGGAGAAGGTAGCGGAAGAGAACACACACCTCGCGAAGAACACGATGAACACACGCAAAACTCACACGATACAAGGCCGATTGCTCCCGAACGGCGGCCACCGGTCTGATAGAATCCTCGCAAGGAAAGATCGGTCAACGTGCTCCCTCAAATCCACATCGGAGAGGGAAGAACACATTGGGGAGGGTCTTGACAACTTGGAGACGAGACACCGAACTCCAAGGCCTTGTTCAACGATGGATGCGTGATGCAAAGTCCAATCGAGGTTGGTGACGATGGTCGGTCCCCTTGGTAAAGGGAATGAGGCAAAACTAGAGATTCCACAATGGGGATTTTCTTTAGTCTATCATCTATGCCTAAGGGATACATGAGGGGTGGGGGCTCTATTTATAGGCCAACCACTAAACAAGGGTAGTTTATGGATAAAACTAGGGTTTTGGACGAGCTAGAGGGGTACATGGGCCAAAGGCCCAACAGGTGCGCGTAGGCACACATGACCGGTAGTACCGGTCATCACCGGTAGTACCGCTCTGGGACCGGTAGTACCGCTTGCGGTCCTGGAGAGTCAGTTGGAGCCGTCAGTAGCGGGCGGTAGTAGGGGCGGTAGTGCCGCTGACCGGTAGTACCGGTTCCAGATCCGGTAGTACCGCTTGTAGTCCTAGGGCTTCTGTTGGCGTCGTCTGTAGGGAGCGGTAGTAGGGGGCGGTAGTACCGCCGGCCGGTAGTACCGGTCGCTAGATCCAGTAGTACCGCTGGAGACAAAGAGCATTTGGCGATCTGCCTTCTTCCGCCTCCTCTTCCAAGCCTCCGTCTTGTCGGGCTTGATGCTTCGGGCTTCCTCCCTTGCCTCCGTACTTGTCAATGTGAACCTATCATGCATATGTGACGGAGTATGAAGTAGCATACCATTCAATAGGGTAGGAAGGGGGCTCGCATAGAGGAACAGATTCACCTTTGGAGTCCATGAAGACTTGGCGTAAGTTGGAGACGAAGATGTGGTAACGACCGTAGGTCGGGCTACATCAGCTCCCCCCCTTCAAAAAGAGTCATCCTCGACTCTACATGCTCATCACAAAGTAGAAGCGGTCGAGATACCTTCTTGATCCTGGGGTTCACCATATAGTCGTCCTCGAGAATATTGACTTGACAACACTTCAAAGTTCCTTCACCTTCCATGAAGCCTACAAAGCTCACAACAAAAGCGAAGCAACACTCAAAGCGTAGCCAATTCATGAAGATTATAGCATGAGTCCTCAAGTAGAAGGAAGTCACCTTATCTTGTAGAGATAGCTCGATGAAGGGTAGACATAGGTAACTCTCTTCGGTTCTTCTTGTCAACATATAGTCCATAGAGGTTGACGTGTATGCATTTGTACCTTCATACAACAAAGACCAAGCAACATATGTTTGTGTGTGATAGAGGAGCATGTCATTTGTGGCATGTCCATTCTTGTTCACAACACGATTAGCACAACTCAAGTATAGCAAACGGGATGCATATGCAAGGTCAAAGTGCATGGAAATCTTTGCAAAATCATCCAAATGTGGGAACTCAAAAACTCCATATAGCATCTTATTGTGGCATTCAAAGCAATCGAATAGAAATTTGGTCAACATCTTTGATGCAAAAATAGGATAATTTGGCAAAAACACAAAAGGAAGAATATCCAAAACAACATCATTATGTGTGCCAACCAACCATTGGAAAGAGAAATTGTTCGACATGTTGGATGTCACACACAAATCATCGATAGCAAATATCATGGGAATATGAGTATCCCAAGCGGAAGCCAAAGTAACGTGTTTGCAAACAAACCAAATGAAAGAGCAAGTGGTCCTTATGTTTGTTGCAACAACAAGACGAGATTCTTGGAAGCTCTCATGACAATACATGCTCTTAATGGAATTGTGGTTGCACACAAAACATCGGAAAGAGAAAATGTTCAACATTTTTGTTGCAACACACAAAGCATCATTATCCAAAAGCGAAGAAACATGAATGTCACAAGGGAAGATAATACCATTAACATGCTTGCAAGCAAACCATAGGAAAGAACAATTTGTCAACATGAAAAAAGCAAAGCATGCAAAAGGTATCAGAGCTGGGTTCGATCTTGAACTCACTTGTGGGATGCTCTCAAGAGCTCTTTTTGTCAACTCGTGCTCAACCGAGGTTGACATGATAGTGCGGGTACCTACACACATCATATGTAAAAGGAAGAACGTGTGTGCATGGTAGAGATGAACATCATCCATCATGACGTATCTCTTCTTGTGCACATCACCATTAATGTCAATCAAGTATGAAAGAGATGCATGGTGAGTATGCAAGTGGGGAACATGCTTATCTTGGCAATCATCAAAATCTCCAAAAATTGAGAAAGCTATGGGGGCCATCTCATTATAACGCATATACTCAATATTGTTGCAAGCAAAGCGAGTGAAATAGCAAGCATTCATCTTATTGCAAGCAACGGGAGAAATTGAATGACTAGCATGACAAGGCAAGTCCAAAGCAATTGGAGGATACACACAAGATGCATAGCATGGCATGTTTATGGCAATGATATCGCAATCAAACAATTCCACATGATCAATATTATGCAAAGGCAAAGCATCACATGGGAATATGGATGAAGCATATGTAATGTCACAAGTATCATCCATAACATGCATATCCTCACAATTCATCATGTCCACTAGTGGGATCATGGCATCATCAACACCCTTATTGTTACCTTGGTCATACCTCTCATATGAAGTGGGTGTTGTGGAAGTAGTGGCCTCCTTGTGGACGACTTCGTCTTCTTGATGTAGCCAAGGTATAGCATCTACCATGTACATCTTCTCCATTAGAGGCATCATTGCTTCATAGCTTCGGGAGTCTTCCTCCATGGAACCTAGCACAACACAAGAGAACACACTAGAGGTAGAGGGTAATTTGTTAGAATTCGAAATGGTCTCACTTGACCTATCAACTACCACTCTCAACTCACTAGGAGTATCGCTCATGACCTCCAAGTGGAAGCACTCAATCTCACATAAGGTGGAGTCACTCATCTCACTCTTGTTCTCACTCCAGTGGGCTAAGTGGCTCTCATACTCACATGGGATTGGTAACACATCATCACTCAAGCATATGGGGGTAGGCTCGGTTTCCTCAACTCCATGCGCCTCCTTTGGTGAAGGGAAAATCCCATGCTCACCATTCTTGACCTTGTCGCCTTCAAGGTTGGATGCCATAAGGTGGGCATCATCGCTCTCCTCCATGGTCGAAGGGAAAATCCCATGTTCGACCGTCTTGTGGCCATCTCGTAGTAGTGGTGGAGGTAGGCTCATGCTATCCAACTTGGCGAAGTACAGGTCTTCATTTTCCTCGTTCATGAGGTCTTCAAATGCAAGCGTAGTCGTTGAAGCTTGATGGCGTGGACGAAGGCTTGCTCTTGGTGCCATTTTGGTGGTGGCACAAGAAGTTGAAGGTGTCTTGTGATGGTGTCGACGGAGGTCATTGGCGTGCCTTGCCGATGGTTGATGTAGGTGGCGCACTTGGTCATCCATATGACGCTCACGACGATGGCCCTTTACATTGACACTCTTCCTTGTAAGTTTTTCTAATGAGCGCAAAGCATCATTAGTCTTGGCGACCATCCTCATGTTTTTGTCGAAGTCGTTGTCTATGTCCTTCTTGAAGTTGTGGAGGTCGCTTTGGAACTTGTCCATTTGATGATGGACCTTGGCGCACTCGAGTTGGAGGCTCCGTCTTGGTCGGTGCGACGTGAGGAGCTTCGCGTTGTCGTTCTTGAAGTCGTCCATGCTTGGGGAGTCATTGTTGTTGTAGTACTCCATATCACCCAAGCATGTGGAGCCATTGTTGGTGTAGTGCTCCATCATGTTATCCATGCTTATGGAGACATATGCATGGTGGCTCATCATGGATTCTTCATGGAAATCATCCTCGGTCCCGGAGTCCCTAGACATGCTTCATAAGACCAAGCGGTGTATATGGAAGTGGTAGAGGGTGTTAGGGATACAATGTCAAACCTTACTTTACCTTGGAAGACCGTATCGTGCAAGTGGCCACACTTGAGAGCAATAAACCAAGCAAAGTGAAGTTCACGTGGAACACCAAAACCAACTACCAACAAAAAAACAAACACACACAAGGCCTATGGTGGATAGGTATGGAAAGTGGCATGTCAAGAACCAATCCGAAATCAAGATGTTGTAATGACAAGTAAAGAACCACAATGATCACAAAGCAAAACAAGTTAATCCACAAGATAGGAAATATGTACAAGGAAACACACACGGTGGGATAAATGGGACTTGTGCGACGGAGAAAGTGAGCTAAGAACCAAAAGATTACGTAGCGAAGACTATAAGCCCGTGTCACACAAGTACAAGGAGAGACGCTAGTTCGATTGCACAAAATTGGTGGGCTACAAGATATGCACAATAAGTACCACCTATATGATGTTCATCGAGCTTGCGCTTCCTATTATATGAGGCACATGTATATTTCTTTTTTTTTCTTTTCCTTTTTTCTATTTTTTTTCTTTTTCACTTGCCTCTTCCTTGTGCCAACAACTATACAAGATAACTATATGAGATAGCGCTCACAACATTTGCTCGGAATCTACAAGGTATCAAATGTGCATATCCCAAGCAATCATAAGAGGAACTAGTCTCAATAGGTGTTTGTTGCTCGCAAAGATAGTGGGGTTCACAAAGGAATGCAAGTGGGGAGAAGTCGCGGAATGTTTATACCTTTCATCGACGATCTTCACCCTTTATTGTTGGATTCCGCCTTGCTCACGGAATTTGGATGGAGTAGATAGCATGAACAACGTGGATGATGATGTATAGCTCCTTCTCCTCTTCAAAACGAGCTAAATAACACCAAAATCCGAGTTCGAATGCAAAATTTATGCTCAAAATGGTGAGAGGCTGAAATCTGGGAATCTGTTGTTTTATTTCTGTACTGGGCGGTAGTACCGGATATTAGGAGCGGTAGTACCGGATATTTGGAGCGGTAGTACCGCTGGAGACAGAGACGCCCAGATCTGATGCGTTTTCGCAATTTTGGGGCGATTTGGGCGGAAAATCTTCAAGAAAAACACCAAATCGATGGGGGAAATCAAGGAATTAGGCTATGGGAACGCAAAGGAAGGTAGATCAACAAGTTTAGCAAGTAATCCACGGATCAAAACCTACCAAAACGCACACAAATCACAGATCGATCCAAAACACGAATTGGGGCTATTTTTGGTGGAATTTTCGAATTTATGGGGAAAAGACCAAATCGATGAGAAATCCGTGGCAACCAAATGCTGCTCTGATACCAGATGATGGAGGGGTTAACCTCTTGGGTGGCCCGATCTTCACGGATCTCGTGGTCAAATTGATGGGAAAGCAAGGGGAAAGGGAGAAGGTAGCGGAAGCGAACACACACCTCACGAAGAACACGATGAACACACGCAAAACTCACACGATACAAGGCCGATTGCTCCCGAACGGCGGCCACCTGTCTGATAGAATCCTCGCAAGGAAAGATCGGTCAACGTGCTCCCTCAAATCCACATCGGAGAGGGAAGAACACCTTGGGGAGGGTCTTGACAACTTGGAGACGAGACACCGAACTCCAAGGCCTTGTTCAACGATGGATGCGTGATGCAAAGTCCAATCGAGGTTGGTGACGATACTCGGTCCCCTTGGTAAAGGGGATGAGGCAAAACTAGAGATTCCACAATGGGGGTTTTATTTAGTCTATCATCTATGCCTAAGGGATACATGAGGGGTGGGGGCTCTATTTATAGGCCAACCACTAAACAAGGGTAGTTTAGGGATAAAACTAGGGTTTGGACGAGCTAGAGGGGTACATGGGCCGAAGGCCCAACAGGTGCGCGCAGGCACACATGACCGGTAGTACCGGTCAACACCGGTAGTACCGCTCTGGGACCGGTAGTACCGCTTGCAGTCTGAGCGTCGATTGAGCCGTCGATGGCGGGTGGTAGTAGGGGCGGTAGTGCCGCTGACCGGTAGTACCGGTTCCGGATCCGGTAGTACCGCTTGCAGTCCTGGGGCTTCTGTTGGCGTCGTCTGTAGGGAGCGGTAGTAGGGGGCGGTAGTACCGCCGGCCGGTAGTACCGGTCGCCAGATCCGGTAGTACCGCTGGAGACAGAGAGCATTTGGCGATCTGTCTTCTTCCGCCTCCTCTTCCAAGCCTCCGTCTTGTCGGGCTTGATGCTCCGGGCTTCCTCCCTTGCCTCCGTACTTGTCAATGTGAACCTATCATGCATATGTGATGGAGTATGAAGTAGCATACCATTCAATAGGGTAGGAAGGGGGCTCGCATAGAGGAACGGATTCACCTTTGGAGTCCATGAAGACTTGGCATAAGTTGGAGACGAAGATGTGGTAACGACCGTAGGTCGGGCTACATCACCTCCGTCAACCTCCTCTTCTCGTCAACCACATTTCCTTCGCAGGAGACTGCCGGAGATCCATTCACCTCCATCCTAAAGCCATGGCGCCTTCAGCCACCGTCAGCCGCCGCCCAGCGCCGAGGTGAGGAATTTCACGTTCCCAGCAAGTAGATTTGCATAAGTGTCTTGCGGGGCTCTGTCTCTCTTACTATAGTCAATATGTGACTTACAACAAGTTGCCAATAATTTGATTATCATCATTGTGGTTCCATGTTTATAGGTATGAACGGTTCTATCTCCGAAAGCCCTTAGCCACGTTAAAAGATGCAAAATATAAATTAGAGGTGTCTAGTTTTTTGGTTTTGCTGGGCAAGTACTATGATATGGTAGTATTATAATTTCTAGTATGGATTGATACTATTGTAAATTATAATATGCCAAAGTGTAAGTACCATAGACCTTCGCCTTACACATATAGGAATGATAAAGATCATACCAAGATGCACAAGATAATGATCAAGTGCAAGGACCATATCATATCACTTTTAGCATATGATGTTTGTATGCATCTTATATTCCTTGTTTTGCGCTTTAGTAGCATTATAAGATGATCCCTCTTTTTAAATATCAAGATAAAAATGTGTTCTTCCTTTAATATGCACCATTAAGAAAGTTCATCTTTTCGAAACACCACGTGATGATCGAGTGTGATAGACTCCACGTTCGCATACAATGGTTGTAAGACAGTTTTACACACGTGGATACTAAGATTCTTACTTGGCGAGCCTAGCATGTACAAACATGGCCTCGGAAGACGAACTAAAAGATAAAGCATGAGTCATATGGTTGATATGATGACCATCTAGATGCTCGCCTCTAAAGCTACAACAATTCACGTGACGATCGGCCTTTTTGTAGTGGGTTTGGCTAAAGTGTTCCTAGTTATGCCTCTCATATAAACTAGCTCACTAATTAACAAGATGATCAAGGTTTCCTGATCATGGACATTGGATGTAGTTAATAACAAGGTCACAACATTGGTGGAATTATGTAATGAGCATTCATCCAAAGTATTGTAATATGATCAAAATCATTATGTCTAAATTGCTATAACATCATTACAAAGTAAATTTAGTCCTTACACCATGATATCATGTCAATCACTAACACGGGAAGAGTAGCTTGATAACATCATACCGTAACAGGGTGACTATAAAGATGGGTTCAGATACTCTGAGAGTGTTATGTAGAGGCTCATGGATCAAGAGTAGGATTTGTCCATCCAAATGGCCAAGATATATACTCCGGGACCTCTCGGTGACATCACATTGATATAGCTTGCAAGTAAGTGATGGGGATCACTAGAATGTTATATCACAGGAACGAGAAAAGAGTACATGTCGGTAGCAAGATCAAACTAGGTATGGGTATACCGATGATCGAATCTCGGACATGTAAAATATCGCGATACAAAGGGATTTAGTTACAATTTTAAGGTTCACACGATCACAAGAAGTCATCATTGAATGTGTATGAGGCAGTACAGATCTCCTGGTCCCGCTGCTGATTACTGAGCGGAGAGGGGTCTCAATCATGTCTGCATTACTCTCGAATCGTAGAGTGACACAGTTAAGGAATACCAACACCATTTGGATCAAATGAAATGCTAGAAAAAGAATATCAAAGCGCTGGAATTATTTTAATGGACACCGGAATCGTTTCGAGTGAAATTGCTGAATTTGGTTATACATGTGAAATTGAAATGTTATAAGGGTTTTATGTGAATTTTTGTTAATTAATGTAATTAACAAATTTCTGAATAAATAAATAAAAGAGTTTTATTAAATTAGAGGTTGCACTAAATCTGATGGAAATTTAAGGGATTTTGAGTGGGATTTTGAGTGGAGGAAATGGAGGGTTTTTTTGTGAATGGGAGCTCCACCCACATGAATGAAGAAAGATGTGGGGCACCCACCTCAGACTTCGAACATGGCAAGGGGATGCCCCCTATCCCTATAAAAGCACCCTACTCTCAATTCTCACTCACACCTCCTCGTGAAGGATCTCTCTCCCCCTCTAGTACTATTTCCCCATGGTCTCAGCTCAGCAAGATACATGTTCTAGGTGGCTTTTTTGGAGCAAGATTTGGTGCATCCACTGCATTGCTGGATCGAGAATACGGAGGTTGTCAAGGTTCTGGATGTGTGTGTGATCATAGATGCTCTGCTAAGCTGCGGCGCTGGCAAACTTCTACTCGATCATGAGATCGACAAGCGAACGACTACATCATCCACGAGTCCAACCTCGTTAAGTTTTGTCGTTATTCAATGGTATGTATTCTGTGGATATATATCCACCCGTAGATTGTATCTAGGTAGATGGATCTTCGTGCTTATAGTTCCCATCATAGGAATTTTTTGTTTTCCATACTGCGAACCGAACAATGGTATCAACACCGGATCTATGCGTAGATGCTTTGCATGGGTAGTACACATATGGTTATGTGGCTGCTCATGGTCACGTTATTGCTTCTTATATGTATTTTGGATATTGGTGGCATAGTGGGATGAAGCGGTCCTGGCAAACATGACATGTCCTCACACATGAGACCTGTTCCACGCTTGACATGCAACTAGTTTTTCATAAGTGGCTTGTGGGTGTCTGTCTCTCCAACTATAGTCATTGTCTTATTTACAACAAGTTGTCAATAATTTTATTATCATCATTGTGGTTCCATGTTTGTAGGTATGAATGATTTTATCTCCGAAAGCCCTTAGCCACGTAAAAAGATGCAAAAGATAAATTAGAGGCATCTATTTTTTTGGTTTTGCTGGGGAAGTACTATGATATGGTAGTATTATAATTTGTAGTATGGATTGATACTATTGGAAATTATACTATTCCAAAGTGTAAGTTCCATAGTCCTTGACCTTACACATATAGGAATGATAAAGATAATACCAAGACACTACGATAAATGTCCTTTTACAACAAACGATTTTCATGGTTAAATGTCCGTTTTCGTGGTTGAAAAGCCTTCCACGATATATGACTATCGTGGTAGAAGCCCCGTCACAAATGATTCTACCACAGTTTTGTTTTTCGACCGTGGCGGATCGCACACTTCGGCCAAAAACAGTCGTTCCGTCATAGACTGCTGACGTCATGCAAACTGCCATGTGGCGAGCGTCGTTAACTGCCAGTTAACGCCGTTAACTATCAATGAAACTGCGGTAGAAGACAAGCGTAGCCAAGGCCTGGTAATTATTAAGTGGGTCGGTCCATTTAGAAAGCCCAACAGGATCATGGCCCATTACTGTTTCATCCTACACTATTACAAATGGGCCCACTGGTGCAGCCGTAGGCGGCCCATAAACTTTATGGCCCGTTACTATTTCCACATACACTGTTTGAAACTGGCTTGTTCGCATAGCCCATAAATATCCGTGCTTGTTAGTGTTTCGCCCTACACTGCTTGAAATGGGCCCGTTTGGCCAGCCCGCTTTGGTCCGTAACCTTTCTGGCTCATTACTGTATATCCACGTAATGTTCGAACCAAGCCCATATACTTTGGGCCCTACTGTTCAGGCTCGTAAATGTCTGGCCCATGTTCTGGCCCGTTACTGTTTTAACGTGGTGAGTTCCTTGGCATGTTACTGTTCTGTCCTGGTGCAAACCTGGCATGTTACTATTCTGGCCTGGTACGATCCTGGCCTTTTTCTTGTCCAGCCTTGCTACTATCTGGCCCGTTACTGTTTTGGCAATTTAATGTTCTGGCCCTTTACTATTTCGAGAGTTACTGTTTTAGCCTATTACTGTCTCGGCCTGTTAGTGTTTTGGTTTGTTACTGTTTTGGCCTGTTAATATTTAGAGCTATTATTGTTTTGGACTATTGTTATTTTTGTCTGTTACTATTTTTCCCTGCCACTGTTACGGTATGCCGCTGTTACATACTGTTAGTGTTACTAATCTCGCCTATGGGTCGGCCCTGAAACTTTTACAGTTTCTGCATTTCTGGAGCCCATTTTGATACTATAAAAGGTGTACAACTTGTGAGCATTTTTACTGTTCATCGTCGGCCTAGTACAAGAGGGGCAAATACAGAGCATGATACAGTACCCTAATAGACCTGGCTAGCATAGGTACGATACCGCCTATCGCTATGTGTGGATGGAATCAACTAAATGCCTACACTGCCTATGCAACTAGTCTAGATATTACATCAAATGCAAACTACTTAAAATTATTACATATTATCAATTCAAGGGAAAGAAAAATCGGCATTTCATTTGACAATCGAGTTGATAGCGGTCCTTAATTTGCTTTCTCCATCACCTGCATCTCCCTTTTGTGTGTGACATCTACATTGGAAAAAAACATGAGACATGATCTTGCAGCCCCCTCTTTGGTGGCGATAACAATAATTGCAGTTTCAAACTAAGTAATAACAAGTTAGTACATCAAACAAGGCAAACTACTCATTTAACTGATATGATAGGAGCTATGAATTGGAATTTACTACTGGTCAATGGTTCAAATATTTTGACCATTATGTCAAAGAAAAAGGACAAGAAAGCATTAAACAAGTGTGCCTACTATGAAACGAGAAATATAACAATGTGTGTGGCTTAGAATATCAGCAAATATAAACTAGTCGGGTCATTTCAACAAATATATATAGAAGAATAAACCAGACAATGGCATGCAGTTACTGTCATAGGTAAGAATAAACGAGACATAAATTATAACAACATCATGCGAGAACTTGTAGAGTAGGAATGCAAACGACAAATAAACTATGAACTATAGGATAGTTAGGTCGTTGGTTAGGACGAACCAGAACTAGATACACAATATAATGGCGTCGCTTGTGAACCTATAGGACGGGATAGACAAGCATTAGGAAAGTGTGCCTACAATGAAATGAGCAGTCAAACAAAGTGTTTCTTAGCATTGCACCAAAAATTAACTAGCTAGGTTATTTGAACAAATATATATGGAAGCGGTTGTATATCTGGAAAGCAAGAGACGTTGGTTGACTCAGAATTTGCGGTGAGCTACACAATGGCATGCATTTACTGTCGTACCTAAGAATGAACCAGATAGAAATTATAATGGCATCATACCAGAACTTGCAGAGAACGAATGCAAACCACAAATGAACTACACAGTAGAGAAGAGTTATGTCGTTGCTTAAGGATGAACCAGCACCAGATTAAAAATATAATGGCATCTCTGGCGAACCAGTAAATGAGGACAAGTAAGCATTAGACAACTGTGCCTATAATGAAATTAGCACTCAATCAAAGTGTTTATTAAAATTTCAGAAAATATAATCTAGACAGGTCATTTCAACAAATATATATGGAAGCAGTCGTTTATCATGGAATGCAAGAGACTTTGGGTGACCCCGAATTTTCGGTGAGCTACACAATAGGCATATAGTTACTGTCGTAGCTAGGAACCGAATAGAAATTATGATAGCATCATAAGAGAACTTGTAGATCAAGAATGCAAGCCACGAATGAACTATATATAGAGGATAGCTATGTCGCTGCTTAGGACAAACTATTAGATATGAAATATAGTGGCATTGCTTCTGAACATATAAAATAGGACAAGCAAGCATTACACAATTGTTCCTACAAATGAGTTGAGCAATCGAACAGAGTGTTTCCTACATTTATGCAAATATAAACTAGCCAGGTCATTTCAATAAATATATATGGAAGTAGTAGTATATCATGGAATGCAAGAGACATTGAGTGACTCAGAATTTGCGGTGAGCTACACAATGAGCATGCAGTTACTTTTGTAGATAAGAATTAATTGTAGGGGTTCGTAGGATGGAAAACAAAAAAAATTCTACCGCATGCACACAAACAAGCCAAGATCTATCTACTAGATTGTAGCAACGAGTCGATTAGAGTACTCACCCTAGAAGATTCTCGTGGATGATGTAGCCGTACACTTGCCGATCTCAAGATCGCGTAGATGATCCTTCCGGCTCTGCGTTCCGACAGCGCTTCCGTAGTCGGTCACACGTTCGGTACACGATGAAGTCCTTCATCTCCCTTGTTCCAGCAGGCAGCGGAGGTTGTAGTTCTCCCCTCGCGATTCCGGCAGCACGACGATGTGGTGTCGAAAGTAGAGGGAAGATCCCGTAGGGCTTCGCCTAAGATGGTGCAAGTTATGGTGGATCTAGGTTTTCCGGTGATCTAGGTTTAGAAGGCTAAAGAGGAGGAGGATGTGTCGGTGGCGGCTAGGGCGACTGGCCGGCGGCGGCGCGGCGGCGGTTAGGAGGCGGTGGCGCACGGTGGGGAGGGCTAGGTGTTGTGTTCTTTGGGGCAGCCCCCCCCTCTATTTATAAGAGGGAGAGCATTTTAGGAGAGGGGAGTTTGAATCCATACCCAAACCCAAGTTGGATAGAAGGCAGGACTCTTTCCTTCTTCCACTAGGAAACTATTGTTCCAGTTTGACTTTTCAAACCTCCCTTTTGACTTTCAATTTAGAGCTTTATTTATCTCTCGCAAATGCTCAACCAAAGTGACCTAGGACATGATCCAATCATTTCTCTTAACCATGACACCTTCATGGAACATTCCCCTTCCGTTCCGGTGAACCTTCTAGACCCTTCTAGAACATCTCCGAGGAAAACATCAAAATCATTCCCGAACTCCGGAATCAGACTTTCCTTATATGAATCTTATTCTCCAGACCATTCTGGATCTCCTCGTGATATCCTGGATCCCATCCGAGACTCCGAACGACATTCGATTTCCCTACTTACATTCCCTATCTACTAAACAACATCGAATCCTTAAGTGTGTCTCCCTACGGTTCGTGAATTATGCAGACATGACCGAGACTCTTCTCTGATCAATAACCAATAGAGGAATCTGGAAATTCATATGGATCCCACATATTTCTAAGATTACTTTGAGATCAAATGAACCACTTACATACGATACCAATTTCCGTTTGTCTCGCGATAGTTTACTTATCCGAGGTTTGATCGTTGGTATCTCCGCATACCTAGTTCAACCTCGTTACCGATAAGTACTCTTTTCTCGTTCCCATGATATGTGATCCCTTGTGACCACTCACATGCTTGCAACTAATTGGATGACATTCAACCGAGAGGGCCCAGAGTATATCTATCCGTCATATGGATGGACAAATCCCACTCTTGATCCATGTGCCTCAACACAAACTTTCCGAACACTCAATGCCACCTTTATAGCCACCTAGTTACAGTGTGGTGTTTGAAGTCATCAAAGCATCCATCCGGTGATGGTGATTAGCATGATCTCATGGTCGAAGGAATTAGGTTACTATGTATCAGAAAGCTTATAGCAAATGAACTATTGAAATGACTTGATATTTATGATACGCTTATCTATAGGACTATGTCCATCACATCATTCTCCTAATGATATGATCTTGTTGTTAATAACATCTCAATGTTCATGATCAGGAAACCATGATCACATATTAACCAACAAGCTAGTTTAACAAGAGGCTTTACTACGGACTCTTTTATGTTTACAAATCACACAAGTATTAATGTTTCCGGTTAATACATTTATAGCGTGGTATGTAAACATTTATCATAAACATGAAGATATGATAATAACCTATTTATTATTGCCTCTTGGGCATATCTCCAACAGTCTCCCACTTTCACTAGAGACAATAATCTAGTTTCAAATCTTTGTGTATTCCACACCTATGGCTTTCCGGTGTTGTATTTACATGATTGCTAGTGGTCAACTGATCTCTGGATCCGACACTTTCAGGTCTGTGTGTAATTGCATGTCTTTGCGTCTCTACGCATCACTCATTCTCTAATGAGATGGCTTTGTATAAATTTGGTCCTTTGTTGAGACCTTTAGTTCCTTGGGGTTAAAACATGCTGATAATATTGTCGTACAATATATATTCATTGTACTATCCCGCTGTGAACCACACCTAGTTTGATAACAAACTACTTGACACAAATGCCCGCTTTTGCTGCTATAATAGCAGTCATATACTTAGCCTTTTTGTTGTAGTATCTATCACAATGTCTTAACTTTGGAACTCATCCAAATCCATTATGGAACTTTCTTTCCATCATATTGTGCCACCCTTAGTTTAGATTGAGATAAACTTAATTTGTACTTTGTGACAAAACTAGTATCAATGTAATACTTTTATAATGAACTAACCATCTATTTGTCACTTCTACAGAATAATATATTCTTAGTTCTTCTAAAAGATCATAAGAATATCTTTACTATCATCCAATAATCATCGTATGAATCATTTTGGTATACGCTCATAACATTTAGAGCATAGGACATATCTGGATTTGTACACATCACAACATGATTGATAAAATACTCTTTGTGATTTTATCTATCAAGTATCAAAAATACTTAAATATTTATTCAATCCTTCCTGTGCAACAAGAACCTTTCTTGTATTTTCTATATTGAACTCATTCAATATCTTATCTATGTACTTCTGGCACAACCATATTGGCATCCCAATTTATCCATATAGACATTGATGCCAAATATCCGGGTTCTGCCTAAGCCTTTCATCGAGATGAAATTCTTAACCTGTGTCAATAAAAAGATACATCATGTCCAATCAACAATATGTCTTCCACATAATGTACTAGAAACATGTCTTAGAGCTCCCACTTAATTTCTTGCAAATGCAAGCATCTTCATCATCTCCGATGAAATTAAACTCTTTTAACAGTTTGATCATAGTGAAGATTCCAACTCCCCGATGCGTACTTCAACCATTGAAGTTTGCATATGCTTTTAGCATCCTTTGAATTAACAAAACCCTTTGGACCGTGTCATGAACACGTCCTAGGTAACCATTCTATTAGAAGAACTTGTTTTGTTTATTCAACTACCACATAACAAAATTATATATAGTGGTTGCTACATTAATCCATCTAGACTAAATATCGCTTAATAAAAGATCTGATCTTATCATAGTCAACTATTTGAATATTGTCGTGAACTCTTTCTTGACATGTAGATAATTTCATAGATGTGAAACATCCATGTCTATTTCTTTATAGATCCAAATACGACTATAGGGTCTCGCACCTTTTCAGAGGGTCTTTCAAGTTCAAAGCTTGATCTCTCGCATATGGAACTATCACGGATTTTATGGATTCAAACCATTTGACGGAGTCAGGGCCCATCATCGCTTCTTTTCATGTAGTCGGATAATTATTGTCAAATAATGATTTAACTCTCAAATCTTGGTATTTAATTGTTTACCCGACCTACTTGGTTCAATAGGAACTTAGACCTCCGTGACCACAACCTTTGAGGCACGTGAGCCATGAGCATTGTTGGTGCCTCCAGAACACTTTTCGGTGCTGTGCAACTTTGCACATATAGCTAAGGTTCTTTTAACCTTATCAAAGTTCTATTGTCCTCCCACTTAACTTTTCACGAAAAATTCCTTTCTCAAAGAAACTTGACGTTCTAACCGACAAACATTTTTGTATTTGGTGTTATGGAGGAATGCTCAACTATTATTCAAAATAACATACAAAGATATGTTCATCCGATTTTGGTTGCAAACATCTTTCTTATGCATAGCATACCAATGTTTTATCCCAAACCATAACTTTATATGGTGTCATTTCAACGGATTATTGTGGAGCTCTTTTCAGTGGAAAAACGGTAGTCCCTAAAGCTTTAATCTTTAAAATATAATGGCAGTTTTATAATTTACACCTTTGATCTTACCATGTCATACAAGGTTTCATTACATATCTCGAACACTCCATACTCTTATGGTGTTTCGGGAAATGCAAATCCATGGAATGATTCCTCAAATCTAAGGTATTATGCTAAACTTGTAACTCAAATGTCTTCCTTTATGATCCTATCATAAATTCTTTATTTTCGGTTACATTGATTTTGCACTTCATCTTGAAAGTTTTTGAACTTTTCAAATGTTTCACACTTCATCCTCATTAAGTAAGTATTCATATATTCACTCAAATTTTCGGAGAAAGCATATGAAGTTGAAATTCATCGCTCTTGACTACACGTAATGGACTTCATACATCAAATATGTACAAATTCCAATAATCTAGTCATTCGTTCCCTTTTGGCCTATGAATAGAGTTTTCATTATCTTTAGGAAAGTTTCACAAGCGTCATTTGATCAAAAATCAAAAGACTCCAAAATTCATCCACATGGAGTTTCTTCATGTTTTCTTTCCAATATAATTTAAACAGCGATGCCACTTCCTAAGTGATCTTTCAATCAATTATCTTTCAACATTTTTAGCATTTATTTTATGGATGTGATTTATCCAACAACATTTGTAAATCATCCATCTTTTATGGATTACAGCAATTATTTGAACAACGCTTTTGTTCTCATAATACCTGATAAAACAAATCTTAAAGGCAAGCTTTGATGTTAACGAGCAACACAACCACCCTTTATTTGTTCTCGATGAACATCATCACATATTCTTTTGCTAGTTACTTAGGCCATTATAGTTCATGAATTGTGTTGTTTCGTATGACGATTCATACCAACAAATTCAGTATCCAATACTTAAGAACCACATTATTTAACAAGCAAAGAATACAGCCATAACTCGTATTTCCTCTATATATCTAAGTTGAACAATTCTAGACTTTTCTTTCCTGCCATATATTTATAAGATTCTCTTTCAGTATTTCCTTTTCTGTTTGAAAGAATCTATCAACATCAATAGTGGAGCCATACACATGACACATAGTCCAAAGTGTGTATAGTTAAATACCAATGTCTTTGGACTTGCACTTTGAAGTAGATCACCATCATCAAATTCTTGGTGTTATTTCAAATTCCATCCTTTAGTAATCTTTTAGTGTAGCAAACATTTTACCTACATCAAATATTCATCCTTATCATGGAACAATTCATGATTAAGATATTTTAGCTTGTTACGGTGAATCGCGAGTATAATGTTGCTCTCCAATACCTTTTGAAGGATTAGGACAACTAGTGTCTTCAACGTTTTGTAAATTCCCATCAAATATGAGAACATAAACTTTGCCATATTATACTCTATCATGTTTTAATGAAAACATCAGATATCGCAATATGTTCCACATATTATGGTTTCTAAAACAACTCTTTCAACTCCTAGATTACCTTGATATTAAAACGATCTTTTGAATATCAAGAATCATGGAGACAAACATGATACTTATATATTAACACTGGAATTGTTACTCTTGATTTAATACCAACTATCAAACTTCACGGAGTAATCGAAACTTACTGAAAGCTTGCAGTGGGACTTTTAAACTTTAGACTAACACTTCAAAACAATACGATACCAGTTCGTAAAGTAACTAACCAGAATTCTATAGTTCTATTATCTCTATTATAACTAAGCGCAAGGTGGTAAAGGGATGCCAATGAGTACAACAACTATGCAAATTCACTTTGAGTTAATTTATGATAAATAGTATTCAACTTTTAATCATATTGCTGTTGAACTCCCACTCAAAATAATATCCCTCACATTGTTTTAGTGATTACATGAACCAAATCCACCACATCAAAACCGATCATCACGAGAGATGATGTAGCTTCAAAGGCGAACAATCAACATGTTCATCATATCTACTATATTACTTATGCTTTACCTTTCGGTGATCTGTGTTTCGAGACCATGTCTGTACATGCTAGGATCGTCAAGATCAAACCTTAGCTTCCGCATGAGAAAATATGGCTTGCTCCCATTGTATACACTCACAGAATCTAACACATCCGATCATCACGTGGTGCTTCGAAACAACGAGCTTTGGCAATGGTGCCTACTAAGGACGAACACTTTAGAACTTGATATTTTGTGAGAGGGGTCATCTTATAATTCTACCATCGCGAACTAAGCAATACAGACATGGTGGAGCAGTGCCTGATGGCCGTGGGGCAACAGAGTGTGTTCCACCTACTGGCTTCCACCCATGCCTAGCGAGCGTCCCCGATGTTGATCAGAGTGGAGGTCGACTTGTTCCGTCTGCAATTCATTCAGGAGATAGAGGCTGCGGGGGATTGTTTGGAGCAGTCGAATCTGCGTCAATCGTGAATTCGTGCGATTGTGTGATTTCGAACTTGTACTCTCCCATGACTTGTGTGTAACACTTGGACTCTCTATATTGATGTATTCTGTCACTTTGTATGAATTTCAGTGAGTTTCTGGGTATTCTTGTGAGTTTTGTGCATTTCTGTGATATATTGTTGTATTCTGGTATATTTCCTGTGTATTCTGTGTATTTCTGCTGTATTTTGGTTTTTTTTAAATCCTGAGACAAAATTCTGTGGCGCATATAAATTTTAGTGGCGAGGATTTAGTGGAGACACCCATATGCGCCATAGAGTTCCAATTTGGTGCACCACTGGTAGGGTTTTTCCAAGTAGTGGATGCATAAAAGGATTAACATCACATGCAATTCAAAATATGTGATATGATATGGTATTTCTTGTTGTGCTTCCGATACCCATCTTCAAGCACGAACATGATCTCCATCATCACTAGCGTGGCGTCAAGGTCAATAGCGCTGCTCCATGGTTGTCGTCCACCAGCATCAACTATTACAACTACTTTGAATAATAGACACGCAGGTCTATACGAAATTAAAAGACAACCATATGGCTCCTGCCGGTTGCCGACTTACAATAAGGAACATTGCATACATCATATTTAATCACAATCATGGCCATATCACATCACAGCACACCCCTGCAAAACAAAGTTATACGCCTCTAATTTTCTTTGCATGTTTTACGTGGTTTGGGGCTTTCATCAAGTGTCGTTCTAACTTACGAACAAGAACCACAACGTTGATACTAGTATTGTCAACCACCGTTGTAAATTGAATCTTCACTATGTTGGGAGAATCAGGCACCCGCAAAGCTACTTATGCAATACAAGTTGCATGTCAAGCGTGGAGCAAGTCTCGTGAACGATGTCATGTAACGTTAGCCCGGGCCGCTTCATCTCACCATCCTGCAAGATGCAAAGTACACAAGAAGCAATCGACAACAAAAGCATCAACGCCCACAATGACCATTGTGTTCTACTCGTGCAATAGATCTACATATAGACACGGCTCTGATACCACTGTAGGGGTTCGTAGCATGGAAAACAAAAAAATTCTACTGCATGCACAGAAACAAGCCAAGATCTATCTACTAGATTGTAGCAACGAGTCGATTAGAGTACTCACCCTCAAAGATTCCAAAGCGTTTAACGAGAGCAGATTCTCGTGGATGATGTAGTTGTACACTTGCCGATCTCAAGATCACGTAGATGATCCTTCCGGCGCTGCATTCCGCGATGGTCACATCGCTCGCAGATTTTCGATGAAGACCTTCCGCTCCCTTGTTCCAGCAGGCAACGGAGGTTGTAGTTCTCCCCTCGCGATTCCGGCAGCATGGCGGTGTGGTGTCAGAAGTAGAGGGAAGATCCCGCAGGGCTTCGCCTAAGCCGGTGCAAGTTATGGTGGATCTAGGGTTTCTGGTGATCTAGGTTTAGAAGGCCGGAGAGGAGGAGGAGGAGGTGTCAGTGGCGGCTAGGGCGACGGCGACTGGCCGGTGGCGGCATGCGGCGCACGGTGGGGAGGTCTAGGTGTTGTGTGCTTTGGGGCAGCCCTCCCCCTCTATTTATGAGAGGGTGGGCATCTTGGGAGAGAGGAGTTTGAACCCATACCCAAACCCAAGTTGGATAGAAGTAAGGACTCTTTCCTTCTTCCACTAGGAAACTATTATTCCAGTTTGACTTTTCAAACCTCCCTTTTGACTTTCAATTTAGAGATTTATTTCTCTCTCGCAAATACCCAACCAAAGTGACCTATTACATGATCCAATCATTCCTCTTAACCATGAAACATTCTTGGACAATTCCCCTTCTGGTCCGGTGAACCTTCTAGACCCTTCTAGAACCTATTCGATGAGAACATCGAAATCATTCCCGAACTCCGGAATTAGACTTTCCTTATATGAATCTTATTCTTCGGACCATTCCGAATCTGCTCGTGATATCCTGGATCCCATACGAGACTCCAAACAACATTCGGTTTCCCTACTTACATTCCATATATACTAAACAACAACGAAACCTTAAGTGTGTCTCCCTACGGTTCGTGAATTATGTAGACATGACCGAGACTCTTCTCCGATCAATAACCAATAGAGGAATCTGGAAATTCATATGGATCCCACATATTTCTACGATTACTTTGCGATCAAATGAACCACTTACATATGATACCAATTTCCCTTTGTCTTGCGATAGTTTACTTATCCGAGGTTTGATCGTCGGTATCTCTGCATACCTAGTTCAACCTCGTTACCGATAAGTACTCTTTTCTCGTTCCCATGATATGTGATCCCTTGTGAGACAGTCACATGTTTGCAAGCTAATTGGATGACATTCCATCTAGAGGGCCCAGAGTATATCTATCCGTCATATGGATGGACAAATCCCACTCTTGATCCATGTGCCTCAACACATACTTTCCGAACACTCAATGCCACCTTTATAGCCACCCAATTACGGTGTGGTGTTTGATGTTATCAAAGCATCCATCTGGTGATGGTGATTAGCATGATCTCATGGTCTAAGGAATTAGGCTACTATGTATCAGAAATCTTATAGCAAATGAACTATTGAAATGACTTGATCTTTATGCTACGCTTATCTATAGGAGTATGTCCATCACATCATTCTCCTAATGATATGATCTTGTTGTTAATAACATCTCAATGTTCATGATCAGGAAACCATGATCATATATTAACCAACAAGCTAGTTTAACAAGAGGCTTTACGAGGGACTCTTTTATGTTTACAAATCACACAAGTATTAATGTTTTCGGTTAATACAATTATAGCATGGTATGTAAACATTTATCATAAGCATGAAGATATGATAATAACCTCTTTATTATTGCCTCTTGGGCATATCTCCATCATGAATGCGACATAAATTACATTGACATCGTGCGAGAATTTTCTGAGCAGGAACGCAAACCACGAATGAACTACACAGTATAGGATATTTATGTCGTTGCTCAGGATGAACCAGCACTAGATTAGAAATATAATGGCGTTTCTTGAGAACCTATATAAGAGGACAAGCAAGCATTAGACAAGTGTGCCTACAATGAAATGATCAATCAACCAGAGTGTTTCTTAGAATTTCAGCAAGTATAAGCTGGCCAAGTCATTTCAATAAATATATACGGAAGCAGTTGTTTATGCTTGAATGCAAGAAATGTTGGGTGACCTAGAATTTGCGGTGAGATACACAATGGTCATGCAGTTACTATTGTAGAGAAAGGATGCAAACTATGATGAACTATATATATAGTAGAGGATAGCTATGTCGCTTCTTAGGAGGAACCATTAGATATGAAATATAATGGCATTGCTTGTGAACCTGTATAACAAGACAAGAAAACATTACACAAGTGTGGCTACAAATGAATTGAGAAATCGAACAGAGTGTTTCCTAGAATTTCAGTAAATATAAACTAGCCAGGTCATTTCAACAAATATATATGGAAGTAGTAGTATATACTGAAATGCAAGAGACGTTGGGTGACTCAGAATTTGCGGTGAGGTACACAATAGGCATGAAGTTACTTTTTAGCTAAGAATAAATGGGATAGAAATTATAATGGCACCATGCGAGAAATTGAAGAGCGGGAACGCAAACCACGAATGAACAATACAGTAGAGGATAGATATGTCATTGCTTAGGATGAACCAACACCAGATTATAAATATAATAGTGTCTCTAGTGAACCTATAGAAAAAGTACATGCTTGCATTAGACAAGTGTGGATACAGTGAAATGAGCAATCAATCAACGAGTTTCTTAGAGTTTCAACAAATATAAACTGGCGAAATTATATCAACAAATATATATGGAAGAAGTCGTTTATCCTGGAATGCAAGAGACGTTGGGTGACCCAGAATTCGCGATGAGCTACACAATGGGCATGCAGTTACTGTCGTAGCTAGGAACCAAATATAAATTATAAAGGCATCACAAGAGACCTTGTAGAGAAAGAATGCAAACTACGAATGAACGATATATACAGTAGAGGATAGCTATGTCGCTTCTTAGGAGGAACCATTATACATGAAATATAATGGCATTGCTTGTGAACTCGTAGAACAGGACAAACAAGAATTACACAAGTGTGCCTACAGCTGAATTGAGCAATCGAATAGAGTATTTCCTAGAATTTTAGCAAATATAAACTAGTCATGTCATTTCAACAAATATATATGGAAGTAGTAGTATATCCTGGAATGCAAGAGACGTTGGTTGACTCAGAATTTTTGTCAAGCTACACAATGGGCATGCAGTTACTTTGATAGGAGTAGCTAAGAATGAACAAGACATAAATTATAATGGCATCATGACAGAACTTGCAGAGCTAGATCGCAAACCACGAATGAACTATAGAGTAGAGGATGGTTATGTCGTTATTTAGGATGAACCAACACCAGATAATGACATCGCGCTTGTGAACTTGTAGAAGAGGCTGTGCAAATCAACATGTTCAGTGTTCCCTTTTGAGCTCTATGCAAAGAAAAGACAAATAGTGAGTGTTGCATCTTTTAAAAATCCAGATAGCAACAACAAAATTATTATCGAACTATTAAGATGAGTTTAAACAGGTACTACATGATATAAGAATGATGTCAGGGAGGAAACAATAGTAGGAACTTACCTCAGGATAAACCAGATAGATTCAGTAACTATGAAGCAGGGAATCCACACTAATATTTTTCACTGACTTTACATTTTGCAAAAAATACAAAATAGCAGGCAATTACTGTTGCATGGAGTAGCTCAGAACATGTGCATGACAAAATAACAAACATGTGCATTACTTGAAATTTGTAGAGTATCGAATGCAAACAAACATGTCCCGTGACCTTCTACGTAGCACAAAGAATAGGCATGCCCAATTACTTGTATGTACTAGTACGACTACAAAAATTAAGTTCACTGCGATAGGTTTTAACCTACTATATTGTTGAGAAAACCAAAAGGGGTTAGATATTAGTTTAACTCGGAGAGGGGTCTAAGCATCGTCGGTACCATGCGGCTGACGTGTATGTAAACATCCGGATATTTAATCCTAGATGTCTGTTATACCATACATCACAATCCCAGGATTACCATTTTTGTGAGACATAACAGATTGGTACCATAGTTCATCATCCATTACAAACCGTAATAAAGGTCTTACAAATAAAGGATCTCATGATCCAGTTTTAATACAATCAACACAGCAGAATAATTAATAACGGTAGCATGGGCGAAGCTCCATCTTCGGGGTCACAGGCAATGCTGACGATGGGAGATGATCCTAGTTGTCGTAGACTTCCTGTTGTCCATCATCCCGATAGTCCTCCTCATAGTCTGGCCACGGGAATAGCCAGATACAAAGCCATAAGTACTCTTTAAGTACTCGCAAACTATCACTAACAAGTAAAGTGGTTCAAGTAGGAAGACTAAGCTCTAGGTTGTTTTTGTAAAAAGCCAAGTTTATCTCTAGATGAGTTCAGAAGTAAATAAAACTAGTTTAATGTCATATAAAACCTAAGTTGGAACTTAGCTTTCACTTTCACAATCCTTTTGTGGTCAAGTCATAGTCATGATACATTTCACAAGTCATTTTAAAAACATCTGACGACGGAAGAGTATGGCCACTCCAACTGTCCGTAACCACGGACGCGGCTATTCGAATAGATTAAAACTCTACAGAGGTCGTACACTTTCACCATAATATTCGATAAATCCGTCAGGAACAATCCTGAATCACCATATGTAGGGTTCGTAGAATAGAAAACAAAAAAATTCCTACGACGGGAACATCTAAGTATCAAGATCTATCTACTAGATACAAGCAACGGGTGGATATACATCCGTAGAATACATACCCTTGAAGACCGAATAGCGTTAACGAGGTTGTACTCGTGGATGATGTAGACAGACTCTTGCCGATATCAAGATCATGATGAAGTCCATCTGGTCCAGCTGGTCCAGCACTATCAAGTCCAGCACCGCAAAGCAGTGGTGCATCCGTGATCGCACACAGGTACGGGTACCCCGACAACCTCCGTGCCCTCGCTCCAGCGAAGCAGCGGAAGCAACAAATCCTTCCAGAAAAATCCACCGGGAACATGTATCTCGCTGATCAGAGACCATGGGGAAATTCTAAAGGGGGAGAGAGATCCTTCACGAGGAGGTGTGCTTTGAGAGGATGAGAGGGGGGCCTTTTATTGGGAGAGGGGGGCACCCCAAGGGGCATGGAGCCAGCCATGGTGGCTGCCCCCACCTCTTCCACATTCATGTGGGTGGAGCTCCCACTCAAAACGAAAAGCCCCCACTCCCATTAAAAACCCTCCACTCAAAAATCCACTCACATGCATTAAATTTCCACCAAATTTAATGCAAGCTCTCATTTAAATAAAACTATTTTTTTATTTATTAAGAATTTTTTTAATTACTTTAATTACCAAACCCCTTACAACATTTCAATTTCACATGCAGAACCAGTTTCAGCAATTTCAACCGAAACAGTTTCGGTGTCTAGTGAAATAAATTCCTGTGCTTTCCTTTTTCTTTCTCTGGCATATTATTTGCTCCAAATGGTGTCGATATCCCTTAAGTGTGTCACCCTACGGTTCGCGAATAATGTAGACATGATCGAGACCCCTCTCCGATCAATAATCAGCAGCGGGACCTAGAGATCCGTACCGAGTCACACATATTCAACGATGACTTCTGTGATCGTGTGAACCTTATACGCATGTACCTCAATCACTTTGCCTCGCGATAAATTACATGTCCGAGATTTGATCATCGGTATCTCCATACCTAGATTGATCTCGTTGCCGACATTTACTTTTTTCTTGTCCCCGTGATATAACATTCTAGTGATCAAATCACTTGCTTGCAAGGTAACCAATGTGATATCACCGAGAGGGCCCAGAGTATATCTCTCCGTCATCAGGATGGACAAATTCCACTCTTGATCCATGAGCCTCAACATAACACCTTCGTACCACTGAACCCATCTTTATAATCACCCTGTTACGGTGTGACGTTTGATGTTATCAAGATACTCTTCCAGTATTAGTGATTGACATGATCTCATGGTCTAAGGACTAAGATTACTTCGTATGATGTTATAGCAATATAAACACAATGACCTTGATCGTAATGCTATACTTCGGATGAATGTTCATCACATCATTACACTAATGTTGTGACCTCTTTATTAACAACATCCAATGTCCATGATCAGGAAACCTTTGATCATCTTGTTAATCAACAAGCTAGTTTATAAGAGAGGCATAACTAGGAACTTCCTTTTTTGTTTATTAAACACACATGTATTAACGTTTCCGTATTAATACAATTATAGCATGCAAAATAAAGATTTATCATAAATAAGGAATACGATAATAACCATTTTATTATTCCCTCTCAGGCATATTCCCTTCACCATAATCAGTATGTGGATAATCGATCCTAACCTTTCAATTACACATCCTAGTATAGGCACCTCCCCTATGAGTTTGGCCTCCCAACCATGACCATCTGTCATCTTGGGAACTACACAGGTGGACAATCATCAGAGGTAGCCTCAGCTCAAACCTCGGCCGCAAGGGAACCCATACTAAGATTTATAAACTTCCAGTCAAGACCTACCCAAATTCGGGTATTGTGGTTGTATAATAACATTGGAATGGCATCCTATCCGAACACAACCATCAGTTTTATAAAGGGCTAAGGCTCATGACTCAACATTTTCATCATCAAACCATCAGGTGTTCATAACACATGTCAAAACATCTCATTAGAATGACTCATCATTCTAAGGTTTTCATAACCATTTTCACCAAATATTCCCATCTAAAGTGATCAAGTTTTATGCTTAGCACTAGCCACTACAGTTGGGGATAATCACTCATGAGGGGTGATAAGCAAGTGTGACTATCAAATCTAATTTCATTCCTCAGTGTGACATCTAGTTCTATCTAACTTTTATGCTCTTTATGCTACCTCTAATATCTTTCCAAAATATCACAAACACTACCTAAAAGTAAACCAAGAATTTTGATAAAAAGGAATAAAGCTTGCAAGTAAAACTAGGATTGGGTATAATCAAGTGGTATAACCAAATATACATAAGGAATCTGTTAGGTTTAGGCTTGCAAGAAAAACTTTCATGGTTTAGCTGAGCTTGCATTAGATAGCTTGCCTTGAGTAGTGAAGTGGTTGAATTTCTCCTCTACTTCTTCCTCATAGTAGTCTCCTTCCTCTTCGTATCCTTGGTCGGTACTAGCATCTATAAATAAATACGAAGTACACAATCACCAAACAATACTTAACTACTAGATGATCTAGCATCATCACAATCATCACATGAATTAAAGACTTAGTCTTATTTATTTTATTTTAGAAAAGTAATTTCTACTCATTGAAAAACTACTTAAGATTTAATATTCTTCAATTAAAATATGGGATCATGTTGACACACGTCACCACCACATATTTTAATACTTGGGAATGTGATTTAAAGTGGTGTCACAATTTAATATTGTTTAACCTTATTATTTTAATTAATTAAAGTGACTAGAAATGCCTATGGGGATTCTTTTATTACTTGTTCATTATTACTGCAAGTAAACCTAGATATTTTTATATATTCAGAAAGTTCTTGTCAAACGTGATTTTTGACAGTGGGAATCAACTCAAAAGCTTTTATGGTTGATTTTTGACAGTGGGAATCAACTCAAAAGCTCTTCTGGTTGATTTTTGAAAAATGTTTGAATGCAGAAAAGTCTCTATCTTGTTATTTTTACTATAGGTGATCTATAATTCCAAATGGCTTGAATCCACTAGGCTTGGATTAACAATTTCCATACCTTTCTAACAAAATTGGTTCCACGCAATTTGGTTTAGTAAAACTATCTGAACTGATTTTTGAATCAACAGACAGAACTAGGTTTGAAACTAAAATGAAAAATCTAACTTTAAACTAACTGGGTCGTGCGGGAGAGTTACTAGGTCGACCCACTGCGCACAGCACGCGCGGGCAGGTTTAAGTGGTGTCCCCACTCGTCGGTGAGACAGAGGTTGTGAAGGGGTATGTGATGATTATGACCGTAGGATTAGATGCAAGATCAACGGCTCATGGCTGTCGTCCTCATCCGAATAGGACACGACGGGGACTAACTCTAGCACGGCCAGTGGGGGTCTAGGGAGGCTCACCAGGGCTCAAGCAAGGGTCGGCGATGGGGGCGAATGAGGTTGTCGACGACGGTGGTTCTCCTAGTACTGGCGGCGTCTCCTGGGATGGCCACAATCGACGGTACCGTTCTCCTCCAGCAGCGGTGTGCTCCGGTGAAATTCTGGCAAGGGAGAGGTCGCCTTGCTCCAGGAATGTCACATCCCAAAATTTTCCAAATTTTGAAATTTGAAAAATAAATAAACAAAAGAAACAATTATTGAAATTTAGGGTAAAAAGAAACTTTTTGCTTCTAAATGGAAACATCAAAACCCTTCTTGAACAAATTTGAATAAAAGGGCATCCAACAAATTTCAATCAAGTGAAATGCATTCATCAATGAATGTATCTTGAAATTTAAACACTTGGAAAAAAGTTAAACCAAAACCCTAAAACCCTAATGGAATAAATCCTTTCCAAGATCTCTCAAAGACTATGGATTTTATCCATATAAAAATTCAGCAATAATCATTTTAAAATGAACAAAAATGATTAACAAAAATATTATAAAACCATAGAAATTGGTTTCACTCAATTTGGAACCATGGATAAAAACTTATGAATTTAATGAGTTAAAAGGAAATAATTTCCAAAGATAATAAAGCTCCTAACTAAAATCCATGCCAAATCTTGAGCAAAGTAATCCTAAAAGGATTTAAAAAGGTAAAAAAATATTAAATAAAATCATACAAATTGGAATCACCAATTTTGGATCTATAAATAAAAAGATATGGATTTTATAAGATAAAGAAAGAAATAAATAAGGAATATTTAAAGGTCAAATAAAAATCTTGGCCAAATCCATAAACAAATGAAAGTTTAATGAATAATAAAAAGGCGTAAAAGGTTATTTAAATATAATCATAAGGATTGAACAATGTCCAATTTTATTTAAATAAAGAAAAATTTCCTAAATAATAAATTCCAAGAAAATTATTTAGAAGACAATTTAAAACTTGAATTAAATCCATAAGCAAATGGAATAAATATAATCCAAATAAAATAAAGGTATAAAGAATAGTCAAATAAAATTATATGGACTTTAACCAAATTTAATTCTATTGGAATGAAGACAAAATTTCTATTATAAATGATTAATCAAATCATGAGAAGATAATAATTGAAATTGCCCAAGTAAATTAAAATTTATCAAAAAAAGATTAAAGGATTTATTAAATAGAATTATATGGTTTGGAACCATATTCAAACTCATTTAAATAAGGACAAATGCCTCCTTTAAATAGATATTATATCATTTTAAATATTTGAAATAATTCAAAGTGAATTATTTAAACACAATAATGAATAAATAAACCTACTAAAAGGGTTTGATGAAAATTTGAATTTAAATGAAGGCTTGAATAAATGGTTCGAATTAAAACAATTGTCCATTTTAAATAAATAATAACCATAAGAGAATACAAAGAAATATTCTAAAATGGACTTTAGAATATATTAATAATCAGTATTAAAACCTACTGAAAGTTTAGAAAA
This sequence comes from Avena insularis, assembly GCA_023614405.1. Taxonomy (NCBI): domain Eukaryota; kingdom Viridiplantae; phylum Streptophyta; class Magnoliopsida; order Poales; family Poaceae; genus Avena; species Avena insularis. The sequence continues at coordinate 184,691,056 of CM042687.1, read as the reverse complement.
AGATTTGAAAAGAAATCTGAATTCAAATGAGGTTTGAATTCAAAAGAGAAAAATCAGAAAAGAAAAAGTTAAAAGAATTAGAAAGAAAAAAATTAAGTAAAGGACCAGCCCAAACTAACCTACCCAGCCCAACTAGCCCAGCAAGACCAGCAGAAGCCCACCAACAGCCTCTCTCTTTTCCCCCTCGCGAATCGTTTCTCACCAGCAAAGGAACCCAATCACTCGCTGACCAAACGACCCCATGCGTACCCCTCTCACCCACTGACTTGGCGTCCCCACTGCCAACTCATGTCGTCTTCAACCCGCGACCAGTTCGTTTCTCCCTCTCTCTCCTGTTTCAGAGTTGATTTCGCCTCTTGAACTCGCTTAAATGCCGCAAGTAATTCGCCCCTATGACCACACATGATAAAGCTCCCCTCTCCCCTCTATCTTTCCCCTCAGACGTCGCACCCTCTCTGCCCCTAGGCTGCCCGAATTGTTCGTTGCACTCCACTGTCTTCGGCGAGCCTTAAACATCGATTCCGACGAGAATAGCCACCCCCACTGCCCATGGTTTCCACGAGCACGCTCCCCATCTCCTTACGCATCCACCAATACCTCCGTCTCACCCGCGCGCTCCCTAGAAGCTCGGCTTCGTCACCACCAGAGTGCCACCACAGACTGCTCCAACTCGGAGGACGCCCTTGGTAGTTTTTCACCTCCCCTTTCCCTCTCGATGATACGCGTATGTTCACCGATCCCGTGCGCACCTAACTCAACTGTTTGTTTGCCTTTGCTTGGACCGTAGCGTCACCTCCATCAACGGTAGTGCGTGCCCGTCGCCAGTAGGAACTTCGGCGAGCAATCACAAGTGACTCCGTGCACCCCTTTGTCGACTGCGACAACCTCGAGATCCAGCATGTCATGGAGAGTCTGGTAATGCCCTCCTCCCTCTCCCTCGCTTCCTGCTTTGGCCATACCACCGCAGCCCGAGCGCGTCGCCGCTCGCCGTTGCCCAGCGCCGCGAGATCCCTGCTATTTTGTTGTGAACGGTTAGATGATGATCCAACGGATAGGATAGATCATTTAATCGAAGTGGTAAGTTTGTATCTGTGCCATGCGATCTAAATAAAATCCCGCGGCCAGTGTTACTCGATCCAACCGAACCGGTATCGCCCAATATGATTACACCACATGGCCTGTTCTGTTTGAATAAAGTCCAGAAAATGAATTAGATTAATTAAACTTGTAAAATCTATAACTTTTGATCCACACATCCAATATTTGTAAATTTTAAATCACTGGATTCAGAAAAATGCAAACTTTGCAACTATGCCCTTAGTTTGGTATTTTGCATATGTAAAATTGTTTTTTTGCAGAAACATTTCTAGGCCTATTTTGCTTATAAAATTTATTCTGAAAATGTTTTTAGGGTAAAATCTTTTGCAAATGGTTTTTTTGAACCTAGTGACCACAAAAACCAAATTTTGGATTTAAAAATATATTTTCTGACACTAAGGAATTATTCCTTGAATAAAAACATTTCTAGTAAAACAAAAATTGTTGATTACGTTTTAAAAATAATTTTTGAGTAAAACCTTTTGCAAATGGTTTCATTTAAACTCTCTGACCCTAAACACTAAGTTTTGGATTTAAAAATGTATTTGATTAAACCTAGAAAATTATTACTTTGATTAAAGGCATTTCTAATAAAATAAAATAAAATGTTGCTTTGATTTAAAAATGATTTTTGGGTGAAACCTCTTGTAAATAGGATTTGCTTTAAACACTTTGATCCTAAAACACTAGCATTGTGTTTAAAACATATTTGGCTAACTCTACAAAATATTACTTTGATTAAATCTTCTAGCAAAACAAAAATGATTTAAATGTCCTATTTTCACTAACTTGATTTTAAATGGTTTTGCCACTTTTATAAATGACCAATAGGTGTTTTAAAATGTTTATAGCCTATTAGAAACCACCATTCCAAATAAAACAATATTTTGCATGCTTGCATCCATTGTTTTGTTTTGTTTTATTTATTTTATGTGGTGAATTGTTTGAATGCTAGTTTGAATATGTGCTTGCTTGATTGAATTGTAGTGAACTTTGAAGAGTGTGACCATTGCAAGATCAAGGAGTGAATCTATATTCTCTACTAAAAAGGCAAGTGGTGCTTCATACAGTTTGTCCTATTATTTTGACTATGCATTAGTGATATTTCTAAGTAGGACTTGCATGGAAATTTTACTAAGTATGCTATGAAATGGGAAATCCTAGTAGATGATGCCTTAGTAGAATTTTCCCTAAGTTAAGATTCTTGATACTATTATTCTTAGCCTAGCCAGTAGAAAACAAGGGTGGATTATATTCATGCTATGAAATATTTATAAGTCAATGACTTGTGTTTTGTTTAATAAAACAACTATGTGAATGAACCACCTAGGTGGAATGGAATGAAAGGTTTGTGTTGAGTGGTTACACAAGTCCAGTATATTGGGGAAAACTTGTGTATCACAAGTCCAGTATACTGGGGAAAACTTGGTATCACACTTGTGGAATGCCACCCATGAACAAAGAGATTTGAGATGTCAAATGTTGAGAAGCTTCAAGTCTAGCCACATGGAAATAGGGGCTCTTCCTGGATCATATAGGTTGCAATAACTTAGCCAGATGGATAGAAGGTGGTAGGGGTGATAGGTTTGGAACGCATCCATTTGGTCTAAGGGAAGGCTTCTGAAAGATCTTATCTTGATGCATGTCGAGTCTTGTGGGGAAAGTGCACCAACTATCGAGAGAGTAAAATCTAAGTACTTAGCCATGTTCCCGGCAATGGACAATTTGAGCATCAAGACATGGAAGCTATCAAGGATCTCCTCATCCCAATTTCTAAGTTAAAAACTTATGGCTGAATAAGGGTAAAGGATCACCAATTTTATTGGTAGATTCCTTGGGTGATTTTGTAAAACAAAAACTTAGTGTTTTCAACTTATAAGGAAAAACTTATTTTGAGCAATGCAAGCCTAAGCTCCACTTAGCCAAATGCATATAGATGATAGATACCACTATTATACCATAGTATCACTTGCCAATACAAATCAAATGTATTGACCCTTGTGGCTGTAACTAATTATGTTGCAGGTTTGTTTGATGTTAGTGAAGTGTGTTGAATAGGATTACAAGTCTACATCCAACATGATTGCCTATGGCACTTTGAAGATGAAGGACTCCATGCTATAGTTATATCTGCTGCATTGTAATGAGATAGCCAAATGAGCTATGTAAGATGTAATGAATTATTTTATTCCTAGTTATAAAGATGTACTATGAACTTTGTTTGTTGATATTACATCTTAAACTGTGGATGCTAGCTATTGATCCAGGGACTAGCATTGTAAACACAGGGATCTCTACCATATCAGGTTGGGACCTCTACAGGGAAGAAGTGGGAAGGATCAGTGAGAGTTGGGGAGTGAGATGGTGTGAAGAAATGGTGCGGGGGAGGCCTCCTTTTATAGGCGAGTGAGAGAGGCCGAGTGTGGCACCTCGGATTTACGGTCCGAGAATACCCGTTATGCATATAATTCACGTTCCCATGATCAGTGAGCCGTGATCATAATCAACTAGTATCATTACATCATCCATATAATAATGAATACAACCACTTACAAGAAGGCCTTTATGGCGATTACAACATAAGTAATGGAAGTCCTCAGCGCAGAGCCCGTTCCTTAACCTACAGGCAAATGACTGGGAAGACGGCCTAGCTCGCATAGATGTCAGCACCTTCGTCCTTCTTAACATCTGCAACCTGACCAAGTAAATAGCCAGGGACAATGCCGGTGAGTACTTTGAATGTACTCGCAAACCACCTTAAGATAACAAATAATAATGGGTATGCAATATGGCTGTGGTAGGATGGCTCCATAAGAGGTTCTTTTGTAAATTAGTTTCTCTTGTAGATATAGCATGTCTCTATATCTTTGTTGAAAAGCTTTGTAAAACATTTTGGAAACCTTTTTGAAAAGTTTTAAGAAAACAATAGGATTAGGTCATCCATTGGTTTTTCCTTCCGGTCATCCCATGACCAAACTCCATCCTCCTTTTTCCCAACCATCCCATGGTAAAATCATTTTCGAGCCGTTTCTTCTCCAAAGTCCTTTTTAAAACTAAAACCATTACCCTTGTACAGCTGCCAGCACAACCGTCCATGACCGAGGACTCAGCTATTCGAATAGATTTACACTCTGCAGAGGTTGTGCACTTTACCCACACCATCCGATTACCCGGCCCTGATCTTCACCGATCGTGGATCGACTAACCGGTCAAGACCTTTCGAACGTCCTCTCCGATACAAGTGTATAACCTATGAGGTTAATCCCCTCAAAACCGGGACGCCCTATATAGTTCACTAGCCAACCGGAGCGCATTTTGCACCCCTCAGGGTGTGCGCTTTCAATGAGGGGCTCATAGTATTGTCTGGCCGCTATATAGACGGTATTTACCAACCCTAGACCGATGTTTCACATGGGCATTTACAGGGGAAGGCCCAGCCTCCGAGAATTTGTTCTTCCCCGTAGTAGTTTGAGACACCTATACCGGATTAGACAAACTTCTAGCCTAGCCCCGTCCCATTCCAGAGTAATGTGGTTGCACGGGTTAATTGTGTTGGCTTCACAACTGGCCAGCCGATTGTTTTTGTAAACATTTTTCCTCCATCATTTTTTCAAACAAAACCCTTCTCATTTTACAAACCACTTTATCGGCCAGGCCTCAGCAAGGTTTTCTCATAAAACATTTTTGAAAGTCTTTTCCCGGGGTCTTTCCATCCTACACTTTTGCTTAGGCTAAAACGGGGTCTCCAAGGGGTTATGGTGTTAAACACCATCTACCATACTAAGGGAAGGTAGGTATTAGGCAAATGGGTGTACCTAAAGGTACTAAGGGGTAATTATTTGGAGGAGCCAAACATTCCCCATATAAAACAAAGTATAGTAAAACCATGCACTTTTGCATAAACGGGTAGATAAAACATGCATAGATAAAATAATAGGAGAAGGCATATGAGTAAGAAGGTGGCTTGCCTGTGACCAGCGAGAAGTCCCTTGACGGAATTAGATAACCAGAAAACCAATAATAATAAAGATCACCTCGAGTGCTTCCTTCTTCTCGGCATCACACAATCGCAACTATTGCTGTTATCGAGCATACATGCAAGCAAACAATACAACAATCAATACAAGAATACGAACATCAAACCATACAGTAGGATAAATATAAATACATGATATGAGACAATAGGATGTGGGATGATGGTTTGATGAGATTAGCAAAGGATTTGGAGGCTTTATGAAAAAGGCTCCCTATGGATTTCCAAGTCTAGGAATTAACTAAGAAAGGGTTTTTGACCAAGGGATTAATATGTATGATACCATTGTATGAAAATGATACCATCAGATAGGTATTGATAAAATGAAGCCAACAAAAGTGGTTTCACTATTTTATCAATTTACCTTGATTTATAATGGATTTTATAGTGATTAAAACTCTAGTTTTAGGAAATAATTCACCAGAACTTCTCTCGACTCCCAAAAATTATTTACTAGAGACAATTTTGGCTAGGATTTGTATTTTTCATCAGATTAAATTTACATAAGCTTTTTAGGTGATTCCAATGGAACTTGTTAGGTACTAGAAATACATTTCTTTATAAATTGGAATTATCCTTTTTTCATTTACAGGGCTCAAATGGTGAATTTATTGGTGAACAAATAATGCACATAAATGTTTAATTCACCATAATTCAAATAAAAGCTCAATAAATCTTGGGCTCCTAGGTTTTGGTACTTGTTGGTATAGAGGTTTACTGGGAGTTGGAATTAGGTCAAAACCTCTTTGGGTTTGACCTAGGGAATTTCCTAAATTTAGAAATGCTTTGTTTTTGTTATTTTTGCTACAGGCAATATAGGAAGCCATTATAGGTGGGACCAGTGGAAAAACATGGTATGGATAATACCTTCTACTATAAATTGGTTTCATACCATTTGGAAATACCAAACTCTTCGGAGGATTTTATTAGTTAAAGTAATACACTTGGCCAATTTATTTTCACTATTTTATTAAAGGCTAAGAGGAACGGGCCAACTCTGAGGGGTCATCGGGCTAGTGTCGATGGGCTGGCCCATCTGCGCTCATAGGCACGTGCGCGGGAGGTAACGGGGAAGGGCCCAACTTGGGCGAAGGGGTAAGGGCGCTGGGCGACCGTCGGATTAGAGAGGATCCGATGGCGGTTTCTCGTCGTCCTCCTGCGGCTGACGGGACGAGGAGGAAACCCTAGCGGCGGTCAGGGGTGCTGGAGGACGGCTTACCGGCGGTGGGGAGGAGCCGGCAAGGATGCAGATCGACAGAGGAGATCGCGGGGAGTACGGAGAGGGGCGGGACGTAGGGGTTTGGCGTCGGAAGTGGCCTCGCGCGAGGGATGTCGAGGAGGAGCAAGTCGGGGTCCGTCGGGGAGGCATCTAGAGGGGTTCCTGTGGCAAGACAAGGGCAGAGTTAGAAACAGGGGAGCAAGGGGGTCTCCATGGGGTGACATGCAGATAGGGAGGGAGAAGGGGTGGAGCTCGGGGCTCAATTTTCTTTCCATGGACGAGAGCTTCTTTATCTCTCTCCCTTGGGCCAAGCAGAACTGGGGAGGGCGAGTGGATGATTCTGGGGGCTGTGTGGAAGCAAATGAGGCAGAGAGAAGGGGCAGTGCTGGCCTCTGGCATTATAAATCTAGGGGGAGGGGGGTATGATGGAATTGGTCCATGGAGAGAAGGGGAAGGGCAAAACCAAGGGCTAGTTCGCTGTGGGCTGTGGGAGATTGGCTAGAGAGGTTTTGTAGTCGTGGTGGAAACATGGAGGAGGTGGGGTAGCTGCTGCAAGAGTTTTAAAAACAAGGCTTGAAGGGACATGACCCTTGTCTCTCATAAACAAACACAAAAGACAAAGGGGATGGGGTGGGTACTGTAGTGCTATAGTAGATACGACCATGACTGTCATGGTGGCTGTGGTGGAGTATTTGATAAGCTTTGTTGGGGTTTGATGGGGATTGGCTAATGATTTTGGTTAGTTTTCCATATTTGATCTAAACTTGGGGTTATGTAGGAAGTCCAAAAATTTACATTGGCCAAGATAGGGAAAGGTTACTAGAAGTTAGATATGGTCATTTTGTACCATCGAGAATTATTTGGGATTTTTCAGATGATTAAAAGTGCACTTAAGCTCATTTATTCAAATAGTGCAGAAATAGATTATGGAAGCTAATGTAATATTTTTACATTAGGCAGGGTTGGTTTTTGATGTGAAATGGTTCTGAATACCATATTACAAATTGGAGAATTTATTTGGAATTTATTAAGATTGAAAAGTATTTTTAATGAATTACTTGTTGTTTCTGCCAATTAAGAAAAAAGGCAAAAGGGAATAATTAAGAATCTGAAAAATATTTATTTTTGAGTTTGGAAGATAGGGTATGATATATAGCATTCAAATATGCCTTGGGTTGGCTAAGTGGTTTGGAGAAAAACAAACTTGCCTTTATCGATAAGGTTTTTGAGAATTTGGTAGATAAAGGCTATTAGATGGTTTAATAATCCAAATAATTGGGAGAATTATTTGGGGATGCTTAGATCCAAGGTGGATTATGTAAACTTGATGTAGGAATCAAGATCATCCTTGGTTTTTGAGGAAAAGTGGAGAAAAGGGTGGAAACAAGGGACGGATCTAGGGTTTGGTTATTCGGATGCCACCTAGACAGGGTTGGATTAGGGCGCTCAGAGCTCACCTTGGTGCAAGGGGTATATGGATGGATGGAACAAGTCATGTAGATGACCAAGGATGCAATAGTTGGTCTTGGTTGAATTTTAGGTGGTTTTGGAGTGATGGCAAACTTTGTTGAAGATAAGGCTGCCATGCCATAGTAGATACATCAGGTAGCCTCCTAAACCAGGGGGGGTTAAGAAGCACAAGGATCCAATGGAAACAAATGAAGTTTGGATTGATAGGCAATTATTAGTGGATCATAACCAAGCAAAGAGTTGGTCAAGGGGAGGTGGCATAGAGATGTGAGCTTCTGCCAAAGTAGGTAAGAGGGTAAGATTCATAGGAAAGATTAGTATCTTGGCTACAAAACCATCATGGATGAGTGTGAATTAGAATGGCTTAGTCAAAGGCAAGAGTAGGCTTTGGTAGTACTAAAGATGTACTACAATATGGTTCAAATACATTCTCAAGAATGCACATAGGTTGGAAGGGGTAGAGTTCCAAGGTTGTATCTAGATAAGAAATCCAGACTTAGCCATTTTGGCAGATTTAGGGTTTTAGACTAGAGCGCAAGGGTAGATGGTTTTGAGAGGATACTAGATTCCAAACTAATGATCTGGGAGATGATGTTGAGGTAGCAACTAGTTAGATGGGATTCATGCTTAGATGGGGTCTCCACTGAGTTGGAAACCATCCAGAGGGATTATCCTTGGATTGATCTAAGCATGAGATGAGAGGGTCACTTGAGGGATTTAGGATAGATCTAGACTTAGATGCTTAGCTTGAGAGTGATGATCACGAGCAAGGATTTGTAGCCTAAGAGATGAGCTACTAGATTAGCTAAGTCTAGTTCCTAAGCAAACAAACCAAATAACAGCTCAAGACAATCATCCGACAGCAGATCAAGGCAATTCATCAACCAGCTGATCAAGGCAATTCATCTTAATCCTTATGCTTTACTACTAGGGTTACCATCAGGCCTATCTTGGGGAAAGTATGGGTGGGTTGAAAAGGGGTTGTGCTTTGAAGGGGGATAAGGACCATCTTGGTATCCCCACCAAGATTCAGATGAAAAGGTTTAAATAAAGGTTTTGGAAAACCTAGAGATAAGGGTAGTTGAAGTTCTGTCTTGAAAACATAAGGAGATTATATTTTAGTTTCCCCATAGCTTTGTTAATAGAACTAGTAAAAATATTTTTGTTTTGTCAAAGTCATCTTGGCTCAGGTTTTGAAATGCCAAAACATTTGAGAATATGAAAGATGAGACAAGACATCTCTTTTGTAAAATAGTTTTTGTCAACTAGTGTTGAGATAAGAAGTATAGCATCTAATACACAACCAGTTGCAAGAACACAAGCAAACAAGTAAACAAACATTGCACAGGTAAAGGGAAAAAGTTTTTGTTCCCCCTGATTTTTGCCTTTTGGACAGTTAATCAGGGTTGTTGAATTGGGATGTTACACCAAGCACCCTGGGCAGAGCTCGTCGGGGTCGGCGTTACAACGATCTATTGGCATGGCAAGGGGGCTAGGACGGTGCGCGGTCTCCTGGCGGTGCTCAACGGCTTGATGGCACGGCAAGGGGCGGTGTGGCTTGGTCAGGAACGTGCGGTGCTCTATGGGGTACCGACGGCGAACTTCACGGCGTGCGGCGGCTATGGGGAACGGTCAAGGAAATGGGCATGTCTGGTGGTCTCCTGGGATGATGGTGGTCGTGTAGACGGGCGACAAGAGCTCGAGGTGGTCGGGTTGAGTGGCAATGGCGCGTGAACTGTGTGCGCATCAGCATGGTCGACTGCGGCGCGGGCACGGCGTTTCCGGCGGTTCCTCTCCCTGTCTTCGAGCTAGCGCTAGTCTAAAGGGGGTAGTGAAGCACGGGCGGCATGATAGATAAGGTTGGCGAGGCTGGCTACGCTTGTAGCTTGCTGTCGACGGTGGAGGTGGCAAGTGTGCTCGGCCATGGTGACCATTGATGGCATGGTCGTGTAAACAGTAGGCTAGGGTTGCATAAACGAGGTTGATGACATATTAGAAGTGTGGTGGAGGCTAGAGAGGGAACAAGTTTGGCAAGAACACTATTTAAAATAGTGTTTGTTATTTTATTTGATTTGTGCTCGGGAGGTGTTTGATGAAATGGCCGCAGGACATTCATATTTGAATTTTTGGATAAATTTTGGTGGGTGCATTGGTCACCCATTAGGTAGTATCTGGTTGTTTGGATTTGTCAAGGTGAACTGGTTTGGTTGGGTTTGAGAAATGGTGACCTTACCATATGAACCAGATTCAATTTTGAATTGTCCTTGGCATAGATTTGCAAAATGTTTCTGTGGGTTTGCAAGGTGGGCTTTGGTTCACTTTTACTTGGTGTAGCAAGGGGTGAAAAGAATTGGATTTGTTTCTGTTAGAAATCTTGGACTAGGAACACTCAAAGTGGTCTAGTGAACAAGATTGGCAAAAATGACCATTTGCTTATATGGTTTGTTTTTGAATTTATCTTCATTTGATATTTCTTGGAAATGATTTAGATGATGTACTTTTAATCTTTAAACCAATCCTTGCCATTCATAAAAATCAAACAAGTCCATACAAGAATTCATGCATTCATCACACAGACACAGGCATGCATATTGATTTTAAATAACAAAAGTTTTTGTTAACCCTAAATTTGGGTGATTGGAATTTGATAACCTTGATTAATATTTTTGGAATGTTATAGTGTAGGTCATTGAGTATTCTGCAGTTGCGGCTATGTAGATCTTGGGCGGTCGAGGAAGCAGATCTTGGGCAGTGGGAGAAGCAAATCTTGGGCAGTCGATGCTGACTTGAGCGCGGTGGACAAGAGTGTCGCTAAGGCAGATCCGGTTCCGTGAAGGGCAATGCCCGTAAAGCTGGTCTAGAGCTATGGCATGGAACTCGTTGAACTAGATCCTATCCAGTGGACACCAATGAGGCAGCTCTGGTACAGTTGGGTAGCATTCGACAACGGGGAAGCAGAGCTTGGGCGGTCGATGACGCCATCGACATGGTGAACAAGACCAAAGCTTTGCTACCGTGGCATAGAAGCCAGGTGAACTAGATCCGGTGGGGTGGGTGCCGATGAAGCGGCTCTAGGGCGATGCATGAGACTGCAGCTCCTACGGTTCAGGCCGACGTCGATTTGCCGTCGGCCAGTGCGCACGGTGGTCGTGGAGGGGACAGAGGATCTTGGAATATTTGGGAGGACCAGTGGGAAAACCTGCGCGAATAGGGACCACAGAGGTGAACAGAAACATATTTACAATCGTGCCCCCAAGTGACCGACTTTAGCATGCCACTTTGTCGTCTTAACAAAGGGTAGAACAAGAATTTTAATATCAAAAGTTTCTTAAAAGGAGGGGCGCGAAATTCTTCAAGGACGGTTTGTGATATTGCCGCTCGATTAAGATTTGATTTTGTCTACCGTCCATATAATAATAATAGAAAAGTGGTAGGCTCAAATTTTTTGAATCGATGGGGCGGAAAATGCTTGAAGGTCGACATGTAATTTTGTCGCTCGTTTGTGATTTTGAATTTGTTTAGCGTTCATCTACTAATAAAAAGGTAGTAGACTGTAAGCTATCTATCTAGGAATTCAAGGCCGAGCCTCACATAAACTCATACATAACCATTGAGTATTTTTGCAAAGAAAATCGGATGCACTTGATTCACACTGCATAGACGGTAAATTTTTCCGCTTAACTGAGATTTTAAATTTTCCTACCGTCCAAGTAATAATAGATAAATTGTTGATGTCGGTGGATTATTTTTCCCCAAAATGTTTGAAACAGAGAGGCGGGAAATGCTTTTGGGGTGGTGAGTGATTTTACCGGTAGATTAGGATTGTGAATTTGGCTAGCCTCCATTTATGTACAAATATAAAAATGGTACGCCCATTGGGAGATTTTTCCTAACAATTTTTGAAATGGTGGGGCGGGAAATGCATTAAGGTCAGTTGGTGATTTTTTCACTCGATTTGAGATTTCAAATTTGGCTACCGTTCATCTACTATTATAGAAACAAATGTACTAGATTGTATGCTAACTGCCCAGGAATTGAAGGTCGATTGTCACATCCGTGATCATAATTGCGCAGAAATTGGGCACAGTACCTCCAATAGAAACATTTTGGAAAACATGAAACTGTTCCTGCCCGTTACAGTTTTGGTTAAATATATCCCATTCAAGGATTGTTAAACATAATCCTGATTTATTGTGTTGAGTGGACGCCCAACTTTTCAGTCTATTATGTTTGCCAATCAGATATAAGTAACAAAAGGAAGTTAAAAGAACAATAAACTTATCTACAAAGAATTTAAATTATTACATATCTCAAAAACTTACACGAAATAAAGTGCATCAATACACATGGATCAGAGTTAAGTCGAATCGTAGAAGTTTTACTTCAGGACCTTCGTTCGCCGAAAGTGTATCAAGTGAATGGTAGTCAGATATTGACAAGATATTTTCACGCATTTTGCATATTTTAGAGATGTTAGTATCTGATACCTGTGTTTGCTTTCTAAGTATGTCATTATACTCTTGATTCTGGCGGTTTCCTTTTTTTGGCCAAAGTAGTTTACAAAGAACTAGATAAAACATTGACCTTCTAAGGTCACTGCTTTGACCAGGAACAAGATGATGAAGTATGCTTAGGGTAAGTATTGTAATCTCTTTGCGACCTCTGCTGAGTATTATAGCTGATTCAGTTCCTTGCATCCTTAGAATATCAATAGAATCATGGAGTTTATCGGCTTTCTCACTTTCTATAAATAATTGCGCAACTTTATTTGCAGCCTCCAACTAAGACAAAATAGTTTCAACACAAGTGTCACTGCTTCCTTCGACCTGAGCAGCTTTATTTGCAGCCTCCAACTAAGACAAAATAGGTTACAGCGGAACATAGTACATTGTCGAAGAATTTGGAAAGCAGGTACTCCCTCTGTTTTAAAATATAAGATGTTTTAGGTTTGTGAAGAAAATGTATCTATACTTCTTTTAATGTGTTGATTCACTCCAAACCTAAGTGAATCTACATACTAAAAAGTCTAGATACATTTGGTTTAAAAAGCTAAGACATATTATATTTTTAAATGGAGGGAGTAATTGTTTGTAGGTCTGGATATCTAGCTCCCCTCCGCTCTAATGATGAGTAGCAGCCGTTTAGAGGGCGGCAGAGAAGGAACAAGGGAAATTTAGGAACGGTGGTGTGTGTGTCCGAACTGTTAGAAAAATAAGTCGTTGAATAAGAAAAGAAGGGGGGTAGATTTTGATCTAGCAACATAGTAGTAGTACTAGTAGTAGCAGTAGTAGTAGTATTAAATTAGACTAGTAAGTCGACACGTGCCTTGCACGTGAGTATGAATGGGATCTTCATCAAACGTTTAGCAATTTTTGGATTTTCCAAACATCATCAAAGAGTCAAAGTTAAAAGTTATTCGTACACTATATAGTGACGAATAAGTTGCATGTGCCATGCACACGTGAGAATTAGATAATAGAAGTATGACATATCATTTTTATATATGACTACAGTAGGTGATGCTAAAAAATAATTATAATTTTGAGCGTCGTCCATAAAGTATCGGTTGTATATTGGTTCTTGTACTTTGTATCGTGTAGAAATCAACCTATTAGCTACCTAATACTCGACATATATGCTCTATATAAATGAGGAAAAAGATTCCAGAATTATTAAGAAGTGTGCATATGACATCTGTTTATTGGTCAGGATTTAGGGGTTTAGTGTTCCGGGTTTAATTTTAGTGTTCAGAGCTTAGGTTTTAGGGGGTTAGGTTTTATGGCATTTTCAATTGTTCAAGCTATATGCTTATATTCATGGAATAGAATCACGTTAGCGCAATTTAATGAAAGTATATCTCAAATTTTGAGATGCGAGGAGATGATACCTGCTTTGCCGAGGTCATTTAGGGGTTTAGGGTTTAGGATTTAGGGGTTTTAGGGTTTAGTGTTTAGAGGTTTAGGGTTTAGGGAAATTTCAATAATGTTCAAGTTTTATTCTTATATTCGTGGAACGGAATGGCGTTACCGCAATTTAATGAAAGTATCTCAAATTTGGATCAATAAGTGCATGATACCCTGCTTAGTTAGTGTTTAATTATGGGTTTAGGGTTTTTGGTTTTATTATTTAGGGGTTCAGGGTTTGGGTTTTAGGGGTTGTTTAGGGTTTTGTGTTTTGGGATTTTTCAAAAATGTTGAAGCTTTATGCTTATATTCGTCAAACAGAATGGTGTTACCTAATTTATGTTAATAAAATTATCTCAAATTTGATCTATAAGTGCATGATACCTTCTAGGTCACGTTATACGGGGTAGTGTTTAGGGTTTTAGCCTTGCAGGGTTTAGGGTGTAGGTTTCTAGGCTTTAGGTGTTTTGGGTTTCATGATTTTTCAATAATGTTCAAAATTTATGGTTATATTTTAGGAATAGAATGGCATTACCGCAATTTAATGAAAGTATCTCAAATTTGGATATATAAGTGCATGATACCTACTTGGTTAGGGTTTAATTATGGGTTGAGGGGATGAGGGTTTAGGGTATAGTATTTAGGGGTTTAGGGATTGTTTGATTCAAAGGAATTTCAAAGGATTTTGTCCCTTAGAAAATATACCTATGTTGGTCGTTTGATTCAAATGATTACAATCCATAGTGATTCCTTCAAAGGATTCCTTTGCTCTCTGTTTTTCAGGAAAATTTCTATTCACCCTAACCTCATGTTTGAATTCCTTTTCTTTACCTATGATTAAAATCCATACTTGATCCAAATTCATGTAATTTTCTATTCTTATAGGATTCAAGAGGTCATGCCACTCCATTCCTATGGTTTTCCTATTCCAATGTTATTGGAATCCTACAAATCAAATGAGACCTTACGATTTATGTTTTAAGGGTTGTTTAGTGTTTAGGGAAATTTCAATAATGATCAAGCTTCATTCTTATATTCGTCGAATGGAAAGGTGTTGCCCAATTTAATGAAAGTATCTCAAATTTTATCTATAAGTGCAAGATACCTGTTTGGTTAGGGTTTAGTGTTTAGGGATTTAAGTTGTAGGGGGTTTACTGTTTCGGGAATTTTCAATAATGTTCAAACTTTATGGTTATATTCGTGGCATAGAATGGTGTTACTAATTTTATCACCGCACCAATTTTATGGTTCAAAGACTATATATGGTTCAAAGTCACACCGCACCAATTTTATCACAAAGTATGAATTATTTGACGAATAATGCCCAAGTTTCTTAAAATTTTCAAGTTCACGAGTCAGTTTTTCCTAGTTCAACGAGTCTACTTCCCGTTATTCTGGGTCACTGATAAACGGGCACTTGCATTATGGGTTGATACGTCGTAAACATATCTATAATTTTTTATGTTCCATGCTTGTTTACTATCTAAATTTCTTTGCTTTGTCTTCACTTTGAGGTATTTTTATATGTTTTCTGTTACTAACCTATTAACAAGATGCCATAGTGCCAGTTGCCTATTTTGTTCTGTTTTTTGTTCCAGAAAAGGAAAAAAATCAATATTCTCGGAATTGGACGGGACAAAAGCAAAAGTCAATATTTTACCGTGGGAAACAAGGAGCCAGAATATGAGACAGTGGGGAGCCACCAGGGGGCCACACCCCGTGGCCGCGTAGCCTGGCCTGGCCGCTCCTGGGGGTGCGGCCACCCTGGGTGCCCCCTGCCTCACCTCTTCGCCTATAAGAAGACCTCGATACCTAAACCCTAAGTACCCGATCAATCTTCCACGAAACAGTCTATAGCCGCCACCATCGTCCCTAGATCGGGTGGATCTGAAGTTCTTTCCGGCACCCTGCCGGAGGGGATATCATCACGGAGGCCTTCTTCATCCCCATGCCAGCATCTGGTATGATGCGTGAGTAGTTTCACCTTGGACTACGGGTCCATGTATTAGCTAGATGGTTATTTCTCCTCCTTTGTGCTACCATGTTTAGATCTTGTGAGCTCAGTTCATGATCAAGATCATCTATTTGTAATCATGCATGTTGTGTTTGCGGGGATCCGATGGATATTGAGATTACTATGTCAGATTGATTAGTGGTTCTATCTTATTGATTCTATCATGTTTGTGTTGTTTGTAATCTTGTATGCTCTCCATTTCTAGTAGCTATCTTGGCCAAGTAGATGCTACTAACTCCAAGAGGGAGTATTTATGCTCGATAGTGGGTTCATGCCTCTATTTAATCTGGGGAAGTGACAGAAATCTATAAGGCTGTAGATGTCATGTTCCTACTAGGGAGAAAACAAACGGTCTCTTGTTCATGGAACAAGTGGACTGTTTACCTTACACACTTTGCTTAAAGCAGTTATCCGTTGCTTGCAACTTAATACTGGAGGGGGTTCGGATGATAACCTGAAGGTGGATTACTAGTCATAGATGTAGTTGGATGGCGGTCTATGTAACTTGTTGTATTGCCTAATCAAATCTCATAGGATCTTGAATGTCTAGTATTGCATTATTATGCCTTGCTCTATCCTGTCAATTTCCCCACTGTAATTTGTTTACCCAGCATGCCATGTCTGTTTATCTTAAGGAGAGGACCTCTAGTGAACTATGGACCCCGGTCCAATCTTTACCATTGATACATCTTCCATTGTTACTGTTTAGTTTCTGCAAACCACTATTACCTTCCACACCATACAGTTAATCCTTTGTTTCCAGCAAACCAGTGAGATTGACAACCTCACTGTTTGTTGGGGCAAAGTCTTGAGTTTGTGTTGTGCGGGTTTCCAAGTTCCTAACAACACCTTTGGGTCATTCCTTCCTCCTACTGGTTCGATAACCTTGGTTTCTTTCTAAGGGAAGACTTGTTGTTGTGCTCATCATACCTTCCTCTTCGGGTCTCCCAACGAAGCTCTACATTTATCTGAGCGCATCAAGCTGTTATTAGTACAAATTGCTATTTGGATGTCCCACATAATGATAATGCTAAAAATAAACTCATGGGGAGTGTTAATGATTTTATTATTATGGTTAACAATGTTTATTTCCCTTTTGATTTCTATGTTTTGGATGTTGAATACAATGCATCTTGTCCTATTACTTTGGGAAGAACTTTTCTTAGAACTGTTGGTGCCATCATTGATATGAAAGAAGGCACCATTAAATATCAATTTCCATTCAAGAAAGGTATTGAACACTTCCCTATGAGGAGAGAGAAGTTGCTTCTTTCTCCTCCTTTGGAAGCAAGGTTTGATGTTAATGCTTCTTCATTTGAAAATACTAGATTCTTGCTTCTTGTGCCTAACTTAAAGGCGTTAAAGAAAAGTACTTCTTGGGAGATAACCCAATAGTTTTCTTGAGTCTTGGAAGTTATTACTTTAGTAATAACCTCTCCTTATCCTTTTTATTTTCTTTTTGTGCCAAGAATAACCTCTAATGAGAGGGAAGTAAGATTTGGGGAGTTGCTGTCCCGAAACAGATTTTTGTGCTCCACTGTAAACATTCGTGTAAAATCTCTATAAGCCGGATTGAGCTGTAATTCTCTGAATAAATCCCCTAGGTTGTTAGGTAACTTCCGTTAGTTCAACACTTTTTGATTTGAGAAACAGAAGGTCTTCTAGAAAATCGGTTTCTACCTGCTGGTCTGTTTTGACAGATTTCTGCCATTATTTGCATTTGCTTCTTATTGATTCCTTTTTGGATTCTTTTTGGGAAATTGAGCTTTATAAAGGAATTTCTATAGTATCTTGTGTTTTAGTGAAAGTTTTTCTGTTCTAAAACTAAAACCCAAAGGTCTATTATCTTTTGAATACACTAATGTTGCTAATGAAGATTGTGTGAAGTTTTGTATGAAGGAAATTTTTCAAGTGTAGGGAAAGAATGATGTAATGATATGAAGAATGAAAAAAATCTCAAGATTGGGGATTCCACCCCGTGTCACCCCAAGAAATATTCAAGAGGTACAAGCGTCAAAGCTTGGGGATGCCCAAGGCATCCCCTTCTTTATCAATAAAAATCTCATGTCTTTCTAGACACTTCGTTTTTATTGTTTCATGCACAAGTTGTGTTGTTCTTCGAACGTCTTAGTTTTCATTTTTGGTTTTTGTTTGCTTATTTTGCTTGAATAAAGTAGTTTGCACCCCCGTTCTCGCTGTGTTGTTTCAAATAAGTTGATTGGGGTTGGAAAGGAGTAGAAAGTTCTTGCTTGAATAGTACAACAGGAGCTTGCTACTTAGACTTTAGCATGTCATGCTAGATGTTGTTTTGACCTTATGCTTAGAGATTATTTCTTTAGAATGACTTGTTCGGAAAAATTGGGATTTCTTAATGTGCCTTGAAGGAATCATGTGTTGTTTTAGCATACAAAAACATAGTATTGTGGTATTCTCCTTTGATGATTTGTTTGGGTTGACTTAGCACATGCTAACACCATGTTATGACTATGAACCAATCACCATAGCCTCTATGATCATTTTGTTTTTGACTTGTGTGTAAGATCCCTCCTTTATAAAGGAAAAGGATCCCTGTGATTGCAATGCTAGTCCCTGGATCAATGCTAGCATCCACAATTTAAGATGAAGTACACAGAAACAAAGGTCATTATTACAGTCATTCCAGAGACAAACATAGTCTTTACAACTCCAAGGCCACAGGCCTAGTACAAGAGTTTAAATATGTAAATAGATAAAAGTCTTCATCTTCATGTGCCACAGGCAAACATGTTGAGTGTAGACTCATGACTCCTAATCCTCATTAGAATAACCTGCAACATCACAAGTTACAGCCACAGTGGGTCAATACATTGGAATAGTATTGGCAAGTGATACCTTAGTATAATTTTGGTGGACTAGATACTATATGCAATTTGGCTAAGTGTAGCTTAGGCTTGCTTTGCTCAAAATAGGTTTTGCCTATTAGTTGAAATCATTAAGTTTTTTTTGTCAAAACTTTTCCCAAGGAACCACCAATAGACATTGGGGTCCTTCACCCTTGTTCACCCACAAGTTTTACTTAGAAATTGGGATGAGGAGATTCTTGATAGCTTCCATGTCTTGATGCTCAAATTGTCCAATACCAGGGACATGGCTAAGTACTTAGATTCTTCCATCTGAAGAGGTTGTGCACTTTCCCCACAAGACTTGATTTTCACCAAGACAGGACCTTTCAGAAGCCTTCCCTTAGACAAATGGACGCGTTCCAACCTATCATCCCACTACCACCAACTGTCCAAATGGCTAAGTTATTGCGACCTATGTGATCCAGGCAGAGCCCATATTGCCAAGTGGCTGCACTAGAAGCTTCTTAACATTTGGCCTCTCAAATCCCTTTGTTCCTGGGTGGCTTTCCACAAGTGAGATACACAAGGTAAACCATAGAAATGGGCCTTGTGTAACCACTCAACATAAACCATTCCTTCCATTCCACCCAGGTGTTTCATTCACTTAGTTGTTTTATTAAGCAAAAACACAAGTCCAAAGACTTAGAAATATTTTCCCATAGCATGAATAATTCACCACCCTTGGTTGCTACTAGCTAGGCTAAGCATGGCATAGATAAGCATCTTAACTTAGAAATTTCTAGCAATTCTACAACTACTAGGATTTCCCAAGCATAGCATATAAGCAAAATATAACCATGCAAGACTAGCAAAATATTTCTAATGCATAGTAGAAAACATAGGGATAAAAATATCATGAAGCACCACTTGCCTTGGTAGTTTGGAGAGTAGCTACACTCCTCACAATCACAATCACTATTGGCACCAAAATCTACACATAAAATCATTGCAACAAATCACATACAAAATAAATACAAGCAAAAATATATGGATGCATGCAATATGATATGTGATGATTTTATAAACTCAAGAAGACAAGTGCACGGTACTGGTTCATAAACAAGTTCAAAACTTGCCAAACAACATTTATTTAAACACTAAAACATTTCTCAAATAACTTATATACACAAAATAGGCCTACACATGTTTCTGTATATAAAACCATTTTAACAGAAACAAAACATTAAACACATTGCATATTTGGAAAGGGCTTTCTCTCCTGATTCCATTGATATAAAATTCATCAAATTTGGACGTGGAAATCAAAAGTTATGATTAAAACAAAATCAAACATCTAATAGATTCAAATCCTGATTTTAAATCTAAACCCTAGCCACGCGTCATGTTCTGAATGGTGCGTAGCGGTTCGCACGGATCGGTCGATGCAGGCCGTTGGATTAAAGTGACCACGCACGGTCCAGATCTAAGCGTACCGTTTCGTTAAGTGATCTATTCCTATGCGCTGGATCTAGATCCAACGGTCATCGATCAAGCGACCACGGATGGGCGGCGCTGGCGGTGGCAACCGGTGGCGGCGTGCTCTGTCTACGGCGGCGCAGGCGCTACAGGGGGTTTGGGGGTCGTCGGAGACGCTTACCAGATTCGTGGTGATGCACTGAAGCTCAACGTGGCGATGGCTTGACAAGGGGCGCACGGACACGACAGCACAAGATCATCGGAGTTGCTGACAGCGTCGGGTGTTTGGTGACGAAGTCGTTGGCGGCGCTCCGGGTCACCCTAGCACGAATCAATGGTATTAGGGGGTGCGCAAGGCTACGGCGAACACGCTCGTGTGAGTCAGAAATGAAGGGGAACAAGGGGCTCACCAAATTTAGTCGCCGGAGTCGAAGACATCGTCGGGACCTTGCTGTGCTTGATGGATTCGTCGACCTGGGGCAGTACAGGACGAACTAGAGGTGTCAGTAGGAGCGCAAGGATGTTGCGAAGCTGTTCGCATGAACCAGAGAGGAAGGGGCGCACGGAGTTTACCAGGATTGGTCGCCGGAGGGTTACACTGCGGCGGTGCAAGGGCGAATACGGGCAGCCTGGTGGCAGAGTGGTGGCGCTAGGTGAGGGGAAATGCTCGCGGTGCAGAGGGGGTTAAGTAGGCAGGAGGGGGCGGCGATTACGCGCAGAATCAATGGAAATTAAGCTCGCAGTGACTGCGGAGAGGTAACGGCGGAGCGAGCGCCTCGGCCGCGCGTGATTGAAGACGACGACGACGTGGTCGCAGGGTCCACTTGCCAGCGAGTGAAACAGAGAGGAGGTGGGGTTAGACGTTCAGTGACTTGGCGGGTTTGTCTGCGAGTGAGAGAGAGAGAAGGGGGAACCCGGGTGGGCTTACTTGGTTGATTCTGTTGTTGGGCTAGAAAGGTGGCGCAGGCCCTTTTCTATTTCTTTTCTCCTTTTGTTTTTCTGTTTGCAATTTCAGGAATCAAATTCAAATGATTTAAAAAGCTGTTTGTATTCAAATCTTTTCAGGATTTTTGTAGAGTGCAACTCTCACAAATCTGGCACAAAACAAAGTGGTCACTTTGAATTGGCCTGGTCACTTGGAATAAAATAAAATAAGCAGTGACATAGCACTAGTTTTAAATAGTTTTTGAAATTGGTTTTCAAATCATATTTGTTTTGAAACTTTGGTTTAAATCCTAGCAATCTAGCAATACAATCTGGGAGCAAAAAGACAACAAGGTTTGGTTCAATGAACAACAATCTCTCATTGGAGAGTAGCATTTGTTTTAAATGCTGATCCCATAAAATAATGAGCTCATATGCTCCTGTTTTGGAATTGGTTTGTTTGAAATGAACTCTACATGATCATGAATGAATGGATGATATGCATGAGTTTGAAACATGATTTTAGGGATGTTACAAATCTAACCCCCTTAAGGTGAATCTCGCCCTTGAGATTCGGATTGGCTAGCAAATAGGTGAGGGTGGTCTTTCCGAGGATCATCTTCTCTTTCCCATGTTGCTTCTTCTTCGGAATGATGGTTCCACTGAACTTTGCAGAACTTGATAGTCTTAGTCCATGTGACTCTTTCTGCAGTCTCAAGAATCTTGATAGGTTTCTCCTCATAAGTGAGATCACTCTCCAATTGAACCTCTTCTAAAGGTATAGTATCCTTCAAAGAAGTTTCTTCCATTTCTGGATGACATTTCTTAAGCTGACTCACATGAAACACATTATGAACAGCTGACAAAGACTCTGGCAATTCAATCTCATAGGCTACTTCTCCTTTGCGACTTAGAATCTTGAATGGCCCAACATATCTTGGGGCCAATTTACCTTTGACACCAAATCTCTTCACTCCACGAAGTGGTGACACTCTAAGATAAGCTCTATCACCAACTTCATAGGTGACTTCTCTACGCTTAGGATATGTGTAGCTTTTTTGTCGGGAATGTGCTATCTTTAATCTATCCTTAACCAGCTTGACTTTCTCTTCAGCTTCTTTGATAAGTTCTGGTCCGAACAAACTTCTTTCTCCCACACCATTCCATAGCAATGGAGTGGTACACTTTCTCCCATAGAGAAACTCAAATGGTGCCATCTCAATACTGGCTTGATAGTTGTTATTGTAAGAGAATTCTGCGTAAGGCAGACTTTCATCCCAACTGGCTCCATAGTCTAGGGCACATGCCCTCAACATATCTTCAAGAATCTGATTAGTCCTTTCTGTCTGTCCATCAGTCTGAGGATGAAAAGCGGTGCTGAATTCCAACCTCGTTCCCAATGACTCATGCAATTGCCTCCAAAAATGAGAAGTGAATTGGGTTCCCCTATCTGACACAATACTCTTGGGTACTCCATGTAGACATACAATTCTACTCATATAAATTTTGGCTAACTTAGCACTTGTGTAGGTTGTCTTCGCGGGTATGAAATGAGCCACTTTAGTTAGGCGATCCACTACTACCCAGATAGAATCATATCATGACCGGGTCCTTAGCACTCTGGTAATGAAATCCATACCAATCTTGTCCCACTTCCAATCAGGAATAGGTAGTGGTTGAAGCAATCCTACTGGTTTCTGATGTTCCGCTTTCACTCTGCTACACACATCACACTAAGCAATATGTTCGGCGATGTCCTTCTTGAGATTATTCCACCAAAACCTTTCTTTCATATCCATGTACATTTTGGTGTTACCCAGATGAATGGAATACGGTGAGTTGTGTGCTTCTTGTAAAATCAGTTTTCGAAGCTCCGGATCTTGTGGAACACAGATATGTTTTCCATGCCATAAAGTACCCTGTTCGTCTTCATGGAATCCTTTGGCTTTTCCCTTGCCAATCTTTTCCTTAATTTCTTCAATTTCTTTATCAGTCTTCTGGGCTTCCT
The DNA here is from genome assembly GCA_023614405.1 of Avena insularis. Taxonomy (NCBI): domain Eukaryota; kingdom Viridiplantae; phylum Streptophyta; class Magnoliopsida; order Poales; family Poaceae; genus Avena; species Avena insularis. Next base: position 184,668,089 of record CM042687.1, on the reverse strand, counting down.
TGATCTTATCCAACAAAGTAGGTTGAACATCCAAGGTCATGAGATGTCCTTCAGGCACAATCTCCATTCTGAGATCTCTAAATTGGGCACACAGATCATCTGGCAATTCTCCCTTAGTAAGGCCATTCACAAAAACCTTACGGCTTAGAGCATCTGCTACAACATTTGCTTTACCGGGGTGGTATTGCAAACTCAAGTCATAGTCCTTGATGAGTTCTAACCATCTTTTTTGTCGGTGCCAAAGTGTTTTCTAAGATTGATCTTAGAATTGGTTACCATCAACTCAAGATCCGCGCAAAGGATATTCCAAATACTGCCTTCACCACCAGATATGGATTGTATGAGTACACGGTCATGTCTTTTGGATTAACCAATGCCCCCGCTTATTTCATGAATCTCATGAATAAGATTTTTATGAACTTCCTGGATAAGTTTGTCGTTGTTTTCATCGATGACATTCTGATCTATTCCAAATCAAAAGAAGAACATGAGCTACACCTAAGGACCATCCTTGAAACCCTTAGAGCGCATCAGTTGTATGCCAAGTTTAGCAAATGTGAGTTATGGTTAAAGGAAGTAGGATTCCTAGGACATATCGTGTCGGCAGGAGGAATTGCCGTCGACCCTGCCAAGGTTAAGGATGTTGAAGAATGGCAAGCCCCAAACACTCAAACCCATGTTCATGCATTTCTCGGATTAGCGGGATATTACCGCAAGTTCGTGGAAGGATTCTCGAGCATCGCAAGACCCATGACCCAATTGTTGAACAAAGATAAGAAGTTTGAATGGACGGACAAATGTGAAGCAAGTTTTCAAGAGCTTAAGAAGAGATTGATTTCAGCCCCAATCTTGATTATGCCAGATATCACGAAGCCTTTTGATGTGTATTGTGACGCATCCAAGGTTGGTCTCGGATGTGTGTTAATGCAAGAAGGCAAAGTCATATCCTATATGTCCCGACAACTGAAGCAACATGAGCAGAAATACCCTACCCATGACCTCGAACTAGCAGCCGTAGTTTTAGCCTTGAAGACATGGCGACATTACCTCATGGGTAACCGCTGTGAGATTTATTCGGATCACAAGATTCTGAAGTATATTTTCACCCAGAAGGAGCTGAATATGAGGAAACGGAGATGGATAGAGTTGATCAAGGACTATGATCTGGTCATTCACTATCACCCTGGCAAAGCCAATGTGGTAGCAGATGCTCTTAGCAGATTGCCGTGTCGATTGAACACCATGATTCTGAAAGAGCAACCAATTTTGCATAAGGAGTTGGAAGATTTCAGAATGGAACTAGTAAGTGAAGGATTTTTGGCTAGCATAGAACTTCAACCCACTTTGACCAGTCAGATCAAGGAGGCGCAGAAAGGAAATGCTAGTATCGACGGAATCAAACGTCGTATCGGTACAGGGAAGGTACCCGGGTTCACCAAAGATGAAGAAGGAGTTTTGTGGTACAAAGGACGTATCTATGTACCAGCAGATTCCGAGTTGAAATAAGCTATTTTGCAAGAATCCCATGATACTCTTTATTCTATCCACCCTGGAGGAACGAAGATGTATCAGGATTTGAAGGATGTAACACCCCCGGTCACTCCAGGCCGACGACTGTCACTTCTGGAAGCTCAATAGGATCTCTAGACTAACCCCACAGACCAACACTAGTCTTTTCTACGCACTTTGTCCTCACTCGTGCGCATCCGGTACCCACTTCCTGGTCGGTCACCCATCCTAGAATTTCTCTAGGCCAAGCACGCTTAACCTTAGAGTTCTTTTCAAATGAGCTTCCGAAAAAGAAGTTGCAACTTGTTGGTATGGGTTTCCTATCAATCCTATTGAGCCATGCTCCAGGGTCTCACATACACCCACCCTTAGAAGATCGACATCCTCGTCGATCAACCACAAGCTAGGAACGTCCCCTCTTAGCACACGTCTGTGCATCCAGTGCCGGCACATGTGCCATGCCGTGTCCACTCCAGGCCACACGCGCCATGCACCACATGTCCGCCACTGACCTGCACAAACCCATGTAACCGCGAGGGTCGGCTCTGATACCACTTTTAACACCCCCGGTCACTCCAGACCGACGGCTGTCACTTCTGGAAACTCAATAGGATCTCTAGACTAACCCCACAGACCAACACTAGTCTTTTCTGCGCACTTTGTCCTCACTGCGTGCACTGTACCACTTCCCGGTCGGTCACCCATCCTAGAATTGCTCTAGGCCAAGCACGCTTAACCTTAGAGTTCTTTTCGAATGAGCTTCCGAAAAAGAAGTTGCAACTTGTTGGTATGGGTTTCTTATCAATCCTATTGAGCCATGCTCCAGGGTCTCACAAAGGAGCAATTTTGGTGGCATAAGATGAAGCGAGAAATCAAAAGCTACATAGCCAAATATGATATCTGTCAGATAGTCAAACGGGACATCAGAGACCCGCAGGAATTTTGCAACCTTTGCAGATTCCGGAATGGAAATGGGATTCCATAGGAATGGATTTTATCATCGGTTTGCCTACATCTAGTAGGGGAAATGACTTTATTTGGGTCATAGTGGATAGACTGTCCAAAGTCGCTCATTTCTTACCGGTCAAGACCACTTATCAGAGTTTGAAGCTAGCAGAGTTTTACATTGCTAGGATAGTCAGTTTACATGGAGTCCCCAAGAACATTGTGTTGGATCGAGGAACCCAGTTTACCTCGAGATTTTGGAAGAAAGTCCAAGAAGGATTAGGAACCATATTGGATTTTAGAACAGCTTATCACCCGCAAACTGATGGACAAATGGAGCAAGTAAACCAGATACTCGAAGATATGTTGAGAGATTGTGTGTTGGAATATGGATCAAAATAGGAAGATTGTCTGCCTTTCGCAGAATTCTCATACAACAACAGTTACCAAGCCAGTTTACAAATTGCCCCATTTGAATTATGTATGGAAGGAAGTGTCATACCCTGTTGAATTTGTCGTAAGTAGGAGAAAGTCAGATTTTCGGACCCGACATCTTACGAGAAGCCGAAGAGAAAGTTCAAAAGATCCGTGAGCACCTTAAGACCGCCCAATCGAGATAGAAGAGTTATGCCGACAAGAAACGTCGAGACCTAGCCTTCGTTATCAGAGATTTTGTGTATCTGAAAGTATCACCCTTGAAAGGAATGCAACATTTCCAACTCAAAGGGAAGTTAGCCCCCAGATATATCGGACCTTTCAAGATTTTAAATCGCCGAGGAGAAGTATCATATCAACTGGAACTACCGGAGGAGATGTCAGCCATGCATGATGTGTTCCATATCTTGTTACTTCGCAAATGCCTAGAAGTCCTGGAGAAGACCAAAGTTTTTAAGAATATTGATCACAGAACCATAGAGATCAACAAGGACCTAACATATCCTGAAGTACCCATTCGTATTTTGGAAGAAGCCTTCAGAACCACCAGAACCCAGAGTATCAAGTTTCTCAAGATCCAGTGGAGTAACCATACTGAAGAAGAAGCTACCTATGAACGAGAAGATTACATTAAGACTGAGTTTCCAGATCTCTTTAGTTCCTAGTTTTCTGTTTCTTAAATCTCGGTACCAGATTTTGTTTAAGAAGGGAAGGTTTGTAACACCACAAAAATATTAAATAAGCTTATCAAGTTCTAATCACCCAAGTTTAGGGTTAACAAAAACTTTTGTTATTTAAAATTAACATGAATGCATGTGTGTGTGATGAATGAATGAATGCTTGTAGTGCCAAGTTTGATTGCTATGAATGCTAAGGATTGGTTTAAAGATGAAAACAACATCACCTAGATCATTTCCAAGCATAATCAAATCAAGAGAAAATAAAAAATAAACAATATAAGAAAATGGTCATTTTGACCAAAGTTAACCACTAGACCACATTGAGTGTTCCTAGTCCAAGATTTCTAACAGAAACAAATCCTATTATTTTCACCCCTTGCTAGACCAAGTAACAAAGAACCCAAGCCCACTTTACAAACCAACAGAAACAGATTTCAAACCTATTCAAATGACAATTCAAAATTGAATCCTTAATAGGTACTAAGATCACCATTTCTCAAAACCCAACCAAACCAGTTCACCTTAACAAACCCAAGAAACCAGATACTACCAAGCTTGTGACCAGAGAACTCACCAAAATTCATCCAAAAATTCAAATGTAAAGTTCACGCGGCCATTTCATCAAACAAATGGTGAGCATAGTAAAACACTGCCTAACTTCTATTGTTTTGAGCAGTGTTTGATCAAACAATTGTCCTCAACTTACTCTCATTCTCACCCCGGCATCCAACAATGCATTGAACAAGCTATCCCCCTACCCATTTCACCAGTTCTATACCACCCGAGCCCCCCTTGCCGGTCAACCATGGCCAGCACGCAGGAGGCAGCGCCGTGCCCGTCCACAATGTCCAGGAGGCAGCCCACCGTCCACCGCCACCCCCTGTCCAACCCTTGAGCACAGCCAGGCCCCGGACCACCGAGAAATCGCCGTGCCCATTTCTCTGCAACCATGCCGAGAGCGCGCCAGAGCGCCACAGCCGACACGCGCGCACACGCCACACCTCGCCCTCGCCGCGCATCACTTCATGCACCATGACCCTAGCTATCCCCCAGACATGCATGTTCGCCGCGGCGTGACCAATATCACCTGTACGCCGTCTCAAATGTCGTTGGTGCTGCGCAGAGCGTCGACCCGTTCCGACCATTCTCGACTACCCCGTGTCGTGCCATTAAGCCCGTGATGATCTCCAGGATACACCGCACCGGCCTACGCCCTCCGCCATGCCGTTAGATCACTGCATTGTCGTCACCGATGAGCCCCGACCATCCCGCAGTGCCCCTCTCGCTGGGCTATAAAAGGAGGTAACCCCCGCCTCAATTATTCACACCACCTCACTTCCCCTTCCCGCTATAAAAGGAGGTAACCCCCTGATCCTTCCCCGGAACAAGGCGAGCACCGCATCATTGAAATTTCACCAGAGTCTGCCGCTGCTGAGGAGGAGAGGAGTCGTTGATTGGAGCCACCCAGGAGCCACCGCGACCACCGTTCGAACCGCCGTCGTCGACAACATCGTTTGCCCCCATCACCAACCCTAGCTGGAGCCCTGGCAAGCTGTCGTGTACCCCCACCGTCGCTGTTAGGGTTCGGTCTCGCCGGAGCTGTCCGGCGGAGACAACGAACATGAACCGTAGATCGTAGTCTAATCGTAAGGCATAGATTTAAGGATACCGCTTCGCGTAGTTAGAGCCGCTGACGCGTGGGACCTCTCTGTTAGCAGCCCGCTGCACGCTATGCAGTTGGTCCGGCCCAGTTTAGTTCCCGCCCTCATCCCAAAGAATCAAATTGATATTTTCCAATATATTCAAAACCTAGTTCTATCAGTAGATTCAAAAATCAATTCAAAGACTTTTACTGAACCAAATTGCATGAAACCAATTTTGTTAGAAAGGTATTGAAAATCTAAATCCAAGCCCGTTGGATTCAAAACATTTGGAATTATAGATCACCTATACCAAAAATAACAAGACTGAGGATTTTGCACATTCAAACATTTTTGAAAAAACAACCATAAATGATTTTGAATTGATTCCAACTCTCAAAAATTCACATTTGACCAGATCTATCTGAATATGTAAAAATATTTAGGTTTACATGCAGTAATCTTGTACAAGTATTAAAAGAACGCTACATAGGCATTTCTAGTCACTTTAATTATTTAAAATAATAATGTTAAACCTTACTAAATTGTGACCCCACTTTAAATCACATTCGCGAGTATGAACATATGTGGTGATGGCCTGTGTGAATATGATCCCATATTTTAATTGGAGAATAATAAATCTTAAGTAGTTTTCAATGAGTAGAAATTATTTTTCTAAAATAAAATAGAGAAGACTAGGTCTTTATTTCATGTGATGATTGTGATGATGCTAGATCATCTAGTGTGAACCTCTATGTTCTAAATAAAGGTAGTTAAGTATTGTTTGGTGATTGTGTACCTCGTATTTATTTATAGACGCTGGTACCAACCAAGGCTATGAGGAGGAGGAGTACTACGAAGAAGAAGAAAACTTCAACCACTGCACTACTCAAGGCAAGCTAACACTTGCAACTTTGCAAGGTAGATAACCTATGCAAGATGCATTAGGCATACTTGGTTATACCACCTTGATCACACCAATCCCAAGTTTTACTTGCAAGCTTTATTATTTTATTTATTTATCAAAATTATTTATTACTTTTACTTAGTGATTTGTGAGTCTTGGAAAGACTTTAAAGGTAGCATTTAGAGCATAAAACTTGGCCTAAGTTAGTTAGAACTAGATGTCATACTGAGGCATGATATCTAGATTGGGATAGTCACACTTGATTAGCACCCCTGATTAGTGATTACCCTCAATTTTAGTGGCTAGTGCTAAGCATAAAAGTTGATCACTTTAGATGGGAATACTTGGCGAAAATGATTATGAAAACCTTGGAATGATGAGTCATTCTAATGAATTGTTTAACATGTGTTATGAACACAAGATGATTTGATGATGAAAATGTTGAGGCATGAGCCTTAGCCCTTTATAAAATCTAATGGTTAGGTTCGGATGCGATACCATTCTAATTTTGTTGTACAAGCACAATAGCCGAAATTGGGTGGGGCTTGACTAGAAGCTTATATATCTTAGTATTGGTTCCCTTGTGGAAGAGGTTTGAGCTGAGTCTACCTCATGATGAATGTCCACCTGTGTAGTTCCCAAGATGACAGATGGTCATGGTTGGGTGGCCAAACTCATAGGGGAGGTGCATATACTAGGGTGTGTAATTGAAAGGTTAGGATTGATTATCCGCATACTGAGTATGGTGATTCAGGATTGTTCCTTACGGATGCATCAGATATTATGGTGAAAGTGTACCACCTCTGCAGACTTGACCAAACTCATATTATGGTCCTTATGGATTCAGGATTGTTCCTTACAGATGCATCGAATATTATGGTCATGGTTGGGAGGCCAAACTCATAGGGGGGATGCATCGAATATCCGCATACTTGACCACAACAGGGTTGTGAAGATGAAAACTAAGTTCCCACTTAGGTGTCATAAAACATTAAAATTAGTTTTCTTTACTTCTAAACTCAGTTAGAAATAAACCTGGCCTTTTGCAAATAAACCTAGAGCTTAGGATTCCTACTCGAACTACATTACTTGTTAGTATTAGTTTGCGAGTACTTAAAGAGTACTCATGGCTTTGTCCCTGGCTATTCCTATGGCCAGACTATGAGGAGGACTACCAGGATGATGGACAGCAGGAAGTTTATGAAAACTAGGATCATCTCCCATCGTCAGCATTGCCTGGAGCTTCGACCATGCTACCCTTATTATTATTCCGCTGCGTTGATTGTATTAAGACTGGATCATGTGATCCTATATTTGTAAGAACTTTATTATGGTTTGTAATGGATGATGAACTATGGTACCAATCTGTTATGTCTCGCAAAATGGTAATCCTGGGATTGCAATGTATGGCATAACAGGCATCTAGGATTAAAAATCCGGGTGTTGATATGTGTTAGTCACTACGGTGCAAGACAATCCAGGTTGCGGATATTTCTCGGGGCAGGTTATCTAAGGATTCTTCGCATGCGTTAGGTTCATGGATAACACAACCTATCTCCAACTAGAGAAAGATCCAGGGTCTTTGAAAACCATGTTCATGGGGCACCGGAGGTGGCTTGGCAAGAATGATGCATGGAGAAAATATGGAGATCTGTTCGATGGGAAATCCGAGACCCGAGGAATCCCAGAGCGGAGGAGAAGCGAAGAAGTGGATGAATTACTGAAAAACTAGAAAGAGTGTACTAAGACAGGAAAGAAGCGATAGAAGCAGCAAGACAAGCCGCTGATGAAGGTATGTAAAAGAAGTTCTGTTTTCTAGGAGTTGCCATATTGGAAGTTTCTCTACACGCCTCATGGCCTTTACATCATGCATATCACAAAGAAAGTGTGTGAGAGTCTGGTTGCCACCCTAATCAACATGCCTGATAGGACGAAAGATGGTCCGAAAGCAAGGCATGACTTGATATTCATGGGCATCCGGAAGGATCTTCACGGAGGACACACTACTCCTGATGATCAGGAAGATGACGATGATCATCAGTCAGAGGGGACACAAGGTTGTCAAAAGGGTAAAAAGGTAAACAATAATGAATATTAATGCCCCCCTTCGTGCTTCACTCTAAGCCAGGATGAGATCAAACAATTTTTCAAGTGCCTTCTAGGAGTCAAATTTCCTTATGGCTACGTAGGCAAGGTAAACAGATACCTAGACGAGGCGAACCAGAGGTTCAGTAGGATGAACTGTGCTAATGACGCAGATACTATCGGTTTCACTACGAGGGATAATGGATGAGCACGTCCGTGAAACGTTGTTTGGGCTCTGCAAGTTTTTTGACGTCATCTCTCGAAAGTTGATTGGCGTGAATCAGCTCGGGAGGCTACAGGAGGAGATCGTGGTGATACTATGCAAGGTCGAGATCTATTTCGCGCCGGCATTCTTCGACATTATGGTGCATCTACTGGTCCATATCGTGGAGGATATCATCCAACTTAGGCCCATGTTCCTCCCTAGCATGATGGCGTTCGAAAGGATGAACGAACACATCAAAGGATACATTCACAACGGGTCGCGTCTAGATGGAAGCATAGCCAAGGGCTTTCTGGCCAAAGAGTGTGTCTCTTTCTGTATGAATTATCTAGACATCGAGAACCCTGTCGGTCTTCCCGTCAACATGCACCTTGGCAAGCTCGCAGGATCGGGTCACTGAGAGGGTCGTCATGTATTGCATGCACACTTCGATGGTCAACGCACAGACTTTGATAGAGCAAACCTGGTCGTGCTACAACATTTAGAACTGGTCGATCCTTGGGTACAAAAGCACGGAAGATTAATCAAGAACAAGTACAGTGACTGGGCATACAAAGGACACATCGAGAAATAACCAAAGAGAACAACTCAGATTTCACGTGTTGGTTTATACAGACGCTCCTATATAATCCACCGTAATCGCATTCTATGGAGGAAAACATCATATTCACCTTGTCACAGGGACCCATGCACAACCTGGTGACCTATCAGGCATATGATATCAACGGCTACACATTCTACACGGAGGAAAAGGACAACAAGTGTGACTATCAGAACTCAGGCATAACGTCATAATTCTACACCGATGACAATGTGATGAAAAGATTCTACGGAAGGATCGAGGAGATATGGGAGCTTGGCTACTGTGGATAAAAGGTTTTGATGTTCCATTTCAAATGGTCCAAGAGCGTCGAAAAAGAAGACCGGTATTTTACAACCATGGTTATACCCGAAGCAGCAAAATCCAAGGCCGCCGGTGCGAACATCGCTGTGAAAAATGATCCGTGGGTATTGGCTACCAAAGTGGAACAATGTTTTTTATTACCGACCCGACAAAGCCTAGCCGTGTTGTCATGAGGAGAGGAAAAAGAAACATCATCGGAAAGTATAGAGTCGCCAACGAGCAATATTTAGACTAGTACAGTGATTCAAAGATTGAAGATGACGACAAAAAGGACAACATACATCACAATGGGAAAAAGGACAACCATACCCAAAAAGATAGCCCGTTCGAGAGAAGAAACATTAATATGCCGAAGCTAAATTATTCAACCGCGACAAAGAAGGGGAAAAGATTGTAAAACGCTAGCTCAAAAAAGATTCTAACAAGCGTGCTCAAAAAATATTGTAAAACACGTGCTCAAAAAATATTGTATTGATGCATGGATGGCATATTATTAATGGACACATTATTATTTAATTTCTTTCTACTTTTGTACCACTTTTATGATATATGTACCACTTTTGACATATAAAACATATAACAGATATTTTATATAGTTTACATAATTGTTGGGCATTTTTTAACATTTAAAGTACTTTTAAAATAAAAACAACTTAACTGTAGTGCACTTGGTAAGTGTGCGTTACGGCTAACTGGTACGACAAGTCAACTACACGCACACATCCCTCTCCTCCCATCCTCACACAGATCGAGCCCGAGCGCCTCTCCCATCCTTGCTACCGATGCGTCGTCGCCTCCAGCCTACCTCATCGCGCCTCTGGCCTGCCAAGACCTCACGCTTCTTTGCACTTGAGCTCGGAGAAGCATGCCGTCTGAGGGGGAGTACGAGGCCTCCACGCATCCGAGGAGGAGGAGGAAATCACACCTCCGAGGAGGAGGCCACCGTCCTAGGAGGAGGAGGAGACCGCCGTGTGTTTGAGTAGCTCGGAGGAGGCCCACGTGACGCGTGCTCGAGGAGGAGGAGGAGGTCATGGAGGAGCGTCGTCCACTAGTAGAAAACAGGGCTTTCGTCCAGAATCCTCCAGAGCATTAGTCTCGGATGTGTTAGAAACCGGGACTAATGCTCACATTAGTCCAACAGCTAGGACCCCGACAATCTTTAGTCCCGGTTCGAACGGGTCCTTTAGTCCCGGTTCGTTTTACCAACCGAGACTAAAGGGGTGGAGGAGGGTGCGGACGTGGGCAACACCCTTTAGTACTGGTTTGTGTCTCCAACAGGGACTAAAGATATACCTTTATTCTCGGTTTGAGACATCAACCGGGTTTAAAAATATTTTCCAAAAAAACTTTGGCGGGTTGTGCCACAGCAGGAAAATGGGCAAAAATCCTGCCGCGGCAGGAGATTTCTGTCCACCACAACCCCCCACCCCCTCCCCAGATCGCCTTTTCTAGTTTCAAAAGCATGCCACAAAATTATAAAAGATTACAAAAATAAAATCCTTCAAACTGTAGTTATATTAAGTGATTTAGTTGTTACAAAAATTAACAAACATGAATTTCGTCATATTTTGCCAAAACATTTCATGAAAACTTCAAATAGATATAACTTTTGCGTACGATGCTAGAAAAAATGTACAACCTATCAAAATGTGCAGAAAAAAATTTGAGTCCGATTTCAATGGCACCGGGCCGTTTTGGATTATTTTAGATTTTTAAAATTCGAAAAGGAAAAAAAAAGTTATTGAAATTTTTTTAAAAAAACTATGTAATTTTTTTATGCCATATTTGGATTCCTCACATTTTTTTGATACTAATGGATATATTATTTGTTGAATTTCGATTTCAGATTTAAAGATATTATTTATGCCATATTAAATGAATAAATGGCAAAAAAATAATAAAATATTATTTTAATTTGTTTTTACTTTCATTGATTAAAATATTATTATTACTTATTTATTGTTGTTTACTTAAATAGTTGTTTGTAGTTTTGAAACATAAAGAGGTGTGACATATTGATATGAGCTAATAGGATTGATACGGTAGTGTTGACAACAAGGTACAAATGGGCATCGCACAAGGACATCCTGATTGAATAGAGAAGTTAAGCGTGCTGGGGGTAGAGAGTAGTGCTAGGATGGATGACCGACTAGGAAGTGTAACCATGAGTGCGATTTTACCTAAGATTAATTATAATTAGTGAGAGAGAGAGAGATATTAACGAGTCAAACAATTCAAAAGTTTAAAAAAACTGAATTTTTTTCGAAAAAAACCTCGATTACAAAACGGGACTAAAGTTCTCGCACTCGACCGCAGCCTCGGGGGAGGGGGGCTTTAGTTCCGGTTTGTGTCACGACCGGGACTAAAGGGGAGACCTTTAGTCCCGATTTCGTAGTCCCCGTTGGACAATGGGGACTAAAGGCCCTTAGAAACCGGGACTAGATGCATGTTTTCTACTAGTGGTCGTCCTCCCGCCATTGTCGTCTGTCTTCGTCCTCGTCTCGGAGGTGAGCGTCATCCTCTCCCCGGGTGCATATTGCCAAACACAGTAAAAAGTACACCGCCTACAATAGGTTTCTGTTGGAATTTTTTCCTAAATAGGCCCAGCCCATTTATTATATGTCAATAAATTCCTGAAATCCTAGAGGCCCATTTGGCCCATTCATGCAAGCCAAGAGCTGGGATAAATGTTTAGTCCCACATTGCTAGTTGAGTGAAAGTGGACCAGCTTATAAGGAGAGCTCTTCCACCACTTGTACGAGCTTGAGAAGAGAAGACATATACACGTGCGCTCCTCCTCCTCCTCCTCGCTCGCCTCGCCACGCCTCGCCTTGCATTATCATGTGCACGTCACGACATGACACGACACGACACGCGTGCGCGCGCGGGTTGCGGGAATCTCACCTAGCCGAGCTTTATTTTTACATGCATGGATGGTATATGAACAGTTGCTCTAGTGGACTTTTAATACGAGCTAAATGAATACGAACTGAGTGGAGGCTGTCCGGTGGGCTGCCGCCTGTTCGCTTCAACTTCTGTCCATTCGTTTCATCTCCTGTGTAGCCTGTCTGCCTTCCCCTTTGTGCCTATATAAGAAAGAGGTCGCGCCTCCTCTCAGACACACTGCTACACATCCTTTGCGCCTCTAGTTCCAGAGCACTGCGCTACCTAGTCTTCTCCATCCCATCTTGCAGCGTGCACCGCGAGCCGGGACAGTAGGCCTCCGAGACCCCGCTGCTTCGAGTCCTGTACGGGAGAAGGGCGATACGGTTTTTGGGGAGCGCTATCGGCGCGACTACTGGCTTCATCACGAACTCCCTCACGGATAGCAATTGCGTCGACATCTTTCCAAATGAGGACTTCTTCCCCGACATCAGAAGCCTCTTCCTAGACGACATGGCTAACTATGGTGCCAACGCAAACACCGGCAGTTCCTCTTCTGTTGCCATGTATATTTTCTTTCTCGATCTTGTTCTAATTGCATCTCAAGTTCTACATCCTGCAGTCCGTTTGATTATCTGCCTTAATATGTATTCGCTATTTCACATGATTAGTGTATTGTCTATTATTCTAATCATGTTTTATCTAGCGTTTATTATGGTTAATTCGCTTGGTAAATTGCTCTTTTATTCAATAATCCAAAAACCTTATTTCAGGAAATTTGCCCCAAGTGGCTTTGTTGCTTCTATAAAGCCACCTATGTTCGAAGGTGTCAATTACAAATGATGGCGTGCGAGAGAAGTGCTCTGGTTTTAGACCATGAGCTGCTATAACGCCATCCCACTTAGGAAGAGGCGTTCCAAAAAATTGATACCACTTTCAAGGCTGCCTTGATCAGCATTCTTGGCGACAATATTGTCGATTCATATCTGTCATTTAGCAATGGCAAGGATATGTGAGATGCGCCCAAGAGAAAGTTTGGAGCCTACGATGCTGACAGTAAACTGTATGTCATGGAACAATTCTATGACTATAAGATGGTTGATGACCGCCTCATTGTGGCGCAGGCTCATGAGATACAGTCACTTGCCAGGGAGCTTGAGCACTTCACTTCTGTGTTAACGGACAAGTTTGTTACCGGAGGTATTATTGCCAAACTTCCCCAATCATCAAGAAATTTTGATACTTCTCTGAAGCACAAGAGACAAGAGTTCTACGTGACGGATCTTATTGGGACTCTTGATGTGGAAGAGAAGGCGAGAGCAAAAGACACACGTGCTCGAGGTATCGAGGGGGGTTCTAATGTCAATCTGGTACAGAAAAGGAACTTCCAGCCTCACAAGTTCAAGAACAAAGGCAAGTTTGACGGCAAAGGAAAGTTCGATGGAAAGAACAAGGCCTCATAGTCTACCAGCTTCAAGAAGAAGACTGATAAGAAGAAAGGTGCTTGTCATGTGTGCGGTGATCCTGATCATTGGGCTCCTGCTTGTCCCAACCGCTTTGACAAGCGCCAGCATGGGAAGGGCAGGAAGTCTGCTAATGTTGTCATGGGCGACGTTGAGATGAAAGATGTTGGGTATATTATATTACCTACTGTTCTTTCATCATGTCATTCTCCTGATTGATGGATTGACACGGCCTCTAATGTACATGTCTGTTCTGACATTTCCATCTTTTCTTCATTTCAGGTCAGAGGGACTCAAACCGTGCTGATGGGGAACGACTCGCATACTTCTGTTCATGGTATTGGTACGATCGATCTGAAGTTCAATTCGGGAAAGACCGTGCGCCTGAAGAACGTGCATCATGTTCCCTCAATAAATAAAAATCTTGTTAGCGGATCTGTTCTGTGTCGAGATGGCTACAAGATTGTATTCGAGTCCAATAAATTTGTAATTTCGAAGTATGGAAACTTTGTTGGTAAAGGCTATGAGTGCGGAGGTTTGTTCCGCTTATGTCTGTCAGACATTTATAATAAAGTTGTTAATCATATTTACACGAATTTTGAATCAAAAGTCTAGCACTCTCGTCTTTGTCATATTAATTTTGGTTGTATGACGCGGCTAGGTAAAATGAATTTAATCCCTGATTTCACAACTGTTAAGGGATCTGAGTGCCAAGTCTGCGTGCAAGCTAAACAACCTGGCAAGTCACATACGACTGCAGAACTGAGAAATTTAACACCACTAGAGCTCATACATTCTGATCTTTCTGAGATGAATGGTGTATTGACAAAAGATGGAAAGAAATATTTCATGACTTTGATCGATGACTCTACGAGATATTGTCATGTGTATCTTCTGAAATCAAAAGATGAGGCTTTGAGTTTCTTCAAAATCTATAAAGCTGAGGCAGAAAATCAACTTGATCGAAAGATTAAGAGGCTTAGGTCTGATCGTGGTGGAGATTATTTTTCCAACGAGTTTGATTTCTTTTGTGCGGAACATGGCATAATTCATGAGAGGACGCCTCCCTACTCACCCCAGTCAAATGGAGTAGCCGAAAGAAAGAACCGTACTCTAACAGATTTGGTTAACGCCATGTTAGACACATCGGGTCTCTCCAAGGAATGGTGGGGGAGGCACTATTCACTGCGTGTCATGTCCTAAACCAAATTCCCACAAAGAACAAAGAAATTACTCCATTCGAAGAATGGGAGAAGAAAAGATTAAAACTCTCTTACTTACGTACTTGGGGTTGTTTGGCAAAGGTTAATGTACCAATCCCCAAGAAGCGCAAGCTTGGACCAAAAACCATTGATTGTGTTTTTTGGGCTATGCTTTCCATAGCATTGGTTATAGATTCTTGATAGTAAATTCTGAAGTACCTGACATTCATGTCGGTACAATCATGAAGTAGAATGATGCGACTTTCTTTGAGGATATATTTCCTATGAAGAATAAACCTAACTCATCAAATCCGGAGATACCTAGTTCATCTAATCAGTAATTTGCTACATTTTCTAAACCTACCATTCCAATTGAACACTCTGAATGTCCTAAGGAGGAGGATAATGAAATTCCAAAAGGAGTAAGAGACAGAGGACTGCAAAGTCCTTTGGTGATGATTTCATTGTGTACCTTGTGGATGACACTCCCACTTCCATTTCAGAAGCATATGCATCTCCTGATGTTGACTACTAGAAGGAAGCCGTCCATAGTGAGATGAATTCCAGCTTAGCTAATGGAACATGGGAGATCACTGATCGCCCTTATGGGTGCAAACCTGTAGGGTGCAAGTGGGTGTTTAAGAAAAATCTTAGACCTGATGGTACTATTGAGAAGTATAAGGCACGGCTTGTGGCCAAGGGATATACTCAAAAATAAGGTGAAGACTTCTTTGACTCTTACTCAACCGTTGCTAGATTGACCACCATTCGAGTATTACTCTCATTGGCTACCTCTCATGGTCTTCTCGTTCATCAAATGGACGTTAAGACAGCTTTCCTTAATGGAGAGTTGGATGAGGAAATTTACATGGATCAACCAGATGGCTTTGTGGTAAATGGTCAAGAAGGAAAGGTGTGCAGGTTATTGAAATCTTTATATGGCCTAAAACAAGCCCCTAAGCAGTGGCATGAGAAGTTTGAAAGAACTTTAACTGTTGGAGGCTTTGTTGTAAATGAAGCTGATAAATGTGTGTACCATCGCCATGGTGGGGGTGAGGGAGTCATCCTTTGTTTGTATGTTGATGACATACTAATTTTCGGAACCAACCTTAATGCAATTAAGGAGGTCAAAGATTTCTTATCTCGTTCCTTTGAGATGAAGATCTGGGAGTAGCTGATGTCATCCTAAACATCAAGCTATTGAGAGATGATCACGGTGGGATTACTTTGCTTTAGTCCCACTATGTGGAAAAGGTCTTGAGTCGTTTCGGGTATAGCAACTTCAAGATTTCTCCTACACCGTATGATCCTAGTGTGTTGCTTCGAAAGAATCGAGGAAATGCTAGAGACCAACTGAGATACTCTCAAATTATTGGCTCGCTTATGTATTTAGCTAGTGCCACGAGGCCTTACATAGCCTTTGCTATAAGAAAACTCAGTCGATTTGTTTCAAATCCAGGAGATGATCACTGGCATGCTCTTGAGAGAGTTATACACTATCTAAAAGGCACTGCGAGCTATGACATTCACTATACCGGGTATCCGAGGGTACTAGAGGGTTATAGTGATTCAAATTGGATATCTGATGCAGACGAGATAAAGGCCACAAGTGGATATGTATTTACACTTGCTGGTGGCGCTGTTTCTTGGAAGTCTTGCAAGCATACCATCTTAACGAGGTCAACTATGGAAACAGAACTCATGGCATTAGACATAACCACTGTTGAAGCAAAGTGGCTTCGTGAACTCTTGATGAACCTACCTGTGGTTAAAAAACCAATACCCGCAATCCTTATGAACTGTGATAATCAAACTTTGATTTTCAAGGTAAATAGTTCTAAGGATAATATGAAGTCATCAAGACATGTCAAGAGGAGACTGAAATCTGTCAGGAAAATGAGAAACTCTGGAGTTATTGCATTGGATTATATCCAAACATCTAAAAACTTGGCAGATCCCTTCACAAAGGGTCTATCACGTAACGTGATAGAAAATGCATCGAAGGAGATGGGTATGAGACCCACAATTTGAGCTTTCCACAGTGGTAAACCACTCTATGTGATCGGAGATCCCGTGAATTAGAATTGGGAGACAAGCTGTTGGTTAGCTGAGAGGAAAGTATCCCTACTTTAATGAACACCACTCCATAAAGATGCAATACTTCCCTATTCTGCACGGTGGGTTTATTTATTATCTTAATGTGTTCTAAGTGGCTTATCCTAAGCAAAGATGTTGTCCTGCAGAACATCTTTTGAAGAACACACCTATATGAGTCTGACTGTTTAAACATCGTAGTCTATTAGAGTAGGGTTCTCTCTAATAAACTCATGAAAGGCCATGGATTATGACTCATAAGCTCCACCCGCGGGTAAGTCCCACGGTAGCATAGTATCGGTCAAGACTTTTTGCGAAGCTAGGTTCGCAGCAAACTTGCAGTTCAAGGCATAGTCCACTATACAAGTTGTAGCCTAGTATAACATAAAGCTCTAGGTAGAAGTTCAACTTAACAGTCTCCACTACAGTACCGGTATATAAACAATGTTTTGGAACCAAAGGCAGACTTCATATGCCTCTGGGATCTGGTGGGGGATTGTTGGAATTTTTGCCTAAATAGGCCCAGCCCATTTATTATATGCCAATAAATTCCTGAAATCCTAGAGGCCCATTTGGCCCATTCATGCAAGGCAAGAGCTAGGACAAATGTTTAGTTCCACATTGCTAGTTGAGTGGAAGTTGGACCAGCTTATACAGAGAGCTCTTCCACCACTTGTACGAGCTTGAGAAGAGAAGACATATACACGCGCTCCTCTTCCTCGATCGCCTCGCGACGCCTTGCCTCGTCACATCACGACACGACGCGCGCGCGTGCCGCGGGTTGCGGGAATCTCGCCGAGCCGAGCTTTATTTTGCCACGCATGAATGGTATATGAATAGTTGTACAGAAGCTGAAACGTTTTGCTTGAGTGGACTTTTAATACAAGTTAAATAAATACAAACTGAGTGGAGGCTGTCTGGTGGGCTGCCGCCTGTTCGCTTCAACTTCTGTCCATTTGTTTCATCTCCTACGCAGCCTGTCTGCCTTCCCCTCTGTGCCTATATAAGAGAGAGGTGGCGCCTCCTCTCAGACACAGTGCCTCCAGTTCCAGAGCACTGCGCTACCTAGTCTTCCCCATCCCGTCTTGCAGCGTGCACCGCGAGCCGGGACAGTAGGCCTCCGAGACCCCGCTGCTTCGAGTCCTGTACGGGAGAAGGGCGATAAGGTTTTTGGGGAGCACTATCGGAGCGACTACTGGCTTCATCACGGACTCCCTCATGGATAGCGATTGCACCGACGTCTTTCGCAACGAGGACTTCTTCCCTGATATCAGCAGCCTCTTCCTTGACGACATGGCTAACGATGGTGCCAACACGAACACCGGCGGTTCCTCTGCTGCTGCCATGTATATTTTCTTTCTCAATCTTGTTCTGATCACATCTCAAGTTCTACGTCCCGTAGTCTATTTGATTATCTGCCTTAATATGTATTCGCTATTTCACATGATTAGTGTATTTTTTATTATTCTAATCATGTTTTATATAGCGTTTATTATGGTTAATTTGCTTGGTAAATTGCTCTTTTATTCAACAGTTTCTACTAGCTACCTGCAGCGATGGATCAAGGATTTATCAGGTAGCATTTTCTAGCTTTCAGATTTTTGTTTGAGAACATGTTGTCCATGTCTCAAAGGCTGGTATACAGGATTGATAAATTTTAAGCAAAGAAGAAAGCTTACAAATAAATGAAGATCACAATATCTATGAGAACATCAACTTGAAGTCAAAACAACAGCAAATTAAAAAATAGCTAAATCCATTAGTTTCACTCATGACTCATGGCACTATCACGGTTTATCCATCAATGAGGTCAGGTGTGTCCAATTTATGACATAGGAGTGGTTAACTGTTTATACATGTAAGAATATCAGAATCCCGTTTCAAGTAAGTAAAATATGTAGTTTGGGTATCCACTACAAGCACTTGTACTTACTTACTTACACGTGTTTTGTGCATTGGATTCCTGACACATTGGATGCCTTATAAATTTGCACGTGCTTCCTACGGCGGGTGGATACCATGGAATGTTTTGTCGTGGTTTCTTGCAGTACCCATCGTGGAAGTATCTGTCACACTTGGAGTTCAATGGAGCCTAGCAGCACACAGGCTATGCAGTCTAGTGAAGGCGGAAGAAAAAAATGATCCATACTTCTCTCTCCCTCTCTGCAACATATGACATTAGGGTAAAACAGAGACAAGTAGGAGTACATATAATCCACAATCTATATGTAAAAGAAAACTGCACACGTTTCACATTAGAGTCTAATAGGTTGTGTCTGTCTACTGAATAAAACTAAAATAGTATTGGTTTTCATTTGCAAGCATTTCCTGTAAACCAACCACCGCATAATATTTCCTATAAATAATATATGATTTAGGAGCTAATAGGTTCACTGCTTGCTTGTGTATGTGATCCTAAAAGCACACACGTACTGCATATATTTAAACACCCACATGCTTCAATTTTACTTGCTAACGAGAACATCTGGTTGCAATTTTTTGCTGTTGGAAAGACCCTGCTCTTCGATGCTAACCAGCAGTACAGAAATAAAAGTTTATTATGCTCATGCCGTTCAAACCCTGTTGTCAAAATGTCTACTAAATTCAGTTAGTGGCACTCTGAACTTTTAGGTGTTAGTTCTACTCGAAACTTCTTTGTTCAGTCTTAGCGGCTAGAGATAGTAACATCAAGCATAGGTTACCTTGCTTTGTAAGGCTCCTAAAACAAATCAGGATCACAACTGGAGTGTAGGAATACTAATCTTATAATGTGTTTGGGTTCTGTCCTTTCCTGGCCTGACCATGCTTTGTAAGCCAACTTGATTTATGGTTTACTTGTTGTCATCATTTGCATGTTGTCATTTGCTTGATGTCATCATTTGCATTAGTTAAGTCCTGAGATAGTGACAGCAAGCATAGGTTAACAACAAGCTTAAGTTAAGTTCTTTTCCTCGATAACAGCAAGAATTACTTCTTTATTTTTGTTATTGTTGTAGCACTTGGTTATGGTGTATGATATATATGATCAAAAGCACTTGGTTATGGTGTATGATATGTATGATTGGAAGCACTTGGTTATTGTTGTAGCACTTTAAATTGTGCTTGTGCTTGTATTAAGCAGTTTATTATGTCATGTATGAAGGTGCTTGTATGAAATGATTCCCCATTTTTGCCGAAATGTTGATTAACTTCCATTTTGGCAGAAATCGGACACTCCTAGGTTAAGAAAATTAGCAAAGGTCATGCCAGATTTTTCCATAAACTTTTCTAACCATTATTTTCTTTTTATTAGTGAAAACATGTGTGACAACGACAACACTGGCTCTTCTAAGCGCAACAACATTGAAGGAGAAGTTAGACCTCAAAATAAAAAAATGTCGTTCTAGGAGGCGGCCGAGCGGCTAGAAAGAATGACAGGGGATGATGAAGAATACAATCCTTCCGAGAGCGACGACAATGAGATGGATGACATGGAGGAATAAGAAACCAAAGGAATGGCAGATGATGAAACCACTGATGGCGGCGAGGGCACAACAGATGGTAGGAATCCGCCTAAGAAGAAGAAGGAAAGGTGCGCGAACACGGTCGGCACCATCAGAGAGGAAATTACTAAAGTGAGCCCAACAGGGGTTCCTTTGGTGCCCGACCATGTCGTCAAAGGGTACGGTGGGCAAGTGGCGGCTATCACCTAGACCGCCATCTCGATCAACACTGATATAAAGATAATGGCCATATGCGCACAATCCTCTTCGAGAAGATGCACATAAGATACAAGTTCCCCACTCAGTAATGGAACACAAATTATCATGGGAATAAAGTAAACAAATCTTCCCTTACAAAGATGAGCACCGCCCTGGCCAGCTGGAGAACCCGGATATGTAAGAAGATCTTTAAAGAAGGGAAAAGTCTCGAGGAGATCCAGAAGATTGACCCGCAGATCACCGAAGATTAATACTAGGAGTTCAAGGCCAAGTTCGAATCCGAAGCATCCATGGCCTCGAGTAGGTGGGGAAAGGTGTTGCAGGCGATGAATATAGGTCACCACCATCTCGGATCTGGTTTTTACAGAGCTGCGGAGCCCAAATGGGATAAGGAGGACGACGAGTATAGAGCTAAGGGGATACCTAACCCCTTTGCAAAATTCGAAACATGCAGTTTTGAAACTTTATCAGGGAACGTTACCATGTGGACCCAAAAACCAAAAAACTCACTACGAATCCTAAGGTGAAGAACTTCGAGGTTCTTGTGGTAAGGAATTTAATTAACGCGGATCCATTCGATTGCATTCTAATCGATGAAGTCTAATTTCTAAACGGTTCACGTTACTTCTTCTGCAGGAGTGGGAAATTGCTAGTCAGGGATCCTAGGCTTCCTCATCCCAAGGGTCGTCAGCAACTACCCGGTGGGATAACCCTTTTAACAGGGTGATGAACCGGGCCAAGGAAATCACGCCGATTACGTAGAAGCCGTCGTCGGCTAGCCATCTGGTTCGCTTTGGGGGTAAGAATTGGGTGGATTATTTTGGTCCACCGCCGAGGACGCGTGTGGCGGGAAGGAGCGATGAGGAAAACCCTGAGGTTCAAGAACTTAAAAAGTGTCGCGGATCCCACAGATCATCCAAGACAACCTGGCAATCACCCTTACCTCCATCTTGCCTACCTTGGTGGAGTGAATAGCGAACTAGAATGCAGGTGGTCGACAAGGGCTGTGCCCAATTCTAAGCATGGTTAGCAGCCACTCGAACAATGCGGCACCGCAGAATTTGGTAAATTATGTGTTCGTGACTCTGAATTCTAGCATCGCGGTGCCGGAAGCGTTGGTGATTCCCCTACCATCATCGCGGCGTCGGACGCGTTGGTCACTCCCCGTGCCATCATCGTGGCGGCACTAGAGCTTAATGCACCTAGTAGGGAGAATACACTAGCAGCCGGCACCGCGACATCAAGCAACCCCTCCGTATCTTGCACGCCTGTCGTCGTATGCGGAGCCTCGACATTAGCTGAGCTCAATGCCATCATGGTAAACAAATTACTTTACCGCCTTGCCATTTATTACTCTTATGGCATCTCTCATGCCATACATGTTTTCCACAGATGGATGTTCCTTGCACTCTCTTAAGCTACGTGAACGACGAGATGAGGGATGTTGCCAAGGGTACCATCATTCAACCCTTGCACAACACATTCCACTCAAATCCAATGCCATATAGCATGCATAGGGTTAAAATTATTTGGGTGCTAAGGGGCTACGATGACCTGGAACCTTCCATTCAACCCCGAGGAGCGGATGAAGACGAGCCGACTATGCTCAGAAATTGCTTCGGATTATTCATGCCATGACCAAAGAGCATGATTCGTTTGGGGACGTCTGGGGCCATCACTCCATAGATAACAACACCGCCTATCGTGCCAGCGCCAAGCCATGGCAAGACTCCCACACTTCTACCGCAGTCACCTCCAAACGGTGGGTCAAATGATCATTTTGATGATATCCCATGGAGCAGGATCCAAACAAGGAAGACAAATACGTCAATTGGTACATCAACACTCAGTTTTGCAACGATGGCCCAAATGAAGACCCAGTCGGTGGCCCCGTAGAGAAACCCACTTGCAACAATCGTCTATTTGGTTCTCAGGAGATGCCTCCATCTTGCCATTTCACCGAGCCAGCTGATACATCCAACCATCCCTTTATTCTAAGCCCTAACACACTACATAGGGTGGCCTGTGATCAGATTGTGGTGCATGACCACTCTCGGAAAGGCAAGAAGGCCAGGAAAAGAATATTAGCAGCTCGAGCCAGCCGGTAGCGTCAACTGTGAATCCGATCTTGTTTCAGGACATGCCACCAAGACCCAAGGGTATTATGTGGAGGATGCATGTGGTGGGTGAGCCCATGCTAGCTAAAAAATTGTACAGGCTCGCTAGTTCGGAATTGAAGAGTGTGCATGACGGTGTGCTAACGGTAGAGAAACATCTTCTTGCAGAGAAAGATCCCCTGCACCCGGTATGCGTGGTTAAGGTGCCACCAGGCTTGGGCTTTGTTGATAATGTCCCCACGGATCTGTTCTTCCTGTGGTTTGAGGACATCTTCAATATGTTTCACCTATAACCGTGTCGGGGGATGACCCCTAGATGGGGAAGCCAGGCCTAAGCAGGCCAGCTCTAGAGGAAATCGGCCGGATGGCCGCAAGATAGGAGAGTACCAGCCATTTGGACCATCCCACCCGGCTGGAGCTCGAGCTTTCTTGGCTGGCCCGTCTATCCGGGTAGCCAGAGGAACTGGCTAGGCGGCAGCTTCCACCTGGCCCGCCTCGAATTCGCTGGATTTATGGGGGGTGACGCTCCTTGCGATACACGCCTTTGGCTCCCCCATTACCAGACAGGCTAGCGCGTCGCCCTGCCGATGCTACCAGAGAAGGATAAAGAAGCGTTGTCGGCTAACCGCTAAGGCACCGGGTGACCGCCCCGGGTGACCGTTAACGCTACAGATGATGCCTAAATCAAGGCGCCGGGACACTGTAGCGACGTCCCCCTGTACTAAGAGGCTGAGTAGTTCCGGGTCCACCGGCTGGACCCTGCAGCCGGCCCTCTTTGTAAACCCAAAGCCCAAATAGTAAACCCTAGAGCCCACATTGTAACCTACCTCTCCTGACCAGTATATAAGGGAAGGTAGAGCTAGGGTTCTAGGTGGATTCACATTCAGTAGATTTTTCCTCTAGTTCATCTTCTTCCTCTAGCCCTCGATAGTTGCTAAGGAAACAACTCAAGGAGCATTTGTATTGGGAATTCGCCCCATATATAGTACATCTTGCAGGAGTAGGGGTGCCACCTCACAGAAAGGGCCCCGAACCTGCGTACATCACTGTGTTTTCAGTTCCCTGTATCCAACCTGTTGTGTGAGCCACCGATTGCATCCTGAGTGTCCATCTTCAGCCATCCCCGATGGTACTACCGTGTTCCACACCATGACAGATGGCGGCCACCGTGGGGCACAGAGCTTTGGGTGGGATCATCTTGCTCACGGGACTTCCTGATGCAGCCCGTCCTACGTACGCCACTCCATCTACACCACCAAGTCCCCCAAGTGGACCAATGACTCGCGCCCGAGACAAACTTCTACAAGATAAGGTTAACTCATTCCTTTCCTCGTGTGACTTTGATACGCCTTTGGATGGCTAGATACTTCAAGAAACTATGTTATGCATCCTCAGCTATGAAGCCCCAGTGCATCACCAAGCCCCCATGAAATAATAATAAGGAGAAGGACAAGGAGAAGAAGCTGCTGAAGCTCAACACACCGGAGTCTCCGGCCGACCTCTGGACCGACCCTAGAAACTGGCCGGGGGACATTTTGTATGCCCCTCCGGAGAAGGACCAAAGATGGACCGGAATCTCCAGTCTGGACTGGAGTCTCCGGACCGCCACACCGGAGTCTCCGGACTGCATGTCAATAGGCATGTAAAGGCCTTTTGGACCTAGCCCATGTAACCCCCAGATTCGCCGCAACTTCCAGTTTTATCCCTAAACTACCCATGTTTAAGTGGATGGCCTATAAATAGCCCCACCGCTATATTGTAAACCCTAGACTTGGATAATTATAATAGAAGAAACCTTAGAGGATCTATCTATTTCTAGTCTCATGCTCCTTCACGAGGAGCACCAATTATCCCTCAACCTCTTGGATTTTGCCTAATGCATTCAAGTTGTACGAGTCCTTGGAGTCGATGTCTCGTCTCCAAGTAGTCAAGATCTCATCAAGTCTCTCACCCCGTGTTGGTTGTGGGAGAGTGTCTTTCCCATCACCGATCCTAGGGATTGTGCCAGACTGGTTGCCGTCGATGTGAGCTATTGGTGTGTAACGTGTCTTCGCGTGTTCTATGTGTTCATCAAGTTCTTCGCGTGTGAGTCCTTATATTTCACCCTTTACCCTCCTTCCTTGCCTCCATCTTGATTTCCATGGGGATTCGTGAAATATCAGGCAACCCTAAGGGGTCACCCCTAACATATTGGTATCACGAGCAAGGTTGATCACGAATTCCCCATAAATTTTTCTCTTATCCACCATAAATTCGAAAATTCCCCCAAAAAGAGCCTCAATTTTCCTTTGGATCAATCTATCATTTTGGATTATTATTTGTGTTTTTGATCCGACCAAATCTTTTCTAAGGTGTTGGTCCAGCTTTTGTGTGAATTTCCCAGCCCAATTTTGGCCAATTTTTCGCCGATTTGAGGACCAAGGCATGGATTTCCGCTCAAGAACATGAGAAGTTCGAGTTGTGTCCCCAGACTAGAGTCTCCCGCCTGAACATACCGGAGTCTCCGGCCTACACCGGAGTTTCCGGCCGACCACACTGGATTCTCCGGCCCTGATGCCAGATTGTGACTTTTTCCTCTTAACTCGCATTGGCTAATTTTCATCTTGTTTGTTTGTGTTCCGTGTGCGTGTCGTCAACTAACAGCAACTTCCACAACGTCACCCACACTCGTCGACACCACGGCAACCGAACATCATCCCGCACCACCGACCACAAGTTCATCATCAACAACAAAGGTATAAATTGCGTTCACCTTGTTAACCCCTATCTTCCTTTGTGTGTACCTATCCCACGAGAGTGGCTCATCTTGTGTTTGATTGAGCATTGTGCATTTGTCCTTGGATGGTGAGAGTGCAAAAGAAATAACAAGAGTGACTTGGTAGCATCAAAGGGAGAGCAAAAAAAGATGCAAAAGAAAAAGGAAAAATAGTCTCCCATAGCAAAAGAGAGTCTCAGGCTTTTAAGAAAGAGAGAAAGAAGAGCACCCAAGGCAAGTGCACAAATCTATTGCTCATTTTTCCTCTTTTCAAATGAGCCACTGTCTCTTCTTGCATTGGCACGACAACTGATATTAGTCTTCGTTAGGACATTTTGTGCTCATTTTCATTGTTGTGTCAATCCCATTTTCTCCACCTGTGTGTATAGTCGTAGGTTCCCGTCCCCCTTTTGAGTTGTTAACCTTTACCTTGACTTGAGTTTTGTTATATCTTACCCACTTTTTACTGTTCTTTTCGTTTGGTTGTTTCTTTGGCTTTCCACCATCCCAACCTTCCACCAGAATCTTTTAAGAGTTTAGTTCTTCCTTTAATGTGAGTTTCTTTGCGATTTCACTTTGCAAACTTTTAGTATCACATGTGGTAACTAGTTTGATACAATCCCCAAGGTGAGGTAAAATACTAACCCCCACCACATATTACTTCCCATATACAATACTTGTTGGTTTTGAATCATGGATAGGACCGGTGATACAAACCAACCACCTCAACCTCAAGAGGATGAAGACCAATACACGACAAGGGAAACTCATTGGAAGATTCGAGGAGAATTCAACTACCGTTGCGATGCCCTTGAGAAGCGCCAAGATGAACAATTTAGCGGAACTCAAATGGAGTTCAAGAGCATCGACAACCGCTTCGAGGAGGTCCGAGGACAAATTCATGCGATGCAACACAACCTCGACCATCAAAATGAAGCTCTTCAACGTGCCGTCGCTGCAAATGATGACAAGATTCAATGTCTCATTGATGGTTTGGCAAGGCCACGTTCTCGCACATAAAGCTCTTCAAGGCACTTCTTGAGTGCATCAAGCTCGTCACACCATCGCGCTTCAAGGCATAATGAAAGAACCATACTCCACTCCATGAGTTTTTCGCAAGTGGTACCCTCTCCTCGGCACGCTGCAACGTCAAGCTATGATGGTGATCTCTCTGCAAGACCTGCAAGAAGAGAAATGCAACATCACCATGGAAGGGAACTAGTGATCCAACACTAGCAACCACGTGAGCAAGCTCAAGTGGAACCCCAAGTAACTCGTCAAAGACCACAAGACATTCACTCACAAGTGATGCCTCCGACTTAGAAGAACAAGTGCGCCGTCAACGTGAAGCACTTGAAGACCCACCAAGACATCATCATCGTCATGAGCGTCAACGCCGACAACATGATCACCATGATGACCCTCCACCACAACATGAAAGGGAGCAACCAATTGTACATGTGGTGAGACGTCCTCCTCGTCATGTTTCTCATGACAATGCTCGTCACCATGATGGTCAAGGGCCTAACCAGCCTCGTGAGGCCCAAGCACCTCAAACTCGTGAACAACCGCACCAGGAGCTCTTCGTGAGGACCAAGTTCCACCACCACCAAATGCGGATCCCCAACAACCGCAAGGGAAACAACACTGTCACCAAGAGAGACGTGATAGGTCGGATGATGATGATGGCCACCAAAATCATGGCAACCGCCGATACCGGAAACGCAATGATGAAGAAACTTTTGGCAACCTCAAATTCACGATCCCCAAGTTTACTGGTTCAGATGATCCCGAAGAGTATATTTCATGGGCACTCAAGGTTGACAAGATCTTCTGCATGCACAACTATAGCAATGAGAAGATGGTAGCCATGGCAACACTTGAGTTTGATGACTACGTGAACCTTTGGTGGGAACAAATCCAACTCGCTCATGAAGCAAAAGAAGAGCCTCCAATCACCACTTGGAAAGATATGGAGGCTCATATGAGATCATGCTTTGTCCCTTCACACTACACGCACGACCTCTTCAACAAGCTTCAAACGCTTAGCCAGGGGACAAAGACCATGGAAGAGTACTTCAAGAAAATGGAGCTCAACATGATATGTTCCAGCATTGAAGAGCGCGATAAGCAAACAATGGCATGTTTCCTCAATGGCTTGAACCATCCAATCAATTGAATCACCGAGTTTCAAAAGTACAACAACATGGTTGAGCTTGTGCACATTGCAACAAAAGCCGAGCGTCAAGTGCAAGAGGACATCAAGTACAACAAGCCAAAGACGTACTTCACCTACAAGCAAGCACCAACCACTACACCATCCAACCTCAATGGAAGCTCCTCAAGTACCCCCCAAGCTTCCTTTCAAGCCAACACTTCCTCAAGAAAAACCACCCCCAAGTGGCAAATATACCAAGGATGACAAACCATTCAACGGTGAATGCTACAAGCGTGGAAGCAAATGACACAAGTCGGCTACATGTGGAAACAAGAAAGTTTTGTTCATCCATGACAATGGCGACGAAGAATAATTGAGTGAAGATAAGTTTAATGCAAGAGTCAAGGAACCATTGGCAAGGCAACATGTGGATCATGACAGAAGTCCATCGCTTGACGTCACAAGGTCTTGACCACTCAAGGCCACAAACATGAAAATCAAAGATCTAACATCTTTCAAACTCGAGCCGATATCAATGGAAAGTCCATTAAAGTTGTCATCGATGGAGGGAGTTGCCACAATCTTCCAAGCACCAAATTGTGTGAAAACCTCAACCTCACCTTCCATCCGCACAAGCACCCCTACCATATACAATGGCGAAGTGACCAAGGGTCCATGAAGATCAAGCACACCGTTTCGGTAACATTCTCAATCGGACCATATAAGGATACAGTGAAGTGTGACGTGGTCCAAATGACGGTTTGCCATATGTTGCTTGGTAGGCTGTGGCAATACGTAAAAGGTGCTTTACATGTTGGTCGCACAAACACATATACATTCGAATGGCTTGACAAGACATGTGTTTTTCAACAAATGACTCCTAGCTAAATAATTGCGGATAATGCAAAGGATTTAGCAAGGGTGCAAAACAAAAAACCATCTTGTGAGAAGAGTGGTGAGCGAGAGAACTACCATATAGTGAGTGAGAGTCACAAGCCAAACTCTAGTGTAAAAACTAAGAGTGTTCTTCTTGCCACCAAAAGTGAGATGACAGAAGTGCAGAACAACCCATCCATCTTGTACTATGTCCTTATTTGGAAGGTACTAGTGCAAGGAACTAATGAATTGACAAATGTTCCTCCTTCTTTGATGGCTATTTTGCAGGAATTCAAGGATGTGTTTCCCTAAGAGCTCCCTCATGGACTACCTCCTCTTCATGGAATCGAGCACCGAATCGACCTCATACCCGGCACACCTCTTCCAAACCGCACCGCATACGGACGAACCCGAAGGAGACAAAGGAGATCGAACAACAAATCCGCCAACTCGTCTCCAAAGATTTGATCCAAGTAAGCACTAGCCCAAGCGCGGTACACATGATTCTTGTCCCAAAGACGGATGATATGTTGCGGCTATGCATGGACTGTTGTCCAATAAATTCTATCATCGTGCGTTATCGGCATCCAATACCGCGTCTTGATGACATGCTCGATGAGCTGTGTGGTTCCACTATTTTTTCCAAAATTGATCTTCGTAGTGGCTACCATCAAATACACATGGATGAAGGTGGTGAGTGGAAAACCTCCTTCAAGACCAAACTTGATCTCTGTGAATGGTTGGTTATGCCATTTGGATTATCTAATGCCCCATCCACCTTCATGCGCCTCGTGAACCATATTTTGAGATCTCTCATTGGAAAGAGCGTCGTTGTCTACTTTGATGATATTCTTGTCTATAGCAAGTCACTAGAGGAGCATGTTACAAATGTTAAGGAGGTTCTACAAATCCTTCGTCATGAAAAGCTATATGCTAATCTCCCAAAGTGCACTTTTTCCAAACACAAATTGATTTTTCTTGGATTTGTTGTTTCTTTGAATGTTATTGAAGTTGATGTTTCAAAAGTTAAATACATATGAGATTGGCCTATTACTACCAATGTTAGTGAACTTCGTAATTTTCATGGTTTGGCCGGTTTCTACCATCGATTTGTGAAAGAATTTTCTACCATTGCTTTCCCTCTCAACGAGTTTACCAAGAAAAATGTCACATTTGTTTGGGACAAAGAACAACAAAAAGCCTTTGATGATCTCAAAAAGAGGCTCACCGAAGCACCACTCCTTGCTTTACCGGATTTCACAAAAACTTTTGAGATAGAGTGTGACGCTAGTGGTATTGGCATTGGAGGCGTCCTGATGAAAAATGGACGTCCTATTTTATACCATAGCGAGAAACTTGATGGCGCACGCCTTAACTATCCGATTTACGACAAAGAGATTTTTGCCTCAGTACGTGTCCTCCAAGTGCAGCAACACTATCTTTGACTCAAAGAATTTAACATACATTCTAACCATGAGTCATTGAAGTATCTAAAGGGTCAAGCCAACTTGATCAAAATGCACACTAAGTGGGTTGAATTCATGGCGTAGTTTACTTACATTGTCAAATATAATAAGGGCAAAGAAAATGTAGTTGCGGACGCATTGTCGCGTAAGAATACAAACCTTATTACACGCCTTGAAGTAAATGTATTGGTTCTTGATGACATCAAATATTTGTATGCTTCCGACCCATTATTTGGATCAATTTTTGCAAAGATTTTAATAGACAAAGGGTTTCATGATTTCTATTTCATCAGGGCTTTCTTTTCAAACAAAACAAGCTTTGCATTCCGAAATCATCTCTCCAAATTTTGATTCTTCAATAGTCCCATGGTGGAGGCCTTATGGGTCACTTTGTCCCTGACAAGACATATGACATGCTCTCCGCTCACTACTATTGGCCCAAGATGAAGCGTGACGTGGAGCGCCACGTCCAACGATGCACTACATGTGTCCAAGCTAAGTCTAAGTCTAACTCATTTGGTCTTTATATGCCATTGCCTAATCCTCATGCACCTTGGTCGGACATTTGCATGGACTTTGTGTTAGGATTGACTAGGTCTAGACATGGTCATGATTCTATATTTTTCATAGTGGATCATTTTTCCAAAATGGCACACTTCATTTCGTTCCATAAGACCGATGATGCTTCACATATCGCAAATATGTTTTTCACGGAAATAATTCGTCTACATGGCATACCAAAAAAGATCGTCTCTGACCGCGACGTCAAATTCATGAGCTACTTTTGGAAGACACTCATGTCCATGCTTGGCATCAAGTTACTCTTCTTGTCCGCCTCGCATCCTCAAACTTATGGACAAACCGGGATCGTCAACTGAAGCCTCCGAACACTACTCCATGTGTTGATCAAGAATAACCTTAAGGATTGGTAGGAATGCATCCCACATGCCAAGTTTTCCTAAATAGCGCCAAGCACTCCACCACCATGAAGAGCATGTTCATGATTCGAGCCCCTCACCACGCTCGAAATCCTACCTCTTCCTCTCCACGAGCGTACCAACATGGATGTCGACAAGCGTGCCTAAGCAATGAAGAAATTACATGAATACACAAGAGCTACGACCGACCAACAAATGCTTTGCCAAGCGTCAAGGATGAACAAGAACAAGAAAGAGATGATCTTCGAGGAAGGTGATCTTGTGTGGATACACTTGAGTAAAGATCGCTTCCCCAACGATCGTGATTCCAAGCTGAAGCCAACGGGAGATGGTCCCTTCAAGGTCCTCAAAAGAATCAACAACAACACGTACGTCATCGACATACCAACCTCCAAGTCACCTAGTGAGCAATACGTTCAACGTGAAGGAACTTTCACCCTACCATGGAGATGATGAAGTTGATAGCCATGAAGAGTCGAGGAAGACTCTTTCCCAAGGGGGAGATGATGCAGCCCGTCCTACGGATGCCCCTCCATCTACACCACCAAGTACCCCAAGTGGACCAATGACTCGTGCCCGAGCCAAAATCCTACAAGATAAGGTTAACTCGCTCCTTTCTTTGTGTAACTTTGATATGCCTTTGGATGGCTTGCTACTTCGTGCAACTATGCTATGCATCCTCAGCTATGAAGCCCTAGTGCATCACCAAGCCCCCATTAAAGAAGAACAAGGAGTAGGACAAGGAGAAGCAGCTGCTGAAGCTCAACACACTAAAGTCTCCGGACCTGTACACCGGAGTCTCCGGCTGACCTCCGAACCGACCCCAGAAACCGATCTGGGGACATTCTGTATGCCCCTCCGGAGACAGGCAGGTGATGACCATAATCTCCAGTCTTAACCGGAGTCTCCGGACCGCCACATCAGAGTCACCTGCCATGTCAACATGCATGTAAAGTACTTTTGGGCCTAGCCCATGTAACCCCTAGATTCGCCCCAACTTCCATTTTTATCCCTAAACTACCCATTTTTAAGTGGATGACCTATAAATAGCCCCACCCCTCTATTGTAATAGAAGAAATCCTAGAGGATCTATCTATTGCTAGTCTCATGCTCCTTCATGAGGAGCACCAACTATCCCCCAACCTCTTGGATTTTTCCTAGTGCGTTCAAGTTGTACAAGACCTTGGAGTTGGTGTCTCGTCTCCAAGTAGTCAAGATCTCATCAAGCCTCTCACCCCCAATGTTGGTAGTGGGAGAGTGTCTTGCCCATCACCGATCCTAGGGATTGTGCCAGACCGGTTGCCGCCAACATGAGCTATTGGTGTGTATCGTGTCTTCGCGTGTTGTGTATGTTCATCGAGTTCTTCGCGTGTGAGTCCTTGGATTTCATCCTTTCCCCTCCTCCCTTGCCTCCATCTTGATTTCCACGGGATTCATGAAAGATCGGGCAACCCTAAGGGGTTACCCCTAACACTTCTTCTTATCTTTTGTGAATGCATGTCATTCGTCCTCGTCCTCACTCTCAGCACCTTGGACGATGTCATCGATAATGCATCATGCTTCGATGGGGGCACGTTCCCCGTCGATGGATCCATTCTGCACTTCGGAATACATCGCATCTACGTCATCACCATTGTCGAGTCCTTCCCAGTGTGGTAGTCACCGTCCCCGACGCGTCGCTTTGCGTCGCCACACCCACCCCACCCCAACCGGCAGCTACGTAGAGATCATGATGGCAGGATCCCATGAGAACCACTGCCCGCCTCAGGACCGTCGGGCAGGGGCAATGACAACATGCATGATCAGGAACAAGATCTTCTCGCCGCCTCCATCCAGCACCTCCATGCTCCCATCGTCCCAGCGACAGATCCGGTGACAGCTGCGGCAACGCTGGAGGATACCCGCCAAAAGCTCTTGGAGGAGGCTAACAAGGTCGCCGCCTCCCAGCACCGGCTCAACAACACGATGCGCGAGTACAACACTGCTCACGGCTTCAACCGACAGATCTAGCATCAAGGCCGTGACCTCGCCTCCGACCTAGACTGCGTCGTTGACTCACGCGCGAACGTGGTACAGCGGTTTATAGCACCACCGCCAAGAACATGAGGCCGGCAGGGGTGGCTACCACGAAACTAAGGCACCTCGAAGGAGAATAACTTGATCGCTAGCAAGAGCGCGTATAGCTCCTCGTCGCAACCACGAACAAGAAGCAGGCTGAGGGAGCTCCGAGCCAAGGAGGCAATAGCCGGGACATAGTCGTCTGCCATGATCTAGCAGCCCCGAGTGGAAGCATGCACCAGCAGGCCTCGTCACCGCCTGGCGCAAGGAAGAACAACCATCCGCGTGGCGGAACGGGCGGTCACTGCCAACCCCCTCCCTAAGCAGTAGTAACCAGCGGAATTCACGCTCCGGCTGGCTGAGGCTGTCATGGAAAAAAGAACCATGCCCCCAACAATGAAGCCACTAGGAGCAAATCCCCCATGGGATCTCGCCTCTCAGGGCGGATCGGCCCCCGCGAGCCGGAAGATGCGTGTGAATGCATCGACCTCCTGATCTAGTCGTGTATGATGGAAGAAGAAAGTTCGGCTAGCCCAAAATTCTTTGTCCCGCGCATCCGGAACGAACTGTTTCCAATGGGATTTTTGCTCCCTAGAGACACTCCAAAGTACAACGACACTGTTAAGCCGAAGGACTGGATGGTGGATTACGTCACTATGGTAGGCATCGCAAATGACAACCGCCGCGTGGCCGTGCGCTACGTTCCGCTCATGCTCCTCAACTCGGCGCAAACATGGCTCACCAACCTCCCGGACAACAGCATCAATGACTGGCTGGACTTTGAGCGAGCATTCATCTGCAACTTCACCGACACCTACAAATGGCCTGGCAGACCTCGCGAGCTTGCCATTTGCGTCCAAGGGAAGGACGAGTCCGACCACTCCTCCCTCACTAGGTGGACGAGCATGCACAACTCCTGCAAAGGGGTGCGCGAGTACCAGGCAATCGACTTCTTCACCAACGGCTGCTGAGACGACACCATGATGAAGCACAAGCTCAGTCGGGCAGATCCGCAAACCATGGCTCAAGCCATGGAGATTGCGTACAAGTAGGCCACCACGGACGCGACAATGAAGAAACCCATCATGGTAGACGACAAAGGCCAAATCATCATGGATGAGCATGTGGAAAGGCGCCACCCGAGTGAGCATCATCACTCTAGGCGACATGTCCATGACAACAGTCACTGCAAGAGGAAGGCCGACCATCGGGATAATCGGTATGTCACCAAGCAAGTGGCAGCAGTCCACAAAGATTTGGCTGCAGGAGGCAGTTGTAGGGATACGAGTAGGCTACAGTAGTGCAAATAAAAAAAATTCTACTGCGTATACCAGGATTACTGTTGTCATAGATCACGGGATTACCACTAGACGCGCAGTTGCGGAATTGATGAAGCGCGTCGAGGCAGTGCAGAAGTTCCATGTCTCCTCCTTGTCCTCGTCCCACGAGCAGCTCCTTGGCTCGTCCAAGCGCTTCTGATGCAGCCTCGAGGTATCCACACGCAGGTGGAAGCGCCGTTAACTGCTAGGTCCGCGCGTGCAACACAGGCATGAGGAGTGGAGGCTAGGAATGATCTGAGGTCTCACCCTGGCCAGCTCGCCCCACCCTCTCTTATATAGGCGTCCCTAGTGGGCTTCTACATTTGTAGCCCATTAGTAGCCTAAGCCTGGTCTAATTCGGATCCAATCCTCATTAGGCTTCCAGCCCCTTAAGTGTGTGACCCTATAGGTTCATATGCGTATAGACATGACACGAATACACTTATTCTGTCAATAGTCGGTAGCGGCATCTAGCAAGACGTTCCAACTCCTAAACGCATACAAAGATCATATCGGATGAACCATCACAAGGTTTAGTACATGTCTTTCCCTTTGCCTCACGATATTTGGTCTAGCTCCAAGCTGACCTCCCTTTCTCTATACCATGATTCGGAATCCCTTTACTAGGTTAACCCTTAACCATAGGTAGCACGGCCATGCATTTCTGGATCCGATCACTCGAGGATCCCCGAGATATCTCTCTCAAGTAGAGAGGGGCAAATCCCATCTTGATTGACCATGTCTTGCAGCATGCTTTAGAACAAACCCGAAAGCTACCTTTATAACTACCCTGTTATGGTGCAGCGTTTGATAGCCCCAAAGTAGGTCGATCCACATCTCAAGTACATGCGACAATCTCAGGTCTAAGAACAAAACGTACACGATGTGTAGAGAGAGAGCTGCAACTAATTGCCAGTCTCAGGTTGGGTCAGTCCAACCCCATGTTCATAACATGTGTCCACATCATTGGTTTGACATCTCCATGTCTATGACTTGCGAAACATAGTCATCAACCAATTGATGTGCTAGTCTAATATTCACATGTGTCCTCACATGAACTCCGACTAGGGACAACTCTTAAATAACCATACAAGTATAGAGTTTCACAAACAATTCACGTAATTGCCAATCAATACAAGTTGCCTGATATGGATATTCAAGGAACATTACAATAACTCATGGATACATATGAAATATCATCATCTCTATGATTGCCTCTAGGGCATATTTCCTTCAGCAGCTGCAGGCAGAAGTCGGATGACAGGCCCCCGCAGCCCAAGTACACCATGCAGTCAATGCCTGATGGGCCATGCAAGTTCCACAGTAGAGGTAACAAGCCAGAAAACCACATGATGCGCTAGTGCAGCTGGATGAAGAAAATGGCTGAAGCCTGCAAATTACTACCACGTCCCCCACCTCCCCTATCAAGTGGACCACCGGACAACCGCAACCACCAGAATCGCTGGGATAATGACAACGATGGCTACCCCTGCCAAGTGGGTAACTATCACATCTTCCTCACCGAGCCAGAAACCAAGCATAGCAAAAGACGACACGAAGCAGAGGTGAACTCTATCGTTCCCCCCGTTCCACAGTACATGCACCGGTCCAAGCAAGTGATCATGTGGATCAAGGAGGACCAGCCGACCGTGTTGCCAAGCCCTGGATGCTATGCGCTAGTACTAGATTCCATCATCATCTGCAAGAAGAACTCCTACATATTTTCATGCATCCTCGTCAATGGAGGCAGCAGCATCAACCTCCTGTACCATAGCATCCTCTACTGTCTCGGCATTAGCGAGTCTCAGCTCCCGCCATCCAGCACTTCATTCCACAGGGCCGTTCCGGGTCCATCACACTGTCCAATCGGCAAGATCCGGTTGGACGTCATCTTCGGAACTAAGAGCAACTTCCTCCACGAGCCAATCTGGTTCAAGGTGGTTAACCTCTCCATCGCATACAATGCCATACTCGGCCGTCCGGCTATCACCAAGTTCATAGCGGTGCCACACTATGCATACCTCAAAATGAAGCTTCCAGGGCCCAAGGGAGTGGTCACCATCGCCGGATGCTACAAGAGGTTGATCGAGTGCACCACAGACGGCTCCAAGCTAGCCGAGGCCATGATCATCACAGAAGATAAGCGAGTCATAATGCAGAATGTGGTGGCCATGCAGGCGGATATGCTGACTGGAGAGACAAAGTGAGCCAGAGAGTCGCAGTTCAAGCCATCCAAGGGAACAAAGAAGATCCTGCTCAACGAATCTAACCCAAGCAAGTTCGTCCTGGTCGGAAACATCCTTGATAGCAAATAGGAAAGCATGTTCGTCAATTTCCTCCGTGAGAATCATGACATTTTCACATGGTTCCCCAAAGACATGCCAGGTGTCCCGAGGGAACTCGCCGAGCATTCTCTTCATGTTCTACCGTATGCAAAGACGTTCAAGCAGTCCTTATGTTGCTTCACAGCGGAAAATAGAAAAACGACCAGGGAAGAGATCACCCGGCTCCTTGCAGCCGGATTCATCTTGGAAGTGTACCACCCAGAATGGATGGCGAACCCAGTGCTGGCACTGAAGAAGAACAAGACATGGCGCATGTGCGTGGACTACACCAGCCTCAACAAGGCATGCCCCAAAGATCCCTTCACCCTGCCGCGAATAGATCAAGTGATCGATTCCACGGCTGGCTGCCACCTGTTGTCTTTTCTGGATGCCTATTCAGGCTACCACCAGATCAAGCTGAATGTAACTGATCAAATAAAGACTTCATTCATAAACTTGTATGTGGATACTACTATACCATCATGCCATTCAGATTAAAAATGCAGGGGCAACTTAGCAGCGCTGCATGCAGAAATGTTTGTAGACGCAAATTGGTAAAAACATACATGCCTACGTTGACAATGTGGTGGTCAAGAACAAGGAGCAGTGCACGCTGCTAGAATACCTGAAGGAAACATTCGACAACCTCCATCGTTTCCAGATCAAGCTGAACCTGGAAAAATGCGTCTTCGGTGTTCCAGTCGACAAGCTCCTTGGTTTCCTCGTCTCAGAACGAGGAATCGAGGCAAACCTAGAGAAGATAGGTGCAATCGAGCGTATGGAGTTGCCGCAGAACTTGCGTGAAGTGTAGAAATTCACGAGATGCCTGGCCTCCCTCAGTCGGTTTGTCATCCGATTGGGCGAGAAGGATCTCCCCTTGTACCAGCTCATTAAGAAAACATACAAGTTCGTCTAGACAACCTAGGCGAATGATGCCTTCCGCGACCTAAAGCGCACGCTCTCCTCCCCGCCCATCTTGGCGGCCTTGGCTGCAAAGGAGCCCATGTTGTACATCACGGGAACCAACCGGGTCGTCAGCGTCGTGCTTGTGGTGGAGAGACCGGAACAAGAGAAGGCACAGCCAGTCCAGCACCCCGTGTACTACTTGAGCAAGGTACTCTGGCTCTCGAAGTGGAACTACCCCACTCCCAGATGCTGGTGTACAGCGTATACATGGCCACCAAGAAGCTCAAGCACTACTTCCAAGAGCACTCCATCCGGGTGGTGTCGTTGGCACCGCTAGCGGAAATCATTAGCAACAAGGACGCCACCGGCCGGGTGGCGAACTGGGCAATAGAGCTCGCTGTTCACAACTTCTAGTACGAACCAAGAACAGCGATCAAGTCCCAGGCACTGGCCGGCTTCATCGTCAATTGGGAAGAAACGCAATACATGCTACCGGCCCCTGACTCCGTGCACTAGAAGCTACACTTTGATGCCTCCAAGATGCGTAGATGCCTCGGAGTATCATGTCACCCAAGGGCAACCGGCTTGACTACGTGATGCAGATCCATTTCAAGGTATCAAACAACGTCACCGAGTATGAGGCACTCATCCATGGCCTCAAGATGGCAAAGGAAATAGGCATCCAAAGAGTCCTCTGCTTTCGTGATTCAGACCTGGTGGTGCAACAAGTTTTAGGCAATTGGGATGCCAAGTACGCAAACATGGCATTATACTGATTCTTCGTCCAGCAGCTATGCGCCCTCTTCGAAGGGTGCGAATTCCACCATGTCCCTCGAGCCAACAATGAGGCATTCGACGCACTCGTTTGAGTCGGCTCAATAAGACAAGAAATACAGCCTAGAGTTTCCCTCTAGCACCTGCGCAAGCCATCCATTACCCCGTCACCGAAATCCGACTGCATAGTCTTGGATATGGACCCGGGACCATCGGCTCCGCTCACCCGGGGCTTGCTGAGGCAAACCCGAGGACTGTCACGCTAGACCTGGGGACTGCCGCGCCAAGCCTAGGGACTGCCGCGTCTAACCCGAGGACTGCCAAAATAGTCCCTAGGACTGCCGACTCCGAGCTCCCACCTAGAAGGACCCTAGAAGCGCCAAACCTGACAGTCTGTGAGGAAATCAAGCTCAGCATGCAAACAGTGTACACCAAACACTGGCTTGGGGCAATCCCTTCATGGATTTCCTGGCCAAAGGCGAGCTCCCTGAAGAGGAAGTGGCGGCACGACAAGTCAGGCATAGGGAAAGTGCATACACAATCATCAACAACGAGTTGTACAAGCGCAGTGTCGGAAGAATCTACCAGCGATGCATCGGCCAGGACGAATGAATCCAGCTACTCGTGTAAATCCATCAAGGCGAGTGCGGCCACCACGCATCATCAAGGGCCATAGCAGCCAAGGCGCTACTCCATGGTTTCTACGGGTCGACTGTGCTACAGGAAGTGGAGGAATTGGTCAAAGCATGCAATGGTTGTTAGTGTTTCGGACAGTAGAAGCACACACCCATAACCTATCCATTCACGGTCTGGGGGCTGGACATGGTCGGCCCCTTCAAGACGGCTCGATCCGGCATGACGCACCTGTTGGTGGCGGTTGACAAATTCAGCAAGTGGATCGAGGCGAAGCCTATCAAGAAGCTGTATGGGGATACAGTGGTCAAGTTCTTCACGGACATCATCACATGTTTTGGCTACCCCAACAACATCATCACCGATAATGGCACAAACTTCACCAAAGGGGTCTTCGCACAATTCTGTGGAAGAAAGGGCATCCGTCTGGACCTCGCGTCCATTGCGCACCCCTAGTCAAACGAGCAGTACGAGCAGGCAAACGGCCTGGTCCTAGCTAGAATCAAACCAAGACTGATCGAACCGCTAATAAGGTCTCCTGGATGTTGCATAGAAGAGATGCCTGTGGTGCTATGGAGGCTGCGCACCATACCCAACCGGTCGATCAGCTTCACACCATTTGTCCTCGTATATGGTGCGGAGGCGGTCCTCCTGATTGACATCCAGTTCGACACGTCCTGCAAGTTGCTATACACAGAACAAGAAGCTAAAGAAGCATGTGAAGACAACATCGACCTACTAGAAGAGGCACGCGAGATGACCTTGTCCAGATCCACCATTTACCAGCAAAACCTGCGCCACTACCATGCCAGTCGGATTTGACCCAACTCGTTCCGAGATGGCGACCTGGTGCTGCGGCTGGTGAAAAACACCAAGGGAAAGCATAAGTTGTTAACTCCATGGGAAGGACCATTCATCATGAGCCGGGCGTTGCACAACAACTCATACTACCTCATCGACGCCCAGCAGCCGGCAAAGAACAAGATCGACCGCTCCAACAAAGAAATCGAGCACCCGTGGAACGCGAACCTACTTCGCCCATTGTACACTTAGAACAAGTGTATGTAACTTACTTTTATGTAATGAATGAACAAACTGAGGAGCCTTGACACAGTCTTGGGGACTCAGTTGTCATTTGCCATTTTTCAGTCGCATCTGTTCACTCTCCGGCAGTCTCTCTCGGGGACTGGCCGACCGTCACAGACGCCTATGTTCTCCAAACGACCAAGTATTTTACGTGGTGCCAAAGGCCCATTCTTCAGTTCCGGCTGCAGACCGCAACCCGCCTATCAGCCTGGCAAGAACAAAAGCCTGAGACACCCTTACACGAAAGATCCACAGGAAGACAAAAGCGCCTGGACACTCCGGCAGCGCCTTCTCGCCTAACACCGATAACAAAAACCCGAAGTATCGTGTAGTACGCCAGCTAGCTATTTCTCTGGTTCCGGCTGTAGGCTACAACCCGGCTTGTAGCCAACAAGGAAAAAGCTGAAAGGCCAATACTCACTGAGAAAGGACAAAGCTATTGGCATTGCGTGAAATGGCGAACCTTCTAACACTTCGAATGACTGCAAGCTATATTTCATATATGGATATCTAACACAGAAAAACTTGTTTCTGCTTTCACCTGAGCTAAAACCTCACCGAGTGCCTGAGTCAGACGCTGGCCACGGCCGGTGAAAGTAGCAGGCGGAAAGGATCTTCGACCCGACTAAATGCTCCATCCGAACCGAACCTCGGGGACTACATCCAGTGGGTGCGCTCCCGCACACCCACGCAAAATCATACATATGGTAAAAGTAGAAGGCAGAAAGGAGCTTCGACCCGGCTGAATGCTTTAGCCAGCCAAAACTTTGGGGAGTACACCCAGTGGACGCGCTCCCGTGCATCCACATAGAAGCAAGTAAGAAAAAAAGCAAAGAGTCTAGAACAAAGCCAAATATCAAAAGAGACATATCTCATGATTATGGAAGACGAAGCTTCCACAGTAGTTTAAAAATTGCAGCGGTTGTTCATGATAGGCGGCAAAGTAAATAACAAGTTTCTGGCGATATAGCTATGCTCCAAATCCAGAGGAATTAAGTTTGGGGCCCAGCCGAGGAAGAGGGAGCATCGGTTGCAGTTTGGCCGGAGGAGTCAGCATCAACAAAGTTGGTAGCAGTAGGGAGATCAGCCGGAGTCGGAATCAGCATCTCCGGAGGGACTAGGAACCACTCGTACGGATCGCCTCCAGCCGGGTCACTGAAGTCGCGGTCCAGCTACACGCGGCTCCTAATCATGATGCTGTATGCGCGAATCTGTGGGTAGTCTAGGCGGAGGGCTTCGTAGCTCGTGCCGGCGTGGAAACCACCACTAAGGCTGGCGAGATCCGCATCCGGATACCAAGACTTCAGCAATGCAAGCGTTAGCTCCACGCCACCATGCATGGCCCACTCCCGGGACGTATCCATCTTGTCGACAAGAGTCTTGAGTCCAGACGCCAGCTCTTCAATGTTGGCTGGCTTGCGGAAGAGCGGCCAGAGATATGTGAATATGTTCATTCTGAAGTCGCAGAGCTGGTCGGCCCCCTCGGCAAGAAATGTTCCCAGACATTTAGGAGTAAAGTCGCGCCCAGCTTCCTCTTCAGGCAAGTGTGCGTTGGCCTGAACGGTCGACTCGGGGTAATGAACCACAGCCGAAAATAAATAAAAGTTAGAACCGGCTGGAGAAAAAGAAAACTCTAGATGGAAAAGAGAACGCCAAGCCAACTCCAGTTGCGGTCCAGTTGTGCTGCCACCTCCTTCTCGTGGGATTGGACCTGTTGAGCAGCTCCTCCTGCTTCACATAGGCCTCCTCCAGGTTCTTGTGAGAGAATGTCAGCAACCCTTTTATATTTATTGGCCGACATCTCCAGCTTGTCCTTTAGGGCCACCAATTGGTCAATCTGACCTTGTGGACCCTTTTGGAGTCCTCTAGCCAGGCGACCTCCGCCTTCAACCTTTTAATTTCCGTCTCCTTGTCAACTCTCATGGCTGCGGGAGGGTACCCCATGGTCAACAAAAAT
This sequence comes from Avena insularis, assembly GCA_023614405.1. Taxonomy (NCBI): domain Eukaryota; kingdom Viridiplantae; phylum Streptophyta; class Magnoliopsida; order Poales; family Poaceae; genus Avena; species Avena insularis. The sequence continues at coordinate 184,626,051 of CM042687.1, read as the reverse complement.
GGAAAAGTTTGATAACCTCCAAGACATGTTTGAGGAAGCAATCTTACGCCCCAGATCCCGTGTGTTCTTAGCAACTTCAGTAAAGGCTTTCTGTAGGAAGTAGGAATTAAGGAAAAATAGCGGAAGGAAAACGACTGTAAAAGTCAAGTAAAGAGCGGAGAGAGACACCTACCTCCAAAGAAACAGAAAACTCCATCGCCTGGCCGAGCCCCCGCTCCATCATCTCCACCAGGTGGCGAGCCTGGTCAATGGAGATGGGCATCGAGCCAGAGAGCTGGGCGAGGATGGCACCTAGCATTAGCACAGTTGTATCTGGCTTGTAGTCGGTCACTAAAACCTCGTCGTCATTAGCGGCGGCACGCATAGTCGCCGCCACCACCAGCTCGACTCACCTCTGCCGCCCGTAGACGCCTACACTAAGGCTCCTGGCATAGGCCCCTCCGGCTCCTTGACAAGTGGCAAGGCTGAACTGGCTAGAGTACCACTCTAGGCTGGGTTCACACCAGGCGTCGGGCGGGCAAGAGGAGTGTCGGGGCCATGACTGGCCGCAAAGAGCTACGCAATTCGTGATGTCGCAAGAGAGCAGTGCAGCATCTTTGTAGTGGGTGTGGTCGGAGAGGATGCAGGCGGAGGTGAGGCGCTCGTTGCAACATGCTCGCTCGTTGTCCGCATAGCCAGATCCGGTGTAGTCGGTGCAAGCGCACACCGTTCATGAGCTGGAGCCGGGGCGGGTCTGGTGGCGGCAGCACCAGGACGTCCTAGCAACATCGCGTCGCTAAAAGGAAAAAAAGCAAATCTCAAAAAAACAAGGCCAAATCGGAAAACAAACAGTTACGAAACCGTGTCAAGGCACGTACCCGGCAACGGAGCGCATGACGGCCACCACCTTCACTTGGCACGGTTTCTTAGAGCCTTCGGCGGTGGGGGCAGTGTTTGTCGCCGGCCTCTTCCCCCTCACCTTCGTCGCAGCTCCGGCACCACGATGGCCCTCATTCCCGTCCACGACTACAACAACATGCATACAAGTGTCAAGAACACAGCAAGGAAGAAAACCTGGTGGGAACGAGTAACAGATCATTACCATGCGGGTCTAAGGGACCGTCGTCGGACCGGGTGGGGAAGAGGTCCGACTCTGTTTGCGGGTACTTTGGCGCCGGCCGATCGGCGAAGAAGTTGTAAAACCCCTAGTTTTATTAAATGGTAATTAGGTTTTGATTATGCATTCATGAGCATCATCATTATTTAAAATGTATGCAACAAGTAGACCAAAAACCCTAATTCCCTCTCTCTATTTGAAACATTTCAAATGGTTTTGAAATATTTTGAAAACCCAAAATTTATGGAACCCAAATGGTTATAAAGGGTCCCTGTAGTATTTTAATATGTTTGCAAAGTTCTTATATTTTGGAAATATCTAAAACAGATTTCAAATTGAAAAATACAAAGAGAAAATAGAAAATAGAAATAGAAAAGGTTTTTCAGAAATAAAAATGTTCCTAACTCTATCTAGGTTGAGCCAATCTCTCCTTCTCTCTAACTGTCGCACAGCGCCACCGTCTGCAGCCCACACCGGCCTAACGGCAGCCCGACGCGGGCTGATACCGCTTCACCACCGCCCCCTATCGTCTTCCTCCCACCCGGCAAGCAGCTGCGTGGCTGTCGTGATGCCGTTCATTGCCCCGCTGTGTTGAGATGCCCGTTGCCACTGTTGGACGCGCGGATAAGAACCGTCGTGTCACGCTCTCTCTCACCATTCCCATTTTGCTCCCTCTCGCCCTCTCTTCCATTTCCCCTTCGGCCCGAACCCTACATCACCAGCATTTCCTCCTCGCCATCGTTCTAGACCTCTCCAAGCTACGCTGAACCCACCATCGTAACCACCTGGTCATCCTTGTTCACCTTGCTAAACGAATCGGGCCAAGGCGCCCTCTATTGCCGTCAACAACCATGCCTTCCCAAGCTCAGGCCACCGTCAATCCATCGTCGTCTGACCTCCCCTGGCCTCGCCAACACCACCACTACGTTCCTGGTGAGATTCCGAGCAAGCCAGTGTTCTCCTCTTTCTCCCTCGCCCTCTGGTTCATCGTCCCCGACGACCATCGGCCGCTGCAGTTCGTCCTCATTGCCATCACTTCGGTGACCCCCTGCAAGCGGCCCTGCCACTTTCTGGTTCCCCGTGGCGAGGCATGTCCAACGCAACCAATCGCGCGTTCAGGCGTGCACGGAATCGAGAGATCCGTGCTCGACCTAGGAGCACCGCCATTGCAAACGTCAGCATGACATCATGCTGGTGCAGTAATTTCTTTTTCTTTTAATATTTCTGTAATTATTTCAGTAAGAATAATGCTGACATGTGGGTCAGTATTTCTTCCTTGTTCATATAACATATGAGTCCATCTTCTTGGAGTATCTTTATAAGTTTGTTATTGATCCCATTGATGACATACTTATCCTCTCCATGTTATACCAGATTCATATGGAACATTTGGCATTAATATTGGAAAATTTTGAGAACCATCTTCGTGTTATCTCGAAGTATGTGTTCTAGATGTTAGAAGTAACCTTCTCCGGTTCACGTGCAATAACTGAAAGATGTCGCCGCAGATAGGACTAGGGTTATTCTTATTTCCTTGGGAATCATTTCAAGTCAGTCAAGCATGTGCAGAGCATTCTTGATATGCTAGGTTGATACCTTCATATTCCGAGAAGTTCCATGATGCATACTAAGCCACTGATTGATTGTCATAGAAGAGAAGAAGTACTTAAAACTCTAGTATCCTCCTAAATGTTTCCTAACAAGGATTCAGTTGTGTCATTGCAAACAACTCATGTAGGTACAATTTTCGTTCGATAACTTTCTACCACATGTGTATCACAATCTAGCTCATCTTTTGGAGCTTAACACTGTAGTCCATGTCTTGAGAATCTAGTGACTTTACCTCTGTGTGAATGTTTCACACTTTTTATTCAGAAATGCTTAGTCTGAAGTATCTCTCCACCTAACCAAAGCTGAATCTCAAGCAACAATGATCGTTGGTGTCCCTCAAGGTTTTGACATAGGTCTCTCTATACATCTGGTAAGATTGATCTAATGGTTGACATAATCAGTCGGAAGACCTATTGCCATACTCTCTTGAATCAGCAATAACACCCACTCCTCATGAGGCTTCTTCTATGACTCATTATAGAAGTTGTGCTTATGGTTTCCTTTGTAAACAAAGTCCGACCTTTACTTGATGACTGATTAAAGGCTTGTTAGTAGCCTGCTATCGATGTTTCAAATATCAAGGAGAACATTTAAAGTAGAGTTGGTAAATGTCTCTCGATCGATCCTCTAGACCCTTTATGTTGGAAAACGTCTTGATATGCCAAGTACTTGGATTCTGAGAATGAAGTTTCTTCCTTCTCGTGTCATCAGGAATCTTCTTATCTATTCATCCGGTGGTGTAAAGGGATATCATGATCTTTGGCAAGGATTTTTCTAGTCCTAGATGAATAAAGAGTTCCTTCAACCATCTGCATACTTGTTACAATAGTGAATATGATTTTGGTGATCAGAATTCCTCGTGTCACATGTTCCTTGTGACTCTCACGAGTCCTCTCCACCAAAACACCTTTCCGTTTTGGCCTTCTGTTGAATGAAAGAGTGACCCTTCTATTTCAAAAGTAGTTCAACAGCTTGGTTTTGTTGGTATCTATCTTTTCCACATGTAAATCTCTATTATGCTGCTTAGTAGAGGTTTATCTCTCGAAGTCTATGGTCATGTTCTTTCTGTTGGAAGCTTTATTCCCTCAGAAGACAAAACTCTTCTATAATTTCCCTGGTCTCAATCCTTATAGAGATCAGCTAATCGTCAACTTGAAACCTTCTCCTTTTGTTTCCTCCTTTACCTTGGCGTCTTTCATGTCATTGGCTCTAGAGATGTTTCACAATCATCTATCCATGAGATACTCAGTTTGTGGTTTCGTGTCATTCCCTCTCATCTTCAGTGTGAGCAGCCACCTCAAAGATTACAAAGCACTTCGTCCATTCATCATGGTGGCATGGATCAATCTCTTCGAGAAGATCGTCGAAGTTTAGTGTAACCTTTTTCCTTCTATCTTCCTACCTAGGAATCTCGGGACGAGATTCTTTTAAGGGGGATAGAACTGTAACACCCATAGTTTTATTAAATGGCAATTAGGTTTTGATTGTGCATTCATGATCATCATCGTCAATTAAAATGTATGCAACAAATAGACCCAAAACCATAATTCCCTCTCTCTATTTGAATCCTTTCAAATGGTTTTGAAATATTTTGAAAACCCAAAAATTTATGGAACCCAAATGGTTATAAAGGGTCCCTGCAGTATTTTAATATGTTTGCAAAGTTCTTGTATTTTGGAAATATCCAAAAAAAATTGATATCGAAAAATACAAAGAGAAAATAGAAAAGGGTTTTTCAGAAATAAAATGTTCCTAACTCTATCTCGGCCGAGCCCATCAATCCCTCTCTATAACCGCCGCACATCGCCACCGCCGCACAGCCCACCCTGGCCCAACTGCAACACGACGTTGCCTGGTACCGCTTCAACCCCGCACCCCGTCGTCTTCCTCCCGCCCGGCAAGCAGCTGCATGGCCGCCACGATGTAGTTTGTTGCCCCGCCGCGTTGCGATGTCCGCTACCGTTGTTGGATGCGAGGATAAGAACCGCCGCGTCATGCTCTATGTCCCCATACCCATTTCGCTCCCTCTCGCCCTCTCTGCCATTTTTCCCCTTCGACCCGAACCCTAGCTCGTCGGGAATCGCTTGTCGCCATCATTACAGACCTCGCCAAGCTTCGCCGAGACCACCATAGTCACCGCCTCGACATCCTTGTTCACCATGCTGAAGGAATCGGTCCAAGGCGCCCTCTGTTGTCGTTGACGACCACGCCTTCCCAAGCTTCAGCCGCCGTCCACCGTCGTCCGGCCTCCCCTGGCCTCGCCGACACCACCACTGTGTTCCTAGTGAGATTCTGAGCATGCCAGTGTTCTCCTCTTTCTCCCTTGCTCTCTGGTTCATTGTCCCAGATGACCACCCACCACCGCCACAATTCGTCGTCATTGTCATCGCTTCGGTGACCAACTACAAGAGGCGCCGCCACTTTCTGGTTCACCGCGACGAGGCGCGTCCAACGCAACCAACCACTGTCTAGGCATGCATGGAATCAAGAGATCCATGCTCAACCTAGGAGAACCGCCATTGCTGCCGTCAGCATGACGTCATGCTGGCGCAGTAATTTCTTTTAATATATATGTAATTGTTTTCTATAATTATTTCAGTAAAGGATAATGCTGACATGTGGGCCCTTGGTAATGCAAATATAAATATTTTCAGAAATGTTTTCTATTTAATAAGAATATTAAAGTAATTACAAAATGTAAATCATTTTATAATATTCAAAAAAATATTTAAAATGAATTAAAATTGGAGAAACTCATAACTAATTCATTTTAAATCAGAAAAATACAAATAATATATCAAGAGTGGGATTTGTCCATCCATATGACCGATAGATATACTCTAAGCCCTCTCGGTGGAGTGTCATCCAATTGGCTTGCAAGCATGTGAATGGCTCACGAGGGATCACATATCACAGGAACAAGTAAAGAGTACTTATCGGTAACGAGGTTGAACTAGGTATGCAGAGATACCGACGATCAAACCGCGGATAAGTAAAGTATCGCAAGACAAAAGGAAATTGGTATCGTATGTAAATGGTTCATTCGATCATGAAGTAATCGTAGAAATATGTGGGAGCCATATGAATTTCTAGATTGCTCTATTGGTTATTGATGGGAGAAGAGACTCAATCATGTCTGCATAATTCATGAACCATAGGGAGACACACTTAAGGATTCGATGTTGTTTAGTAGATATGGAATGTGAGTAAGAGACCGAATGTTTTTCAGAGTCTCGGATTGGATCCAGGACATCACGAGGATATCCGGAATGGTCCATAGAATAAGATTCATATAAGGAAAGTCTAAATCCGGAGTTCAGGAATGGTTTCGGTGTTTTCACCGGAATGTTCTAGAAGGGTCTAGAAGAACCACCGATACGGAGTGGGAACGGTACATGGATGTGTCATACCAAATTGGAATGGTTGCACCATGTCCTAGGTCACTTGGTTGGGAAATAAGAAGAGAGAAATCAAACTCTAGTTTGAAAAGTCAAACGCCAATTTGAAAAGTCAAATCCCAACATGGTTGCCTAGGGGAGGGAGGAGAGGAAACACACTTAGGGAAGGTTTCCTCCCTCCTCCTTGCCGCTGGCCAAGAAAGGGGAGTTTGGGAAGGACTCCCTTCCCCTTTCCGCCTCTCCCTCTCATAAATAGAGGGGAGGGGCGCCCCTTGCCCCCACACAAGAAACTCTAGATTGGCTGCAGCCCTCACAAGTGGTCGTCGATTTAGAGCCCTCTAAAGTTGTCGCTGCCTAGCCTCTCTACTAGCAGTCGGGCACCACCTCTAAACCCTTGGCCTATAAACCCTAGTTTCCAAGGGCCCTCTCTACTCCACCATACCCGCTCCGGCTTAGGCGAATCCCTGCAGAATTTACCCTCTACTTCCACCACCATGCCGTCATGCTGCTGGAATCGCGAGGAGAGATCTACAACCTCTGTTGCCTGCTAGAACAAGGGAAAGGAAGGTCTTCATCGAGTACCATACGTGTGACCGACTGCGGGATCACTGCCAGAACGCAGCGCCGGAAGGATCGTCTACGCAATCTTGAGATCGGCAAGTGAACGACTACATCATCCACGAGAATCCGATCATGTTAACCGCTTTGGATCTTTGAGGGTTAGTACTCTATCGACTTGTTGCTACAATCTAGTAGATAGATCTTGGCTTGTGTGTGTTCATGCGATAGAATTTTTTGTTTTCCATGCTACGAACCCCTACAGTGGTATCAGAGGCATGTCTATGTGTAGATCTGTTGCACGAGTAGAACATAATGGCTGTTGTGGGCGTTGATGCTTTTTTTGTTGATTGCTTTTTGTGTACTTTGCATCTTGCGGGATGGTGGGATGAAGCAACCCGGGAGCGCTAACCTTACATGATATCGTTCATGAGACTTGATCCACTCTCGACATGCAACTTGTATTGCATAAGTGGCTTTGCAGGTGTCTGTCTCTCCTACCATAGTGAATTTTCAATTTACAACGGGCACTCGACAATACCCGTATCAATATTGTGGTTCATGTTCGTAAGTTACAACGGTTCTTATGCGAAAGCCGCAACCACGTAAAACATGCAAAGAAACATTAGAGGCGTCTAACTTGTTTTTGCAGGGCTTGTGTTGTGATGTGATATGGCCATGATTGTGATTATATATGATGTATGCAATGATCCTTATTGTAAGTTGGCAACCGACAGGAGCCTTATGGTTGTCTTTTAATTTCGTTAAGACCTACATGTCTATTATTCAAAGTAGTTGTAATAGTTGATGTTGGTGGACGACAACCATGTAGCGGTGCCATTGACCTTGATGCCACGCCAGTGATGATGGAGATCATGTTCTTGCTTGAAGATGGAGATCGGAAGCACAAGAAGAAAGGCCATATCATATCACATATTATGAATTGCATGTGATGTTAATCCTTTTATGCATCTTGTATTGCTTAGATCGTGACGGTAGCATTATAAGATGATCCCTCTCACAAATATCAAGTAATAAAGTGTTCTTCCTTAGTTAACACCATTGCTAAGACTCGCTATTTTGAAGCACCACGTGATGATCGGGTGTGTTAGATTCAACATGTGCATACAACGGGAGCAAGACAGATTTGTTCATGCAGAAACTAAGGTTAATCTTGACGATCCTAGCATGTAAAGACATGGTCTCGGAACACGGATCACCAAAAGGTAAAGCATGAGTTATATAGTAGATATGATGAATATGTTGATTGTTCGCCTTTGAAACTACATCAGCTCTCGTGATGATCAGACTTGATGTAGTGGATTTGGTTTGTGTGATCACTAAAACAATGTGAGGGATATTTTTTTGAGTGGGAGTTCAACAATAATATGATTAAAAGTTGAACACTATTTATCATAAATTAAATCAAAGTGAATTTGCATAATTGTTGTAGTCATTGGCATTCGTTTACCACCTTGCGGTTAGTTATAATGGAGATAATAGAACTATAGAATGTTGGTTAGTTACTTTATGAACTGGTATCATATTGTTTTTTAAGTGTTAATCTAAAGTTTAAAAGTCCTATTGCAAGCTTTCAGCAAGTTCCATTTGCTCCGTGAAGTTTAATAATTGGTATTAAATCAAAAGTAAACAATTCCAGTGTTAGTATATAAGTATCATGTTTGTCTCCATGATTCTTGATATTCTTAATATCAAGGTTATCGGTGAGTTGAAAGAATTGTTTCAGAAACCATCATGTGTGGAAGATATTGCGATATTTGAAATGATGTTTTGGTTGCAACATGAGAGAGTATAATATGGAAAAAAATTATGTTCTCATATTTGATGAGAATTTACAAAAGGTTGGAGACACTAGTTATCCTAATCCTCTAAAGGGTTTTGGAGAGCAACATTATACTCGCAATTCATCGTTATAAGCTAAAGTAGCTTGATCATGAATAGTTCCATGATAAGGATGAATATTTGATGTAGGTAAAATGTTTGATACACTAAAAGATTACTAAAGAATGGAATTGGAAAGAACGCCAAACATTTGATAATGGTGATCTACTTCAAAGTGCAAGTACAAAGATACTAGTATTTGACAATACACGCTTCGGACTATGTGTCATGTTTATGGTGCCATGTTGATGTTGATAGATCCTTTTGAAAGGAAAAGGAAATGATGAAAGAGAAATCTAAGAAATATTTGGCAGAAAAGAAAAGACTAGAATTGTTTAGCTTAGGTATATAGATTATATACATGTTATGGTTGTATTCCTTGCTTGTTAAACAATGTGGTTCTTAAGTATTGGATACTGAATTTGTTGGTATGAAATATCATACAAAATAACACAATTCATGAACTACAATGTCCTAAGTAACTAGCAAGATAATAGGTGATGATGTTCATCGAAAACAAACAAAGTGTTGTTTTGTTGCTCGTTAACATCAAATCTTACCTTCAATATTTGTTTCAATAATTGTTATTTTGATCAGGTATTAAGAGAACAAAAAGGTTGTTCAAATAATTGCCGTAATCCATAAAAATATGGATGATTTACAAATATCGTTGAATAAATCACATCCATCAAACTAGTGCTAAAAATGTCGAAAGACAATTGATTGAAAGATCACTTAAGAAGTGACATCGCCGTCTAAAACTCCATGTTGATGGAATTTTTGAGTCTTTTGATTTTTGATCAAATGGCACTTGTGAAACTTTCCTAGAGATAATTAAAACTCCGTTCATAGGCCAAAAGGGAACGAATGACTAGCTTATTGGGACTTGTACATATAAATGTATGAAGCCCATTATGTGTAGTCGAGAGCGATGGATTTCAAATTCATATGCTTTCTCCGAAAATTTGAGTGGATATATGTATATTTACTTAATAAGGATTAAGTATGAAACATTTGAAAAGTTCAAATATTTTCAAGATGAAGTGGAAAATCAATGTAAAAAGAAAATAAAGAATTTATGATAGGATCATAAAGCAAGAAATTTGAGTTACAAAGTTTAGCAAAACACCTAAGATTCTAGGAAAAATCGTTCCATGGATTTGTATTTCCCGAAACACCATAAGAGTATGGAGTGTTCGAGATATATAATGAAACCTTGTTTAGACATGGTAAGATCAAAGGTGTAATTTATAAAACTGCCATTTTATTTTAAAGATTAAATATTTATAGACTACCACTTTTACACTTAAAAGAGCTCCATCGTGATCCGTTGAAATGAAACCATATAATGTTATGGTTTGGGGTAAAACCCAAGTTTCCCTTTCTTAAACATTGGTATCCTATGCATAAGTAAATGTTTACAACCAAAGTCGGATGAGCATGTCTTTGTAGGTTATTTCGGATAATCATTGAGTACTCCTCCATAACACAAAATACAAAAGTGTTTGTCGCTTAGAAGGTCAAGTTTCTTTTAGAAGAAATTTTTTGTGAAAAGTTAAGTGGGAGGATAATAGAACTTTGATAAGGTTAAAAGAACCTTAGCTATATGTGCTGAGTTGCGCAGCACCGGAAAGTTTCCTGGAGGCAGCAACAATGCTCATGGCTCACGTGCCTCAAAGTTTGTGGTCACGGAGGTCTAAGTTCCTATTGAACCAAGAAGGTCGTGTAAACAATCAAATACCAAGATTTGAGAGTTAAATCATTATTGCTTGATAATGATGAACCAAATACATGCAAAGAAGCGATGATGGGCCCTGACTCCATCAAAATGGCTTGAAGCCATAAAATCAGTAATAGTTCCATACACGAGAAATCAAGCTTTGAACATAGAAGACCCTCTTGAAAGATGTACGATCTTACAGTCGTATTTGGATTTATAAATAAATAGACACGGATGTTTCACATCTATAAAATTGTCGACATGTCGGGAAAGAGTTCACCACAATGTTCAAGAAGTTGACTATGACAAGATTTGATCTTTCATAGCGATATTTAGTCTAGACAGATTAATGTAGCAACCACTGCATATAATTTAGTTATGTGGTAGTTGAACAAACAAAACAAGTTCTTCTAATATAATGGTTGCCTAGGACATGTACATGACATGATCCAAGGGTTTTGTTAATTCAAAGGATGCTAAAAGCGTATGCAAACTTCAATGGTTGAAATAAGCATCGAGGAGTTGGAATCTTCACCGTGATGAAATTGTTAAAGGGTTTAATTTCATCGGAGACGATGAAGATGCTTACATTTGCAAGAAATTAAGTGGGAGCGCTAATAAATATTTCTAATGCATTATGTGAAAGACATATTGTTGATTGGAAATGATGTATCTTTTATTGACACAAGTTAAGAATTTCATCTCGATGAAATACTTAGACAAAACCCGAATGTTTGGCATCAATATCTATATGGATAGATTGAGACGCTAATATGGTTGTGCCAAATCTACATAGATGAGATATTGAATGAGTTCAATATGGAAATGACAAGAAAGGTTCTTTCCACACAAAAAGGATTAAATCGAAATTCAAGTGTATCAACACTTGGTAAGTGAAACAAAGATTCAAGTATTTTGGATACTTGATGGATGAAATCACAAAGATTATTTTTACAATAATAATGTGATATGTACACATCCATATATGTCCTATACTCTAAATGTTATGAGCATATACCAGAATGATTCATAAATATGATCATTGGACAATAGTAAGGATATTCTTATGATATTTTGGAAGAACTAACAATATGTTATTTTTGTAGAGGTGAAAAATAGATAGATAATTCATTGTAAAGTGTTACATTGATACTAGTTTTTTCACAAAGTACCAATTAAGTTTATCTCAATTTAAACTATGAGTGGCACAATGTAATGGAAAGGAGATTCCATAATGGATTTGGATGAGTTCGAAAGTTAAGATATTGTGACAGATACTATAACAAAAGGCTAAGTATATGACTGTTATTATGACAGCAAAAGAGGGCATTTGTGTCAAGTATTTTGTTATCAAACTAGGTGTGGTTCACAGCGGGATGGTACTATGAAGATATATTGTACGACAAGTGTATCAACATGTTTAACCCCAAGGAAATAAAGGTCTCACCAAAGGAAAAAATTTATACAAAGCCATCTCATTAGAGAATGAGTGATGCGTAGAGACGCAAACACATGAAATTACACACGGACCTAAAAGTGTCAGATCCAAAGATCAGTTGACCACTAGCAATCGTGTAAATACAACACCGGAAAGCTATAGGTGTTGAATGCACAAAGGTTTAAAACTAGATTATTGACTCTAGTGCAAGTGGGAGACTGTTGGAGATATTCCCAAGAGACAATAATAAAGTGGTTATTATCATATGTTTATGTTTATGATAAATGTTTACATCCCATGCTATAATGGTATTAATCGGAAACTTTAATACTAGTGTGATTTATAAACATGAAAGAGTCCCTAGTAAAGCCTCTTGTTAAACTAGCTTGTTGATTAATTGAGATCATGGTTTCCTGATCATGAACATTGGATGTTATTAATAACAAGGTCATATCATTAGGAGAATAATATGATGGACATACTCTTATAGTTAAGCGTAGCATAAGATCAAGTAATTTAAATAGTTCATTTGCTAAAGCTTTCAAATACATAGTAACCTAAATCCTTCGACCATGAGATCATGGTAATTACCATCACCGGATGGATATTTTGATGACATCAAACACCACTTCATAACTGGGTGGTTATAAAGGTGGCGTTGAGTATTCTGAAAGTGTGTGTTGAGGCACATGGATCAAGAGTGGGATTTATCCATCCATATGACGAATAGATATACTTTGGGCCCTCTCGGTGGAAAGTCATCCAATTGGCTTGCAAGCATGTGACTGGCTCACAAGGGATCACATATCACAGGAACCAGTAAAGAGTACTTATCGATAACAAGGATGAACTAGGTATGTAGAGATACCGACGATCAAACCTCGGATAAGTAAAGTATCACGAGACAAAGGAAAATTGGTATCGTATGTAAATGGTTTATTCGATCATGAAGTAATTGTAGAAATATGTGGGAGCCATATGAATTTCCAGATTCCTCTAGTGGTTATTGATCGGAGAAGAGTCTCGATCATGTCTGCATAATTCACGAACTATAGGGAGACACACTTAAGGATTCAATGTTGTTTAGTAGATATGGAATGTGAGTAAGATACCGAATGTTTTTGGGAGTCTCAGATTAGATCCAGTACATCATGAGGAGATCCAGAATGGTCTGGAGAATAAGATTCATATAAGGAAAGTCCAAATCCGGAGTTTGGGAATGGTTTTGGTGTTTTAACTGGAATGTTCTAGAAGGGTCTAGAAGAACCACCGATCCGAAGTGGGAAGGGTACATGGATGTGTCATACCAAAATGGAATGGTTGCATCATGTCCTAGACCACTTGGCTGGGCAATGGGAAGAGAGAAATCAAACTCTAGTTTGAAAAATTCAAACGCCAATTTGAAAATTCAAATACCAACATGGTTTCCTAGTGGAGGGAGGAGAGGAAACCCACTTAGGGCTCGTTTGGTTGAAGGGTGTCAAAATCCCAGGGAAACGACACCCGACAGGGAATTTTCACGTGCGCATGGGATCCCCTCCAATCTAGGGGAAAACGTGCCCATTCCCTATTGTCATTTGGTAGAAAGGAGAGGGCTGGGGGGGGGGAGAAGGTTGGGCACAAAATTATCAGGAAAATAGAGAAATATAACACAGTTCTAAATCTTTTAAAAATTTGCTTACAGTTAATCAATTTCTTTTGACAAATTTACATTTAATATCAATTTCACGCAACCACAAGTAGTCGAAAAGCTAGAAAATCCAATAAGATACCATAATATTACGGAACATCTTGTAGCTTTAATTTCTTGCAAAAATAAACACATCTTCTAGCAAAAGTTGCATCCACGTGATGACCGTGTCCTTTCACCCTTGCCGCCGCTAAAACTTCTACCATCACCTTGTTGGGAACATTTTCATGAGCTTCATTTCATGGTCTTCTTCTACTCCTCCGTTGTCTTTAGAATAAAGAAATATTCAGTATATGCCTCTGTTAAAATAATCTGCAACCTAAATATGAAGCTATGAATAAATTGTAGTTCTACGGTAAAGTGACAACTACATCAAACTTTGATATTAGTCAGGTCATTTTGATGTTATATAGTAAAGTGACAGCTATAGCTATAGTGAAAATGACAGTCATATCAAGGAATAATGTAAGATTACAGGAACTGGGCACTTTGATGTTCTAGCCAATATTACATGCATGTATACATCATTGTAGAAACAACAACTTTGCACAGGCATTCAGGTACTACCTTAAGATTAAATCGCAACTTTGCAACTTTGCTAGTAGGTTTCGAGCATCTACTAGTGCATCGAGATATCTTGCTTAAGACAAGACTATATTCTTCATTTCAACCGATGTGCATTATTTCTTTGAGAGACAAATGCATGCTAATTATGAAGAACGAATCCATGGGCAAGAGTACGCGAAGATGCAGGAGTACGGTCAATATGTTTCAGTAGAAAAAATACTTTGCAGTATATAGGCATACATACATACGTAGATGGGTGCATGTATATACGTACAGTAGGTGAATAACATTGAGTTCTTTTGTCACTACTAATTAGATCTATACAGAGTGGAGTTTTCTTGCATAAAAAAGGACATAACTAAAAAAATAGCCTTAAAAAAGGAAGATTGTACTAACAACTAAGCTCTTCTTATTAAAGAACATGCTAGTAACTACAGTGGTTTGATGGACAGAATTAATAGTGTCGTGCGAGGTTAACATGTTAGCCAAAGTACATCCCAACTCTCCAATAGACGCTAACAAGCAACAATGACACTACACCTTTGAGTGAAAAAAACATCAGTGATAGTGCGATTCTAAATGGGCAATTCGGTGCAGATGTTACCTAGTAGCATCAAACATCAGGATAGTAGGTTATACTACTTTGTTAAACCAGAAATCAAAGCTACGTTGAACTTTAACTAGAGAACACAATTTGGTTCATGTGGACACGAGAACTTTTTTCTAGGTTCAGAGAAATCCATGGTAACCCACTATAGACACATTCATTGTCCAGTAAAATTACCAAAAGATTACGAGATCTAGAAACTATAATTGTTTCACACGTACAGATGGAACAAGCTCAGAGAATATATCAACATGGGTATGTTTTGATTTTCATCAAGAAGCTTTCAAGATGTGATGACCACCGGCAGCCTACAAGATCTAAGGGCAGCATTCATCAGCTCGGGGATGAATAAGTCATGAACTAGAGAAAAAAACAAGACGGAAGAAGGACTAGGGGCTAATCTTTGGAGAAGGAAGACGGATGCCACCCTCAGGCCGTCGTCGTCGCCGGAGGGGACCAGAGATCAAGCGGAGCAAATTTTGGCGACCGTTGTACAGGGAGAGGCCAGAGAGGGAGAGGTTAAGGGTAGACCGGCAGAGAGAGACGACCGCCATAGATCGGTTGGCCTGCGTCGCGCCCAGCGTCGCCGGCACCCTGTCGCACGAGAGAGAGCGAGCGTGAGGGTTTCTTCCCACTAGTCCCGACTAGTGGAGGATAATCCCGGGGAAAGGGAGGAGAAAGGCGGGGGTCCTTTCCCCTATTGATCACCAAATGACCAGGTGGGCTCGCCCAGGGCCAAGCCAGCCCGCGGTTTCCTCGGCCCGAGAAAACGCGTGGATCCACCGGGATAGGCTGCAACCAAACGAGACCTTAGGGAAGGTTTCCTCCCTCCTCCTTGTCGCCAGCCAAGCAAGGGGAGTTTAGGGAGGAGTCCCCTCCCCTTTCCGCCTCTCCCTATCATAAACAGAGGGGAGCGACGCCCCCTTGCCCCCACACAAGAAACCCTAGATTGGCCATAACCCTCACAAGTTGTCGTCGATTTAGAGCCCTATAAAGTTGTCGCCGCCTAGCCTCTCTACTAGCCACCGACCACCACCTCTAAACCCTTGGACTATAAACCCTATTTGCCAAGGGCCCTCTCTACTCCACCATACCCGCTCCGGCTTAGGCGAAGCCCTGTGGAATTTCCCCTCTACTTCCACCACCACGCCGCCGTGCTGCTGGAATTGCAAGGATAGATCTACAACCTCTGCTGCTTACTGGAACAAGGGAGACGAATTTCTTCATCGAGTACCGTACGTGTGACCTACTTCGGGAGCGCTGCCGGAACACGGCACTAGAAGGATCGTCTACGCGATCTGGAGATCAGCAGGTGAACGACAAAGGCCATCGTTGATTCGTCGCAGGTGTTCATTGGAAGTCGGAGTATGCGGGTCCAATTTGGACGCCCAGTCGAATCGGCGTTGGACTCCTGAATAAGAAAAGAACTAGTCATTTTAGTCGCAATAATGGCGACAATCAGATCGCACCTTGGCAAACAGGTTGGCAAACAGTTAAGTCACTGTTATAGTGATCGGTTCGGCGAATCGTCAAGTCGCTAAAGATAACAAGTCGAGTGGATGAAGTTGGGCCGTCAGCGCTGGTCAAACTAGCCGTTGGGTAAACCAACGGTAATATCGGCGTAATTGCCGTGTGGTAACGGCTCTCCAAAAATGGCGGGTAACAACCACTATATAAGGAGGGTGACGGGCGAGGGGAAAACACTTCTCTCACTTCCTCCGATCTTGTGCATTCTCAATTCTCCATTCCGCGCAGCGACCAGAGCCCAGAGCGATTAACAGTCCCAGATCCCTCAGTTGATGGCCCCTCCTACAGAACCATGGGGCAGATCCAAGTGTATGAAGGTGCTACTGAAGTCATTCGAGGAGGCGGGGATCCTCCGCGCCGGGAGATGGTGTTGGAGATATTCCCTAAAGGCAATAATAAAAGTGGTTATTATTATATCTTTGTGTTTATAATAAATGTTTACATTCATGCTATAATAGTATTAATCGGAAACATTAATACTTCTGTGATTTGTAAACTAAATTAGAGTCCTTGGTAAAGCATCTTTATAATACTAGCTTGTTGATTAATAGATGATCGTGGTTTCTCGATCATGAATATTGAGATGTTGTTAAAAACAAGATCATATCATTAGGAGAATGGTATGATGGACATACTCCTATAGATAAGCGTAGCATAAAGATCAAGTCATTTTAATAGTTCGTTTGCTATAAGCTTTCTGATACATAGTAACCTAATTCCTTCGACCATGAGATCATGCTAATCACCATCACCGAAAGGATGCTTTGATGACATCAAACACCACACCGTAACTAGGTGTCTATAAAGGTGACATTGAGTGTTCGGAAAGTATGGGTTGAGGCACATGGATCAAGAGTGGGATTTGTCCATCCATATGACAGATAGATATACTCTGGGCCCTCTCGGTGGAATGTCATCCAATTGTCTTGCAAGCATGTGACTGGCTCACAAGGGATCACATATCACGGGAACGAGAAAAGAGTACTTATCAGTAACGAGGTTGAACTAGGTATGCAGAGATACCGACGATCAAAACCTCGGATAAGTAAACTATTGTGAGACAAAGGGAAATTGCTATCGTATGTAAGTGGTTCAATCGATCGCAAAGTAATCGTTGAAATATGTGGGAGCCATATGAATTTCCATATTCCTCTATTGGTTATTGATCAAAGAAGTGTCTCGATCATGTCCGCATAATTGACGAACCGTAGGGAGATACACTTAAGGATTCAATGTTGTTTAGTAGATATGGAATGTTAGTAGGGATACCAAATGTTGTTCGGAGTATCGGATGGGATCCCGGGATATCACGAGGAGAATCGGAATGGTCCAAAGAATAAGATTCATATAAGGAAAGTCCTATTTCGGAGTTCGGGAAAGTTTCCGATGATTTCATCGGAGAGGTTCTAGAAGGGTCTAGAAGGTTCACCGGTCCGGAAGGAGAATGGTCCATGAATGTGTCATGGCTATGTGGAATTATTGGATCATATCCAAGGTCACTTGGTATTGGCATATGCGAGAGAGAAGTAAAGCTCTAAATTGAAATTCAAACAGGAAGTTTGAAAAGTCAAACTGGAACAGTGGTTTCCTAGTGGGAGAAGAAAAAAGCCCTTCTCTCAATCCAACTTGGGTTTGGGTTTGGATTCAAACCCATGCCTCCCAAGGCTGCCCCCTCTCATAAATAGAGGGGGAGGGCTGCCCCAAACAACACAAGACCTAGCCCCTCTCCACGAGTCGCCTCCACCGCCGACCTGCCGCGGCGTCGCCACCAGCGCCGTCGCCGCCGCCCTAGCCGCCGCTGACACCTCCTCCTCCCGAATCTCTAAACCCTAGATTTCCGGGAAACCCTAATCCACCATAACTCTCATCCGGCTTAGGTGAAGCCCTGCGGGATCTTTCCTCTACTTCCGACACCACGCCGTCGTGCTGCCGGAATCACGAGGGAGAACTACAACCTTCGCTGCCTGCTGGAACAAGGGAGAGGAACGCTTCATCGAGTACCGAACGTGTGACCGACTGTGGAAGCGCTGCCGGAACGCAGCGCCGGAAGGATCGTCTACGTGATCTCAAGATCGGCAAGTGTACGACTACATCACCCACGGGAATCTGCTCTCGTTAACCGCTTTGGAATCTTCGAGGGTGAGTGCTTCTATCGACTCGTTGCTACAATCTAGTAGATAGATCTTGGCTTGTTTGTGTGCATGCGGTAGAAAATTTTTGTTTTCCATGCTACGAACCCCTACAGTGGTATCAGAGCCGTGTCTATATGTAGATCTGTTGCACGAGTAGAACACAATGGTCATTGTGGGCGGTGGTGCTTTTATTATCAATTTATTTTTGTGTACTTTGCATCTTTGCGGTATGATGGGATGAAGCGGCCCGGGCTAACCTTACATGACATCGTTCATGAGACTTGCTCCACGCTCAACATGCAACTTGTATTGCATAAGTGGCTTTGCGGGTGTCTGTCTCTCCCATCATAGTATAGATTCAATTTACAACGGGCACTTGATAGTTCAAGCATCAACGTTGTGGTTCTTGTTCGTAAGTTAGAACGACACTTATTGAAAGCCCCAAACCACGTAAAATATGCAAAGAAAATTAGAGGCGTCTAACTTTGTTTTGCAAGGGTGTGTTGTGATGTGATATGTCCATGATTGTGATTATATATGATGTATGCAATGTTCCTTATTGTAAGTTGGCAACCGGAAGGAGCCATATGGTTGTCCTTTAAATTCCGTTAAGACTTGCGTGTCTATTCAAAGTAGTTGTAATAGTTTAAGCTGGTGGAAGACAATCATGAAACGGCGCCATTGACCTTGACGCCATACCGGTGATGATGGAGAACATGTTCGTGCTTGAAGATGGAGATTGGAAGAACAAGAAGAAAGGCCATATCATATCACATATTATGAATTGCATGTGATGTTAATCCTTTATGCATCTTGTATTTCTTAGTTTGCGACGGTAGCATTATAAGATGATCCCTCAAGCACAAAAATTTCAAGTTTTAAAGTGTTCATCCTTAGTAAGCACCGTTGCTAAAGCTCGTTGTTTCGAAGCACCATGTGATGATCGGGTGTGTTAGATTCTGCAAGTGTATACAACGTGAGCAAGCCAGATTTGCTCATGCGGAAGCTAAGGTTTGATCTTGACGAGCCTAGCATGTACAGACATGGTCTCGGAACACGGATCACCGAAAGTTACAGCATGAGTCATATAGTAGATATGATGAACATGTTGATTGTTCACCATTGAAGCTACATCAACTCTCGTGATGATCGGTTTTGATGTGGTGGATTTGGTTCGTGTGATCACTCAAACAATGTGAGGGATATTGTTTTGAGTGGGAGTTCACCTAGATTAATTTAACTATTAATTAGAACTCAATTTGTCATAAACTTAGTCTAAACTATTGCAAATATGTTGTAGATCAATGGCAGCCCCTACCATCAATTTTAATGCGTTCCTAGAGAAAGAAAAGTTGAAAAACAATGGAAGCAACTTCACGAATTGGTTCTGCAATTTGAGGATTGTCCTCAATGCTGGTAATTTGACCTATGTGCTGGATGCACATTGGTGACCCCTGCAGCTACTGCTACCGATGAAGTAAAGAATGTTTACCTCACTCAGAAGAATCAGTACTCCACAGTTCAGTGTGCTATCTTGTATGGTTTGGAATCGGAGCTTTAGAAAAGGTTTGAGAACCATGACCCACATGATATTGTCCGTGAACTCAAAATGATATTTGAGGCTCATGCGGCAGTTGAGAGTTATGAGGCACGTGCTTAAGATGTCTGGGCACGCAAATAAACTCCAAAGTTTGGGTATAGTGATTCCTAATTCTTTGGGGATTCACCGTGTCCTCCAATCACTGCCACCAAGTTACAAGAACTTTGTGATGAACTACAATATGCAAAACATGGACAAGACGTTGCCAGAACTCTTCTCCATGTTGAAATCTGCAGAAGTGGAGATCAAGAAAGAGCACCAAGTGTTGTTGGTCAATAAGACCACCAAATTCAAGAAGCAAGGCAAGTCTAAGAAAAAGGGAAACTTCAAGAAGGGCGGTAAGAAAGTTGTCGCGCCGGCGAAGAATACCAAGGCTGGGCCTAAGCCTGATACTGAGTGCTTTTACTGCAAGGGAGAAGGTCACTGGAAGCGAAATTGCCCAAAGTACTTGGCGGATTTGAAGAACGGCAACATCAAGAAGAAAGGTATATCCGATATACATGTTATTGATGTGTATCTCACTAGTACTCGTAGTAGTACCTGGGTATTTGATATTGGTTCCGTTTCTCATATTTGTACCTCGAAACAGGTACTGCAGAATAAACGGAAGCTCGCGAAGAACGAGGTGACGATGCGCGTTGGAAAGGGATCAAAGGTTGATGTGATCACGGTCGGCATGCTACCTCTTCATCTACCATCGGGATTAGTTTTATACTTAAATAATTGTTATTTGGTGCCTGCGTTGAGCATGAACATTATATCTGGATCATGTTTATTGTGAGACGGTTACTTGTTTAAGTCCGAGAATAATGGTTGTTCGACTTATATGAGTAATATGTTTTATGCACATGCACCTTTGATAGATGGTCTATTCTTATTAAATCTCGATTGTGGAAATACACATATTAATAACATTGAAGCTAAACGTTTGAAATTGAGCGATAACTCGACCTATATGTGGCACTGTCGTCTTGGTCATATTGGAGTGAAACGTATGAAGAAACTCCATTCTGATGGACTTCTTGAATCACTTGATTTCGAATCACTTGAAAGATGCGAAGCATGTCTGATGGGTAAAATGACTAAGACTCCATTTTCTGGTATGATGGAGCGAGCTACGGACTTATTGAAAATCATACATACCGATGTGTGTGTGGTCCAATGAGTGTAGCATCGCGCGGTGGTTATCATTATGTTCTTACCTTCACGGGTGACTTGAGTAGATATGGGTATATATATTTCATGAAACATAAGTCCGAAACTTTCAAGAAGTTTAAGGAATTCCAAAGTGAGGTAGAGAATCAACGTAACAAGAAGATTAAATTTCTGCGATCTGATCGTGGAGGTGAATATCTAAGTTACGAGTTTGGCGAGCATTTGAATAAATGCGAAATACTTTCACAATTGACACCGCCGGGAACACCACAGCGTAATGGTGTGTCCGAACGTCATAATCGAAATCTCTTAGATATGGTTCGTTCTATGATGTCACTTACAGATTTAATGCTATTGTTTTGGGGTTATGCATTAGAAACAGCCGCATTCACTTTAAATAGGGGACCATCTAAATCCATTAAAATGACACCGTATGAATTATGGTTTGGAAAGAAACCTAAATTGTCATTCCTTAAAGTTTGGGGTTGCGAAGCTTATGTAAAGAAGTTACAGCCAGACAAGCTTGAACCCAAAGCGGAAAAATGCGTCTTTATAGGATACCCGAAGGAAACTATTGGGTATACCTTCTATCATAGATCCGAGGGCAAAATCTTCGTTGCCAAGAATGGATCCTTTCTAGAAAAGGAATTTCTCTCGAAAGAAGTGACTGGAAGGAAAGTAGAACTCAACGAAGTTGTTGAACCTTCTCTCGAACTTGCGAGTAGTGCAGCATCGGAAGTAGTTCCTACGGCGCCTACACCAATAAGAGAGGAAGCAAATGATGTTGATCATGAAACTTCGATTGAAGTAACTACGGAACCTCGCAGGTCAACAAGAACTCATACCACTCTTGATTGGTATGATCCTGTTATAAGTGTCATGTTGGTGGACAACACCGATGACCCAGCAACATATGAGGAAGCAATGATGAGCCCAGATTCCAATAAATGGCAAGAAGCCATGAAATCCAAGATTGGATCCATGTACGAAAACCAAGTATGGACTTTGGTGGACTTACCGGATGGCCGGAAGGCTGTCGAGAACAAATGGATTTTCAAGAAGAAAACATATGCTGATGGTAATGTTACTGTCTATAAAGCTCGACTTGTCACAAAAGGGTTTTGATAAATTCAAGGAGTTGACTACGATGATACTTTCTCACCAGTAGCGAAGCTAAAGTCTGTAAGGATTATGTTAGCAATTGCTGCATATTATGATTATAAGATATGGCACATGGATGTCAAAACGGTGTTCCTCAATGGAGACATTGATGAAGAGTTGTATATGATACAACCCAAAGGTTTTGTCGATCCTAAAGATGCTAACAAGGTATGCAAACTTCAACCGTCCATATATGGATTGAAGCAAGCATCCTGAAGTTGGAATCAAAGTTTTGATAAGGTAATCAAAAGTTTTGGTTTTATACAAACTTATGGAGAAGCTTGTATTTACAAGAAAGTGAGTGGGAGCTCAGTTGTAACACCCTCGCCTGATAAGGCTGAGTTCATGTGTATAGTGCCAATCCCTGATCGGTTCACTGGCACACACAGTACAAAATGATACCAAATACAACTGTGCATCATAAATACAACGAGTATGATCCAGAATTTACATTATTTATTCAAGTACACAGCGGAAAACGAATACAAGGTAGATCTCCATCCTTCAAATGTGCCACAGGCGAACAATTGTTGAGTGGAGTCTCGCGACCTATGAACGATCACTCAGATACGATATAACCTGCAACATGAAACATTACAGCCATGAATGGTCAATACATTGAATGGATGGCAAGTAGGCTAAAGTGGTTAACAACAGATCTATCAACTACATGCTTATTTGGCCAAGTGGAGTTCAGGCTCATTTGCCTAAAGCAACAGTTTTATCCTAACATTTGTAACAAAGTAGTTTTCCAATACGATAAATAGGACACTCTGGTTCACTCCTAGGTGCTCCTACCCAATTATGTTCACCCAACAAGTTTTAAGTAATTAAGAAATAAGGATGAGTGAGAAATATCATAGCATCAGTATCAGGTCGCTCAAATTGTCCATAACCGGGGACACGGCTAAGTACTTAGTTTATAAACCCTGCAGGGGTTAGTACACTTTACCCATGTGACTTGGCTAGCCCAGCTCGTACCACCACTCTCATATTGGGTGATGATAGGGAGAAGTCCAAGAAGGAACCGTTTGGAAAGTATCTCCCCAATCCCGACGCGCACCGGTCCAACCTACACTATCTACATCTCTGGATACGCGGGTTCGAGTTACCACAACCTACTGAGTTCAGCCAACCGCCCATTTCATTATTGGCACATGGTTGCACACGAAAGCTTCCAAATAAAGAAACTAATCATTTCTCAGTGTCCTGGGCGGCATTCCCCACCAAAATCCACACTCGATGACCCAATCAATGCCATTCTGCCCAGGTGGTTCATTAAAACATGTTGGTTTGTCATTTAGCAAAACATAAGCCTTTCAAAACATATAACTTTTCATGATGTGATTCCCTTCCTCGTCTAAATAGCATAGCTAAGCAATCTACCAATACGATGGCTCATAAACAAGGAATACTAGGGAATAATATGGGATATAGCATAGCATATACACATCAATTCCTACAGATGCAATTCTACAAAAGCATCTACAATGCATAGGAAAACAAATAGGACATTTATGACCAAGATAGCACCACTTGCCTTTGTTGTAGATGTAGTCGATTAGATAATCCTCACAATCCTCATAGATATAATGGTTGCACTCGTCATAACCACAATACTTGCAATCATAGTAGTTGCAATCACAGTAGTTGCACTCCTCGTAATCTAACGTTTGAAGCAAACACAACAAACACTATTCAAAACATTGCAAACATACAACAGTGCAACATTATAAGAAAACAATGATGAATAGATGCATGCATGACGATTTAATGAGTCACCATGGTTGCATTTAGTGTTCTGAATATAATTAGATTACATGATGCATGTGGAAAGTCATTTAATGCACTAAAGCTTTTATTACTAAAGTTGTATCGATTTAATATGGTGTATACCACTTTAATTGAACTAAAGATGTTTATGTCGTATTAAATTATGAACTAGATTCCACTGGATAGGTAATGCAATTTAGAGACAGTGGCAATTTGAATCACCTAAAAAGGAGCTATAGATATTTTCCTATGATTAAAACACTATTTCAATGGGTTTAAATATTTCTGTATGAGTTTCTGTTTTAACAGTGCCAAATAATTTGTCATGCAATTTCTCTGTATAGATATTGTCAATACAAAATCTTAGCACTTGGATTCACCCTAATCGGAGTTATAGATCTTTTTGTATGATTTAAATGGTGTTTAATGGTTTTAAATTATTCATATAGTTTCTTTTGTCTAAAAATCAAACTAAAATTATATCTGTAATCAACACGGAATTGTGATTCCAGGCACATATTGTTTGTAATTTTCCGAATAGTATTTATTTTCTTATAAATTTATTACTCTAAATAGGCCATTAAACTATTTAAATCTTCACGGCAAAACCTTACAGTAAAAGGCTGAACTAATTGCATATTGATGATCTACATGGAACCAGCTTTCCAACAGTATATCATTTATATTTTTGTGACAAGCAATTAATTTTTAATGAATTTAATGATTTATAAAGCCATTAAAACTAATTAAATTGCGACAGGTTAAATAGTCAGCAAAGGCTAAATCCAACCAGATATTATTAAAGTACATTATAGTAGCTTCAATTTGATATATTATTCATATTTTTCGGAGTTACAGATAATTTCTTATGAATTTATTAACCTAAAAGACCATTAAAACTAATTAAATTACTGCAGTAACCATGTGCAGTAAAAGTTGGATCTATTATGATAAGATGATTCTACGTAAAATTATCTTCTATTTGATATATTATACGCAATTTTTGAACGTGGTATGAATTTCTAATGAATTTTACAAGTTAGATCTATAATGTGCAATTTTAAATTCGAACGGAATATTCCAGGGAATATTCCGCTGACTGGACAGGTTGACTTTGCATGCTGACTGGGACTAGATGTTGACCTTACGTTGACGTGGCGTTGATGAGGAAGATGACCGGGATGACGACATGGCACGCACCGGTTTGATTGGATCTCGACCGTCTGGATAGGATCTGGTGGCTAGAAGAAGAGATTGACCCGATTTTGACTCAAAATAGACAAGAAATAGATCTGTGTTAGAGAGATAAATCTGTAGGTCAAATCGAAAAACTCAGAACATGAAAGTTGTGGGGAATCATTATTCCTACCTTCTCACCAAAGGAATTTGGATTTAAAGAAACGAGCGCGAGTAGATCTTGGATTTACACCGTAAGATCTGAAATATTGCGATACGAAATTCTCCGGCTGTGGTGGATGAAAAGAGGTGAGGTTTGTCCGGATTGAAAGATTTCGACGATTCCTACGACTTTTGTTTTTTGACTGAAGGCAAACGACGAAGTCTAGATGGGTTAAAAAGCGAAATAAGATTCGGGATTTCGAGAAGAAAAACTCGTACAGCTATGGCTCCACGAGTTTATATGGAGGTTTGAGACGGTATAGAGATAGTACTTGGAGTAGGGAACAAGCAGAAACAAACGGAAGTCAATTCGGAGTTGTAGATAAAAAGTTACAAGTGTTTGAGTAGAGATGGGTTTTAGAAAACAGATTTCGCACGCTTTTTAAAGCGATCCGATCGATTTCCTGTACGTGCGCGCTGGTGGCCTGGCCGGCTGGCTCGGGCCGGTCGGACCGGGTGGGCCGGCCTGTTTTTTTTATATATACTTGTTTCCCTCATATCTTTTGCATATGAACTCCAAGTGACATGATTCTTGTTTCTAAATTTTTCTAAAATCGAATAGATCATTATAGGATCAAATTTTTAATATTTTTACTAGTTTGGAAGTAGTGGGTTTATAAATTCTTGTATATTTCATTTTATTTATATCTTTATGTGTTTGTATTTATTCCATAACTTTTTCATACTAGCTCCAAATGAGCTCAATTTTGTTTCTAAGATTTTGTAGTATTAATTGGATTTCTTCAGGCTATAATTATCAATAATTTATGCCTTAGCAATAGTGGGTTTTAATAAGTCAATTTAATTACCCTTAGGAGCATTTGGGCGAATCAACTATAGGATTTAGATACCAGGATTTGGATTTAGTTTGTGAGATCTTTGCATGGATGTAATGAAATGCTTATGAATGCTTCATGATTTTCATTTTGAAATCTTGCACACCAATTCTACAATCCATAATCAATCCATGCCCTTTTGCCTATATGTCTACTTAGGTCATAACAAAAGAATATAAGATTTTGAATTCAAGGTTGAGAGGATTTTCTATTCAAAAAGTTTCTTCTCATTGGGTATTTTCAACATAGTCAAACAATCAATCAAACTTATTTATTTATTTCACATTCCAAAATTAGGAGAATTTTGGGATATGACAGACTACCACCCTTAAAAGAAATCTCGTCCCGAGATTTGGGAAGGCTAGAAAGAAAGAAAGAAAGAAAGGTTCGGGATCCATTAGGTTGCTACCGCCCTTAAAAGAAATCTGACTAGGTCACTTCTCAAGGATTCACTTGGCTTCAAATTGATTCTCCTTTAGACATTTATTGGCACAATGTCTCTAGCACATTCTAAACATCATGATTGATAGTTTTCGAGAAAGCACTTCTTAAACTAGCAAAACTCTCATGGTGGTCAATTAGGGGATGTTTACTTCACGGTGCCCATTAATAATGGTTGGAATTCATCCTTACCGTATATTCCTATGCTTAGCAATAAATGCTTTTATAGAGGTGGAACAATCTACCATTCTAAGGTTTAGGCTCAACGCCGGCTCTCTGCTAAGGCTGAAAGGCACTCAAGATTCGCAAAGCCCACAGAACAAGAGAGAATAATAAGAGTAGTAGGAATGGTGATCAATCCATCCTACACCCAAATCATTACTCTGTATGAGGATAGGTCAATCACGTTTTTCTATCACTCGGGCATTCTCACTTGCCTTGAAGAATGTTTCCATGGGCACGAGCTAATGCTCTATGTATACTCCCTTGTATTCAATCAACAAAGCTACTACTAAAACTAAACTATCGATACTTCAACTTTCAGGTTGCGTAATCCACTACATAACATCATGTGCAACACTTCATACTTCCACATCTTTTTTTCCATTAGGTGAAGCATTCTCCTTCCTAAATGCATTGTGTTGTCAAAACTTCCACTTAACACATCATTATATCTCCAAGGGTTCAAGATAGGGAAGAATAGATTCTATAGGAAAGAAACGACTAAGAAAATAATCCTACCCATAACTATATGAAGCAATCAATGTCACAAACAAATAAACAATCATAAGGAATCAACACACAAGCAAACACTTGTATAATAACATTACAGGGGTCTAAATATAGCAGTATATAACCACAAAATAGTTTGAAAGCATTGGGAACAATACTAGAGTAAAATAGAGTAACATATAAGCAATAAACTAAATCTGTCAAAACGGTACAACAGGTTTAACGAATTTTTCTGGGCACCTTAAACTCGTCAGGAATTTTAGCCAATTTTTGTGCATGTACTACAGGTAATTACGCTCAAGATCCTATTTTTTTTGGATTTTTCTGAGTTACCAGTAAAATACGAAAAATCGCGCGGTACAACTGGTCATGCTGAAAACTGCAGCAGTAAAGTCACGAATTTCAATCAATTCACACCATTAAACTAATTTAAAAACCTCATCACAATTTCAGAAACATTAGAGTTCAAAACTAACTGATCCTAAACAAATCATCACACAAAATAGCTCAATACAACCAAGCAAACAACCTATATTGTCATACCACATAAGTTGGTAAGAACAATATGCTAACACGATAGCGATGATCTCCTAAAGAGATAGAACATGGTGGTCTAGACCTAACCAAACTTGATGAGATGTTTATTTATGTCATACTATTTGTTCTTTACTTGTAGGCCAACTCTCATATAGTGATTTGCTTTATAGAAAACTACTAATAACATTTTCCAATTCTTGTAGTTTTTATGGTAGATCACTTCTTCTACTAATCAAATGAATGGACATCTACAAGTTTGAACAAGGAGAGGTGTTGGAAAATGATATACAAGGAATATAAGAACTCTAATAAGTATAAAATATGATTGTTCTCCTAATAGAGGTCTCCTATTGCTAATCCATTTCTAAGGTCACGATCCTACAGTCAACACACAGCTCTGATACCATCTTGTAACACCCTCGCCTGATAAGGCTGAGTTCATGTGTATAGTGCCAATCCCTGGATCGGTTCACTGGCACACACAATACAAAATGATACCAAATACAACTGTGCATCATAAATACAACGAGTATGATCCAGAATTTACATTATTTATTCAAGTACACAGCGGAAAACGAATACAAGGTAGATCTCCATCCTTCAAATGTGCCACAGGCGAACAATTGTTGAGTGGAGTCTCGCGACCTATGAACGATCACTCAGATACGATATAACCTGCAACATGAAACGCTGCAACCACGAATGGTCAATACATTGAATGTATGGCAAGTAGGCTAAAGTGGTTAACAACAGATCTATCAGCTACATGCTTATTTGGCCAAGTGGAGTTCAGGCTCATTTGCCTAAAGCAACAGTTTTATCCTAACATTTGTAACAAAGTAGTTTTCCAATACGATAAATAGGACACTCTGGTTCACTCCCAGGTGCTCCTACCCAATTATGTTCACCCAACAAGTTTTAAGTAATTAAGAAATAAGGATGAGTGAGAAATATCATAGCATCAGTATCAGGTCGCTCAAATTGTCCATAACCGGGGACTTGGCTAAGTACTTAGTTTATACACCCTGCAGGGGTTAGTACACTTTACCCATGTGCCTTGGCCAGCCCAGCTCGTACCACCACTCTCATATTGGGTGATGATAGGGAGAAGTCCAAGAAGGAACCGCTCGGAAAGTAGCTCCCCAATCCCGACGCGCACCGGTCCAACCTACACTATCTACATCTCTGGACGCGGGTTCGAGTTACCACAACCTACTGAGTTCAGCCAACCGCCCATTTCATTATTTGCACATGGTTGCACATGAAAGCTTCCAAACAAAGAAACTAATCATTTCTCAGTGTCCTGGGCGGCATTCCCCACCAAAATCCACAATCGATGACCCAATCAATGCCATTCTGCCCAGGTGGTTCATTAAAACATGTTGGTTTGTCATTTAGCAAAACAAAAGCCTTTCAAAACATATAACTTTTCATGATGTGATTCCCTTCCTCGTCTAAATAGCATAGCTAAGCAATCTACCAATACGATGGCTCATAAACAAGGAATACTAGGGAATAATATGGGATATAGCATAGCATATACACATCAATTCCTACAGATGTAATTCTACAAAAGCATCTACAATGCATAGGAAAACAAATAGGACATTTATGACCAAGATAGCACCACTTGCCTTTGTTGTACATGTAGTCGATTAGATAATCCTCACAATCCTCATAGATATAATGGTTGCACTCGTCATAACCACAATACTTGCAATCATAGTAGTTGCAATCACAGTAGTTGCACTCCTCGCAATCTAACGTTTGAAGCAAACACAACAAACACCATTCAAAATATTGCAAACATACAACAGTGCAACATTACAAGAAAACAATGATGAACAGATGCATGCATGACGATTTAATGAGTCACAATTGTTGCATTTAGTGTTCTGAACATAATTAGATTACATGATGCATGTGGAAAGTCATTTAATGCACTAAAGCTTTTATTACTAAAGTTGTATCGATTTAATATGGTGTATACCACTTTAATTGAACTAAAGATGTTTATATCGTATTAAATTATGAACTAGATGCCACTGGATAGGTAATGCAATTTAGAGACAGTGGCAATTTGAATCACCTAAAAAGGAGATATAGATATTTTCCTATGATTAAAACACTATTTCAATGGGTTTAAATATTTCTATATGATTTTCTGTTTTAACAGTGCCAAATAATTTGTCATGCAATTTCTCTGTATAGATATTGTCAATACAAAATCTTAGCACTTGGATTCACCCTAATCGGAGTTATAGATCTTTTTGTATGATTTAAATGGTTTTTAATGGTTTTGAATGATTCATCTAGTTTCTGTTGTCTAAAAATCAAACTAAAATTATATCTGTAATCTACACGGAATTGTGATTTCAGGGACATATTATTTGTAATTTTCTGAAAAGTATTTATTTTCTTATGAATTTATTACTCTAAATAGGCCATTAAACTATTTAAATCTTCACGGCAAAACCTTACAGTAAAAGGCTGAAATAATTGCATATTGATGATCTACATGGAACCAGATTTCTAACGGTATATCATTTATATTTTTGTGACAAGCAATTAATTTTTAATGAATTTAATGATTTATAAAGCCATTAAAACTAATTAAATTGCGACGGGTTAAATAGTCGGCAAAGGCTAAATCCAACCAGATATTATTAAAGTAAATTACAGTAGCTTCAATTTGATATATTATTCATATTTTTCGGAGTTACAGATAATTTCTTATGAATTTATTAATCTAAAAGACCATTAAAACTAATTAAATTACTGCAGTAACCACGTACAGTAAAAGTTGGATCTATTCTGATAAGATGATTCTACGTAAAATTATCTTCAATTTGATATATTATACGCAATTTTTGGACGTGGTATGAATTTTTAATGAATTTTACAAGTTAGATCTATAATGTGCAATTTTAAATTCGAACGGAATATTTCAGGAAATATTCCGCTGACTGGACAGGTTGACTTTGCATGCTGACTGAGACTAGATGTTGAACTTACGTTGACGTGGCGTTGATAAGGAAGATGACCGGGATAACGACATGGCACGCACCGGTTTAATTGGATCTCGACCGTCTGGATAGGATCCGGTGGCTAGAAGAAGAGATTGACCCGATTTTGGCTCAAAATAGACAAGAAATAGATCTGTGTTAGAGAGACAAATCTGTAGGTCAAATCGAAAAACTCAGAACATAAAAGTTGTGGGGAATCATTATTCCTTCCTTCTCACCAAAGTAATTTGGATTTGAAGAAACGAGCGCGAGTAGATCTTGGATTTACACCGTAAGATCTGAAATATTGCGATACGAAATTCTCCGGCTGTGGTGGATGAAAAGAGGTGAGGTTTGTCGGGATTGAAAGATTTCGACGATTCTTACAACTTTCATTTTTTGACTGAAGGCAAACGACGAAGTCTAGATGGGTTAAAAAGCGAAATAAGATTCGGGCATATGTAGATTCGGGGTTTCGAGAAGAAAAACTCGTACAGCTATGGCTCCACGAGTTTATATGGAGCTTCGAGATGGTATAGAGATAGGCCTTGGAGTAGGAAACAAGTAAAAACAAACGGAAGTCAATTCGGAGTTGTAGATAAAAAGTTACAAGTGTTTGAGTAGAGATAGGTTTTAGAAAACAGATTTCGCACGCTTTTTAAAGCGATCCGATCGATTTCCTGTATGTGCGCGCTGGTGGCCTGGCCGGCTGGCTCGGTCCGGTCGGACCGGGTGGGCCGGCCCGTTTTTTGTATACTTGTTTCCCTCATATCTTTTGCATACGAACTCCAAATAACATGATTCTTGTTTCTAAATTTTTCTAAAATCGAATAGATCATTATAGGATCAAATTTTTAATCTTTTTACTAGTTTGGAAGTAGTGGGTTTATAAATTCTTGTACATTTCATTTTATTTATATCTTTATATGTTTGTATTTATTCCATAACTTTTTCATACTAGCTCCAAATGAGCTCAATTTTGTTTCTAAATTTTTGTAGTATTAATTGGATTTCTTCAGGCTATAGTTATCAGTAATTTATGCCTTAGCAATAGTGGGTTTTAATAAGTCAATTTAATTACCCTTAGGAGCATTTGGGCGAATCAACTATAGGATTTAGATACCAGGATTTGGATTTAGTTTGTGAGATCTTTGCATGGATGTAATGAAATGCTTATGAATGCTTCATGATTTTCATTTTGAAATCTTGCACACCAATTCTACAATCCATAATCAATCCATGCCCTTTTGCCTATATGGCTACTTAGGTCATAACAAAAGAATATAAGATTTTGAATTCAAGGTTGAGAGGATTTTCTATTCAAAAAGTTTCTTCTCATTGGGAATTTTCAACATAGTCAAACAATCAATCAAACTTATTTATTTATTTCACGTTCCAAAATTAGGAGAATTTTGGGATGTGACATCAGTAGCATTCTTAATACTATATGTAGATGACATATTGTTGATTGGGAATGATGTATACCTTCTTAATAGTGTCAAGGATTATTTGAATAATAGTTTTTCAATGAAAGATCTTGGCGAAGCATCTTACATATTAGGCATAAAGATTTATAGAGATAGATCAAGGCGCCTAATATCATTGTCACAGAGTACATATTTGGATAAAGTTCTAAATAGGTTTGGAATGGAAATTAGCAAGAAAGGGTTCTTGCCCATGTTGCCCAATACGACCTTGAGTAAAACTCAAAGTCCGGCAACGGCAGAAGATAGAGAAAGGATGAGTAAGACTCCTTATGCCTCATCCATAGGATCTCTAATGTATACCATGCTATGTACTAGACCCGACATTGCATATGCTGTTAGTTTAACTAGCAGATATCAAAGTGATATAGGAGTGGATCATTGGGCAGCGGTTAAAAACATCCTTAAGTACTCGAGAAGAACTAAGGATATGGTTCTTTCTTATGGAGGTGATCAACAGCTCGTTGTTAATGGTTACACCGATGCTAGTTGGAACACCGATCCGGATGATTCTAAATCTCAATCTGGATACGTATTTACTTTGAATGGTGCAGCAGTTAGCTGGAGGAGTGCAAAGCAAAGCGTTGTGGCGAGATCTTCAACTGAATTGGAATACATAGCTGCTTCGGAGGCTTCACAAGAGGCGATATGGATGAAGGCGTTCATTACAGATCTCGGTGTGGTTCCAACTGTGCTGGACCCAATGTCTATCTACTGTGATAACATGGGCGCCATAGCCAATGCGCAAGAACCAAGGTCACACAAGAAGCTGAAGCACATCAAGCTACGTTTTCATGCTATTCGAGAACATGTCTAAGATGGTGACATAAAGATTTGCAAAGTACACACAGATCTGAATGTGGCGGATCCGTTGACTAAACCTCTCCCGAGGGCAAAACATGACCAGCACCAAACCCCCATGGGTGTTCGGTATATTACCATGTAATCTAGATTAGTTGACTCTAGTGGGAGACTATTGGAGATATGCCCTAGAGGCAATAATAAAAGTGGTTATTATTATATCTTTGTGTTTATGATAAATGTTTACATTCATGCTATAATAGTATTAACCGAAAACATTAATACTTGTGTGATTTGTAAACTAAATTAGAGTCCCTGGTAAAGCCTCTTTATAATACTAGCTTGTTGGTTAATAGATGATCGTGGTTTCTCGATCATGAACATTGAGATGTTGTTAAAAACAAGATCATATCATTAGGAGAATGGTATGATGGACATACTCCTATAGATAAGCGTAGCATAAAGATCAAGTCATTTTAATAGTTTGTTTGCTATAAGCTTTCTGATACATAGTAACCTATTTCCTTCGACCATGAGATCATGCTAATCACCATCACCGGAAGGATGCTTTGATGACATCAAACACCACACCGTAACTTGGTGGCTATAAAGGTGGCATTGAGTGTTCAGAAAGTATGGGTTGAGGCACATGGATCAAGAGTGGTATTTGTCCATCCATATGACTGATAGATATACTCTGGGCCCTCTCGGTGGAATGCCATCCAATTGGCTTGCAAGCATGTGACTGGCTCACAAGGGATCACATATCACGGGAACGAGAAAAGAGTACTTATCAGTAACGAGGTTGAACTAGGTATGCAGAGATACCGACGATCAAAACCTCGGATAAGTAAACTATCATGAGACAAAGAGAAATTGGTATCGTATGTACGTGGTTCATTTGATCGCAAAGTAATCGTTGAAATATGTGGGAGCCATATGAATTTCCAGATTCCTCTACTTGTTATTGATCGCAGAAGTGTCTCGATCATGTCCGCATAATTCACGAACCGTAGGGAGACACACTTAAGGATTCAATGTTGTTTAGTAGATATGGAATGTTAGTAGGGATACCGAATGTTGTTCGGAGTCTCGGATGGGATCCGGGATATCACGAGGAGATCCGGAATGGTCCGGAGAATAAGATTCATATAAGGAAATTCCTATTTCGGAGTACGGGAAAGTTTCCGATGATTTCATCAGAGAGGTTCTAGAAGGGTCTAGAAGGTTCACCGGTCCGGAAGGAGAATGGTCCATGAATGTGTCATGGGTATGTGGAATGATTGGATCATATCCAAGGTCACTTGGTGTTGGCATATGCGAGAGAGAAATAAAGCTCTAAATTGAAAGTCAAACGGGAAGTTTGAAAAGTCAAACTGGAACAATGGTTTCCTAGTGGGAGAAGAAACAAGTCCTTCTCTCAATCCAACTTGGGTTTGGGTTTGGATTCAAACCCACCCCTCCCAAGGCTGCCCCCTCTCATAAATAGAGGGGGAGGGCTGCCCCAAACAACACAATCCCTAGCCCCTCTCCACGAGCCGCCACCGCCGCCCTTGTCATGCCATCACCGCCTTGCTTCGCCGCTGCCCTAGCTGCCGCCGACACCTCCTCCTCCTCCCAGATCTCTAAACCCTAGATTTCCAGGAAACCCTAATCCACCATAACTCCCATCCGGCTTAGGCGAATCCCTGCGGGATCTTTCCTCTACTTCTGACACCATGCCATCGTGCTGTCGGAATCACGAGGGAGAACTACAACCTCCACTGCCTGCTGGAACAAGGGAGAGGAAGGTCTTCATCGAGTACCCAACGTGTCACCGACTGCGGAAGCGCTACCGGAACGTAGCGCCAGAAGGATCGTCTAAGCGATCTCGAGATCGGCAAGTGTCCGACTACATCACCCATGAGAATCTGCTCTCGTTAACCTCTTTGGAATCTTCGAGGGTGAGTGCTTCTATCGACTCGTTGCTACAATCTAGTAGATAGATCTTGGCTTGTTTGTGTGCATGCGGTAGAAATTTTTTGTTTTCCATGCTACGAACCCCTACAGATGGCGCATCCCCGTGGCCGGAGAGGTGATCCCAAACCCGTTCAAGTGGGAATTCGTCTGCTTCACGAGCCATCTAGAGCGAAGGCTCGGATTCCCCACCTCCCTCTTCTTCCGCCACTTCTGCGCCTACTACGACATCCAACCGTCGGACCTAGGTCCGCACAGCATCGAGCAGCTACCATGTTCGTGGCGTTCTGCGAGTGCTACATGGGTAGTTGGGCGTACTTCTCCCTATGGCAAGATCTGTTCCATGGGAGGATCAGCCACGAAGAGGCAGGCGGCCCGATGTTAGCCACGGACGGCCTGACCTTTTAGCTCAAGTCGAAGGCATCTTTCTTTGATCTGATGCTGCCCGCCAAAGAAGCAAATGAATGGAAGAAGAGCTGGTTCTCATTGACGAAGTCGCCGCCATAACGGTGCTCTCCGACGTACTCCGCCGACCTGCCCGAGCCGCGTCGGCTCCAAGTCACCAAGCTTCCGCTAGATCAGCGGATGGTCATCGAGGAGATGTTGCAGGCCATCCGCAACCTCAAGAAGAAGGGCCTCCAAAGCATCAACCTCTACAACTGCTGGCTCGGATGAAAGCTCGTGCCTCTGGCCAGCTATGCCCATTATATGTATGAGTACACATGCAAGGACGACCCGACGAAGTCCTGCCATGCCGAGTCGAGACTCAACGACTACACCTTGGCCCTGAAGAAGATCACCCTAGCAGTGTATCTCGATGCAAAGGCCAGGGTCGCACCTTACACCACGAAGCGCCAAGCCCCAATGGTGAGTTCCTTTATTTCCTATGCACTCGCAGTCGTAGTTTTGCATTCACGGTCGTGCTAATTTTGCTTGGCTGTTGCAGCTATTCCAAGTGGTGGAAGGTTGGCTTCCACCCGTAGATGACGAGAACTCGAACTCGTCCGCCAAAGACGAGAGCGAATCTTCGCCCGATAAGGGCGATGCCAGAAGTGACGGGGGCGGTGACGATGATGATGACGATGATCGCGACGAAGCCGTGGAGGTTGCCACACCCACGGTTCGCAAGACCCGTGGGCAGCATCAACGCGACCTCGAGGCCAGCAAGAGCCTCGAGGCCAGCAAGAACCTCGACCTCCTCGGCGATTGCTCGGCGGCGCTCTTCATTGAAGGGCCGCAGCGACTGCTTGATGGGTCGCGCTTTGGGGTCGGCGTTGAGTTTGTGCTCAGCGAGTTCCCTCGGGACACCAGGCATGTCAGATGGCTTCCATGTGAAGATGTCGCGATTCTCACATAGGAACTCGATGAGCGCGCCTTCCTATGTTGGGCTCATGCCCCTCCTAATCATCACCGTCTGGCTGGAGTCGCCTGGGTCCAGCTCGACAGTGCGAGTGTGCATCATTGCCTCAAAGGCTGTGGAGCTGCCACCCTCCGAGTTGGGCTTCTTGAGTATGGTGGGGTCGTCATTGTTGACCCCACTCGCGTACTTGGCGAGCTCCTCTGCGTGGTTGGCTTCTGCCGT
Organism: Avena insularis; assembly: GCA_023614405.1. Lineage (NCBI taxonomy): Eukaryota > Viridiplantae > Streptophyta > Magnoliopsida > Poales > Poaceae > Avena > Avena insularis. The sequence continues at coordinate 184,589,344 of CM042687.1, read as the reverse complement.
GATGACATCGTCGGCGAGCTCGGCGCCTTTGGCCTCGCAGTCTGCAGCCATGTCGGGGTCGCCATGGACGGTGATGATGCACCACGACCCGGGGAGCTTCATCGCATTGTACGTGTAGTGGGGCGCTGCCATGAATTTGGTGAACGCCTGGCGCCCCAGGACGCAGTGGTAGGGGTTGTTGAACGGCACCAGCTCGAAGACGATCCGCTCGGTGCGGAAGTTCGCTGGTGTGCCGAAGGTGACTGGCAGCGTCACCTTGTTGATCGGGTACACCTTCCGACCGGGGACGATGTCGTGGAAGGTGGTGTAGGTCGTCTCGATCATCGACTTCGGGAGCCGCAGTCGCCTGAATGTGTCCAGGTACAGGATGTTGATGGAGCTGCCGCTGTCCATCAACGTCTTGGGGAGCCAATAATCTCCCACCTTGGGCTTGACGACCAAGGCAACTCGGCCTGGATATTCGATCCGTGGCAAGTGGTCCTCGCGGCTCCATGTGATTGGTTGCTCGGACCAGTTATGGAACTGGGGGATGTCGATCTGGGACACCGTGTTGACGGCGACAGCGCGGGCGATGACCTTCTTCTCGCGCTTCGTGTTGAAGCCTGTGAAGGTGTGGAGCGGGCCGGCGTCATTGCCGAATTTGCCGCTGTGTGGCGGGTGGTTGTCGGGGTCTTCCCTTGCGCGTCGTGCCTTCTCGATCTCCCTCAGGGAGTGGCAGTCGGCGGTCGTGTCTCGTGTGCATGGCAGGTTTCCCCTTCCTGCTGTGAAACACACAAAGCTGGTTGAGGAGAGCCGCGGGGTCGAATCGCGGCTTCGCCTTGTAGTTGCCGTCGTGGAGGCGTTGGCCTCCATCACGGCAAAAGCTTTTGGGATCGCGTGGGGCGTACCCGGCGTTGGCGACAAAGTCGACTCGCCCGTCACCTCGGCGCTTGCCGGTGAGGCGAGTGTTGATGTACCGTAGCTTGGGTTTTCTCCCATTGTCGTGGCCGCTCGTGTGGAGATTCCCTCCCGACTCATCGTCGGTTTCTTGGTTTGGGTCCTCCTCCGCGTACCGCTTGGCAATCTCGAGGAGGTCCGGTAGGTTGTCGAGTGTTTTGTACACCCGCTTGAGTTTGGCGACTGGGGGCTCATAGCTGCACGAGGTCTTGAAGCAGTGGATCGCGGTGTCTAGGTGGATTCCAGCTGCATTGTACCACAGGTCTTGCCACCTTTGGACCCAGCTGTGGGTCGACTCGCGGGGTCCCTGGACGCATCGCTCCAGGTCCTCGATGGTGGTGGCACGGGTGTAGGACCCCTCGAAGTGCCTGACAAAGGCATCGTGCATTTCCTCCCAGGAGTCAATGTTATCCGCGGGGAGGGTGTTGATCCATTGCCGGCACGCTTCCTCCATCATCAAGGGAAGGTAGTGAGCGGCAAGCAAGTCGGTGTGGCCGGTGATTCCCATCGCCACGAGGTAGGTGTCTAGCCACATGGATGGGTCGTATGAGGGGTCGTACTTCTCGATCTCTTTCGATGCCTTGAAGGTCGTCGGGTATCTTTCGCCTCGCATCATGGGTCCGAAGAATTGGGGTCCGACTCGGCTCAGCGACACCCTTGGTTCGTCGTCGCGACGATTGGTGAGGGTATGCCTCAATTCATCAGGCTGGCATGCGCGCTAGCTCTGTTTGTTGATGATGTGGGTGCGCGCGTCGACTTGCTTCCCGTTGGTGGAGACGAAGTTGTTCGCCGGTCGCGGGTCGTTGGTGGAGAGTGCCGCATGCGTGGGTCGATGTTGGAGCTGCAGGGGCTCGAGTGGTGGGCAGTTGAGGGTGTTTTCCACCATTGGGCGGCCGCTCAAGGCCGCCCTGCTGCCGCGGCCGCCCTGCTGCCTGACGAATGTGAGTACATGCGACCATGTGAGTCGGCGCCCGCATTTTGTTGCTCGACTGCCTTGGCGTACTGGATCTACAAGGCGCCTTCCCCGGTCATGGTGATGTTTTCGACCGCGGCTCAGCTTGCGACGATGTTGTCCACCGGGGTGGAGAACATCGGGAGGCCATTCGCGTCTCGCTCCTGCAAGGAGACCAGGATTCTCGTCTGATCCCGGGGGGGCGTGCGGCCTCGTGGTGGTGGTGTTGCGCCGTTAGCTGTCTCACCTGGTGGTGGCCGGGAACTTCCTCCTGGCGGCGCATTTTCGCAGATCGCGCGCTCGGCTATGCGAGCCGAGTCGTTCTCATCGTCGAAGTTCAGGGCACGGCCCTGAACGGTGGGGTTCAGGCACGACCTGATGCGAAGTTGGTGGTAGTGCGAACGCTCCTGCGCTGTCACCTACTCGAGGCGGAATTTTTTGCGCTCGGCTTGTTCCTTGCGGACCGCCTCCTCCAGTCGCACGTGGATTTCCTCGACCTCTGTTGCCATCGCAGTCGGCAGGATCGACATGGAGAGTGGGTATGGCGGGGGGTCCGCGCTGTTCGCCATGTAGGCCACGATGTTGCGGCCAGATCTGACATGGAGATCGCCGGAGTTCTCCGGCCCGGAATCGAAGTCGAAGATCCCAAGAATCGAGGGATCCTCGAAGTCTCCCACGTTAGAGACCTAGGTGATGGAGCCCACGGGTGACGCGGTGACGATAGATCCGGCGGCCGATGCTGGGGTCGCCGAGTCGGTGTCGTCGTTGAGGGCCGCGTCGTCTGCAGCCGTGGCGGTTGCGGCCACATTGCTGTTGGCCGAGCCGTACTCGGAGACGAGGCGGTGGATGGTGCGGACCTAGCTCTCAGAGAGCCGGTCGCGTGGTGGCGACTCGTGGATGCGAGCTGAGTCCTCTGAGGCAATGACGTCGGTGAAGCCGATGAAGAGGCTGATCGTGCCGACCGGCATGATCACGCTGTGCATGATGGGGCGTCCCGCCGGGACGTAGCTGCTCGGCAAGATCTGGAGGATCTCTCCGATCACAATCATGCGGCTGGTGGAGATCGTCTCGTTGATGGGCAGATTGGATCTCGCCGCAGAACACCGACCTGACCGGCCAGGCCCCATGGTGGGTGCCACTGTCGTGGGAATGTCCATGGCAGATGCTGCAATCGGCAGCGAGTAGAAGAACAAAGGGCAAGGGCGGCCAGCCATCTGCGGTGCGAGATGAGGGCGACGACACAAGGTTTTACCCAGGTTCGGCCCCCCCGGAGGGTAAAGACCTACTCCTGCTAGATTGTATTATGGAGAGAGTACAAGGGCGAGCTCGACGACTAGGCGGCGATTCGCTAGGGTGTATGATGGAACGTGTCCTCTATGCGTACCCTAGGGAGGTTTATATAGGCTCACCTCGCTAGGGTTTACAGATCTACAACCGAATTAGTTAAAGATTCAGAGGGTTCTTGACCTAATCCGACTGGGCCTAGCTGTTGGAATTATGCCCTAGAGGCAATAATAAATATGTTATTGTTATAATTCTTGTTCATGATAAATTTTATATTCCATGCTAGAATTGTATTAAGCGGAAACTTTGATACTTGTGTGGTTTATGAACAACACCGTGTCTCTTGTACGCCTCTATGGACTGGCTCATTGATTAATGATGGTTATGGTTTCCTAACCATAGACATGAGTTGTCAATTGATAATGAGATCATGTCATTAGGAGAATGATATGATGGACATACCCAAATCAAGCAGAGCAATTAGATCGTGTCATCGTGTTCATCTTTGCAAAGCTTTTTCTTATGTCAAATATTGTATTCCTTAGACCATGAGATAATGCAACTCCCTGGTATCGCAAGAACGCTTTGAGGTCATCAAACGTCATCCTTTGTGAGGGTGATCATAAAGGTGTCTCTCAGGTGATCGGAAAGTACTTTTTGGGTTATATGTATCGAGATGGAATTTGTCCCTCCCGAGTCGGAGAGATATACTTCGGGCCCACTCGGTAATCGATATCTACCCGCTTGCAAGCACGTGGTTAAGGAGTTAATCACAAAGTGATATTGGATTACGGAACGAGTAAAGTACTTGTCGTGAACGGGATTGAACTAGGTATGCCGATACCAACGATCGAATCTCGAGCAAGTAAAATATCACGTGACGAAGGGAATGTATATATGGGATTAATTGAATCCTGGCATCGTGGTTCATCTGATATGATCATCGATGAATATGTGGGAGTCAATATGGGTTTCCAGATCCCTCTGTTGATTATTGATAAAAGATCATGTCTGCATATTCTCGAACCCGTACGGTCACACACTTAACGTGTCTCGACGCTAGGATAGAATGGATAAATGGTTTATGAGTTTTTGTTCGGAGTCTCGGATGAGATCCAGGACATCACGAGAGGTTCTGGAATGGTCCGTAGAATAAGATTCATATAAAGGAAAGTAGTTTTTGGATTTCGGAATCGTTTCGGAATGTTCGGTATTGTATCAGAAGGTTCTAGAAGCTTCCGGAGTGGGACCAACGTGGCCCCACTTGTCAGAGGGGTGCGTGGGCCTACGAGGGAGTGCCCTGGCCGCTTTGGGCCAGGGGCACAAGGCCCCATAGGCCCAGCTGGCCAAACCCTAGGGGAAACCCTAGGGAAACCTTCTAGAAGGGGGGGAAGACATGCCCCCCACTCCACCCTTGGGGACGCCGCCCTAGGTCTTGGAGGAGGGGCCAAGGGGGCGGCCAGCCACCTATATAAGGTGGGCAGGGGGCGCACCCTCCCCTCACCCCAAACCCTAGCCCCCAGCTGCTGCACTTCCTCTCTCTCTCTCTCCCGACTGCGTGTAGGCGGAGCCCTGCTGCAGAAACTCTCCACCATAGCACCAAGCCGTCGTGCTGCAGATCCAATCCATCTCTGCACCCCACTTTCTAGACCAAGGAAGGAGGAGACGTCGCGGAACCGTATGTGTGCATCTCTCGAAGGCGTTGCCACTTGCGGCGTAGGATCGGATCGGATGCGAGGAGGAGACGGCTAGTACGACTACATCAACCATGTTCTGTTGAACGTTTCCGCAGTGCGATTTCTTCAAGGGTATGAAGTTCTCATCTATCCCTCTCGTTGATTGCATCTCCTAGATTAGATCTTGGCTTTCCCGTTCGCATCCGTAGATTTTTTTTTGATTTACTATGCTGCGAAACCCTTCACTAGCTACGCTTCTGGGCCTCCAGCTTCCAGTCGCCTGAGTCCTCGCCAAGTCTCGATCTAGTCGCCGTCCTGCAGGCCCACTCGTAGGCAGCTTGGGCCAATAGGAAATGTCTTGCTGGGTATACCCCGGTAGGCATATCCCCATCAATTTCAATACCTTCTTGCTGGGAAACACACTTGAGGTATACACCAGTGGTGCTTCTTTTGTAGAGTTGTCCATTGATTATGGTATATCCATTTGCTTGACGTACTATTTGCTGACTTTCGACCTTGTCGATGGGCAAAGTTTCGTGTACAAGTTATTCCATGAACGGTTTTGTCCAAGCCGAAGGTACTTTTGTCACTGTGTGAACAAAAGAGTCAACTCTATCCGGGTTCTCGGGGTCCGCTCCCTTCACGGATGTTGTCCGTAGATGCTCCAGAAAAATGCCAGGCGGAATTTGTTTGCCCCTGGCCCAAGCTTTGACAGTAGATCAGCTGCCTCATTTTCCTCCCTCGGGACATATTTGACTTCATAGCCCAAAAAGCTCTTGGCTATCTTGTCCACTTCATCTCGACATGCCGCCATCATAGGGTTCCGTGCGTTCCAGGTGCCAGCCACCTGCTGGACAACCAAGTCAGAATCTCCACAACAAACTATGCGCTTGATGCCAATATCTTTGGCTACGCGAAGTCCGTGAATGAGTGCTTCACATTCCGCCATGTTGTTTGTAGCCTCGAAGTGGATCTGCATAACATAGTGTAGCTTCTCCCCTGTTGGTGACTGTAATAGTACACCATCCCCCGAGAAATTGAGTAGCTTTGATCCGTCAAAGTGCATCACCCAGTATTCTGGGTCTGGTATAGGAGTAGCATCTGGCATCTCTGTCCAATCTGCGATAAAATCCGCCAAGATTTGATAGTGTCGCGTCTCTTGTAGGTTATCTCGAAGGCGGCAAGCTTAATGCCCCACTTCGTGACCCTTCCTGTAGCATCGCTGTTGTTGATGATGTCAGACAGTGGATCTTTCCTCATAACTGTGATAGGGTGCTCCTGGAAATACTGCCTTAGCTTCCGAGAAGCAAGGAACACTCCATAAGCTAGCTTCTGGTAGTGCGGGTAACACTTCTTGGACTCCGTCAAGACCTCGCTTACATAGTAAACTGGTTGTTGAACTCCATACTCATGCACTGGTTCTTTCCGCTCTACCACGACGATGATGTTGATTACCCGGTTGGTGGCCGCCATGTAGATCAAAATAGGCTCCATGGGCTCGGGTGCTGCAAGTATAGGTGCCGAGGAGAGTATCTCCTTTAGCTTCTTCAGTGCTGCATCTTCCTCGTCCGTCCATGTAAATTTTTCCGCCTTCTTCAGCAACTTGTAAAGCGGCAGAGCCTTCTCTCCATGTCGGCTAACGAACCGGCTTGCTGCTGCCATGCAGCCTATTAGCCGTTGAATGTCCTTCATGCATGTCAGACGATTTATATTTAGGATGGCCTTGATCTTCTCCGGGTTGACCTCGATTCCACGATGGGAAACGATGAAGACCAACAATTTGCCGGCTGGAACCCGGAAGACACACTTCTTAGGGTTAATCATCATGTTGTATTTCTGGAGATTATCAAAGGTTTCTTTTAAGTAGGAGATTAAGTCATTTGACTTTTTAGACATCAGCACTATATTGTCAACATAGGTGTGAACGTTCCGACCAATTTGATCGTGGAGGCAATGCTGCATAGTCCGCTGGTACGTAGCACCTGCGTTTTTCAGTCGAAAGGGCATCATGACGTAGCAAAACATGTTGTAAGGTGTGGTGAACGAAGTGGCCAATTGGTATGACTTCCTCATCTTTATTTGGTGGTATCTTGAGTATGCATCGAGAAAACACAAAATTTTCGAGCCAGCCATCGATTATATGACTTGGTCAATGCGAGGCAAAGCAAATGGATCTTTGGGACACGCTTTGTTCAAGCCGGTGTAATCAACGCATATTCTTAATTCTTTTGTTCCCTTTTTGGGGACAAGTACAGGATTGGCCACCCATCGGGTGTGAAATACTTCTCGGATAAAACTATCCTTAAGTAACCTAGCTATCTCTTTGCCTATGTCTCTTCTTGTCTCCGACTTGTCGTTGAGTTTGTTTCACCGGTTTGCATTTTGGATCATTCAAGCTGTGCTCGGCAAGTTCCCTAGGTACAGCTTTCATGTCAGCAGGTTGGCAGGCAAAGATATCCCTATTCTCACGGAGGAACTCGATGAGCACGCTTTCCTATTTAGGGTCCAGGTTCATCCCAATGGCGGTAGTCTTGGAAGCATCGCCTACCACAAGTTCCACCGGCTTGGTTTCGATGGCGGCCTTGAAGGTGGGGGCGGAGTCAGAAATTTGCTTCTTCGACGCTAGCATATCCGTGGCATCAACCTTGCTATGGATCTCCTTGAATTCTTCGTTATAGAGGACAGCTTCTGCAAAGGCTGCTTCTCCAATATCACAGTGCCTTGCCTTGGTAAAGCTTCCGGATACGATGATGATGTCGTTTGGTCTGGGTATCTTGAGCTTGTTGTTTACGAAGCATGGCTTGGCCACGAAGGCGTGGAAGATGTCACGGTCGAAGATGACGTGGTACACGATCTTGAAGGGGACCACCTCGAAGGTCATGCATTCTTGGCGGTAACTATTAACATCGCCAAAAGCAACCTGAAGTGTGATGCACCCAAGGGACCGAGTCTCCTGGCAGGTGTAGGGATACGAGTAGGCTACACTAGCGCAAATCAAAATTTTCTACCGCGTAAACCAGGAATAATGTTGTCATAGATCACGGGATTACCACTAGACGCACATTTACGGAACTTGATGAAGCGCGTCGATGCAGGGTAGACGACCTATGTCTCCTCCTCCTTCTCGTCCCATGAGCAGCTCCCCTTGCGTAGCTCGTCCAAGCGCCACAAATGCAGCGCATCCGAGGTATCCACACGTACAGGGTGGAAGCGTTAGACGCCGGACTGCTAGGTCCGCGCGTGCAACACATTCGAGAGGTATGGCAGCTGGGTGGAATGGTCTAACCCTGGTCAACACGCCCCACACTCTCTTATATAGGCGTCCCTAGTGGGCTTCTACATTAGCAGCCCATTAGTAGCCTAAGCATGGTCTAATTCGGATCCAATCCTTATTAGGCTTCCAGCCCCTTAAGTGTGTGACCCTGCAGGTTCATATATGTATAGACATGACACGAATACACTTATTCTATCAATAGTTGGTAGCGGCCTCTAGCAAGACGTGCCAACTCCTAAACGCATACAAAGATCATATCGAACGAACCATCACAAGGTTTAGTACATGTCTTTCCCTTTGCCTCACGATATTTGGTCTAGCTCCAAGCTGACCTCCCTTTCTCGATACTGTGATTCGGAATCCCTTTACTAGGTTAACTCTTAACCATATGTAGCATGGCCATGCATTTCTGGATCCAATCACTCGAGGGGCCCAGAGATATCTCTCTCAAGTAGAGAGGGGCAAATCCCATCTTGATTGACCATGCCTTGCAGCATGCTTCAGGACAAACCCAAAAGCTACCTTTATAACTACCCAGTTACAGAGTAGCGTCTGATACCCCCGAAGTATGTCGATCCACATCTCAAGTACATGTGACAATCTCAGGTCTAAGGACAAAACGTACACGATGTGTAGAGAGAGAGCTGCAAATAATTGTCAGTCTCAAGTTGGGTCAGTCCAACCCCATGTTCATAACATGTGTCCACGTCATTGGTTTGACATCTCCATGTCTATGACTTGCGAAACATAGTCATCAACCAATCGATGTGCTAGTCTAATATTCACGTGTGTCCTCACATGAACTCCGACTAGGGACAACTATTAAATAACCATAATTACCATACAAGTAAAGAGTTTCACAAACAATTCACATAATTTCCAATCAATACAAGTTGTCTGATATGGATATTCAAGGAACAATACAATAACTCATGGATACATAAGAAATATAATCATCTCTGTGATTGCCTCTAGGGCATATTTCCTTCAGTCTCCCACTTGCACTAGAGTCAATATAGATTGTATCTAATACCTATTGCTCTTGCGTATGCCTCATGTGCAGGCTGCGGAAGTGGCTTTGTAAAAGGATCAGCAACATTTGAGTCCGTATGTATTTTGCATATCATGACAATACCATCCTCAACGAACTCATGAATCTGATGGTAACGCATGCAAATATGTTTGTTCTTCTGGTGCTATCTAGGTTCCTTGGCTTGTGCAATAGCACCATTGTTGTCACAATAAATGTTCATGGGATTGGACGCGCCCTGAACCACACCAAGAGTGATCAGGAAATTCCTAATCCAAATAGCTTCCTTTGCAGCCTCCGAGGCGGCAATATATTCGTCTTCTGTTGAAGAGGAGGCCACCGTATCTTGCTTGGAACTTTTCCAACTCACAGCACCACCATTCATGACAAACACATAACCAGATTGCGATCTGGAATCATCTGAGTTGTTAAGGTAACTCGCATCTGTGTAACCCCTTACACTGAGTTCATCCTCACCTCCATAAACTAGGAACACATCCTTAGTCCTTCTCAAGTACTTAAGGATATTCTTTACCGCTGTCCAGTGACCTTCACCTGGATCAGCCTGATATCTGCTCGTAACACTTAGAGCATAGGAAACATCTGGGCAAGTACATATCATTGCATACATGATGGATCCCATAGCCGAAGCATATGGAATCTTGCTCATGCGCTCACGCTCATCAGTAGTAGAAGGACACTGAGTCTTGCTGAGTTTTATGCCGTGAGACATGGGCAAGAACCCCTTCTTCCATGCTGAACCGTTTCAACACTTTGTCAATGTATGTACTCTGGATTAATCAAATTAGCCTTCTTGATCTATCTCTATAGATCTTGATACCCAGAATATATGCCGCTTCTCCTAAGTCCTTCATCGAAAAACTATTTTTCAACAAGGTCTTAACAAACTCGAGCATAGGAATGTCATTTCCAATCAGTAATATGTCATCTACATATAAGATTAGAAATACCAATGCTCTCCCACTTTGTTTCTTGTAAACATAAGGTCCTTGTTCGTTTTTTATGAAGCCAAACTCCTTTACAACTTCATCAAATCGAATGTTCCAACTCTGAGATGCTTGCTTCAGCCCATAAATGGACTTTAGAAGTTTGCATACCTTTCCAGCATTGTTTGGATCGACAAAACCTTCGGGCTTCATCATATACACGTCCTCAGTTAGGATTCCATTTAGGAAAGCCGTCTTGACATCCATCTGCCATATTTCATAGTTGAAATGTGCAGCAATGGCTAGAATGATCCGTATAGATTTAAGCATCGCTACGGGAGAGAAAGTCTCATCATAGTCAACTCCTTGAACTTGTTGAAAATCTTTTGCAACAAGTCGAGCTTGATGGATGTGAACATTTCCATCCATATCAATCTTCTTCTTATAGATCCATTTGCACTCGATGGCTTTAAAACCATCAGGAGGGTCAACCAAGTTCCAAACTTGATTGTCTCCCATGGACTCTATCTCGGACCTCATGGCGATCAGCCATTTCTTAGAGTCTGGGTTCACCATCGCTTCTGCATAGGTCGCAGGCTCATCACTGCCTAACAATAATAACTCCCGCGTTTCGCGGAGCCACGCCGACCTTTGTGGTTGTGGTGCTTCTATTGCCAAGGGTCCCTCAACTTGGTCTGCTACAATAACATCACTTGTAGAAGCATCCCCAACTGGCTCATCTTGAACTTCTTCAAGTCGCACCGACCTTCCACTCGTTCCCTTTGTGAGAAACTCTTTCTCTAGGAAAACACCCTACGAGCGACAAACACTTTGCCCTCTTCTCGGTTGTACAAGTAATACCCTAAGGTTTCCCTCGGATATCCCACGAAAATGCACCTATCCGATTTGGATGTTAGCTTGTCCGACTGAAGTCGCTTGACAAATGCATCACATCCCCAAATCTTTAGAAAATACAAACTGGGATTGTTTCCAGTCCACATATCATATGGTGTCTTAACTACGGATTTAGATGGTACCCTGTTAGGTGTGAAAGTTGCCGTTTCTAGAGCGTATCCCCAAAATGATAATGGTAAATCCGACAGGCTCATCATCGATCGAACCATGCCCAACAAAGTTCGATTGCGTCGTTCGGAGACCCCCGTTTCTTTGAGGCGTTCTGGGCGGCGCGAGCTGTGGAACAATCCCGCAACTCTTAAGATGATTGCTAAATTTGTGACTCAAATATTCACCTCCACGATCAGATCGCAAGGCCTTTATTTTCTTGCCACGTTGATTCTCTACCTCACTCTGAAACTCCTTGAACCTTTAAAAAGTTTCAGACTTATGCTTCATCAAGTAGACATAACCATATCTACTGAAATCATCAGTGAAAGTATTGAAGTAGTGATATCCTTCTCTGGCTGTCGTGCTCATTGGTCCACACGCATCAGTATGTATGAGTTCCAACAAGTCTGTCGCTCTCTCGGGCAAACCCGAAAAAGGCGACTTGGTCATCTTTCCAAGTAAACAAGCCTGACATGTCTCGTATGATTCAAAATCAAACAAAGTTAGAAGACCATCACCATGGAGCTTCTTCATGCGCTTTTCACTTATATGCCCTAGACGACAATGCCATAAATATGTAGGACTCAAATCATTAGGCTGAAGCCTTTTAGCACTAACATTGTAAACATATGCATCATCAAGATTTAAAATAAATAACCCAATCACAATGGGAGCATTAGCCATAAACATATCATTCTTAGAGATTACACAACCATTGTTCATACTCGTAAATGAATATCCATCCCTCATCAAACATGAAGGTGATAAAATGTTTCGACCCATACTTGGAATGTAATAACAATTATTCAACTCAATAATAAATCCTGACGGAAGGTGAAGTTTCATGACGCCGACGAACAATGCAGCAACCCTTGCTTTATTTCTGACGCGAAAATCCACTTCTCCTTTATGCACTTCTCTAGTCCTTATTAGCCCCTGCATCGAATTGAAAATATGAGCAACTGATCCGTATCAAATACCCAAGAGTTAACATAGGAATCAGCGAGAAGAATGTCCAGAACATTTACATCAAGTGTACCTGAGTGGCAAGTAATCTTACTTCCACTCTTCTTCAAAGAAGCCTGGTACTTGCTGCAGTTTCTCTTCCAGTGGCCATGTTCATGAAAAAAGAAGCACTCAGTGTCTTCTACAGGTCCAACCTTTTGCTTGGGTGCAGGCTTAGGGATCGTATTCTTAGCCTTGCCCTTCTTCTTCCAAGAAGTACCCTTTTTCTTGAAGCTAGGCTTGTTCTACACAGCCATCACATGGATATACCCTGCACACTTCTTCATGTCACTTTCTGCTGTTTTTAGCATCCCGCATAACTCATTAAGGCCCTTCTCCACCCCATGCATATGGTAGTTCGAAATGAACTTCCCATAGCTGGATGGAGGAGATGCCAAAATGAAGTCAGTGGCCAACTCTTGGCCTAGTGGAAAACCAAGCTTTTCCAAAGTCTGACTATAACCAACCATTTTGATCACATGGGGGCCTACAGCTGCTCCCTCTGCTAGCTTGCATTCGACAAAGGACTTGCCAACATTGTACCTCTCAGTACTTTCCTGATCTTGGAACATGTCCTTAAGCGCGTTGATCATATCGTACGCATCCTGATCCTCAAACTTATTTTGGAGTTCAGGTTCCATGCATGCAAGCAAAAGATAGCTAACCTTAAGAGAATCATCACATGCTCTCTTGTAGGCATTCTTTAGGGCAGCAGATGCATTATCAGCAGGTTCATCGGGGATTGGGGTATCCAGAACAGTTCTGTTTTTATCAGACCTGAGAACAATTCTCAGGTTACAGACCCAGTCCGAATAGTTTGTTCCATTTAGTTTATCTTTGTTAAGAATCGAACGCAAAGAAAAAGGTGATGCAGTGTTCGGTGCCATTGATCTACAACAGAAAACATGCAAAATACTAAGCCATGTAACCATGAAAGAGTAAAACATATTAAAAAATTTAATAGCATATACTCCCACTTAAATCAATATCCCTCTATTGATACTAAGTGATTCAAGATCCACAATTAACAAGTCGACTAGTGAGCTTTAGCATCACTGCTAGAAGACAAGGTAAATCGGTAAGCAACACTTGCTAATCATATCACATATAACTCTTGTTGTTGGGTGACATCTCTACGTCTTAACTAGGCGCCCAACCTTTATGCCCCAAGGTCCTTAACTGTTAAGATGACCTTGTCAAGCTCACCAACCCTTATGCGTGTAGGTATCCTATACAAATCCATCCAGCCAAGGAAAACCGCGGCACCCTAATTCCATAGGACCACCAACGATTGTACAGGGCATAGGATGGTGCAAGGTTTGGTTGGGAGGTCATGGTTTAACTTAAACTTTGCGAGGGATCGTTCTACTTCTATCATCTAAGCATGCATCGAGTAAAACGCATAAGAATAGCATTCACATAGTTGTGACAAGGTATGGCCCATTTTCTCATGGTGATCTCTATCTCCATAGAACCTGTCCACCATGATGATCTCCATCTTCATGTTCCACGCGAGCCTTCCTCCAAGTGATGAGTCCTCCAAGAACTAATACAAGCTATTACACCTAACAGCTAGTAATCAAAATTACATAGAATTGGGATCATGACAAGTTGGCATGCAGGCCATTACAATAATTCACAACACACATGGCTCCAGCCGTGTTGCCCTACTCAGACATGTAGGCCATGATAAATTTCATACATGCATCACATACATATATGGGCCATATTGATCACATAATTCCTGCAAAAATGAGTTATGCATAGAATCGCATTCTACCGGATCATGTGACCTCGTGGCACCTAGTTACCTTAACGATATACAAAAAGTGCTACAACTAGGGGGTCTAGGGGGTCTCCCCCTGCGGGGTTCGAATCTACATAATTTTCTTTAAGGATTTTGATAGGCAAATCAAATTTACCATAAACTGTCTGTTGTTCCGATCTGATCAAACTCCTTTGATCACGGTACATCAATTTTAGATCTAGGTTCTGATTCGATCAATCATATTGATCTTCGCGTGATTCAACAGGATTTATGTGTCACATCCTGAACCACCGCAATATAAATGATCACATCATTCATATCAATCTGCATATCACCATATGCAAACATCCCGAATCTATAACCGAACAGCATCAGCTCTGATACCACTGTAGGGATACGGGTAGGCTACACTAGCGCAAATCAAAATTTTCTACCGCGTAAACCAGGAATACTGTTGTCATAGATCACGGGATTACCACTAGACGCACAGTTGCGGAACTTGATGAAGCACGTCGATGCAATGTAGATGATCTACGTCTCCTCCTCCTTCTTGTCCCATGAGCAGCTCCCCTTGCGCGGGTCGTCCAAGCGCCACAGATGCAGCTCCTCCGAGGTATTCACACGTACAGGGTGGAAGCGTCAGACGCCGGACTGCTAGGTCCGCGCGTGCAACACAGGCGAGAGGTATGGCGGCTGGGTGGAATGGTCTAACCCTGGTGTACTCGTTCTCCGTAGGGATGAGGTCTGGGTGATCTTTCCTGTCCCAAGTGATTGGAATCTCCGACCAGCGCAGGTACTAGGGAACTGGGGGTAGGGTGGCCATCAGTATCCTCATGGAGGTTTTCTATTGTCGGACGGTAGGGGTGCCAAGGGAAGTGTGGTAGACGGAAGCCTTCTTCTCAAAGGAGTTCTTGCCCTTGCCATCGCCCTTGTTGGCGTGCTTGGGGTCAATGTCCTCGTCCATGTCACTTGAATCCTTGGACTCCTCTTCTTTCTTCTTCCCTTTGCCCTTGCCTCACGGTCTGTTCTTCCCGCTTCGCTTGTAACCGCACTCCGGGTCCTCCTTCAGGTCATTGACGAACTTGCAATGGCGATTGGTGTGAGTGGCTCTGTCGTTGGCGTCGAGGTGTACAAGGCATGGCATATCACGGTACTCCTCGTATGTTTGGGGAACACGGAGCGCTGCCGGGTAGTTTCACTACCTCGCTGCTGCCCACGACCAGCCCCCCGTCCTCGTCCATGCTGTCCACCATCACCTCGTCCTTCGAATGTTACGGCGACCATGTCGGAGGTTTGCTTTTCTTCCGGCGGGCTCTTCCGCTTGGTGTTGTTGTTTCTCTTAGCTTCAGAGGGAACGGCCGTTGTCGGCAGGGAGCTGCGAGCATCGTCATTGGTAGTCGTGAACTCACTGGCCAGCTGGATCATCTGGTTGAGACCGAGCCTATGATTTTCCTGGAGGCGCTTCAACTTATGTCAGAGCAACGTACCTTTCTCCAACCCATCAATCAAGGTGGCCATGGCGGTCTGAGCGTGCACTCCTGCGCAGGAATTCTTCATATCTAGCCAGCAAGAGAGGTAGACGCGAGATGACTCGTATTTCTCATGCACGCACTGCTGTAGATCGCCAACAGTATAGGGACGCTTATATGTACCCTCGAAGTACTTGGTGAACACTTCTTTCATGTCCAACCAGTTGTAGATGGACTTCTCTGGCAAGTCATCAATCCATTGGCGGGCCGTGCCCGCCAGCATCATGGGAGGTACTTGACGGCAACGTTGGGATTACCCCCAGCGATCTCCACTGCGTTGCTGTAATCCTGCAACCACGTAGCTGGTTTGGTGGTGCCGTCATAGGGCTTGATGGTATTGTCAATCTGGAAACCCTTGGGGTAAGTTGCGGTCCGTATTACAGATCCAAAGCAACACAGTCCCAGGTATTCTCCTTCTCGGGCCTCGTGAATCTTGTACAGGCGTGAACCTGTGTCGTATGGCTCCGAGCTTGTTCTTTTCTTCTTGCCGCCATTGGATGGGCTATGTGAACAATGCAGGCCTCCTCCGCCATGGTGGCTGCTAGGGGGCGACGGAGGCAGAGTTAGCGGTGGATTAGCCTTCTTGTTGTTACCCTCATGCGACGCCTCATGCTTGGCACGGTTGCTTTTCGGACGCGGAGGGTCATGAAGCGACCTGCTCTTGTGTCCTCGGTTGCGCACTCCATCGTGACGGGGCTGCTCCGTGTTGTCACGGATGACGATGCCGCTTTGCCTTAGCGGAGGCATGTCCGTGTGATGGTGAGCCTTGGGGTCTTCGTGATGTCGGGGGATTGGGGCAGTGGAGATGGGCGATGAGAATGCGTCCTTCCTGTTGCGTGCATCCCTCCGTCTTCATTCTGATGAACCCGTCTGAGACCCGACATCCTTAGGAGATATGTCCCTTGGTGGCTTAGGATTGCTAGACTGGCAATATGCTGGATCAGACTCGGACCTCTGAGAGGTGGCCTTTTCCTGCTGTTTCACCGCCTTTGCTACAAGGTCGTAGACCTGTTCCACAGCTACGGGTGATCTATCCTCCTCCAGAAGGGTCTTGGCGACGACTAAGTTGAGAATAGGAGTGGGCATGACCTGCCTGCCCTTGCTGTCAATGTAAGGCTTGGCTTGTGGCTGCTTCGAGGGATCCCATCCTAGGTTTCGCCGTACACCAGGATCATTGATGATGCGAGCCAGAGATTTCTTAGCCTTCTGCTACTTGAGCAGAGTCTTGTACTCGACCTCCATGGCTCTAGCTTTCTCTATTGACTTCTGTGCCTTGGCCAGATCTTGATCCAGCTTTGCGCCTTGCTCCGCGATGGACTGCGCTTCCTCCAGCAGCTGCTGGCACTTCTCGTCAAGCTGGACTATGTTCCCTATATGATCCACAGTCATGGGCTTGACGAGCAGGTTGCCGTACATCACCCTATCAGCTGGAGTGATTTGGGCAGCTGTAGACGTAGATGATGGAGGCGGCGGGTTTGCGGTGTTGTTTTTACTCGGACCGACGTTGAGTTCCTGTGGCTGTTGCACTGGGTTAGGCGGAGGGGGCATGGCCTTTGCGCGATCATTGTCGGCAGCAATAGGTGGTCCCTTACCTTTGTTCAGCGCTTTAGGCGGAGCTTGTCCGGGTTGATCTTCCTCCATCATGGTCCTAATGGCGATGAACATCTCCCTGGATGTGATGGCGTTGTCGGCCTGCTCGTTGCGTCTAATATCCTCCTCCATCTCTTACATAGCAGAGTCGAGCTCCTCTGGGCTGAAGTCTATTTCCTCCGAGTTAGTGCTGATGTCGGCGTAGAGCATGTCCAGGACGGATTTCGAGGGTGACGAGTCTTCCTCGATGATGGGTGGTGGTGGTGCGACAGCAGCATCGATGACTGGAGGCGGTGGTATGGCCGTAGCAACGACGAATGGGGGCGGTGGTGGCGGTGGCTGAGGCGGAGGTCGCGGGTAGGCTTGTGGCGTCGAGCTACTTCCTCGCTGCCAGCGAGTTGTTGTGATGTGAACCATGCCCTCAAAAGTGAGTAGACCAGCGGCCTGTTGCCATCTTAGCGTATGCCGGAGAAGCATACCGCGGTCAAGTCCTTCCACAAAGTGATAGATGGCATCATCATTGGGGTAATGCTCTAGGTCGGCCCGTATACGGAGCCACCGGGCCAGGTAATTGCGGGGGTTTTCACCCTCTCTATGAAAGCAATGCGCCAGATCGAAGATATTCACCACGCCGACGAACTTGGATCTCTGTTGTCCATACGGGCGGATGAAGCCAGCGGGCTTGCAGCGATCTTCCACTATTATATCCTGCACAGGGGCGGTTTGGGTGGGCCTTGAATTTTTCTGATCTAGGCCGGCAAACTCTAAAGAGAAATCCGACTTCGATCCTTCCATGAACGTATCCTTCCTGTAGGCGGTCCGTGCGGGTCTTGATGCTCCTTCGACTTCTAGGGAACTACTGTCCGAGTCGGTTTCACTGATGAAGAGGTGGATGTCCCCGATTGGGACGATCGAGCAGCGGGTGGGGTTCGTCTTCGCCGGATCTAGAACTTGTCAGGAGGGACGATCGGAACGTTTCCGGAGAAGAGAACAAGGCCGATGGCTACGGTTTCGCCGATTCCCGTGAAGATCTTAGACCTCGCCCGTTGTAGAGCCTAAAGCGCCTCTTGCCCCACGATGGGTGCCAACTGTCGTGGTATTGCCGACGAGTACGCCATGGAGGGGACCTCACAAAGCGTGTTTAGAGACGTGGGGTAAGGAGGAAGGTTGGCAGGTATGAGGTAACACAGCTTACCCAGGTTCAGATCCCACGACGGTGGCGGGATCCTACTCCTGCTATAAATCACTATAATGGAAATACACCGAGTTATAGGGATCGGTTTGTTGTGCGCAATATGAGTTGTGTTGCGCCCTAAAGGCTCACATAGGTCTGGCTTATATAGCCGTCGGATCCGAGGGTTACAGTGAAAGTCCTTGCCGGACATGTTACAGAGTCCTACACAGTATACAACTAGTCTATCGTGTCTTGCACTCTAAGGCTCCGGGTACGTCGGTGACTCCTCCATAGCCTTCCTTTATCCTGCATGGGCCTCCCTTCTAGATCCATCTAACTGGGCCGCCCAGCAGTCCATAGGCCCTGCTACCAACTGTGGGCCACCCGGGTTATCCGGATTAGAGACATGTTATGGTGATACCCATATAGCATATCCCCAACATTAGCAGAAGCTTGTCATCTCCCTAGCGATTCCACCGCCGACTCCAACCAGTACCCCATCATCAGCACCAGAGGTTTCCGCCTCTCCTGATGCCGGCAACATATCGCAAGCCCTGGTCACCATTGGTGGCCAGGCAACTAACAAGGGTGAACCCGTCAAGGGTAATGATCCCATGCTACAGTTCAGTTGGATAAAGTGGTCGGCTCCGCTGCCTCTAGCCTGAAACAGAAGAAGAAGGAGGAGATCGTCAAACTGGCTCAGTCCAGTCTTGAGAAACAAACCCTCACTCCAGAGGCAGCGAGCAAGGAGATGAAGCACGTGAAGCTGGTCAGCCTCCTGGACCAAATTTTGGTCTAGGACACGAAGATAGAGTCTGGCGAACTCCCAGGGACGGACGTTCCCTCTCTCTACCTTGCCGAGAAAGTGTTTCATAACACTAAATTCGGATTTGAGAAGTTGCACCTGGAACACATTGTAAGTTTCCGATTCTTATTTGCAGTTATTTTTATATCCTCTAGCCCCCAAGCATAAAGTCGGATAAACATCATTGAATCAGAGTTGATGCTTATAGGATGCAAAAGAATGATGTAGTGTAGCCCCCAAGGCTCGTGCTGTATTTTTACATAGTTAAATTTGCAGCCCGAGTATTATTAGCCGTCTGACGGTATTCTGTCTCTAAACTTACAGAAAATTGCATCTTCCAACCAGAAATTGCTCAAGAATATATGCAATAAACGCAAGTAAATCAAATCCTTGCGCCTTGAGAATTTAAAGTTAAAAGTTGAAAAGGATGAAGCAGAAGGTAAAGTTTTTCGACTTCCTCTTTGTCATTTACCTATTGTCATAGTCAAACTTGTTCTGTCCGACTGATATTTTCCCCTTTGCATAATTGTTGTGCGAATCCAGCAAGATGGTGGAGCAATCTGAGAACTTCAAGGTCTTGGAAATGGAGAATGCTGAACTCCGGGACAAGCTTGAGAAGCTTACTATTGAGTCAGAGAAATCCATAGCCGTTGTCCTGGAGTCAAGCAACCATGAGATCTTGAGGCTCGAGAAGCTGGTAGACCTCCGAGATAAACAATTGGATGATCTCAAGAAGGACTTTGATAGCTAGAGAGATCTATCCCAGGCCATAGAGATTGAACTGAATAGCCTCCGTGAGGAGCGTGCTCAGTGGAATCATTCTGTGCTAGGTAAGATTTCCGACTTTCCTTATTCGATTGATTTTTCGACTTTCTATTGAGTCAATTTTTGACTTCTGGTTCTTTCCCAGCCCTCCTAAACTTTTATGACTTTCCTACCTCCGAACCTCGCCTCGAGCGCATAAAGCTCGTCGAAGATATTTTGTTCGACTTCTGCCAGACTCTTGAAGTGGCTGGCGAGTCGGTCAAACTTTTTGACTTGCACAAAATGTTAGCACAAGAGGTGAGGGACAAGGCTAAGGAGATTATGAAGCTTATTGAAGACTGGAAGATCTCCTACGTTTGGACTGTTGCACAGACTGCTCTTACCATGGTGATGAGCCACCATAGCGATATGGAAATTTGGCATATCACCAAGGGTATCGCCGAGGAGGACAATGAGGGTAACCCGCAGAACATCAAGGATATCCAAGATTCCTGTGCAGGTTATGCTTGCCGTGTTGCGGAGATGACCAGTTACACGACGCCTTTCTTCAAATCTGTCGTTGTGCCTCACTCGCCTCAAGAGCCAGAAGACAACCTCGATGAAGCAGCTTCCAAGTCCGAGATCCAGGGCGACAACGTTGTCGACTCCAGCACTCCACGTTCTTCAGCAACACCACCTGATTTTGCAGTATAAACATTTATAATGCGTTATTCTAAACTTGGGCATGTAATGATGGAAACAATATTTTGATTGTGCTGGTCTGTAAGAACTTAATGCTTTTACTATCGTAGCACTTTTGTTTATATATATTTTATGAGTGTGCTTGAAAATTTCTGAAGCACTATTTTTTATGCTTATACTTGTCGTTTTATCTGTCTCTCTGCCTCGTCCCTTTCATGATCCGGTCAACATTTAGCACGGAAACTTTGTTGAGCAACGGAGCTCAATTGCTAAACCAGTTTAAACTCGGAAACTAAGACGGCTTCCAGTACCAACAATTCATTACTCGGAAGATACCCACGTCGAAGCAATCGTATAAAAACCAAAGTATAAACAATAAACTGAATTTTTTACCCTAGGGTAACATTTTTTAGATATTTAAAAATCATATCCAGAACGAACATGAGCATAAAGTACTTTCAAGCATTCTGGGATTTTTTAAAACTACATGCTCTTTTGGAAATAAGATGGCAAAAAACTTCTCAAAGATAATATATGAGGAAACCAATACTTTATTTCACTTTGAACATGTACATATATGATTACAAGGAAATATAACTAAGAATAGAAGGTATGTAGCTGGACAATATTCCATGGATGGTCTATCTCATATGGGTCTGTACTGCCGCCAACTCTCTTTCTCTTCTGAGTATCTGGCCTTTCCTTGACTGGTCTCATATCGGTTAAATAATACGACCCATTATGCAGAACTCTGTTGATCATAAAAGGTCCTTCCCAAATCGAGGAAAGTTTGTACTTTCTTTTTTGCACCAGTCGAAGAACCAAATCTCCCTTCCTGAAAGAACAGTTATGTACTCCCTAACTCTGATACTTGCACAACTTCTGCTAATGTGATGTAGATCTCTACTCAGCAACGGCGTGTACTTCTTCGATTATATCGAGATCATCCTATCAAGAAACTTCTGCATTTTCTTCGATATACGCTTTGACTCGTGGAGACTGATGAATTAGATCACTTGGAAGAACTACTTCTGCACAGTAGACCAAGAAGAAAGGAGTGTATTCGGTTGATCTGTTGGGAGTTGTACATAAACTCCATATCACAGACGGCAATTCTTCCACCCAAGCCCCCGTGGCACGACGAAGTGGTGCCTCGAGACGAACTCGGAGTCCTTGTAAAATAAGACCGTTAGTTCTTTCAAATGATCCATTATCTTGTGGATGCGCGACTAATGCAATATCGAGTCGGATCCCTTGTTCTTCATAGAATTCGACAAGTTCCCCCATGGAAAAGTTGCTCCCGTTGTCAGTAATTATACTGTGTGGATATTCGAATCGGATGATCATGTCCTCGATGAACTTTATGGCTGTGGCTCTGTCGTAACTTGGTACGGGTTTAACCTCAATCCATTTTGTAAATTTATCCACCATTACTAGTAGGTGAGTAAATCCACATTTTTCCCTCCGAAAAGGTCCTACCATATCAAGCCCCTAGACCGCAAAATTGCCATGTAATAGGGATTGTTCGCAGCTGATCAGCTGGAATATGTTCCTGACGGGCGTACTTTTGGCAGCCTCTGCATGTTTTGACCAGTTTATCGGCATCCTCCTTAGATGTAAGCCAAAATAATCCGTGTCTAAAAGCTTTTGCCACTAAGGATCTGGTTGCAGCATGGTGACCACACTCGCCTTCATGGATTTCTCGTAAGATTTCCACTCCTTCTTCCGAAGAAATACATCACGGAAAGACCCTAGAAACACTCCGCTTATAGAGCTCACCTTTTATTATTGTGTAGGATTTCGCTCATCGGACGATCTTCCGGCTTAAGACTTCATCTTCGGGTAATTTTTCGTCTATCGGGAAATCCAGATAGGGTTTTTTCTAGTTAGGAATTACAGCCATAACTGCTATTCAAGGTGAGTTGGATTTCGACGTATAGTACTCATCAACTCCAGTTATGGAGGAGACCCTTAAATGCTCTAAAAAAGCGCCATCTGGTACTTGTTTCCACGCAGAGCATATCCTTGATAGAGCATCTGATTCCTCATTTTCTGCTCGAGGATGTGTTGAACCTCAAAACCCTCGAACGATTTAGATAATTCATCCACGACACCTTTGTAGGCTGTTATGTGCTTGTTTGCATTGCAGATGTCGGATACTTGCAGAGCAACTAAATTCGAGTCTCCGTAACACATGAGTCTTGTAATGCACATGTTCTCAGCCATGCGTATTCCATGTAACAATGCTTCATATTCAGCAATATTATTGGTCGCCGTGAAGTGTATTTGTAACACATAGAATAGCTTGTCTCCTTGGGGTGGCTTGAGCATCCTCGTGATTTTGATCCGTCACAATGTAGGGTCCAAAATTCTGAGTCTGGAGGACTTGTGTTTTATGCCGTCTCTGTCCAATCGACAACGAAATCGGCAAGTATTTGGGACCTTATTGCTGTACGTGGATTGTACTCAATGTCAAAAGATGCAAGCTCTATTGCCCACTTTGCAACACATCCTGTGGAGTCATGATTATTGATTATATCTCGCAGAGGAGCAGTGCTCACCACTATGATCTTGTGCTCTTGAAAGTAGTGGCGTAGCTTTCTAGATGCGAAGAACACTCCGTAGTCTAGCTTTTGATGGTGTGGATAACATTGTTTTGACTCTGTCAAAACCTCACTCAGGTAATAAGTTAGACGCTATACCTTATGCTCATGGCCTTCTTCCTCAGGCTCCGCTACTGTTACCACACTAATGACCTTGTTGGTCGCTGCAATGTAAAGTAACATAGGCTCCTGAGGTTCTAGCGCTGCGAGAACTGGTGGGTTTGAAAGTAGGTCTTTCAAACTTCATAGGGCAGTGTCAGCTTCCTGGGTCCAAACAAATTTTTCGGTTTTCTTCAAGAGTTTGTATAAAGGTGTGGCTCTTTCTCCTAGCCGCTGACGAACCGACTCACTGCTGCAATGCAACCAGTGAGACGTTGCACGTCCTTCAGGCGATTCGGCCTGGTAATATTAAGTATAGCCTTGATTTTGTCCCGGTTCACCTCTATGCCTCGCTGAGAGATGATGAAACCTAACAATTTTCTGGCTAGAATTCCAAAGAAACACTTCTTCAGATTTAGCATCATATTGAATTTTCGTAGGCTAGCAAATGTCTCCTCTAAGTCGGAAATTAAAGTTTTATTTTTTTGGAAATAACTGCTATGTCATCTACGTATATATGGACGTTGCATCCGATTTGGTCGTTGAGACAATGTTGCATAGTATGTTGATATGTCTACATTCTTTAAGCCAAAAGGCATAGTTTTGTAGCAGAAGGTTCTGAAAGTAGTGACGAAAGACATCTTAATTTGGTCCGATTATTTCATCGCTATTTGGTGATATCCGGAATATGCGTCGAGAAAACAGAGTAATTCTGACCCTGCCGTTGAGTCGATAACTTGATCAATTCTTGGCAAAGGGAACGGGTCTTTTGGGCATTCCTTGTTCAAAGCGGTATAATCAACACACATTATTTAAATCAATAGTATCCTTTTTATGGATGAGTATAGGATTTGCCACCCAATCTGTAGGGATGACCTCTATTATGAATCCGGCTAATTCTAGTCGGGCCAATTCCTTGGCTATTCCTTTGTGCTTTTCATCACCAAACCGTTGTAAGTACTGTTTGACGGGTTTAGTGTCAAGGTACACATTAAGAGAGTGCTCGGCAAGTTCCCTAGGTACTCCGGCCATGTGAGAAGGCTGTCATGCGAAGATATCACTATTAGCTTTGAGGAACTCGACGAGCGCACTTTCCTATGCAAGGTCTAAGCCTACCCTATGTTCATCATCGTGGAGGGATCATCTTCCTTCAGTGATGTTTTCTTCGTATCTTCCAACGCCTTCAACTGTATGCTTGGCTTCAGCACCTCGTTCTTCATAGCGGGAATCTTAGGCAGGTTGATGGTATTCTTGATCTCCTGGTGCTCCTGGGCGTGTAGCACGGCTTCGGCAAAAGGGGAAGATCCTTCATCCCAGTCTCGTGCTTTCCTCGGATTTCCCCGGATGGTGATGACGCCCTTTGGACCTGGAAGTTTTATCAAATTGTAAATGTAGTAGGGGCGAGCCATGAACGCCCAGTAAGCCGGACGCCCGAAGATGGCATGGTAAGCACTTCTAAACGGTACCACCTCAAAGGAGAGTGGCTCGGTCTGATAGTTTTCTCGGGTTCCGAATGTAACATCCCAAAAATATTAAACAAGATTATCAAGTTCCAATCACCCAAGTTTGGGGTTAACAAAAACTTTTGTTATTAAAATTAATATGAATGCATGTGTGTGTGTGATTAATGGATGAATGTTTGCCATGCCATGTTTGATTGCTATGAATGCTAAGGATTGGTTTAAAGATGAAAACAATATCATCTAGATCATTTCCAAGCAGAATCAAATAAAGAGAAATTCAAATATAAACAATTTAAGCAAATGGTCATTTTGGCCAGACTTGTTCACTAGGCCACTTTGGGTGTTCCTAGTCCAAGTTTTCTAACAAAAATAAATCCAATTCTTTTCACCCCTTGCTAGACCAAGTAAAAGTGAACCCAATCCCACTTTACAAACCAACAGAAACAAATTCCAAATCTATGTAAATGACAATTCAAAATTGAATCCTTAATAGGTACTAAGATCACCATTTCTCAAAAACCACTCAAGCAAGTTTACCTTGCCAAACCCAAGCACCCTCAGACTACCAAGCATGTGACCAAAGCACTCACCAAAATTCATCCAAAAATTCAAATGTAAATTTCATGCAGCCATTTCATCAAGCAGTTGGTCAGCTCAGATTAAACTGCCTAACTTCCACTATTTTGAGCAGTGTTTGATCAAACAATTGTCCTCAACTTACTCCCCTTGTCACCCCAGCACCCAACACTGCATTGAACAAGCTAGCCCTCTACCCATTGCACCAGTGTCGCGCCACCCGAAGCTCACACGCCAGCCGACCATGGCCACCACGCAGGAGGCAACGCCGCGCCCGTCCACGATGTCCAGGAGGCAAGCCACCGTCCACCGTCACCCCCTGTCCAACCCTCGAGCGCAGCCAGGCCCTAGACCACTGAGAACAGCCGTGCCCATTTCTTTGCCGTCATGCCGAGAGCGCGCCAGAGCGCCACAGCCGACACGCGCGTACACGTCGTGCCTCACCCTCACCGCGCGTGCTTGCATTCACCGCGACACCAGCTACCCCCCAGACATGCCCGTTTGCCGCCGCGCGACCAGTAGCCACTCTACGTCGTCTAAAACGCCGTCGGTTCCACGCAGAGCGTCGACCCGTTCTGACCGTTCTCGACCGCCCCATTCCACGCCATTAAGCCCGTGATGATCGACAGGAGACACCACACCGGCCTACTCCCTCTGCCATGCCGTTAGCTTACTGCACCGTTGTCACCGACGAGCTCTGACCATGACGCACTACCCCTCTTGCCGGTGTATAAATAGAGGCCACCCCATCCCTCATTCTTCACACCATCTCACTCCCCACTCCTCACAGACCACCCTACGAGGAGGAGGAGTACTACGAAGAAGAAGAAAACTTCAACCACTACACCAATCAAGGCAAGCTAACACTTGCAACTTGACAAGCTAACACTTGTATGATAACTATGCAAACTAGAGGCCTTAGGCATATTTGGTTATGCAACTTTGATTATACCAATCCCAAGTTTTACTTGCAAGCTTTATTATTTTATTTCTTTATCAAAGTTCTTTATTACTTTTACTTAGTGACTTGGGAGTTTTGGCAAGAAATTATTGGTAGCATAAAGAGCATAAAACTTGGCATAAGTAGTTAGAACTAGATGTCATACCGAGGCATGAGATTATATTTGGATAGTCACACCTGATTAGCACCCCTCATTAGTTATTACCATCAACTTTAGTGGCTAGTGCTAAGCATAAAATTTGATCACTTTATATTGGAATACTTGGTGAAAATGATTATGAAAACCTTGGAATGAAGTTTCATTCTATTGAAATGTTTTGACATGTGTGATGAACACCATATGATTTGATGATGAAAATGTTGAGGCATGAGCCTTAGCCCTTTATAAAAACTGATGGTTGGGTTCCGATGCGATACCATTCCAATTTTACCGTACAACCACAATACACGAATTTGGGTAGGGCTTGACTGGAAATTTATAGGTCTTAGTATGGGTTCCCTTGCAGAAGAGGTTGAGACAAGGCTACCTCATGATGATTGTCCACCTGTGCAGTTCCCAAGATGACAGATGATCATGGTTGGGAGGCCAAACTCATAGGGGAGGTGCCTATACTAGGGTGTGTAATTGAAAGGTTAGGATTGATTATCCGCATGCTGAGTATGGTGATTCAGGATTGTTCCTGATGGATGTATCGAATGTTGTGGTGAAAGTGTACCACCTCTGCAGAGTGTCAAACTATTCGAATAGCCGCGTCCGCGGTTATGGACAGTTGGAGTGGCCATATTGTTCTGTTGTCAGATGTTTTCAAAATGACTAGTGAAATGATCAATGACTTTGACTTAACCACAATAGGGTTGTGAACATGAAAACTAAGTTCCCACTTAGGTGTTGTAAAATATTAAACTAGTTTTCTTTGCTTCTAAACTCCATTAGTATTAGTTTGCGAGTACTTAAAGAGCACTCATGGCTTTGTCCCTGGCTATTCCTATGGCCATACTATGAAGAGAACTACCAGGATGATGGACAGCAGGAAGTCTATGACAACTAGGATCATCTCCCATCGTCAGCATTGCCTGTGACCCAGAAGATGGAGCTTCGACCATGCTGCCCTTACTATTATTCCGTTGCGTTGATTGTATAAAGACTGGATCATGAGATCCTTTATTTGTAAGACATTTATTATGGTTTGAAATGGATAATGAACTATGGTACCAATTTGTTATGTATCACAAAAATGGTAATCCTGGGATTGCGATGTATGGCATAACAGGCATCTGGGATTAAAAATCCGGGTGTTGATACCGAATTTCACGTCCTGAGTAATCTCACCCAGAGAATCCGCATGTCTCCCTTGTACAATGCCATGGAAAGTTACACTGCTGTAACTCAACTGGTTCTCATGGATATTCATGTGGTGGAGCGTTTTGATATAGAGGATGTTAATGTTGCTTCCACCGTCCATGAGATTTTTAGAAAACTCATAGCCATCAATAAGAGGATTGACGACCAGAGGATATTTTCCCCGATGATGTGTTTTCCTCGGGTGATCTAAGCGATCAAAGGTGATGGTTACATCCAACCAATCCAGAAATTGTGGAATAGCCGAAACCGTGGCATTGAGCTCATGGAGAACTGCCTTCTTTGCCTTAGCCGGTTGAGATCCAAGGAAGCAGACGTATGCGTCTTTCTTAGTCGAAAAATCTTTCTTTCCATCCGAATTGGGTTGTGCGGCATTATCTTATTCCATGTCAGATTCTTCCTTGGGATCAATGCCTTTCTCATAATTTTTCTTTCCTTTTCTTCGCTTGGCTCTGCAGCCAGCGGATTCGTCTTTTTTGATGCCGTCATTAAAATGAAACTCGGCATTTGTGTGGGTAGATCCTCCATTACTATCCAAGTGGTGGACACAGGGATTGTTGTCAATGTCGGCCCAGGTATAGGTTCTTCTGGCTTGTTGTTCTCCTCTGCCCTGGATTTGGGAAGTTCCGCGGCCTCGACCCCGGCCGCCTCCGCGCCCTCCTTATCCTTCAGATCTGAACATTGCGTTAACAGCTGCATTGTCCGGAGCCGGTTTATCTTCCGAGGTGTTCTTGCGCTTCTGAGCTTGTTGTTTTGGCTGTTTGGCTGCATTGGGATTGGCCAGAATATTTAGCAGCCCTTCTGAATCATCATCGGCATCATCATATTTTCTTGCCGTCTCTATCATTTCTCCCAAATCTGTGACATGGTCATGCTTCAATATGTGACGCAAAAGGCTGACTGGGAGTCCTACGATGAAAGCTTCGATCGTAGTTTGCTTGTTTAATACTTCACATGAGTTATTTGTGTCAATCCAGTGTCCGAGGTAATCCCGGCAAGTTTCTCCGGGTCTCTGGGTGCAACACTGCAAGTCTCGGACTATGCAGGGCCTCCTGCATGTTCCCTCGGAGTTTAAAAAGAACGCACTTTGCATATCATACTAGCTATGAATTGAATTTTCTGGCAATTAATTGATCCATGATCGAGCCATCTTCCTCAGCATAAGCGGGAGATATCGGACTACGACCAGGCTGTTTCCTCCATTGGTGATGCAGCAGGCCTAGAAAAAGTCCTGGAGCCAGGTATCTGGCCGATCCGCACGTCATAGGGCTGGATGTTTTTGGCAATACAAAAGTCAACTAGAAATTTGGTCTGATGTATGCGTGGGCCAAAGCACTTGGGTCCCATGTACACATCTTCTTCCTCTTACCGTCGCGCCTCTATATTTGACTCAATGAGATGGCGAGCGTCGTTTGGCGAGAGAGATCTACACCTTGGAGGCTCATGGATTCTGTGTGGCAGAGTCAGATTTCTACTTCTTCTCTCACCATTGCCGCCTCCGCCCCTGCGGCTTCCATGGCTATGTTGTGATCCTTCATGGTTGCTGCCTGGAGGCGATGGTGGCCCTGGTGGATTGTTTCCGACTGGTTTACACGGTGGGGGTGGTGGTGGAGCCTCATTGTGATGACTCCGATGCTGATTTCTTTCGGCTCCTTTCCTACTTGATTCAGGACGATCCGGATCATCTCTTCGGCTGGCGTTACCATCCGGATGACTTGGTGGTGGCATTCTTAGCCGATCTTGCTCTCGCTGGCGGCGCACTTCCAGGTCTTCTCTATGGCGGTTGTTTTATTGACGATGCCCCTGATGGGGGATCATTTCCCTGATGGCATCTTTGGACGCAGCCGGTATAACTCTTGCCCAGTCGCGTGCCAGCCTGCGCGAGTGGCCGTTTAAGCCGGTCGTTGAATTCTCTTCTTCTCTTCGGGGACGATAGCGTTGATCCATATCCCTGTGCGGTCTTTTGTTAGCGCTTTGGTTGGCGCCAGTGTGGAAAAATTCCGACTTTGAGGCCAGTTTGCCACTGAATGACGCGGTCGTTTTCTGCTGCTTCAATTCTTTGTCTAGCAAAGCAACGCATTGCCAGACCTGCTCTGGAGAAGGATTATTGGCGATAGCTCGAGCTACTGTAGCGTTTTCCAACGGCGTGTTGTAGACTCGGATTTTCTCTCTAGTTTTTCCATCAAATAGATCTTTGTGGATATCCGGGTTCTTATGAGCAAGAACCGGACCTCCTCTTGTCTTGTTTGGTAGTCGCTTGAAATCTAACTGGTATTTGGCACGATCACTGTCTAACTGCTGTTTAAGCTCGACGATGCACGCGGCTTCCTCGAGTAAAAATAAGTGGTGCTTTTCCAGGTCCTTAGCCCTTTTCTCCAGCGCATCCGGAGTGATATCCAAAGCCGTTGGGATTGGAATTGTGAGAGCATCTCCGTAAATTTCACGTGCACCCTTGGTGACGACGTGTCCATCCACGGAAGGGTCGATCGGCGTGGTATTAATAGGATCTCCATCATGATTCTCCATCTCGATCTCTTCATCAACTTTTTCTTTGTTGGTTTCCTCGAGTCTAGCTCCGCCGGTGTCGGATTTTTGTTCTTCTTCTTCTTTTACCGCCTAGTAGCCTTAATGTGCGTACCGGTGGCAAAGATGGCTTTTTGTCTGGTACCGAGTGACAAACTTCCATCGATACTTTCCGTAGTGGTTGTCTTGTGGACCTCGGACGAATCTCCGGTGTCCATGTCATCATGCGAGGTGTAGCTTTCGTCCATGTTATCATATGGACTAGGGGGATGTTCCGGCTCACCTTGCGTTGGTTTGAAGGTGTGTTCTTCTTCGTACTCTTCCATATCATTCTCGATGTCCCGAAGTTCTTGCGACGTTATTGACTCCTGAGGGGATCCAGGTAAGTCAGCATTTTCTTCGATCGTGTCGAGAACTAATCGCTGCCAGCTCCAGCATCGACAGAGTCGGATCTAGAGCTTTTGTGGTACACGAAATAGTGCTTCTTCTTGTTCATGTTCTTGGGGTAGTGGTACAGCTAGGTTTCCGCCTCCTCCATCTCAAAGCTTTCCTTAATATCGGTGATTGCTTCGTAATCGATGTAGGGGCGTCTCGTCATATTCTTTATCTTGCTCCTCAAGAGGGCTCTTTCTTCTATGGCATCGGCAGGGCCAGATCCGTAGCAGATATATTCCTCATCCGTGTATCCGATCTCGTCAAGGAGATCAGATCCGCTTTTTTCCTCCATCGCTTCTTCCACTATAGGAGTGGGGTGGGTGGGTTCGATTTTTTCAGGGATCCTGAACTCTTCGCCTCTGCGGACAGAGCAGAAACGGATTTTTCTTCTGCCATCGTCATCACCTCAAGGGTGGGTTTGGCGGGTTCGGCGAAACTGAGATAAATATCGATCTCGCCGATAGACAAGATCATGTAGGTTGTCACGGGTTTGTAGCCAGAATCCAGGTCTCGTCGAGAAGGACGAGAGGGACATCACTGGCGTAGATCATGCAACCCATGGAGATTGTTTTGTCGATTCCTACACGCGCAGATTTCGCCTGGAACGAATCTCCAAAAGTCATCTACCCCATGGTGGGCGCCAACTGTCATCGGATTGTCAACAAGTATGCCATAGGGGGTCCTAGCGGAGTTGAGAAGATGGGGTGTGAGACGTCGAATGTTCCAGGAACGGTGAGCACAAGTTTACCCAGGTTCAGATCCGACTACGGTGATCGGATCCTACTCCTGCTAGCAACCCAGTAATATATCGGGGTAAGCTGGATGTTATAGCGGATTACAAGAGAGGTTCGCCTGTGCAAGTTGTGATTGTGGTTATTGCTATGGTTGTGCCCTAAAGGATCCCATAGGGCTAGTTTATATAGTCACCAGGACCTAGGGTTACAGGAGATACCTATCTGGCTACGTTATAGAGTCGGTAACTAGATACAGCTTGGATTACAAGTAATACTACAGGCCTAAGTCAGTAACTCTTCTGGTCCTTGTCGTAGCCGAAACTAGCTCCTCCTCTTTATCTGACTGGGCCGCCCGTGAAGCAAATCTCTAACCCGTTGGTGGGCCACCCTGGTCAGCAAGTCCTGTTGGTATACCTGGAAAGTATATCCCCAACAACTACATCATCCACGAGAATCCGATCTCATTAACCGCTTTGGATCTTTTAGGGTTAGTACTCTATCGACTTGTTGCTACAATCTAGTAGATAGATCCTGGCTTGTGTGTGTTCATGCGATAGAAATTTTTTGTTTTCCATGCTACGAACACCTACACTCATAAGCATTTTACATATTTTATAAAAGCCTCTTGTGTTTTAAAAGTATTTAAAACATATTTGAAATTTTGATCTAAAAGAGAAAATACAAAACAGATAAGGAAAAGGAATTTCAGCGAAAAATGGATCCTAACCCTAACCAGACCAACCAGGCCGCATAGCCAACTTCCTTTCTCCCTTTCTCCTGCGCAGTGTGGAACCCCGCAACTCAGCTCGGCCCAAGCGTAGCCCGCAGCCAGCTTGTAACCCTTTGCCCTTCTTCTCCTTTTCTTCTTCCTCCCGACAGAAGGACGACGAGGAGGAGTAGCTGCGTGTCTCTGCGGGTGCCGTCCATGTTCCCCCGAGATGCCCACTGCGACAAGATTCATGCTACTGCCTCCGCCGATGCCTATAAGATCCCATGCCGCCGCCGGAGAGCCTTATCTTCTCCGTCCTTTCCCCATTTCTCCTCCCGCCAAAACCCTAGCTATGTCGCTGCTACCGTAAGTGTCGGCTGACGCTGCTGCTCCCATACACCTCTTGCCGTGATGAGGATACCATCGTGATCGCCAAGGTTTTCTCCGTAGATTGCTTTGAAGAGTGCAAGCCAGTGAGGCTCCAATCGCCGCAATTGGCACCTCAGTCCCCGACTCCGGCTGCTACCCTCCGTTTGTGCTATGGTGAGTTTCTGGTCGTCATGGACCCTTCCGCATCCTCTCCCTCGCCTTGCTTCATCCTCACGTCGTGCTCCGCCGTCCACTACCGTGCAGGCTTATCGCAGGTGTGGTTTCCGACCACCGTAGAGCCCCGCGCCGCCCTAGTTTGGTAGCCCGCATAGGGGTGCTTCTAGTATACGCAAGAGCGTGTCCGCGTGCGCCATAGAGCCACCGCTGGGTGGTCGCCGGCGTCAGGCACCGTCCATCGCGTGGGTCAACACGAGTCAAATTTGATGCAGGCCCCTCCGCTGAGGTGGCTGGCCGACATGGCCCTGGTCCCAGCAGTCATTGACTAGGGATAGGTAGAGCCTCAGTGAAAATGACCCCCACCCCATGATGACATCATCCTGAGCTCAGAGTGACACAATAAATCCTTTAACCTTTTTCAGAAATTGAATAAATATTGTAAATTTAGTAAATTATTCATATTAAATCAGAAAAATATGTATAATATATCAAAATTGTCATAAAAATGAGATCTACCTCTTTAAACTATCATAATGCATTCATAATCAACTTTCATAAAAAGTTTAGTTAGAACAACATAGTAACCCCTCATAGGTGTTCCCGGAGTTCTTTAAAATTAGGGTTTATACCCCTCGAAACCCTGATTAAATGGTCGAGCATGCCTTAGGGTTACATTTTGATACAAACTAACTTGTCATATCATCATCCTTGCTTGAGCATTGCATCGATGTCATGTGTTGATTGTTTTCCCTTTCTTTCCGGTGTTTGGTTCTTCCCGGTAGAATACTAGATCGAGATCGAAGACCAAGATTAACACCATCGAAGATCGACAAATAATACTTGACCAACTGTAATCATGTCAAGTACCAGATGTTCGAAGCTCGGCATTCTGGTTATCAACAGGCAAAGGCAAGCATAACCCCACCATGATACAATCCTATGTTTTCGAAAGTATTTCAATTCCTACCATGATGCATACGAATTCTACTATGGTATTTTATCGATAGAAATAGTATCCTATCTGTTGCATTACTCCCTTTGAGTTTATATTACCCGATCCACTGCTCCTAGCATAACTAGGTTTGGCTTGTGTGCATTGCTAGAGCTTATATATGTGTCTTTCATAGTCGTGCATAGCTGTTAGAGCTGGTTTATCTAGATGATATATCAGATGCAGTGAATCTAGTATGACAGGAGAACATGATGAGATGAGATCAGAGGTGATATGAGATTAAATATGCTAACGCTTGTATGGGAGTCCACAGTGGGATGTGGTTTTTGTAGTCCCATGCTCGCCACTCTTAAGACCCGAGGTTCTTGCCTCTTGAACCAAGACGAACCATATGGGGTTTATGGGGACCCCTCGATTAACTAACTTGTCTAGTCTGGTCCATGGGTATGTAGATAGCGATTTGGCATCTACATATTTGGATGGATTGAAGATGGTGCATCATATAGGGCGTGACCAAGGAGGAAGGAGGCTCCGAGAGTACTCATGATCCTTCGACATAGAGATTGGGATGATGGAACCCTTTCTTGGAGACTCATGTATTAGGCGAAAGCAAGGTAATACGGTCGTGTCCAACCACACCCTCTGCCAGCACACCAAGGAAGTGTGTCAAGTGGCGCTAAGAGTCTGTTGGTGCGTGTGGGTAAAGTTGTACACCCCTGCAGGGTAATAATCTTTCGGAAAGTCGTATCCACGGATATGGACGACTTGGGAATGGAAGTGTGATCATAGAGAATTATAACCTAATCTTTCGGAAAGTCGTGTCCACGGTTCCCGGCCGGCAGCTTGGAATCTATGGGCTGGGACGTCATCGTTATGCTTCAGGCCTCTTAGGCCATTTGTTAAGTTTTCTATACTTAATAGCATAATTTGCCTTCTGTTGTTTGATGTTTGTGGTCAGTGACCTCTGCTTGTAGTAATTTGGCTCTTCGCTCAGTTATGAGCTTGTTGTAATAAATTTCGTGTCATAGGGTCACTGCTGTGTTACCGATTCTCCACTGGATATCCTCGAGCTCAAGGTTAAGCTTATGTTAGAAGGAGTTCTGGGATTTGTTTAGGCCTGATCCCAGGGATGTCACATATCGACGCGAGAGTGCGAGTATGGAAAGTTAGCCCTCATGGCTATCGTGGAAGGGCCTCGTCCTGCAAGGTCGCCGGATGACCTAGCAAAAGCTTTAGAGTCTATCCATGGCATTTGGTCCCCTGACTTGCTCGTTGAAGTGTGTGTTCCCCCGACGGATATTATGGTTACATTTTGGAGGGAAACTAAATGTTGTCTTGTGTTCAAGGTATCCCTCGTTCTCTGCATGGGCGTGTTGGTTAGCTTCACACGGTGGCACCCAGGTTGGGGCGCCTCTGAGTGCTCTGAGTTACCCTTTTTAACAAAGCTAAGCTTCGTGGACCTGCCGCGATGGGCTTGGGGCCGCGAGAGATTGAAGGAGCTGCTAAACGGCCTCGACAGTGAGCTGGTGAAGATCTTTCCTCCGAGAGACAGCTGGTGTCTACCGATTGTTGCATGGTTGAAGGAACCTTCACACGTGCCGAAGGTCCTCTTTGATGACTTGCTGGCGCATCAATCGATAATGGCCGACGGCGTGCTATAGTCGCCATTTGAGAAGACACGGCCTATGTTCAAGCATCACGTGCTTGTCCATGTTCAACACATGTTCCATGTCAATACTCACAATGGCAGATGTTATTCTCTTTTGCCTGACATCTTACCTATGTTTCTCAGAAGGGTGGATGGCACAGGACCTTCTCATGTCCGTGATGGTGGCCACAACTTCTATGGCTCAATGGGTCGGTCTGGGGGTCTGATTCTGCATAATTTCAGATAATGCATTTGGTACTGAATCTGCTCCAGTGTATGTGAAATGAACAAGTCAAGATCTGATGTGCTGACATTGTACTGTGATGTGATGGTGTACAAAATGGTTGTTTTATTGTGTTCAAAACTGTGAATTAAATGTGCGAATTCTTTGCCTTTTTGCATGATGACAGTGCCACATGTTGGCGCTAATTGTGGCGTGTATTAATTTGATCGCACTGAAGCATACAACTTCGAGTGATCAGTATAATTTAGTGCTTACCCGAGTTGTCTGAAGTTGGGCAAGCCAAGTCCACTATGTCTCTATCACCTACATTTTAAATGGTATGACTACATGGCTTTGAGTACATCAAATCAATTGGGCAGATTCAAAGTCACCCAAACCATCTCGAAATATAACATTTTCTAAAAAGATGATCCTGCACTATAAGACTTGAATATGACACGTTTTTATGTCAATCAGTCGAACTCCTTCCGGTACTTTCCATGTTTGAATCCTGTTCTGCCAAAGTTCTTTGCTAGCTAGGTCATATCAAGTCTTACAATGTCATTCAATTTTCTCCCATTCCAACTTCATTCTTTTGGATGCGGCGTTGGTACAGCAAGGACAGGTGGACCATTGAACTTCAGTACAATGTATTTTAACTACTCAGCATATGGAAATGAATTTTCAAACCCACTTTGGATGAAAAACTTCCCTTAACCTTGTTTCAAAAAAAGCTTCCCTTAATTATCCTTTGCTGGTGAGCAGAGCCGCCAAACCCCAGTACATTTTACCAACATTAAATTTTCACTAAGGAACTAACAAAAAGATTAGACATTCGACACAAGTCCGGCCCAAAACATTGAAAATTCAGTGAGGATCTCATTAGAAAATAGTACTTTTGAC
This sequence comes from Avena insularis, assembly GCA_023614405.1. Classification (NCBI taxonomy): domain Eukaryota; kingdom Viridiplantae; phylum Streptophyta; class Magnoliopsida; order Poales; family Poaceae; genus Avena; species Avena insularis. The sequence continues at coordinate 184,553,128 of CM042687.1, read as the reverse complement.
CCTCTGGCCCAAAATCCGCTAATTTATCCATTTTGGGGCCAGATCAGCTGTGGACCTGCAACGCTCAGCATATTATTACTTTTTTAAGCATGAAGCACACTAAAGAAGCCCATGATAATAAGCCCATTTATTCACAAGATTGGACCCCAATTATTTTGTATCACCCAAAATCTTCTTAATTTAGCATTTTCCGTTCCATTCTGATAAAGTATAGTGCAAGCTTTGCCTACCCAAGTTTTATTTATACAGACCATATAACATTTTTTATGGCAATCGTTAAGATCGTTGCCTTTTCTTTTTAAGTGATTTCAACATTTCTAAACCTAATCTTTTAGGAGTAGCATAGTTGGTTCTAGCATGGTGGAAGTGCACGCAGTTGCCATTTGTTGAAGAATTGAGTTCGATTTGAATCCTAGGTTTATAAATATTTATATAATATTTTTTGTACTTGTACATTTTTTCCAGCATACACATTTTTGCACAGAGAAGGCTGACATTTGGGACCCAGTAACGTTACCAAGCTCAAAACAGGGGAGGCGACCAAAAAAATGTCCAACATACACACATGTCCTCTACATAGGAGGCTGACATGTGGGACCCACCAGAGAGACCTAATATTGAGGAGGCATTGAGCAACGTTGCCAAGTTCCAAACAGGGAGGTGCGAGCAAGAAAAAATCTAGCATGCACACGTTTCTTGTAATGGGAGGCTGATATAGGGGACCCACCAGCCTGTATAAACGGCTGATGCATGGAGCAACGTTGCCAAGTTCGAAATAGGGAGGAGCGATCATGAAAAAAAGTCCAGCATGCACGCATTTCTTCTAATGAGAGGCTGACATGGGGACCTACCAGCATGTATAAACGACTGATGCATCGATCAACATTGCCAAGTTCGAAACACGCAAGAGAGCGAGAAAAAAGTCCAAGATGCACACGTTTCTTCTAATGAGATGCTGACATGTGGGACCCATCAGCCTCTTTAAATGGCCGATGCATCGAGCAACGTTACCAAGTTCGAAAAACGGAGACGCGAGAAAGAAAAAAGTCCAACATGCACATGTTCTTCTAATGAGATGCTGACATCTGGGACCTAGATGCGTGACCAAATGGCAGATTTGTCGAGCAACGCTATCTAGTTAGGAATAGGGAAGCGCTAGAGAAGAAAAAAATTCAATCATATACAAACGAGCTGACATATGGGACCCACCAGCCTAAATAAACGGTTGATGCAGCGAGCAACACTATCAAGTTAACATGAAGGCGCGACCGAGTGCAAATATTCCATCATACACACATTTCTTCTAATGAGTGTATGACACGTAGCGCCCAGCTGCGTGATTATGCATCTGGCAGCGCTATCAAATTCAGAACAGGGTAGCACGACCGACGGTAAAAAATCCATCATACACACATTTCTTATAATGAGAGGATGACATGTGAGCCCAGATGCGTGATTAAACGGCGGCGCAATCAAGTTTGGAATAGGGTAGCCGGAGCGAAGGAAAAAATTCATCATACACACGATTCTTCTAATGAGAAGTTGGCATATGGGACCCAGCATCGTGATTAACAGCAAATAGATCAAGGACGTTATCGAGTTCAAATCAGGGAAGCACGAGCCAAGGAAAAAAATTCATCATGCACATGTTTCTTCTAATGTGAGGATGACATGTGGGGCCCATGTGCGTGATTAAACTATAGATTCTTCTAGCAGCGCTATCAAGTTCGGAACATGGTATCTGGAGCGAAGGAAAAAATTCCATTATACACACAATTCTTCTAATGAGAGGCTGGCATTTGGGACCCAGCATCGTGATTAACGGCAGATAGATCGAGCAACGTTATCGAGTTCATATTAGGGAGGCATGAGACAAGAAAAAATCCATCATGCACATGTTCTTCTAGTGTGATAATGACATGTGGGATCCAGCAGGATGATTAAATGGCAGATGCAACGAGCAACACTATCAAGTTCGGAATAGGGAAGGAAAAAATTCCATCATACACTCAATTCCTCTAATGTGAGGCGGACATGCGGGACCCAGCAGCCTGACTAAACGGAAGAGGCATTGAACAACGTTATCAAATTCAAATCAGAAAGGCGCGACCGAAAAGTTTGGTCTGCTAGAGTCACTGACGTTCGGGACCCACACGCAAAAAAATAGTTCGGCGACTCAACATCTCGCAAGGAAGCTGAAATCTTACTTCTGCCACGTGACCGTCGAGCTTCATCCATGTTTTTAGCGATTTCATCATAGTAGGGGGGCGTGATATCTCAAATGATGTAGATCTCATTGGGAACCCCAAGAGGAAGGTATGATGAGCACAACAGCAAGTTTCCCTCAGTTATGAATCCAATGTTATCGAACCAGTAGGAGAAAGGAAACAGCTCCCAAGGTGTTGCTAGAAACTTGGAACCTCCACAACACAACCACAATACTTTGCCCCAACTTACAGTGAGGTTGTCAATCTCACCAGTTTTGCTAAAAACAAAGGATTAAACATATAGTGTGGAAGATAGTAATTGCTTGTGGTAATTGCAAAAGGTAAACAGTAAATGGAAAACAGTAGATAGAATATCAATGGAAAGGAATTCTCCATAACATAAATAATATGTTTGGTGAACAAATTATAGTGGGGCAATTGACAGATTGAGAATGCATAACAATGCATGTACTAGACATCTTGATGTCTATAATACATAGATCGTCATCCAACTGCATCTATGACTAATAATCCACCTTCAGGTTATCATTCGAACCCCCTCCAGTGTTAAGTTGCAAGCAATAGATAATTACATTAAGCAAAGTGTGTAAAGTAAACAATACAATTGCCCTTGGACAAAGGATTGTTGTTTTCTCCCTAGTAGCAACAGCACATCTACAACCTTAGATATTTATATCACTTCCTCGGATTACTAGAGTCATGAACCTACTATCGAGCATAAATACTCCCTCTTGGAGTCAAGCATCTACTTGGACAAAGCATCAATAATCAATCTGACTTAGTACTCAATATCCATCGGATCCCCGCAAACACAACATGTAGGATTACAAATAAATGATCTTGATCATGAACGGAGCTCACAAGATCTAAACATGATAGCACAAAGGAGGAGAAACAACCATCTAGCTACTATGTGGACCCGTATTCCAAGGGTGAACTACTCACGCATCACTCCGGAGGTTGACATGGTGATGAAGAAGGCCTCCGAGATGATCTCCCCTCTCCGGAAGGGTGCTGGGAAGAGCTTCAAATCCCCCCAATCTAGAGACGATGGTGGCGGCGGCTATGGACTTTTTTATGGATTTCTGATCGGGTCCTTAGGGTTTCTGCCTCGGGGTGTTTATATAGGCGAAGTGTCAACACCCGGATTTTTCAATCCTAGATGCTTGTTATGCCATACATCGCAATCCCAGGATTACCATTTTTGCGAGACATAACAGAATTGGATACCATAGTACATCATCCATTACAAACGATACATAAGTTCTTACACAAATAGGGATCTCATGATCCAGTTCTTAATACAACATCAAGCAGCGGAATACGTAATAAAAACGATAGCATAGGCGAAGCTCCATCTTCGGGGTCACAGGCAATGCTGACGATGGGAGATGATCCTAGTTGTCGTAACCTTCCTGGGGTCCATCCTCCAGGTACTCCTCTTCATAGTCTGGCCATGGGAATAGCCACGGACAAAGCCATGAGTACTCTTTAAGTACTTGCAAACTAATACTAACAGGTAAAAGGGGTTTTTGGATAATAGGACACTAGGCTCTAGGGTTATTTTGCAAAAGCCAGATTTATCTCTACGAAGTTCCAAAGTTAATCACAATTTTATAACTCCTAAGTGGGATCTTGTATTTCATATCACAACCCTGTTATGGTCAAGTCAAAGTCTCAATTCATTTCACAAGTCATTTTGAAAAGTCTGACGGGGGAACAGTATGGCCACTCCAACTGTCCATAATCGTGGACGCGGCTATTCGAATAGTTTGACACTCTGTAGAGATTATACACTTTCACCACAACATTCGATACATCCGTCAGGAACAAATCCTGAATTCACCATACTCAGTATGCGGATAATCAATCCTAAGCTTTCAATTACACGCCCTAGTACAAGCACCTCTCCTATGATTTTGGCCTCCCAACCATGACCAACTGTCATCTTGGGTACTGCACAGGTGGACAATCTTCACAAGGTAGCCTCAACTCAGACCTTGGCCGTGAGGGAACTAATACTAAGGTATATAAGTTTCCAGTCAAGCCCTACCCAATCTTCGGGTATTGTGGTTGTACGATAAAATTGGAATGGTATCGCATCCAGACAACCATCAGTTTTATAAAGGGCTAAGGCTCATGCCTCAACATTTTCATCACCAAAATCATCAGGTGTTTGGAAACACATGTCCAAAACATTTCAATAGAATGATCCATCATTCCAAGGTTTTCATAACCATTTTTTCTACCAAGTATTCCCATCTAAAGTTGATCAAGTTTTATGCTTAGCACTAGCATCTACAGGTGGGGGTGAGCAATAATGAGGGGTGGTAAACTAGGGGAGTTTCAACTAAGTACACCTTATATCTTAGGATGATATCAAGGTTTCTAACTTAGGCCAAATTTTATGCTCTTTATGCAACCTTCACATATCTTTCTAGTATCCACCAATCTCTTAAGTAAACTCTAAGTAAGATTTGATAAAGAAATAAAGTAATAAGCTTGCAAGTAAAACTAGCATTGGTTTAATCAAGTGGGTATGATCACATATGCTTATGGCATATAGTGGGCATAGTAACAAGTAGTGGTTTGTGGCATTAGTAGGGTATCTTGCGAGGGTTAGCTTGCATTGGTCCACTTAGTTAATAAAGCTTGCTAAAGTAGAAGGTCTTGCAAGTTTTAGCTTGCATTGGTATAGTATCATCTTGCTAAATTGCAAGTGTTAGCTTGCAAGGTTAATAGCTTGCATCAATATCAGTATAAGCTTGCCTTGTGCAGAGCAGTGGTTGAAGTTCTCCTCGACTTATTCTTCGTACAATCCTCCTTCCTCCTCGTATCCTTGGTCGGTACTAGCGTCTATAAATAAATATGAGGTACACAATCACCAAACAATACTTAACTACTTGCAATCATCACACACAAGGGTCCTATAGATGATCTAGCATCATCTCTAACATTACAAGATTAAAGCTTGGTTTAATTCCTTTTTATTTCTAGAAAAGTAATTTCTACTCATTGAAAAAACTACTTAAGATTTAATATTCTCCAAACCAAACATGGGATCATGTGGACACATGTCATCACCACATATTGTAGTCCAAGGGAATGTGATTTAAAGTGGTGTCACAATTTAATAAGGTTTTACCCTTTTATTTTAATTAATTAATGTGTCTAGAAATGCTTATGTAGCATTCTTTTATTACTTGAACATTATTTCTGCAAGTAAACCTATATAATTTTATATATTCTGAAAGGTATGGTTAAATGTGATTTTTGAGAGTTGGAATCAACTCAAAAGATATTATGGTTTAAATTTGAAAAATGTTTGAATGCAGAAAAGCTTCTGCCTTGTTATTTTTACCATGGGTGATCTATATATCCAAATCACTTGAATCCAACGGGCTTGGATTCAGCATTCTTAGACCTTTCTAACAAAATTGGTTTCATTCAATTTGGTACACTGAATCGATCTGGGTTGAATTTTGAAGTTGGGTACAGAAGTGAGTTTGAAATAAAATAGAAAAGGTTTAATTTGAATAACTGGGCTGCGCGGGAAAAGTTAACGGGCCGGACTGCTAAGCGCAGTGCTCCCGCAGGCTGCTTAAGTGGGTGTCCCCACTCGTCAGTGAGATAGGGAGGGGCGAAGCGGTACGGGGCAATGTGGGTCGTTCGATCTGATTCTAATCCAACGGCTAGGAGTCATCGTCGACGCGAGACAATGCCGGCGAGAAAGAAACCTAGCGTGGCCAGTGAGGGGTGCTGGGGGCTCACCGGGGTGCAGGCGAGGGTCGGTGAGGCGGGCGAACGACGAAGTCGACGATGGCGAACTCAGGGGTGTTCGCGGCAGCTCCTGGGGTGGACGAAATCGATGGCGCCCTTCTTCTCCAGAGGCGGTGGGCTCTGGTGAAATTCCGGCGAGGCGGTGCTCGCCTTGCTCTGGGAACAGTGTGGCACGATCAGTGAGAAGAGGGGAGTCAGGTGGTGTGAAGAAATCGACTGGGGGTGGCCTGTATTTATAGTCGAGCGAGGGGACCGACGGGGCGCACGGTGAGCTCGTTGGGGGCGATGTTATAGGCGGCTATTGGCATGGGCGACGGTAGGGGACGGTGTGGTGTTCCATGGCGATGCTCAACGACATGGTTTTGAGGTGTGGGGAGGTGTGGCTTGGTCTGGAACATGCGACGCTCTGCGCGGCAGAGGCGGCGTCTTCGACGGCGACGGTGGCTGTGCATCACGGGGCAGCGAACGAGGATGTTTGGTAGTCTCCTGGGTCGGTGGGGATTGTGTGTGCACGCGGCGAGGGCGGCGCGCGGTGTGTGGGCTTCGGTCGAGGGTGGCGCTCTCGTGCACGCTCGGCATGGTCGCTGGCGAGATTGGCATGGTTCGTGCATGTGGTCCAGGGCTTTGCAATGCTCACGGCTGGGACAGGGAGTGGCGGTGGACGGTGGGCTGCCTCCCAGACATGATGGCTAGGCTTGCTTCTCTTCCTAGCTTGCTGTCGACATGGGGGTGACAAGGTTGGCTTCGGCTGTTCACCATTGATGGTAATGCCAAGCTCACAGTGGTGCTAGTGTTTAGTTAATCTTGCTAGATGATCTACTGAGCTGTTTGTGAGCTAGAGAGGGAACAAGTTAGGCTTCAATCACTGCTCACTATAGTGTTTAGGATTTTGATGATTTGTGTCTGCAACCTGTTTGATGAAATGGCCGCATGAAATCAAGTTTTGAATTTTGAAAAGATTTTTGGTGGGTTTGCTAGATTGGTGCTGGTGAGTCTGCAGATGCTTGGGTTTTAAAAGTTGAGCTTGTTTGAGTGGTTTTTGACAAAGTGGGATCTTCCCATATGATAAAGGTTCAATTTTGAATTGTCATTTAAACTATGCATTTGAAATTTTCTGGATGATCACAAAGTGGGCCTTCATACCTTGTTATGAGTACATTCAACGGGTGCAAATATCCAGAAAAGTTTCCATTGGGTTCTGAAAGTTTGAGGCAGCCAAAGTAGGCATGGGAGTTAAATTGGTCAAAATGACCATTCCTTTATTTTATTGGTTTTTATTTATTTGTCTTTAGGAAAAGTTTGGGAAATGTTTAGATGATGTTTATTTCACCTAAGAAACATTTTACAAGCAAGGAAACACACAAACAAGGTGATTCAAAAGAATTTCAAAATTAATGCATACTCATATGCATGCATTCATAATTTTATTTAACAAAGTTTATGTTAACCCTAATTTTGATGATTAGAAATTGATGATCCAAGTTTAGTATTTTTGGGATGTTACAAACCTTCCCCCCTTAAACAAAATCTCGTCCCGAGTTTTCAAAAAGGACGAAAAGATTACCTAGGATTTGAAGAGATCGGGAAACTCCGTCCTGATGTGATCTTCGCGTTCCCAGGTGGCTTCCTCTTCTGTGTGGTTGCTACACTGAATCTTGAGAAACTTGATGCTTCGGGTTCGGGTAGTTCGATAAGCTTCTTCCAAAATACGGATGGGTAGTTTGGGATAGGTCAGGTCATCGTTGATCTCTATGGTCCGGTGATCGATATTTTTGAACACTTCGGTCTTCTCGGGGACTTCAAGACACTTGCGAAGTAACGAGATATGGAACACATTGTGCACGGCTGACATCTCTTCAGGTAGTTCCAATTGATATGATACTTCTCCTCGACGGTTCAGAATCTTGAAAGGTCCGATATATCTGGGGGCTAACTTACCTTTGAGTTGGAAACGCTGCATTCCCTTCAATGGCGACACTTTCAGATAAACAAAATCTCCTATATTGAAGGCGAGGTCTCTACGTCTCTTGTCGGCGTAACTCTTTTGTCGGGATTGGGCGGTCTTGAGGTGCTGACGAATCTTGTGAACCTTCTCTTCTACTTCCCGTAGGATGTCGGGTCCAAAAATCTGACTCTCTCCTACTTCCGACCAGTTCAAAGGGGTGCGACACTTCCTTCCGTACATGAATACAAATGGGGCCATTTGCAAACTGGCTTGATAACTGCTGTTGTATGAAAATTCTGCAAACAGCAGACAGTCTTCCCACTTGGATCCATATTCTAACACGCATGCTCTCAGCATATCTTCGAGTATTTGATTTACTCGCTCTGTTTGTCCATCGGTCTGAGGGTGATATGTGGTGCTGAAATCTAGACGGGTTCCTAAACCTTCTTGGACTTCCAGAATCTCGAGGTAAACTGAGTTCCTCGATCCGATACTATGTTCTTGGGGAATCCATGCAAACTAGCGATTCTAGCGATGTACAACTCCGCTAGTTTCGAACTCTGATATGTGGTCTTGACGGGTAAGAAATGGGCGACTTTGGACAATCTGTCCACTATGACCCAGATAGAGTCATTTCCCCTACTAGAAGTAGGTAGTCCAGTGATAAAGTCCATTCCTACAGAATCCCATTTCCATTCCAGAATCTGCAATGGTTGCAACAATCCAGCGGGTCTTTGATGTCCGGCCTTGACTCGTTGACAAATATCACACTTGGCGATATAGCTTCCGATTTCTCTCTTCATCTTATGCCACCAAAATTGCTCTTTCAAATCTTGATACATCTTAGTTCCTCCGGGATGGATAGAATAAAGAGTATCATGAGCCTGCTTCAAAATAACTTCTTTCAACTCAGAATCTGATGGTACACAAAGGCGTCCTTTGTACCACAAAACTCCTTCTTTGTCCTCGGTGAATCCGGGTACTTTGCCTATACCGATATGACGCTTGATTCCGTCAATACTGGCATTTCCCTTCTGCACCTCTTTAATCTGGCTGATCAAAGTGGGCTGGAGTTCTATGCTAGCCAAAAATCCTTCACTTACTAATTCCATTCGAAAAGCTTCCATCTCTTTGTGCAAACTTGGTTGCTCCTTCAAGATCATGGAGTTCAAGCGGCACGCCAATCTGCTAAGGGCATCGGCTACTACGTTGGCTTTACCTGGGTTATAGTGAATGTCCAGATCGTAATCCTTGATTAGCTCAATCCATCTTCTCTGCCTCATATTTAGCTCCTTCTGAGTGAATATATACTTTATGCTCTTGTGATCCGAATAAATCTCACAACGGTTTCCCATCAGGTAATGTCTCCATGTCTTCAGGGCTAGAACTACTACATGAAGTTCGAGGTCATGGGTTGGGTAGTTTTGCTCATGTTGCTTCAGTTGTCGCGATAGATAAGATATAACTTTGCCTTCTTGCATTAGCACACATCCGAGACCAATCTTGGATGTGTCACAATACACATCGAAGGGCTTCGTGATATCTGGCATGATCAAGATTGGGGCTAAAATCAATCTCCTCTTGAGTTCTTGAAAAATCACTTCACATTTGTCGGTCCATTCAAACTTCTTGTCCTTCTTCAGCAATTGGGTCATGGGTCTGGCGATACTAGAGAATCCTTCTACGAATTTGCGGTAATATCCCGCCAATCCGAGAAATGCACGAACTTGGGTTTGAGTGGTTGGGGCTTGCCAATCTTCTACATATTTCACTTTGGCAGGGTCAACGGCAATTCCACCGGCTGATACAATGTGACCGAGGAATCCTACCTCCTGTAACCAGAATTCACATTTGCTAAACTTGGCATACAACTGATGCTCTCTAAGGGTTCCAAGAATGGTCCTTAGGTGTAGCTCATGTTCTTCTTCTGATTTGGAATAAATCATAATGTCATTGATGAAAACAACGACAAACTTATCTAGGAAGTCCATAAAAATCTTATTCATGAGATTCATGAAATAATCGGGGGCATTGGTTAATCCGAAAGACATGACCGTATACTCATACAATCCATATCTGGTGGTAAAGGCAGTCTTTGGAATATCCTCTGCATGAATTTTGAGTTGATGATAGCCAGTTCTAAGATCAATCTTAGAAAACACTTTGGCACCGGTCAACTGATCAAACAAATCTTCTATCTTGGGCAAGGGGTACTTGTTCTTGATGGTGACATCATTCAATTTCCGATAATCCGTACACAAACGGTTACCTCCATCCTTCTTGTCCACAAATAAGACAGGTGATCTCCATGGTGACGCACTTGGTTGAATCAATCCAATTTCTAGCATGGAATCCAGTTGCTTCTTCAGTTCTTCTAGCTCCGACGGGTTCGTACTATAGGGTCTCTGGGCTATGGGTCCGGTTCCAGGGATTAGTTCGATGATAAACTCGATATCCCGATCTGGGGGCATACCGGGCAAAACATCTGGAAATACATCGGGGTATTCACAAACTATCCGGACTTGGTCAATGGTAGGTCGGGCTATACTCTTGTTACACTTGAATTGGCGAGGTAAGGTTTCAGATATATGCTCGACTGATATTCAGTGATCTTGGTCATAGTTATGGCTTTCTTGGCACAGTCAATTAATCCTTTATGTTTGGACATCCAATCCATTCCTAGTACTACTTCCAAATCTTTAGTTCCAAGTACTATCAGATTTGCATAAAAATCTATCCATGGATTCGGATAGGGACGGCTTTGCAAATTTGCCTAGCCTTGGTGGTTGATCCGGGAATTTGAACAATCATGACATGCTTCAGTTTGGTTGGTTGAATTTTACTAGTGCATGAAAATTCTTCGGTGACAAATGAATGCGATGCACCAGAATCAAACAACACTCTTGCAAGTACTTAATTGACAGAAAACATACCCAGCACGCCATCTGGCGCTTCCTGAGCTTCTTCAACATGCATGAGAAAAAGACGGCCATTGCGGTTGAGCGAATTCCCTGGGGCAAATCTTCTTCCTGGCTGAACACGACGCTGCTGCTGAGCTGGGACATTGGCATTGGGGGCTGTGGCATTCTTCTTGTTGGGGCACTTGTTGGAATAGTGGCATGTATTTCCACAGTCATAACAGGTCACTTGTGACTTGTCCTTGGCTGCTACAGGCACAACATTGCTTCCAGTCCTCGGGGCAGTGTTGGTGTTGGCGGTAACATTGTTATTGTTGAACTTGGGTGGGGCACGATTGAAATTGCTAGAGTTGCCGGGGTTGTTGTGGTTTCCTCCGGGTCTAGGGTTTCCACGGTTGGGATAGGTGGGACAGGTCATCGGGGTCTGTTGGTCCTTGGGGCAAATCCTGGAGATGGGTTAGGGCGATACTTTGGGGTCTGATGGGTTCCTGGTTGATGCATCATATGACGCTTGCGGTTCTCATTGGCTTGGTTGATCTTTCCTTCCATCTGGATAGCAGAGTCGACAAGGGCTTCAATATCCGCAAAGGGAATATTGACTAACACCATCTACATCTCATCATGCAGACCATTCAGGAATCTTTCTTTCTTCTTGGCTTCAGTGTCTATTTCATCCGGGGCATACCTAGCTAATGACAAAAAATTGTCACGGTATTCCACTACAGTCATCCTTCCTTGCTTTAGCTCTCTGAACTCGTCTCTCATTCTCTTGATCAAACCCGATGGCACATGGGTTCTGCTAAACTTGACCTTGAATTCCTCCTAGGTCATCATCTGGCCTCCGGTCATTGCGCGAACACTGTTCCACCATGCTCTGGCATCTCCGGCTAGATAGTGGGTGGCGAACAGGACTTTCTCGTTGTCTTCCACTCCTGCTACTTCTAAGTTATTTTCCATGGTTTGCAGCCAATCATCGGTGTCTAGGGGTTCCTCTGACTTAGTGAAAACAGGTGGGTTGGTATTCTGAAAATTCTTGAGCTTAGATCCATGGTGGTCCTGATTTCCATGGCCTTGGTTGTTATGGGCTAGCTGGGCTATCTACTGAAGGGTGGCTAGGTTGGCTTGACGTTTCGCTCTTTCATCTTCACGGTCAGAAGTCAACATTTGCAGAATCTGCAACATCGGGTCCGGGGATGAACCACTTCCTCCACGTGGCATCTGAAGATTGAGGTAGATCATGAGAAAAGAGGGAAATTTCTAAAGTTTTGGGTTTTTGAAAAGCTTTTAAAGTTTGACTCGGATTTTCTAGCAACTTGCTTTTTCATTCATTCATTCATTCATTCATTCATAGCACCCGATACAACACACACCACAACAAAGAAAAAAACAGATGGTTTTAAGAACCATTCTGAGAACTACGATACAGTGGGACCGAGTACTACTCACTATGTTGGTGCTCAAGTGCTAATATTCCTCGGAATCTGTGGCTTCGTCATCTTCATCATCATCGATGAAGGCGAAATCGTCCTCATCGGTGAAGAAATCCATAGCCTGATCCTCCAGAAAATCGTCGTCATCGCTGAGATAGGAGTAGGGGTCTCCACGAAGATCCTCTTCGGCATTCTCCCTTTCCTCCAACTGCATGTCTCTCTCGTGGATGGTCTCCTCCAGAGATGAGATGCGGTGGCGAAGACGGGCAATGATGCGCTCCTTCTTGTCGAGCTGACGGCGGCGAGACTTGCGAACCTGTGCTAGCATGGCGATGGTCTGGTCCTTTGTCTTGATGATGGCAGACTTGTGGTTGCAGTAGTCACGGCAGTTGTGCAACTCCTGCTGACGATCGTACATCATGAAGCTAAGGTGGTCCAATTGGGTCTTCAGCTCGGGGTGGTATGGGGCTTCCAGTGGTTGTCCATTTGCATCACGCCTTGGGCAAAACTCAAAGCGAGTACCCTTGATCTGATTGATGCTCTGCCCACACAGACGGGAAAGAGCTTCTTGCATGTCTCTGGCATGTCCATCGAGCCAGTTGTTTTCTCTCAAGGTAAACTGAATTCCCTCCGCAGTGGGAGGTTCAATCTTTCCTCAGAGACTTGCAACAATTAGCAACTGCAGATCTTCTCATCCTTGATCATTGAGCTGAGCTCCGAAGAACTCGGGGTGCGGACGCTCCAGAAGTTCCGAAAGCTGGTCCAAATACCTCTCAAAGATCAGGTCTCCTCCATTCCCCAATTGGTAAAACTTGATGTACTTCACGTCCATCTATAAGAATATAGGATGAGTAAGCTAGTAGAGTGATTAAGTGTGCCAAAATTTTATGTATTTGTTCCTTAGGGTTTCTGCCTCGGGGTGTTTATATAGGCAAAGTGTCAACACCCGGATTTTTCAATCCTAGATGCCTGTTATGCCATACATCGCAATCCTAGGATTACCATTTTTGCGAGACATAACAGAATTGGATACCATAGTACATCATCCATTACAAACGATACATAAGTTCTTACACAAATAGGGATCTCATGATCCAGTTCTTAATACAACATCAAGCAGCGGAATACGTAATAATAACGATAGCGTAGGCGAAGCTCCATCTTCGGGGTCACAGGCAATGCTGACGATGGGAGATGATCCTAGTTGTCGTAACCTTCCTGGGGTCCACCCTCTAGGTACTCCTCTTCATAGTCTGGCCATGGGAATAGCCAGGGACAAATCCATGAGTACTCTTTAAGTACTCGCAAACTAATACTAACAGGTAAAAGGGGTTTTTGGATAATAGGACACTAGGCTCTAGGGTTGTTTTGCAAAAGCCAGATTTATCTCTACGAAGTTCCAAAGCTAATCACAATTTTATAACTCCTAAGTGGGATCTTGTATTTCACATCACAACCCTGTTGTGGTCAAGTCAAAGTCTCAATTCATTTCACAAGTCATTTTGAAAAGTCTGACGGGGGAACAGTATGGCCACTCCAACTGTCCATAACCGCGGACGCGGCTATTCGAATAGTTTGACATTCTGCAGAGATTGTACACTTTCACCACAACATTCGATACACCCGTCAGGAACAAATCCTGAATTCACCATACTCAGTATGCGGATAATCAATCCTAACCTTTCAATTACACGCCCTAGTACAAGCACCTCTCCTGTGAGTTTGGCCTCCCAACCATGACCAACTGTCATCTTGGGTACTTGCACGCAGTGGACAATCTTCACAAGGTAGCCTCAGCTCAGACCTTGGCCGTGAGGGAACTAATACTAAGGTATATAAGTTTCCAGTCAAGCCCTACCCAATCTTCGGGTATTGTGGTTGTACGATAAAATTGGAATGGTATCGCATCCAGACAACCATCAGTTTTATAAAGGGCTAAGGCTCATGCCTCAACATTTTCATTACCAAAATCATCAGGTGTTTGGAAACACATGTCCAAAACATTTCAATAGAATGATCCATCATTCCAAGGTTTTCATAACCATTTTTCCACCAAGTATTCCCATCTAAAGTTGATCAAGTTTTATGCTTAGCACTAGCATCTACAGGTGGGGGTGAGCAATAATGAGGGGTCTTAAACTAGGGGAGTTTCAACTAAGTACACCTTCTATCTTAGGATGATATCAAGGTTTCTAACTTAGGCCAAATTTTATGCTCTTTATGCAACCTTCACATATCTTTCTAGTATCCACCAATCTCTTAAGTAAACTCTAAGTAAGCTTTGATAAAGAAATAAAGTAAGAAGCTTGCATGTAAAACTAGCATTGGTTTAATCAAGTGGGTATGATCACATATGCTTATGGCATATAGTGGGCATAGTAACAAGTAATGGTTTGTGGCATCAGTAGGGTATCTTGCGAGGGTTAGCTTGCATTGGTCCACTTAGTTAATAAAGCTTGCTAAAGTAGAAGGTCTTGCAAGTTTTAGCTTGCATTGGTATAGTATCATCTTGCTAAATTGCAAGTGTTAGCTTGCAAGGTTAATAGCTTGCATCAATATCAGTATAAGCTTGCCTTGTGCAGAGAAGTGGTTGAAGTTCTCCTCGGCTTCTTCTTCGTAGAATCCTCCTTCCTCCTTGTATCCTTGGTCGGTACTAGCGTCTATAAATAAATACGAGGTACACAATCACCAAACAATACTTAACTACTTGCAATAAGGACACACAAGGGTCCTATAGATGATCTAGCATCATCTCTAACATTACAAGATTAAAGCTTGGTTTAATTTCTTTTTATTTCTAGAAAAGTAATTTCTACTCATTGAAAAAACTACTTAAGATTTAATATTCTCCAAACCAAACATGGGATCATGTGGACACATGTCATCACCACATATTGTAGTCCAAGGGAATGTGATTTAAAGTGGTGTCACAATTTAATAAGGTTTTACCCTTTTATTTTAATTAATTAATGTGTCTAGAAATGCTTATGTAGCATTCTTTTATTACTTGAACATTATTTCTGCAAGTAAACCTATATATTTTTATATATTCTGAAAGGTATGGTTAAATGTGATTTTTGAGAGTTGGAATCAACTCAAAAGATATTATGGTTTAAATTTGAAAAATGTCTGAATGCAGAAAAGCTTCTGCCTTGTTATTTTTACCATGGGTGATCTATATATCCAAATCACTTGAATCCAACGGGCTTGGATTCAGCATTCTTAGACCTTTCTAACAAAATTGGTTTCATTCAATTTGGTTCACTGAATCGATCTGGGTTGAATTTTGAAGTTGGGTACGTGGAGAATCGGTAACACAATAGTGACCCTATGACACAAAATTTATTACAGCAAGCTCATAACTAAGCGAAGAGCCAAATTGTTAGAAGCAGAGGTCACTGATCACAAACATCAAACAATGGAAGGAAAATTATGCTATTAAGTATAGCAAACTTAACAAATGGCCTAAGAGACCTAAAGCATAAGATGACGTCCCAGCCCATAGATTCCAGGTTGCCGGCCGGGAACCCCAAGCTACTCGTCGGTGTCAATGTAGTACCAAACTGATCTTTCGGGAACACTTACTCTACCATAAGTATCAACAAAGCAAGGGTGAGTACAGGGTGTACTCCGCAAGACTTATGGCTGGTGGAGTTGTTTTGCATAAAGCCACTTTTGTTTATAAAATAAGAGGGAGGAGAAACTCGTCTAGTCAGAGTATTTTAAAAGGGGGTAAGAGAGCGACGTCTCCAAAATATTGATCATCATCTTTTGATCTCCACCAAATCATCATCATCTGAACCCTAACTAGGATCACCCCCTCGTACCCATGAGGAAGCATCCTTAAGCACATGTTGATCTGCCAAATTTTACGATTAGGTTAAAGTTCTCTATGATCTTAGAATCTGGTCACGAAGCGTTCATAACCGTGAACACGGATTTTCGAAAAGATATAACCCTGCAGGGGTGTGCAACTTTACCCACACGTACCAACCGACTCTTAATGCCAAGCTATTAGCCCTCTTCCTTGGAAGGATGGCAGAGGGTGGTTGGCCACGACCTTTACATTGCTTTCGCCGAGATCATGAGTCACGCAATAAGGATGGTTCCGCGGTAACAGGTGAAACCCCGAAGCCAGACCTTAAAGATGTGAGGTGAGGTTGGTTTGCCAGGGGCTCCATCGACCCTAAGCAACCCCGGCGACACTTACCTACCTGTTATGATGCACCTTTCACCCGCCAAATCCTTCAAAAGCTTTTCAATGCGTATGTCGAATGGAACGCCCAAACTATGTGACTCATGGAATCTACTAGGAAATTTAATCAGGCGAGGGGTTCCCAAGCCCCGTGTGGCTGTACGCTCATCTCGTTTCCAAAGGCAAGAACTCGGTTCCTAGTGGTGGCGAGCATGGGACTAGAAAAACCACATCCCACCATGGCCTCCCATATAAGCCTTAGCATGTTTAATCTCATATCACCTCTGATCTCATCTCATCATGTTCTCCTACCATACTAGATTCTCTGCATACGATACATCATCTGGATGAACCAGTATAGACAGCAATGCATGGCTAAGCAGGACACATATATAAGCTCCAGCAGTGCACACAAGCCAAACCTAGTTATGTGAGGAGCAGTGGATCAGGTAATATAAGCTCAAAGGAAGTAATGCAGTAGATAGGATACTTTATCTATCGATAAAAGACCATAGTAGAATCGTATGCATCATGGCAGGAATTGAAATGCTTTCGAAATCATAGGATTATATCATGGTGGGGCTATGCTTGCCTTTGCCTGCTGATAACCAAAAAGCAGATCTTTGTAGATCTTGTACTTGACTTGGTTACAGTTGGTCAAGTATTGGTCTTCGAGCTTCGACGGTGTTGATCTCTGACTTTGATCTCGATCTCGATCTCGTATTCTACCGGAAAGAACCAAACACCACAAAGAGAGGGAAACAATCAACACATGGCATCGATGCAATTCTCAAGAAAGGATGATGATATGACAAGTTAAATTGTGTTGAAAAGTAACCCTAAGACATGCTTGACAATTTAATCGGTGTTCTGAGGGGTATAAACCCTAATTCGGGAAAACTCTGGATATATATGAGAGGGGTTGGTTTGTTCTTCTAATTAAACTTGTCATGTAAGTTGCGTAACAATGCATGATTATAGCTTAAAGAGTTAGATCTCATTTTTCTGAACATTTTGATATATTATACATATTTTTCTGATAAACAGATAATTAGATATTGAATTTACAAGTTTTTCTTCATTTTCTAAAAATATTAAACTAATTAAATTTGATTACTGCATCACGCTTATGTCAGCACAGGGGTGGATGTCATTTTTCACTAGGGCTTGGTCTAGCCCCAGTCACTGACTTTGGGCCCTGGGTCGAGTGTAACACCCTCGCCTGATAAGGCTGAGTTCATGTGTATAGTGCCAATCCCTGGATCGGTTCACTGGCACACACAGTACAAAATGATACAAAATATAACTGTGCATCATAAATACAACGAATATAATCCAGAATTTACATTATTTATTCAAGTACACAGCGGAAAACGAATACAAGGTAGATCTCCATCCTCCAAACGTGCCACAGGCGAACAATTATTGAGTGGAGTCTCGCGACCTATGAACGATCACTCAGATACTATATAACCTGCAACATGAAACGTTGCAGCCACGAATGGTCAATACATTGAATGTATGGCAAGTAGGCTAAAGTGGTTAACAACAGATCTATCAACTACATGCTTATTTGGCCAAGTGGAGTTCAGGCTCATTTGCATAAAGCAACAGTTTTATCCTAACATTTGTCACAAAGTAGTTTTCCAATACGATATATAGGACACTCTGGTTCACTCCCAGGTGCTCCTACCCAATTATGTTCACCCAACAAGTTTTAAGTAATTAAGAAATAAGGATGAGTGAGAAATATCATAGCATCAGTATCAGGTCACTCAAATTGTCCATAACAAGGGACACGGCTAAGCACTTAGTTTATACACACTGCAGGGGTTAGTACACTTTACCCATGTGACTTGGCCATCCCAGCTCGTACCACCACTCTCATATTGGGTGATGATAGGGAGAAGTCCAAGAAAGAACCGTTCGGGAAGTAGCTCCCCAAACCCGACATGCACCAGTCCAACCTACACTATCTACATCTCTGGATACGTGGGTTCGGGTTACCACAACCTACTGAGTTCAACCAATCGCCCATTTCATTATTGGCACATGGTTGCACACGAAAGCTACCAACAAAGAAACCAATCCTTTCTCAGTGTCCTGGGCGGCATTCCCCACCATAATCCACACTCGATGACCCAATCAATGCCATTCCGCCCAGGTGGTTCATTAAAACATGTTGGTTTGTCATTTAGCAAAACATAAGCCTTTCAAAACATATAACTTTTCATGATGTGATTCCCTTCCTCGTCTAAATAGCATAGCTAAGCAATCTACCAATACGATGGCTCATAAACAAGGAATACTAGGGAATAATATGGGACATAGCATAGCATATACACATCAATTCCTACATATGCAATTCTACAAAACATCTACAATGCATAGGAAAATAATAGGACATTTATGACCAAGATAGCACCACATGCCTTTGTTGTAGATGTAGTCGATTAGATAATCCTTACAATTATATTGGCCTCTTTTGTAATAACCACAATACTTGCAATCATAGTAGTTGCAATCACAATAGTTGCACTCCTCGCAATCTAGCGTTTGAAGCAAACACAACAAACACCATTCAAAACATTGCAAACATACAACAGTGCAACATTACAAGAAAACAATGATGAACAGATACATGCATGATGATTTAATGAGTCACAATGGTTGCATTTAGTGTTCTGAACATAGTTAGATTACATGATGCATGTGGAAAGTCATTTATTGCACTAAAGCTTTTATTACTAAAGTTGTATCGATTTAATATGGTGTATACCACTTTAATTGAACTAAATATGTTTATGTCGTATTAAATTGTGAACTAGATGCTACTGGATAGAGGTAATGCAATTTAGAGACAGTGGCAATTTGAATCACCTAAAAAGGAGTTATAGATATTTTCCTATGATTAAAACACTATTTCAATGGGTTTAAATATTTCTATATGAATTTCTGTTTTAATAGTACCAAATAATTTGTCATGCAATTTCTCTGTATAGATATTGTCAATACAAAACCTTAGCACTTGGATTCACCCTAATCAGAGTTATAGATCTTTTTGTATGATTTAAATAGTGTTTAATGGGTTTTAAATGATTCATATAGTTTCTCTTCTCAAAAAATCAAACTAAAATTATATCTGTAATCTCCACGGAATTGTGATTTCAGGGACATATTATTTGTAATTTTCTGAATAGTATTTATTTTCTTATGAATTTATTACTCTAAATAAGCCATTAAACCATTTAAATCTTCACGGCAAAACCTTAAAGTCAAAGGCTGAACTAATTACATATTGATGATCTACATGGAACCAGCTTTCCATCGGTATTTCATTTATATTTTTGTGACAAACAATTAATTTACTATGAATTTAATGATTTATAAAGCCATTAAAACTAATTAAACTGCTACAGGTAAAATATTCGGCAAAGGCTAGATCCAACCAGATATTATTAATGTACATTACAGTAGCTTCAATTTGATATATTGTTCATATTTTTCAGAGTTACAGATAATTTCTTATGAATTTATTAACCTAAAAGACCATTAAAACTAATTAAATTACTGCAGTAACCACGTACAGTAAAAGTTGGATCTATTCTGATAAGATTATTCTCCATAAAATTATCTTTAATTTGATATATTATACGCAATTTTTGGACGTGGTATGAATTTCTAATGAATTTTACAAGTTAGACCTATAATATGCAATTTTAAATTCGAACAGAATATTCCAGAGAATATTCCGCTGACTGGACAGGTTGACTTTTGCATGCTGACTAGGACTAGATGTTGACCTGACGTTGACGTGGCGTTGATGAGGAAGCTGACCGGGATGACGAAATGGCACGCACCGGTTTGATTGGATCTCGACCGTCCGGATAGGATCCGGTGGCTAGAAGAAGAGATTGACCCGATTTTGGCCCAGAATAGACAAGAAATAGATCTGTGTTATATAGACAAATCCGTAGGTCAAATTGAAAAACTTACAACATGAAAGTTATGAGGAATCATTATTCCTACCTTCTCACCAAAGGAATTTGGATTTGAAGAAACGAGCGCGAGTACATCTTGGATTTACACCGTCAGATCTGAAGTATTGCGATGCGAAATTCTCCGGCTATGATGGATGAAAAGAGGTGAGGTTTCTTGAGATTGAAAGATTTCGATGAGTTCTACAACTTTTGTTTTTTGACCGAAGGAAAACAATAAAGTCTAGATGGGTTAAAAAGCGAAATAAGATTCGGGCATATGTAGATTCAAGATTTCGAGGAGAGAAACCCGTACAGTTGTGGCTCCACGAGTTTATATGGAGGTTTGGGACGGTGTAGAGATAGGCCTTGGAGTAGGGAACAAGTAGAAACAAACGGAAGTCGATTTGGAGTTATAGATAAAAAGTTATGAGAGTTTGAGTAGAGATAGGTTTGACAAAACAGATTTCGCACGGAAATTAAAGCGGACCTGGGCACGATCGGTCATGTACGTGCCTCGCCTGGCTCGGTCGGTCCTGGTGGGCCGGCCCGTTTAAGTTTTTTTTTACTTGTTTCCCTCATATCTTTTGCATACGAACTCCAAATGATATGATTCTTGTTTCTAAATTTTTCTAAAATCGAATAGATTATTATAGGATCAAACTTGTAATCTTTTTACTAGTTTGGAAGTAGTGGATTTATAAATCCTTGTATATTCCATTTTATTTATATCTTTATTTGTTTGTATTTATTCCATAACTTTTTCATACTAGCTCCAAATAAGCTTAATTTTGTTTCTAAAATTTTGTAGTATTAATTGGACCTCTTTAGGCTATAATTATCAATAATTTATGCCTTAGCAACAGTGAGTTTTATAAAGTCAATTTAATTACCTTTAGGAACATTTGGGCGAATCAACTATAGGATTTAGATACCAGGATTTGGATTCAGTTTGTGAGAACCTTGCATGGATGTAATGAAATGCTTATGAATGCTTCATGATTTTCATTTTTGAAATCTTGCACACCAATTCTACAATCCATAATCAATCTATGCCCTTTTGCCTATATGGCTACTTAGGTCATAACAAAAGAATATAATATTTTGAATTCAAGGTTGAGAGGATTTTCTATTCAAAAAGTTTCTTATCTTTGAGAATTTTCAACATAGTCAAACAATCAATCAAACTTATTTATTTATTTCTTATTCCAAAATTAGGAGAATTTTGGTATGTTACAGACTACCACCCTTAAAAGAAATCTCGTCCCGAGATTTGGGAAGGCTAGAAAGAAAGAAAGGTTTGAGATCCGTTAGGTTGCTACCGCCCTTAAAATAAAATTGACTAGGTCATTTCTCGAGGATTCACTTAGCTTAGATTGGTTCTCCTTTAGACTTTTATTGGCACAATGTCTCTAGCACATTCTAAACATCATGATTGATAGTTTCCAAGAAAGCACTTCTTAAACTAGCAAAACTCTCATGGTGGGCAAATAGGGAGCGTTTACTTCACGGTGCCCATAATTCACGGTTGGGATTCATCCTTACTGTGCATTCCTACGCTTAGCACTGGGTGCTTTTATAAAGGGGGGAATATACCATTCTAAGGTCTAGGCTTAACACCGGCTCTTTGCTAAGGTTGAAAAGACACTCAAGATTCGGAAAGCCAACAGTACAAGAGCGAATAATAAGAGTAGTAGGAATGGTGATCAATCCATCCTGTACCCAAATCATTACCCTGTATGAGGATCGGTGAATCATGTTTTTCTATCACTCGGGCATTCTCACTTGCCTTCAAGAATGTTTCCATGGGCACGAACTAATGCTCTATGTAGACTCCCATGTATTCAATCAACAAAGCTACTACTAAAACTAAACTATCGATACTTCAACTTTCGGGTTGCGTAATCTACTACATAACATCATTTCAACACTTCGTACTTCCACATCCTTCTATTGCATTAGATGAACTATTCTCCTTTGTCGATGCATTATGTTGTAAAAATTTCCACTTAACACATCATTATATCTCCAAGGGTTCAAGATAGGGAAGAATAGATTCTATAGGAAAGAAACGACTGAGAAAATAATCCTACCCATAACTATATAAAGCAATCAATGTCACAAACAAGGAAACAATCATAGGAGATCAACCCACAATCAAACACTTTCATAATAACATTATAGGGGTCTAAATATAGCAGTATATAACCACAAAATAGTTTGAAAGCATTGGGAACAATACTAGAGTAAAACATAGCAACATATAAGCACTAAACTAAATCTGTCAAAATAGTACAGCAGACTTCACGAATTTGTTTGACCAACCTAAACTCGTCAGGAATTTTAGCCAATTTTTGTTCATGTACTACAGGTAATTACGCTCCAGATCCTATTTTTTTTTTATTTTTCTAAGTTACCAATAAAATATGAAAAATCGCGCGGTACAACAGGTCAGGCAGAAAACTGCAGCAGTAATCCCACGAATTTCAATCAATTCACACCATTAAGATAATTTTAAAACCACACGAAAACTCCAGAAACTTTAGAGTTTTAAAACAACAGATCCTAAACAAGGCATCACACGATATGGTTCGGTACAAACAAGCAAGCAACCTATATTGTCATACCCAATAAGTTGGTAAGAACAATATGCTAACACGATAGCGATGATCTCCTAAAGAGATAAAATATGGTGGTATAGACCTAACCAAACTTGATGAGATGTTTATTTATGCCGTATTATTTGTTCTTTTACTTATCTAACTCTCATATAGTTATCATAAAAATGGGCAACTACAAATTTTGAACAAGAAGAGATTATAGAAAACATAGACAAGGAATATAAGAGCTCTAATAAGTAGATAATATGATAGTTCCCCTAATAGAGGTCTTCTATTGCTAATCCATTTCTAAGGTCACGATCCTACAGTCAACACACAGCTCTGATACCATCTTGTAACACCCTCGCCTGATAAGGCTGAGTTCATGTGTATAGTGCCAATCCCTGGATCGGTTCACTGGCACACACAGTACAAAATGATACAAAATATAACTGTGCATCATAAATACAACGAATATAATCCAAAATTTACATTATTTATTCAAGTACACAGCACAAAAACGAATACAAGGTAGATCTCCATCCTCCAAACGTGCCACAGGCAAACAATTATTGAGTGGAGTCTCGCGACCTATAAACGATCACTCAGATACGATATAACCTGCAACATGAAACGTTGCAGCCACGAATGGTCAATACATTGAATGTATGGCAAGTAGGCTAAAGTGGTTAACAACAGATCTATCAACTACATGCTTATTTGGCCAAGTGGAGTTCAGGCTCATTTGCATAAAGCAACAGTTTTATCCTAACATTTGTAACAAAGTAGTTTTCCAATACGATAAATAGGACACTCTGGTTCACTCCCAGGTGCTCCTACCCAATTATGTTCACCCAACAAGTTTTAAGTAATTAAGAAATAAGGATGAGTGAGAAATATCATAGCATCAGTATCAGGTCGCTCAAATTATCCATAACCGGGGACATGGCTAAGCACTTAGTTTATACACCCTGCAGGGGTTAGTACACTTTACCCATGTGACTTGGCCAGCCCAGCTCGTCCCACCACTCTCATATTGGGTGATGATAGGGAGAAGTCCAAGAAGGAACCGTTCGGGAAGTAGCTCCCCAAACCCGACACGCACCGGTCCAACCTACACTATCTACATCTCTGGATACGTGGGTTTGGGTTACCACAACCTACTGAGTTCAACCAACCGCCCATTTCATTATTGGCACATGGTTGCAAACGAAAGCTACCAAACAAAGAAACCAATCCTTTCTCAGTGTCCTAGGCGGCATTCCCCACCATAATCCACACTCGATGACCCAATCAATGCCATTCCGCCCAGGTGGTTCATTAAAACATGTTGGTTTGTCATTTAGCAAAACATAAGCCTTTTAAAACATATAACTTTTCATGATGTGATTCCCTTCCTTGTCTAAATAGCATAGCTCTACCAATACGATGGCTCATAAACAAGGAATACTAGGGAATAATATGGGACATAGCATAGCATATACACATCAATTCCTACATATGCAATTCTACAAAACATCTACAATGCATAGGAAAACAATAGGACATTTATGACCAAGATAGCACCACTTGCCTTTGTTGTAGATGTAGTCGATTAGATAATCCTTACAATTATATTGGCCTCTTTCGTAATAACCACAATACTTGCAATCATAGTAGTTGCAATCACAGTAGTTGCACTCCTCGCAATCTAGCGTTTGAAGCAAACACAACAAACACCATTCAAAACATTGCAAACATACAACAGTGCAACATTACAAGAAAACAATGATGAACAGATGCATGCATGATGATTTAATGAGTCACAATGGTTGCATTTAGTGTTCTCAACATAGTTAGATTACATGATGCATGTGGAAAGTCATTTATTGCACTAAAGCTTTTATTACGAAAGTTGTATCGATTTAATATGGTGTATACCACTTTAATTGAACTAAATATGTTTATGTCGTATTAAATTGTGAACTAGATGCTACTGGATAGAGGTAGTGCAATTTAGACACAGTGGCAATTTGAATCACCTAAAAAGGAGTTATAGATATTTTCCTATGATTAAAACACTATTTCAATGGGTTTAAATATTTCTGTATGAATTTCTGTTTTAACAGTACGAAATAATTTGTCATGCAATTTCTCTGTATAGATATTGTCAATACAAAACCTTAGCACTTGGATTCACCCTAATCGGAGTTATATATCTTTTTATATGATTTAAATAGTGTTTAATGGGTTTTAAATGATTCATATATTTTCTATTCTCAAAAAATCAACCTAAATTTATATCTGTATTCTCCACGGAATTGTGATTTCAGGGACATATTATTTGTAATTTTCTGAATAGTATTTATTTTCTTATGAATTTATTACTCTAAATAAGACATTAAATCATTTACATCTTCACGGCAAAACCTTACAGTCAAATGCTGAACTAATTGCATATTGATGATCTACATGGAACCAGCTTTCCATCGGTATCTCATTTATATTTTTGTGACAAGCAATTAATTTACTATGAATTTAATGATCTATAAATCCATTAAAACTAATTAAATTGCTACAGGTTAAATATTCGGCAAAGGCTAGATCCAACCAGACATTATTAATGTACATTACAGTAGCATCAATTTGATATATTGTTCATATTTTTCGGAGTTACAAATAATTTCTTATGAATTTATTAACCTAAAAGACCATTAAAACCAATTAAATTACTGCAGTAACCACGTACCATAAAAGTTGGATCTATTCTGATAAGATGATTCTACGTAAAATTATCTTCAATTTGATATATTATATGCAATTTTTGGACGTGGTATGAATTTCTAATGAATTTTACAAGTTAGACCTATAATATGCAATTTTAAATTCGAACGGAATATTCCAGAGAATATTCCGCTGACTAGACAGGTTGACTTTGCATGCTGACTGGGACTAGATGTTGACCTGACGTTGACATGGCGTTGATGAGGAAGCTGACCGGGATGACGACATGGCACTCACCGGTTTGATTGGACCTCGACCGTCTCGATAGGATCCGGTGGCTAGAAGAAGAGATTGACCCGATTTTGGCCTAGAATAGACAAGAAACAGATCTATGTTAGAGAGACAAATCCGTAGGTCAAAATGAAAAACTTACAACATGAAAGTTGTGGGGAATCATTATTCCTACCTTCTCACCAAAGGAATTTGGATTTGAAGAAACGAGCACGAGTACATCTTGGATTTACACCGTCAGATCTAAAGTATTGCGATGCGAAATTCTCCGGCTGTGGTGGATGAAAAGAGGTGACGTTTGTCGGGATTGAAATATTTCGATGAGTTCTACAACTTTCGTTTTTTGACCGAAGGCAAACAACGAAGTCTAGATGGGTTAAAAAGCAAAATAAGATTCGGGCATATGTAGATTCGGGATTTCGAGGAGAGAAACTCGTACAGTTGTGGCTCCACGTGTTTATATGGAGGTTTGGGACGGTGTAGAGATAGGCCTTGGAGTAGGAAACAAGTAGAAACAAACGGAAGTCGATTCGGAGTTGTAGATAAAAAGTTATGAGAGTTTGAGTAGAGATAGGTTTGACAAAACAGATTTCGCACGGAAATTAATGCAGACCTAGGCACGATCGGTCATGCGTACGCGGCCTGGCTGATTCGGTCCGAATTGGGCCGGTCCGGTTTTAGTTTTTACTTGTTTCCCTCATATCTTTTGCATGCGAACTCTAAATGATATGATTCTTGTTTCTAAATTTTTCTAAAATCGAATAGATCATTATAGGATCAAACTTGTAATCTTTTTACTAGTTTGGAAGTAGTGGATTTATTAATCCTTGTATATTCGATTTTATTTATATCTTTATTTGTTTGTATTTATTCCATAACTTTTTCATACTAGCTCCAAATAAGCTTAATTTTGTTTCTAAAATTTTGTAGTATTAATTGGATCTCTTTAGGCTATAATTATCAATAATTTATGCCTTAGCAACAGTGGGTTTTATAAAGTCAATTTAATTACCTTTAGGAACATTTGGGCGAATCAACTATAGGATTTAGATACCAGGATTTGGATTCAGTTTGTGAGAACCTTGCATGGATGTAATGAAATGCTTCATGATTTTCATTTTTGAAATCTTGCACACCAATTCTACAATCCATAATCAATCTATGCCCTTTTGCCTATATGGCTACTTAGGTCAAAATAAAAGAATATAAGATTTTGAATTCAAGGTTGAGATGATTTTCTATTCAAAAAGTTTCTTATCTTTGAGAATTTTCAACATAGTCAAACAATCAATCAAACTTATTTATTTATTTCACATTCCAAAATTAGGAGAATTTTGGGATGTGACATCGGGGCAATAGGTGATCGAGGAGATCATGGAGGTGCTCCAGCGCTTCTCAGAGAGGCTCGGGGTGGTTGGGAACGGCGAGGCGTCGGCGAGCTGCGATGCTAGGGTTTTGGGCTTGAGCGCGCGGGAGCCAGAGAGAGCTCCAGAGGGAGGAGGTGACCAGGGAAGGGAGAGAGAGGCGTGCGGTTGCTCCTTATCCTCATCCAGGGGCGGCGGGGCGCATCGCGGTGGCTGGAGGTGATCGACGGCAAGCGATGTGACACCGAGCTGCTTCTCGTCGTCAATGAAGACAACGAGGGCGAAACGATATGTGGCACGGGCCGCATTGGGCTGCTGGTGGGCCATGGGGTGCTGCGCGGGCGACAGAGATAGGAGAGGGAAGACATGGGCTCAGCCCAGATTAGTTGCTGCTGCTATTTTTTTCCTAAAAGCATTTTTCCAATTTCTGTTTTCACTTTCCCTTTTGCAAACCCATTTCAAAATTGTTTTTGATCATTTCAAAAATACCAGAACACTTATAAAATATATAAAAGATTGTGGGGCCCTTATAACAGTTTGGCTCCACATATTTTGATAGGTTTCGAAATTCAAACCATTTGAATGTGTTTCAAAGAGAGGGAAGTAAACTAGGGTTTTAGGGTTTTGGCTTTATTTCTTCAATGTAAATTTTAAGACATGATGCTCATGATGCACAAAACAAACCCTAATATAGGTTAAATAAAACTGGGATGTTACAACAGTTGTTGGGCCTCCAATTGCAGAGGTTTGTAGTACAGCAGCAAGTTTCCCTTAAGTGGATTACCCAAGGTTTATCGAACTCAGGGAGGAACTAGTCAAAGGTATCCCTCTCAAGAAACCCTACAATCAAGATACAAGAAGTCTCTTGTGTCCCCAACACACCCAATACACTTGTCAAGTTTATAGGTGCACTAGTTCGACAAAGAGATAGTGAAATACAAGTGGTATGGATGATAAACGATGCCAGGAAAGAGCTTTTGACGGGGAGGAGAAGGTTGAAGCCCTCATGTATATCCCCGGTAACAGCCCCAGAAAAGACTTTGATGGTGTGGAAGAGACTAAAGCAAGCAAACATGTAACAGATCTAGTTGTAAATGTTGCTTCAATGTTTAGAAATAAGGCCTACGGATCATACTTTCACTAGTGAACACTCTATCATATAAATATATTCTCTTCATGATTCTACCCTGAACTACTCTCCGGTTGAACACTCTAATCCATGGTAGGGCTATAACAGCACTCCTCAAAGTCCGCCTTCCCCATCTAGATAACCCCACACTGTCACCTTGAGCGATAGATGCTACCAACAAACACCACAATTTCATAGTGACATCCAACTCCAAATATAACTCATGATAAGTATTTGTAAACTCTAGCCTAAGTGCCACCATGGCGTGCACGATGTCACTTTCACACACGTGGGGAGATCCGGAGATCTACTAAAGCACTTGTGTATTTATGTAGACTCTAGCCTAAGTGCCACCACGACGTGCACGCTGTCACTTTCACACACGTGGGGAGAGCAGAGATCTATTAAAGCACTTGAGTAGCAGAGCAGATCTACTTGATTACAAAGCTCATGATCACAATATGATCATGCATAGAGAGAGATATATAAACATAGCTACCGGTAGAGCCCTTAGCCTCGAGGAAGAAATACTCCCTCCTTATAATGGGAATCAGCAACGGCAATGGAGATGGTGATGGAGATCGATGGAGATGGCTCCCGGGGCACTTCCCTGTCCCGGTAGAGTGCCGAAACAGATACTTTTGTCCCATGAATCTCCCCTTCAGTGGCGGTGGCAATGCAGAGCTTTTCGTGGATTTTTTCCCCCCGTTACGGTTTACGTCTCGGGGAGACGTATAAGTAGGCGAAAGGGCAAGGTCGGTGGAGCCTCGAGGGGCCCACACCTAGGGCTGGCATGGCCAGGGGGACCCGTGCCACCCTAGGGTGTGGCCACCTCCTGGCCCCCCTTCGTCTGTCCTTCTGGCTCCATGTTCGCTCCGGAAAAATAGTAACTTTGGCTTTTGTCCCGTCCAATTCCGAGAATATTTATTTTCTAGCTTTTCTAAAACCAAAAACCGTAGAAAATAGGCAGGTGGCACTGTGGCCTCTTGTCAATAGGTTAGTTCTGGAAAGCGTATATGAATGCCTCAAAGTGTAGAAAAAACATAAGACAAATGATATAAAACAAGCATGGAGCATAAAAAATTATAGATACGTTTACGACGTATCAAGCATCCCCAAGCTTAACTCCTGCTCGTCCTCGAGTAGGTAAGTGGTAAAAAGAATAATTTTTTAGGTGACATGCACCATCACAATCTTGATCAAACCATTTGTAAAGCATTGATAGCTGGGATCAAAGTACTCTAAACATGAGCATGAAAGATGTTGCACCCCGGATTTATAGTCCGAGAATACCCATTATGCATACAATTCACATTCCCATGATTAGTGAGTCATGAGCATAACTGACCAGTATCATTACATCATCCAGACAATAACGATTACAAAACTTACAAGGTGGCCATTATGGAAAATACAACTCAAGTAGTGGAAGTCTTCAAGCGCAGAGCCCATGCCATGCCTTAACCTACAGGCGACTGACTAGGAAGACGGCCTAGCTCGCATAGATGTCAGCACCTTCATCACTTCTTAACATCTGCAATCTGGCCAAGTAAATATCCAGGGACAAAGCCGTGAGTACTTTGAATGTACTCACAAACCACCGAGACAAGGTAACAAGATAATGCATATTGGGTTGTGGCGAGATATCTCTACACTATAGTTGTTTCTACAAAGCCTAACATTGGCATCTCTATATCTTTGTTGAAAAAGAGCTTTTGGAAAATATGCCTCCTTTTAGAAAGTCTGGATATCCCCATATCCTTGTTAAAATCTTTGTTGAGAATAGTTTTATAGTAAAACCCTTTTTAAAACATCTTTGACCATTTCTGGTCAAAGCCAAACTCGTTCTTATCTTTCCTCGTGACCAAGTCACATCCTTTTTATTCCTCTCAAACATATCCCAAGGGTACTCCTAGAAATCACCATTCCAACCATCCTTGACCGTGGACACGGCTATTCGAATAGATTAGACTCTGCAGATTTTGTGCACTTTACCCACAAGAATCAATACATCTGCCAGGATACAACCACGGCCCTCTACACACGGTAGATGGGGGTTCGGATAATCAAACCTAACTTTTCATGTGTCCATCTGTCGTCGGATTGTCGACAAGTACGCCATAGGGGGTCCTAGTGGCATTGGAAGGATGGGGTGTGAGACGTCAGATGTTCCAGGAGCGGTGAGCACAAGTTTACCCAGGTTTAGATCCGACTACGGTGATCGGATCCTACTCCTTCTTGCAATCCAGTAATATATCAGTGTAAGCCGGATGTTACAGAGGATTACAAGATAGGTTCGCATGTGTGAGTTGGTTGTGGTTATGTATCAAGTTGTTGCCCTAAAGGCTCCCATAGGGACGGTTTATATAGTCACCGGGGACTAGGGTTACAGGGAGAGACCTACTCGGCTACGTTACAGAGTCGGTAACTATGTACAGCTTGGACTACAAGTAATACTACAGGCTTAAGTCAGTAACTCTTCTGGGCCTTGTCGTAGCCGGAACTGGCTCCTCCTCTTTCTCTGACTGGGCCGCCCGTGAAGCAAAGCTCTAACCCGTTGGTAGGCCACCCTGGTCAGCGAGTCATGTGGGTATACCCGGAAAGTATATCCCCAACAGTAGCCCCCGGAAGTCTCCAAGATCTGAAGTTAAATAATCGTCTAGCTTGATGGTTTCTTCGTCTTGAGAACTTGAAGGGTTCCCAAAAACTTCTTTCATTGATGTAGGATTCCGAGTCAATCAAGTCGGATATATTTTGCTCTGACCTTGATCTTTTCCTTGCTTGATTTGAAACATAAGCCAGATTTTCAGTGGTGTGCTGACTGACAACTTTACAGGCCAGGTCCTGTCACTAACAGGATTTCCATCAGCATGACCGTTGGTGGGTCCGTCCTTTACGGAACAGAACGTTGTTTTAATGCCTGCACGAAAATCAAGGGGGCGGAAAAGTCGCGAGGAAGCTAACTACCACTCTACTATACGCGTGGTGATAATCGCGCGTCTCACTGCACGAATCTTGACGCAAAGATAAATAAAGAGGAGAGAAAGCCCTTCTTCTCAGATTCACTTCTCATTCGATTCATTCATTGCTTCCTCGTACTCCTCGAGCTCTCCGCACCAGTTCCCATCTGCACACCGTTGAGAAAAATCGCTCCTTCCCCCCCACCAACCCTTCTTCCTCCAAGATCTATGGCATCTGCCTCAACCTCTAGAGCGGCAACGGCAGGTTCGTCGACGGCGGAAGATAAGATGCGGTGTCTTTGGATCCCCAGCGCCATGGATACCGCGGAGCTCCAAGTCATGGAGGATGAGGGGTTCATCGTCGCCGGTGCGTGGTTGAGCGCCTTAGGACACGACATCTCTGCACCGCTCGACGATGAGAGGGTGCTGTTCGGCACTCACGTCAACCGTGGCCTCAGCTTGCCACCGTCGGACTTCTTCGTCGAGGTCCTCAACCATTACGGTGTGCAACTCCACAATCTTCCTCTCAACTCTCTGCTTGAGCTTAGTGGTCATGCAGCTCTGTGCGAGGGGTTTATTGGCATTAGGCCAAGTCTCACCCTTTTCCGGTACTACTATGGTACTCGGAAGAATTCCATCAGTGCCAGTGTGCCTTATGTCACCGACACT
Organism: Avena insularis; assembly: GCA_023614405.1. NCBI lineage: Eukaryota > Viridiplantae > Streptophyta > Magnoliopsida > Poales > Poaceae > Avena > Avena insularis. Next base: position 184,520,939 of record CM042687.1, on the reverse strand, counting down.
CTTAGCTTAGTCCTTAGGAGGAATCGAATCTATCCTAGGATCAACGCTAGCGAGTCCGTCAAATGCTGGGCTAGAACTTTCTTCTATCATAAGGATATTCCGGCTCCGGGAAAGGCGGAAGGTCTTCTGGCGTTTGTCAACGGCGTCGCTCCCCATCAAGATTCATGGGACGCGGAGGCACCGGAGCTGTCAGATATTTTGATCCTTGCCAAAAGGCAGATCGAGTATTTGATGAAGCATGAGGGACTCCGTGGATCCGACTTGATCCACTGCTGGCTGGAGCGCCGGATTCAGCCTCTCCAGCATCACGGAGATCGCCTAATGCACCAGATCACGAGCGACAAGAAGGACAAGATGAGGATCAGTTCTAGCCGGCTCACGCCGAAGGATTAAAAGACCCTCATGCAATTCTTGATCAAGGAAAGAGTGGAACAGAAAGTTCTGGAAGTTTCCCTGAAGATGTCTACGACCAACCGTCCTCTGACTCCGATAAACATTTGGACTTTGCTTTTTGTGTTTCGTTGTTCTTTTTGGTTCTTTCTCCGACTCTATTTTCATCGATGCTTTTCAACTTTGTCAGCTCGAGAAACTCTCTGAGTCCGAGCTAGCTCCACTAGAGGGCTATGCTTCAGACGGCCCGGAGGCGACGGAGGATGATGAGGTGCAAGAAGTTGCCGCCCCTACCTCCAAGAAGCACAAGGAGAAGTAAGTTGTTACTGCTGGTAGCCAAGTGCTGCCAGTAGTTAAAAAGTAAGCAAATCACCTTTCATTTTTAGTACTCATGTACCTTTGTTATCTTTCCAGAGCACACCTAAATTTTAGGATTTCCGTGTTCTAGAGCTAAATCAGTGTTGAAGAGCAAGATAAAGCCGGACAGCAAGCCGGGCAAGCAGATGCGTCAGCAGAAGCTTGTTATCTCCCCTGTTGTGCCGCCGTCGACCCCATCCACTACCCCGTCAGCACAGGGAGCTTCTGCTTCCCCTGATGCTGGCAAGATCTCTAAATCACTGGTCACCATTGATGACCAGGCAATTAACAAGGGTGAACCCGTAAAGGGTAATGATCCCATGGTAATGACCAAAGGAATGGTGGATAAGGTGGTTGACTCTGTTGTCCCTGGCCTGAAGAAGAAATAAAAGGAAGAGATCCTCAGGCTGGCTCAATCACGTCTTGAGAAGCAAACCTTGACTCCAGAGGCAGCGAGCCAAGAGGAGGAAGACGTCAAGCTGGTTAGTCTCCTGGACCAAATTTTGGTCCGGGATGCTAAAGTCGCTTCAGGCGAACTTCCAGCGACGGATGTTCCGTCCCTCACCCTTACCGAGAAGGTGTTTCACAGCACCAAACTCGGATTTGAAAAGTTGCACCTAGAACACATTGTAAGTTTCTGATTCTTATTTGTATTTATTATCATATCCTCTAGCCCCCAAGCATAAAGTTGGATAAACATTGCTGGATCCGGATTGATGCTTTTAGGTTGCAAAAGAACGATGTAGTTTAGCCCCCAAGGCTCGTGCTATAATTTTACTTAGTTAAACTTACAGCCCGAGTCTTAGTAGCCTTCTGGCGGTATTCCGTCTCTAAACTTACAGGAAATTGCATCTTCCAACCAAGAATTGCTCAAGAATATTTCCAATAAGTGCAAAGAAATTAAAGCTTTGCGCCTTGAAAATTCTAAGTTAAAAATTGAGAAAGATGAAGCAGAAGGTAAATTTTTTCGGCTTCCTCTTTGTCAGTTATCTGTTTTGTCATAGTCGAATTTGCTTTATCCGATTGATATTTCTGTCTTTGCATAATTGTTATGTCAATCTAGCAAGATGGTGGAGCAAGCCGAAAACTTCAAGGTCTTGCAAGCAGAGAATGCTGAACTCCGGGAAAACTTGAGACACTAACCGTGGAATTAGAGAAATTTGTAGCCATTTTCCTGGAGTCAAGCAACCACGAGACCGTGAGGCTCGAGAAGCTCCTAGCCCTCCGAGACAAGGAACTTCCTGATCTCAAAAAGGACTTTGATATCCAGAGGGATCTTGCCCAGGCCTCAGCTAGTGAACTAGACAGTCTCTGCAAGGAGCATGCTGAATGGAATCACTCCGTGCTTGGTAAGATTTCCGAATCTTTTGACTTTGTTTTGTTTATTTTTCGACTTCTGTTTCAGCCGAATCTTGACTTTTTGGTTCTTTCCTAGTCCCCTGAATCTTTCCGACTCCTCCACTTCTGAACCTCGCCTCGAGCGCATTAAGCTCGTCGGAGATGTCTTGCTCGAATTTCGCCAAACTCTAGAAGAGTCTGGCAAAGCCATCAAGCTTTCCGACTTGCACACAATGTCAGTGCATGAGGTAAGGGACAAACTTAAGGAGATTCAGAAGTTTATCGAGGACTGGAAGATCTCCTACGCTCAGACTGATGCACAAACAGCTCTGACCATGGTGATGAGGCACCATAGCGAGATGGAAATCTGGCACGTCACCAACGGCATTGCCGAGGAGAATGATGAGGGTAACCCGCAAGATATCAAGGCCATCCAAGAATCTTGTGCAGGCTATGCTTGTCGGGTGGCGGAGATGACCAACTACACGACGCCATTCTTCGAATATGTCTCCTCCTCGCCCAAGAGCCGAAGCGACAATGCTTCCGAAGTGCGAGATCGAGGCGTCATTGCTGATTCTAGTGCTCCACCTGCTTCATCACCACCGCATGCAGCATAAACAATTTATATACATTATCTTAAATTTATGGCAATGTAATGATGGATACAATGTTTATTTTGTGTTGGTCTGTAAAAATTGATGCTTTTACTATCTTAGCACGTTTGTTTATATATTTTCATGCTTTGTGCTTGAAAGTTTCTGAAGCACTCTTTTTTTATGCCTATACTTATCGGTTTATCTAGCTCTCTGCCTCATCCATTTCATGGGTAGGCCAACCTTTAGCACGAAAACTTTGCCGAGCAATGGAGGGCAATTGCTAAACCAGTTTAAACTCGGAAACAAAGCCGGCTTCCAGTACCAACAACTCATTACTCGGAAAATGCCCACGTCTAAGCAATCAGATAAAGAATCAAAGTATAGACAATAATTTAAACTTTGTACCTAAGGCATCATTTTTAGATTGTTCAAAAATCATAACCAGAATGAACATGAGCATAAAGTACTTTCAAGCATTCTGGGATTTTCTAAAAAATTGCATGCTCTTTTGGAAATAAGATGGCAAAAACGTCTCAAAAATAACAATATGAGGAAACCAATACTTTATTTCACTTTGAACATGTACATATATGATTACAAGGAAATATAACTAAGAATAGAAGGGTCGTAGATGTGCAATATTCCATGTCTATTTCATCTGGGTCTGTGCTACCGCCAGCTCTCTTCCTTTTTTGAGTATCAGGTCTTTCCTTGATTGGTCTCATGACGGTTAAATAATATGACCCATTATGCAGAACTCTGCTAACCATAAAATGTTCTTCCCAAATTGGGAAAAGTTTATGCTTTCTCTTTTGCACAAGTCGGAGAACTAAATCGCCCTTTCTGAAAGAACGGTTTTGCACTCTCTGACTATGATACTTGTGTAAATTCTGCTGATAGGCTGTAGATATCTACTCAACAATGACGCGTACTTCTTCGATTATATCGAGATCATCTTGCCGAGAAACTTCTGCATCTTCTTCGATATACGCCTTGACTCATGGAGCCTGATGAATCAGATCACTTGGAAGAAGTGCTTCTGCACCGTAGACCAAGAAGAAAGGAGTATAGCCGGTTGATATGTTAGGAGTTGTACGTAAGCTCCATATTACAAATGGTAATTCTTCCGCCCAAGCCCCCGCGGCCCAACGAAGCGGTGCCTCGAGGCGAGGTCGGATTCCTTGTAGAATAAGGCCATTAGTTCTTTCGACTTGTCCATTGGCTTGTGGATGTGCAACTGATGCAATATCAAGTCGGATCCCTTGTTCTTCGCAGAATTCGACGAGTTCACCCATGGAAAATTTGCTCCCGTTGTCAGTAATTATACTATGTGGATATCTGAATCTGATGATTACGTCCTCGACGAATCTTCTGGCTACGGATCCATGCAACTTGTTACGGGTTTAGCCTCAATCCATTTTGTAAATTTATCCACCATCACTAGTAGGTGAGTAAATCCATATTTCGCCGTGCAAAACGGACCTACCATATCAAGACCCCAAACCAAGAATGGCCATGTAATAGGGATTGTTCGCAACTGTTCAGCCGGAACATGTGCCTGGTGAGCGTACTTTTGGCAGCCCTTGCACGTTTTACCCAGTTTGTCAGCATCCGTCTTAGCTGTAAGCCAAAAGAATCCGTGTCGAAAAGTTTTTGCCACTAAGGATCTGGCCGCAGCATGGTGACCACACTCGCCTTCGTGGATTTCTCTTAGGATTTCCACTCCTTCTTCCAAAGAAATACATCTCTGAAAAATGCCAGAAACACTCCGCTTATAGAGCTCACCATTTATTATAGTGTAGGTTTTTGCTCATCGGACAATCTTCCGGCTCAAAACTTCGTCTTCGGGTAGTTTTCCGTTTATAAGGAAATCCAGATAGGGTTTTGTCCAGCTGGGAATTACAGCCAAAACTGCTATTAAGGATGAGTCGGATTTCTTCGAATAATCCTCATCAACTCTGACTATGGAGGGGACCCTTAAATGCTCTAAACAAGCTCCATCCGGTACTTGTTTCCACGCAGAGCCTATTCTTGATAGTGCATCTGCTTCCTCATTTTCTGCTTGAGGGATGTGTTGAACCTCAAAACCTTTGAACGATTTGGATAGTTCATCCATGACAGCCTTGTATGATGCCATGTGCTTGTTTGCATTGCAGATATCGGATACTTGCTGAGTAACTAAATCTGAATCTCCGTAACACATGAGTCTTGATATGCCAATGTTTTTGTCCATGCGTATTCCATGTAGCAGTGCTTTGTACTCGGCAATATTATCGGTTGCCGTGAAGTGTATTTCCAACACATAGAACAGCTTATCTCCTTGGGGTGATTTGAGCACCACGCCAAGCCCCGAGCCTCCTCGTGCTTTTGATCCGTCAAAGTTAAGGGTCCAAAATTCCAAGTCTGGAGGCCCTGAGTTTTCTGTCGTTTATGTCCAATTAACAACAAAGTCGGCGAGAATTTGGGACTTGATTGCTGTACGTGGTTTGTACTCAATGTCAAAAGCTGCAAGCTCTATTCCCCACTTTGCGACATGTCCAGTGGCGTCACGGTTATTAATTATATATCGCAGAGGAGCTATGCTCACTACTGTGATCTTGTGCTCTTGAAAATAGTGACGTAGCTTTCTTGGATGCAAAGAACACTCCATAGGCTAGCTTTTGATGATGTGGATATCGTTGCTTTGATTCTATCAGGACCTCTCTTAGATAATAAGTTGGCCGTTGCACCTTATGCTTGTGTCCTTCTTCCTCGCGCTCAAATACTGTTACCACGCTTATGACCTTGTTGGTCGCTGCAATGTAGAGTAACGTAGGTTCCTGAGGTTTTGGCGCTACGAGAACTGGTGGGTTTGAAAGCAGATCTTTCAAACTTTGCAGGGCAGTTTCAGCTTCCAGGGTACAAACAAATTTGTCGGTTTTCTTCAATAGTTTATACAAAGGTGCGGCTCTTTCACCGAGCCAGCTGACGAACCAACTCACTGTTGCAATGCAACCAGTGAGGCGATGTACGTCCTTCAGGCGAGTCGGCCTGGTAATGTTTAAGATAGCCTTCATTTTGTCCTGGTTCACCTCTATGCCTCGCTCAGAGACGATGAAACCTAATAATTTTCCGGCTGGAATTCCAAAGAAACACTTCTTCAAATTTAGCATCATATTAAATTTCCGTAGACTAGCAAACGTTTCAGCCAAGTAGGAAATTAAAGTTTTCTTCTTTTTGGACATAACTGTTATGTCGTCTATGTATACATGGACGTTGCATCCGATTTGGTCGTTGAGACAACGTTGCATGTTATGTTGATATGTTGCTCTTGTGTTCTTTAAGCCAAAAGGCATAGTTTTATAGCAGAAGGTTCTGAAAGGGGTGACGAAAGACATCTTACTTTGATCCGACTTTTTCATCAGTATTTGGTGATATCCGGAATATGCGTCGAGAAAACAGAGTAATTCCGACCCTGCCGTTGAGTCGATAACTTGATCGATTCTTGGAAAAGGAAACGGATCTTTTGGGCATGCCTTGTTCAAAGCGGTATAATCAACACACATCCTTAAATCAATGGTGTCCTTTTTAGGGACGAGTACAGTATTTGCCACCCACTCTGTATGGATGACCTCTGTTATGAAATCCGCTAACTCTAGGCGGGCTAATTCCTTGGCTATTGCTTTGCTCTTTTCATCACCAAACCATCGTAAGGACTGTTTGACGGGTTTAATGTCTGGGTACACATTAAGAGAGTGCTCGGCGATTTCCCTAGGTACTCCGGTCATGTCAGATGGCTGCCATGCGAAGATATCACTATTAGCTTTGAGGAACTCGACGAGCGTGCTTTCCTATGCGTGGCCTAAGCCTACCCCTATGTTCGTCATCTTGGAGGGATCGTCTTCCTTCAGCGACGTCTTCTTCGTCTCTTCCGACGCCTTGAACTGCAAACTTGGCTTTAGCACCTCGTTCTTCATAGCGGGCATCTCGGACGAATTGATGGTCTTCTTGATCTCCTGGTACTCCTGGGCGTGCAGCACGGCTTCGGCGAAGGAAGCAGATCCTTCGTCGCACTCTCGCGCCTTCCTCGGATTTCCTCCTATGGTGATTACGCCCTTTGGACCTAGAAGTTTAATCATGTTGTAGATGTAATAGGGACGGGCCATGAACGCCCAGTAAGCCGGACGTCCAAAGGTGGCGTGGTAAGCACTTTTGAATGGTACCACCTCGAAGGAGAGTGGCTCGGTCCAGTAATTATCTCGGGTTCTGAATATCACGTCTAGAGTAATCTCACCCAGAGAATCTGCATGTCTCCCTGGTACAATGTCATGGAAAGTTACACTGTTGTAACTCAACTGGCTCTCGTGTAGCTTCATGCGATGGAGCGTCTCGATGTAGAGGATGTTAATGTTGCTCTCACCGTTCATGAGTGTTTTTAGAACTCATAGCCATCAATAAGAGGATTGACGACTAGAGGGAACTTTCCCCGATGATGTGTTTTCCTCGGGTGATCTGAATGATCAAAGGTTATGGTCACCTCTGACCAGTCCAAGAATTGGGGGACAGCCGGAACCGTGGCATTGAGCGCACAGAGAATCTTCCTTGGGCTCCTTTCCTTTCTCGGAATTTTTCTTTCCTTTTTATCGCTTGGCTCTATAGCTAGCGTCGTCTTTCTTAATGTCGTCATTGAAACAACACTCGGCATTTGTATGGGTAGATCCTCCGTTACTATCCAAGTGGTGGACACAAGGATTATTAGCAATATCAGCCCATGTATAGGTTCTTCCGGGTTGTTGGTCTCCTCTGCCCTGGATTCGGGAAGTTCCTCGGCCTCTACCACGGCCGCCTTCGCGCCCTCCTCGTCCTCCAGATCAGAATGTTGTGTTGACAATTGCGTTGTCCGGAGCCGGCTTTTCGTCCGAGGTGTTCTTGTGCTTCTGAGTTTGCTTTGGCTATTTGGCCGCATTGGGATTTGCCAGAATATTTAGCTGCCCTTCTGAATCATCATCGGTGTCAGCATATTTGCTTGCTGTCTCTATCATTTCTCCCAAATCTGTGACGTGGTTACGCTTCAGCCTATGACGTAAAAGTCCGACTGGAAGTCCTGCAATAAAATATTCTATCGCAGTTTGCTCGTTTACTCATTTGTAGGAGTTCTTCGTATCGATCCATCGTCCGAGGTAATCCCGGCAAGTTTCTCCGGGTCTTTGGGTTCAATGTTGCAAGTCTCCGAATGTGCAGAGTCTCCTGTATGTTCCCTCGAAGTTTGAAAAGAACGCACTTTGCATATCATACCAGTTATGAATTGAATTATCTGGCAGTTCATTGAGCCATGATCGAGTCATCTTCCTCAGCATCAATGGGAGATATCGGACTGCAACCAGGCTGTTTTCTCCTTTGACGATGGAGCAAGCCTTGAAAAAATCCTGGAGCCAAGTATCTGGCCGAGCTGCACCGTCATAGGGCTGAATATGTTTGGCGATGCCAAAGTCAACCGGAAATTGGTCTGACGTATACGTGGACCAAAGCACTTGGGTCCCTCATACCGCCGCGCTTCTATGTTTGATTCGATGCGATGGTGAGCATCGTTTGGCGAGAGAGATCTGCGCCTTGGAGGCTCGCGGCTTCTGCGTGGTGGATTCGGATTTCTGATTCTTCTCTCACCATTGCCGCCTCCGCCCCTGCGGCTCCCATGGCTATGAGGTGGTCCTTCATGGTCGCTGCTGGGAGGCAATGGTGGCCCTGGTGGGTTATTTCCGGCTGGGTTTCTTGGTGGTGGCGGTGGAGCCTCATTATGCTGACTCCGATGCCTGTTTCTTTGGGCATCGTCCCTACTAGATTCAGGACGATCCGGATCATCTCTTCATCCGGCATTGCCAACCGGATGGCTCGGTGGTGGCATCCTTAGCCGATCTTGTTCCTCCCGCTGGCGGAGTGTTTCCGGGTCTTCTCTATAGCGATTGTTTTGCCGACGATGGTCCTGATGAGGAACCATTGCCATGATGGCATCTTCGAATGCAGCCGGAATAACCCTTGGCCAGTCACGTGCCAGCTTGCGAGAGTGGTCGTTTGAGCCGGTTCTTGAATTCTCTTCTTCTCCATGGGGATGACGATGAGACGTATCCCTATGAAGCCTTACGTCAGCGCTTTGGTTGGCGCCAGTGTGGCAAAACTCGGACTTTGAGACCAGCTTGCCACTAAACGACGCAGTCGTCTTCTTCTGCTTTAATCCTTTGTCTAGCAAAACGACGCATTGTTGGACCTGCTGTGGAGATGAATTGTTGGCGAAGATGGCTCGAGCTGCAACAGCGTTTTCCACCGGCGTGCTGTATACTCGGATCTTCTCTCCATCTTTTCCGACGAATAGATCTCTGCGGATATACGGATTCTTGTTGGCAAGAAACGGACCTCCCCTTGTTTTGTTTGGATGTCGCTTGAAATCTGACTGATATCTGGTAGGATCACTATCTAACTGATGTCTCATCTCGACGAGGCGCGCGTCCTCTTCAAGTAGAAACAAGCGGTGCTTTTCTAGGTCCTCAACCATTTTCTCCAGCGCCTCCGCTGTAAGATCCGAAGCTGTTGGGATTGGAATTGTGAGAGTATCTCCGTAAATTTCACGTGCACCTTTGGTGACAACGTGTCCATCTACAAGAGGATCGATCGGGGTGGGATTAATCAGATCTCCGTCCTGATTCTCCATCTCGATCTCTTCATCCACTTTTTCTTCGTTGGTTTCCTCGACATCCGGCTCTGCCGATGTCGGATTTTTGTTCTTCTTCTTTGACTGCCCAGTAGCCTTAACGTGCGTACCAGTGGCAAAGACGGCATTTGGTCCGGTACCGGGGGATAAACTTCCGTCGGTAATTTTTGTCATGGTTGGTTTGTGGACCTCGGAAGAATCTCCGGTGTCCATGTCATCCTACGAGGTGTAGCTTTCATCCATGCTATCATATGGACTAGGAGGAGTTTCCGTCTCACCTGGCGTTTGTCTGGAGACGTGATGTTGCTCGTACTCCTCTATCTCTTTGTCGAAGTCTCGAAGCTCCTGCGACGTGATTGACTCCGCTGGGGAGCCAGGTAAGTCGGTGTTTTCTTCGATTGCGTCTAGGACTGAGTCGTTACCAGCTCCAGCATCGACAAAGTTAGATCCAGTGCTTATGTGGTATACGAAACAGTTTTTCTTCTTGTTCATGTTATTGAGGTACTTGTATAACTTGGTTTCCGCTTCGACGTCAGCAAAGCTGGATCCGTAGCAGATGTATTCCTCGTCTATGTATCCGATTTCGCTAGAGAGATCGGATCTGGATTCTTCTTCCACTTCTTCCACTTCAGGAGTGGGCTGGGTTGGTTTGATTTTCTCCGGGATCCTTAACTCTTCCGCCTCTGTGGACAAAGTAGATCCGGATTTTTCATCCGCCATGGTCATCACCTCAAGGGTGGGTTGGGCAGGTTCAGCGAAACCGAGGTAAATATAGATCTCGCGGATTGACATGATCGTGTAAGTTGTCACGGGTTTTGAAGCCGGAATACAGGTCTCATCAAGAAGGATGAGAGGGACATCACTGGCGTAGACCACGCGACCCATGGCGATTGTTTTGCCGATTCCTGCACGCGCAGATTCCACCTGGAACGATGCTCCAAAGGTCACCTGCCCCACGGCGGGCGCCAAATGTCGTCAGATTGTCGACAAGTACGCCATAGGGGGTCCTCGTGGAGTTGGAAGGATGGGCTGTGAGACGTCGGATGTTCCAGGAGTAGTGAGCACAAGTTTACCCAGGTTCAGATCCGACTGTGGTGATCGGATCCTACTCCTGCTAGTAATCTAGTAATATATCAGCGTAAGCCGGATGTTACAAAGGATTACAAGAGAGGTTCGCCTGTGTGAGTTGGTTGTGGTTGTGTATCGAGTTGTTGCTCTAAAGGCTCCCATAGGGCCGGTTTATATAGTCACCGGGGCCTAGGGTTACAGGGAGAGACCTACCCGGCTATGTTATAGAGTCGGTAACTATGTACAGCTTGGACTACAAGTAATACTGCAGGCCTAAGTCGGTAACTCTTCTGGGCCTTGTCGTAGCCGGAATTGGCTCCTCCTCTTTCTCTGACTGGGCCGCCCGTGAAGCAAAGCTCTAACCCGCTGGTGAGCCACCCTGGGCAGCAAGTCCTAGCAACGGCGGCTTTTCCTTTTGGGTTGTTCTCTCCGGCACGAGTATGTGGCACGATAGCCATAGTCCTCCCTTCCGTACAAGCCTATTACCTAAACCGTAGTTTGGCATATAGTAATTTGACTCCACTTCCTTCCGTACATACAATAAGTCATACCGTCCGCGAGAGACATAATTGTTGCACCGGTACCTTGTCCATGACAGTCCAGATTTCAGGGGATTTCTCCCCTTTAGCGAGTACGAGCAGCCTCGGTTAAAGACCACAAACTACGAGTTAAGCCCCGACAACTGGGGTAGTGTGGTTGCACGGATAAATTGTTCTGGTAAAGGCGTAGAACATCCCTTTTCTCTTTCTCTTGCTCAACCTTCTCTTTATCCTCCTCATGTCTTCTTTAGTAAAACCTCCACTCTGAAACGATGCCTCTTTCCAAGGGTTTTATTTTGAAAACTTGGTAGTAGGGTAAAACCAAAACAGTTTTTGTAGGGTTCACAGCATAGAAAAGAAAAAAATTCCTACGATGGGAACAACTATGTACCAAGATCTATCTACTAGATACAAGAAACGGGTGGATATACATCCATAGAATACATACCCTCGAACACCGAATAGCGTTAACGAGTTTGTACTCGTGGATGATATAGTCGAACGCTTGTCGATCTCAAGATTGTGATGAAGTCCATCTAGTCCATCCGGTCTAGCACCATCAAGTCCAGCACCGCAAAGTAGTGGTGCATCCGTGATCGCACACATGTCCGGGTACCCCGATAACCTCCACGCCCTTGCTCCAGAGAAGCAGCGGAAGCAACAAATCCTTCCAGAAAAAGCCACCGGGAACATGTATCTCGCTGATCCGAGACCATGGGGAAATTCTAAAGGGGGGAGAGAGATCCTTCACGAGGTGTGAGAGTGGAGGAGGAGAGGGAGGCCTTTTATAGGGAGAGAGGGGCGCCCAAGGGGCATGGCGCCCAGCCATAGTGGATGCCCCCACCTCTTCCACATTCATGTGGGTGGAGCTCCCACTCAAAATGAAAAGCCTCCACTCACATAAACATGCCTCCACTCAAAAATCCACTCACATGCATTAAATTTCCACCAAATTAATGAAAGCTCTCATTTAAATAAAACTCTTTTATTTATTTATTCGGAATTTTGTTAATTACTTGAATTAACTAACATTCACATAAAACCCCTTACAACATTTCAATTTCACATGCAGAACCAGTTTCAGCAATTTCAACTAAAACAGTTCCGGTGTCTAGTGAAATAAATTCCTGCGCTTTCCTTTTTCTTTCTCTAGCATATTATCTGCTCTAGATGGTGTCGGTATCCCTTAAGTGTGTCACCCTATGGTTCGCGAATAATGTAGACATGATCGAGACCCTCTCTGATCAATAATCAGCAGCGGGACCTAGAGATCCATACTGACTCCCACACATTCAACGATGACTTCTATGATCGTGTGAACCTTATACGCATGTAACTCAATCCCTTTGTATCGCGATATATTACATGTTCGAGACTCGATCATCGGTATCTCCATACCTAGTTTGATCTCGTTATCGACATGTACTCTTTTCTCGTTCCCGTGATATAATATTCTAGTGATCAAATCACTTGCTTGCAAGCTAACTAATGTGATATCACCGAGAGGGCCCAGAGTATATCTATCCGTCATCGGGGTGGAAAAATTCCACTCTTGATCTATGAGCCTCGACATAATACCTTCGTAGCACTAAACCCATCTTTATAATCACCCTATTATGGTGTGAAGTTTGATGTTATCAAGATACTCTTTCGGTGTTAGTGATTGACATGATCTCATGGTTAAAGGACTTAAGGTTACTTCGTATGATGTTATAGAAATATATACACAATGACCTTGATCGTAATGCTATACTTTGGATGAATGTTCATCACATCATTCCAACAATATTGTGACCTCGTTATTAACAACATCCAATGTCCATGATCAGGAAACCTTTGATCATCTTGTTAATCAACGAGCTAGTTTATAAGAGAGGCATAACTAGGAACTTCCTTTTGTTTATTAAACACACATGTATTAACGTTCCGTATTAATAAAATTATAGCATGCAAAATAAACATTTATCATAAATAAGGAATACGATAATAATCATTTTATTATTGCCTCTCGGGCATATTCCCTTCAGTTTTATCATTGAAAACCTGTAGTTTCCAAGAGGGAAGATGCTAAGCATCTTAGCATCAATCTAAGGGATAAAGATGGGTGTCAATAGTGTAGGTGTCCTAATGGACACTCATCCATAACTTGGAGTATCCAAGTTACTCACACCTTTTGTTTAAAACAAACCATGCATTTAATCGTGATGTTCATAAACAAGATATAAAACAATGATAAAAAGGAGTAGGTCAATATAGGAGTTCAGGAATGGTGGCTTGCATGTGACCAGCAAGATGTCCCTTGACTTCCTTATAATACTAGAATACCAATAGTGTCAATACCAATAATAATAATATTAACCCGATGCTTCCTTCTTCTCAGCGTCACACAATCGCGACTATCGCCGTTATTGAGCACACATGCAAACAAACGATACCACAATCAACACAAGGCATATAAGCATCAATACATACAGCAAGCAACAAATAATTACAATGTATGAGATAGTAGGATGCTGGATGATTGGTTTGATAAGATTAGTAAAAGATTTGCAGGCATTGGGAGATGATCTGGTTGGATTTATGATATAGGGACTATCTAAGAGAGGGGTTTTTGACCAAGGGCTTGCTCTGTATGATACCACTATATAAAAATGATACCATGAGATAGGTATTTATAAAATGAATCCAACCAAAGCGGTTTCACTATTTTATCAATTTCCATTGATTTAGAATGATTTTTATAGTGGATAAAACTCTAGTTTTAGGAAATAATTCACCAGACAAATTCTGGAGCTCCAAAAATTATTTCCTTGGGTTATTAGATAGTATTTAGTGGAATTATTCAATAGGTGTTGGAATTTCCTCAAAATAATTACCAGAATGCCCTTGAGAAATTCCCAAAGACAATACTGGCTGGGATTTGTCTTTTTCATCATATTTAATATATAGTATATTTTTATGTGATTATAAGGCCACTTGTTAGGTATTTGGAATACCTTTATGTGGAAATTGGAATCACACATTTTGGAATTACAGAACTAATATGGTGATTTTATTAGTGAATAAACTATGCACAGAATTGTTTTAGTTCGCAAGGATCCAGTAGATGCTTAATAAATTTTGGGCTCCTGGGGTTTGAGATATATGGGTATTGAGGTTTACTAGGATGTAGAATTAGGTCAATACCTAGTTCGGTTTGACTTAGAGAAATTTCTAGAGGCAGATAAAGGCTGATTTTGTTATTTTTGCTACCCTTAATCTAGGAAGCAAATGGGTATGGGGCCAGGGTGACATGAAAGGGATCACTTAAACCTTTCTGTAAAAACAAGATTTGCATCATTTGGGGATGTGAAACTCTTAGAAAGAATTTAATAGATCAAAGGGTCCATCTAGGAATTTGATTTATCAAATTTATTCTACACACCATATGGGCTAAACAAAAGCCTCTGCATGTTAGGGAAAACATTGTTGCATCTAAGGAAAATCTAGATCTGGGCAATTGGGGTGGTTTTCCATTTTCATTTTGATTTAAAACAGAAGCTTAAAAAAGCTGGATCTGGGCAAAATAATAAAAGGGGAAATAGATCTCGGGCCAGATCTACAAGGGGAGTGGGCCGTCCCAGGGAAATCGGCCCACCCAGGGCTAGGTCGCGCGCAGGAGGCGAGGGTTTAAAACCCGGGGCCAAGCCTAGAAGGCAGTGGGAGACGGTGGCAAAGGGGTATGGCTAGATCTGGAGTGTTGGATTAAGGGGGATCCGATGGTGGTGGTTCGTCGTCTCTGCTGGGAGTTGGCGGCGGCGAGGAAACCCTAGGGCGAGGCAGGAAAGCATAGGGAGCTCACCAGAGGGCGTGGGAGGCGTCGAGGACGGCACAGGGCGATGCGGTGCACTGTCGCGAGTCTAGAGAGGGGCGGTGAGGCCAGGTTCGACGCCGGGATGCGGCTCACATGGTGGTGGACAAAGGGAGCTCGCCGGAGCTTGATAGAGGGGCTCCAGGGGCTGCTGAATGTCAATATAAAGGGCACCGTTAGCATCATAAGGAGTATGGGAGCATGGCATGGTAACATGCAGGGAGAGAAGGGCAGGAGACGGGGAGCTACGCTCGAGTTTTTGAGCAAGGCCTAAGACCTCCTTCTCCTTCTCTCGGCCAGGATAGAGCAAGGTGGGGGAAGGGATGCTCTGGGGAGGAGAGTGGGGAGCAGAGGGGGCGGATGAGGGCGAAGGGAGGCTCTGGGTGGCCTTGGTCTATTTAACAGGGAGGGAGTGGGTTTATGGTGGACCAAGCTTAGGAGAGCCAAGGGAAGGGTGCTTGCCAAGGATTGTTCGAGCTGGGTGGTGCTGGGAGGTGGTGGGGTCCAGGTGCTCAACCAGAGAGTGGAGGGGAGGGTGGTGTGGCTGCTGCACTAAAATGACAAGATATTTTCCTCAAGAGGCATCTCTCTCTCAATCACTAAAGGACCAAGCTAGGGTTTGCTATAGTGCCGGTCGACCAGGGGTGTTGTCTGGTGCTGGTGATGATCAACAAGGTCATGGATTATGGTTTGATTGGGTTTTGCTTGGGACAAATGCTTGATAGGCAAAATTGACCCAAACAAAGGTTGTGAAGGAAGTTGAAAAACTTGTCTTGAGGAATGTGGGTAAATGGTACTGGTAGATAGAGGAGGTCAAATAATCTCTTCAAGATTTAATTGGGATTTTTCTAATGATTACAGGCCCATTTAAAGGCATTTATTCAAAAAGTGCAAAAGTTGTTTCTAGAGGGTCATGTGATATTTTTTACATTGGGCAAGGTTGGTTTTTGATGTGATATGGTCCTAAATACCATATTACACATTGGAGAATTTATTGAGATTTATTGAGATGGAAAAGTATTTTTAATCAATTATTTCTTGTTTCTGCCATTTAAGAAAAAGGACAAAAAGAAATAATGAAGAATCTCAAAGATATTTATTTTTGAGTTGGAAAGATGGGATATGATATATAGGCATCATATGTTCCTTGAGTTGGCAAGGTTATTTGGAGAAGAACAAACTTGCCTTTAGAGGCAAAGATTTTAGGGTTTTGCCAAAGGTGGAATATAAATATTTTTACGAACCAAATAATTATTGGAATTATTTGGCGATTTATCATATCCAAAGTAGATGATGTAAACTTGATTCATACATCATTGTCCACTTGTTTTTTGAAGGGTTTTGGGTGAAATGGGAAGAAACTAGATTTTAGGGAATCTAGGGTTTTGTTATTTTCATGCCACCAAAACATGGTTGGATTAGTGAGCTCATAGCTCACCTTGGTACAAGGTATAGATGGATAGCTAGGACAAGTTATATAGATGATCAAGGAAGCAAAAGTTGGTTTTGGATGAATTTGAGGTGGTCTAGAAGAGATGGCAAACTTTGTTGAAAATAAGGCTGCCATAACAGATACATCATGAAGCCTCCTAAACCATGTGGGTTTAAGAAGCACAAGGCTCCAATGGAAACAAGGGGAGAGGGGATGGATATAAAATTATTAGAAGATCATAATCATGCAAAGAGTTGGTCAAGGGGTGGTAGCATAAGGATGTGAGCTTCTGTCAAAGTAGGCAAGATGATGAGATTTGCAGAAAATATTATTATCTTGACTACAAAACCATCATGGATGAGTGGGAACCAGAATGGCTTAGCCAAGGGAAAGAGTGGTCTTTGGTAGTACTACAAGATGTTTCAAGTACATTCTCAATAATGCACATGGGTTGGAAAAGGTAGAGCTCCAAGGATTGAATCTAGATAAGAAATCCAGACTTAGCCATTTTGGCAGATTTAGGGTTTTAGACTAGATTACAAGTGTAGATGATTCTGAGAGATAGATAGGTTCCAAACTCATGATCAAGGTGTTGGGTTCGCAGCATAGAAAACAAAAAATTTCCTACGATGGGAACAACTATGTACCAAGATCTATCTACTAGATACAAACAATGGGCGGATGTATATCCGTAGAGAACATACCCTTGAAGACCGACAAAGCTTAACAAGTCCAAACTCGTGGTTGATGTAGACGATCTCTTGCCGATCTCAAGATCGAGAGGAAGTCCTAGCGCCGCAAAACAGCAGCGCATCCGTGCTCGCACACACGTTCGAGGCACCGAGCAACCTCCGCCTCCTCGCTCCAGCGATGCAGCGGAAGCACAACTCTTTCTTGCCGAAAAACCACCGAGAACATGTATCTCGCTAGTGCGAGACCATGGGGGATAAATTCTAGAGGGGGAGAGAGATCCTTCACGAGGAGGTGTAAGAGACAAGTGAGGAGGGGGGCTCCTTTTATAGGAGGAGGGGGGCACCCAAGGGGTGTCCGACGGCCATGGGGGGCTGCCCCCTCCCCTCCTTCATTCATGTGGGTGGACACTCCACTCACAAAATGCCCTTTAAATTTCCTCCACTCAAAAGTCCACTCAAATTCCCATTAAATTTCCACCAAATTTAATGCAAACTCTCATTAAATAAAACTCTTTTATTTTATTCAGAATTTTGTCAATTACTTTAATGACAAACATTCACAAATAACCCCTTGCTAGAATTCTATTTCACATGCATAACCACTTTATGCAATTTCACCCGAAAACCTGTTTCGGTATCTAGTGAAATAAATTCCTGCGCTTGTTCATTCTTTCGGCATGAAACTTTTGCTCCAATTGGATGTCGGTGTCTCTTAAGTGTGTCACCCTACGGTTCGTGAATAATGCGGACATGATCGAGACCCCTCTCGGATCAATAATCAGAAGCGGGATCTGGAGACCCATACTGACTCCCACACATTCAACGATGACTTTCTTGTGATCGTCGGAACCTTTTACGCTAGTATCTTAATCCCTTTGTTTCACGATATATTACATGCCCGAGATTCGATCATCGGTATCTCCATACCTAGTTTGATCTCGTTACTAACATGCACTCTTTTCTTGTTCCCGTGATATAACATTCTAGTGATTAAATCACTTGCTTGCAAGCTAAACAATGTGATATCACCGAGAGGGCCCAGAGTATATCTATCCGTCATCGGGATGAACAAATTCCACTCTCGATCCATGGGCCTAAACATAGCACTTTATAGTTCTGAATCCATCTTTATAATCACCCTGTTACGGTGTGACGTTTGATGTTATCAAGAAACTCTTCCGGTGTTAGTGATTGACATGATCTCATGGTCTAAGGATTAGGATCACTTCGTAAGTTGTTATAGCAATATAAACTCAATGACTTTGATCGTAATGCTATACTTCGGATGAATGTTCATCACACCATTACACTAATGTTGTGATCCCGTTATTAACAACATCCCATGTCCATGATCAGGAAACCTTGATCATCTTGTTAATCAACGAGCTAGTTTATAAGAGAGGCATCACTAGGAACTTCCTTTTGTTTATTAAACACACATGTATTAACGTTTCCGTATTAATACAATTATAGCATGAAAAATAAACATTTATCATAAACAAGGAATACGATAATAACCACTTTATTATTGCCTCTCGGGCATATTCCCTTCAGTCTCCCACTTGCACTAGAGACAATAATCTAGTTTGAAAACTTTGTGTATTGAACACCTATGGCTTTCTGGTGTTCCAAATACGCAAATGCAAGTGGTTAACATAATCTATGGATCTGACACTTTCAGGTCCTTGTGTATTTGCATGTCTTTGCGTCTTCACGCATCACTCATTCTCCAATGAGATGGCATTGTATAAATTTGGTCTTTCAGTGAGACCTTTAGTTCCTTGGGGTTAAATCATGTCGATACTATTGTCATACAATATATCTTTAGTGTTAGCCCATTGCGAGCCACACCTTAGTTTGATAACAAACTACTTGACACAAATTCCCTCCTTTGCTGCTACTATAGCAGTCATATACTTAGCCTTTTGTTGTAGTATCCGTCACAATGTCTTAACTTTGGAATTCATCCAAATACATCATGGAAACTTTCTTTCCATTTCATTGTGCCACCCATAGTTTAAATTGAGAAAAACTTAATTTGTATCTTGTGACAAACCTAGTATCAACGCTTTACAATGAACTATGTGTAATTGTTTGTCACCTCTACACAAATATATTCTTAGTTCTTCCAAAAGATCATAAGAATATCCTTACTATCGTCCAATGATCATTTTATGATTCATTCTGGTATATGCTCGTAACACTTAGAGCATAGGACATATCTGGATGTGTACATATCATGGTATGATTGATCAAAACATTCTTGTGATTTCACTCATCAAGTGTCAAAACACTTGAATCTTGTTTCACTTATCAAGTGTCGATACACTTGAATCTTGATTCAATTCCTTTCCATGCAACAAGAACCGTTTCTTGTCGTTTCTATACTGAACTCCTTCAATATCTCATATATGTACGTTTGGCACAACCATATTAGCGTCACCGTCTATCCACTATAGACATTCATGCTAAATATTTGGGTTTTGCCTAAGTCTTTCATCAAAATGAAATCCTTAACTTTTGTCAATAAAAGATACATCATTTCTAATCAACAAGATGTCCTCCACATAATGTATTAGAAATATGTCTCAGCGCTCCCACTTAATTTCTTGCAAATGCAAGCATCTTCATCGTCTCCAGATGCAAACTCCTTTTTCATCACGGTGAAGATTCCAACTCCGCGATGCTTACTTCAACCGTTGAAGTTTGCATGCCCTTTTTAGCATCCTTTGAATTAACAAAACCCTTTGGACCGTGTCATGTACACGTCCTAGGTAACCATTCTATTAGAAGAACTTTGTTTTGTTTATTCATCTACCATATACCAAATTATATGTAGTGGTTGCTACTTTAATCCGTTCAGACTAAATATCGCTATGAAAGATCAAATCTTTTCATAGTCAACTCTTTGAACATTGTCATAAAATACTTTACGACATGTCGAATATTTCATAGATGTGATACATCCATGTCTGTTTCTTTATAGATCCAAATACGACCGATAGGTTTTTACACCTTTCCGGAGGGTCTTCCAAGTTCAAAACTTGATTTCTCGTGTATGGAACTATCACGGATTTTATGGCTTCAAGCCATTTGACGGAGTCAGGGCCCATCATCGCTTCTTTGTATGTATTCGGTTCATCATTGTCAAACAATAATGATTTACTCTCAAATCTTAGCATTTGATTGTTTAACCGACCTACTTGGTTCAATAGGAACTTAGATATCCGTGACCACAACCTTTGAGGCACATAAGCTATGAGCATTATGGCAGCTTCGAACAATTCGGCGCCAAGTAACTCAGCACATATAGTTAAGGTTCGTTAACCTTATCAAAGTTCTATTGTCCTCCCACTTAACTTTTACGAAAAATTCCTTCTTCAAGAAACTTCATATTTCAAGCGACAAACCCTTTTGTCCTCGGTGTTATGGAGGAATAACCAATTGTTATTCGAAATAACCTACAAATACATGCTCATCCGACTTCGATTGTAAACATCTTACTTATGTTTAGCATACCAAAATTTAAGAAATGACAACTTGGGTTTTACCCCAAACCATAACTTCCATGGTGTCATTTCAACGGATCAAGATGGAGCTCTTTCAGGTAAAAGCGGTAGTCTCTAAAGCTTTAATCTTTTAAAACATAATGGCAGTTTTATGAATAACACCTTTGATCCAACCATGTCAAACAAGGTTTCATTACAAATCTCAAACACTCCATACTCCTATGGTGTTTCGGGAGATGTAAATCTAGGTGTTTTGCTAAACTTGCAACTCAAATAAATCCCTTTATGATAAAATCATAATTCATTTATTTTCTTGTTACACTTGTAACTCAAATAAATCCCTTATGATAAAATCATAAACCATTTATTTTCTTGTTACAATGATTTTCACTTCATCTTGAAAGTCTTTGAACATTTTCAAATATTTCACACTTCTTTCTCATTAAGTGAATATTCACTCAAATTTCTGGAGAAAGTATAT
This sequence comes from Avena insularis, assembly GCA_023614405.1. Lineage (NCBI taxonomy): Eukaryota > Viridiplantae > Streptophyta > Magnoliopsida > Poales > Poaceae > Avena > Avena insularis. The sequence goes on along the minus strand of CM042687.1, from coordinate 184,500,005 downwards.
GAATTTGAAACCATCGCCATTTAACACATAATGGACTACATACATCGATATGTATAAATTCCAATATTTTAGTCGTTCGTTCTTCTTTGGCCTTTGAACGAAGTTTTAATTATCCCGAGGAAAGTCTCACAAGCGTCACATGATCAAATCAAAGACTCCAAAAATCCATGAAAATGGAGTTTCTTCATGTTTTATTTCCAATATAATTTAAACAGCGATGTCACTTCGTAAGTGATCTTCCAATCATTTGTCTTGCGACATTTTAGCATTAGCTTTATGGATGTGATTTCTCCAACTAGATTTGTAAATCATCCATCTTATATGGAATATGGTAATTATTTGAACAACCTTTGTTCTCATAATACCTGATTCAAATAACAATTATTAAAACAAATCTTGAAGTCAAGCTTTGATGTCAACGAGAAATACAAACAACGGTTTGTTTGTTTTCGATGAACATCATCACATATTCTCTTGCTAGTTACTTAGGCCATTGTGGTTCATGAATTGCATCGTTCCGTATGAAATTTTATACCAACCAATTCGGTATCCAATACCCAAGAACCACATTGTTTAACAAGCAAAGAATACAACCATAACATGTATATCATATATATACCTAAATTGGATATTTCCAATCTTTTCTTTTCTGCCAAATATATTTTATAGATTCTCTTTCAGCATTTCCTTTTCCTTTTTAAAAGAATCTATCAACATCAAAAGTGGCGCCATATACATGACACATAGTCCAAAGCGTGTATATTCAAATAATAATACCTTTGGACTTGCACTTTGAAGTAGATACCCATCATCAAATGATCGGTATTCTTTCAAAATCCATTCTTTAGTAATCTTTTAGTGTAGTAAACACTTTACATACATCTTCTATTCACCCTTATCATGACGACTTTCATGATCAAGCTACTGTAGCTTATAAAGGCGAATCATGAGTATAATATTACTTTCCAAAACCCTTTTGGATGATTAGGATGTCTAGCATCTCCAATCTTCGTAAATTCTCATCCACTATGAGAACATATATTATACTCTATCATATTGCAACCAAAACATTGTTTCAGATATCGTTATATCTGCCACACATGATGGTTTCTGAAACAATTCTTTCAGCTCCTAGATAAACTTGATATTTAAATCAAGAATCATGGAGGCAAACATGATACTTAAGATACTAACACTGGAATTGTTACTCTCGATTTAATACCAATTATTAAATTTCGCGGAGTAATTAAAATTTTGCTGAAAGTTTGCAATAGGACTTTAAACTTTAGATTGACACTCAACACAATACGATACCAGTTCGTAAAGTAAATATCTAGAATTCTATAGTTCTATTATCTCAATTACAACTATGCATAAGGTGGTGAACGAATGCCAATGACTACAACAAATTATGCAAATTCACTTTGATTTAATTTATGATAAATTGAGTTCTACTAATCCAAATTAGAAATGAACTCCCACTCAAAAACGACATCCCTCGTGTCTTTTTGGTGATTACATGAACCAAATCCACTACACCAAGTCCGATCATCACGTGAGTCGGTGTAGCTTCAAAGGCGAGCATCCATATGGTCATCATATCAAAAACATATGACTCATGCTTAACCTTTCGTCCGTTCCGAGGCCATGTCTGACATGCTAGGCTCTCCAAGTAAGAACCTTAGTATTCAAGGTGTAATCATCTTACACCCGAGATATGCTCATGGATTCAAGTACACCCGATCATCACGTGATGTCTTGAAGTTTAAACATTGTCGGTGCATACTTAAGGAAGGACACATTCTTATCTTGATATCTAAATGAGGGATCATCTTATTATGCTAATAAAACGCCAAACAAGCAATATAAGATGCAATCAAAACATCACATGTTTATTAGTGGAATGATATGGTTCCCGCATATGATCTCTATGATGTGCACCGTGGTATGATCACTATCATACCTATATGTGTAAGTCCAAGGTCTATGGAACTTACATGCTATGTGTGTTGTAAGAGTATTATCTCATACTTCTACTTACAACATCACCATATCATAACACTATCCCAGCAACAATCTAAACTAGACGCCTCTAATTTATCCATTGCAAGTTTTACGTGGCTTAGGGCTTTCGAAGATAGAACCGTTCTTACCTACGAACATGAACCACAACGAGGATAACCAATTTGTTGACAACTCGTTGCAAATTAGATATTGACTATAGTAGGAGAGACAGACACCCGCTAGCCACTTATGCAAACTAGTTGCATGTCAAGCGTGGAACAGGTCTCATGTGCGAGGACATGTAAAGTTTGTCCGGGCCGCTTCATCCCACTATGCCACCAATATCCAAAGTACAACTAAGAAGCAATAAAATGATCATCATCGCCCACATACTCATATGTGTACTACCCGTGCAAAGTATCTACGCATAGATCCGGCTCTGATACCACTGTTGGGTTCGCAGCATAGAAAACAAAAAATTTCCTACGATGGGAACAACTATGTACCAAGATCTATCTACTAGATACAAACAACGGGCAGATGTATATCCGTAGAGAACATACCCTTGAAGACCGACAAAGCTTAACAAGTCCAAACTCGTGGTTGATGTAGACGATCTCTTGCCGATCTCAAGATCGAGAGGAAGTCCTAGCGCCAAGAAAACAGCAGCAAGATCCGTGCTCGCACACACGTTCGAGGCACCGAGCAACCTCCGCCTCCTCGCTCCAGCGATGCAGCGGAAGCACAACTCTTTCTTGCCGAAAAGCCACTAGGAACATGTATCTCGCTAGTCCGAGACCATGGGGGATAAATTCTAGAGGGGGAGAGAGATCCTTCACGAGGAGGTGTAAGAGACAAGTGAGGAGGGGGGCTCCTTTTATAGGAGGAGGGGGGCACCCAAGGGGTGTCCGCCGGCCATGGGGGGCTGCCCCCTCCCCTCCTTCATTCATGTGGGTGGACACTCCACTCACAAAATGCCCTTTAAATTTCCTCCACTCAAAAGTCCACTCAAATTCCCATTAAATTTCCACCAAATTTAATGCAAACTCTCATTAAATAAAACTCTTTTATTTTATTCAGAATTTTGTCAATTACTTTAATGACAAACATTCACAAATAACCCCTTGCTAGAATTCTATTTCACATGCATAACCACTTTATGCAATTTCACCCGAAAACCTGTTTTGGTATCTAGTGACATAAATTCCTGCGCTTTGTTCATTCTTTTCGCATGAAACTTTTGCTCCAATTGGATGTCGGTGTCTCTTAAGTGTGTCACCCTATGGTTCGTGAATAATGCGGACATGATCGAGACCCTCTCGATCAATAATCAAGCGGATCTCGAGACCCATCGACTCCCACACATTCAACGATGACTTTCTTGTGATCGCCGGAACCTTTACGCTAGTATCTTAATCCCTTTGTTTCACGATGTATTACATGTCCGAGATTCGATCATCGGTATCTCCATACCTAGTTTGATCTCAAGCATCGATATGCACTCTTTTCTCGTTCCCGTGATATAACATTCTAGTGATCAAATCACTTGCTTGCAAGCTAAACAATGTGATATCACTGAGAGGGCCCAGAGTATATCTATCCGTCATCGGGATGAACAAATTCCACTCTCGATCCATGGGCCTCAACATAACACTTTATTAGTTTTGAATCCATCTTTATAATCACCCTGTTACGGTGTGACGTTTGATGTTATCAAGAAACTCTTCCGATGTTAGTGATTGACCTGATCTCATGGTCTAAGGATTAGGATCACTTCGTAAGTTGTTATAGCAATATAAACTCAATGACTTTGATCGTAATGCTATACTTCGGATGAATGTTCATCACACCATTACACTAATATTGTGATCCCGTTATTAACAACATCCCATGTCCATGATCAGGAAACCTTGATCATCTTGTTAATCAACGAGCTAGTTTATAAGAGAGGCATAACTAGGAACTTCCTTTTGTTTATTAAACACACATGTATTAACTTTTCCGTATTAATACAATTATAGCATGCAAAATAAACATTTATCATAAATAAGGAATATGATAATAACCACTTTATTATTGCCTCTCAGGCATATTCCCTTCACAAGGGTATGAGGTTGAAGGGTTAACTAAGTAGATAGGATCCATGCTTATATTGGGTCTTCACTGAGTTGGAAACTATCAAAGGGGATTATCCCTGGATTGCTCTGATTAGGAGATGAGATGGCCACTTTGTTGGCTTAGGGTAGATCCAGGGTTGGGATGCTGGGTCTGAGATTGATGATTACAAATATAGATTGGGTCCTAAGGGATGACCTACTAGATTAGCTCACTCTAGTTCCTAGCAAACAAGGCAATCAGAAGATCAAGGCAATTCATCAGACAACAGATCAAGGCAATTCATCCTATCACTTATCCAACTATTACTAGGGTTACCATCAAGCCTAGCTTGAGGTAAGGATGGGTATTTTGAATTGGTTATGCTTTGAAGTAAGGTAAGGACCATCTTGGTATCTCTACCAAGATTGGAATGAAAAGGTTTTTAATAAATACTTTGGAAAAACTTAGGGATAAGAGTAGCTGGGAGTTCTGTCTTGAAAACATAAGGAGATTATATAGAGGTCTCCATAGTTTTGTTAATAGAACTAGTAGACTATTTTGTTGTGTTGAAGTCATCTTGGCTCGGGTTTTGAAATGCCAGAACATTTGAGAATATGAAAGATGAGCCAAGACATTTCCATTGTGAGATAGCCCTTGCCAAAAGAGTTGAGATAGGAAGTAGAGTGCCTAATGCACAATAAGTTGCATGCACTCAAGCCCACAAGTATGCTAGAATTGCAACACTTAATAAGAAAATGCTTTTGTTCCCCGTGATTTTTGCCTTTTGGACAGCAAATCAGGGTTGCTAAAATTGGGATGTTACAAAAGATGTAGTTCTAACAATAAGACAAAGTAACTATGTTGCAACATGAAAAAGATACAAACAAAGATCATGAATAACAATGCATTGAAAGATGTTTGTTTGTTTCACATATAGAAAACATAGCATAGTGGCATTCAGTTTGTCCCTCATGGAGTAGCAAAACATAAATGCATAGGACACCTGCAAGGCTCATAAGGGTGACTAGATACAAATAGTTCAAGAGAAAGCAATATCAACAATATGAATCAATCAATAAGTTTTTGCACAATGCACATATAACTAAGAATGACAACTATGCTCTCCTAGTTGGTGCCTGAGGATAGAAGGTGGAGACTCAATATAAGTGGAAGAAAGGCCCTTCAAAGGGAAGCCGGGATTTCAAGTTTCATAAAGAGCTTCCAAAAATTATGGTACTTGTTAGCTTTCAGCTCTCATTGCTCCTATCATAAGCATATTGAAGTGATTAAGGTTAAAGTGAACAAAATATGGAGTATATGCTTGACAAAGTATAAGTTGGCAATCTCATGTCCCTTGAGTACGAGGGCCGCTCCTCATGCGACTCAACTTTAGTTACCGGTAAGTTCTTTTCATAGTAAGTACATGTGTATCATAGAGAACTGCCAACGGGGTACCCCTTGCCCCATGATATAGGAGCTATACCATATCAAAATGACAAGGCAAGCAGACAATGAGCATCTCAGCAATCTTCTTATTTACCATGGGAAAATGGTGCTTTTTTATCTCTTTCTTCTTTTTCTCAATATCTTTTTTTCTGTCTCTCTTTTTTTATAAGAAGAATGCTTCATAGATTGCTCACTATGGTGATGCTGCAAGTTTCCACCATGATTAGGCATGGCTTAGGCTAGCGGCTCAGGCGTTTCTCTAACACACATACATAACTCCATGGACTTACAAGCTCCCCTTTTATTTCACACTGATGACATCCATAAACAAAAGAGCATGATATCAACTGGGTATATATTTATAGGTGTTGAAAGCGATCCCCGTGACAGCACGGTTCTACTAATTCCCAACTTATAAGTGCAAGCATATACAACATAGATGACACAATGGTTCAAGTTTATTAGGTGCAAGAAATAAAGTGTGCCATCAAGTTTGTGAGAGCTTTAATCACTAACTTTCACATAACAAGTTTAATTTGGAAGATAGATAAAACAAGAATATACTTGGAATGGTGTAACACACCATGCATAGGAATTTATAGTGGACACTTTGGAATAACTTGGTTTCTTGGGAGTTGGATGCATGAGTAGATCTTACCCAATACAAGTGGAGGCTAGCAAAATACTGGGAGCGACCAACTAAGAGAGCAATAATGGCCATAATCATGCAGAGGGACAAAACATTATTAACTAAAGCATAAAGTGGTACCACAAGTCAAGAACTAAATGATCATAGAGGCTAAGGTGACTGGTTCATAGTCATAACATGGTGTGAACATGTGCCAATTCAACACAAACAAAGAATCGAAGGAGAATACCACAATATTATGCTTTTGTATGCTAAAGCAATGCATGATTCTTTCAAGGCACATTAAGCAATCTCAATTGTTTGGGACAATTCATGCTACAACAATAATCACTAAGAATAAGGTCAAAGCAACATCTAACATGACATGATAAAGTCTAAACCACAGTCAAAACAAGCTTCCTTTTGTACCACTATAAGCATGAAACTTTCTACTCTTCTCCAACACTAATCAACTAATTTGAAACAACTCACAAAGATAATAATCAATAAAGATAAGTGAGCATGTCTCACCAATCCACAAAGAAGAACTAAAAAGTTCTAAGCATAAGCATAAGAAACTAAGGCTAAACACAGTGCTAGCAAAAGAGAACACTCACAAGACAATAAGAGTGAAAATTAGAGTGTTCTAGGCAATGAAAACAGAGTGTGTCTCTCTCCAAAAGAAGTGTGCTGGGATCCAACCAACTTACTATAGAAAACCAAGGCAAAATAAAAATAAAAACAAAAACAAATATGCTCAAAGAACAACACAACAGTGCATGAAACAATAAAAACGAAGTGTCTAGAAAGACCTGAGATTTTTATTGACAAAGAAGGGGATGCCTTGGGCATCCCCAAGATTTGACACTTGTACCTCTTGAATATTTATTGGGGTGACACAGGGTGGCATCTCCAAGCTTGAGCTTTTGTCCATTCTTCATCTCATTACATCATTCTTCCCCTACACTTGGAAATTTCCTTCATACAAAACTTCACACAATCTTCATTAGCAACATTAGTGTATTCAAAAGATAACAAACCTTTGGGGTTTAGTTTAAAAACAGCAAAACTTTCATTAAAGACACAATATACTGTAGCAATTCCCTCAAAAAGCTCAATTTACCAAGAGAACTCAAAAGGAAATTAATAAAGAGGCAAATGCAAATAATGGCAGAAATCTGTCAAAACAGACCAGCAGGTAAAAACCGATTTTTACGAAGACCTTATGTTGCTCAAATCAAAAAGTGTTGAACTAACGGAAGTTATCTAACAACCTGGGGGATTTACTCGGAAAATTACAGATCAATCTTACATACAGAGATTTTTCAAGAATTTGTACAGTGAAGCACATAAATCTGTTTCGGGACAACAACTTCCCCAAATCTTACTTCTCTCTCGTTAGAGGTTATTCTTGGTACAAAACCACACAAAAGGATAAGGAGAGGTTATTCCTGAAGTAATAACTTTAAAGACTCAACAAAATAAAAACCTAACGAAATTTGGGTTATCTCCCAATAAGTACTTTTTTTTAACGCCTTTAAGTTAGGCATGATAGTTTGAGAAGATGCTCTGATAAGAAATATGAATTGAAGTAAAAGAGAGCATCAAGAAGAAAATTTAAAACACATTTAAGTCTAACCCACTTCCTATGCATAGGAATCTTGTAAATAAACAATTCATTAAACCACAAAGCAACAAGCATAGGAAAGCAAAACAAGTGCAACTTCAAGACTTTCAACATAAAGAGGGGAACCTTAATATTGTTGAGATACATAAGACCATGTTTCCCTCTCTCATAATAACTTTCAGTAGCAACATGAATAAAATTAACAATATAACTATCACATAAAACATTCTTATCATGAGCCACATGCATAAAATAATTATTACTCTCCACATAAGCATAGTCATTCTTATTAATTGTAGTGGGAGAAAATTCAACAAAATAGCTATCATTATTATTCTCATCACCATAGTCATAAAATATAGGAGGCATATTGTAATCATAATTAATTTTCTCCTCAATTGTAGGTGGACTGAAAATATCATATTCATCATTGTAATCATCATATATTGGAGGTTTGGTATCATCATAAGCAATAGAATAGCTATCTTCCAAAGTTGGGGAACTAAAAATATCATTTTCATAAAAACTAGCTTCCCCAAGCTTAGACGTTTCCATAGCATTAGCAATAATGGTGTCCAAAGAATTCATACTAATAACATTGCAATTAGCATGCAAATAAAGTTCCATAGGATTTTTAATTTTCTCTTCAAACACTTCATGTCCTAACTCAAGATAAATACTATAGAGCTCTCTAATTTTTTTTGTTGTTTTCCATTAAGCCTAACTAGTGAAAACAAGAAACAAAAAGACAAAATTGCAGAATCTAAAGGAAATAACTTCGAGAACTCACACATCAAGAGTATGTGAGTATCTTTTACCTTACCTCCCCGGCAACGGCGCCAGAAAAGATCTTGATGTCTACGCACTTCTATTCTTGTATACAGTTGTTGGGCCTCCAAGTGCAGAGGTTTGTAGAACAGCAGCAAGTTTCCCTTAAGTGGATTACCCAAGGTTTATCGAACTCAGGGAGGAAGTGGTCAAAGGTATCCCTCTCAATCAACCCTACAATCAAGATAAGTCTATTGTGTCCCCAACACACCCAATACACTTGTCAGGTGTATAGGTGCACTAGTTCGGCAAAGAGATAGTGAAATACAAGTGGTATGGATGATAAACGATGCCAGGAAAGAGATTTTGACAGGGAGGAAAAGGTTGAAGCCCTCCTGTATATCCCTGGCAATAGCCCCATAAAAGACTTTCATGGTGTGGAAGAGACTAAAGCAAGCAAACATGTAACAGATCTAGTTGTAAATGGTGTTTCAATGTTTAGTAACAAGGCCTAGGGATTATACTTTCACTAGTGAACACTCTCTCATATAAATATATTCTCTTCATGATTCCACCCTGAACTACTCTCCGGTTGAACACTCTAATCCATGGTAGGGGCTATAACAGCACTCCTCAAAGTCCGCCTTCCCCATCTAGATAACTCCACACTATCACCTTGAGCGCTAGACGGTTCCAACAAAAACCATAATTTCATAGAGACATCCAACTCCAAATATAACTCATGATAAGTATTTGTAAACTCTAGTCTAAGTGCCACCACAGCGTGCACGCTGTCACTTTCACACGTGGGGAGAGCCAGAGATCTATTAAAGCACTTGAGTATTTATGTATACTCTAGCCTAAGTGCCACCACGGCGTGCACGCTGTCACATTCACACACGTGGGGAGAGCACAGATCTATTAAAGCACTTGAGTAGCAGAGCATATCTACTTGATTACAAAGCTCTGATCACAATATGATCATGCATATAGAGAGAGCGATGAAGACATAGCTACCGGTAGAGCCCTTAGCCTCAAGGAAGAACTACTCCCTCCTTATCATGGGAGTCAGCAACGGCGATGGATATGGTGATGGAGATTGATGGAGATGGCTCCCGGGCACTTCCCCATCCAGGCAGGGTGCCAGAATAGAGGCTTATATCCCCTGAATCTTCCCTTCGGTGGCAGCGGCACTGCGGACCTTTTCGTGGATTTTTCCGCATTAGGGTTTACGTCTCGGGGATACGTATAAGTAGGCGAAAGGGCAATCGGTGGAGCCTCGACGGTCCCACACCTAGGGCTGGCATGGACAGGGGGACCCGCGCCACCCTAGGGTGTGGCCACCTCCTGCCCCCATTCGTCTGTCCTTCTGGCTCCGTGTTCGCTTCGAAAAAATAGTAACTTTGGCTTTTGTCCCGGCCAATTCCGAGAATATTTATTTTCTAGCTTTTCTGAAACCAAAAATAGCATAAAACAGGCAACTGGCACTGCGACATGTTGTCAATAGGTTAGTTCCGAAAAGCGTATACAAATGCCTCAAAGTGTAGACAAAACATAAGACAAATGATATAAAACAAGCATGGAGCATTAAAAATTATAGATACGTTTACGATGTATCAGTTGTCAAGACTTGCGCGATGACGAGGGGCGAACTTGGATCATTCTCGCAGAGAAGTGTGTCCTCATCATGCATTGTGGTATCCTTTGTGATAGTGGCTTGAGTCAAAGCTTCATATTCTTCTTCACTCACCGAGTAGGTTGCGCCATTATCATCATTTAGCATAACTCTTATGTTGATCCACTCATAAGACTTGTGTCTCTTTCCTCCACACTTCTAGCAAACGACTTGACTATCTGTTGTGTTGGAGGAGGATGCCATAGGGGTCTTAGTTTTCTTGGATGAGCTTGGTGCTGGATTTGTTGGCATGGATGTGTCATTGGAATTTATTGAAGCGTAGTATGCTCTTTTCTTGTCATAAGCCTTTTCCTTTTGCAAGTGGTGCTCGTCCTTGGTGGCTTAGTGGAGGAGGTCCGCTATAGTCATGTAAGGTTGGAAATCGACTATTTTGTGTTTTGGGTTGCTCAATACATTGAGGAACCATGCCATTGCTTGCTCCTCGAGCTCTTTCACAATGGCTCTCATCATAGCCATCTCCATTTCCTTATAGAACTCTTCAATTGTCTTTGTGCCTTGCTTCAAGTTTTGTAGCTTGTCGAAGAGATCTTGGCGATAGTGCTCGGGGACAAATTTTGCATACGTCACTTGCTTCATCTCGGTCCAAGTGGTAACCGATGGTTCTTCTAGCTTCTCACTATTGCTTTGATAGTCTTCCCACCAAACATTGGCGTAGTCCTAAAACTTAAGAGATGCCATTGCAACTTTCTTCTCTTTGGAATAGTTGTGGACTCAGAAGATCTTGTCAACTTTGAGATCCCACTCAAGATATGCATTGGAATTTTCTTCTCCTTTGAACTTGAGCATAATGAATTTGAGCTTCCCAAACTTGCCCTCATCATGCTCATGGTATTTGGGTCGGCGTTCTTGGCACGAACTTGCTTCACTTGGTGGGAGTGGAGGCGACAAATGAGGATCTTGATTGCCTAGAGGCAGTGGTGGGGGAGGAGCTTGATGATGCTCAAATTCCCTTCTTCGCCTTTGCTCGGCATCATTGGCATTCATAGCTTGTCAGTTTCGGTGGTGGTGTTGTGCATGCCGGTTGCTGCGTCTAGCTTGGTGCTCATCCTCATCATCATTGCTTTTATCCCATGTCGGTGCTTGATTTTTTTGAAGAGGCACATGGTGGTCATGAGGAGGATGGCGACTCCTATCATTGTGGTTGTCTTCATCATGATGTTCTCACTAGCGTTGCACTTTAATGATTGCTTTCTCTGGTGGTGGACCATGCTCTTGGCGTTGTTGTTGAGGTTGAGGAGCATTTGGGTCCACCGCTTGAGCATTATGATGACAAGCTTGTTGCTCCCCATTATGTTGTTGGGGTTCTCCACGACGGTGGTTGGACCTTGAGGACTCGCCATGTCGACTTGAGGAACCCGTGTGGGATGAACTTGACGAGCTTGAGCGATGACCATGTCGGTTGCTAGATTGGCAAGAGCTTGGTGAAGAGCTTGGAATTGAGTGTGATGCTTCTCTTGACATTGCTGCTCACGGTACTCAAATTCTCTGAAAGTATCATCAAGATGGTGCTCAAGTCGCTCAAATTGAGTATTGAATTCTTGGCGTTGCGCCCATAAGTCATGACACATGGCGAAACAATCTTGGTTGTTGAAGTTTCTCTCTCCACTAGGTCTGCTTGCCCTAGACATTGTGCACAAACACACGTGATAGAGAGGGTGATATTGGTAGAATGGTAATTGCTACCTTGCCTCACCGATTCAAAAATTGGAAAGATTGTTCTTGCCGAGAGCAAAGTGAATAACGGGTATACAAGACACACACACACAAGGGACTATAGTGGTAGGGTAGGAAGTGGATAGAAAATGGAACAACCAAACGAAAAGGTTATTGTCAAAACTGGTGAAAATCCAAAAAGAACACAAAGTCAAAGGAAAAGGTCAAAAAGTGTGACGAGAACCTATGACTATACACACACGGTGGAGATAAATGGGGTTAACACGACTATGGAGAATGAGCAACGAACAAAATGGTCCTAACAAAGACTAATGATCGATATCGTGCCAACACTTGTAAATGTCATAGCTCGTTTGTACAAGATTGAGAAGCAACGGATTTGCACGCTTGCCTTGCTCTTACTCTTACTCTTGCTTAGAAGCTTTGGACTGTCGTTTGTATTGGTATCTTTTTTGATGTATATCTTTCTTTATATGCTATGGAGTCCAATTTTGCTATTGCCTATGCACTATCACTTCACAAGGGCAAGCGCACAATTCTTTGGCAAACACAAAATGAGCTACTCTCGATAGGTTAGGTAACACACAAAGGAAGAATGGGGGTTGACAATGGTGGCGCAAGTTATACCTTTTGGTGATGTTGAACTTGCAAACGTTGGTGGAGGGGAATGGTTCGAGTTCCATGGTGTCAGTGTCGAGTGTAAGGTGTTGTTGTGGAATCTTTGTTAGATTATAAACACGCACACAGAACACAAACATACAAAGGAAATCAGCCAAAAAGGAAAAGAGGTCAACAAGTTTGTACAGGGTTGGAGACTCCGGGGTGTGAGCTCCGGAGATTCTAGGGGGCGGAGACTCTAGGGTGCAGTGTCCGGAGACTCCGGTGTCGGGGGGGGCACGACGAACAGCTCGTGTTCTTGAGCAAAAATTCGGCCCTTCAAACTTCAAATCCAGAAAATTTCGACCAAATTGGGCTGGGAAACGCGGGGATAAGGTAGACCAACTCTAAAGACAAGTTTCTATTGGATCAAAACCACAATCAACTCACCAAAATGAGAGATCGATACAAAAGCAATTTGGGGCAATATTTTGGGTATTTTCGAATTTATGGTGGAAATCGATGAACAAAGTCAAATCCGTGGCAACCAAAAGCTGCTGATACCAGTTGATATGGGATTCCTTGTAGGATTGAACCTAGGGTGGCCCTATCTTCACGGATTTGAGGCGGAGAGTGAGGTAAAACACGATGAATTTGATGAACACAACCCAAATACAAGGTAAAGACACAAATGCACGCAAATACACCCGATTCGATTTGCTCCTATTGGTTCAAACAACCAATCCAATAGAATCCTCGGCGAGAGACCATGAGGTAGAATCACCGTAGGAGAGATCGACAAGCGGATGATAGAATTCCAATCAAACGGAGAGAGTAGCAACCAAGTAGAATCCCAAAGGGAGAGACCTAGCACTACTAGAATCCTTGATAGGGAGAGACCAAACACTTGAGGAGGGTCTTGACGACTTGGAGATGAACACCAAACTCCAAGGCCTTGTATAACTCATAGATTAATTATAGAGAGGGGTTCCCATCTAGGGTTAGGCACAAGCCTTCATTCATCTTCAACTCTGGGGTTTCAAGGAGAGGGTTGGGGCTTATTTATAGGCCAGCCACGAGCAAGGGGTAATTTGGGCATAAATAGGATGTTCTAGGCATTACATGGGTCATGCCCATCTTGAGGCTCGCAGGCTTGTGCCACCTAGGATGGAGACTCCGGGGTGTGGTGATTGGAGACTCTGGAGAGGCCGTAGATTCTGGGACAGTCTTCGGGGACGACTCCGGACACCTTGCTGGAGCTCCTGGAAGTTTGGACGGAGATAGGACCGGAGACGCCTCGCAGAGACTCTGGGTGCGCATGCCGTAGACTTCAGGGTGCGCAGGCCAGAGACTCTAGGGTTGCTTCTACTACTTCTTCCTTCTTCTCTTCCAGGCCTCTTGATTAGGGGTCTGGTTCCAGGTTTTTCCTTGCCTTCTCCTAGAGGTGTCATGGTCGTGGGCCAAGTCATACAATAGGCATTTGTTTCAAGTAGGATCCCACTCACATGATAACCAAAGGAGGGTGAGATATGGAACGAATTCACCTCTATGGGAATGGTTGGTGCAGCATGATGTGGACCAATGGTGAAGGCCATGTGTTGGGATGCATCAACATACACCCGCCAGATTACATCTACACACCATCTTGACGTGGCTCAGTCAATTGCAGAGCTTCATTGATAAACCCCAAGAGCAAAGTGTGATGAACACAGCAACAACTCTTCCCTTAGTGATGAAACCAAGGTTATCGAACCAGTAGGAGCAAGGAAACAACTCCAAGGTGTTGCTAACAACTTGGAATCATGCACAACACAAACTCAATACTTTGCCCCAACTTACAGTGAGGTTGTCAATCTCATTGGTTTGCTGAAAACAAAGGATTAAACATACAGTGTGGAAGATAATAGTTTCTTGTAGAAGCTAAACGGTAACAGTAGGTAATGTATCAATGGTAAAGATTGGACCAGGGTCCACAGTTCACTAGAGGTGTTCTCCTTAAGATAAATAACATGTTGGGTAAACAAATTACAGCGGGGCTATTGATAGGACTGAGCAAGCATAACAATGCAAATACTAGACATCATGACTCCAATGAGATTTGATTGGGCATTACAACAATATACATAGACCGTAATCCAACTGCATCTATGATCCAATATTAAGTTGCAAGCAACGGAAAATTGCATTAAGCAATGTGTGTAAAGTAAACAATACAATTGTTCCATGAACAAAAGATTGTTGGTTTCTCCCTAGTAGCAATAGAACATCTACAACCTTAGATATTTCTGTCACTTCTCCAGATTACTAGAGGCATGAACCCACTATCGAGCATAAATACTCCCTCTTGGAGTCACAAGCATCTACTTGGCCAAGTTAGCTACTAGCAACGGAGAGCATGCAAGATCACAAACAACACAGACATGATAGAATCAATAATCAATATGACATGATAGAATCAATAATCAATCTGACATAGTATCTCAATATCCATCGTATCCCCGCAAACACAACATGTATGATTACAAATAGAAGATCTTGATCATGAACGGAGCTCACAAGATCTAAACATGATAGCACAAAGGAGGAGAAACACCCATCTAGCTACTGTATCGACCCATAGTCCAAGGGTGAACTACTCACGCATCATACCGGAGGCTAACATGGTGATGAAGAAGGCCTCCGGGATGATCTCTCCCCTCCGGCAGGGTGCCGAGAAGATCTTCATATCCCCCGATCTAGGGACGATGGTGGCGGCGGCTATGGACTATTTCGTGGAGATCTGATCGGGTCCTTAGGGTTTCTGCATCAGGGGGCTTTTATAGGCGAAGAGGCGAGGCAGGAGGGCAGCCAGGGGGCCCACACCCTGCCCTGACGCGGCCTAGGGTGGGCCCACACCTGGGGGTGTGGCCACCCTATGGCGCCCTCCGTCTCTCCTCTAGACTTCGTGTCCGTTTCGGTAAAATATTAACTTTGGCTTTTGTCCCGTCCAATTCCGAGAATATTTCCTTACTAGCTGTTCTGAAACCAAAAATAACATAAAACATGCAACTAGCACTTCGGCATCTTGTTAATAGGTTAGTCCTAGAAAATGTATAAAAAAACCTCAAAGTGTAGACAAAGCATAGCAAAGTAGATATTAAACAAGCATGGTACATCAAAATTATAGATACGTTTACGACATATCAAGCATCCCCAAGCTTAACTCCTGCTCGTCCTCGAGTAGGTAAGTGATAAAAAGAATAATTTTTGAGGTGACATGCACCATCATAATCTAGATCAAACCATTTGTAAAGCATTGAAAGTTGGGATCAAAGTACTCTAAACATGGGCATGAAAGATGAAGTTCTAACAATAAGACATAGCAACTATGTTGCAACATGAAAGGATACAAACAAAGAATCATGAATAACAATCCATTAAAAGACGTTTGTGAAAGGATCGTATGGGCACCTAGAGGGGGGTGAATAGGTGCTACTTCAAATTTTCTTCTTTTTCAAATTAAGGTTTGACAAGAAAGGTAAATTCTCTAGATAATGCAACTACGGTGAATTTACCTATATGACAAGCAAGCACAAACTAATACAACACTAAGCTAGAACAAGTAAGTAAAGTGCGGTAAAGAATAGAAGTAACCAAAGTGGTGGACGCGGAGACACAAGGATTTGTTTCTCGTAGTTCCTTCCTTTTGAGGGGAAGTACGTCTACGTTTGGAGAGGGGGTGGTTTCAAACCACCAACTCCACGAGAGGCCTCCCTTGTTCTCCAATGAATCTCACCCCAATGGGATTGATCCACCTTCCACTATATCGGCAACCTTCAAGGTGGAAGCCGACACCTTTACAAGTTTGGGGCACACATCCACAACTTAATTGGAGGCTCCCAAATACAAGCAAGTTGTCAAGACAATCAAAGATAAACTTGTAAGAACCAAATTTAGAACTAGGGTTTCCAAGAAAACACTAGAGGAAGGGGCCCTCAAGTGAAAGAGGGGGAATGAAGATCTCTTTTGGTGAAGTAGTAGATCAAGGCCTCCTCCTTCGATTCCCCAAAGATCAAAGACTTTGGGTGGTGGATTGAAGAGATCTTGGCAATTTGGTGGCTCTAATGGAGGTAGTAGTCTTCAATGCAAAATGAGCAGCTTGTCCCAAGGTAGGTGAAGGGGTATTTATAACCCTTGGAGAAATCTGGCCATTGGAGCATTAAATGCATCGGTACTACTGGTACCCAAGCGGTAGTACTGGTTGCAAGCGGTACTACCGGTCAAGTATCGGACCAGGTACCGGAGGAGCTTCACTTGGTCGAGCCAGCGTCAGACTTGCCCGGTACTGCCTTGCGGTAGTACCCCCAAGCGGTAGTACCGGTCAGTAGACGCGGTACTACCGGTCCCAAGCACGGCTGGTGTACTTGAGCTAGAGGGGAAGGGCTGGTCCTTCCTCAGAGCTGCCCGGTACAGCTGAGTGGTACTACCGTGTCCAAGCGGTAGTACTGCTTGCCACAAGCAGTACTACCGGTTGGAGCGGTAGTGCCACTCCGCGGTACCGGGTGGTACTGAGACAAGGCTATACCTTCCCACCTTACTCTGATGCAACCGGTACTAGGGGCGGTAGTACCGGTACTAGGTTTGGCAGACTTTTGGCAAGGGAAAATGGGCAAGGCAATATTTGTGCCACAATCTAGAAAACCTGTGATACACTTAGAGCATGATTAAACTGATAAGTGTGTTGTTATCAAACATCAAAATCACAAGGATAGGAAATGCTCTTTCAATCTCCCCCTTTTTGGTGTTTGATCATAACACACCTTTGCAAGATGATTTTATGAAGATACTCATGGCATTTGTAAAATAGAGACGGGGCTCCCCTTGGATGAGTAGAATCAAACCTCCCCCTCTATTTTACAAACCCAACAAGTGCACAAATATAGATACTAGCATTTGAAACCATACCTTTGCACAATAACTTGTGATGAGAAATATATGGACAATGAATAACGCATATCATCACAAGATGGATCCATGACATAACCCACATAGTCTCAACAAACTTAGCACAAGTGGTTCCCAAATAGTTAGTACATAGAGTTCACACATAAAATAGAAGTTCACACATAAATAGGAGGAAATCAAAGTTCACAAGCAATAAAAAGATCAAAGTAAGAACGAGCTTGTGACTTCCCATGCAACACCCGTGCCTAAGGTGCAACTTCTCCCCCTTTGGCATCAAGACGCAAGAAAGGGACAAGTGCAAGACTAACGTCCCGACAGTCAATCCTCCTCATCATCATAAAAGTCCTCCTCATAGGGGGGTGGAGCGCGGTGCGAGGAAGAGACATCATCATCCCAATGGTTGTGCTGGGAGATCCACTAGTCTTCAGGGGTGATGTTGGTATCGGACCCCTCGGAGACAGTTAATCCTTGAGCTGCCATCATGTCCTTCTGCCGAGCGCTAGCTTTCTTGGAATACACATGAGCCTCATACATGAGTTTTTGGTTGTTAACTTGGAAGCAGAAAATCTTCTTGAGCTTGGCCTCCATCCTCTTAGCCCAAGAGGGCTTGGCATTCTTGCGACAGGAGACAACATAATCTGTGTCACGACCACTGTCAGCATCCTCAGAGTCATCCTCTTCATCCTCCTCATCCACAACGCGGGGTTTAGCATGCTTCTTGATCTTGAGTTCCTTGGGCCGGTGCATGATGAGAGGACGAGTGGATAGGGTCCTAGCAATGGGAGGGCTCTTGGAAACAACAAGAGCCATGATGTAGGGAGCAAATGGCGGAACCCTCCGAGAGTGAGCAGCAGCAACCATCTCATTCCATATATAATCCATCACATCAAGAGCAGTGCCTGAGTCGCGGTTGAGGAAGGTGTTGAACAACAAATCAACAGAAAAACCATGAATCTCATCTTTGTTGCCCACACGAGGAGCAATAGTCTCACGGAAGATGTGGTGGAGAATATCGTATGTGGGGAGAAGATCCTTGATCTTGCCAGCAACCCCGCGACACTGGATATACAAAGGTGTAAGGACATCCTTCTTGGATGGGTTCTAGCGCAAGTGGCAGTGGAAACCACAAGGAGTGTCACGGCCACGATCTTCATACCCCAGTATTGCAGCAAACTCAGCAAGAGTGGCCTCCTTGATTGCACCTTGAGTCATCCAAGTGATCTTCCGAGTGCGGCCATTGTGGAAATGAGCAGTGGCATAAAACTGAGCAATGAGGAGAGGCTCGTAGTCATACTAGAACTCCATGATAGGAAACAAGCCAAGGTTAGAGCAGATTTCCTTAGCTTCTGCAAAATAATCAAGGTTCTTGTTGATGTGTTCCATATCAATCCATAGCTGAGGCACAACCATCTGGATATTTTTCATAAGGACCTCATGATAGACGCGCTCTTGGAAATCATTGTAAAACAGACTATATTCCCTACTCTCATCACGGTTGCGGGCATACGCATTGTCAATCCTCAGAGACCGGAACTCAGACTCAGAAATGTCAGACAGTTTCCTTGGCCCTGATGGCCCTGAGCTGCAACTCATGGTGCACCCTGAGGAAGGGGCGAGAAGGGGGAGCGCTGCCACGCCCAGTAGAGCGCTTGGTGACCCCCTCACGACCCCCACGGCCACCTCGAGTAGCAGGCAACTTCGAACAACGTCTAGGATGAGGCATAACTTCATCCTCGGACTCTGTCTCTTCCTCAACAATCTCACGGTTTGCTTTGGAGCGCTTACGCACACCCCTAGAACCACCTGCATCTGTGATAGCAAGAGGGAGAACAGCAGGGGGTAAGTGCACAAGAACCACAAATGAACAAATAAGAATCCGTGATTTAGTAAACATGTTGAAGACAGTTGGGACCGGTACTACCGGACCTAACAACCAGTAGTACCGCTTGCGAGTGGTAGTACCGGGGCTCATCAATCCGGGTAGAGAACGGTCCAAAATTGGCCTCAACAGTCTATAAACCATCGATTCTACTAAGTACCAAGGAAAGTATGGCATTACAACCTCACAACACGTCAATTTCTTCACAATGGAATTATGCCCTATAGGCAATAATAAAGATGTTATTATTATAATTCTTGTTCATGATAAAGTTTATATTCCATGCTAGAATTGTATTAAGCGGAAACTTTGATACTTGTGTGGTTTATGAACAACACCGCGTCCCTAGTACGCCTCTATGGACTAGCTCATTGATTAATGATGGTTAAGGTTTCCTAACCATAGACATGAGTTGTCGATTAATAATGAGATCATGTCATTAGGAGAATGATATGATGGACAGACCCAAATTAAGCAGAGCAATTAGATCGTGTCATCGTGTTCATCTTTGCGAAGCTTTTTCCTATGTCAAGTATTGTATTCCTTAGACCATGGGATAATACAACTCCCTGGTATCGGAAGAAAGCTTTGAGGTCATCAAACTTCATCCTATGTGAGGGTGATTATAAAGGTGTCTCTCAGGTGATCGGAAAGCACTTGTTGGGTTGTATGTATCGAGATGGAATTTGTCCCTCCCGAGTCGGAGAGATATACTTCGGGCCCACTCAGCAATTGATATCAACACTGCTTGCAAGCACGTGGTTAAGGAGTTAATCACAAAGTGATATCGGATTACGGAACGAGTAAAGTACTTGCTGTGAACAAGATTGAACTAGGTATGCTGATACCAACGATCGAATCTCGGGCAAGTAAAATATCGCGTGACGAAGGGAATACATATATGGGATTAATTGAATCCTGGCATCGTGGTTCATCCGATATGATTGTCGATGAATATGTGGGAGTCAATATGGGTTTCCAGATCCCGCTGTTGATTATTGATAGAAGATCATGTCTGCATATTCTCGAACCCGTAGGGTCACACACTTAACGTTCATCGATGCTAGGATAGAATGGATAATTGGTTTATGAGTTTTTGTTCGGAGTCTTCGATGAGATCCAGGACGTCACGAGAGGTTCCGGAATGGTCCGGAGAATAAGATTCATATAAAGGAAAGCAGTTTTTGGATTTTGGAATAGTTTCGGAGTTTATCGGTATTGTACCGGAAGGTTCTAGAAGCTTCCGGAGTGGGACCAACGTGGGCCCACTTGTCGGAGGCCTGTGTGGAACTAAGGGGGAGTGCCCTGGCCGCTTTGGGCCAGGGGCACAAGGCCCCATAGGCCCAGCCGGCCAGCCCTAGGGGAAACCCTAGGGGAGATCTTCTAGAAGGAGGGGGGAAACTTGCCCCCCACTCCACCCTTGGGCCGCCGCCCTAGGGCTTGGAGGAGGGGCCAAGGGGGGCCGGCCAGCCCCCTATATAAGGAGTGCAGGGCGCAGCCTCCCCCCCCTACACCTCCTCAACCCTAGCCGCCAACTGCTGCCCTCCTCCTCTCTCTCTCTCTCCCGACTGCGCGTAGGCGAAGCCCTGCCGCAGAAATTCTCCACCATAAGCACCACGCCGTCGTGCTACAGATCCAATCTATCTCTCCACCCCACTTGCTGGACCAAGGAAGGAGGAGACGTCGCGGCACCGTACGTGTGCATCTCTCGGAGGCGCCGCCACTTGCGGCGTAGGATCGGATCGGATCGCGAGGAGGAGACGGCTAGTACGACTACATCAACCACGCTCGCTGAACGCTTCATAAAGCGATTTATTCAAGGGTATGAAGATCTCATCTATCTATCTCGTTGATTGCATCTCCTAGATTAGATCTTGGCTTTATTGTTCGCATCCGTAGATTTTTTTTGATTTACTATGTTGCGAAACCCTTCAGTGGTATCAGAGCTAGATCTATGCGTAGATGTGTTTCACGAGTAGAACGCAACATGCTTGTTGCGGGCGTTGATGTTTTCTGTTGCCAGCCTATTGTTGTGTACTTCTTATGGCGCGGCATAGTGGGATCGAAGCGGTCCAGGCCAACTTTACGCAACCTCGTTCACGAGACCGGCTCCGCACTTGACGTGTGGCTTGTTCCACACATGCGGCTGGTGGATGCCAGTTTCTCTCACTATAGTAGTCATGGGATTTACACCGGATGTTAGCAACCATAATATCACCGTTGTGGCTTTCCGTAGGTAAGAATCATTCTTAGCTTGTTACTCCCATAAGCCACGTAAAACATGCAACAACAAAGTAGAGGCGTCTAACTTGTTTTTGTAGGGAGTGTTTTGTGATATGGTATGGCCCAAGACATGATGTGTATGTTGTATGCAATGATCATATTTTGTAATATTTCACGACTTGCATGTCGATGAGTACACAACCGGCAGGAGCCATATGGTTGTCTTTATAATTGTGTATGACCTGTCTGTCAACTTCTTATATGCCATGTAATAGCTTTACTTTATCGCTAAGTAGTTAGCAATAGTTGTAGTTGCTATTCGTGGTGGAGGCAATCATGGTGGAGTGATGGACATCATGCTGGCACGCACAAGATGGAGATCATTGAACGGAGATTGGCTATACCATGTCACATAAAATTATATGCATGTGATGTTTATCCTTTTATGTATCTTATTATGCTTAGATCGCGACGGTAGCATTATAATATGATTCCTCACTTAAAGATCAAGATAAAATTGTGTTCTCCCCATGAATGCACTGTTGCAAAAGTTCGTCGTGTTCAAGCACCTCGTGATGATCGGGTGCTATAAACTCTACAACGGGTGCAAGCCAGTTTTGCACACGCAGAAATACTTGGGTTTGACTTGACGAGCCTAGCATGTACAGACATGGCCTCGGAACACACGAACCGAAAGGTTAAACATGAGTCATATGAATGATATGATCGACACTTGTTGTCCACCATTGAAACCACATCTCTTCTCGTGAAGATCGGATTAGGTGTGGTGAATTTGGATCGTGTTCACTAAACAACTTGAGGGATGTTGAATTTAGTGGGAGTCCATCTAGTAATTTGATTAAGTTGAACTAGTTATCATGAACATAGTCTAAATGGTATTTGCAAATTTTGTAGATCAAATGGCTAAGTCCAACTTCAACTTCAACGTTTTTGCTGAGAAAGAAAAGCTTAAAAACAATGGGTCTAACTTCACCAACTTGTTCCGCAATCTGAGAATCATTCTCGCTGGCGGACAAAAGGACTATGTACTAGAGAAAGCGCTAGGTGACGCCCCTGCTACTGATGCGTCGGCTGATGAAAAGGTTGTTTATCAGTCACGCAAAGATGATTATGGAGTGATTAAGAGTACCATGTTGTTTGCTATGGAACCGGACCTTCAAAATCGTTTTGAGGAGTTCGTCGGGCCCTTTGAGATACTTGAGGAACTAAAAACCATGTTTCAGACTCAGGCCCATTCTGAGAGATATGAGATCTCTAAGAAGTTCTTTAACTACAAGATGGAGGAAGGGAGTTCCGTTAGTGAGCACGCCATTAAGATGTCGGGCTACACTCAACGTCTTGAGCAACTGGACTGCAAGATTCCAGAAGAGCTCAAGATTGATAGAGTTCTGCAATCACTCCCTCCTAGCTACAAAGGTTTTGTAGTTACTCACAATCAAATTGGTTCCACTGATACGATCACTGAGCTCTTCGCTAAGCTGAAAGCTGCGGAGGTGGACATCAAGAAAGATAATCATGTGTTGATGGTCAACAAGACCCCTAGCTTTAAGAAAGGTAAGGGTGCAAAGAAATCCTTCAAGAAAGGCAGCGGCAAGCGCGTTGCCCCTGCTGAGAAGAAGCTCAAGTCTGGACCTAAGCCGGACACTGAGTGCTTCTATTGCAAGGACAAGGGTCACTGGAAGCGCAACTGTCTGAAGTACTTAGCGGACAAGAAGGCTGGCACCATTAAAGGTATATTTGATATACATGTTATTGATGTTTACCTTACTAGCGCTCATTGTAGTGCCTAGGTATTTGATATTGGTTCAGTTGCTAATATTTGTAACTCGAAACAGGAGCTGCGGAATAGACGGCGGCTAGCGAGGGATGAGGTGACGATGCGCGTTGGCAATGGATCAAAAGTTGATGTGATGGCCGTCGGCACGCTCTCCTTAGTTTTACCTTCGGGATTAGTTTTAAACCTTAATAAGTGTTATTATGTGCCTGCGTTGAGCATGAACATTATATCTGGATCGTGTTTATTGCAAGACGGTTATTCATTTAAATCGGAGAATAATGGTTGTTCTATTTATATGAATAACATCTTTTATGGTCATGCACCTGTTGTGAATGGTTTATTTCTTCTGAATCTCGAAAGCAATGAAACGCACATCCATAACATTGAGGCTAAGAGATGCAAAGTAGATAGTGATAATCCAACTTATTTGTGGCACTGCCGTCTAGGTCATATTGGTGTAAAACGCATGAAGAAACTCCATTCTGATGGACTTTTGGAGTCTCTTGATTTTGAATCATTTGACACGTGCGAGTCGTGCCTCATGGGCAAGATGATCAAAACCCCGTTCTTCGGAATAATGGAGCGAGCAACGGACTTATTGTAAATCATACATACAGATGTATGCGGACCAATGAGTGTTTCAACGCGCGGTGGATGTCGCTATTTTCTCACTTTTACTGATGACTTGAGTAGATATGGGTATATCTCTTTAATGAAACATAAATCTAAAATGTTTGAAAAGTTCAAAGAATTTTAGAACAAAGTGGAAAACCATCATAACAGGAAAATTAAATTTCTACGATCCGATCATGGAGGTGAATATTTGAGTTATGATTTTCTCACGCATCTTAAAGCAAGCGGAATCGTTTCGCAACTCACGCCACCCGGAACACCACAGCGCAATGGTGTGTCTGAACACCGGAATCGAACTCTATTAGATATGGTGTGATCAATGATGTCTCTTACAGATTTGCCGTTATCATTTTGGGGTTATGCATTAGAAACCGCTGCATTCACTTTAAATAGGGCACCATCTAAATCCGTTGAGACGACACCGTATGAACTATGGTTTGGTGCTAAACCTAAGTTGTCGTTTCTTAAAATTTGGGGATGCGAAGCTTACATCAAGAAGTTGATGCCGGACAAGCTCGAACCCAAAGCGGAGAAATGCATCTTCATAGGATACCCTAAGGAAACAATTGGGTATACCTTCTACCACAGATCCGAAGGCAAAGTGTTTGTTGCAAAGAACGGATCCTTTCTTGAGAAGGAGTTTCTCTCGAAAGAAGTGAGTGGGAGGAAGGTAGAGCTAGACGAGGTTATTGAACCTTCTCTCGAGTTGGAGAGTAGCGCAGCACCTGAAATTGTTCCAGTGCTGTCTGCACCAACAAGAGAGGAAGCTAATGATGAGGATCATGAAACTTCGGACGATGCTACTACTGAACTTCGCAGGTCGACAAGGTCACGTACCACTCCTGAATGGTACGGCAACCCTGTCTTAAACGTCTTGTTGTTAGACAACAGTGAACCTGCGAACTATGAGGAAGCAATGATGAGCCCAGACTCTAAGAAATGGCTAGAGGCCATGAAATCCGAATTGGGATCCATGAGCGAAAACCAAGTATGGACTTTGGTGGACCCTCCTAGCGACCGTAAGGCCGTTGAGTGCAAATAGATTTTCAAGAAGAAAACGGACGCGGATGGTAATGTTACTGTCTATAAAGCTCGACTTGTCGCAAAAGGGTTTCGGCAAGTTCAAGGTGTTGACAACGATGAGACTTTCTCTCCCGTAGCGATGTTTAAGTCCATTAGGATTTTATTAGCAATTGCTGCATTTCATGATTATGAAATATGGCAGATGGATGTCAAGACTGAGTTCCTCAATGGCAACATTGATGAAGAGTTGTATATGATGTAGCCCGAAGGTTTTGTCGATCATAAGGATGCTAATAAGGTGTGCAAACTTTAGTGTTCCATTTATGGACTAAAGCAAGCATCTCGGAGTTGGAACCTTTGTTTATATCAAGTGATCAAGAGCTTTGGATTTGTTCCAAATTGCTACGAAGCTTGTATCTACAAGAAAGTGAGTGGGAGCTCGGTGACATTTTTAGTACTATATGTGGATGACATATTGATTATTTGAAATGACATTGGTATGCTTAACGATGTGAAGAGTTATTTGAATAAATGTTTTTCAATGAAACACCTAGGAGAAGCTTCTTATATATTAGGCATCAAAATCTATAGAGATAGACAAAGACGCCTAATAGCTTTAAGCCAAAGTACATATCTAGACAAAGTTCTGAAAAGGTTCAGAATGGATAAAGCAAAGAAAGGTTCATTGCCCATGTTGTCAGGTAAGATATTGAGCAAGGTTCAGTGTCCAGCTACGGTAAACGATAGAGATACTATGAGCAAAGTGCCATATGCCTTGGCCATAGGTTCTATCATGTATGCCATGCTATGTACTAGACCGGATGTGTCCAATGCTCTTAGTTTGACGAGCAGATACCAAAGTGATCCACGAGTGGAACACTGGACAGCCGTAAAGAACATCCTAAAGTATTTAAATAGGACTAAAGAAATGTTCTTGGTCTATGGAGGTGATGAGCAGCTCGTCGTAAAAGGTTACGTCGATGCTAGTTTCAACACCGACCCGGATGATTCTAAATCTTAGACAGGATACTTTTATATTTTGAATGGAGGAGCTGTGAGCTGGAGAAGCTGCAAGCAAAGCATGATCGCGGGATCTACAACAGAAGCGGAATACATGGCTGCTTTAGAAGCGTCAAGTGAAGGAGTTTGGATCAGGAACTTCATCACTGAGCTTTGTGTGGTTCCAAGTGCCTTGGACCCACTGGAGATATTGTGCAACAACACTGGCGCCATAGCACTGGCTAAGGAACCAAGATATCATCCAAAGACCAAGCACATCAACCGCCGTTTCCATATAATTCGAGATTATATAGGAGATGGAGATCTGAATATTAGAAAACATGTACAGACATGGTCTCGGAACACGGATCACCAAAAGGTAAAGCATGAGTCATATAGTAGATATGATGAACATGTTGATTGTTCGCCATTGAAGCTACATCAACTCTCGTGATGATCGGTTTTGATGTGGTGGATTTGGTTCGTGTGATCACTAAAATAATGTGAGGGATATTGTTTTGAGTGGGAGTTCAACAGCAATATGATTAAAAGTTGAACACTATTTATCATAAATTAAATCAAAGTGAATTTGCATAGTTGTTGTAGTCATTGGCATCCGTTTACCACCTTGCGCTTAGTTATAATTGAGATGATAGAACTATAGAATTCTAGTTAGTTACTTTACGAACTGGTATCGTATTGTTTTGAAGTGTTAATCTAAAGTTTAAAAGTCCCATTGCGAACTTTCAGTAAGTTTTGATTACTCCGTGAAGTTTAATAGTTGGTATTAAATCAAGAGTAACAATTCGAGTGTTAGTATATAAGTATCATGTTTATCTCCATGATTCTTGATATTCGAAAGATAGTTTCAATATCAAGGTAATCTAGGAATAGAAAGAGTTGTTTCAGAAACCATCATGTATGGAAGATATTGCGATATATGAAATGATGTTTTGGTTACAACATGATAGAGTACAATATGGCAAAGTTTATGTTCTCATATTTGATGAGAATTTACAAAAGGTTGGAGACACTAGTTGTCCTAATCCTCCAAAAGGTTTTGGAAAGCAACATTATACTCGCGATTCACTGTTATAAGCTAAAGTAGCTTGATCATGAATAATTCCATGATAAGGGTGAATATTTGATGTAAGTAAAATGTTTACTACACCAAGCGATTACTGAAGAAAGGAATTTGAAAGAACACCAAACATTTGATGATGGTGATCTACTTCAAAGTGCAAGTCCAAAGACATTGGTATTTAACTATACATGCTTTGGACCATGTGTCATATGTATGGCTCCACTATTGATGATAGATTATTTCAAACAGAAAAGGAAATACTGAAAGAGAATCTCATAAATATATGGCAGAAAAGAAAAGACTGGAATTGTTCAGCTTAGGTATATAGAGGATATACATGTTATGGCTGTATTCTTTGCTTGTTAAGTAATGTGGTTCTTAAGTATTGGATACTGAATTTGTTGGTATGAATCGTCATACGAAACAACAGAATTCATGAATTGCAATGGCCTAAGTAACTAGCAAAAGAATATGTGATGATGTTTATCGAGAATAAATAAAGGGTTATTGTGTTGCTCGATAAACATCAAAGCTTGCCTTCAAGATTTGTTTTATCAGGTATTATGAGAATAAAAGGGTTGTTCAAATAATTGCCGTAATCCATAAAATATGGATGATTTACAAATCTCGTTGGAGAAATCACATCCATAAAACTAGTGCTAAAAATGTCAAAAGACAAAATGATTGAAAGATCACTTAGGAAGTGACATTGCCGTTTAAATTATATTGGAAAGAAAACATGAAGAAACTCCATGTGGATGGAATTTTGGAGTCTTTTGATTTTTGATCAAATGACGCTTGTGAAACTTTCCTAGAGATAATTAAAACTTCGTTCATAGGCCAAAGGGGAACGAATGACTAGCTTATTGGAACTTGTACATATTGTTGTATGAAATCCATTATGTGTAGTCAAGAGCAATGGATTTCAACTTCATATGCTTTCTCCAAAAATTTGAGTGGATATATGAATATTTACTTAATAAGGATGAAGTATGAAACATTTGAAAAGTTCAAAGACTTTCAAGATGAAGTGCAAAATCATTGTAACAAGAATATAGATAATTTATGATAAGATCATAAAGGAAGATATTGAGTTACAAGTTTAGCATAATACCTAAGATTTAAGGAATCGTTCTGTGGATTTGCATTTCCCGAAACACCATAAGAGTATGGAGCGTTCGAGATATGTAATTAAACCTTGTTTGACATGGTAAGATCAAAGGTGTAATTCATGAAACTACCATTATATTTTAAAGATTAAAAGCTTTAGAGACTACCGTTTTTTCCACTGAAAAGAGCTACATCATAATCCGTTGAAATGACACCATATAAAGTTATGGTTTGGGATAAAACCCAAGTTGCCCTTTCTTAAACATTGGTATGCTATTCATAAGAAAGATGTTTGCAACCAAAGTCGGATGAACCTATCTTTGTATGTTATTTCGAATAACTGTTAAGTATTCCTCCATAACATCTGAGACAAAAGTGTTTGTCACTTAGAACGTCAAGTTTCTTTGAGAAGGAATTTTTCGTGAAAAGATAAGTGACAGGACAATAGAACTTTGATAAGGTTAAAAGAACCTTAGCTATATGTGCAAAGTTGCACGCGAAAAAGTGTTACGGAGGCAAGAACAATGCTCATGGCTCACGTGACTCAAAGGTTGTGGTTACGGAGGTCAAAGTTTCTATTGAACCAAGTAGGTCGGGTAAACAATCAAATACCAAGATTTGAGGGTTGAATCATTATCTGAGAATAATGAACGGACTACATGCAAAGAAGCGATGATGGGCCCTGACTCCATAAAATGGCTTGAAGCCATAAAATCCATGATAGTTCCATACACGAGAAATCAAGTTTTGAACTTGAAGGACCCTCGAGAAAGGTGTAATACCTTACAGTTGTGTTTGGATCTATAAAGAAATAGACATGGATGTTTCACATCTATGAAATAGTCGACATGTTGGGAAAGAGTTCACAACAATGTTCAAAGGTTGACTATGACAAGATTTGATCTTTCATAGCGATATTTAGTCTAGACGGATTAATGTAGCAACCACTACATATAATTTTGTTATGTGGTAGTTGAATAAACAAAACAAGTTCTTCTAATAGAATTGTTACCTAGGACATGTGCATAACACGGTCCATAGGGTTTTGTTAATTCAAAGGATGCTAAAATCATATGCAAACTTCAATGGTTGAAGTAAGCATTGCGGAGTTGGAATCTTCACTATGATGAAACTGTTGAAGGAGTTTAAATTCGTCGGAGACGATGAAGATGCTTGCATTTGCAAGAAATTAAGTGGGAGCGCTAAGACATGTTTCTAATACATTATGTGGAAGAGATATTGTTGATTGGAAATGATGTATATTTTATTAACACATATTAAGAATTTCATCCGATGAAAGACTTAGGCAAAACCTAAATATTTGGCATCAATAGACGCTAATATGGTTGTGCCGAAAGTACATAGATGATGTATTGAATGAGTTCAATATAGAAACTACAAGAAAGGATCACATGTACGTAAAGGATTGAATGAGTTCAATATTGATGATATATTCAAGTGTATTGACACTTGGTAAGTGAAACAAAGATTCAAGTATAGATTGATACTTGATGTATGAAATCACAAAGAGTATCTATATCAATCATACTGTGATATGTACAAATCCAGATATGTCCTATACTCTAAATGTTATGAGCATATACCAGAATGATTCATAAGATGATCATTGGACGATAGTAAGGATATCCTTATGATCTTTTTGAAGAACTAAGAGTAAATTATTTTGTAGAAGTGGCAAATAGATGGTTAGTTCATTGTAGAAGTACAACATTGATAATAGTTTTTGTCACAAAGTACAAATTAAGTTTATCTCAATCTAAACTAAGGGTGGCACAATATAATGGATAGTAATTTCCATAATGGATTTGGATGAGTTCCAAAGTTAAGACATTGTGACAGATATTACAACAAAAGTCTAAGTATATGACTGCTATTATAGCAGCTAAAGAGGGCATTTGTGTCAAGTAGTTTGTTATCAAACTAGGTGTAGTTCACAGCGGGATAATACTATGAAGATATATTGTACGACAATGTTATCAACATGTTTTAACCCCAAAGAACTAAAGGTCTCACCAAAGGACCAAATTTATACAAAGCCATCTCATTAGAGAATGAGTGATGCATAGAGACGCAAAGACATGCAATTACACACGGACATGGAAGTGTCAGATCTGATGGGGATATGCCTACCGGGGTATACCCAGCAGGACGTTTCCGACTGGCCCAGGAACTGGCGAGTGGGCCTGCAGGACGGCGACTGGATCAAGGCCTGGCGTGGATCCAAGCGACTGGAAGCTGAAGGCCCAGGAGAGTAGATAGGCCCAGTCGGATTAGGTTAAACGAGTACCGAAGCCTTAACTGATTCGGTTGAGATATGTAAACCCTAGGGGGGGTGAGTCTATATAAACCTCCCTACAGGGCGTGTAGAGGATACGTTCCATCATCCACCCAAGCGACTCGCCACCTAGCCGTCGAGCTCGCCCCGTTGTACCTCCATCATAATACAATCTAGCAGGAGTAGGTCTTTACCCTCCGGGGGGGCTAACCTGGGTAAAACCCTGTGTCTCCGCCCTCATCTCGCACCGCAGATGGCTGGCCGCCCTTGCCCTTCGTTCTACTACTCGCTGCCGATTGCAGCATCTGCCGTGGTCATTCCCACGACAGTGGCGCCCACCGTGGGGCCTGGCCGGTCTGGCCGGTGTTCTGCGGCGAGATCCAATCTGCACATCAACGAGTCGGTCGCCACCGGACGCATGATAGCAATCGGCGAGATGCTCCAGATCTTGCCGAGCAGCTACGTCCCGGCGGCGCGACCCGTCACACATAGTATGATCTTGCTAGTCGGCACGATCAGCCTCTTCGTCGGCCTCACCGACGTCATCGTCTCGGAGGACTCGGCTCGCATCCGTGAGTCGCCGCCACGCGACCGGCTCTCCGAGAGCCAGGTCCGCACGATCCATCGCCTCGCCTCCGAGTACAACTCGGCCCACAGCGGGTCGAAAACATCGCGTCGTTCGGAAGACGCAGCCCTCAACGGCGACACCGACCGGGCGACTCGGCGTCACCGCCGATCCATCATCGCTGCAACCGCGGGCTCCATCACCCAGGTCTCCAACGTGGGAGACTTCGAGGATCCCTCCATCCTTGGGATCTTCGACTTCGACTCCGGGTCAGAAAACTCTGCCAATCTCCGCGACGGGACCGGTCGCCACGCTGCGACCTACATGGCGACTGGCACCGATCCGCCGGAGGATCCCTTCTCCACCCTGATCCCTCCTAACGCCACGGCAACGGAGGTCGAGGAACTCGCTTTGGCTGGCGGAGGCGTCCGCAAGGATCAAGCCGGCGAAAAATTTCGCCTCGGCAGGTGACGGCGCAGAGCTGTCACGTTACCACCAGCAGCGAATCAGGTCGCTGAACCCCACCGTCCAGGGCGCCTGAACCCGACGACGAGAACGACCCGGCCCGCGTGGCCGAGCGCGCGATCTGCGAAAACGCGCCACCAGGAGGAAGCGCCAGGCCCCTGCCAGGGTCGACGACGATGGGCGCCCCACCTCCACCCAACCGCGCACCCCCCCAGGGACCAGCCGTGGATAGTAGTCTCCTCACGGGAGCGAGACGCGAACGGCCTACCACAGTTCTCAACCCCGATGGACAACCTCGTGGCAGGCCGAGCAGCGGCCGACAACATCACGGCCACTGGCGACGGCGCCCTACAGATTTAGTACGTCAAGCCCCTGCTCGCAAAGGCGGTCGAGCAACAAAATGCAGGCGTCGACTCACAGGGGCGGATGTACTCGCGTTCATCGGGTAGCAGAGCGGCCTCAAGTGGCCGTCCATTGGCGGCAAACACCCTCAACTGCCCGCCACCCGAACCACTGCAGTTCCAACACCGACCCGCGAACACGGCACTCTCCACCAACGACCCCAGGCCAGCGACCAACTTCGTCGCTGCCAACGGTCAGCCCGTCGACGCCTGCACCCACATCATCAACAACCAGAGCTGGCTCGCACGCCAGCCCGACGACCTGCGACACACCCTAAACAATTGCCGCGACGGTGAGCCGATGGGGTCGCTAAGCCGACTCGGGCCCCGGTGCTTCGGACCGATGATCTGAGGCGAAAAATACCCGGCGAACTTCAAAGCACCGAAGGAAATAGAAAAGTATGACCCTTCGTACGACCCCTCCGTGTGGCTGGACACCTACCTCATGGCAATGGGGATCGCAGGCCACACCGACCTGCTAGCCGCCCACTACCTCCCCCTGATGATGGAGGGAGCGTGTAGGCAGTGGATCAACACTCTCCCCCCGGATAGCATCGACTCCTGGGAAGAGATGCGCGACGCCTTTGTGAGGCACTTCGAGGGTTCCTACACCCGCGCCACCACCATCGAGGACCTAGAGCGGTGCGTCCAGGGACCCCACGAGTCGACCCGAAGCTGGGTCCAACGGTGGCAAGAGCTATGGTACAACGCGGTCGGCATCCACCCGGACACCGCGATCCACTGCTTCAAGACCTCGTGCCGCTACGAGCCCTTGGTCGCCAAGCTCAAACGAGCTTACTGCACACTCGATAACATACCAGACCTCCTCGAGATCACCAAAAGATACGCGGAGGAAGACCCCAACCAGGAAACCGACGACGAGTCGGGAGGTCAACGCCGCACGAACGGCAACGACAACGGACGACGGTCCGACCTACGCTACAGCAACACTCGCCTCACCGGCAAGCACCGCAGTGTCGGGCGAGTCGACTTCGTCGCCAATGCCGGGCACGCGCAGCGCGAGCCCAAGAGCTTCCGCCGTGACAGAGGACAACGCCGCGACGGCGGCAACTACAAGGCGAAACCAAGGTTCGACCCCACGGCCCTCCTTAACCAGCCTTGTGCGTTTCACAGCAGGGAAGGGAAGCCCGCACGACACGCATCACCGACTGCCACTCTCTCAAGGAGATCGAGAAGGCACGGCGAGCACGGGAGGACCCCGACAACAACCCGCCAAACGGCGGAAAATTCGGCAGCGCGAGAAGAAGGTCATCGCCGCTGCCGCCGCCAACGCGTGGCCTGTGGGCGTTCCCGGTTCCTCAACTGGTCGGAGCAGCCCATCACAGGAGCCGCCAGACCACTCGCCACGATCGAGTACCCAGGCCGAGTCGCCTGGTGGTCAAGCCCAAGGTGGAGATTATCGCTCCCCAAGACATTGATGGACGGCGGCGGCTCCATCAACATCCTGTACCAGACACCTTCAGCGATGCGGCTCCCGCGATCGATGGTCGAACAACCTACACCACGTTCCACGGCATCGCCCCCGGTCGGAAGGCATACCCGATCGGCAAGGTCACGCGGTCACCTTCGCACACCAGCCAACTTCCGCACCGGCGGATCGTCTTGAGCTGGTATCCTTCGACCCCTACCCTGCGTCACAGGCGCCAGCGTTCGCCAAGTTCATGGCGGTGTTCACTACGCTGCATAACGCGATGAAGCTCCCCGGGCCACGTGGCGTCATCACCATCAACGGCGACCCCGACATGGCCACCGAGTGCGAGGCCAAAGGAGCCGAACTCGCTGACGCCGTCATCGTGGCAGAGGCCAACCACGCCGACGAGCTCGCCAAGTACGCGAGCGGGGTCAACAACGACGACCCCACCATACTCAAGAAGCCCAATTCGTAGGGCGCCAACACCTCAACCTTCGAGGCAACGACGCGCACCCGCACCGTCGAGCTGGTCCCAGGCGACTCCAGCCAGACGGTGACGATCGGGACGGGCATGAGCCCAGCATAGGAAGGCGCGCTCATCGAGTTCCTCCGTGAGAACAGGGACATCTTCGCATGGAATCCCTCTGACATGCCTGGTGTCCCTAGGGAACTCGCTAAGCACAAACTCAACGCCGACCCCAAAGTGTGACCCGTCAAGCAGTCGCTACGGCCCTTCAATGAAGAGCGCCGCCGAGCCATCGCCGAGGAGGTGCGGCGTCTACTCGCTGCAGGCTTCATCCGGCCAATCAAATACTCCAAGTGGCTGGCAAACCCAGTCCTGGTCGAGAAGAAAAATGGGACCTGGAGGATGTGTATCGACTACACAAACTTAAACAGCGCCTGCCCGAAGGAGCAATTCGTCCTCCCGTGGATCGACCAAATAATCGACTCCACCGCGGGCTCGGAGTCGCTGTGTTTCCTCGACGCCTACTCTAGATACAACCAGATCAAAATGGCTGTCGAGGACGAGGAAAAGACGGCATTCATCACGCCATTCGGAGCCTTCTGCTACACCGCCATGACCTTCAGCCTCAAGAACGTCAGGGCGACCTACCAGCGATGCATGCAGGAATGCCTTGCGAGCCAAATTGGCCGCAATATCCACGTCTACATCGACGACGTGGTAGTGAAGTCCGCTCGCCAGGGCGATCTACTCGTCGACCTGGCGGAAACATTCGCCAACCTGTGGAAATACAAGATAAAGCTAAACCCAGGCAAATGCACCTTCGGTGTACCAGCAGGGCAACTACTGGGGTACGTCGTCTCCAAGCGTGGGATCGAGGCAAACCCACCAAGATCGACACGATCGCTCGACTCGGCAAACCAGACTGCCTGCGCGACGTCTAGAAGCTGGCCGAGCAAGTCGCGGCTCTCAGCCGCTTCATCCCCCGATTGGGCGAAAAGGCGATGCCCCTATACCGCCTGATGCGGAAGAACCCCACCTTCCAGTGGGACAAGGAGGCGGACGACGCACTCCGCGACCTCAAGAAGGTGCTACTCAAAGCACCGCTACTCGCCGCCCCTGTCGACAAAGAACCCATGCTGGTCTACGTCGCGGCTTCCAAGCGCGTCGTCAGCTCCGTCATGGTCGTCGAGCGGCCAGAGGAAGGAAAGGAGCGCCCGGTACAACGACCGGTGTACTATATCAGCGAGGTCCTCACTGAGTCGCGCCAGCGGTACCCGCAATACCGGCGGTGTCTGCCGGTCTTGAACTGGCGGCATCGCTGCACTACTTCCAGGAGCACCTGATCACGGTCGTCTCCTCTGCACCGTTGCAGGACATCATCCGCAACCGTGAGGCGACCGGGCGAGTCACCAAGTGGGCCGTTGAAATCGGCGTCTACAACATCAAGTATGATCCACGAAAAGCGATCAAGTCGCAGGCTCTCGCGGACTTCATCGCCGACTGGGAAGAGGCCCAGCAGCCGGAAAATCTACCGTACCTCCACTACTGGAGCCTGCACTTCGACGGCTCCAAGAACGCAGATGGCGCAAGAGCAGGGATCGTGTTGACTTCCCCGAAGAGCGACAAGCTTCGCTACGTCCTCTGCCTCGACTTCACCCCCTACACCAACAACATGGCCGAGTACGAGGCACTACTCCACGGCATGCGAGCTGCCAAGGAGATGAATGTCAACCGCCTACGCTGCTACGGGGACTCCGACCTCGTCGCTGGGCAAGTCGGCCTTTTGCGATGCCGTCATCCCACCATGGCGGCATACCGCCAAGCGATGGCCAAGCTGGCGGACACCATGAGCTACTCCGTCGAGTGGATTGACAGGCGGAAGAACGAGGAGGCCGACGCACTCTCTCGCATCGGGTCGGCTTGACTCGCACCACTCGCTGGCGTCTTCCTCGACACGATCACCAAGCCATCCGTCTCTCCCCCAAGGGAGATCGACATCAGAGTCCTGCTGCAACCAGAGGCAGCCCTGGTTGCACTCATCGCCGAGCCAGAAGACTAGACTAGGCCGTACATCGCCTACCTGGAGGGAGGCACCTTGCCAGCAGACGAAACAGACGCCCGGATGATAACGTGACGCTGCAAATCCTTCGTCATCATCGACGGCGAGCACCACAAGCGCAGCGTGACCGGTGTGTTCCAACGCTGCGTCCAACCCGCCGAAGGGCGCAAGATCCTCCACGACATCCACTCCGGCGACTGCGGCCACCACGCCGGAGCCCGCTCTCTGGTCGCAAAGGCTATGCGACACGGATTCTACTGGCCCACCGCACACGCCGACGCCGTTGACATTGTCCAACATTGCGTCGGGTGCCAGAAGTACGCCAACCAGACACACGTGCCGAGCTCAGCGCTCAAGACAATCCCCATCACCTGGCCATTCGCCGTGTGGGGCATCGACATGGTAGGACCTTTCAAAAAGGCCCCCTCCGGCTTCACCCACCTCCTGGTCGCGGTCGACAAATTCACAAAGTGGGTGGAGGCCAAGCCAGTCCGGAAATGCGACGGGAAGACCGCCACCAAATTCCTACGCGAGCTCATATATCGCTACAGGTTCCCAAACAGCATCATCACGGACAACGGCACCAACTTTTCCAAAGGAACCATGGCCGAGTTCTGCGAGGAACATCACATCCGACTCGACCTCGCCTCAGTCGCCCACCCGGAGTCCAACGGCCAGGCGGAACGGGCCAACCAGAGCATCCTCCACGGCCTGAAGCCACGGCTCCAAGTACCACTCAAGCGCACCGCCGGGTGCTGGGTCGAGGAGCTACCCTCCGTCATCTGGGGCATCCGCACCTCGGTCAACAGGTCGACAGGGTTCACCCCCTTCTTCATGGTGTATGGAGCCGAGGCAGTCATGCCCACCGACCTCGAGCACGACTCGCCAAGGGTCGTCCACTACACGGAGGCTGCGAACGAACTCGCACGTCAGGATGGAGTCGATCAACTTGACGAGGCACGCAATCTAGCTCGTTCACGCACTGCCATCTACCAGCAAGGACTCCGCCGCTACCACAGCCGGCGGGTGAAAACTCGCACCTTCCAGGAAGGCGACCTGGTGCTGTGCCTCATCCAGGATAAGAAGGGCATGCACAAGCTCTCCCCCCCATGGGAGGGACCATTCGCCATCGGGCGAGTACTCGGCAACGACGCCTACTACCTCACCGACGTCCGTGGAGATGGAAAACTCGACGTCAAGCAACCATGGAATGTAAACCTCCTATGGAAGTTCTACTCCTAGAACTCCACATATGTATCCTCCATTCGCTATGAAATAAAACATATTGGTTACCGCAAATTGTGTCTACTCTCCGTGTCTTGTGCCACTCGCACTCGTAGTAACAGCACCAAGCTAACTGCAGGAGTCAACCTCTGGTACAGCGATCGGCATGGCCAAGTAGTGCGCTACGAGGGCACTGGGTTACCCCAGGACACGTAACGTCCACGAAAAACGCCTACCCGGAGCCCCATTGGAGTCGCCTAGCTCGACTGGCTTAACGAGCCAAGATAACTGCCTTCGCTCCTCACAGCGACCATGATCCTCCGCGTCCTCGACACAGCGACTCGAATGGCCAAGTACCACGCTCGGGGACTGACGACCGGTTCAGCGCGAGCGACTAGGGAAAACGCCAAGTACGAGAGCGTGCCCAGGACTCGCCATGCGACTGACCCAACGGGCCAGGAAGGAGTGATGCGCTCACTCTGACGCGACCAATCCTCACCCACCCTAGAGCCGCGACTAGAACCACCAAGTACCACGCTCGGGGACTCGGCTACCCGACCTCGTTCGTGCAAGGGAAAGCGGTGAAGTAAAGAGAACTCATGGGAGTCGCCCAGCGACTGGCTTTCCAAGCTCGGGCGAGTCGACCTCAATAACAAAACGCTCAAAACCACAAACACATAAACAAACGAGGTAAACCCCATAAAAAGGGCGGACGCAGTCGGGGACTCGTTCAACCCTCAATCTCAAACGCAAGTCAATTCAAAAAATGACACGATATCCCATTATAGCAGATCAAAGTTGTTACAAAATACATGTTGCGCCTAATGGCCGAACTGCTACTACACCCCAGGGCACAACGTTTTACTCCGCAGGCTTCGACGATGACTCGCCG
Organism: Avena insularis; assembly: GCA_023614405.1. NCBI lineage: Eukaryota > Viridiplantae > Streptophyta > Magnoliopsida > Poales > Poaceae > Avena > Avena insularis. The sequence continues at coordinate 184,461,975 of CM042687.1, read as the reverse complement.
CCACCCTTGCGGTTGTGAATGAAGGGAGTGTACGGGTTCGACGAGTATGTCGTCAGCTCACCCGCCATCGCCGCACGGAAGGGCTGCTCGATCTTGAAGTCCTAGTGCGGCAGCTCGGGGTCGTTGGGCGCGACGATCGTCTCCTGATAAGGAAGGAGATCGCCCATCGCCCAGACACGATCGGAGTATACCACGGCACGGTCCGTCAGCTTCAGCACCTCGGCAATCTCCACCGAGCCTGTCGATGATGGGTAGCCACTCGTCATGTCGTCCAGATCGAAATCCTCCGGGAAGTGGGTGAGCCCAAGGCTGAGCGCCGTCGCCGCCCCGCGCCGGAACGCCGATCGCGTCATGAACTCGACGACCGACGGCGCCTTCTCCAAGTATCGCCACACTTCGACGAGGTCGCTGGGAATCACTTTCGTGGGCGGCACCTCCTGAAGATACGCCCGAATGCAAGCCGCGGACAAAGTGGCCGAGTCGACCAGAGTGGCCACACACTGCCGCGCGTCGTACGACTGCGCCTCCTCCGCGCTGTCGATGATCCGACCTGTGGACAGAGAGTGGCAGTGAGTACATCAAAGTTCACACAATGCAAATATTACAGGTAGAGGCAGCCACATGTACCAATCAAAGGACGAGCGAGATCCGTGATGAAGCTTTGAAGAGAAGAGTAGTCGTCTTGTATCCCAGCAACAAGGGCGTCAGAGACCTTACGCTCCTCAGCGACGGCCGTAACAGCAGCCTTGGCCCGCCCATCCGCTGAACTCGCCTCCTCCTTCGCTTCCTTAAGCTCGCGCTCAAGGTCGGCGATCCGCTTCTCAGCCGCGCTCAACGCAGATTGAGCCGCCGTCAATTCACTCGCCGGGACAAGGCCCTGGCGGACCTCCTCTACCTTCGCAGCAATCGCCTGGAGTCCCTTGTTCGCCTCTTGGACGGTGACAAGTTCCTACTCTGCGCGACATTTCGCAGCAAGCCGGTCGGCTGATTCACGCTGCAAACCCTGTGCAAAAGTCAAACAATTAACAAAAACGAAATCCTAAGTGCCCACCCGCTGAAATTCAGCGACTGGACACTCGGGGACTGGAGATCAAAAATCCTAAGTGCCCACCCGCTGAAATTCAGCGACTGGACACTCGGGGACTGGGGATTAAAAATCTTAAGTGCCCACCCGCTGAAAGTCAGCGACTGGACACTCGGGGACTGGGCGCGAGAAATAAAAACAAAACATCAAAGAATCTGACCACTGCAATTCAGTGGCCCGATCCTCGGGGACTGGACATACCTGGATGGCTGCGCCAAGCATGCCATGAAGTTGTAGCGCGTCCACGGATGTGAGAAGGGCCGGAGTGTGCCCGCAACACTGCTCGACCTCCGTTTCGGCGACCCCAGGTATGCGGCTCGATGGCGTGGTACCACTTGTCGTAGCCGCTCGGGCCATGAAGCGGGGGAAGGTCGCGATGGATGCGCTAGCACCAAAAGAGGCGGGCTCGGCCATCCCAGGCGAGGAAGCACCCTCCTTGATCGTCAAGGCCGCCTCCGCCGCAGAGTCACTCGGAGCAATCGTTGTGTCGTCAGACACCGTGATGACATCGTCGCCCTTGGCCTTCTTGGCACTGTCTGTGGGGGCAGCGACCTCATCAGCCTTCCTCTTCCGAGAGGGGTCCTCCTTGGCGACGACTGGCGGCACTTTGGCCACGGACGGGTGGCCTATATTTTTAACTCCAGTCCTGCAAATTGATTACATGAGCAAAGTGGTCCGAGTACAACGAAAAGCAAGGTAGGTGAATAAAACTCACTTGGCGACTGGTATGAACCGCAGCCCCGTACGGATGCTAGCCGGCTTCTCCAGCTCGGGGCCCAGTTTCCGACTGAGGCCCATCTCCAGGACATCGTGCGCCCAAGACACAGACGGCCTCTTCGTTGACGAGGCCGCAACAGGAGCCTCCACAACATTTTCGGCAGGAGGTCTCCTAGGAGGTGAAGCTGCCGCGACCGGAGCAGCCCCCAACCCAGAGACTGGGGCGAACGGGGGGAATCGAGGCCAGAGGTACCTCACTCAGGACGGCGGTGACATCCGGTGATGCCGTCACCTGTGGCGTTTCATCCCTGGCCAGGCTGGTGGCGTCGGAACTACTCGCTGAATGAGGCGGAGATGCCTGTCTCGCTGGCTTCGTCTTCCTCTTCGGAGGGGCCTTCACTTCCTTCTTATTCTTCTTCTTTTTCGACGGAGTGGCCTCGTGACGCGAGGTGAGCTCGGGAAGCTCGTCGTCGTCATCGTCATGACGTTCAAGACTTCTACTCGCCTCGAGTTCGCGCTGACGTTGCCCGCGAGTTTTGCGAACCAGTGGGGCGGCCTCTTCCTCGGACTCGTCGTCATCGTCGCTCCTGTCGCTCTCGGCGCCGCCCTTGGTAGAAAGCGACTCGCACCCGTCCTGGACGGACGAGCTCGAGTTCTCGTCGTCCCCGGGCGGGAGCCACCCTTCCACCACTTGAAATAACTGCAGCAAGCATGAAGTAATATCAATATAACCGCGACAGCATAAACTGCGACTGCGAATGGTAGAAAGTGACTTACCGTCGGGGCTGGATGCTTCGCGGTGTAGGAGGCGACCCCAGCCTTCGCGTCCAGGTACACCGCCTGGGTAATTTTCTTCAACGCCGGGACGTAGTCCTCAAATTTCCACTCGGCGAGGCAGGATTTCGTCGAGTCTTCCCGGCCCATGTACTCGTACATGTAATGGTCACGGCGGGCCAGGGGAACGAGTCGCCGCCCAAGCCAACAGTTGTACAAATTGATGATCTGAAGACCCTTCTTCTTCAGGCCGCGGATGGTTTGAAGCATCTCATCCACGACCATCCGCTGGTCTGTTGGGAGCTTGCCGACTTGGAGTCGCCGTGGTTCGGGCCGGTCGGCGGAATACCTTGGGATCGCCACCTCGCCGTCTGGAGTTGCCTCGGTGACGTAAAACCAGGACTTCTTCCACTCGCTTCGCCTTGGCAGGAAGCATCAGGTCAAAGAAGGAAGCTTTCGACTTGAGCTGGAACGTGAGTCCACCCGCCGCCAGCATTGGGTCGCCTGATTCTTCGCGACTAATCCTCCCGTGGAACAGATCTTGCCATAGGGGGAAGTAGGGCCTGCAGCCCAGGTAGCACTCGCAGAACGCCATGAAGATGGCGAGCTGCTCGATGCTGTGAGGGCCCAGGTCCGATGGCTGAATCCCGTAGTAGGCATAGAAGCACTGGAAGAAGAGAGATGTGGGAAACCCCAGCCCCCGCTCCAGGTGGCTGGTGAAGCAGACGAATTCTCCCTCGCGTGGGTCCAGAGTCACCTCTCCGGCCGCGGGGATGCGCCACCTGCCGGCGCGCAGGATCCCGGCTTCCTCGAAAGACGCTAGTAGCGCTCTCGTGCATTTGGACCTGCCCCATGGTTCGGTGGAGGGGGCCATTGGCGGAAAGGTTCGTGGAGGTTGGAGGATTTTGGATCGGTTGGATCGCGATGCAGAGGAAAACGGAGATGCGAAATCGGAGGAAATGACGTGAGGGTGGTTCTCCGATCGCCTACCATTTCCTTATATAGCAGTTGTTACCCGCCAAATCAGGGAGCCGTTACTACGTGGTGATTACGTCAAAAGTTACCGTTGGATTACTCCAACGGCTAGTTTTGACTGCGTCTGACGGTCCAACTTCATCCATTCGACTCGCCGACCTTATCACTACAACAGTGACTAAATATTTCGCCGACCCGTTCGCCGAGATGCGACCAGAATGACTAGTTTTTTCCTTTATTCAGGAGCCCGCCACCGATTATTTGGGTGTCCGCCTTGGACCCGTATATGCTGCCCGGCAACCACCAGCATGTCGGCGGCCTCGGGGACTACTAATGGGATATGCCTACTAGGGTATACCCAGCGGGGCGTTCAAGCGAGAAGCGGCGAGTGCAGCGAGCTGGATCAAGGCCTGGCGTGGATCCAAGCGACTGGAAAATGAAGGCCCAGGAGAGTAGATAGGCCCAGTCAGATTAGGATAAACGAGTACCGAAGCCTTAACTGATTCGGTTGAGATATGTAAACCCTAGGGGGGTGAGTCTATATAAACCTCCCTACAGGGCGTGTAGAGGATACGTTCCATCATCCACCAAAGCGACTCGCCGCTTTGGCCGTCGAGCTTCGCCTGTACCTCCATCATAATACAATCTAGTAGGAGTAGGTCTTTACCTCAAGGCGAACTGGGTAAAACCCCGTGTCTCCGCCCTCATCTCGCATGCCAGAATGGTAGCCCTTGCCCTTCGTTCTACTACTCGCTGCCGATTGCAGCATCTGCCGTGGTCATTCCCACGACAAGATCCGGAGATCAGTTGACCACTAGCAATCGTGTACATACAACACCGGAAATCCATAGGTGTTGAATACACAAAGGTTTGAAACTAGATTATTGACTCTAGTGCAAGTGGGAGACTGTTGGAGATATGCCCAAGAGGCAATAATAAAGTGGTTATTATCATATCTTCATGCTTATGATAAATGTTTACATACCATGCTTTAATTGTATTAATCGAAAACATTAATACTTGTGTGATTTGTAAACATAAAAGAGTCCCTAGTAAAGCCTCTTGTTAAACTAGCTTGTTGGTTAATATATGATCATGGTTTCCTGATCATGAACATAGAAGATGTTATTAACAACAGGGTCATATCATTAGGAGAATGATGTGATGCACATACTCCTATAGTTAAGCGTAGCATAAAGATCAAGTCATTTAATATAGTTCATTTGCTATATGATTTCTAATACATAGTAACCTAATTCCTTCGACCATGAGATCATGCTAATCACCATCACCGGAAGGATGCTTTGATGACATCAAACACCACACCATAACCGGGTGGCTATAAAGGTGGCATTGAGTGTTTGGAAAGTATGTGTTGAGGCACATGGATCAGGAGTGGGATTTGTCCATCCATATGACGGATAGATATACTCTAGGCCCTCTCGGTGGAATGTCATCCAATTAGCTTGCAAGTATGTGACTGGCTCACAAGGGATCACATATCACGGGAACGAGAAAAGAGTACTTATCGGTAACGAGGTTGAACTAGGTATGCAGAGATACCGACGATCAAAACCTCGGATATGTAAATTATCGTGAGACAAAGGGAAATTGGTATCGTATGTAAGTTGTTCATTCGATCGCAAAGTAATCGTAGAAATATGTGGGAGCCATATGAATTTCCAGATTCCTCTATTGGTTATTGATCGGAGAAGTGTCTCGGTCATGTCCGCATAATTCACGAACCGTAGGGAGACACACTTAAGGATTCGATGTTGTTGAGTAGTTATGGAATGATGAGTAAGAGACCGAATGTTGTTTGGAGTCTTGGATGGGATCCGAGATATCACGAGGAGATCCGGAATGGTCCGGAGAATAAGATTCATATAAGGAAAGTCCTGTTTTGGAGTTGGGGAATGATTCCGGTGTTTTCACCAGGAATGTTCTAGAAGGGTTCGGAAGGTCCGGCACTCCGAAGGGGAAGGGTACATGAATGTTTCATGACAATGTGGAATGGTTGCATCATGTACTAGGTCACTTGGCTGGACAATATGGAGAGAGAAATCAAATCCAAGTTTGAAAGTCAAACGCCAATTTGAAAAGTCAAACGCCAAGTTTGCTTGGTGGAGGGAGAGTAGGAAACCTACTTGGGGAGGAAGTCCCACTCCCTCCACCTGCCGTCCAAGGAGGGCTAGTTGGAGGAGGACTCCCTCCTCCCAAGCCGCCACCCTCCACCTATATAAGGAGGGGTAGGGCTGCCCCCTACCCTCACACCCAAAACCCTAGCCTCAAGTCGCCGGCGCCATCACCTCCTTGTGCTGTCGCCACCTAGGGCACCTCCAACTCGGCGAGTTGGGGTTTCCCCAAACCCTAGCCGCCGGCCTAGCCCTCCCCTTGGTTCCCTCTAAACCCTAGATCACCAAGGCCTCTCTCTTACTCCACCATACTCGCTCTGGCTTAAGGCGAAGCCCTGCTAGATTATCCCTCTACTTCCGACACCACGCCGTCGTGCTGCCGGAATCGCGAGGAGAGTGCTACAACCTCCGCTGCCTGCTGGAACAAGGGAGAGGAAGGTCTTCATCGAGTACCGAACGTGTGACCGACTATGGAAGCAACTGCGGAGCATGGCCGGAAGGATCGTCTACGCGATCTTGAGATCGGCAAGTGTACGAGTACATCACCCACGAGAATCTGCTCTCGTTAACCGCTTTGGAATCTTCGAGGGTGAGTTCCTCTATCAACTCGTTGCTACAATCTAGTAGATAGATCTTGGCTTGTTTGTTTGCATGCGGTAGAAATTTTTTGTTTTCCATGCTACGAACCCCTACAGGGGCTACTCCTATCAGGAGCGCTGGCCGCGCACCCGAAGAACGCTGAACGTACTACACCATTGAACTATTTCTTCGAGTCCTACGTCGAGTCTATGACTCCACTATGGACTCGGGGGCTACTCCCATAGGGAGGATGGATTCAAGCATCCGAAAAAATTGTGTCCTATGGACCTGAAGCCAAACAACAGTGGAATTAAAGTCTCTGCTCGAGTCTACGACTCGAACAGACACTCGGGGGCTACTCCCATAGGGAGCGCTGGTCGCGCACCCTATGAATCTTCGACTGCGATCCTTTGGATCAGCACGCAAAAACTTTTCGGCAACTCTGCCCAGCAAATGCTAAGTGAGTAAAACATCCTCCTTGGCCACCCGAAACACCTCCGCGGTGATAAAATTTCGGATGTTGTGTCTGCGACACAAAGATAAGACCTACAGATATCATCTGATGGCCTAGCAACGCACACGACTGCGCTCTGCTAGTGAGAACCCGTGCCAGTAGGCGTGATGAAAAATCACGACGTACGCGTTGGGTACGTCGTTTAAAATGTACTGGAATTCCACTCCTGTAAGTCCTCCGCGGTCTGAGTCGAATTGCGCCAGCATATGTTCCGGATTCGAGTCGAGGGACTCGAATCTGAAGAAGATCGTGTTTTTTTGTCCTAAGACAGTTAACTGACCCTGATCCGTCGGGAGAGTCAGGCACACGCATCAACAATCCCTACACACTCAAGTCATTCTCTTGAAAGACAGAGATAGCTGCACCCGAAGGATTGAAGAGTCCTCAGCCGAATCTATGATTTGACTAAACACTCGGGGGCTACTGACATGGTTATACCCTGCGGGTACACGACCTCAGCATACCTAGTCCAGCTCAAGGAAGGCCCACGACAAATATACACCGGCCAATGAAGACTTTCGGGTGGCCAAGGCCCATGACACCTACGGATCCTTGGAGAGCAAGACTAGAGTAGATAGGAAATTCAAAAGGGTAAACCCTAAAACCTGTAACCGACTCGATCTATGCCTGCGACCTGCCTATCTCTATATAAAGGCCAGAAGGGAACGGCGAGGAGGCTCTCTTACAATCTCTCGCACACCACCGCATACACGCCTCCATGCCAGATTGCATTTGCGCACCCCTGTAACCTTCGGTTCCGCCGTAATCAAGAGCAGACAAGCAGGAGTAGGGTTTTCCCTCCAGGTGCCTGAACCTGGGTAAACCTCGTGTCCCCGTGTTGTTTGTTTGCTATCCGTTCCGCGATCTCCAGCATCCCCATCTTCTCCAAAACCCAAGCTCATAACAATGGGCATTGACGAGATTAAACCTCGTCACCCCCTTCAACCTAGCATTTTCTTCAAGAATAGTTGTACTACTAGATGGAATGAAGGTACTAGGTGAGGTAATATTGGAAAACTTAGTTTGAAGCGTTTCATGGGACTTTGTGAGTGACAAGAGTTCACTTTCCAAAGCCTTGTGAGCCTTGTCAAGCAAACTAAAGTCCTCGGCAAGTTTTTCATGAACCACACCAAACTCAATCTTGTCCTTTTTAGCCCTTTTGCATTTAGCAATAGCATGATCACGTTCTTTGATGAGTTCATTAACAATAATGTCATTGGCCTCATCAAGCCCTTCAAGTTTTAATGCAAGTGACATCCTAGTCTCTTGTTCTTCTTCTAGAGCATTGTTTAAAGCCTCTAGCTCAATCATGTGTTCATGCCCAAGTTTACATCTTACATCTAGAAGCTCTTGTGTGTGGGAAAGTTGATCTAAGATGTTTCCAAAATGTATCTTAGCATCCCCTTGTAGGTTAGTCATAAACTCATCAAAAGCAATTAATTCCCTTTGAACATCAAGAGACATCTAATCATCAATTTCATCATTAGCTAAGGGAGTGGAGTGAGATGATGAGGATACCTTCGTTCCTCTTGCCATAAGGCAAGTGACGTTCTTTATGGGAGAATTCTCATTTGGAGAATCAAAGAGTGAGAATGTCAGAGTAGAAGTAGTGTCTAGAGCCACCACACCATTAGAAGTTTCCTCTTCATCATCTTCATTGTCGGAGGAGTATTCTTCATGAGTGATCAAGACAATTTCTCCCGACTTCTTGTTGATGGGATTCTTCTTGATGAAGGGTTTCTTGTAAGGTGTTTTGAGAGTCTTCTTCAACACAAGCTTACCCCCATGATCTTCTCTCTTCTCATAGGGGCAACTCGCCACAAAGTGATAGCGATCACCACAATTGAAGAAAGTTCTCAATCTAGTGGTATTTTCTATTTTCCCATTTGGGTTGCTTCTTCGTTGCATTTCCATCTTGGCCTTGGCGGGGTTCTTCCAAAAGTTCTTTGCATAGAAGGCCATATATTGACTATGAGCAATCTTGACTTCATCGGGGTGGTCCATGGAGAGGCCTTCATCACTATCATCTTCATCCCCATGGTCCACAACTTTGGCCTTCAAAGCAACGTTGACAACATTGCTCATACCAAGGGCACGAGCACGGGCATCTTTGGCATTCTTGGCGGCAACTTTGAAAGAGGCCATCTCTTGCATAACTTCATTGGAGGTCATGAGATGGTAGTTGTGTCTTCCTTGTAGGATCTTCAAGTCGGTGGGCTCAAAGGGCATGAGTGCACTCACATATTTCCTTTTTATCCACGCATCATCCACATGTGAGGCACCCACATTTCTAAAAGCGGTTGCGGTGGTCTTGAGCCTACGATACATGTCTTCATGATTTTCACCTTCCATCATGTAGAAGCCTTCGGCTTCATTGCTTAGTGCATCATACGGGTTCCTCCTCATGCTCTCATTTCCAACAAACAACACCGTGAGAGCATCCCAAGCTTCCTTGGCAATGCTGAAATGCTCAATGTGTGGGTAATCCTTTGTACCCAATCCTTGTTGAATCATGTGCAAGGCAGTGGCATTGAGTTGACTACTGACAACTTCTCTTCTTGTCAAATTGTTTGGATCCCCAATAAAGAGTCCATGCTCGATGATGTTCCATAATTCAATGCAAGAGCTACGCACATGAGTTTTCATTAGAGATTGCCATTGAGCAAAAGTAGCAGATTCTTCAAGCTTAGGTGGGTCACCTCTATTGTATACATGAGGGTGAGGGATTGGAGGGTCGGGAGAGTACCATGAATCACGGTTCTCACCCTTCCCACCACCATTTTGTGTGGAGGAATTAGTGTTGTCTTGTTTACCCCCCCACCATCATACCCTAGGGGGATACCGGAGCATTCCCTTTAGGTAAAACGGATGGAGGCTCCTCTTCAGGAGAGGGGGGTGATGAGACATCTTTGTCTTTAAGAAGTTGCTCAAGAATTTTCTTGACTTCGTTGACCAAGGAAGAGCTCAATATTGTTTCCAAGTTTTTGAGATCTTCCATGGTCACCATGGTGTGCTCACCATCACCATCCCCATCGTGGCTACCCATATTCTCTTAGGCGGTAAAGCCCAAATAAAGAGTCGAGGCTCTGATACCAATTAAAATAATTGTATGGGCACCTAGAGGGGGGTGAATAGGTGCTACTTCAAATTTTCTTCTTTTTCAAATTAAGGTTTTACAAGAAAGGTAAATTCTCTAGATAATGCAACTACGGTGAATTTACCTATTTGACAAGCAAGCACAAACTAATACAACACTAAGCTAGAACAAGTAAGTAAAGTGCGGTAAATGATAGAAGTAACCAAAGTGGTGGACGCGGAGACACAAGGATTTGTTTCCCGTAGTTCCTTCCTTTTGAGGGGAAGTACGTCTACGTTTGGAGAGGGGGTGGTTTCAAACCACCAACGCCACGAGAGGCCTTCCTTGTTCTCCGATAAATCTCACCCCAACGGGATCGATCCACCTTCCACTATATCAGCAACTTTCAAGGTGGAAGCCGGCACCTTTATAAGTTTGGGGCACACATCCACAACTTAATTGGAGGCTCCCAAATACAAGCAAGTTGTCAAGACAATTAAAGACAAGCTTGTAAGAACCAAATCTAGAACTAGGTTTTCCAAGAAAACACTATAGCAAGGGGCCCTCAAGTGAATGAGGGGGAAATGAAGATCTCTTTTGGTGAAGTAGTAGATCAAGGCCTCCTCCTTCGATTCCCCAAAGATCAAAGACTTTGGGTGGTGGATTGAAGAGATCTTGGCGATTTGGTGGCTCTAATTGAGGTAGTAGTCTTCAATGCAAAATGAGCAGCTTGTCCCAAGGTAGGTGAGGGGTATTTATACCCCTTGGAGAAATCTGGCCGTTGGAGCATTAAATGCACCGGTACTACCGGTACCCAAGCGGTAGTACCGGTTGAAAGCGGTACTACCGGTCAAGTACCGGACCAGGTACCAGAGGAGCTTCACTTGGTCGAGCCAGCGTCAGACCTGCCCGATACTGCCTTGCGGTAGTACCCCCAAGCGGTAGTACCGGTTAGTAGACGCGGTACTACCGGTCAGGGCGGTAGTACCGGTCCCAAGTACCGGTTGGTACTGAGCTAGAGGGGAAGGGCTGGTCCTTCCTCAGAGCTGCTCGGTACAGCCGAGCGGTAGTACCGCTTTCCACAAGTGGTACTACCGGTTGGAGCGGTAGTCTTGCTCAGATCTTGGTGATCTTGAGATAAGGCTAGACCTTCCCACCTTGCTCGATGCAACCGGTACTAGGCGGTATCTGGTAAGTAGCGGTAATGCGGTCGTTTTTCCGGTACTACCGGTTGGCACAGAGACTTTTGGCAAGGGCAAATGGGCAAGGCAATATTTGTTCCACAATCTAGAAAACCTGTGATACACTTAGCGCACGATTAAACCGATAAGTGCGTTGTTATCAAACATCAAAATCACAAGGATAAGAAATGCTCTTTCAGTTTGTTTGTTTCACATATAGAAAACATAGCATAGTGATATTCAGGTCCCTCATGGAGTAGCAAAACATAAATGCATAGGGTGACTAGATATAAATAGTTCAAGAACAGGCAATATCAATATTATGAATCAATCAATAAGTTTTGGGACAATGCACATAGAAATAAGAATGACAACTATGCTCTCTTAATTGGTGCATAAAGATAGAAGGTGGAGACTCGATATAGAAGTAGGAAGAAAGGCCCTTCACAAGGAAGCAGGGATTTCAAGTTTCATAAAGAGCTTCCAAAAATTATGGTACTTGTTAGCTTTCAGCTCTCATTTCCCCTATCATAAGCATCTTGAAGTGATGAAGGTTAAAGTGAACAAAATATGGAGTATATGCTTGACAAATCATAATTTGGCAATCTCATGTCCCTTGAGTACGAGGGTCGTTCCACATGCTACTCAACTTTAGTCACTAGTAAGTTCTTGCAATAGTAAGTATATGTGTATCATAAATAACCGCCAACGGGGTACCTCTTTCCCCATGACACATGAGTTATCCCATATCAAAATGACAAGGCAATAGACAATGAGCATCTCAGCAATCTTTTTATTTGCTATTTGCATAGGTTTTTATTGAGGATGCTTCACAGATTGCTCATTATGGTTATGCTGCAAGTTTCCACCATGATTAAGCATGGCTTAGGCTAGCGGCCCAGGCGTTTCTCTAACACATATACATAACTCCATGGACTTACAAGCTCCCCTTTTATTTCACACCACGGACATCCGCAAACAAAAGGTCATGATATCAACTGGGTAATATGTATAGGTGTTGAAAGCATTCCCCATGACAGCACGGTTCTGCTAATTCCCAATATATAAGTGCAAGTGTATACAACATAGATAACACAATGGTTCAAGTTTATTAGGGCAAGAAAAATAAATTGTGCCATCAAGTTTGTGAGAGCTTTAATCACTAATTTTTCTCATAACAAGTTTAATTCGGAAGATAGATAAAACAAGAATATACTTGGAATGGTGTAACACGCCATGCATAGGAATTTATGGTGGACTCTTTGGAATAACTTGGTTTCTTTGTAGTTGGATGCATGAGTAGAGCTTACTCAATACAAGTGGAGGCTAGCAAAAGACTGGGAGCGGCCAACTAAGAGAGCAATAATGGCCATAATCATGCAGAGCGACAAAACATTATTAACTAAAGCATAAAGTGGTATCACAAGTCAAAAACTAAATGATCATAGAGGCTAAGGTGACTGGTTCATAGTCATAACATGGTGTGAGCATGTGCCAAGTCAACCCAAACAAAGCATCGAAGGAGAATACCACAATATTATTCTTTTGTATGCTAAAACAACGCATGATTCTTGTAAGGCACATTAAGCAATCTCAATTGTTTAGAACAAGTCATGCTACAGCAATAATCACTAAGCATAAGGTCAAAACAACATCTAGCATGACATGATAAAGTCTAATCCATGGTCAAAACAAGCTCCCTTTTATACCACTTAAGCATGAAACTTTCTACTCTTTTCCAACACCAATCAACTTATTTGAAACAACACAGCGAAAGCGGGGTTCCAGCTACTTTATTCAAGAAAACTAAGGAAATGAAAACCAAAAATTAAAACTAACACGCTCCAAGAACAACACAACAGTGCATGAAACAATAAAAACAAAGTGTCTAGAAAGAGACCTGAGATTTTTATTGATGAAGAAGGGGATGCCTTGGGCATCCCCAAGCTTTGACGCTTGTACCTCTTGAATATTTCTTGGGGTGACACAGGGTGGCATCCCCAATCTTGAGCTTTTGTCCATTCTTCATCTCATCACATCATTCTTCTCCTACACTTGAAAATTTCCTTCATACAGAACTTCACACAATCTACATTAGCAACATTAGTGTATTCAAGATAATAGCCCCTTGGATCTTGTTTTAAAACAAGGAAAACTTTCATTAAAATACAAGCTATTGTATCAATTCCTTTAAAAAGCTCAAATGATCAAGTATAACTCAAAAAGAAAATGATAATAGGCAAATGCAAATAATGGCAAAAATCTGTCAAAACAGACCAGCAGGTAAAAACCGATTTTTTCGAAGACCTTATGTTGCTCAAATCGAAAAGTGTTGAATTAACGAAAGTTAGATAACAACCTGGGTCATTTTCTCAGAAAATTACAGCTCAATCCGACATACAGAGATTTTCACGAATTTTTATAGTGAAACACAAAAATCTATTTCGGGACAGCAACTTCCCCAAATTTTACTTCTCTCTCATTAGAGGTTATTCTTGGCACAAAAATCACACAAAAAGGATAAGAAGAGGTTATTACATAAGTAATAACTTCCAAGACTCAATAAAACTATTGGGTTATCTTCCAACAAGTACTTTTCTTTAACGCCTTTAAGTTAGGCATAGAAAGATGCTCACATAAGAAATATGAATTGAAGTAAAAGAGAGCATCAAGAAGCAAATTCAAAACACATTTAAGTCTAACCCACTTCCTATGCATAGGAATCTTGTACGCAAATAAATTCACAAAGAACAAAGTGACAGACATAGGAAGATAAAACAAGAGTAACTTCAAAACTTTCAGCACATAGAGAGCTGTTTCAGTACCATGAAAACTTTTACAACCATATTTTCCTCTCTCATAATAATTTCAGTAGCCTCATGAATAAACTCAACAATATAACTACCACATAAAGTATGCTTTTCATGATCTACAAACACATATTTTTTATCAAGCTCAAAAATAGTGGGATTAAAACCTTCAAACCCACTTTTAACAATTTAATAACAAGATGACTGATCATTCTCAAGAGATATGGGTTCCAAGATAAAGTCAAGACCCCTCCAATATCATTTTTTTGAAAGTCAAGACCCCTCCAATATCATTTTCAATAGTAGTACAATTAATATTAACAACCAATATAGGACCATCATCTAGAGCTTTATCATAAACATTTTCTAAGCAAAACTCTTTAAAACCATGCATTTCGAAGTTAGGCACAAATAAAGGATTATCATAGATGACATGAGCATAATTATTATCACAAGTTTTACCCATAGTAGATATTTCAAAAGAATCCACAGGAACATAACATTCATCCTCCTTTGGTAAGCATGGGGGACAATCAAAAGTAAGGGATAAAGAGTTACTCTCATTAGAAAGTAGGCATGGGTAGATCCATTCTTCCTCCTTTTGTTCATCAGTCTCCTCCTCTGTTTCATCTAATAGGCTTCCCGTTTCAGCAATTTCTTCTTCCATAAGCTCCTGCAAGGCATTAGTCTCTTCCATTTCTGGAAAGAATCTATTAATATATTCAAGAATATAGCCATTTTATTCCTTGTAATTATCAAAGCAAAATTTAATTATATAATAAACCTCATATTCATAAGGTGAATCATCAGTATTTTCAAGCAAACTAGCAAGTTCAAATGCACCCTTCCAAGCAATAAATTCTTCAATTTGTTCCACATCATAAAAGTCATAATTTCCTTTAACATAAGAAGATATGGTAACATTATCATTATGCTCACATTGAAAAGGGAGGTGTTTATACCTCCTACAACAATAAGATTTATCAAAGAAATAAGTAACATTATATGTAGAGCACACGTCTCTAGCAATAGTATTCAATTTATCAATTTGTTCCCATAAGTGTTTTCCTTTTTGTGAAAAGCGATGTTCCTTATAATAATACTTTTGTTCTTCCGTGAACCCACCTTGCCAACAAGAACTAGTTTCAAAGAAACCAACCATTTATAGAAAGCATGACAAAGCAAAGCAATAACAGACCAACAACTATAGTAGGAACTAATTTTTTTGTGTTTTTTATAAGAAAAAGCAAACTAGACGAAACTATTTTTTTGTATTTTTGAAAGAAAGAAACAAGCAAAACAAAAACAAAGTAAAGGGAGTGGTTGTGAGAGACTCCCCTTGTAAAGTTGTCCTTAACTCCCCGGCAACGGCGCCAGAAAATCTTGACGCGGCTCAGTCAATTGCAGAGCTTCGTTGGGAGACCCCAAGAGCAAGGTGTGGATGAGCACAACATAAAGTATTCCCTCAGTGATGAAATCAAGGTTATCGAAACAGTAGGAGCAAGGAAACAACTCCAAGGTGTTGCTAACAACTTGGAATCCTGCACAACACAAACTCAAGACATTGCCCCTGAAAGGGCATTTATTGTCATAATCACTTTTGGTGTTCGTTAACAACAAGTAGATCATTTTACAATGTGTTATTGTCCATAGGTTGGTTTTATCATTGATAAACATCACACACACTCTCGGGAAAAGACCACATACATTTGCCACTATTCTGGAAACTCCAGACTGGAGTCTCCGGTCTGCCAAGACCGGAGTCTCCGGTGTGGTCCGGAGTTTCCGGTTCTGGCTCCGGTGGTGCCTCCCAGAACCTGGCTGGGACATTCTGACTAGGGGTCCGGAGGCTGCACTGAGGTTACTCGAGTCTCCGGACTTTGGTCATCCGAGTCTCCGGTGTTGGAAGGTCGAGTCTCCGGTGTTCTTGGTGAAGAAGCGCTGGGTCGGTCGGAAGGGCGCTCGAGACTGGTCCGGAGATTGGCCGGAGTCTCCGGTGTAGACCGGAGTCTTCGGTCTGACTTTTCTACAACGGTCAGAAAACGGTTCGTGGAGGGGGCTGTCTATAAATAGGGACCCTTATCTTCTTCCTCCAGCTGCTCGAGCTGCTCAAGAACATCAACCCCATTAGAGCCACCAAAACCACAAGATCTCTTCATCCAACCATCCAAAGTCATTGATCTTTGGAGAATTGAAGGAGGAGGCCTTGATTTACATCTTCACCAAGAGAGATCTTCATTTCCCCCTCATTCACTTGAGGGCCCCCAAGCTCTAGTGTTTCTTTGGAAACCCTAACTTTGATTTGGTTCTTACAAGCTTGTCTTTGATTTGTCTTGATAGCTTGCTTGTATTTGGGAGCCTCCAATTCAGTTGTGGATGTGTGCCCCGAACTTGTTGTAAAGGTGCCGGCTTCCACCTTGAAGGTTGCCGATATAGTGGAAGGTGAATCGAGCCCGTTGGGGTGAGGTTCATCGGAGAACAAGGGAGGCCTCTCGTGGCGTTGGTGGTTTGAAACCACGCCCTCTCCAAACGTAGACGTACTTCCCCTCAAAAGGAAGGAACTATGGGAAACAAATCCTTGTGTCTCCGCGTCCACTCCCTTGGTTACTTCTATCCTTTACTGCACTTTATTTACTTGTTCTTGCTTAGTGTTGTGTTAGTTTGTGCTTGTGTGACATATAGGTAAATTCACCATAGTTGCATATTCTAGAGAATTTACCTTTCTTGTCAAACCCTAATTTGAAAAAGAGTAAAATTTGAAGTAGCACCAATCCCCCCCTCTAGGTGCCCATACGATCCTTTCAATTGGTATCAGAGCCTCGGATCTTTATTTGGGCTTTACCGCCTAAGAGAATATGGGTAGCCAAGAAGGGGATGGTGGTAGTGAGTCGAGCCCGGTGACCATGGAAGATCTCAGAAACTTGGAAACAAGATTGAGCTCTTCCTTGGTCAATGAAGTCAAGAAGATGCTTGAGCAACTTCTTAAAGACAAAGATGGCTCATCACCCCCATCTCCACAAGAGGATCTACCATCCGTTGTACCTAAAGGGAATAATCCGGTATCCCCCGAGGGTATGGTGGTAGGGGGCAAACTAGACAACGCTAATTCCTCCACACGACTTGATGGGGGGAAGGGTGAGCACCGTGATTCTTGGTACTCTCCCGATCCTCCCATCCCTCACCCTCATGTGTACAATAGAGGTGACCCACCTAAGCTAGAAGAGTCTGCTACTTTTGCTCAATGGCAATCACTAATGAGAACTCATATGCGCAGCTCTTGCATTGAACTATGGAACATCATCGAGCATGGACTCTTTATTGGGGATCCAAACAACTTGAAAAGAAGAGAGGTTGTCAATAGTCAACTCAATGCCACTGCTTTGCATATGATTCAACAAGGATTGGGAACAAAGGATTACCCACACATTGAACACTTTAGCATTGCCAAGGAAGCTTGGGATGCTCTCACTATGTTGTTTGTTGGCAATGAGAGTATGAGGAGGAACCGATATGATGCTCTAAGCAATGAAGCCGAAGGCTTATACATGAAAGAAGGTGAAGATCATGAAGACATGTACCGAAGGCTCAAGACCACCGCCACCGCCTTTAGAAATGTGGGTGCCTCACATGTGGATGATGCATGGATAAAAAGGAAATATGTGAGTGCACTCATGCCTTTTGAGCCCACCGACTTGAAGAGTCTACAAGGAAGACACAACTACCATCTCATGACCTCAAATGAAGTTATGCAAGAGATGGCCGCTTTCAAGGTTGCCGCCAAGAATGCCAAAGATGCCCGTGCTCGTGCCCTTGGTATGAGCAATGTTGTCAATGTTGCATTAAAGGCCAAAGTTGTGGACCATGGGGATGAAGATGATAGTGATGAAGGGCCTTCCATGGACCACCCCGATGAAGTCAAGATTGCTCATAGTCAATATATGGCGTTCTATGCAAAGAACTTTTGGAAGAACCCCGCCAAGGACAAGATGGAAATGCAAAGAAATAGCAACCCAAATGGGAAGAGAGAAACTACAACGAGATTGAGAACTTGCTTCAATTGCGGTGACCGCTATCACTTTGTACCAAGTTGTCCCTATGAAAAGAGAGAAGATTATGGGGGTAAACTTGTGTTGAAGAAGACTCTCAAGGCACCTTACAATAAACCTTTCATCAAGAAGAATCCCATCAATAAGAAGTCGGGAGAAATTGTCTTGATCACTCATGAAGAATACTCCTCCGACAATGAAGATGATGAAGATGAGGAAGAGGAAACTTCACATGGTGTGGCTGCTCTAGCCACCACCTCTACTCCGACATTCTCACTCTTTGATTCTCCAAATGAGAACTCTCCCACCAAGAACGTCACTTGCCTTATGGAAAGAGGAACGGATGTATCCTCATCATCCCACTCTACTCCCCTAGATAATGATGAACTTGATGATGAAATGTCTCTTGATGTTAAAAAGGAATTAATTGCCTTTGATGAGTTTATGACTAACCTAAAAGGAGATGCTAAGTTACACTTTGAAAACATCCTAGATCAACTTTCACATACTCAAGAGCTTCTAGATGTTAGATGTAAACTTGGGCATGAACACATGATTGAGCTAGAGGCTTTAAACAATGCTCTAGAAGAAGAACAAGAAACTAGGTTATCACTTGAGCTAAAACTTTAAGGGCTTGATGAGGCCAATGACAATATTGTTAACAAGCTTATCAAAGAGCGTGATCATGCTATTGCAAAATACAAAAGTGCTCAAAAAGGACAAGATTGAGTTTGGTGTGGTTCATGAAAAACTTGCCGAGGACTTTAGGTTGCTTAACAAGGCCCACAAGGCTTTGGAGAGTGAACTCTTGTCACTCACAAAGTCCCATGAAACACTTCAAACTCAATTGGCCAATATTCCTTCACCTATTAACTTCATTCCATCTAGTAGTACAACTATTCTTGAAGAGAATGCTAGGTTGAAGGGGGAGCTTGCTAAGGCCACATTTCCACAAGGCAACAAGTCTATTGATGATCTTTTGAGTAAGCAAAGGCCTAGTGGTGATAAAGGGGGCATTGGATTTGTCTCCAATTCTAAGAAGAAGAAGAAGAAGAAGAAGAAGAACAACAACAACAACAACAACAACAAGAAGAAGGTCAAGCCCACACAAGAAACTAACAAGGCCATTGTGGGTAGTAAGACCACAAGTGGTAAAACTATGTCTCATGATGACTTTGCGGGTAGTGCTAACCCTCAATATGTTCTAATGCGTGATCATTATGGTGATGTGTATGCACAATATGTTGGCCCATATGATGGTTATATTGCTTGGTCTATTTGGGTTCCCAAGACCCTTGTTGCTAACAAAAGAGGACCCATTGAAAAATGGGTACCTAAAAATTAGCTTGATCTTTTGTAGACTTATGCTTCCGGAGGGTCAAAGTGGGTGCTTGATAGTGTTTGCACAAGTCATATGACCGGAAGCTCGTCTATTGTCAAGGACTTAAAGCCAAATAATGATCTAATCACCGTGACATATGCCGACAAGTCAAAGTCTAAGGTAATGGGTTTTGGCAAAGTTGTGGTTGCTCACGACATTACACTCGTGAACGTCATGCTTGTTGAGACCATTGGGTACAATTTACTTTCAGTCTGTGCTCTTGGAAAGATGGGTTTTTCCGTCTTTATACATAATGATCTTGTGGTCCTCATGTGGAGCAAGTCTCTCAAGGTCGCTTTCGTTGGGTATGTCGAACATGACTTGTATGTGGTGGACTTTTGGGGGCAAACCACTACAAGTGCGATGTGCTTATTTGGAAAGGCCGACGTGGGTTGGTTATGGCATCGCCGACTAGCCCATGTCAATATGAGAACTTTGCAAAGTCTCCATAAAGAGGGCCATATAGTTGGACTAAAAGAAAATGTTTCCTTTGCCAAAGATCGTGTTTGCAGGGCATGTGTTCTAGGGAAGATGCATGACGCTCCTCACAAGCCCACGAACCAAATCAAGTTTAACAAGATCTTGGAACTCCTCCATGTGGACCTATTTGGTCCCCCATCTCATGCAAGTATTGGAGGGAAGAAATATTGCTTGGTGATTGTTGACGACTTTTCAAGATACTCTTGGGTTTATTTCTTCAAGTTGAAGAGTGAAACTCAAAATACTTTTATCGACTTCATCAACTTGGTTCAACGGCAACACAATGTTCCCGTGTTGATTATAAGAAGTGACAACGGCACCCAGTTCAAGAACTACACCTTGAATGATTTCCTTAGTGATGAGGGGATTAAACATCAATATTCCGCTGCATACACCCCTCAACAAAATGGTTTGGCCGAAAGGAAGAACCGGACTCTTATTGAGATGGCTAGGACCATGTTGGCGGAGTTTAAATCTCCATACAACTTTTGGGCCGAAGCCATCTCCACCGCTTGCCATGCTTCAAACCGACTCTACCTCCGCAAGAAAATCAACAAGACTCCATATGAGATACTTACCGATAACAAGCCCAACATATCTTATTTCCGGGTGTTCGGTTGTAAGTGTTTCTATCTCATCAAAGGTGTTCGTTTGTCTAAATTCGAGTCTAAAGCATTAGAGGGTATTTTTGTTGGCTATGGTCTCGAATCTCACACTTATAGAATCTATGACAAGCTCTCTGGAGCCGTCATAGAATCTTGTAGTGTGACCTTCGAAGAATATGATGGTCCTGAAGGGGGGCGTGTTGATGCTTGTGATGCAGATGATGAAATGCCTCGGGATGCCATAGGAAGAATGGGTGTGGGATATATCCGCCCCGTTGAGGAACCCCTTATGGCGGATCGAGAAGAACTATGCTCCACTCAAGTGGAGCCCTCATCTTCACAACCTCAACATGCTCCATCCACCGAAGAGGACATTGACTCAAGCCAAAGACAAGATGTGGACCCTCAACATGGTGATCAAAGTGTCAACTCCAGTCAAGGGGGGCTTGGTCCATTCGACGGATTGTCAAGTGGTGCCAAGTCAGTTTGTCAAGGAAGATCCGTACAAGCTGCTTTGAGACAAGCTCAAATTGATGCTAGAAGGGCACTTGATCAAGATCAAGGTCAATCCTTGCCTCAAAATGTAGAGGATGATTCTAATAATGATCAAGGTCAAGACGAGGATCAAAATGATGAAGAGGGTCCTACAAGAAACAATGAGGAGATCCACGCTCGTCGCGAAGCTAGAAAGGAAAGAATGTTGGAAATAAGAGACCACACACTCCAAAATGTTGTTGGAGATCTAAGGAAAGGAATTTCCACAAGAGCACAATTGAAGAGGTTCAGTGAACACCAAGCACACATCTCCATGATTGAACCAAAGAAAGTGTGAGAAGCTCTTGAAGACTCGGATTGGTTAGAAGCTATGCACAAAGAGCTCAACAACTTTGAGAGAAACAAAGTGTGGAAATTAGTTGAGAAGCCAAAGGATTGCCGCAATGTTATTGGAACAAAGTGGATATTCAAGAACAAGCAAGATGAGTATGGAATTATAGTAAGGAACAAGGCTAGATTGGTTGCACAAGGGTATTCTCAAATTGAAGGCATTGATTATGGAGAGTCTTATGCACCCATGGCTCGTCTTGAGTCCATCTGTATCCTTCTTGCTTATGCGGCACATCATAACTTTAAGTTGCAACAAATGGATGTAGAAAGTGCATTTCTTTATGGTCCTTTAAATGAATTGGTATATATTAAGCAACCCCCGGGATTTGAGGACCCCAACTTCCCAAACCATGTCTACAAACTTGATAAGGCGCTCTATGGGCTCAAGCAAGCCCCACGCACGTGGTATGAGCACCTTAGAGAGTTATTGTTTGACCGTGGCTTTGAGGTTGGGAAAATCGATCCCACTCTTTTTATTAAGAGGGTCAATGGGGAGCTTTTTGTATGCCAAATATACGTTGATGATATTATCTTTGGCTCATCTAACAAAGCTTTTAATGATGAATTCTCAAAGCTTATGACTAGTAGGTTCCGGGTGTCTTTGATGGGGAAGTTGAGAGTATTTCTTGGCTTTGAGATCAAGCAAGTTAGAGGAGGGACATTCTTCAATCAAGCCAAGTATACTCAAGATATGCTCAAGAGATTCAAAATGCAAGATTTGAATGGAGCTCCTACTCCCATGGCTACAAAGACTCATCTAGAAAAAAATCCAAATGGTAAAGATGTGGATCAAAAGGTATACCGGTCTATGATTGGTTCTTTGCTTTACCTTTGTGCATCTAGACCCGATATTGTGTTGAGTGTAGGTGTGTGTGCAAGATATCAAGCGGCTCCTAAAGAAAGCCATTTAATGGCGGTCAAGAGAATCTTTCGATATTTGGTTCATACCCCATTTTATGGTCTTTGGTATCCTCAAGGCTCAACATTTGCTCTTTGTGGATACATGGATTCAGATTGGGCGGGTGACAAGGATGATAGAAAATCAACATCCGGGGCTTGCCAATTCCTTGGTAGGTCCTTGGTATGTTGGTCTTCCAAGAAGCAAAATTGTATATCTCTCCACCGCCGAAGCCGAGTATGTGGCAGCTGCTAGTGTGTGCACTCAATTGCTATGGATGAGGCAAACTTTAAAGGAATACGGTGTCCATTGTGACAAAGTGCCTCTTCTATGTGACAATGAAAGTGCCATCAAGATTGCCTACAACCCGGTGGATCACACAAGGACAAAGCATATTGAGATTCGCCATCACTTCATTAGAGATCATGTTGCTCGAGGTGATATTGATCTATCATATGTACCAACCAAAGATCAACTTGCCGATATCTGCACGAAGCCACTTGATGAAGCAAGGTTTTGCTACTTGAGGAATGAACTAAATATCGTAGATTCAAGGAGCTTGACTTGATGTTATTGCACTCTCACCTATGTTTCATCTCATATTTGGTCTAGGTGTAGGCATGGATATAGGGGGAGTGCGGTCCTAATTGATTGGACCATCCCTCCCCCCATTATGCCCAAAGCAATCAAAATCATTCCTCTTAATATCATTTAGTGATATGTGAGCTTAATGATGAGTTTTGGTAATGGACCCAAGATATATCTTCGTGGTGCCAAGCCAAGTATACTCAAATATGGTGGCCTAGGCCACCGCCCTCTCTCATTTGAGAGGTTGGCACTTACTCATGTTCGTCATTTGCTTGATTTTAGTCTCTTGGAGTTTTTCTGATTATTTTCGAACTTCTATGGCTCTTGTTGGTTCTTCACAGTTTGATGTCTCAACCCAAGCCATTTCCCTATCCTAAAAACCATCTATCTCTCATATATGTCTCCAAACACCTTTCCTGGAACTTTTGGTCGTGGAGGACCGGAGTCTCCGGTCTACAAACACCGGAGTCTCTGGTCTAGACAGTTTCTGTCACTTAAAGAAGGGGGGCACGGGGTGAACTGGAACAGCAGTTCCTCATTCTTCACCCCGTCCCCTACCTCCAAACCCGTCGCCTCCTCCTCCAAAAATCCTCCCCGGAGGTCAAGAAGCCCCCGGGATCCGCCGCGCAGCCGGCCAACCTTCTCCTCTCCTCCATTGGGTCATTCCCACCGGAGGAATTGATTGCATGGACAGATCTGGTACCTCTCCTCTCCTTTTTCCTCCTAGGGTTCATCCCTAGATGTGTTTTTGAGGATTGTTGCTGATTTGTCCATTGGAATCACTTGTTTGCATGCACTCTAGTACTTTAGCCTTGTTGCATTGCCCGATCTACTAGATTCACCCTCACCAGCATCTCCCCATCGCATACCCGAGCCTCCTGACCGGAGACTCCAGACTTAGGTCCGGAGACTCCAGTCCAGGCCGGAGACTCCGGTCCCCAGGAGCGAAGACTCCGTTCTGAACCGAAGACTCCGGTATCTGGTGCGGAGACTCCAGTGTTGGGTGAATCAAAGTAGTCCAGAAATGCATCAAAGCTCTTGTACTGCATCTTTGGGACATATATACTCATCTCCATGCTATCTCCCTCACTGATGTTCACAGGTGATGGTTCTAGTTGTCCTCATCGTACCAAGGCTAAGTCCCAAAGGGGCAATCATGGCTATGATGAAGCTCAGGGTCAGTTTATCGTGCCTCCGTCCAACCGGAAACAGCGGGCACGTGATGCAACTTACATGAAGAGGGATCAGGAGAGGGCTGAACGGGGGGAACGTGCAAAGAGAGCCAAGTATGACAACCTCCAGTCCCTAGCCAAGATGTCTAAAGAGGAGTACCGTGAGCTGAGGAAGACAGATTTCTATGCACTGCCTCGTACCAGTGATGACCCTCGTTTCTGGAGGAAAGAACAGGGTGTGTTCATGAAGGATGTGTATGGTGTACTCACCAAATCACCTGTTTGCCCTCAGAAGTTCATGAATATTGAGCAAATGCGCCAGAGCCCTTATTTCAATGATGCCCTATGGATCTATGAGAAGATGGGTCTCTACAACTTGATGGAGCTGCGCGAAGACTACAGTGTGCACCTTGTTCAGCAGTTTTATGCCACAGTGGTGTTTGGGTCTGGTCTTGACAGGACCATGGTGTGGATGACTGGCACTACTCGCTGCACAGCTACCTTTCATGACTTTTCCAATGTCATCTTTGAGACCTTTCACGGTGTATCTACTCATGTGGGACAACGCATGCACTCGGTAGCTCTGGGTGAGAACAAGTTAAAGCAGGCACCTCTGTATGATGATGGTGTTGTGGGGCCTCCAAGGGACTCAAGACCCTCTACAACCTTATGATGAGGATTTTCCGTCACACTATTGCTCCAAGTGCTAGAAATGATGATGCTATCAGGGGTGGGCTTGTCAACCTCCTATACCATACTCACCGGACCTTCAATGCTGAACCAGAGGCTGATGCTGCACCCATTGATGTGATGGACTTCATTTTCGAGGATATGTTCCATGCCATTCTTTACAAGAAATCTCCTCCATATGCACCCTTGATTATGAGGCCCATCAACTCCCAGGCGCATGATTCTCCACATGGCATACCACCACACCTCACTGTGCACACTCTGGTCTCTCTGCAACAGAAGGGGCACATGGGGCCTGCTCCAAGGCATCGCTATGGCAATGATGATGATGAGGAGATTGAGACGGAGAGGGCCCCCTCTCCACATAGAGTTTGGAGGAAGAATGCCTCCAATGCCCCTATGCCTACCATGACTAGAGACTATGTGCATGAGAGGGTCAAGAAGGCCAGCTTTTGGGAGAGGACCCTTTGTTGCATGGACGTTGACATTCGCAAGCAGCAGCATGCATCCTACCAAAGCAACCGCCGCATTGAGAAGCTTCTCAAAGAGATCAAGGACCGTGGTGTCATTGACATCGAGGAAGGTGAAGATGAATACAATGATGAGCATGGGGCTCAGCAGTCCACAGAGTCTGATCACACTCTCTCATTTGGGGCATGGAATGCCCAACAGGATAGTCTGGTGGACTGGAAGACATTTGCTGATGTCACCTCTGGGTTTGGATACCAGGGTACTTCCTCTTCTCGCCCTCACGGCAAAGGGCCTCCTATCCCTAAGGATGATGATGATGATGATGAATATGACCAGGATGAGGGTGACCAGGACGAGGATGACCAGGATGAGGATGAGGATGACGAGGATGACGATGACTACTGAGTTATTGGGGCGCTAGTATAGGTCTTTTCCCTTTTCGGTGTTTCGATGCCAAAGGGGGAGAAGACATTCTCATTGCTTTGCATGGGACTTGGGATTTGCGACTATCTGCCTTTATTTTCCTTTTATTTGGATATTCGAACTTGAAATTTATGTGTGTTATCTGTTGTTCTTATGTGTGTCTATGACTATGTGCTTGTGTGCAACACCTATTGTAACTCATGTGAGATCTATGTGTGCAATCGTTGATATTATCTTCCTTACATGATTTACTTCATTATCTTGCTGCACATAGTCAGGGGGAGCCACATTTATATGTTATTCCATGCAAATCACTTGTTGTCATCGAACACCAAAAAGGGGGAGTTTGAAAGGGCATTTATTGTCATAATCACTTTTGGTGTTCGTTAACAACAATTAGATCATTTTACAGTGTGTTATTGTCCACAGGTTGGTATTATCATTGATAAACATCACACACGCTCTCGGGAAAAGACCACATACATTTGCCACTGTTCTGGAAACTCCAGACCGGAGTCTCCGGTCTGCCAAGACCGGAGTCTCCGATGTGGTCCGGAGTTTCCGGTTCTGGCTCCGGTGGTGCCTCCAGAACCTGGCTGGGACATTCTGACTAGGGGTCCGAAGGCTGCACCGGAGGTTACTCCGGAGTCTCCGGACTTTGGTCAGTCCGGAGTCTCTGGTGTTGGAAGGCTGGAGTCTCCGGTGTTGCTGGTGAAGAACTGGCCTGGGTTAGTCAGAAGGGCAGTCCGGAGACTGGTCCGGAGATTGGCCGGAGTCTCCGGTGTAGACCGGATTCTCCGGTCTCCAGACCGGAGTCTCCGGTCTGACTTTTCTACAACGGTCAGAAAACGGTTCGTGGAGGGGGCTGTCTATAAATAGGGACCCTTATCTTCTTCCTCCAGCTGCTCGATCTGCTCAAGAACATCAACCCCATTAGAGCCATCAAATCCACAAGATCTCTTCATCCAACCATCCAAAGTCATTGATCTTTGGAGAATCGAAGGAGGAGGCCTTGATTTACATCTTCACCAAGAGAGATCTTCATTTCCCCCTCATTCACTTGAGGGCCCCCAAGCTCTAGTGTTTCTTTGGAAACCCTAACTTTGATTTGGTTCTTACAAGCTTGTCTTTGATTTGTCTTCACAGCTTGATTGTATTTGGGAGCCTCCAATTCAGTTGTGGATGTGTGCCCCGAACTTGTTGTAAAGGTGTCGGCTTCCACCTCGAAGGTTGCCGATATAGTGGAAGGTGAATCGAGCCCGTTGGGGTGAGGTTCATCGGAGAACAAGGGAGGCCTCTCGTGGCGTTGGTCTTTTGAAACCACCCCCTCTCCAAACGTAGACGTACTTCCCCTTAAAAGGAAGGAACTACGGGAAACAAATCCTTGTGTCTCCGCGTCCACTCCCTTGGTTACTTCTATCCTTTACCGCACTTTACTTACTTGTTATTGCTTAGTGTTGTGTTAGTTTGTGCTTGTGTGACATGTAGGTAAATTCACCATAGTTGCATATTCTAGAGAATTTACCTTTCTTGTCAAACCCTAATTTGAAAAAGAGTAAAATTTGAAGTGCACCTATTCCCCCCCCCCTCTAGGTGCCCATATGATCCTTTCATCCCCAACTTACAGTGAGGTTGTCAATCTCACTGGTTTGCTGAAAACAAAGGATTAAACATACAGTGTGGAAGATAGTAGTTGCTTGTAGAAGGTAAACGGTAACAATAGGTAATGTATCAATGGTAAAGATTGGACCAAGGTCCACAGTTCATTAGAGGTGTTATCCTTAAGATAAATAACATGTTGGGTAAACAAATTACATCGGGGCAATTGACAGGACTGAGCAAGCATAACAGTGCAATACTAGACATCATGACTCCTATGCGATTTGATTAGGCATTACAACAATATACATAGACCGTAATCCAACTGCATCTATGACTAATAATCCACCTTCAGGTTATCATCCGAACCCCCTCCAGTATTAAGTCGCAAGCAACGGAAAATTGCATTAAGCAATGTGTGTAAAGTAAACAATACAATCGTTCCATGAACAAAATATTGTTGTTTTCTCCCTAATAGCAACAGCACATCTACACCCTTAGATATTTCTGTCACTTCCCCAGATTACTAGAGGCATGGACCCACTATCGAGACTAAATACTCCCTCTTGGAGTCACAAGCATCTACTTGGCCAAGATAGCTACTAGCAACGGAGAGCATGCAAGATCACAAAAAACACAGACATGATAGAATCAATTCAATATGACATGATAGAATCAATAATCAATCTGACATAGTATCTCAATATCCATCGGATCCCCGCAAACACAACATGAATGATTACAAATAGATGATCTTGATCATGAACGGAGCTCATAAGATCTAACCATGATAGCACAAAGGAGGAGAAATAACCATCTAGCTACTGTACGGACCCATAGTCCAAGGGTGAAGTACTCACGCATCATACCGGAGGCTGGCATGGTGACGAAGAAGGCTTCCGGGATGATCTCTCCCCTCCGGCAGGGTGCCGGGAAGAGCTTCAAATCCCCCCGATCTAGGGACGATGGTGGGGGCGGCTACAGACTGTTTCATGGAGATCTGATTGGGTCCTTAGGGTTTCTGCATCGGGGGGCTTTTATAGGCGAAGAGGCGAGGCAGGAGGGCGGCCAGGGGCCCACACCCTGCCCTACGCGTGGCCTAAGGTGGGCCCGTGCCTGGGGGTGTGGCCACCCTATGGCGCCCCTCCGTCTCTCCTCTGGACTTCTTGTTCGTTTCGGTAAAATATTGACTTTGGCTTTTGTCCCGTCCAATTCCGATAATATTTCCTTACTAGCTTTTCTAAAATAAAAAACAGCATAAAACAGGCAACTGCCACTGTGGCATCTTGTTAATAGGTTAGTCCCAGAAAATGTATAAAAATACCTCAAAGTTTACACAAAGCATAGCAAAGTAGAAACTAAACAAGCATGGAACATCAAAAATTATAGATACGTTTATGACGTATCACATCTCCATCAAGGCACCCATGTAACCTTTGGATCATTGATAATCAAGAACAGACAAGCAGAAGTAGGGTTTTCCCTCCCGAGGCTTGAACCCGGGTAAACCACGTGTCCTCGATTTGCTTTCTTGTTAGCCGAACGAAGTCTCTAGTGCACCCCTCTTCCTCTAAACCCAAGTCTATCAACCATGGGCATTGACGTGTTAACCCCATGTCACCTGCTTTTCTTGATGGTTGGTTTGATCTTGATCAGATTCTACATCATTATGATGGCCTTCTCCTCCTAATGCCTAAGATCTTATTTTTAAGTAATAAGGGTATCTTTTGGTGGTGTTGGCAATACCTAGTGATGAAGTGGAATGAGCTAGATGAAGTGTGGTGGTGCTCTGGTGTGCTATGGAGAGATACTGATCAACAATGTGGAGCTTGAGACTAGTTCTTGATTTCCCAAAGTTAAGCTCCAACATTAAAATGCCTCATCCAAGATGATGGCAACATTTTAACATTAACACACAACCTCTCCTTTGTCTTTGGTAAATTCTCTTGCAGGGATCAAGAAATGAGAAGAAGAAAAGGTTGAGAAGACAAAGAAAGTGGATATGAACTTAGTTTAGGCTTTTCCTTTATTATTCTTTTGTAAATCTTTATTTACATTTTTATTCATGGATATTGTGAAGACATTGTAATTTTTTATTAATAAGTAATAGATATTATTATTTTCCAATATTAATTCTTTTTATTATTGTATTATCTACTTTATTATCTATAACACGTAAATTCTTGAACTCACATTTATGTAACAAGGATCATTATTATCTATTTAATATTGTATTATACTTATGGAACTTTTTATAATTGTTTGAGATTTCAATTAAAATACAATTGTATTTGAATTGTATGGACTCGTATATGAATTTTAAATTTGAAGTGTTCCCCCAAAAGCAAAGAATTCAATCAAGGTCATGTCAGAATCTATAGCACCTTAGAGTGACAATCTAAACCCTAATTTGTCAAACAAATAGAAACTCTGATCCCTTTTATGTTTTAGACTTTTACAGGAAAATTCTCCGAATTTTCTGATGCATGAATTCAATGCACACACCCGCGTTCTAGCCCTACTAGAATCCTTGATAGGGAGAGACCAAACACTTGAGGAGGGTCTTGACGACTTGGAGACGAACACCGAACTCCATGGCCTTGTACAACTCATAGAATAACTATAGAGAGGGGTTCCCATCTAGGGTTAGGCACAAGCCTTCATTCATCTTCAACTCTGGGGTTTCAAGGAGAGGGTGGGGGCTTATTTACAGGCCAGCCACGAGCTAGGGGTAATTTGGGAATAAATGGGATAT
Organism: Avena insularis; assembly: GCA_023614405.1. Classification (NCBI taxonomy): domain Eukaryota; kingdom Viridiplantae; phylum Streptophyta; class Magnoliopsida; order Poales; family Poaceae; genus Avena; species Avena insularis. The sequence goes on along the minus strand of CM042687.1, from coordinate 184,432,137 downwards.
TTTGGGCATTACATGGTCCAGGCCCATCTTGAGGCTCACAGGCGTGTGCCACTTAGGCCGGAGACTCCGGGGTGCATCGACTGGAGACTCCGGTGAGGCCGTAGATTCTGGGGCAGTCTTCGGGGACGACTCCGATCACCTTGCTAGAGCTCCTGGAAGTTTGGCTGGACACTGGACCGAAGACGCCTCACAGAGACTCTAGAGTGCGCATGTCGAATACTTCAGGGTGCGCAGGCCAGAGACTCCAGAGTTGCTTCTACTAATTCTTCCTTCTTATCTTCCAGGCCTCTTGCTTAGGGGTCTGGTTCCAGGGGTTTCCTTGACTTCTCCTTGAGGTGTCATGGTCATGGGCCAAGTCATACAATAGGCATTTGTTTCAAGTAGGATCCCATTCACATGATAACCAAAGGAGGGCGAGATATGGAATGAATTCACCTCTGTGGGAATGGTTGGCGTAGCATGATGTGGACCAATGGTGAAGGCCATGTGTTGGGCTGCATCAACATACACCCGCCAGATTACATCTATGCACCATCTCCATCAAGGCACCCCTGCAACCTTTGGTTCATCGATAATCAAGAACAGACAAGCATGAGTAGGGTTTTACCTCCTGAGGCTTGAACTTGGGTAAACCACATGTCCTCGATTTACTTTCTTGTTAGCCGAACGAAGTCTCCAATGCACCCCTCTTCCTCTAAACCCAAGTCTATCAACCATGGGCATTGACGTGTTAATCCCACGTCACCTGCTTTTCTTGATGGTTGGCTTGATCTTGATCAGATTCTACATCATTATGATGGCCTTCTCCTCCTAATGCCTGAGATCTTGTTTTTAAGTAATATAAGGGTATCTTTTGGTGGTGTCGGAAATACCTAGTGATGAAGTGGAATGAGCTAGATGAAGTGTGGTGGTGTTCTGGTGTGCTGTGGAGATATACTAATCAAGAATGTGGAGATTGAGACTAGTTCTTGATTGCCCAAAGTTAAGCTCCAACATTAAAATGACTCATCCAAGATGATGGCAACATTTTAACATTAACACACAATCTCTCCTTTGTCTTTGGTAAATTCTCTTGCAGGATCAAGAAATGAGAAGAAGAAAAGGTTGAGAAGACAAAGAAAGTGGATATGAACTTAGTTTAGGCTTTTCCTTTATTATTCTTTTGTAAATCTTTATTTACATTTTTATTCTTGGATATTGTGAAGACATTGTAATTTTTTATTAATAAGTAATAGATATTATTATTGTCCAATATTAATTCTTTTTATTATTGTATTATCTACTTTATTATCTCTAACACGTAAATTCTTGAACTCACATTTATGTAATAAGGATTATTATTATTTATTTAATACTGTTTTATATTTATGGAACTTTTTATAATTGTTTGAGATTTAAATTAAAATCCATTTGTATTTGAATTGTATGGACTCGTATATGAATTTTAAATTTGAAGTGTTTCCCCCAAAAGCAAAGAATTCAATAAAGGTCATGTCAGAATTTATAGCACCTTAGAGTGACAATATAGACCCTAATTTGTCAAACAGAGATAAACTCTGATCCCTTCTATGTTTCAAACTTTTGAGCGAAAATTCTTGAATTTTCTAATGCATGAATACAATGTACACACCCGTGGTCTCTCTTTTTTCTGACCTAAAACCCTGGGATGTTACAATCGGTGACCCATCAGCCACTCGCTTCCTAGGTACATCTTCAAGTACACCAACTGGAAGTTTTCTGTAGATTTCTTGATGAGCACGACCTCAACCAGTCATTCCCTGACCTCCACGAGGCTGGGCATTAAACTGCATATTCGGCTGCCCATGATATGACCTTACATGTGTTGCATATAAACTCTGTGATACACTAGCAAATGGGTTTACAAGCTCTCTTGGCACACTCGTGTTCCCTTTCCAGCTATGATCAAACTGCTGATCCATTATTGGTTCTTTTATCTCCCTATCCGGCAGTAATCTTAGAGATTCTTTATACGACAAAATTCCAACCTCATCTCTCTCTCGGATGGTGTAGGACAGACCAAAAAAGCATGCCCAATTTTCCCACATGAGAAACAAAAGTTTGAGGTTTTCATACTGAATATCATACCACTCATGCGTCGCCTGCTTTGCAGTGTCTACTTTCACCCAACAACGTAGAGGTTTCTCTACCTCCACCTAAATTCTGACTCGGAGATCTGCACCCACAGCAATCCCGTCCTCGTTAGTATCCTTTTTGACAACCTCATCGACCTTCTTCGCAATGCGATCGACCCAAGGTGGCCTCCGCAAATTGAAGGCATATTAAGAACCCTTGCCCATAGCAACATCTTGTCAAACACAATGTCTCATGGGCGAGAATTAATCTCGAAGTTCTTGAGAACCACTTCGTGCTCTCCCAGCATCCAAGGTGATCCGTTCCATATACAGTTCCCTCTCAACCGCTCTCCAAGATAGCGACGAACATATTGTCTCCAAGGGAGCTGAAGTTTAGGCCTTTTGGATTTCCCCATGCCGGTCTTAGAGATCCCGAGATCGTATCAATATGCATTGTCTTATTATACAGAACCTTCCCGCCAGTGCCCACTGCGGTCCATCATCACAGATCTCACCGTCCTCAACAATCACAGGGGAGTTGTAGCATCCCAATTGTCTAACAATTATAATGCTATTTGCCTAGTCTATATATTGCTACTTGCTACATGTCATTCATTACATCATCACTACATCATGCTCATGTCACCATGCCACCTTGCATTTGAGCATCATATAAAATCCTTTTCATTTGGTTCTTACCCCATATGCATTTATAATTGTATCACTTGTATTTGCTTCCTGATATAATGTATTTGCTTCTTGATAAATTGCTTGATGCCCAAGTTGAGTTGGGGGCATATCTTTTCAATTCAATTAAATCTCTAACATGCCAACAATTCTTCTCTTTTGATCTCCTCCATTTACACCACATATGGTTCATATGGGATCCTTTATTTTGGTTTGGATCTAATTCTATCCATATACTCATGTGTGGATCCATTCCACCAAATCTTGCCATATGATCTTGTTTATACTCTACACATATAATCTACCCCTCCCATATCCACATGTGTGCTATTATTCCTTCTCTTTATTTTTTGGCTCCCTACCCTGATCCGACAACTACAAGAAGGTTCGATCCTTCCCTGAACCTGACCTGCTGCTTCTTTTCTAGCTGAACCAAGTGCCGGTGCCTCTGTCTATGACCGAAACAACCTCCTTACCCTTCCGTGAGCTGACCCAACTTTGCCCCTCGCGACGATCCTCTCCTCTTGTTTGGTAAAAACCATCGCTAGCGCCAATTGGACAGCGAGGCTCCTGTTTCTCTTCTTCCCTTGTGCACGTGGTCACCGCCTCGCCCACGCTGAGCCCGTGTCCTCTCTTTTCGCTTTGGCATAAAGTAACCAGCAAGCATTCGAGGCAACCACTTCCTTCCTATCTCTTCTCCTCTCCAAAGCATCCCAGATCGGAAACCTCGCTGCCATGGCCGCCACCCTCCTCTTCTTCGTTTTTCCTCTGCCCAAACCACCGCGAGCCGCAGCCATGTCGCAGTCGCCAGAACCCCACACCTCGCCACAGCTACCAAGCCGTCAACCCGTGTCCAAAAGCTAGGTGTGGCGCTGACTAACGAGCTCAACCTCCTGGACGCGGAAAAGAAGCAGTCGGACGTCCTCGCCGCCGTCGTGAACACCGCAGCAACCTGCCGTCACGAGCCCTTCCTCTCGGTGACACCACCAAGCTTCCCCGGCCTCGCCACCATGACCGCAAGCACCAAGGTGAGCTTCACCTCCTGCATCGGCATCCCTGCCTTTAGCTCTCACCAAGACCCAAAGATGTCAGGCCCCACGCCGTCGCTTGTTGTTTTGTTGTGCGCCAAGAAGGTGTTGGTGTTCGTAGCATGGAAAACAAAAAAAATTCTACCGCATGCAAACAAACAAGCCAAGATCTATCTACTAGATTGTATCAACGAGTCGATAGAGGAACTCACCCTCGAAGATTCCAAAGCGGTTAACGAGAGCGGATTCTCCTGGGTGATGTAGTCATACTCTTGCCGATCTCAAGATCGTGTAGACGATCCTTCCGGCTTTGCATTCCGCAGCCCTGCATGTCGGTCACACGTTCGGTACTTGATGAAGACCTTCCTCTCCTTGTTCCAGAAAATGGGAGGTTGTAGAACTCTCCTCGTGATTCCGGCAGCACGACGGCGTGGTACCTGAAGTAGAGGGGAGATCTCGCAGGGCTTCGCCTTAAGCCGGAGCGAGTATGGTGGACTATGAGAAAGTCCTTGGTGATCTAGGGTTTAGAGGCACCAAGGGAGGAGGCTAGTCCGGCGGCTAGGGCTTGGGGAGAGCCCCAACTCGGCGGCTAGGGCAAAACCTAGGGCGGCGGCGACTTGTGGTGGCTGGCGGCTAGGGCTAGGGTTTTGGTAGAGAGAGGTGTAGCCTAGAGGGGGCACCCCTGCCCCTTCTTTTATAGGTGGGAGGGCGCCGGCCAAGGGGAGGGAGTCCTCCCCCAAGTCAGCCTCCTTGGCCGGCGGGTGGAGGGAGAGGAACTCCTCCCCAAGTAGGTTTCCTACTCTTCCTCCACCAAGCAAAACTGTCGTTTGACTTTTCAAATTGGCGTTTGACTTTTCAAACTAGGATTTGATTTATCCCTTTATTTTGCTCAGCCATGATACCTAGTACATGATGCAACCATTCCACATTGTCATGACACATTCATGTACCCTTCCCTCCGGAGTGCCGGACCTTCCGGAACCTTCTAGAACATTCCCGGTGAAAACATCGGAATCATTCCCCAACTCTGAAACAGGACTTTCCTTATATGAATATTATTCTCGGACCATCCCGGATCTCCTCGTGATATCCCGGATCCCATCCGAGACTCCGAACAACATTCAGTCTCTTACTCATCATTCCATAACTACTCAACAACATTGAATCCTTAAGTGTGTCTCCCTACGGTTCGTGAATTATGCGGACATGATCGAGACACTTCTCCGAACAATAAGCAATAGAGGAATCTGGAAATTCATATGGCTCCCACATATTTCTACGATTACTTTGCGATCGAATGAACCACCTACATACGATACCAATTTGCCTTTTGTCTCACGATAGTGTACTTATCCGAGTTTTTGATCGTCGGTATCTCTGCATACCTAGTTCAACCTCGTTACTGATAAGTACTCTTTTCTCGTTCCCATGGTATGTGATCCCTTGTGAGCCAGTCACATGCTTGCAAGCTAATTGGATGACATTCCACCAAGTGGGCCCAGAGTATATCTATCCGTCATATGGATGGACAAATCCCACTCTTGATCCATGTGTCTCAACCCATACTTTCCGAACACTCAATGACACCTCTATAGCTACCAAGTTACGGTGTGGTGTTTGATGTCATCAAAGCATCCTTCCGGTGATGGTGATAAGCATGATCTCATGGTCGAAGGAATTAGGTTACTATGTATCAGAAAGCTTATAGCAATTGAACTATTAAAATGACTTGATCTTTATGCTACGCTTATCTATAGGAGTATGTCCACCATACCATTCTCCTAATGATATGATCTTGTTATTAACAACATCTCAAATGTTCATGATCAAGAAACCATGATCATCTATTAATCAACAAGCTATTATTAAGAAGAGGCTTTACTAGGGACTCTAATTTAGTTTACAAATCACAAAAGTATTAATGTTTCTTGTTAATACTATTATAGCATGAATGTAAACATTTATCATAAACACAAAGATATAATAATAACTATATTTATTATTGCCTCTAGGGAATATCTCCAACAGCAGGTACAACAGCCCAACGACAACAATTAAGTGCAGTCCGTTAGTCTCGCGCGCCCCTTTTCCTGGCGTTTTACCCAGCGATCTAGACCTCCTCCGACAAAACCCCAAATATGTTAGTTATAGATCTATCGTCCCCTCCAACTTTCATTTTTACACCAACTCCTAATTTGCAGCTGATTGTTCACTGTCGTCCTCGATAGATTAGCAAACAAAACCCTCTATCTCTGTCGACAAATTCAGTTATCTCCACTTGTTCGACCTCTGAATTCTGTTGTTTTCTAGCCGTTGTAGACCTCGTCTGGAGAAACCTTGAACACGAGTATCGTATATATGAGTGCGGTCTACATTCTATACTTTTACAAAATCTTCTAAATCTCTATGGATTGCTCTCCATATTCATTCAAATATCAGCCGAGCTAGCTTCTTTTCGCAAAACAGTTTTCAGTTTCATCAGGCATCTCCCGATCCTCCAAGGAGTTCTTCTAGCAAGGCCCTTAGCTTCCTGGTTTGTCAACCCGCAGTCCCTCCAGATTGAACACGTGTCAGCGTCCCGCAGGTCAGACGCAGCAGCAGCCCGGTCAGCCCTTGGCCCCGCCAGTCACCGACTGTGGTTAAGCACCATGATAGGGCAAAGGTGTCCGATCTTTCGATGAGAAGGTGATAATCGATTTGGTGGAGTTCGGGCTTGACGATCCGACTACACGTGCGAGCACGAGCGCCAATGCAATCGCTAGGCCAATCTCCTGGAGGTTACCGATCCTGCGGGAACACGATCACCGACCTGAGGGTCTTAATTCCTACATGAAATCGAGAACAAGTAAGAACCAATATTGCAATCAAGATATTGCGGATTAGGAGGAAAGCTTTATTGAAAAGGTGGGATCCTGTATAGGTGCGAAGTACAAGAGGCCTCTGCGACGCTCGAGCCTTGGCGAAGTTGCTACGATGGCTAACTTAATGTCTAAACAAAATCCGAGTCTAGGGTGACGGCTATGGGGAGTATTTAAGGAGGAAAAGGTGGGGTTTCGGCCAGCCATGGAAGTGGTGGCCGAATCCAACCCTAGAAGTCCTTTTCCCCTCAAATACAGACTCTAAAAAGTGTCTATTTAAAATCCTATGAAAATTACATGGACCTGGCCCAAAATAAAGGTGTCGCGACACCATATTAAGCTATGGACGAATTCGTGAAGTATTAATCTTGAATATGTCCAAGCCTTCTTTCTTCATTATGGTGGTCTCAAAGTTCTGAAATCTTCATCCGTGGCCTTCTCTTGGATCATCACATGCTTGCTGCCATCTCCATGCATGGCCATGCTCCAATGCTTGTCCCTCTCATCCATGCTTGGTCCATCATTCCTAAGAGTAAGAAATACATCTGATTTAGGCAGCATCATATTCTCATGTATGTGAGGAATAGTTCCAAGAAACGAAAGTACCTGATGGTTAAGTTGTTTGGCACGAGATCTTGTGATGGGTCCTTGTATGTGTGTAGATGTAGGTATAACGGTTGTATCAATAGAAGGGATGTCCACATCACACCACCTTGGTAACAAAAGTTTCCCTAACCTTGTCCAGACTATGAAAATTCCAGAAAATTATATAAACTCAATTAAATCATATCTTTTGAAATCTTTTGAATTTGGGAAAACTGTCAAAATGACATATAAATGTTTTTCAAGTATAAATTCAACCATATTTTCAAATTTGACCAGAGTTGACTTTAACTAGTCAAACCTTGGACTTTGACCCCTAGTTAATAATTTGGATTTAAATAATAATTTAAATTCATAATTTTAAATAATACAAATAATATATGTTTTTGAATCAGAAAAATGTGAGGAATCTGTTTATGCTATTTAAAATTTATTCCGAGCAAATATTTTTTTCGAATTATTAAATACTATATAAATGCCATTTCCTAGTAATTGCATAATTTTAAATCCGTAACACCAAATTCGACAAATGATATGTCCAAATCGATCAGCGCGATGAGACCTCTCCAACCATGATACCCATATTATCATTTGCATCATGCATTAAGAGCAGTTTTATAATCAATATTGTTTATGCAAGGAAAACATGATAAATAAAATTGAAAACTAATTGTTTCTTATTAATAATGCCCTACAAATGCTATATCATCAAAGTGTGATGCCCCTAATACCTTTTCAACATAGTTTGCATCATTAACTTGCCATGCCATGCATCATATCATGCTTATGCCGATTTTTTCGTATTAGTTGTAATTGCTGCATCGCTTGTTCCTTTTAGTGTTTGCTTCTTCTCGGATAGGACGATGAGATGTTGTGAGCTTCGACAAGTTCTTCGGTTATGAAACTTCGGCAATGTTTTCAGGCGAGCAATCTCCTCCTTTCTACCTATTTTACATTTCTAGTCTTTATTTCCTCATGTTGATCTATTGCTATCTGTGTTGCGATGCTCTAGTTTTCGTACCCGTGATATCCCTTGCAGCCTTATATTGCCTTAGACATATCCTATTACCTATTGTTTGGTAGATAGTTGGACTTGCGCCTCGTAGTCGCTTGCTCAAGTGCTATTGTGTGTCATCAAGTACCACAGTTGTTGGAAGGCTGCCATATGCTTTATGTTGGGGATGATCATGGCTTTAATTATAGTTTAACAACTAAAATTGAAAGTAGGTAAATAATGAAGAGGCACAGGTGGGCAATATATGTTATTTGGTTCTTATCCGTTCACTTGTGTCCCGTAGGACCCCGAGTACTTGATATCTGTTCTTTGAATATTCGTACTATCCGCATGTGGGACCATGAATCCCCTTAGCCAGAGCTTGAGTCATATATTATTTCTTGGGGCAACAAACTAGTTTGGGGCTTTATTACTATCATGTACTTATGCCATGCTTTACTGCTTTATTTACGATTGCGTGTGGAGCGCTTGTACTGTTTAGGTAAGCGGAGTGTTTTCGCGGCATCGACAAGCCCAGTCACACTTTCGGGTTCCCAGTCGTTTACAGCCATTGACACAAACCTCTGGGTCCATTCCGGAGCCGGCCAACTTCGTCGCGGGTAGCTTGGTGGGGTGACCCCTGAAATATTATATGAATCTTGCAATTGCTCTGTCGTGATGCCTCGTTGGGTTTTCATTTGGTTTTTTCCGAGGTTGATCGTGCGTGTGTTGCTATTTGTGCCCCCTGTAGGGTAAAACTTTCTGAAAGCCGTGTCCACGGTTATGGACGACTTGGAGCACAGTATCTCGATCATAGACAACTATAACTAAAGTAGTGTTATAAATTTGACTTTATAATGACTAGTAATCAGCTTCACTACAGCGGAATGGCTAAATAAAAATACCAACATCTGCTGGGTTTTGGGATGCCTCATGTTGTATGTATCTGACTAGTAAGTACTACAACTACAACGGAATGACTAAATAAAAGTACCAACATCTGCTGGGTTTTGGGATGCCTCGTGCTATATGTATCTGACTAGTAAGTACTACGACTACAACGGAATGGTTAAAAAAAACTGCCACTGCTTATTATCTCAGGATGACTCATGCTATCTATATCTGACTAGTAATTGCCGCAACTATAACGGAATGAATAAAACTGCCAACTGTGTGAGTTCCTCGGTTGACTTCCTCGTTTGGTCTCGAGGGGGAAATACCAGGATGGGTATGCTTGGTGATAGTTTCAGGTTGGATCCGAATAGGTCTTTCTTATCCCTATATGATAGCCGCCAGTTGTATTGAGTCTCTATAGGTTGTTTAGTGCATGCTGGTGTAACACCCCGTCCACTCCTGGGTCGGGGGGTGTCACTCCTGACAGCTTAATATGATATCTAGACTGGCCCCACAGACCAACACTAGTCTTTTTCCAAGACTTTGTCCTCACTGCATGCATCTTGCTACCCACTTCCCTTGGTCACCCATCCTAGAATTGCTCTAGGCCAAGCACGCTTAACCTTAGAGTTCTTTTGAATGAGCTTCCTAAAAGAAAGAAGTTGCAACTTGTTGGTATGAGTATTCTATCAATCCTATTAAGCCATGTGCCTGGATCTCACATACACCCACCCTTTAGAAGATCGATGCCCTCATCGATCAAGCACACCCCAGGAACGTTCTCTCTTGGCACGCGTATGTGCGTCTAGTGCCGGCACATGTGCCATGCCGTGTCCACTCCGGGCCACACGCGCCATGCTCCACATGTCCCGCCATCGACCAAGACACACCCGTAACCGCAAGGTCGGCTCGATACCACTTTGTAACACCCCGTCCACTCGGGCCGGGGTGTCACTCTGGCAGCTTAATATGATATCTAGTGGCCCCACAGATCAACACTAGTCTTTTCAAGACTTTGTCCTCACTCGTGCGCACACGGTTACCCACTTCCCGGTCGGTCACCCATCCTAGAATTGCTCTAGGCCAAGCACGCTTAATCTTAGAGTTCTTTTCGAATGAGCTTCCGGAAAAGAAGTTGCAACTTGTTGGTATGAGTATTCTATCAATCCTATTAAGCCATGTGCCTGGATCTCACAGCTGGGCTGCCGCTTCAGTCCACCATACCTATGTAGGCGAGGACCGCCGAATTCTAGTCCCGCCGTGTACTGGCCTCAGTACTGACCGCTCTCTTTTTTCCTTTGCCCTTTGTTGGCACCCCTTTTGTTTAAGCAGGTTTTGAGATCGACGTCGTTAGCAGGGTTACCCTTCCGGCTTGTCCTAGGAAGGGTTATGGACGCCATTGGTTATTCTTCAGGGCTCTTAGCCCCATTTGCATCCTGTTTGTAGTCGGACGTTGTATCGTTTTCAAGGTGTTTTGGATCTTTGTATTGTATATCTGTATTCTTGACTCATGGAGTCGTTGTTGTATATACCTGTTCTGTGGGTTCCATTAAGGACTATTGTGTAATGATATTACTTCATTTTCCTCCTGCACGCAAGTGCCTGGTGGGCACCTTTGAATCGTTTCTATGCTGGTTTGGCGGAAATCGCTAAAACTTGCATAGGGCCGATCATAGGGTGTTACAGGAGTCCTCCTCTTATATGACATTCATCTGTCGAAGCATCTCTATCATGCTCGCTTTCTCCTTCGCTCTGCTTGCCGACGCCTTGTACCTCATGTTTCACACCTCTTCACTCCCCACCAGGAGATCCAACAGGAAGATCAACGAAGGAATCACATCGAAGATCGACCAAAATCGCCTCGCCGATCTCAAATCGCTTGAGCGCCGCCTGTCCTCTCGAAACCCTAGAAAACTGTTCGGGAGAAAACTTACCTTGACCTTATCTCTTTATCCTCCATGCTTATGTAAAGCGAAGAGTAATCATTATATGTACTCCTCCTTATTTCTTGCATGTCAATCTATTGTATGCATTTTGGTGTAACCTTGGTGTTCTCCCGAGATGCATCCTTGGGACTAGACATAACCATAAATATATTTCACTTTTAATTTTTTACTACTAGTATATCAAAATCTTTTCAGGCTAGTCACAGTAGGGGTAACTTCACTAGTAACTAAGAGTCCAACTCAACACTTTTGCTTATGTGGCAATGAGTTAATAAAGAAAGAGATAGATAGAGTAACTAGCTATGTTACTATAACATCACATATTAAGATAAAATGAATCTACAACCTAATTAATGTGACATTGCATGGTACGACATTTAAGTTATTTTGTACCACTGTAAAGATGTTAGGCTAATAATATATGTATCTTCTATATCTAAATAGGAGTCCCCCGCCATCTCATTTTGCTGGCTTTTCCCACGTTCACGTCATCCTTTATTCTCCTCCACCCCGCACTCAAGCATCGCACCTCTCGCTCTTCAACACGTCTCTGATCGCTTCTTCATACATGGGCTGGCCGAGCCACGTGGGCCGGTGAACATCCTTTCTCAGGTTCGTGCAACCATGTCGCTCGCCGTTCCTCCTAATCGTGAGACTAATTACTCCTCTTCGTGAAACTAATTAGCACTAACACCACCACCCCCCGCGAAGTATGGCCTCCTAGCCACAAATCCTCTCGCCGCGACTTAAGGGCTCCTCGTACCTAATGTTCATAAAATCGGCCGATGCATCTCGACATTGGTCGAGTAGGAACTGCTCGATTCAACTCAGTCGTCGCCTCCTCCATGTTAAGAACCTACAAATCCTTCCATCGACACCAAGCGTGGCCTGCTCGCATCGCCATCTCTGGCACCAATCTCTACTCTGGTAGCTGCCCGCTCTGATTTGCATTCTCTCTTTTATTTTTCAATCCCCACCACATGTCTCTCAATCTGTCAGGTTGGGCCTGATTCGAGCTGGAAATCTGCTTGACGAATTGCTCACGCCCAGCCGGTTTTATTGGATTTTGATTGGATTATACACGATACTTGCCTCATCCCTTCCAGATTTATTGGATTATACATGCTGCTCGGTGAAGCTAGGAAGAAGCCTCTATATCATCACGTGTACGACACTATGGCTAAGGACGCCCAGACAGCTGTACTTGCTTGCATTGATACACAAGCTCTCGTCTCTTACTCTTCACTAGTAAGTTGGCACGTGCACGCACGTCACAATTAATAAAGATTTCAGTCATAAATATCTATAAATTACAAAATCATTCATAATACTCGACATATAGCATCCAAGATAGATAAACACCATGACACACTTATTACAAAAAAGACTACACCACCATCCAAGATGTACATGTTTATCAAGCACTAATACTCATAATTTTCATAATCCTGTAAAAAATCGATCAAACACTGGTTAAAACAATTTATCAAGAACTGGTTAAAACAATTGATAATCTTTGATTATAACAATAGATCAACCACGTGAAGCATTAACAATCATCTAGTACTTCTGCTAGTATGCATACTGATACCATAGGAGGTGAATTGTATTATTCATTATCTCAGTTCAAATATTTTCTATAAAACAAAATTAACTGCAGTTGAAAACACAACAAATTTTGTTCAAAACACAATCTAAATGTTGAGAGTAGCATGAAAATAAGAAGAGGATACCATGTGAAACTTTGTTCCTTTGGTTCAGATGGGAGTCTAATCCTATGTGAAGTTTTATAGCCTGATTTGCGACAATAAATAATATTCTCAATCCAATGCCACAATGAACAGGAAAAATCTGTATAATAAATTTTTTGCAGCGCTTATTATGATGAACATGACACCTCACCTTATTGCTTTTGTGCTGAAAGAAAGATGTCTAATGATCCTATTATTTCTTTTCTATATTTAAGGTGGCCAATAAAGATGCATAGAGTAACTTATATGAGCTTGGTTGAAATATTCATATTGCATAGATCCATAAACACATATTCTGCTTGTCGTTAAAATCACTTATATGAGATTGGCTGAAAGATTTCTATCCACTTTAAAGTCAAATGACAGAATAAGATACGCGCAACTTTCCAATCTTTCTTAATTGGGTCTTCTTCTATAGGGGCTGCAACTAAAAACAAAGGATATGTCAAGTAACATTCTTAGAAATAACTGTTTTGCAGGACACGTAGGTAAGTTCAGCATAGGTGTTATATAGGGACAAAAATTTAACTCATGCCCAGAATTTGTTAGTTGGCTCTGTCCAAAAACATTATTATAGGTACTGTCAAAACATGAATACACACGTAAGTAAGAAGAAGAAAAGGGCTAATCTAGAAGAAGAATTGTACCGAATGCTAGGCAAAGTTAATGTGAAAATTTTGGCAATGACTAAAATAGTATGCATACAAATCTTTGCACCATTAGGTTAAGAAGACATTTGAGTATTTCTGAAACCACATTAAATCTAATGAGAGACAAGGCAATTAGCTAATACACATCTAAGTACACATGCCCTCAAATTCTTCCTTAAATAATATCTGGATCTAATTACACATGCGTTCAGACATTATATCTTCTCCATATTGTTTAGGATATTATTATTCACGCTGTTTTTAACAATGAATGATGTGAATATTACAAATTATAATGACGAGCAAGAATCATAGGAATCTTCGGAGCCCACCTTTGTATCATACTATAACATAAGCTAGACTGCTAGAGGCGTTTGACCTGGATATTTTATATGGCATCCTGGAAAGCTAATGTATGCTACAAAACTAACCTTAAAGCTATACAATTATATGACATGGTATAGATTGTAACAACTATATCAAATTATGTGGGCTATTACGAATTGATTCTTTTTCTGTCATAGTTTGGAAAAAATTCTGGTATGGTTATTCTAACGAACACCTTGTATGCGCTGTTCTCATCAGCTATTACACGTAGTTTCTGAAGAGTCCAACTTCTGAATTGGAAGCACAAAATGTGCTAACCTTGGATTCCCAAGTCAGCGTGGTTACCACTTCCTAGGGCTGATTCCGATATAGGAACTTTGAAGCCGCATGTCTTCACCTGCGCATCACTGATCACTAAGACTAAAAGTATGCATCTGCGTGAAAAAACATCAGAGATCAAAATCTGCACCACATGAAGTGAGATCAGAGCTGGAAGAGAGTAAATTAGGGGCATTTGTAGCGGGGTCTTACCCTTTCTACCAAACCCGTTGGTGCCAGAGGAGCGTCACCGGAATTAAGGAGGGAGGCCTCGATGCCCGTTGGGTGGACGTCGAGCGCAGCAGCAGTGGACGTGGATGTCCTGGGTGAGTCGGCATGGACCTCCTGCTAGCAGGATCATCGCGGGGTGATGCTTCAGAGGAGAAAGAAGGCGGCTGCGCGATCTTGGGCAGTCGGTGGCGCGAGCCGATGAGGTAGCGGTGCACGACTGAGGCAGGGGAGCTTTGCCAGAATTGGGGAAGAGGGAGTCGATGCCTGGAAGTAAAGGGTTGGGCACGCGTTGTTAGCGCAACGCGTAATTATAGGGTGGGTCTGAGATAAGGATGGCAATTTTATCCATGGATCCGGATATCCACGGATATCCGACCCGGTGGGCAAGGGTATGGAGGCCTAATTATATCCACGGATTTCATGGGGCGGATATCCGCTAATTCATGGGGTGGACATGGGTAGTGGTTTCTCTCCATGGATATCCAACAGATACCGGCTGACACGTGGGACCCACATGTCAGTAAGATTGTTTTTTACACATGTAATATGTACTCAATAAAGGCCCCAACTTCCAAGCCATAGGCCAAAAATCCCACCTAAGTAGTAATTCTAATTAACCATAATCCACCCCCCAATTACTATATTGTCAGCGAGGAAAGAGACTATAATCATCCAAGTTTCAACTCAACATTTCTACTATGCATTGCTATATCTATTGAATGTATGAGATGTTGTATTGGAAATTTGTAATAAAAAGCATTCTCTAAGACTATTACGAGACATCTATGTACTTTGTGATGTTATTGTGTGAGATTTGACATATTTTAAGTACTGTGTGGTTAAAATATTGTTTCTTTGATATTTCTATATATTATCCATATAATATTTGCTGAAATGCTGTCGAAAATTGCTATTATGTTATTGTTATGCTGAATGTTGTTATGATTATTGTATATAGTGTGTAAACCAATGGATATCCATGGATACATGGATATCCGGCGGGTTTGGATCTGGAGCGACATCCATGCCCATGGATATCTTCGTGGGCGGGCTAGAGTGAGGTTCATGGATTTGGATTTGGATTTGGTTTTGGTATATCAGTCCAAACCCGCTCCATTGCCATCCCTAGTCTGAGATTTCCTCTGCCGGTGGAGTGGTCAGCCTATGGTATAATTGCTAAGCGCACACAAGATCTGATTAGATTAATGGTGGCTGTTAGATTGAACCTATTGGGCCTAATCGTGCGGTGCTGATTGGTCCGTGTGAGTTGGGCGGGGTGCGCGTAAGAAAAATCTTGTTTGCTTGTTTAATAGTAGTGGAGATTTCTAAATAACATTAGATGATCAATGCATCTTCTATTTTTTTTTACTTTCTGGCTGTATGTATTTTTTACCATGGAATCTCTCCGAAATCGATTAGTTGCATTGGAATTTGCTTTCCTTGAGTTATCAATAGATAAAAACATCAGTAACTGCTTATTTTATTGAATTTCTTTAACCATATGCAGGAATCATCCGCCACGCATGGACTTGCTTCGATTAGTTGCATTGGAGAGTATTGCAGTTTATATATTTAATGCATGCATGTTGTAATCCAGAAGGAGACAAAGTGTAAATAGCACCGAAGGTGGAGGCTCTAAGACTGACAACCGGATATCTGTAAAAACTTTCAGTTCTTTTGTCATTTAAAATACACTTTTTGATCCACTAAGCTAGCCGATGCTACGTTTGCAACATCATTGCCATATATCAGATGATTCGTAGTTGTAATGACATCTCTCTATATATTTTACCCTCGGATTCATGGCTATCGTTCAGGACTTGCAAATACAGTGCCATATGTCCATCGATCCATTATTCTAAACTCTAGTTCTCATCGTTTTTTTCAATCTATCCATGATGTCGCGACATATTATGTTTGCCGAGTATTTTACCCATTTTACAACGTCACTTCACTTGGCCGTTTGATCTATCATGTCACATCAGCATACCATATATTGCATGACTCATCTGATGCTTATTTTTTAAACTCTCCCCACCCGCCTCAGTGTTACTAGCTTAATTTCATTTGCTTTCATCTTGCATTACACTCTCTAATTTTGGTTCATGCCTTTATTAATAATGCTCCTTCAGGTGCTCTTTAAGAATTTTGCAGGTTAGTTCAACCTTCAATTTGAAATTATTTGAAATATAATCTACCAACAAACAGTTTCCATGCTACCGTATGTATGGACTAGCAATATCATAGAACATGCCTATTTCTATTATGCACGGATTTATTCTTGGTGCACGCATCTCGATTTATTTTCGTTATATTCTCCTACAATATCACAATACTTTTAAGTACAAGACATCCCCAACAACGCTAGCTTTCTTCCAGCTAGAAATTGATTTAATTTCAGTTTAATAAATTTACCAACCACATCATCCTTCTACTTAACCCGTTTCATTCATTCATATGACGATACAAATACCAACTCTAGGCTATAGGCTTATTCTGTCCGCGATAAATGGACAGGTTCTGCTACTAACTATACCATATATTTATATTTACATTTCATTCTACTATCTTCATTTACAATGTTTTTATTTAGCATGGCGACGAGGAATACATCATCTGTACTTCCACCATCAACTTTGATAAACAGAATCAAGCAAGATGTGTAAGAGGCAATTCAAAAACTCGGGGACACTAAATAACCACTGCATCTAACTTTACGAATTACAAGAGGGGACAAAAGATGGACCTTCACATGCAGAGACGCATGGAAAAAGACATGCCACAACTATCTATTTTTATGACAAAAAGATCTAGGAAGACATCGATTTGTTATCAAAACGAGTAGATTTGATACACCTCATAATCATGTCAACCCATCTTGTCGAAAACCCCATCCTCAACATCATCTTCTCCAAGAAAACCCACTCCACACGGTCATATGCCTTCATCATGTCAAGTTTAACCGCGCAAAGTGGTTTCTTTCTCCTCATTTTCCATATAGCATGCACACACTCATAGGCTACCAGTACATTGTCCGTAATTAACCTGCCCGGTACAAAGGCACTCTGTTCCTCCGAGATTAGAATTGGGAGGACTCTCTTTAGTCTATTAGCGATGACCTTCGAGGCAATCTTATACAGAGCATTGCATAGACTAATTGGCGTGATAACTGCAGAACGGGTAGCATAACTGCAGAACGGGTAGCATGACTGCATAACAAAGGCACTCTGTTCCTCCGAGATTAGAATTGGGATCGGAGAGGACACACGGGCGTTTTATATTCTAAGGTACATAACTGCAGAACGGGTAGCAATTCGTGAGAAGAAAAAGTGCCGGTGGCTGCTCGGTACACCGATCGTGGCTGCAGAGGAGAGGAAAACAGTAACCAAAGTCTGGAGAGTCTACACTAATTGGGCTGAATGTAGGATGGACTAATGGGCTATACCTGGACCTCTAGACAGCATTAAGTGAACGTGACGGATGGAGAAATGGATGAGAATGATACATAACGAAGGAAATAGTGGCATGCAGTTTTCGCTGACGTGGCATTAGTTTTGCTTACGGTAGAGGTTTGCTGAGGTGGCATTGCTGCATGTCGAGAGAATTACCTTAGTAGGGGTGAACTTCTTAGTTATATAGGATGCACTCCTCAAATAACTATGATCATGTAGTAGATGTTTTGTCGACTTCCAAATAATAAAATGCATTGTTATACATAAAAGTTATAAGAAAAGCTTTTTGAGTTTTTATAAGTTCTTATATAATACATCACTAAAAAGTTTCTGCTGCAATGCGCGGGTATCATCTAGTATTATTAGTTTAGATTACTATGCATATGACCAAACCTGGCCATCGGTCCGGGCTTTATGGCTTACCGTAGCCTGAAGGAAGTTCAAGACGAGCCCGTTTAGCGTATGTTCCTGAGGATTAATCGAAATATATGCAAAAAGGGGTCGTCCGGGGGTCGAACACATGACCTGTGAGTCGCTCGCGCTCCAACTAACCAACTGACCACCAAAAGTTAGCTAAAAAAGAATAGATTCGACGTATATTGAAGGGTAAATTTAACGGTAGGCGAAAAAACAACAATTTGGCGTGTTTACATATGCCACGGACGTCATGCGGCATCTGTACGCGGCACACGGCAAGACGCACGCGCTGGCGCGTTGGGCAGATTTGTATATGACAAATCTCAACCGAAATAGTTTTTTTTTTTGAACGAAACCGAAATAGTAGTACGTCAGTTGGCCATAGTTCAATCGAAAAAAAATAAACACGCACACTTGCACCGTACTCTTCCCCCTCGCGGTCTTCCAGATTCAGATCCATGTCCATGCGGCCCGCTTCTCCACTCCTGTAAGCACCTCCTCCTGCACCCGCCCATCCCCCCCCCCCCCCCCCCGCCCCCTCCCTATCCCGCGAGTCCTCGCGACGCCGCACTCCGCGGCCGATCTCCCTGCATCGCCGACTCGGGCGCCTACTCCGCTCGCGCGTCGCTCCACCGCAGTAGCTGCCATGGCGCAGCCGCTCGTTGTGAAGAAGGACGACGACCTCGACGAGGAAGGTACGCGCGCATAAACGGACGGACCGATGTCTCTCTTCTCTATCTTCTTCGCTCGCGCGCATGCTTCTGTTTCTCTCTCTGTGCGTGCCCAGATCTGCTGCCGCCGAACCCTAGATCTGGCCTGATCGCCGCTCCCATGGCCATGTCAAGTGTAATGTGCTGGGATTGAACGCTTGTTTGCTTTGCTGCAGAGTACTACTCGCCATTCCTCGGCATCGAGAAGGGCGCTGTGCTGCAGGAGGCCCGCGTCTTCCACGACCCACAGCTCGACGCCCGGCGATGCTGCCAGGTTCTTGCCTAATACGATATCGCTGGGTCTCACATCTCAACCGGATCTCCCTTCCAGTTTCACTTATTCTCGTGATTGCTGATGCATTCTGTCTATTACTATAGGTGATCACCAAGCTTCTATATCTGCTCAACCAGGGTGACACCTTTACCAAGGTACATCGTCCTAGTATATCTCCTCTCTTCTATCGTGATGTAGCTAGGCTTATGGGTTCAAATTTCTGGGCATGGATGCTGTCATTGCGCATCCACAGTGATGGTAAAGTTACCAATAACATATCATTGAATCCACATATCCCATTTTGATGCTGTGCATGTGCTGTCACGAAACATTGAAGTTTTAACGTCTGTACTTTTTTGAGAATAACCTACTTAGGTTCAAGTTTAACACCCAAAATAACATCATCGAAACATGATGGACAGAGTATTACATATTACATGTCTTAAAGTGGTGATCTGAGAATAGAGAGAATCACATGTTGGTGCAGTTTTGTTTCCTCAGGAACATGGGGAAGTGGTGATTCTGTGCTAGTTCCAGGACACATGCTATTAAATAGGTACCTCAATGTTGATAGTTTTGTAGGTTGAGGCGACAGAGGTCTTCTTCGCAACGACCAAGTTGTTTCAGTCCAAGGATGCAGGGCTTAGAAGGATGGTGTACCTCATGATCAAGGAACTCTCGCCGTCAGCGGATGAGGTTGGCGAATGGTGGCTCCAAATATTGCAGTTTTTTGCATTTTGTTGGCTCTGAGATTGACTTCATCTGCGTTGCGTTGGGTGTAGGTTATCATAGTGACAAGTTCTCTGATGAAGGACATGAATAGCAAGACAGATATGTACCGTGCGAATGCTATAAGAGTTCTTTGCCGTATCATTGATTCAACTCTTCTCACCCAAATTGAGAGGTATTTGAAGCAAGCTATTGTTGACAAGAACCCCGTTGTTGCCAGTGCGGCTCTCGTTAGTGGTATCTACCTGCTTCAGGTGCGTGCTACATTTTAGTTTGTGCATTTATGCGGTTGCAGGTTACTGGTAGCTACAGATTCCTATTAATATTTTCGTCATATTCTTTAACTCCAAACAGACGAGTCCGGAAGTTGTGAAAAGATGGAGCAATGAGGTTCAGGAGGCTGTGCAGTCGAGGGCTGCTCTTGTTCAATTTCATGCCCTTGCTCTTCTTCACCAAGTGAGTTCCACATTTTGTGCTTGTTTTATGCAACATACATCTCAAACGAATTAAGCTACATGCAGATACTTAGTTCACACATTTGAAACAAGCAATGTTATTCTGCGTACTCTCTTGAAAACTTGCTATATAACTATACTCTTGGAAACATGCTATACTAAGCACCCTCGAAAAAATATGCTATACCTAAGTATGTTCTTGAAAACATGCTACACCGCAGCTGGTTCTCTTATTGAATGACATTTGGCATTTTATTTAATTTCTGCCTGCTGGGTTTGCTAAACTTGGTACATTTCATTCTAAATTTGCAGATTAGACAAAATGACCGGTTGGCTGTCAGCAAGCTTGTCACTAGTTTGACTAGGGGTTCAGTTCGCTCACCTCTGGCTCAGTGCCTACTTATTCGGTACACTAGCCAGGTAAATTCTGATTCTTGCATTCTGCAGAATTATATATGGATAGATATCTTAAATATGAGTGGCATCAACAGGTTATTAGAGAGTCAGGCATGAATACGCAAGGTGGAGATCGCCCTTTCTTTGATTTCCTGGAGTCCTGTCTCCGGAACAAGGCTGAAATGGTCATACTTGAGGCTGCACGAGCAATTACTGATTTAAATGGTGTCACCAGCCGTGAGCTTACACCTGCTATCACTGTCCTGCAACTGTTCTTAAGTTCATCCAAACCTGTGCTTAGATTTGCCGCTGTACGCACACTTAATAAGGTTAGTTTGTTCATGAATGCTAGTTTTATACATTGTCCAGTTTAACTGTATCCTGAATATTGTGCTCATGTAGTCCTATATAGGACTTTGATTGTATCACAATTTACCAATTTAATCTCATGGTTTTGGAATGTCTAGTTTTATTTCTTTTTTCCATCCCTGAAGCTACGATAATCATATGGCTCTGTCGTCGCGACGCATTCCATGTTAAATATTAATTCTGATTGACTTGAAATTAGCATGTTTTTCCTAAATGAACTTTCCTAAAGTCAGAAATATTAGATACATCCGCGAAGTACTACAGTGGACAAGCACTCGTTAACTTCTTGAATATAATATTTCACATATGGTTTGAATTCTTCTAGTATACATAATATGGTTGGAAGATGCAACTGCCATCTTGTTAGTTTTTACATTGTCGGCCGATTAGTTTTACGAGCCACATCAATCACTACTTCACTGAGCACTTAGTTCCCTACCAATTACAATGGTCTACTATACAAAACCTTTTTCATTCTTAATGCTCGTGTTGGGAAAAGGCATGCCAGCGTCTTGATTTGGTTAAGTCTTAAAGCCTTTGTCTTTAGTACCAATACCTTTTGACGTTACGATATTGATGACATTCAGAGTTCAGCCGAGTTAAACATGGGAAAGCTCAAGTTGTTAGATCAATGCTGTTTTTTAGGTTCCCTATTTGTGGCTAACTCCAGAATCTGTTTTTATTTATGGCTCTGCATGCTCATTTAGTACCTT
Source organism: Avena insularis (assembly GCA_023614405.1). Taxonomy (NCBI): domain Eukaryota; kingdom Viridiplantae; phylum Streptophyta; class Magnoliopsida; order Poales; family Poaceae; genus Avena; species Avena insularis. The sequence goes on along the minus strand of CM042687.1, from coordinate 184,410,242 downwards.
GCTATCTCTCTTTGTTGATTCCGATTAGTGATCCAGTGTTCATTTGATACTTTACAGGTTGCATCAACTCATCCTTTGGCTGTTACAAATTGTAACATAGATATGGAGAGTTTAATCTCTGACCAGAACAGGAGTATTGCAACACTTGCAATTACCACATTGCTCAAGACGGGCAATGAATCAAGTGTTGATCGTTTAATGAAACAGATGACCAACTTTATGTCAGACATAGCAGATGAATTCAAGATTGTCGTTGTAGAAGCAATAAGATCCTTGTGCTTGAAGTTCCCTCTGAAATACCGCTCACTGTATGTTGCATATTTGCTGACGAAGAATTATAACTAATTTGTCATCAAAGCTTTAACTTCTGTACATCTTGGCAGGATGAACTTTTTGAGCAATATCCTACGTGAAGAGGGTGGTTTTGACTACAAGAAAGCTATTGTTGATTCAATTATCATTCTCATAAGAGATATTCCTGATGCTAAAGAAAGTGGGTTATTTCATTTATGTGAATTCATAGAAGACTGTGAGTTCACATATCTGTCCACTCAGGTGATTGCCAATCCATCCTTTCTTCGTATGTATTGCGGAAACTAACTGCAGAGTTATTGTAACTTTAACATGTCCTGTTTTTGTAGTTTAATTATGTACCTTCTGCTATCTACTCCCTCCATTCAGAAATATAAGATGTTTTATCTTTGTGAAATGAATGTATCTAGACGTCTTTTAGTGTATAGGTTCATAGAGGTTCGGAGTGAACCTATATACTAAAAGGCGTCTAGATACATTCATTTCACAAAGCTAAAACATCTTATATTTCTGAACGGAGGGAGTAGATCCTAAGATTTTCTTCTGATGAAGAAAATAATACTAGACAACTAACTCGATACTATAAACTAGCTGTGGATATTTTGCTTTGATTCGTACGTTGAAAATTATCATTTTGGTCAACAGAAAATGACTTTTAAATGCTTCCAAGAATCCAAGGCTCAGTTTTTGGTTATAACCTGTGCTGTGCTGAACTTATATTGTAATATCCTGTGAAAAATAGCCATTGAAGTACGAAAATGTAGGTTAAACAGATGGTAAAATAGGCAACGATTATTGTAATCCACTGCAACAATGAATATGCATAGAGTAAATTCTTTGAGGGATGCAGAAGTAGCTTGCCCAACATACCCCAAATTCTAATGAAGTTGCTGTTTTCTAAATCTTACAACAGATCCTTCACTTTTTGGGAAATGAAGGCCCAAAGACATCAGATCCCAGTAAATACATACGTTATATTTACAATAGGGTGATACTTGAAAATGCTACTGTTCGAGCTAGTGCAGTAAGTACATTGGCAAAGTTTGGTGCTTTGGTTGACGCTCTCAAGGTACTTTTGACAGATAGATACTTTGCTATTTACTTTATTGCTATGTTTTTTTCCTGTTTAGTTCGTAAGCTGTGTTGTACTCAACATTCTTTGTTGCAGCCTCGCATATTTGTCCTTCTGAGGCGTTGCCTGTTTGATGGTGATGACGAGGTCAGTGAGAATTTTCACCCATGAAGATAAACTTTATTTCCTGTTTTGTATATTTTAGTAGTCCTTTTCACTCTGGATCCTTCAATTTTGTTTTGTTTCTTCCTCGTGCATGGGCAACTTCATTTGCCCTAATACTAATCGTGAAATAAACTGTTAGGACCGATCAAACTCTGCTTTCCTGACAATAAACTTTTCCTCTAACATCTGCTATACTCCTTTTCTACCTTCTAGGTGCGTGACAGAGCGACACTGTACATCAAATTGCTTGATGGGGAAGCTACTGTCGGTGAGACTGAGAAGGATGTGACTGACTTTCTCTTTGGTTCACTTGATGTTCCACTAGTTAACTTGGAGGCCAGCCTGCGGAATTATGTATGCATCTCGGCATTATTACAATTTTAATATCATTGATTGGAGCCTTATTTTCTTGTAATATGCTGGCAGGAACCATCAGAGGTACCTTTTGATATTTCATCTGTGCCCAAGGAAACAAAATCACAACCACTTGCTGAGAAAAAGGCAGCGGGCAAGAAATCAACAGGTCCAGCATCATCTGTCAATGGCCCTGTTCCTACCATTAATGCATCCTATGAGAAACTTCTTTCATCCATTCCTGAGTTTGCTAGTTTTGGAAAACTCTTCAAGGTCAGTATGTTTTTATCTTTTCATGGAAGACAGGCATAAGCACTGAAGATTCTAGTACACATTTGATATTTATCTTTCTTGCAGTCATCAATACCTGTTGAATTAACTGAAGCTGAGACTGAATATTCAGTCAATGTCGTGAAGCACATTTATGATGGGCATGTTGTGCTCCAATACAACTGTACAAACACGATACCTGAACAACTACTTGAAGAGGTAATCAACTTCTTCCATACATAGTTTCCTATAAATGCAATATGCCATTATGTATTTTTTGTGTTAGTGGTTTCCTAACTATTGTACTTCAGGTCGTTGTTTTTGTCGATGCTTCTGAGGCAGATGAATTTTCAGAAGTTGCATTGAAACCTTTAAGATCCTTACCTTATGACTCCCCCGGGCAGACCTTTGTGGCCTTCGAAAAGCCAGAAGGTGTCTTGGCCACCGGGAAGTTCTCAAATATATTGAAATTCATTGTTAAAGAGGTATTTTTTTTTGTAATACTCCTGCTCTATTATTGAATAATTTCTTAATTAAACATCCTCCCATTAATATTTCATGTGAAGATTAGTGTTTTTGATCAAATCGGGCACTATCCTACCTGTAGGGTAAAAAGTAACCTACATAATCTTCTAAACTCTGAATGCTTGAGTTCTGTCAGCCTTTCTGTAGATACATGCGAATCTAGACAAATGCAAGTCACTTATTTCCGAACGAAGGGAGTACATGTTTTTTGAGGGTACGCGATACTTGGGTGTGCTTCTACATGTATTTAACATGACCTATGTCGTGCCTCTGGGATGTTTTTAATGGGTTAATCACGCACTATAACAAATTTCCAGTTTAATGGGCCACATTGAACAAATGTGCTTTACTCCATTTGTGCTATATATTTCAGGTTGATTCGTCCACAGGTGAAGCTGAGGACGATGGTGTTGAGGACGAGTATCAGCTAGAAGATTTTGAAATTATTTCTGCTGATTACATGTTGAAGGTGGGGGTTTCGAACTTCCGAAATGCTTGGGAAAGCATGGATCCGGAGAGTGAGCGGGTCGATGAGTATGGGCTTGGTGTTAGGGAGAGCTTAGCCGAGGCCGTGAGTGCTGTTATAAGCATTCTCGGCATGCAGCCTTGTGAGGTATGTTCCCTTTAATACTACTTCCATGAAATACGTACTGTGCTCTTTGTCTACCAAATTTTTATTTTACTGTAGTTCTTTTTCTGTTAGTAGACAATGATAGAAACTGCAGGTCTAAACACCGATATTTGTTGTTTGGTTTCTGTCTGAATTGCTAATCAGCCCTTCATTAATGTTTTGTCTTTTGATTTGTATAGGGTACTGATGTTGTCCAAAACAATTCGAGGTCGCACGCTTGCCTGCTATCAGGTGTGTTTATTGGTAATGTGAAAGTTCTAGCGAGACTTTCATTTGGAATTAGCGGGCCAAAAGAAGTAGCCATGAAGCTAGCAGTCAGATCAGATGATCCAGAGGTCAGTGACAGGATCCATGAAATTGTTGCAAATGGCTGAAAGTACAAGCAAGAGTTTTTTGGTTGACCTTTTTTGTTGTTTTGGCTTTCAATCTGCTGAAAGCAAGGGAGTTCGATTAATTATAGTAGTATATGTATGTAAGTTTGTTTTCTCGTTGTATCACTGTTGTTGCAGCACCATTCTTGTTCAACGCAGTAAAACAATTTTTGATTGGTGTGGAACCACACTATTTCTTATATATATATATCCTGGAACTAAATACCACATGGAATAATATCACTGTTGTTGCAGCACCATTCTGTTCTGCATCTATAGCTTTATTATTTGAATTGTATAAGGGAACGATACATTTTGTGACACAACGGACTAATAGTACCTGTCTAAGGATTTTAGGGCGCATATCTTCATCTGAATTACCACAACAAAAAACATTCTTGCATGATTATGGTCAATCTATGGTATGCAAGCCAGTTACGCATATCTTCATCTGAATTACCACAACAAAAACATTCTTGCATGATTATGGTCAATCTATGGTATGCAAGCCAGTTAAGTTCCAGGCCTGAGGGAGGTCAAGGTATTCATGAAACTAACTTTTGTGGATGCTGACCTCAGCTGCACAACAAAGCCGGATTAAAGCATCTCCAACCCCCTAAACGGCCCCTAAGTGTAAATGAAGGCGCAGGCGCCGAAAAAAAACAAAATGGCGCCGGCGCACATCTGGCGCGTCCAGACCAAACCCAACTCGAGGGGGGCAATCGGGGGCGCCAACACACCAGTCCTATCGGCCGGACACCAAAATGTTCCTTCTCTTTTCCTTCTTGGCCGACCAGTCCCGCCATTTCTCGTCGCTGCCGCCCACTCTTGCCATTTCCATGCCCCACCTCTCCCCTCTTGTGCGCCACCCACCCTTACCACCATGCCGCCAAAGAGGTACCAAGCTCCCCGTGCCTCCACGCCCGCAAAGAAAGGGAAGGCCGACAAGTAGCTGCCGATGGGGATGACCAATGCGGAGTGGGCGTTCGACATTCAGCGCAGGCAGGTGGAGAACGCCAGTCGCCGGCCGAGGAAAAAGAACTCGAGGCTATGCCGGGCAGCGGAGGCGCAGGCAGAGCAGTCTCATGCGACCTCTCTTGCGGCGTAGCGGGCGGCAACAATGGCTAGGATGGCAACGCTGACTTACAGTGCTGGCCTCCACATCCTTGGGAGCCAGAGCAGCGTCTTTTCCTCGTCGCCGTCCAACGCGTCACCCTCTGGCCAGGTGAACATGGCGCTGCACCTCACTCGTTTCTCGCCGGTCTACAACGACTTCGAACTGCTCGACGATTTTGACCCCAACTCCCTCGCCAACGACACCTCTTCGGCCCATCACCTCCTCCCTCCTTTCAATGTTGGCACGCCACCACAGAGCGCTGGCTTCACCCAGTTCGTCGCGGGCAGCAGCCAAAGCGCCCCCAACCTGTTCGGTGCAGTTAGCAGCCCGAGCGCCCACAACCCGTTCGGCACGTACCATGGTGACTCCATCATGGCCGACATCATCAATAGCAGCTTCGCCCACGCCTTCACACAAGAAGAAGCCGCTGCATATGAGGGTGAGGAGGAGGACGTTGGCGAGCCTTGGGAGAACGAGGTCTACGCGTACGCGGATGTGGCAGAGGCCAAGGATAAGGTGGTGGAGGTGTCGGTGACCATCGCGGCTGACCTGAAAGGGAAGAAGGAAGTGGAGGTGGAGTGGGAGAAAAAGAAGAAAGGAGGCGGCGGCCACGGCCCAAGTGGAGCTCGAGGGAGGATGAGTGCCTCACTTAAGCTTGGAAGACCATCAACATAGACCCCCTTCACCAACGCCAATCAGAACTCGGACTGCTACCAGAAGAGGGTGAATGTGGCGTACGATGATCGGCGGCTCTTGGATCCCTACTTCAAGTCCTTGTGCCACGATCGCAAGGACTCTGACATGTCTTACCATTGGGCCATGATCCAACACGCCTGCAACAAGTGGCACGTGGTCATTGAGGAGGTGCGCCGTGTCCATGTCAGCGGCACCAACTACGACGATCAGGTAAGCATCCCCCATCGCCGCTTGCTCCCGCCCGTTCGAAATTTGTGTCCGATTGTTGGTACTGTTCGTAGATGCGCGCCATGATCGCCGCCTACTGCGAGGACAACGATGACAATGAGTTCCAAGTTCATACATGTCTTCGCATGGATCAAGGGCTGCGACAAGTGGGAGGAGACGTGTACCGCTCTCACCAAGGCCAAGGACACCGCCTACAACCCCGGAGCGGCGCCATCGGCGGCCTCGGAGGGTCGACCCATTGGCCACAAGAAGGCCAAGGCCATCAGGGACGCGTCGCCGGCCATCGAGAAGATGCACTCGTCCATCCTGGCCCGCATGTCCGCCGCCGCCGTGCACGCCGCTGTGAGGGCAGAGCAGACCACCAGGCTGGAGGAGATCAGCGCGGCAAGGTGGGTGTCGGTCAATGAGCGGCAGGACATCAATCTCGGCCTCATCAAGGCCAACGTGGTGGCAAAGAAGAGGAGGGAGGACTTGGCGATCTTGATGGTCGACACGAAGGACATGGACGACGAGGTGAAGGCGTGGTGTGTTGTTCAACGTGCCTTGATCCTCTTCGAGGGCTGAGCGTCCGCCAACTAGGCCAGCACCCCGACATCGGTGACTGCGACTGGGACCCCGATCCCTATCAACACCTAGGCCAGCAACACCATCCCGTCGTCGGCAACCCCGAAGGTGCCTCCTACTGCGGCGTATGATCTCCCCATTTGATTTTCGTGTTCCTCGCATGTTTATTTTGACCGATGGACTTGTATTCCGGTGATTTACAACGATTGCATCGTCTGAACTATGATGTGCCCGGTGGCGGCAAAACTATGTTTAATTTCCGGTGACCTTTTGAATGTTTGAATTTGCAATTGCGAATTGGGAGAGGGGGGGGGGGGCTGTTTGGAGGCGGAGGCTGGGAGACGGTGACCCCCGATAGGAGGTACCTACGCTGGCGCCTTCCATAAGGCCAACCGCCAGACCCCCATATGTGTGTGAGTGGGAGTGGAGATGCTCTTAGAATCACAACTGAATTGTACAAAACATGTCAATTTTAAAAACCTACTTCCAGAGTGTGTTTGTCAAACATAGGTAAAGGGCATGTGAGTTAATTGATGCGAGTTTGGTGGAGGATTGGACATGAGAAATTGATTTTTAGTCATATTCCTTTGTTTGGTGTGGGCATGGGACTTACTAATGGGGTTTGGGCCTCCTTCATAATAGAACTAGTATGATTATATGAAAGACATCGTATGGGGATGTCATGTCTACTTAAATCCTATGAACAGAAAATTTCTCTTTGATTGTAGCAAAGAAATTTTCCACGAGGTATGACCCAGTGCTTTTTTTCATACTTTATGAAAATTACAATACAAGATTTTTGTAGGATTTGTTTTTATGAGTTTTTATCATACAAATCAAACAACTTGTGTATAAAAATTGTCATAGGATCTAAATCCTACACGATTCCTATGATGATCTTGTGAATGTAAGAAGATTAGGAGGCAACTAGTTTCCCTTGGTTTGCTTTGGGTCAGGTGTGCGAAGAAAATCGCTCACGTGGATTTTTCTATTGCCTATGATCGCAGGACATATGCTTTGTATTTCGCTCCTTCAATTCCCATTGATCCGTTGAATCACTCGCGGGGTGGAAGGGAGGGGAGGAGGGGGTGGGGGCAGGGGGTGGGGTGTGTGTGTGTGTGTGTGTGGGGGGGGGGGACAGGGAAGAAATAGGTGATGTAAAAAATCACCAAAAAAAATGTTTTACATCATCTATGCAATTTTAGGTTTTTCAGTGATGTATTTTAGATCACCTGTTCGATAGTAGATGATGTATAACACATCACCTACACCATAAATTCATTCATCTTCGATTGTTCAAACTTCATATTCAACAAATCAAACTTAAATATGAACACTCTTAGTTCATTTCAATGGTTTGATACACTCAAACTCAACTCCAACGGCAGATATAACCTAAAATTCGACATTTTTAACCCAATCTTCGACACTGAGACTCAAGTTCGACACTAGACAAAGCTAAACTTTAACACTCGTCAGACTTGAACACATGGAACCTAAAACTTGTCACTCTCGTCGGAGATGGTGAGGTTATTCTAGAAATCTGAGTTCAGTTCGGAGGAGGAGCTCGACGAGATGTCAATGGTGGAGGGGCCTGCCAACGACGCTGATGTTGACGCCTCCTCAGCCTATGACTTCTCTCGCCGCGAAGCCTCTCGAACTGCTGGAGCTCCACCTGCTTGCGGCGAATCTTCTCCATCGCCCCCTCGGTCCGGAGCCCTAATCTGCAGAAATGCATGGCCTTCTCCTGCTCATGGGTCACCATCTAGACCGGCGGCGAGAGGACTCGGCCTCGGCGAGGGTATGCACCTCTAGGAAGTTCATCTCCGTGCGCGGTCAGCAAAACCTCCACACATCATAGTCATACGTGCGCACGACGAGCTCCGACGTGTCGAAGGTCCCCATCCACCGCACGTGGTCGACGGTGATCCCGGCCAAGTAGCGGCCGAAGTCCGGTTGCCGCACGCTGAGGAAGCCAGTGGACCAACACGGGCAACAACGTGAAAACATCCTTGCAGTGGCGACACACGATTCGCGTGGATTCGGAAGGAGAGCGGCAGGACGAGGCTCGGCGGATCCAGGAGATTTGAGGCAGTGCGACGGCAGGGACAAAGGGAATTGGGGGTGGGGTGGCGGCGTGGTGGCGTGTGGCCACGGGGGAAAACACACGGAAGGGCTTCAATCGTGGCAGTTGAGGGCTCGCGCGTGGCCGTCTCATATATATATATCACCTTGCCCCAATTATACACCACAATATAAAAATATACATCATCATATAGGTCTCTAGATCAACCGTTGGAGAGGCCTTTTTTTTTCTTTGGCTCCCGGTGATGTTAAAGTTATTTTTTACACTACCTAGCCTATTAAAGATCACATGTTAGAGTTGCTCTTAACTTCCTGAAAATCCAATTCGGCTCACGGCTTGCAAATAAACCCATTGTTAGAAAGCACATTTTATAATGTCAAAAAAATATAAAAAATATATGCATGTAAATCTTAACATTATATGTTTGTATACAAGTTTTCAGAAAAAAAGAATATTTTTATACCCCACATATAAAAGACAAATTTTGGTGCTGCAATCACGGACATTTATTTTGTCTTTTTACAGAAGCCACATAAAATATTTTTTTCTTCTAAAAACCTTGTATCAACATAGAATATTTAGATGTACATGCCAAATTTTTGTTCAATTTTTTTAACATTTTAGATTTTGTTTTCTATGTATTTTTATAATAGATTCATTTGCACCGGTAAGCTTTCCAAACAAACAACAGATTTTAAGTCTCGTTTATCTTTTCAATTCCCGTTCCTTTGTCTAATTTTCTTCCAACCAAACACTCCCACGGTTAGGCCGAGGAAGTGGAACTATCTTTGCAATTCATAATAGTGAGAAAAACTTTTAGTTTGAATACGCACGTTATGTGTTAAATTCATGGCTAGTCATTGGACTTGCCTACTCTCTCCTTCACGGTTTGCAGGACGCTTTACAAAAATCTCACGGATCTAGACGTCAACGTATTGGCTAAAATTAGGCCTATTAGTGAGCGGTTAAGGCGCATGCATTGGTGGAAAACTGTTGCATGCATAGTAAGTTGGAAGGAAAGGTGCCACATTAATCAACAATTAATTCTTATGCGTCTAGGAACGTTGCAATTTTGAAAAAATCCAAATTTGATTAGGCGCCCTGCAAACCGTGAAGGAGGTAGTAGCAAAGTTAATACAATTATTGTATAATGAGAATACAAATTTACGGTCATTGAAGTCGGTGCGTGACTTGTGGTCACCGCTTGCGATATAGCGATGTATTTGATGATGTGGCGCTGAGTGGGACCCACTAGCAGGCCGTATTATTTTTCATAAATGCACCTCAAATAAAATACTCCCTTCATACTGGTTTAAAGGGTCAGCACGTAGTCCAATAAAAATTTTTAGTCACAAGTTCGATCAACAAAATATGAATTATAATTTTCAAAAATTATATCATTGAATTCATATTCAAAATATCTTTTCAATGGTATAATTTTTGTGACATACAATTTATGTTATATTGGCTAAATATATGTTTAAACTTTTTTCTTAAACTATATAACGACCCTTTAAACCGGTATGGAGGGAGTACATCAGCATGCCACCCCATCCTCGTCTGCCTCCCCGCTCTTTGCCCCTCCCCAACCTCCAGAGCTCATCGGCGGCCGCCTCCCCTGCTCCGCGAGCTGCTGCTCCGGCCGCTTCCCCTGCTCGGCCTTGAGGCACGCGACGCAAAGCAGTCTCATCCTTGTCGGTTACGTGCCGTCCAGACAACACAGGCAGCTATCCGGGGGTACCGCGTCATGGGAGTTCCTTGACCTCATCAAAAACCGCCTCTGGGGGCATCCCTACGATCTATGTGGCCTTGTCGACGTTGACGTCACCCTGAACATCAGGCACAACGGCCTCACGGGCGTGATTCCGACCAGAATCTTGGAGCCGAGCAACCTGTTCATACTGGATCTCTCCTACATCTCGCCGGCGGCCTCGCGCCCCTAGCCCATATGGATTATTAGGCATCAATCGCGTTGGTGGTAGAGATTCAATTCAAGAGTAAAATCAGGACCTGAGCATCTCTTCACGCACACACACCCCTTTTTACCTGAACAAACAAATCTTTGTTTCCAATCCAAAATCAGGTCGTCACGACCGTGCCCAGTGCTGGATGCACAGGTCGCACTCCGCGGGCGTGGGTAGGCATGTAGATGCCAGCCGCTTGCCTCGCTCTTTCTGCACATGGGCATGCCGCCATGTCGCGGCTTTGGTGGTCGTTGCCGCGCGTGCTCTACCGCTGCTAGTGCAGCCGTGCCGAGCGCAACAGAACTATTGGTCAGCGCCGCCTAGGTTCAATCCCTGACACCCTAAGATGCACGCGGGCCTCAGTAGGATGACCGTGACGGTGGCCGAGGTCTCGACCACCACATGCTTGTGTTTTCTTCGCCTCCTAGAGACCGTCGCCATGTTGTGGAGACGGAGGCGGACGACCGCATCCTTGGAGCACGGCGAGGAGTGGCCGCAAGGGGAATAGAGGAATCCGAGGGTTTCCGCTAGACAAGACAAGTAGTGTATCGTTGCACAGCTCGTCGGCGGGATCTCGACTCTCGAGGGCCATGGAACCTGGTGGGGAAGGGAGTTCTCACCAGCATCTCCTCGGGCTAGTCCTGGCCGCGCGCGCCGCCGCGGCGATCTTCGGCACACCTCGGTGAGCTTGGCCATGGAGGAAGGTAGGCAGCCCCGCATGCCGGTGATGGAGCGACGACGACAGCTGAGGAAGGAATTAAGCAGGCACGGGTCGGATTAGGATGGGGAAGAGAGGACAGAGAGAGAGGAGGAGGAGGAGAGGGTGTGGGTGGGACTGACAAGTGGTCCACCAGTCAGTCTGACTGGGTGACCACCGGGCCAACTAGTTAAGTAATTGCTTAGAATAGGAAAGTAGTTTTTTGGGCTTTTTCAAATAAAACCTAGAGGCTGACAGTGGACCCCAACTCTCTATATCGTCAAATACATCGCTATCCTGCGAGCGGTGATCGTGAGTGACACTTCGATACGTTTTTAGTGATTGTAAATTTGTATTTTCATTATACAATGATTTTATTGACTTTGCTAAACAAGTTCAATGACTAACCATGGATTTAACTTCATGTTAGGTCCATACACAAGTACGAAGTGAGTAGTTGACCCTTCAACCCGTCAAAACCATCTGGAGTTGATTGCAAAATAGTCTAGGAATTTCTATTTTCGTGTCCTTGGTTCCTTAATTATACTCACTTTTTTCCAGCCGCTTAATTTTTTCTTATTTTTGCCCATCTCCTATTATGAAACTCTCGCATGGTCTGAAACTTGCTATCCGTCAGCCTTGCCGTTAGATGCTGACAAGTGGGGCCGCATTCAGTCGGGTCCTGTAGTGGACCCTCGCGATTACGTGCTGACAAGTGAGGCTGTGGTCTGTCAGATCCTGTAGTGGACCCTTGCCGTTACATGCTGACAAGTGGGGACGCGTTAAGTTGGTTCCCATAGTGGAAACCTCTCTCTACTTATCCAGATCAGCATGAGACCCACAACTTATCCACATGAGCGTCGGACCCACAGCTTATCCACGTGAGCCAGCCCCGCGCCTGCGCCCGTGCCCTTGCCCTCCTCCTCCTCCTCCTCCTCCTCCTCCTCCTTCTTCTTCTTCTTCTTCTTCTTCTTCTTCTTCTTCTTCTTCTTCTTCTTCTTCTTCTCCGGCGACGACGTCCCTTTGTCAAGCTTCACTTCGACCTCCCGTTCGTCCTGGCCGCAGTATGGTGCCGTCCTGTTGACCTGTATGAAGGATGATAGTGATAACCGTGCACAGAAAAGGTTAGATCTCGCACCAAAATGTTCCGATTAGACGAGGGCACTTGCTATGGAGAATGCGGCCGGCGAGTCGTTCCGATGATTTAATTGATTTATCGAGTTAATGTCTCGGCTGCAATCAAGTGAAAGAGTGTTTATAATTAAAAATTAGGGAGATGAATGTATAATAAATAATAAAATAACACAACTCTTGAACACTTTCAAATTTAAAAAATTATACAACTCTTATTGTACAAGAGTGTTTATAATTGACATAACTCTTAAACACCAAATTAAAAAAAGTATACAACTCTTAATGTACAAGAGTGTTTATAATTGACACAACTCTTGAATACTTTCAAATTAAAAAATTATACAACTCTTAATGTAAAAGATTGTTTATAATTGATACAACTCTCGAACACTTTTAAATTAAAAAAATTATGCTACTCTTAATGTAAAAAGGTGTTTATAATTGACACAACTCTTGAACACTTTCAAATTAAAAAAATTATACAGCTCTTAAAGAGTGTTTATAATTGACACAAATCTTAAACACTTTCAAATTAAAATAAATATGCAGCTCTTAATGTAAAGAGTGTTTATAATTGACACAACACTTGAACACTTTAAAATTAAAAACAATTATACAACTCTTAATGTAAAAGAATGTTTATAATTGACACAACTCTTGAACACTTTCAAATTGAAAAAATTATACAAATCTTAATGTAAAAGAATGTTTATAATTGACACAACACTTGAAAACTTTCACATTTACAAAAATTATACAATTCTTAATATAAAATAGTGTTTATAATTGACACAACTGTTGAACACTTTCACATTGAAAAAATTATACAACTCTTAATGTAAAAGAATGTTTATAATTGAGACAACTCTTGAACACTTTCAAATTATAGCGTCCTAAGAAAATCTTGAGAGTTTACCATTTTTAGAGCGTAAAAAGTGATCCCTAAACTTGCGTATACGAAAATTATAAACCTTTGAACACTGTGAAATCACACTTAATACGTGATAATGATGTGCTAAGAAAATCTTGAGAGATTATCATTTCATAGAATGTAATGCATAAAGTTGCATATTGCAAAAAATATACACCATTGAACTCTTTGAAATCGCACTTAGGACATGATAATATTGTGCTAATAAAATCCTAATCATTTATCATTTTCATGGAGTGAAATATAATAGAAAATTATACACCTTTGAACACTTTCCCTTCAAATTATATTCAAAATCATTTGTTTATGGAGTTAAAGCATCGGTGGCAAACTCGTTATTTTCCATAAATAGAGGGTGCCCCCGACAGATACAGGGGTTATCCTGTTTGCTAGATCACAGAGGATAAATCAGAGGATCAACGGTTGGTGTGTATGATCCGTGTGACAACTGTCTTGACCCATCAGAGCGTAGCAGCCAAGATGAGCATATGTGTGAGAGTTTGTGACTAAGAGAGAGGGGAAGACTGAGTAGAACTTAAAAACCAAGGACAATACTGAGTAGAACTTAAAAACCAAGGGAAAAACTGACAAGGGGGTTTAAATAAAAAATAGAAAGAGATTTAAAAATGGAAAATGCTTCTTTTGTACAATAAAATACATATTGGCATACATCAAACTATTTGCAATTCAAATATATATCAGTTTGACAATTATTGCCCCATTTAGACAAATTATGTTTTGGGGAGGGATGTTTTGGGAAGAGGCTTGAGTAGAAAGCCTTGAACCTTCATAGATAGTAGGTGATTTGATAAGTGGTGATTTAGGTTAAAACTTTATTTATATACATTTCTTATGGTGGCAGGTCACATAATAAGACTCCTTGGATAGATGCCACTATGTTTTGATCTTTTTGAATTTGTTGTGCATAAAATGACTCAATTAGCTAGCTAAAACCTATTCGTTGACTCTCTGTTGACCAACCACCATAGGGTAAAAGTGAGTATATTGCACACAACAGTGTTAATACTGGAGGAAAAAACTGAGTACAACCAAACTTCCAGTGTTACACTCGAGGGTATAACTGAGCACAACTTAGTGGCCAAGGTTAGACACGAGGAGGAAAACGTGACGCACGGTACGCGTGTCGTGGTGCATGAGGCGATAGTGGACGCGTGTGGCCGTGCACGGTGCAATAACGTACACGGTTACACGATGCACGATGGTGCATAAAAATGTCTCCTTCCTTCACCTTTATAGAGGCCTCCTCACTCTCACTCATCATTCGCTCACTCACTCATGTAACCATCTCCACTGTTCCATCACCTTCTGCAAACCCCCAAGAAAACCCCAACCGCGCCGACGATGGAGAAGAATGGCGTGGTGGCCATCGTCGCCTCCAAGGCCGCTGACGAGGAGGCCCCCGTCACAGTACAGGCCCCCGTCAAGGCATCGAAGGCAGCCGCCATCCCCGTCCAGACCCCCATCCGCGCTTCCGCCGTAGCCACCAGCGAGGAGGCCCCTGTCCCCGTACAGTCCCCCGTCGAGGCATCGAAGGCAGCCGCCGTCCCCGTCCAGACCCCCGTCTTCGCTTCCAACATAGCCGCCGGTGAGGAGGGCCCCGCCGTTCTCCGACAGATCCCGCACGGCTGGGACCCCTACGAGGACAACAATTACATCAGGCCGGAGAACCCCTACGATACCAGCTTAGCCGACCCATGGTTGGAGGTAACTAGGGTTTTATCCCATTCCTTTGTTCTTCCCCCATTCCCATCGCTGGATGCTAGATCGTGTGTTATTAGGGCTCGACTGTTCGTATTTTCAATCGTTTGATGCTAGGTATTTTTACAGTAGCTAATCCTCTTGTGTTAGATCTCGTATTTCGATGAATGCCCCTAGTTGGGATCAATACTAGAACCGATCTATAGTTGGGATCAGTATTCGATTTGGTTAGAGATTTGGGGATTGGGGAATAATCAGAGGATCTCAATTAGTTAATTTATGCAAGTAATAAATTCTGATAATCATGGTATCTCAATCGTGTCCTTATTGCACTCTACTGTTTTTTTCCAATAGGTGAATAGCAGCGACGTCTGCAGCGACGACGAGTCCACGGACACCAAGGCTCATCAGGTGCTGAGGAGGTTGAAGTCCGGCTAGTAAAACAACTTCTTCGCCGGTGATGTCTACAGGTGCCCCTTCTGCACCAGGAGCCTCACCACCAACTTCAACTCCCTCGTGAGGCATTGCCGAGGACGTGAATACCTGCGGCCTATCAAAAAACATCCACGCCTTCAGAGGCAAGAACCAGACGCTCGGTTTTCACCTCCGCAACCTCTAGAAGGTGGCCATCGAGGAGGGTCGCATGCCCCCGATCAAGCCCAAGGCTCCCAAGGTCAAGGGACTGGGCAGCAAGAAGTGAAGAAAGCGCTAGAGGGAGGCGGCAGAGGCCCTCCTAGTGGAGGCCATGAGGGGCCACTGATCTTGTGCTGTTGCTGCTGTAAAGCAACTTCTTTTGTTTTGTTGTCTGTATTGAACTTGTCCGCTGCTACTGCTGAGCAGCCTAATTGTCGAACCTCATTTAATTATCGTACTATATATCTTATATGAGCTGCTTTATCTACATCTTTTCTATTTATATATCCTATATTAGCTGCTTTATCTACATGTTCTCTGTTTATCTATATATTTATGGTGCTTGTTAGATTTGCTACCAGATTGGAAAAATACGAGGGACAAAAGGAAGCATGAATGAAGAGAGAAACTGCTCTAGATTTGCTACCTTTTTGAGCAAAAATTAAAACAATTGTTAGCGACATAAAAGAGAAAAGGCGCTCTTAAAAAGTCCAATCATAAAGATAACAAAAAAGAAATCTTTCAATTTAGACGACAGGTCGCAAGTAACTACCAAACGCGTCCCACATGGTCCCACACCATATCCCTAAAACGCGTTCCTACTACGGGACCCGACTGAACGTGACCCCACTTGTCAGCACGTAACGGGAGGGGGGGGGGGAGGGGGTGAGGTGTCCTACTTGTCACCACGTAACGGAGAGGGTCCACTATGAGACCTACCTGAATGCGGACCCACTTATCAGCACGTAACGGCGAGGGTCCACTAACAGGACCTGACGGAGAGCGAGTTTTAGACCGATGCGAGAGTTTCAAACAAGAAGCTGGACAAAAGTAAAGAAAAGTTAAACGGCCGGGGAAAAGTGAGTACAACTAACGAACCATGAGCACGGAAATAGAAATTCCAATAGTCTATACTACTCCATTCGACTCATATTAATTGACTTAAATTTATTTAGATATGAATGTATCTAGTTAAGTTTTAATGCTAGATACATTCGTATTTAGACAAATTTGAGTAAACTAATATGGGTTAAAATAATACCATAATTCATTTAAATTTAGATAAATTTGCTATATCTAATTTAGGACGTAGGGGAATGAGTCGTTGAATCTTCACCCGTTCATGCCATCTCGAGTCAACTGCACAATAACTTATGTAATAAAAAATTAGTGTTAAAATGCGGTAGCATACAAAAGCAGTAATATTTATTATCAACTTTAGCTTATGTTTTTTGACAACTTACAACAAAAGAGCCTCCTACTGCTATATAGTACTCTCTGAGATCCATATTACTTGTCATTAAAATGAATATATGTAGTGCTAGATACATCTATTTTAATGTTAAGTAATAAAAATTAGAGGGAGTATTAATAAAAAAAGATTCGTTAGATATTTACAAACGTCCCAAGGGACCTAGGACTTACCATAAATTACATTCTCACGGAACAAGCATGTCATGGAAATGGCCACGGCAGATGCTGCAATCGGCAGCGAGTAGTAGAACGAGGGGCAAGGGCGGCCAGCCATCTGCGGTGCGAGATGTGGGCGGAGACACAGGGTTTTACCCAGGTTCGGCCCCCCGGAGGGTAAAGACCTAATCCTGCTAGATTGTATTATGATGGTGGTACAATGGGGCGAGCTCGGCGGCTAGGCGGCGAGTCGCTTGGGTGTATGATGGAACGTGCCTCTACACGCCCTGTCTCATCTCCCTCTAGGGTTTACATATCTCAACCGAATCAGTTAAGGCTTGCATGCTTAACCTAATCCATTGGGCCTATCTACCGCTTTGGGCCTTCAGCTTCCATCGCTTGGATCCACGGGCCTTGATCGATCGCCGTCTTGCAGAGCCCACTCGCGGTCGTGGGCGGTCGAACGTCCTGCTGGGTATACCCCGGCAGGCATATCCCCATCAGTAGTCCCCGAGGCCGTCGTCGATTGGACGTAGGTGGTTGCTGGCAGTCGGAGCATACGGCTTCAATGCGGACATCCAGTCAAATCGGCTGCGGGCTCCTGAATAAAGGAGGAAACTAGTCATTCTGGTCGCAGCTTTGGTGAACGGGTCGGCGAAATATTCAGTCACTGTTGTAGTGATCGGGTCGGCGAGCCGAGTGGCCGAAGTTGGACCGTCAAAACGCAGTCAAACTGGCCGTTGGGGTAATCCAACGGTAAATTTTGGCGTAATCACCGTGTAGTAACGGCTCCCTGATTTGGCGGGTAACAACCGCTATATAAAGGGAATGGTAGGCGATCGAAGAACCACCTCCTCGTCATTTCCTCCGATTGCGTGCACCGTCGTTTTCCTCCGCATCGCGATCCAGCCGAACTGAAATCCTCCGACCCCACGAATCCTTCCGCCAATGGCCCCCTCCACCGAACCATGGGGCAGGTCCAAGTGCACGAGAGCGCAACTGGCGTCCTTCGAGGAGGCCAGGATCCCGCGCGCCGGCAGGTGGCGCATCCCTGCAGCCGGAGAGGTGACTCCGGACCCGCGCGAGGGAGAGTTCGTCTGCTTCACCAGCCACCTAGAGCGGGGGCTGGGATTCCCAACATCTCTTTTCTTCCGGCGCTTCTGCGCCTTCTATGGGATCCAACCGTCGGACCTGGGCCCGCACAGCATCGAGCAGCTCGCCATTTTCGTGGCATTCTGCGAGTGCTACCTAGGCTGCAGGCCCTATTTTCCCCTGTGGCAAGATCTGTTCCACGGGCGAATCAGTCGCGAAGAAGCAGGCGGCCCGATGCTTGCCACGGGGGGCCTGACGTTTCAATTGAAGTCGAAGGCCTCCTTTTTTGATCTGATGCTACCTGCCAAGGCGGCGAGTGAATGAAAGAAGTCTTGGTTTTACGTCACCGAGGCGACTCCAGACGGCGAGGTGGCGATCCCAAGATACTCCGCCGACCGGCCCGAACCGCGCCGACTCCAAGTCGGCAAGCTTCCAACAGACCAGCGGATGGTGGTGGATGAAATGCTTCAGACCATCCGCGGCCTGAAGAAGAAAGGTCTCCAGCCCATCAACTTGTACAACTGCTGGCTCGGGCGGCGACTCGTCCCCCTGGCCCGCCGTGACCACTGCATGTACGAGTACACGGGCCGGGAGGACTCGACGAAATCCTGCCTCGCCGAGTGGCAACTCGAGGATTACCTCCTGGCATTGAAGAAGATCACCCAGGCGACGTACCTCGACGCGAAGGCTGGGGTCGCCCCCTACACCGCGAAGCATCCAGCCCCGACGGTAAGTCATCTTTCTATCATTCGCGATCGCGATTAATCGTCCGCGGTTATACTGATATTGTCTTATGCCTATTGCAGTTATTTCAAGTGGTGGAAGGGTGGCTTCTGCCTGCGGACGACGAGAATTCGAGATCGTCCGTCCAGGAGGGGGGCGAATCGCCTCCAGCAAGGGGCGGCGTCGAGAGTGACAGGAGCGGCGACGACGACGAATCCAAGGAAGAGGTCGCCTTGCTGGTCCGGAAAACTCGCGGACAGCGGCAGCGTGAGCTCGAAGCGAGCAAACGCCTCGAACGTCATGACGACGACGACGACGAGCTCCCCGAGCACACCTCGCATCGCGAGGCCACTCCATCGAAGAAGAAGAAGAAGGAGGTGAAGGCCCCTCCGAAGAGGAAAACGAAGCCAGCGAGACAGGCATCTCCACCTCACTCGCCAAGTAGCTCTGACGCCACCAGTCTAGCCAGGGGTGAAGCTCCACAGACAATGGCGGCGCCAGATATCACCGCCGTCCTGAGCGAGGTGCCTCTGGCCTCGATGCCTCCGCCGTTCGCCCCAGTCTCTGGGTCGGGAGCTGCTCCGGTCGCGGCAGCTTCGCTGCCTAGGGAAGCTCCCGCCAGAAACGTTTCGGAAGCTCCTGTCGCGGCCTCGACGACGAAGAAGCCGTCCGTGTCTTGGGCGCACGATGTCCTGGAGATGGGCCTTAGTCGGTGACTGGGCCCCGAACTGGAGAAGCTGGCCGGCATCCACACGGGGCTACGGTTCATTCCAGTCGCCAAGTGAGTTTTGTTCACCTGCTTTATTTTTCTCGTAGTCGAACGACTTTGCTCATATTCTCGATTTGCAGGACTGTGGTTAAAAAGATAGGCCATCCATCCGTGGCCAAGGTGCCGCCAGTCGTCGCCGAGGAGGACCCCTCTCGGAAGAGGAAGGCTGATGAGGTCGCTGCCCCCACAGACGGTGCCAAGAAGGCTAAGAACGACGAGGTCGTCACGGTGTCTGACGACACGACGGTGGCCCCGAGTGATCCCGCGGCGGTGGCGGCCTCGGAAATCA
This sequence comes from Avena insularis, assembly GCA_023614405.1. Classification (NCBI taxonomy): domain Eukaryota; kingdom Viridiplantae; phylum Streptophyta; class Magnoliopsida; order Poales; family Poaceae; genus Avena; species Avena insularis. The sequence continues at coordinate 184,390,490 of CM042687.1, read as the reverse complement.
AGAAGGGTGCTCCTTCGCCAGGGGTGACCGAGCCAGCCTCTTTTGGTGCCGGCGCATCCATTGCAACTTTCTCGCGCTTCATGGCCAGAGCGGCCACGGCGAGTGGTACCACACCATCGAGCCGCGCACCTGGAGTCGCCGAGACGGAGGTCGAGCAACGACGCGGGCATACTCCGGCCCTTCTCACCTCCGTGGATGCACTACAACTTCATGGCATGCTGGGCGCGGCCATCCAGGTATGTCTAGTCCCCGAGGATCGGGCCACTGAATTGCAGTGGTCAGATTCTTTTAGTGTAGTACTTTTACTTCTTGCGCCCAGTCCCCGAGTGTGCATTCGCTGAGTTTCAGTGGGTGGGCGCTCAGTACTTTTGATCTCCAGTCCCCGAGTGTCTAGTCGCTGAATTTCAGCGGGTAGGCACTTAGGTTTTTGATTGTCAGTCCCCGAGTGCGCATTCGCTGAGTTTCAGCGGATGGGCGCTCAGGTTTTTGATTTTGCTAACTGTTTCTCTTTTGCACAGGGTTTGCAGCGTGAATCAGCCGACCAGCTGGCTGCAAAGTGTCGCGTGGAGAAGGAACTTGTCGCCGTTCAGGAGGCGAACAAGGGACTCCAAGCGATTGCTGCGAAGGCAGAAGAGGTTCGCCAGGACCTTGTCCCGGCGAGTGAGCTGACGGCGGCGCAATCGGCGTTGAGTTTGGCGGAACAGCGGATCGCCGACCTTGAGCGCGAGCTGAAGGAAGCGAGGGAGGAAGCGACCTCGGCGGATGGGCGAGCCAAGGCTGCTGTTATGGCCGCCGCTGAGGAGCGTAAGGTTTCCGACGCCCTTGTTGCTAGGCTTCAAGATGATTACTCCGCTCTTCAAAACTTCATCACGGAGCTTTCCCGCCCTTTGATTGGTGAGTGTGCCTGCACCTGCCTGTAACATATGCATTGTGTAATTTTTGATGTATTCACTGTCACCTTCTGTCCGTAGGTCGGATCATTGATAGCGCGGAAGAGGCGAATTCGTTCGACGCACGGCAATTTGTAGCCACGCTGGTCGACTCGGCCACGTTGTCGGTGACATGCATACGGACGTATCTTCAGGAGATGTCGCCCATGGAAGTAATTCCCAGCGACCTCGTCGAGGTGTGGAGATACTTGGAGAAGGCGCCGTCGGTCGTCGAGTTCATGACGCGATCGGCATTCTGACGCGGAGCAGCGACGACGCTTAGCCTTGGGCTCTCTCACTTCCCGGAGGACTTCGACCTGGACGACGTGACGAGTGGCTACCCGTGGTCGACTGGCTCGGTGGAGATCTCCGAGGTCCTGAAGTTGACGGACCGCGCCGCGGTGTACTCCGAGCGCGTCTGGGCGATGGGCGACCTACTTCCTTATCAGAGGCGTCGCCCTAACGCGACCCGAGCCGCAGACCGGGACTTCAAGATCGAGCAACCCTTCCGTGCGGCGATGGCGGGTGAGCTGACGACGCATGCCGTCAAACCCGTACACTCCTTTATTCGCAATCGCAAGGGTGGTGGCGAGTAAATGAAAGCTGCGGAGTAAAATATGTGCCCTGGGGCGTTAGTAGCAGTTCTGCCGTTGGGCATACTTTGTATTTTGTGACAATTGCGACATGCTATAATGAGATATCGTGTTATTTTGTGAATTGTCGTGTGTTTCTGATTGAGGGTTGAACGAGTCCCCGAGCGCGTCCGCCCTTTTTTATGGAGTTTACCTCGTTTGTTATGTGTTTGTGGTTTTGAATGTTTTGTTATTGTGGTCGACTCGCCCGAACTCGTAAAGCCAGTCGCAAGGCAACTCCCATGAGTGCTCTGTACTTCACCGTTTTCCCTTGCACGAACGAGGCCGGGTGGCCGAGTCCCCGAGCATGGTACTTGGTTGTTCTAGGTGCGACTCGAGGGTGGGTGAGGACTTGGCGCGTTAGGGTGAGCGCATCACTCCTTCCTGGCCCGTCGGGTCAGTCGCATGGCGAGTCCTGGGCATGCTCTCATACTTGGCGTTTTCCCTAGCCGCTCGCGCTGAACTGGTCGTCAGTCCCCGAGCATGGTACTTGGCCGTTCGAGTCGCTGTGTCGAGGATGCGGAGGATCATGGTCGCTGTGAGAAGCGAAGGCAGTTGTCTTGGCTCGTTGAGCCAGTCGAGCTAGGCGACTCCAATGGGGCTCCGGGTAGGCGTTTTCGTGGGCGTTACGACACTGGGTAACCAGTGCCCTTGTAGCGCACTACTTGGCCGTGCCGATCGCTGTACGAAGGTTGACCTGCGATTAGCGGACGCTGTTATTACGAGTGCGAGTGGCACAAGACACGGAGAGTAGACGCAATTTGCGGTAACCAATTCTTTTTATTTCATAGCGACTGGAGGATACATATGTGGGTTTTCTAGGAGTAGAACTTCCGTAGGAGGTGTAACACCCTCAGAATCGGCCCTATGCAAGTTTCAGCGATTCCCGCCAAACCCGCATAGAAACGATTCGAAGGTGCCCACCAGGCACTTTCGTGCGGGTGGAAAACGAAGTAATAACATTACACAACAGTCCTCGATGGGACCCACAGAACAGATATATTTACAACACGACTCCATGAGTCAAGAATACAGATAGACAGAACAAAGATCCAAATCACCTTGAAAACGATAGGGCGTCCAGCTACGGACAAGATGCAAATGGGGCTAAGAGCCCTGAAGAATAACCATTGGCGTCCATAACCCTGCCCAGGCCAAGCCGGAAGGGTAACCCTGCTAACGACGTCGATCGCAAAACCTGCTTAAACAAAAGGGGTGCCGACAAAGGGCAAAGGAAAAAGAGGAGCGTCGATCGAGGCGAGACACGGCGAGACTAGAATTCGTGATTCGCCTACATAGGTATGGTGGATCGGCGGCGGCAAAGATGCACTAAACAACCTATAGAGACTCGATACAACTGGCGGTTATCAGAGAGGGGTAAGAATGACCTATTCGGAACCAACCTGATACTACCACCAAACAAACCCATCCTGGTGTTTCTCCCTCGAGACCAAACGAGGAAGTCAACCGAGGAACTCACACAGTTGGCAATTTTATTTATTCAGTTATCGTTGCAGCAATTACTAGTCAGGTATAGATGGTTATCCTGATAAAATAAGCAGTGGGCACTTTTAGTTAACCATTCCGTTGTAGTTGCGACACTTACTATTCAAATACAATTAGCATGAGATAACCCAAAACCCAGCAGTTGTTGGTACTTTTATTTAGCCATTCCGTTGTGGTGAAGCTGATTACTAGTCATATCGGATACAAGTCAAATTATAATAGTAAACTTTGGTTATAGTTGTCTATGATCAAGCACTGTGCTCCAAGTCGTCCATAACCGCGGACACGGCTTCTCGAAAAGATTAAACCCTGCAGGGGTGCACCAAAGTATCCACACGCACTTCGACCCTTTTTGCCAGATCAATTAACATACACCCATCGGTATGTCGGCGGGGCCTAAGTCATGACGTTTTCCAGACCCAATGCAAGCACGGGGGGCCACCCCACTAAGTACACCCGCAACGAAGTCGGCCGGTCTCCGAGACGGACTCAGGGTTTGCGCCAGTGGCTGTAAACGACAGCGAATCCCAAAACTGGGACTGTCGATACCGCGAAAACACTCCGCTTCCAAAACAGTACAGCGTGCTCCTCACACAATCGTAAATAAAGCAGTAAAGCATGGCATAAGTACAGGATAGTAATAAAGCCCCAAACTACTTGTGGCCCCCAGTACAGTACTTTGAAATCAGGTAATAAATCGATGGGGGGCCCATATCTCCCCACATGTGGTTAGCGCGCTCGATCTCGGAACAGGTGTCAAGAACTCGGGGTCCTACGGGACACCAGTGAGCGGTCGGAAAACCAAAAGTATCTATCACCCACCGGTGCCTCTGCTTACCTACTTCAATTTTAGTTATTAAACAATAATTAAAGTGAATGATAATTAAAGCCAGGACCATCTCCAACATTAAACATGCGGCAATTCTCCAACAACTGAGGTACTTGATGACACGCAACAGCACTTGAGCAAGCGACTACGACGCGCAAGTCCAACTATCTACCAAACAACGGGTAATAGGGTGTGTCCAAGGCAATATAAGGCTGCAAGGGATACCACGGGTACGAAAACTAGAGCATCGCAACACAGATAGCAATAGATCAACAGAAGGGAATAAATACTATGAAGTAAGATAGGTAGAAAAGGGGAGATGCTCTTTGAAAACATTGCCAAGTTTCATCCAAGATCGGGTCGACACTCGCATCAACTCAACGGCTTTATCCGCGAAGAAGCAAAACACTAAAATAAACATCGGATGCAATATTTAATACTACGGCAAAAGATCGGGCATGATGCATGTATGATGTATGACATGGCAAAGGTGCGATGCAATTAGGCCATATTAAGCGGAACCAGGGTCCCGACAATTAGTTAGATGGTTCAAGTTGTTTATCTACCCCGCAAATTTAATGTTATTTTATCATGGCAAAAGATAGCACCGGTTCGCTACACAAATTTAAATGGGACCAATATACGACTAGATTTGCCCGCATATGGGCTCCATATTTAATTATATGGTGAATCGGCATAAGGCCCCCAACCACACGACAATATGCATGCGAGATGAATGATTTAATATGCACAAGTTTTATACATAGCATTTATAAAATAGGGGCTCGGGAAAGGGGTCACACATTAGGGTTCGACGAACTTGGTTCCGGGGTTCGGGGTCGGGTTTCGGGGTCCGGGTCTGGGGTTCGGGGTTCGATGGGCTCGGTCTCGGATAACGGAGGTAGGTCTTGTCGCATCCGGGAAGCAGGACTTGGTTCGGTGCCGGGGGCGCATCGGATTCTTCCGGGTCGGTGTCGTTCTTATCGTCGTGAAGATCTTGTCGGTACAGCTGCAGTCGGTCTTGGCGTTCGGGATGCAGAACTTGGTGTCCGGGACGGAGAACTTGACGTCATTCGATTCCATGTCAACGGTCTTGGTGTCCTGGAAGGCGAACTTGTGGTTTGGCTTCGAGGGTCCGTGATCGATCTTCGGTTTCCCATGAAGAAGTCCTTGACATCCGGCTTCGTCTTTGGACGGCGCAGAAACTCAGTGTCACCCGGTCTTAGAACATATTACCGAGGAGTGGTAGCGGGAAGATCTTGTCCAACATAGGCTTGGCATGAGGAGAACTTGAACAAAGGTCACGGTGGGGAGGTCACGCCGGCACACATGTCCAACTAGGACACACATGGGTTGGGGAAGACCCGATTTACACCTTGTCTTCATCGATCTTCTCAACACAGGAACCACAACAACACAGGAGTTTCAGGCTTAGATACTCTGCAGGAAGAAACCACTTGGGGTAACGAGGTCGCTGGGACGGACGCCACGCCACTGGGGAGGGAGGAAGGGGCGGCCGGACGCGGCAGGACGAGCTCGGGCGGGCCGACGCGGTAGAGGCGGGAGGCACGGGCCAAACAGAGAGGGAGCGGGACGAGCGAGCAGGTCGAGCTGGAGAGGCGAGGCCGGCGATGCAGAGAGGCGGCCGGGCGGTGGAGGAAGGCGAGGGCGACGGCGGGTGCTAGCTAGAGGCCGACGACGGCGGTCCTTGGGCGGAGCGGCCGCGGGGTCGACGGAGCTCGCCGGGAGGCGCGCAGGACGGCGGGGAGCCTGGACGCGGCGGCCGGGGCGACGCCGTGGTGGAGCGGCCCGGCGCGGGCTCGGACGGCCGGGAGAAGGACGGCAGGGGCGGCCACGGGAGGAGACGGAGCCGCGGAGGGGAACGGCGGCGAGGCAGCCGCGGGCCCTGGCGGCGGAGGGTGGGGTCCCGGCGGCGGCTTGCGGAGGGGGGCCGTGGGGAGGCGCGGACGACGAGGGAAACGGAGGCGGTCGGCGGCGCGGACCTGAGCGGGCGAAAAGGTGATGCAAAGGCGGAGCTTGTCGACGGGGAGGTGGCGACGGAGAGGGAGCCGGAGGCGGGGCTCCTGGGAGGCGGAGCGGCGGACGGGCGGTGGCGGCTGAAGGAGAAGCGGCGGCGGAGGTGAGCGAGAGGAGGCAGAGCGGGGGAGGACAGTCACAAGGTGAGGGAGAGGGAGGATGGGGACAAAGGGGGTGGGGGTGGGGAGGGGAGGTGGGGCGGGGGGGGGCCCGGGGGGGGGAGAGGAAGGTGACCAGGGGGAGAGAGGAGGTGACTGAGGGATGGGGCCAGGCGCGGGTGGGTCCGGCCGGTCAGGGAGAGGAGTGGGGAGTGGGTCGCGTGGGGGCGAGTGGGATGGGGTGGCCAGGCTGTGTGGGTGGGGTTTGGGGAGGTTGACCAGGGGGAGAGAGGGAGTGTGGTGGCTGATGTGGCAGGGGGGGATTGGGTGGTGGAGAGAGGAGAGGTGAGGTGGCGAGAGGGCATTGGTGTGGGTGAGGTGGAGGGGAGGGCTGGGTAGGCTATCTGGTAGCAAAAGGGTTTAGGTTAGGTAGATTTTTATCTGGAGGTGGCCGGCTGGGCTTTCGGGCCTAGCTGGCTGCCTCCCTAAAATAATTTAAATGATTTCATTATTCAAAACGGGACTTTTGAAAACCATTGCAGATTTAAACAAGATAATCCGGAGACCCGGGTTTGTTTTGAAATAAGACGAGGGGATTAATATGGAAAACCAAAATAGGGTTTTTAGCAAAATAGTTTTAAACATATAGATGCATGCTGATGTCATGATGATGCACAGAGACAAGACATGCGAATATGATAATGCAATGCAAAAACAACGCGATTTTCTAGTAGTGGTTTTGCGGGATGCCACAATTCGACACCACTAACAATGGATCTCGCCCTCGAGATCCGCCTCATGGTACCGGAAGGAAAGTCGGCGATCTGCGTCTTCTCGCTTCGTGTAGATCCTCGCGACACCACTAACAAGAGGTCGTTGTCCGTGATCGTCGAGAGAACACTCCGGGAAACAAAAGGTCGGAGGTAGAGGTTTCAACAAATAAAGCCACCCCTAACTTCCGTGGAAGGAGTAAAATTACATTACTTCACCAATTCAATGTACGAGAGCGAATGATAAGAGTAGTGGTATGGTAGCTACTCCATCCCGCACTCAAACCATTACTCTGCACACGAATAGGCGGATTATGCAACCAACCCTCAGAATTCAGATTGTAGATCTCGACAAGCGAGGTTCAGAAACAAAAGGAGTGATGCAGACTCTGCGTCGGATCTGGCGTAGAGGATGTCGTCGCGTCGGAAACACCGAAAGGCACGAGAAGGAACAAAGAGAAGTCCACCAGACGGAGGAGATCCTCGGATAGCACGAAGACCAGATGTAGACACACCGTTGCCAAAAGAGGAAGCGAAACCCTGAAGGTACGACGGAACCCAACCACGAGAAATCCTGGACTCGAAGAGAAAGAGAAGAGCGGATTCAAAACACGCAGAGGTGAGAGAAGAACAGCAGAGGGGTAAGGAGTAAAATCAGACCTAATCAGAACTATCCAACCGATTTTTCAAAAATAGTTTTGGACACTCTACTTCGGCCGTTAGCTAGGTTATCCTACAGGCTGGACTTGTGGGGTATCGCAACTGCTGAGCTCTGATACCACTCTGTAACACCCTCAGAATCGGCCCTATGCAAGTTTCAGCGATTCCCGCCAAACCCGCATAGAAACGATTCGAAGGTGCCCACCAGGCACTTTCGTGCGGGTGGAAAACGAAGTAATAACATTACACAACAGTCCTCGATGGGACCCACAGAACAGATATATTTACAACACGACTCCATGAGTCAAGAATACAGATAGACAGAACAAAGATCCAAATCACCTTGAAAACGAGAAGGCCCAGCTACGGACAAGATGCAAATGGGGCTAAGAGCCCGAAGAATAACCATTGGCGTCCATAACCCTGCCCGAGCCAAGCCGGAAGGGTAACCACGCTAACGACGTCGATCGCAAAACCTGCTTAAACAAAAGGTGCCGACAAAGGGCAAAGGAAAAGAGGAGCGTCGATCGAGGCCAAGACACGGCGAGACTAGAATTCGGTCCTCGCCTACATAGGTATGGTGGATCGCGGCAGCGGCAGCATGCACTAAACAACCTATAGAGACTCGATACAACGGCGGTTATCGAGAGGGTAAGAATGACCTATTCGAACCAACCCGATACTACCACCAAACAAACCCATCCCGGTGTTTCCCCTCGAGACCAAACGAGAAGTCAACCGAGGAACTCACACGATTGGCAATTTTATTTATTCAGTTATCGTTGCAGCAATTACTAGTCGTATAGATGGTTATCCCGATAAAATAAGCAAAGGGCACTTTTAGTTAACCATTCCGTTAGAAGGCGACACTTACTATTCAAATACAATTAGCATGAGATAACCCAAAACCCAGCAGTTGTTGGTACTTTTATTTAGCCATTCCGCTGTGGTGAAGCTGATTACTAGTCATATCGGATACAAGTCAAATTATAACAAGAACTTTGGTTATAGTTGTCTATGATCAAGCAATCGTGCTCCAAGTCGTCCATAACCGCGACACGGCTTCTCGAAAAGATTAAACCCTAGGTGCACCAAAGTATCCACACGCACTTGACCCTTTTGCCGATCAATTAACATACACCCATCGGTATGTCGGCGGGGCCTAAGTCATGACGTTTCCCAGACCCAAAGCAAGCACGGGGGGCCACCCCACTAAGTACACCCGCAACGAAGTCGGCCGGTCTCCGAGACGGACTCAGGGTTTGCGCCAGTGGCTGTAAACGACAGCGAATCCCAAAACTGGGACTGTCGATACCGCGAAAACACTCCGCTTCCAAAACAGTACAGCGTGCTCCTCACACAATCGTAAATAAAGCAGTAAACATTGGCATAAGTACAGGATAGTAATAAAGCCCCAAACTACTTGTGGCCCCCAGTACAGTACTTTGAAATCAGGTAATAAATCGATGGGGGGCCCATATCTCCCCACATGTGGTTAGCGCGCTCGATCTCGGAACAGGTGTCAAGAACTCGGGGTCCTACGGGACACCAGTGAGCGGTCGGAAAACCAAAAGTATCTATCACCCACCGGTGCCTCTGCTTACCTACTTCAATTTTAGTTATTAAACAATAATTAAAGTGAATGATAATTAAAGCCAGGACCATCTCCAACATTAAACATGCGGCAATTCTCCAACAACTGAGGTACTTGATGACACGCAACAGCACTTGAGCAAGCGACTACGACGCGCAAGTCCAACTATCTACCAAACAACGGGTAATAGGGTGTGTCCAAGGCAATATAAGGCTGCAAGGGATACCACGGGTACGAAAACTAGAGCATCGCAACACAGATAGCAATAGATCAACAGAAGGGAATAAATACTATAAAGTAAGATAGGTAGAAAAGGGGAGATGCTCGCCTGAAAACATTGCCGAAGTTTCATCCGAAGATCGGGTCGACACTCGCATCAACTCAACGGCTTTATCCGCGAAGAAGCAAAACACTAAAATAAACATCGGATGCAATATTTAATACTACGGCAAAAGATCGGGCATGATGCATGTATGATGTATGACATGGCAAAGGTGCGATGCAATTAGGCCATATTAAGCGGAACCGGGTCCCGACAATTAGTTAGATGGTTCAAGTTGTTTATCTACCCCGCAAATTTAATGTTATTTTATCATGGCAAAAGATAGCACCGGTTCGCTACACAAATTTAAATGGGACCAATATACGACTAGATTTGCCCGCATATGGGCCCCATATTTAATTATATGGTGAATCGGCATAAGGCCCCCAACCACACGACAATATGCATGCGAGATGAATGATTTAATATGCACAAGTTTTATACATAGCATTTATAAAATAGGGGCTCGGGAAAGGGGTCACACATTAGGGTTCGACGAACTTGGTTCCGGGTTCGGGTCGGGTTTCGGTCCGGTCTGGGGTTCGGGTCGATGGGCTCGGTCTCGATAACGGAGGTAGGTCTTGTCGCATCCGGGAAGCAGGACTTGGTTCGGTGCCGGGCGATCGGATTCTTCCGGTCGGTGTCGTTTTATCGTCGTGAAGATCTTGTCGGTACCGCGTACCGGTCGGTCTTGGCGTTCGGGATGCAGAACTTGGTGTCCGGGACGGAGAACTTGACGTCATTCGATTCCATGTCGACGGTCTTGGTGTCCTGGAAGGCGAACTTGTGGTTTGGCTTCGAGGGTCCGTGATCGATCTTCGGTTTCCCATGAAGAAGTCCTTGACATCCGCTTGTCTTGGACGGCGCAGAACTCAGTGTCACCGGTCTTAGAACATATTACCGAGGAGTGGTAGCCGGAAGATCTTGTCGCCAACATAGGCTTGGCATGAGAGAAGCACTTGAACAGTGTCACGGTGGGGAGGTCACGCCGGCACACATGTCCAACTAGGACACACATGGGTTGGGGAAGACCCGATTTACACCTTGTCTTCATCGATCTTCTCAACACAGGAACCACAACAACACAGGAGTTTCAGGCTTAGATACTCTGCAGGAAGAAACCACTTGGGGTAACGAGGTCGCTGGGACGGACGCGCACCACAGGGGCCGCCGGAGGGAAGGAAGGGGCGGCCGGACGCGGCAGGACGAGCTCGGGCGGGCCGACGCGGTAGAGGCGGGAGGCACGGGCCAAACAGAGAGGGAGCGGGACGAGCGAGACTACCGGCGAGGTCGAGCTGGAGAGGCGAGGCCGGCGATGCAGAGAGGCGGCCGGGCGGTGGAGGAAGGCGAGGGCGACGGCGGGTGCTAGCTAGAGGCCGACGACGGCGGTCCTGGGCAGCCGGGGCGACGCTGCAGGGAGCGCCAGCTGGGCTGCCTGACGGCCGGGAGAAGGACGGCAGGGGCGGCCACGGGAGGAGACGGAGCCGCGGAGGGGAACGGCGGCGAGGCAGCCGCGGGCCCTGGCGGCGGAGGGTGGGGTCCTGGCGGCGGCTTGCGGAGGGGGGCCGTGGGGAGGCGCGGACGACGAGGGAAACGGAGGCGGTCGGCGGCGCGGACCACGCGGCGGAGCGGGGCGAAGGGGTGATGCAGGCGGGGCGGAGCTTGTCGACGGGGAGGTGGCGACGGAGAGGGAGCCGGAGGCGGGGCTCCTGGGAGGCGGAGCGGCGGACGGGCGGTGGCGGCTGAAGGAGAAGCGGCAGCGGAGGTGAGCGAGAGGAGGCAGAAGGGGAGGACGCGTGACAAGGAGGAGGGAGAGGGAGGATGGGACAAAGTGGGGCGGGGAGGGAGTGTGGGGCGGGTGGGGTCCAAAGGGGAGAGGAAGGTGACTGTGGGGAGAGAGGAGGGGACTGCGGGATGGGGCCAGGCGCGGGTGGGTCCGGCCGGTCAGGGAGAGGAGTGGGGAGTGGGTCATGGGAAGAGTGGGATGGGGTGGCCAGGCTGTGTGGGTGGGGTTTGGGGAGGTTGACCAGGGGGAGAGAGGGAGTGGGGTGGCTGATGTGGCAGGGGGGATTGGGTGGTGGAGAGAGGAGAGGTGAGGTGGCGAGAGGGCATTGGTGTGGGTGAGGTGGAGGGGAGGGCTGGGTAGGCTATCTGGTAGCAAAAGGGTTTAGGTTAGGTAGATTTTTATCTGGAGATGGCCGGCTGGGCTTTCGGGCCTAGCTGGCTGCCTCCCTAAAATAATTTAAATGATTTCATTATTCAAAACGGGACTTTTGAAAACCATTGCCAGACGAAACAAGATAATCCGGAGACCCGGGTTTGTTTTGAAATAAGACGAGGGGATTAATATGGAAAACCAAAATAGGGTTTTTAGCAAAATAGTTTTAAACATATAGATGCATGCTGATGTCATGATGATGCACAGAGACAAGACATGCGAATATGATAATGCAATGCAAAAACAACGCGATTTTCTAGTAGTGGTTTTGCGGGATGCCACAGGAGGTTTACATTCCATGGTCGCTTGACGTCGAGTTTGCCGTCCCCGCGGACGTCGATAAGGTAGTAGGCGTCGTTGCCGAGTACTCGCCCGATGGCGAATGGTCCCTCCCACGGGGGGGGGGGGGGGGAGCTTGTGCATGCCTTTCTTGTCCTGGATGAGGCGCAACACCAGGTCGCCTTCTTGGAAGGTGCGAGTTTTCACCCGCCGGCTGTGGTAGCGGCGGAGTCCTTGCTGGTAGATGGCGGTGCATGAGCGAGCTAGGTCGTGTGCCTCGTCGAGTTGATCGACTCCATCCTATCGTGCGAGTTAGTTCGCAGCCTCCGTGTAGTGGACGACCCTTGGCGAGTCGTGCTCGAGGTCGGTGGGCATGACTGCCTCGGCGCCGTACACCATGAAGAAGGGGGTGAACCCTGTCGACCTATTGACCGAGGTGCGGATGCCCCAGATGACGTAGGGTAGCTCCTCGACCCAGCACCTGGCGGTGCGCTCGAGTGGTACTTGGGGCTGCGGCTTCAGGCCGTGGAGGATGCTCTGGTTGGCCTATTCCGCCTGTCCGTTGGACTCCGGGTGGGCGACTGACACGAGGTCGAGCCGGATGTGGTGCTCCTCGCAGAACTCGGCCATGGCTCCTTTGGCGAAGTTGGTGCCGTTGTCCGTGATAATGCTGTTTGGGAACCCGTAACGATATATGAGCTCGCGTAGGAATTTGGTGGCGGTCTTCCCGTCGCATTTCCGGACTGGCTTGGCCTCCACCCACTTTGTGAATTTGTCGACCGCGACCAGGAGGTGGGTGAAGCCGGAGGGGGCCTTTTTGAAGGGGCCTACCATGTCCATACCCCACACGGAGAATGGCCAGGTGATGGGGATTGTCTTGAGCGCTGAGCTCGGCACGTGTGTCTGGTTGGCGTACTTCTGGCACCCGGCGCACCGCTGGACAATGTCGACGACATCGGCGTGTGCGGTGGGCTAGTAGAAGCAGGGCCGCATAGCCTTGGCGACCAGAGAGCGGGCGCCGGCGTGGTGTCCACAGTCGCCGGAGTGGATGTCGTGGAGGATCTTGCGTCCTTCGGCGGGTTGGACGCAGCGTTGGAACACGCCGGTCACGCTGCGCTTGTGGAGCTCGCCGTCGATGATGGTGAAGGATTTGCATCGGCGTGCAACCATCCGAGCGTCTGTCTCGTCTGCCGGCAAGGTGCCAGCCTCCAGGTAGGCGATGTACGGCTTGGTCCAGTCGTCTGGCTCGGCGATGAGTGCGAGCAGGGCTGCCTCTGGTTGCAGCGGGACTCCGATGTCGATCTCCCTTGGGGGAGAGGTTGATGGCTTGGTGATCGTGTCGAGGAAGACACCGACGGGTGGTGCGAGTCGAGCCGACCCGATGCGAGAGAGTGCGTCAGCCTCCTCGTTCTTTCGCCTGTCGATCCACTCGACAGAGTAGCCTGCGAAGTGTCCCCCAACTTGTCTACTGCTTGGCGGTATGCCGCCATGGTGGGAGAGACGGCGTCGCAAGTGCCGGCGACTTGTCCAGCGACGAGGTCGGAGTCTCCGTAGTAGCGTAGGCGGTTGGCGTTCATCTCCTTGGCAGCTTGCATGCCGTGGAGTAGTGCCTCGTACTCGGCCATGTTGTTGGTGCAGGGGCTGAAGTCGAGGCAGAGGACGTAGCGGAGCTTGTCGCCCTTCGGTGAAGTCAGCACGATCCCTGCTCCTGCGCCGTCCGCGTTCTTGGAGCCGTCGAAGTGCAGGCTCCAGTAGTGGAGGTATGGCAGCTTTTCTGGCTGCTGGGCCTCTTCCCAGTCGGCGATGAAGTCCGCTAGAGCCTGCGACTTGATCGCTTTTCGTGGCTCATACTTGATGTTGTGGACGCCCACTTGGCGATTTCTGCCCGGTCGCCGCTTCGCTATGGATGATGTCCTGAACGGTTACGAGGAGACGACCGTGATCGGGTGCTCTCGAAGTAGTCTGGCAGTAATCATTGTTTCTAAAGACCGCGTATACCAGTTTCGGTATCATGGTATCGCTGGCGCGACTCGGTGAGGACCTCGCTGATGTAGTACACCGGTCGCTGTACCGGGCGCTCCTTTCCCTCCTCCGGCCGCTCGACGACCATGACGGCGCTGACGACGCGCTCGGAAGCCGCGACGTAGACCAGCATGGGTTCTTTGTCGACGGGGGCGGCGAGTAGTGGTGCTGCGAGTAGCACCTTCTTGAGGTCGCGGAGTGCGTCGTCCGCCTCCTTATCCCACTGGAAGGTGGGGTTCTTTCGCATCAGGCGGTATAGGGGCATCGCCTTTACGCCTAGTCGGGGGATGAAGCGGCTGAGAGCCGCGACTCGCACGGCCAGCTTCTGGACGTCGCATAGGCACTCGAGTTTGCCGAGTCGGGCGATCGTGTCGATTTTGGTGGGGTTCGCCTCGATCCCGCGCTTGGAGACGACGTACCCCAGTAGTTGCCCTGCTGGTACACCGAAGGTGCATTTGCCTGGGTTGAGCTTTATCTTGTATTTCCACAGGTTGGCGAATGTTTCCGCCAGGTCGGCGAGTAGATCGCCCTGCCGAGCGGACTTCACGACCACGTCATCGATGTAGACGTGGATATTGCGGCCAATTTGGCTCGCGAGGCACTCCTGCATGCACCGCTGGTAGGTCGCCCCGGTGTTCTTGAGGCCGAAGGTCATGGCGGTGTAGCAGAAGGCTCCGAATGGCGTGATGAACGCCGTCTTCTCCTCGTCCTCAACAGCCATTTTGATCTGGTTGTACCCAGAGTAGGCGTCGAGGAAACACAGCGACTCTGAGCCCGCGGTGGAGTCGATTATTTGGTCGATCCGCGGGAGGACAAACTGCTCCTTCGGGCAGGCGCTGTTTAAGTTTGTGTAGTCGATACACATCCTCCAGGTTCCATTCTTCTTCTCGACCAGGACTGGGTTTGCCAGCCACTTGGAGTATTTGATTGGCCGGATGAAGCCTACAGCGAGTAGACGCTGCACCTCCTCGGCGATAGCTCGTCGGCGCTCTTCATTGAAGGGCCGCAGCGACTGCTTGACGGGTCGCACTTTGGGGTCGGCGTATAGTTTGTGCTCAGCGAGTTCCCTAGGGACACCAGGCATGTCAGAGGGCTTCCATGCAAAGATGTCCCTGTTCTCACGGAGGAACTCGATGAGCGCGCCTTCCTAGGCTGGGCTCATGCCCTTCCCGATCGTCACCGTCTGGCTGGAGTCGCCTGGGACCAGCTCGACGATGCGGGTGTGCGTCGTTGCCTCGAAGGCTGAGGTGTTTGCGCCCTTCGAGTTGGGATTCTTGAGTATGGTGGGGTCGTCGTTGTTGACCCCGCTCGCGTACTTGGCGAGCTCGTCGGCGTGGTTGGTCTCTGCCGTGATGACGGCGTTGGCGAGTTCGGCTCCTTTGGCTTCGCACTCCGCGGCCATGTCGGGGTCGCTGTTGATGGTGATGACGCCGCACGGCCCGGGGAGCTTCATCGCGTTGTACGCGTAGTGGGGCGCTGCCATGAACTTGGCGAACGCCCAGACGAAGTGGTAGGGTCGAAGGGTACCAGTCAAGACGATCCGCCGCGCGGAAGTTTGCTGGTGTGTCGAAGGTGACTGGCAGCGTGACCTTGCCGATCGGGTACGCCTTCGACCGGGACGATGCCGTGGAACGTGGTGTAGGTCGTCTCGACCATCGACTGCGGGAGCCGCAGCCACTGAAGGTGTCCAGTGTGATGTTGATGGAGCTGCCGCCCATCAATGTCTTGGGGAGCGATAGTCGCCCACCTTAGGCTTGACCACCGGCGACTCGCCTGGGTACTGGCGCGTGGCGAGTGGTCCCGGTGGCTTGTGATGGGCTGCTCACCAGTTGAGGAACTAGGAACGCCCACAGGCCACCGCTGACGGCGACGGCGCGGGCGATGACCTTCTTCTCGCGCTTCGTGTTGAAGCCTGTGAAGGTATGGAGCGAGCCGGCCACATTGCCGAATTTTCCGCCGTTTGGCGAGTTGTTGTCGGGGTCCTCCCGCGCTCGCCGTGCCTTCTCAATCTCCCTGAGAGTGTGGCAGTCGGCGGTCGTGTGCGTGGCCGGCTTCCCTTCCCTGCTGTGAAACGCACAAGGTTGGTTAAGGAGGGCCGCGGGGTCGAACCTTGGTTTCGCCTTGCAGTTGACGCCGTTGCGGCGTTGCCCTCCGTCCCGGCGGAAGCTCTTGGGCTCGCGCTGCGCGTGCCCGACGTTGGCGACGAAGTCGACTCGCCCGTCCTTACCGCGGGCGCTTACCCGAGGCGAGTGTTGCTGTAGCGGAGGTCGGACCGTCGTCCGTTATCGTTGCCGCTCGTGCGGCGTTGGCCTCCCGACTCGTCGTCGGTTTCCTGGTTTGGATCTTCCTCCACGTACCGTTTGGCGATCTCGAGGAGGTCTAGTATGTTGTCGAGCGTGCGAGAATGTCGCTTGAGCTTGGCGACCAAGGGTTCGTAGCGGCACGAGGTTTTGAAGCAATGGATCGCGGTGTCCGGGTGGATGCCGACCGCGTTGTACCATAGTTCTTGCCACCGCTGGACCCAGTTGCGGGTCGACTCGCGGGGTCCCTGGACGTATCGCTCCAGGTCCTCGATGGTGGTGGCGCGGGTGTAGGAGCACTGGCGTCGAAAGCGTCGCAGATCTCCTCCCGTGAGTCGATGCTATCCCGGGGAGGTGTTGATCCATCGCCGCGCACGTCCCCTCCATCATCAAGGGGAGGTAACGAGCGGCTAGCAGGTCGGTGTGGCCAGCGATCCCCATCGCCATGAGGTATGTATCCAGCCACACGGAGGGGTCGTACGAAGGGTCGTACTTCTCTATTTCCTTCGGCGCCTTGAAGTTCGCCGGGTATTTTTTGCCTTGGATCATCGGTCCGAAGCACCGGGGCCCGAGTCGGCTTAGCGACCCCATCGGCTCACCGTCGCGGCGATTGGTTAGGGTGTGTCGCAGGTCGTTGGGCTGGCGTGCGCGCCAGCTTTGGTTGTTGATGATGTGGGTGCGGGCATCGGCGGTGACCGCTGGCAGCGACGGTTGGTCGCTGGCCTGGGGTCACAGGGAGAGTACGATCGCGGGTCGATGTTGGAGCTGTAGTGGCTCTGGTGGCGGGCAGTTGAGGGTGTTTGCCGCCAATGGGCGGCCGCTTGAGGCCGCTCTGCTGCCCGAAGAACGCGAGTACACCCGACCCTGCGAGTCAGCGCCTGCGTTTTGCTGCTCGACCGCCTTTGCGAGCAGGGCCCTGACGTACTGGATTTGTAGGGCGCCGTCACCAGTGGCCGTGATGTTGTCGGCCGCTGCTCGGCCCGCCACGAGGTTGTCCATCGGGGTGGAGAACAGTGGTAGGCCATTCGCGTCTCGCTCCCGTGAGGAGACCACTATCCGCGGCTGATCCCTGGGGGTGTGCGGTTGGGTGGAGGTGGGGCGCCCATCACCGTCGACCTGGGGGCCGGGCTTCTCCTGGTGGCGCTTCGCAGATCGCGCGCCGCCACGCGGGCCGTTCGTCGTCAAAGTTCAGGGCGCGCCCCTGGACGGTGGGGTTCAGGCGCGACCTGATTCGCTGCTGGTGGTAGCGTGACAGGTCCTGTGCCGTCACCTGCTCGAGGCGAAATTTTTTGCGCTCGGCTTGTTCTTTGCGGACTGCCTCCGCCAGCTTCAGGCGGAGTTCCTCGACCTCCGTTGCCGTGGCGTTAGGAGGGATCGGGGTGGAGAATGGATCCTCCGGCGGATCGGTGCCAGTCGCCATGTAGGTCGCGGCGTGGCGACCGGTCCCGTCGCGGAGATCGGCGGAGTTTTCCGACCCGGAGTCGAAGTCGAAGATCCCAAGGATGGAGGGATCCTCGAAGTCTCCCATGTTGGAGACCTGGGTAATGGAGCCCGCGGGTGAAGCCGCGGTGATGGATCCGGCGAGTGATGCCGGGGTTGCCGAGTCGGCGTCGTCGTTGAGGGCCGCGTCTTCCGCGGCCGTGGAGTTTTCGGCCACGTTGCTGTGGGCCGAGTCGTACTCGGAGGCGAGGTGATGGATTGTGCGGACCTGGCTCTCGGAGAGCCGGTCGCGTGGCGGCGACTCGCGGATGCGAGCCGAGTCCTCCAAGACGATGACATCGGTGAGGCCGACGAAGAGGCTGATCGTGCCTACTGGCAAGATCATGCTGTGCGTGATGGGTCGCGCCGCCGGGACGTAGCTGCTCGGCAAGATCTAGAGCATCTCGCCGATCGCTATCATGCGCGGCCGTGCATCACCGTTGATGGGCAGATTGGATCTCGCCGCAGAACACCGGCCAGACCGGCCAGGCCCCACGGTGGGTGCCACTATCGTGGGAATGGTCACGGCAGATGCTGCAATCGGCAGCGAGTAGTAGAACGAGGGGCATGGGCGGCCAGCCATCTGCGGTGCGAGATGAGGGCGGAGACACAGGGTTTTACCCAGGTTTGCCCCCCCGGAGGGTCTTTACCTAGTCCTGCTAGATTGTATTATGATGGTGGTACAATGGGGCGAGCTCGGCGGCTAGGCGGCGAGTCGCTTGGGTGTATGATGGAACGTGCCTCTACACGCCCTGTAGGGAGGTTTATATAGACTCACCTCCCCTAGGGTTTACATATCTCAACCGAATCAGTTAAGGCTTCGGTACTCGTTTAACCTAATCCGACTGGGCCTATCTACTCGCCTGGGCCTTCAGCTTCCAGTCGCTTGGATCCACACCGGGCCTTGATCCAGTCGCCGTCTTGCAGGCCCACTCGCCAGTTCCTGGGCCAGTCGGAAACGTCCTGCTGGGTATACCCGGCAGGCATATCCCCATCAAAGCAAAAGAAGAATTTTTATCTCTAAGATCAGGCTTCACTCTAGAGCCTAATAAGTTCAAATCAGAATGAGTTGCTACAGCAATCAGAAATGAGTTGCTACAGCCAGGTATGACTCTTGGCACAACACTAACAAAATGCTTTAAGTTTCTAATTTTCCATACGTTCCATGCACGAGGATAGCATACTATAGGAAAGTAAAGGTTGTCTCTTATCGTATCTAGGCCCCGGGAGGATTGGAGGGCCAGAATACGGGACCCGCGGGACTTCCCCACAACGGTCCGTGATGAGTTTTGTCACGAGCGTGCGGAGGCACAACATGCGGGAAGAATCGCCCTGCCCGATCAACTGCCCTCCACCAGGACAACCAGAGATCCCGGCTATGTAGCTAGACTAAGCATTCTAAACTTACCATATCTCCTATATTTAGGATATACTACTAGGATAGATACTATGGGATTTGCATAACATAGAAATATTTAAAATAGCCCTATCATGCATGCTACAAAAAATATCACTAATGCAATATTGAAAAGATAGGACTTTTAATGACCAAAGTATCACTTGCCTTTATAGTAGAATATTTAGGTACTCTCCTTGATCTTGCAAATGTCACACTTCTCAAGGTTCACTACAACAATACAAACAAGCAAAAAGCACACACTTAAAACTACCACACAAAATAACAAAACAAAACAAGGAAACAAAGAAATGCATGCAAGCATGCAAAAGGTTATTTTATATTAGATATTTATTTTAGTAAAGTTTTGAACACTACAAACATCTATTGGTCCTTCTAAAAAGGTGGAATTCCAATTGGAATCAAGTTAGTGCAATTTTGGTTAATTAAAATATTTTCTTTTGCTAGAAAAGCTTTTGTCCAAAGGAATAATTTCTAGTTCTAACAAAATATATTTTTAATTTAAAATGTTAGTGTTTATGGTCAGAGGGTTCAAAACAAAACCATTTGCAAAAGGATTTACAAAAAATAATTTTTACAATAATTTTTATAGCCAAAATGGCCCTAAACAAGTCTCTTCCTAAAACTCATTTTTACAGAATCAAGTGTACAAAGTAAGGCCACAGTAGTGTATTTCATATTTTTCTGAATCCATAGACACCAAATTTGTATTTTTCTGATTTGTAGATCAAAATTTATGAATTTTATAAGTTTGATCATCTAATAAACCTCTTCTGATTTTTAAATCGAAATTCCAGACACATGGCCTAATCTAACTGGCTAGTACCGCTTCAGCCGGATCGGCATCACATGCCGTTTGATTTAAGTGACATCGGACGAATCAGATTTGCCTGTAGCTCTTGGATTAGTGATTCTATCCTAGCCGTAGGATATAGATACAGTGGATCTACGCATGCTGGCCACAGATGGCAATGGCAACGTCGAGGCGACAGCGTCATTGGCGGTGCAAGGGGCTAAGGTGAGGGGTGCAGGGAATTACCAAGCTCGTGTGGTCGAGGTGGTCGTGCTGGTGGTCACCGTTGACGAAGGGGCGCACTGGTTTGGCCGCTATTGCTCGCCCGAGTAGCTCCTGTCGTCGCGTGCTTGCAGACGGAGATGTTGCCGAGCATCTGGGCCACGAGCAAGCAAAAGAAGGGAATCAATGAGTGCGCACGAGGATAACGAATGCGGCAGGGCAAGGTAGGGAACAAGGCGCGGTCGGGGCTCACAAAATTTATTCGCCAGAGTAGTGCTTGGCGTCGGTGGTTCACAATTGGAGACGGAGTCGAGCCTCTGGGGCGCACACGAGCACACGAGGAATGTCAGCAGGTGCGTATGGGGTTGGCGAGCAAGTTAGTGTGAACTAGGGGCAAGGGGGGGGGGTGTGCTCGCCAGAATTGGCGTTGGAGCTCGTCGGTGGCCGCGGCGGTGCGAGCCCAATTGCGAGCAGCATGGGGGCTCTCAGGGTGCGGTGTTTGAGGGGAAACATAGAGGTGGGTGAGGGGATTAAGAGGGTGAAATCAGGGGAGAGGATTAATCCTTCATTCAATCGAATTTAATAGGATTAACATCGCCAGAAACAACAGAGAGAAAGGGGAACGGGTCCTGCGCGGGGTTGACGACGACGCTGATGTGGAGGTGCGGTGAAGAGGTTAGTGAGGGGGTGGGGGAAATGTGTGGTGCGAAAAGGAAATCTGCGGGGGGAGGGGTTGCCGGGTGGGCTTAGTTGGGCCGTGGTTGCTGGGCCAGAACGGTGGCAGGTAAGTTTCCTCTTTTTTTTCTATTGTTTTTATTTTTTGTTTGTATTTTCTATTTTAAAAAAATCATTTGATTCAAACAACAATTTGAATTCAAATCTTCTCCAATCTTTTCATTAGGTTTTATACCAATTATTATTGTATTATTTATTCCAATTCAAATATTTTTATCAATTAATATTCATTTAAAATTAAGTGATGCATATTGGTATTTATTTAAATAAAATTTGAATATGGTTCATAAACCCATAAAATTTTATTTAAATAAACTTTTATCCTTTTATATTATTTAATAAACTTTCATTCCATATACCTATGGATTCAGCCATGGTTTAAATTGTCTTTGCAACAATTCTTATTTATTTACTTCTTTCTTTATCTTATAAAATTCATAACTTTTTATTTATAGCTCCAAAAATAGTGATTCCAATCTGTATAGTTCTATTTAATAATTATTTATCTTTTCAAATCCCTTCTGGATTACTTTGTTCACAATTAAGCATTGATTTTTAGATATAAGCTTTATTAGCCTTGGAATACTTTCTTTTATCTTATAAAGTTCATAAGTTTTTATCCATGACTCTAAATTGAGTGAAATTAATTCCCATGGTTTTGTAATATTTTTGTTTACCAATTGTTCATTTAGGAATGTTGTTGCTAAACTTTTATATGGAACAAAGCCATAGTCTTGTAGAAATCTTGGTGATGATTTCTTCTATTAGGGTTTAGGTTTTTGGTTTAACTTTTCCAAATGCTCAAATTCAAGATACTTTCCATGCATGAATGCATTTGATCTGTTTGAGAATTTGTTTGTTACTTTCTCATTCAAATTTTGTTCAAGTAAGGTTTTGATGTTTCCATTTAGAAGCAAAAGTTTCTTTTCCCCGTAAATTTAAAAATTTATTTAATTTGTTTGTTTATTTTTCACATTTCAAAATTTGCAAAATTTTGGGATGTGACACTAGGGTTCGAGTCCCCGTCCGCCACGGTCGATCTAGGATTCCAGCTAGGTTCGAGTTCATCCCCTGCCGCCATATCCAGCTAGGGTTCGAGTTCATCCCCTGCCGCCATCACCAGCTAGCTAGGACGCGCATCTAACGAGCATGGGTCCATCCCCTGCCGCCAGCTCTGGCAGTTTTTCCAGGGGAGCAACTTCGCCGTGTCACCGCTGCCAGCCCATCCCCTACCGCCAGCTCCCTTTCGACTATGCTCTCGCATAGTACTGCGACTATAGAGAGATGATGCCACAGTGGATATCTTGGAGCGATGACAACCTCGACCAGAGATACCACAATTGCAGGATACGCTCGGTTAGTTTTCAGCTCTATCTCTGAATTTTGTTCAGTTTACATCTCTGAATTTGGTTCATCTCTGAATTTGGTTCATGTATGAATTTGGTTTGTCAGATTGAGGGCCGTGTTGGGTGTGACAAATTCAGTTGGGCGGACAGTGAGATGCCCAAATTTCAGAAAGATTTAATCAGGGACCTAAGAGATGCTGTGTGGGAGAAAACTGAAGCAATTGAAAGGCTTGAAAGCTATATAGATACAATGGGGATGGTGCATGATGAACTGAAGATGCAGGGAGCTGGTGAAAGTGAGAAAGAGAAGTTGAAGATGTAGGGAGATGGAGGATGCAATTTATTTATTATTTGGATCATTTCTGTAGTTTTTGCTATGTACTGTGGAATGTGTATTTCTAGCAAGTGAAAACTTCCTGTAGCTTTTGTGGAATGTGTATGTACACAAATTTAAGATCATTTGATATGTACTATACCTTTTGTTATGTCCATCAAGATCATTTTTATGTACTGTGTATGTCTAGCATGATCATTCAGACCATTTCTTATCTACTGTGTATGTAGCACTATGATCTCAAATTTGGCAGCATTTTGCTTGCATATTTAGTGATCAAATCTAGCAGCATTGTCTGCTTAAAATAGTAAATTTGGGCAGCATTTCAACTGTATTTTGTGGATATTTTAGTTTCAATTTCACAGTGGCAAACATAAACTTCAGTACATAAACTTTAGTACATAAAACTTTAGTAAATAAATTTCATAGAACATAAATTTCCCAGTACTTAAATTAACATAAAACTTGGCAACAACTTGACAGAAACTGCCTCTGCCTATTATCAGTAGTTCACACACATAGGACATAAACTACTCATCATCGTCGAATCGATGCCTCTCCCTATTATCTTCATCATCGCTACAATACTGATACATTGTATGATCTGTCATGTTTCGTTCTTCATCTTCGCCATCAACTACCTCCTTCCTCTTTTTCTTTATTTTTTCTACATACGTAGCATCGAGTACCACACTCTCCCTATCACTTCGCAACCTGGTTTGCACATTGGCTTCTTTAGGATGCACGGGAACTTCCGTCATGTCATCATCGTGGTATGTTAGCCCAACACCACCACAAGTATCCTTTTCCACTTCAGTTTCTGTAACACTCCACAAATGCCTATCCTGGAATTTTTGCACAACTCGCCAACTTCCACCCAAGTCGGTATCTGGCACATAGAACACCTTTGTTGCTTGGGTTGTTAGAATATAAGGATCAGTCTTGTACCAAAACCTTGCAGTGTTAATGCTCTTAAAGTGTCCATCTTCTTGGAAACCTGAATTCTTCTTGCCACCAACATTGAACCAATCGCAGCGAAACAAGACAATCGACCGATGGATGCCACCGCTACAATTGTAATGCAAATTGATGATGCTTCTGAGCTGACCGTAGAATTCAATGATTGTATCCTCATGGTCTCCCTCGGTAACAATTCCACTATTCTGTGTGTTTCTATTCTTCTCGCGGTCAACGGTGTGGTAGCGGACACCATCGGCAACACATGCTGAATATATCCTCACCCTCCTATCCGGTTCACAAGCCAAAGCAAAAATATCAGCACTCACCTTCTTATCCTTGTGCAAATTTCCAATCTAAAAAAATAAACCAAAACATGGTGAATAACACACACATACACACAAAAAGAAATCATGTGTCAATTGATACAAATGCAAGATATCTCACATGTTTCTTAAACCATTTAGCAAATTCTTTTACGAGCCATTTATCAACCTCGATCCAGCTATCTTGCTCTGTCAACTCTTTCTTGCACAGCCTGCAATGCAAAAAACAATATATCACATCCAACAAAATGGGTTCCTTCTAAGCCAAGAAAAAAGATATCGAGGGCACATGCAAGAGATGACGTACTCGATAACCTCGGGGCAAGTTTTGAGCACATACCAAACCATCTTATCATAGTCAGCGGCTTCAGCCTCCAAGTATTGTGATGCTCCAAGAAAGTTCACACCATGCTTGAAAACCGAGACATCACCGCTATGCAAATCATGACTTGTCATATTTCTTCCTGGCCGGTTAAATCTTGTTTCGACATCATCCAAGTACCTCGAGCAGAATGTAAGGCACTCATCAATAATATATGCCTCGGCAATCAACCCTTCGGGTCTGGCCGTGTTTCACATAGAACGCTTACATGTAAGCAACCTTCTTTCTACTGGGTACATCCAGCCATACTGAACAGGGCCTCTAAGCATTGCTTCTTTTGGTAAATGTAAGGCCAAATGAACCATCACAGTGAACAAAGCTGGAGGGAAAATCCTCTCTAGCTTGCAAAGGATAACCGGGATTTCTTTTTCGAGCCTTTCAAGAACATCCAATTTTACTGTTTTGCAGCACAACTCTCGAAAGAAATTTCCAAGTTCATCAACCGCTTCATATATATCCTTATGCATTAATCCTCGGAGCCCCGCCGGTAAAATCCTTTGGAGCAGAATGTGGCAGTCATGTGTTTTCAGACCTTGTAGTTTGCATCCATTGACACACATTTTGCTAAGTTAGCGGCGTACTGTAACACCCTCGCCAGATAAGGCTGAGTTCATGTGTATAGTGCCAATTCCTGGATCGGTTCACTAGCACACACAACACAAAATGATATCAAATATAACTGTGCATCATAAATATAACGAATATGATCCAGAATTTACATTATATTACAGCGGAAAGAAATTACAAGATTGATCTCCATCCTTCAAATGTGCCACAGGCGAACAATTGTTGAGTGAAGTCTCACGACCTATGAACGATCACTCGGAAACGATATAACCTGCAACATGAAACGTAGCAGCCCCGAAGGGTCAATACATGGAATGTATGGCAAGTAGTCTAAAGTGGTTAACAACAAATCTATCAACTCCATGCTTATTTGGCCAAGTGGAGTTCAGGCTCATTTGCATAAAAAAATAGTTTTATCCTATCTTTTGTAATAAATTAATTTTCCAATATGATAAATAGGACACTCTGGTTCACTCCCAGGTGCTCCTACCCATTTAAGTTCACCCAATAAGTTTTAAGTAATTGAGAAATAAGGATGAGTGAGAAATGTCATAGCATCAGTATCAGGTCGCTCAAATTGTCCATAACCGGGTACACGGCTAAGTACTTCGTTTAGACACCCTGCAGGGGTTAGTACACTTTACCCATGTGACTTGGCCAGCCCAGCTCATACCACCACTCGCATATTGGATGATGATAGGGAGAAGTCCAAGAAGGGACCGTTCGGGAAGAGCTTCCCAAACCCATCCATGCACCGTACCAACCTACGCTATTCTACATCTCTGACTATGTAGGGTTCGAGTTGCCACAACCTACTAAGTCCAGCCAACCGCCCATTTCATTATTGGCACATGGTTGTACACGTAAGCTACCAAATAAAGAAGCCAATGCTTTCTCAGTACCCTGGGCGGTATTCCCCACCATAAATCCACACTCGATGACCGAATCAATGCCATTCCGCCCAAGTGGTTCATTAAAACATATTGGTTTGTCATTTAGCAAAACATAAGCCTTTCCAAACATATAACTTTTGGTGATGTGATTCCCTTCCTCGACTAAATAGCATAGCTAAGAAATCTACCAATATGATGGCTCATAAACAAGGAATAATATGGGACATAGCATAGCATATACACATCAATTCCTACAGATGCAATTCTACAAAACATCTACAATGCATAGGAAAACAGTAGGACATTTATGACCAAGATAGCACCACTTGCCTTTGTTGTAGATGTAGTCGATTAGATAATCCTCACAATCCTCATAGATATAATGGTTGCACCCATCATAATTGCAATACTTGCAATCATAGTAGTTGCACTCCTCGCAATCTAACGTTTGAAGCAAACACAACAACACAACATTCAAAACATTGCAATCATGCAACAGTGCAACAATACAATAAAACAATGATGATCAAATGCATGCATGATGATTTAATAAGTCATAATGGTTGTATTTAGTTCTCTGAACATTATTAGATCACATGATGCATGTGGAAAGTCATTTAATGCACTAAAGCTTTTATTACTAAAGTTATATCGATTTAATATGGTTTATCTCACTTTAATTGAACTACTGTTGTTTTTGTAATATTAAATTATAAATTAAATGCTACTGGATAGGTAAATCAATTTAGAGACAGTAGCAATTTGGATCACCCAAAAAGGAGTTATAGATATTTTCTTAGGATTAAAACACTATTGCAATGAGTTTATAGTTTTTTGCATGCATTTCTATTTTAACAGTACCAAACAATTTGGCATGCAATTTCTATGTATTGATATTACCAATACAAAACATTACCAATTGCTTTCACTAATTTTGGAGTTCTGGTTAATTTTCTGGGATTCAAATACTAGTTAGAAGGGTTTAAATCATTTAAATTATGTCCTTCTATAAAAACTATATCTAAGGCCAGATACTTGTTCTACATGATACAAGGATTCCGTAGTCATATTGTCACATCCCAAAATTTTCCAAAATTTGAAATGTGAAAAATAAATAAACTAATTAAATAATTATTGCAATTTAGGGTGAAAAGAAACTTTTTGCTTCTAAATGGAAACATCAAAACCCTTCTTGAACAAACTTTGAATAAAATAGAATCCAACAAATTTCAATCAAGTGAAATGCATTCATCAATGAATGTATCTTGAAATTTAAACAGTTGGAAAAGTTAAATCAAAACCCTAAAACCCTAATGAAAGAAAATCATTTCCAAGATATCTCTAAGACTATGGATTTTATCCATATAAAAATTTATCAACAAACATTTATAAATGATCAAAAATGATAAACAAAAATATTATAAACCCATAGAAATTGGTTTCATTTAATTTGGAGCCATGGATAAAAACTTATGAAGTTATTAAGATAAAAGGAAAATAAATTCCAAAGATAATAAAGCTCCTAACTAAAATCCATACCAAATCTTGAGAAAAATAATCCTAAAAGGATTTAAAAGGATAAACAAATATTAAATAAAATTATACAATTGGAATCACCAATTTTGAATCTATAGATAAAAAGATATGGATTTTGTAAGACAAAGAAAGAAATAAATAAGGAATATTTAAAAGCCAAAATAAATCTTTGCGAAGTCCATAAACAAATGAAAGTTATTGAATACTAAAAAGAAATAAAAGATTATTTAATAAAAAATATATGGGCTTTGAACCATATTCAATTTTATTTAAATAAAGACAATTTGCCTAATCTAAATAATAAATCCCAATAAAATTATTTAGAAGACAATTTAAATCTTGAATTAAATCCATAAGAAAATGGAATAAAGATGATCCAAATAAAATAAAGGGATAAAGAATACTCAAATAAAAGCATATGTGATTAAACCATATTCTAAATTATAATTAGATGGAGACAAAATCCCTAAGGTAAATGATTAATTAAATCATGAGAAAATAATAAATTGGAATTTTCCTAAATGGAATAAAAGTTATCTAATTAACTTAAAAGGAATAAAAGAATTATTTGAATAAAATTTATATGGGATTAAAACCATATTTGATTTTATTTGAATAAAGACAATTGCCATGAATATTAAATCATATTAAAATATTTAAATAATTCAAAGTGAATTATTTGCACTAATGAATAAATAAAACCTACTGAAAAAGGTTTGGTAAATAATTGGAATTCAAATAGAAGTTTGAAAATATATTTAAAATGTTATTTAAATAAAGACAAGTGTCTAATTTAAATAATTAATAAACCATAAAAGAATAAAGGAAAATTATTTTAAATGGACTTTAAATACAGGTTTAAAAAAGTATAGAAACTTACTGAAAAGTTTGGAAAAGATTTGAAATAAAAGAGGGTTTGAAATCATTTGTTCAAAACAGAAATCAGAAATAGAAAAAGAAAACAGAAAAAAATGAAAAGAGAGCAGCCCAGCAGAAGCCCACGCAGAATCCCCCTTCCTCGAATCGTTTTTCTTACTCACGCACCTACCCTCCTCTCTTACTGACCCGTGGACCCACGCCACATCAGCGCCACACGAGCATCTTATCTCCCACCCACGACTAGTTCCTCCCCCCTCTCTCGCCCGTTTCTACGTTGAATCCGTGGAGTAAAATTCGCGTTAATGACTGATAAATTCTCGACCACGACCTCGCCCATTTAATCACCACCCTCTCTCCTATCTTTCCCCTCACACCCCATTACCAGAGAGCCGCCAGGCTGCTGCAATTACACGCTTGAACATCCACGGCTCCGACGAGCTTCCCGACCAACTCCGGCGAGCACAAACTCTCCCACTGCCCCTAGCCTCCACGCGGGAGGTTCCCCAGTGTCCCCCACATCTGCCCATACCATCCACTTTCCCGCGCATGCCCCGGAGACTCGGCAACATCCTCGATACAACGCCACCGCCTCCTGCTCCGACTCCGATGAGCTACCCCGATAAATCCTGACCGTCCCCCTCACTCTCTTTGACACTCACGTGCACGCCTCTCTTACCTAAGTCTAACTACACCTCTGGTTTGTCTTAGAGCGTACCACAATCTCGCCAACGACATCGCCAAGCTCGCCCGTCGCCAGGACCCTCTCTGGTGAGCGATTCACGACATCCTCGTGCGCCCCTTCGTCCACTGCAACCATGTTGAGCATCAGCAACGCACTGCAAACACTGTGAGCTACTCCTCCCTCTCCCTCGCTTCCTGTAGTCGTCGATACACCACTGCCCGAGCGCGCCGCCGCCACTCGCCGTCGCCAGCGCCGCCCAATCTTGACCATCTCGCCTCTTTTCTTTAGATCTCGATCCGGTGGCTGAGATAGAATCACTTAAAATGAAAGGGTACGTTGTTTCTGTGCCGCACGATTTACTTTAGATCTGACGGTCCACGATGATCGATCCATACGAACCGGTACTAGCCAATAGAAACGCTCCACGTGGCCAGCCTTTTGTTTTAAAAACAGAAACTTGTCTATTAGATGTTTAGATTTGTAAAATTCACAAATTTTAATCTACACGTCCAAAATGTACGAACTTTATATCAATGGAATCAGGAAAAAGAATAGTTTGCAGCCATGCCCTTTGTTTAGCATTTTTCTTCTGTAAAATTGATTGTTTTTGCAGACACATTTCTAGGCCTAATTTGAGTATAAAAATTATTATAAAAATGTTTTTAGGTAAAATCTTTTGTAAATGGTTTGTTTTGAACCTACTGACCATAAAAAAAACGTTTTTATTTAAAAATATATTTTGTTACACTAAGGAATTATTCCTTTGAATAAAAAGCTTTTCTAGTTAAATAAAAATGGTTCTTGATTTAAAAATGATTTTTTAAGTGAAACCTTTTGGAAATGGATTTGTTTTAAACACTTTGACCATAAACACTAACATTTTTTGTTTAAAAATATATTTGTCAAACACTAGAAATTATCACTTTGATTTAAATCATCTCTAGCAAAATAAAAATGATTTAAATGGCCATTTTCACTAACTTAATTTCAAATGGTTTTGCCACTTTTATAAATGACCAATAAGTGTTTTAAAATGTTTATATCCTATTAGAAACCACCTTTCGAAATAAAACAATCTTTTGCATGCTTGCATGCATACTTTGTTTTTATTATTTTATGTGGTGAATTGTTTGAATGCTAGATTGAATTGTGCCTTGATTGAATTGTAGTGAACTTTGAAGAGTGTGACCATTGCAAGATCAAGGAGTGAACCTATATTATCTACTAAAAAGGCAGGTGGTGCTTCATACTTTTGTCCTATTATTTTCACTATGCATTAGTGATGTTTTTAGAAGGACTTGCATGGAATTTTACTAAGTATGCTATGCCATGGGAAATCCTAGTAGATGATGCCTTAGTAGAATTTTCCCTAAGTTAAGATCCCTAATACTATCATGCTTAGCTTAGCTAGTGGAAAACAAGGGCTTATTCATGATATGAAATATTTCTAAGTCAATGACTTGTGTTTTGTTTAATAAAACAACTATGTGAATGAATCACCTAGGTGGAATGGTGTGAATGTATTATGTTGAGTGGTTACATAGGGCCCCATATTTATGGCCTACCCTAGTGTATCTCACTTGTGGAAAGCCACCCAGGAACAAAGAGAATTGAGATGTCAAATGTTGAGAAGCTTCAAGTGCAGCCACATGGCAATATGGGCTCTGCCTGGATCATATAGGTTGCAATAACTTAGCGAGATGGACAGTTGGTGGTAGGGGATGATAGGTTTGGGAATGCGTCCATTTTGGTCTAAGGGAAGGCTTCCGAAAGATCTTGTCTCGATACATGTCGAGTCTTGTGGGTAAAGTGCACCACCTCTCGAGAGAGTAAAATCTAAGTACTTAGCCGTGTCCCCGGCAATGGACAATTTGAGCATCAAGACATGGAAGCTATCAAGGATCTCCTCATCCCAACTTCTAAGTTAAAAACTTGTGGTTGAACAAGGGTAAAGGTTAACCAATATTCATTGGTTATTCCTTGGGTGATTTTGACAAAAAAACTTGCCAATACAATTCAAATGTATTGACCCTTGTGGCTGTAACTTATTATGTTGCAGGTTTGTTTGATGTTAGTTAAGTGTGTTGATTAGGATTACAAGTCTACAACCAACATGATTGCCTGTGGCACTTTGAAGATGAAGGACTCCATGCTATATAGTTATTTCTGCTGCATTGTAATGAGATAGCCAAATGAGCTATGTAAGATGTAATGAATTATTTTATTCCTGGTTATAAAGTTGTACTATGACCTTTGTTTCTTGATATTACATCTTAAACTGTGAATGCTAGCTATTGATCCAGAGACTAGCATTGTAAACACATGGATATCTACCTTATTAAAGGTTGGGACCTCTACATATGGTATCAGAGCATTGTGTTGCGTGTAGGATTGTAACCCTAGGATTGGATAAAACCCCTTAGAAAAAATAGGAGTTATATTTCAAAATTATTTACAAACAATCTTGTAAACTCTTTCCTCAACCTTTTTGGTTTTGATTCTACATCTCTTCCTTTTCAAACTTGATGGACAAAGACTCCACCATGAGAAAAGACCTCAACATGAGCAAAGTACTTCACCAACTCAAATGACTTCAACTTTAGTTTCATCAAGGACTTCAACTTGGACATCACTAAGGACTACAAGTGAGACAAGGACAATACTCAAAGATTTGGAAGACTAAGGAAACACAACTTAGAAGAAACCATTATCATCTTTGAAGTATGTGACCAAGATGCAAGAATTTTTCCAAGGATAACATGATCTTGTTCATGAAGAAATCAACTAAGAAGAATGAAATGATCTCAAGAAAATTCCATAGCTGGACCACCATACTAGTGATTAGTTTGAACCACACCAACTTATGTGGTGTAGGAAAAATATTTTGTTGCCTAAAAATGTGCTTGAACCTTGTTGTTTGAGTGGAATATTTGTTTGTGATTGCTTGCACATTGCTTGTGTAAATTGTTGTTTGTGAGTAGAATTCTTCCTCTATAAATCTTTTGCCTATTCTAATCCCAATCCAACCCAAATAGATGACTTCTCCAAGAGACTCCAACATCAAGAATGACAACAACAACAACCAAGATATGCACATGAGAGAACAACTGCTAGCAACCCAAGCCTAGTTGAATCAAGTGAGAATACAGTTTTTAGCCAACAACAATGAGATAGACCCAACCCTGCAAGAATTTTTGGAAACCCAATCCCAATTGTTGCAAAGGATGACCAATCAAATTATCAACATGAGAGACAACCTTTCCCAAAGAGATTATGACAACAATGATACCAAGGATGATATTATAGAAGGAACTCAAGCTTGTAATATTTGTGGAGACATAGAACACACTTATAAAGAGCATGTGGTGGTGCCCTAATTGTGAAGAGAAACATCCAACTAAACAATGCCCCACATCTCAAGTTACATGCTTCCTATGTGAAGGAAATGATCATGTCCCTATTCAATGCCCCATATATCCTATAGTTCAACAAATTAAACAAGATGGAATGCATCAAATGTTTGGAAACCTCCATAAGGGAACAACTTCTACCAAGAAGGATGAAGGCAAAGTTAGAACCATGCCTCATAGAGCCACATCCAAAGTAACCACAAAGTGTTGCTACTCATGTGGAGAAGAAGGTCATATCTCTAGTGACTGCCCTAAGAAGAGAGAAAGATTTCCCACCTTTGTGGTGAAATATGAAGAGCATGAACTAGAAGAACTCCTAGCTTTGGAGAGACCCAAAAAGAAGAAATGCCCCAACCCCAGCAAGAAGGACAATAGCCAAGTGCAATGTTACAATTGCAAAGAGATGGGACACTATGCATCACATTGTCCAGAAAAGGACAAAGACAAGACAAACAAACCTATGAGAGACATCAACACTGTCACATTTTTCAAATGCAAAGAGCTAGGCCATTATGCCAACAACTATCCAGAGAAGCTACATCAAGATCCCAAGTTAGCCAAGATGTAATCTAGTTGGAAATTTTTAAGGGTGGTAGTACCCTAGTTGTCTTGAAACCAACTTGTAACCTCTAGCCTTCCAAATCTCGGGACGAGATTTCTTTTAAGGGTGGTAGCCTGTCACATCCCAAAATTTTCCAAATTTTGAAATGTGAAAAATAAATAAACAAAATAAATAATTGTTGAAATTTAGGGTGAAAAGAAACGTTTTTGCTTCTAAATGGAAACATCAAAACCCTTCTTTAACAAACTTTTGAATACAATAGAATCCAACAAATTTCAATCAAGTGAAATGCATTCATCAATGAATGTATCATGAAATTTAAACACTTGGAAAAGTTAAATCAAAACCCTAAAACCCTAATGAAAGAAAATCATTTCCAAGATCTCTTTAAGACTATGGATTTGATCCATATAAAAATTTATCAACAAACATTTATAAATCATCAAAAATGATAAACTATAATATTATAAACCCGTAGAAATTGGTTTCATTTAATTTGGAGCCATGGATAAAAACTTATGAAGTTATTAAGATAAAAGGAAAATAAATTCCAAAGCTAATAAAGCTCCTAACTAAAATCCATACCAAATCTTGAGCAAAAAAATACTAAAAGGATTTAAAAGGATAAACAAATATTAAATAAAATTATACAATTGGAACCACTAATTTTGAATCTATAAATAAAAAGATATGGATTTTGTAAGACAAAGAAAGAAATAAATAAGGAATATTTAAAAGCCAAAATAAATCTTTGCCAAGTCCATAAACAAATGAAAGTTATTGAATACTAAAAATAAATAAAATATTATTTAATAAAACTTTATGGGATTTGAACCATATTCAATTTTATTTAAATAAAGACAATTTGCCTAATCTAAATAATAAATCCCAATAAAATTATTTAGTAGACAATTTAAATCTTGAATTAAATCCATAAGCAAATGGAATAAAGATGATCCAAATAAAATAAAGGGATAAAGAATACTCAAATAAAAGCATATGGGATTAAACCATATTCTAAATTATAATTAAATGGAGACAAAATCCCTAAGGTAAATGATTAATTAAATCATGAGAAAATAATAAATTGGAATTTGCCTAAATGGAACAAAAGTTATTTTAAATGGACTTTAAATACACGTTTAAAACAGTATAGAAACTTACTGAAAAGTTTGGAAAAGATTTGAAATAAAAGAGTGTTTGAAATTATTTGAATAAATTCAAAACAGAAATCAGAAATAGAAAAAGAAAACAGAAAAAAATGAAAAGAGACCAGCCCACTAACCTAGCCCAGCAGAAGCCCACGCAGAATCCCTCTTCCCCGAATCGATTGTCTTACTCACGCATCTACCCTCCTTTCTCACTGACCTGTGGACCCACGCCACATCAGCGCCACGCGAGCATCTTCTCTCCCACCCGTGACCAGTTCCTCCCCCTCTCTCGCCCGTTTCTGCGTTGAATCCGTGGAGTAAAATTCGCGTTAATGACTGATAAATTCTCGGCCGCGACCTCGCCCATTTAATCACCACCCTCTATCCTATCTTTCCCGTCACACCCCATTGCCAGAGAGCCGCCAGGCTGCTGCAATTACACGCTTGAACACCCACGGCTCCGACGAGCTTCCCGACCAATTCCGGCGAGCACAACCTCTCCCGCTGCCCCTAGCCTCCACGCGCGAGGTTCCCCAGTGTCCCCTGCATCTTCCCATACCATCCACTTTCCCGCGCATGCCCCAGAGACTCGGCAACGTCCTCGACAGAACGCCACCGCCTCCTGCTGTGACTCCGATGAGCTACCCCGGTAAATCCTGACCGTCCCCCTCACTCTCTTTGACACTCACATGAACGCCTCTCTTACCTGAGTCTAATTACACCTCTGGTTTGTCTTAGCGCGCACCACAACCTCGGCAACGACATCGCCAAGCTTGCCCGTCACCAGGACCGTCTCCGGTGAGTGATTCACGACATCCTCGTGCACCCCTTCGTCCACTGCAACCACGTTGAGCATCAGCAACGCACTGCAAACACTGTGAGCTACTCCTCCCTCTCCCTCTCTTCCTGTAGTCGCTGGTACACCACTGCCCGAGCACGCCGCCACCACTCGCCGTCGCCAACGCCGCCCAATCTTGACCATCTCGCCTCTGTCCGTTAGATCTCGATCCGGTGGCTGCGATAGAATCACTTAAAACGAAAGGGTACGTTGCTTATGTGCCGCACGGTTTACTTTAGATCTGATGGTCCACGATGATTGATCCGTGCGAACCGGTACTAGCCAATAGAAACTCTCCACGTGGCCAGCCTTTTGTTTTAAAAATAGAAACTTGTTTATTAGATGCTTAGATTTGTAAAATTCATAACTTTTAATCTACACGTCCAAAATTTACAAACTTTATATCAATGGAATCAGGAAAAATAATACTTTGCAACCATGCCCTTAGTTCAGCATTTTGCTTCTGTAAAATTGATTGTTTTTGTAGAAATATTTCTAGGCCTAATTTGAGTATAAAAATTATTCTAAAAATGTTTTTAAGGTAAAATCTTTTGTAAATGGTTTTTTTGAACCTACTGACCATAAAAAAACTTTTTGACTTAAAAATATATTTTTTGACACTAAGGAATTATTCCTTTGAATAAAAAGCTTTTCTAGTTAAATAAAAATGGTGCTTGATTTAAAAATGATTTTTAAGTGAAACCTTTTGGAAATGGATTTGTTTTAAACACTTTGACTATAAACATTAATATTTTGTGTTTAAAAATTTATGTTTCAAACACTAGAAATTATCACTTTGATTTAAATTATCTCTAGCAAAATAAAAATGATTTAAATTGCCATTTTCACTAACTTAATTTCAAATGGTTTTGCCACTTTTATAAATGACCAATAAGTGTTTTAAAATGTTTATAGCCTATTAGAAACCACCTTTCGAAATAAAACAATCTTTTGCATGCTTGCATGCATACTTTGTTTTTATTATTTTATGTGGTGAATTGTTTGAATGCTAGATTGAATTGTGCCTTGATTGAATTGTAGTGAACTTTGAAGAGTGTGACCATTGCAAGATCAAGGAGTGAACCTATATTATCTACTAAAAAGGCAGGTGGTGCTTCATACTTTTGTCCTATTATTTTCACTATGCATTAATGATGTTTTGAGTAGGACTTGCATGGAATTTTACTAAGTATGCTATGCCATGGGAAATCCTAGTAGATGATGCCTTAGTAGAATTTTCCCTAAGTTAAGATCCCTACTACTATCATGCTTAACTTAGCTAGTAGAAAACAAGGGTGGATTATATTCATGCTATGAAATATTTCTAAGTCAATGACTTGTGTTTTGTTTAATAAAACAACTATGTGAATGAATCACCTGGGTGGAATGGTGTGAATGGATTATGTTGAGTGGTTACACAGGGCCCCATATTTATGGCCTACCCTAGTGTATCTCACTTGTGGAAAGCCACCCAGGAACAAATAGATTTGAGATGTCAAATGTTGAGAAGCTTCAAGTGCATCCACATGGCAATATGGGCTCTACCTGGATCATATATGTTGCAATAACTTAGCCAGATGGACAGTTGGTAGTAGGGGGTGATAGGTTTGGGAACGCGTCCATTTTTGTCTAAGGGAAGGCTTCTGAAAGATCTTGTCTCGATGCATGTCGAGTCTTGTGGGTAAAGTGCACCACCTCTCGAGAGAGTAAAATCTAAGTACTTAGCCATGTCCCCGGCAATGGACAATTTGAGCATCAAGACATGGAAGC
Organism: Avena insularis; assembly: GCA_023614405.1. Taxonomy (NCBI): domain Eukaryota; kingdom Viridiplantae; phylum Streptophyta; class Magnoliopsida; order Poales; family Poaceae; genus Avena; species Avena insularis. The sequence continues at coordinate 184,354,015 of CM042687.1, read as the reverse complement.
TATCAAGGATCTCCTCATTCCAATTTCTAAGTTAAAAACTTGTGGTTGAACAAGGGTAAAGGTTAACCAATATTCATTGGTTGTTCCTTGGGTGATTTTGACAAACAAAAACTTAGTGTTTTCAACTTATAAGGAAAACCTATTTTGAGCAAAGCAAGCCTAAGCTCCACTTAGCCAAATGCATATAGATGATAGACTCCACTATACTACCATAGTATCACTTGCCAATACAATTCAAATGTATTGACCCTTGTGGATGTAACTTATTATGTTGCAGGTTTTTTTGATGTTAGTGAAGTGTGTTGATTAGGATTACAAGTCTATAACCAACATGATTGCCTGTGGCACTTTGAAGATGAAGGACTCCATGCTATATAGTTATTTCTGCTGCATTGTAATGAGATAGCCAAATGAGATATGTAAGATGTAATGAATTATTTTATTCCTGGTTATAAAATTGTACTATGACCTTTGTTTCTTGATATTACATCTTAAACTATGGATGCTAGATATTGATCCAGGGACTAGCATTATAAATATAGGGATCTATACCTTACTAAAAGATGGGACCTCTACACATATTATTTGTATTTTTATGACCTACAGATAATTTACTATGATTTATTTACCCCAAATAGGTAATTAATCTATTTAAATTATTGCAGTAAAAGTATACCGTAAAATTTCCATATAATCTCATATTAATATTCTTCATACTTTTCTGAATCCAACAATATATTATTTTCAAATTTTGGACTTATAAATCTTTTTCCATGGATTTTACAAGGTTCAAGCATTTTCTGTCTATTTTAACAATTTCTGAAATCGCAGGGAATATTCTTCATTACGTGGCATAACTGGATTGGTCCATACCCCCTCGTTCGAGTGAAGCTTTCGCGACCACTGTATCTAGATCAGACGACTAGAGTTTGGCGGCTCCCTGCAACCCGCACCGTTCCGATTAGATCGGACGGTGGCTGGTGACGATGGCGAGCTGGCAGCAGCGCCGACGATGGTGGACGGCGGTGCGACGGTGGGCGACGTAGGGAATGATGGTGGTCGGAGTTTCGGAGGTCCCTGGCAGCGTCTAGTTGGTCCACGGGATGTAGGCGACCGCGTGGAGCTCGCTGGTTTCCTTGGCATAGCGACGTGATTCCTCTGGCGACAACGGAGGGTGGCTGGAGCGGTGCGGCTCCGGCGGCACTCCAGCGGCTTCTCCCGGGCATCCTAGGGCTCTGCTGAAGGGAGAAACGGGTCAGGGCGAGGTGGTGCACGAAGGCGATGCGCCTATCGAGGAAAAGAGGGCTGGGAGAGTGCTCGATGGCGTCATGTCCACCTTGCTCTGCAAGCTCCAAGGGCAGCGGCAGCGAGATGGGGGAGGCGCCTAGGGTTCGAATCCAAAAAAAATCAAACGGGAAGAAGGTAGGGGAGTTTATATGGAGGCGCTGTCTTGCGGGAGAGGCAAGGGGATCAACCGAATTGTCCTGGAATTCGTTCGGATCGAGCGCTCGTGCGCGGCTCGGTCTCTGTCGCTGTGGGGAGGAAGAAGGGCTCAGGCCTACCTGTCGGTTACATAGAGGAGGGAGGGGGAGCGATGCTGGGATAGCCTTGGGCCTTTGCTGCTATTGCGCGTTACGCGGGCGACAGAGAAGGCAGGGGAGGGGCACTGGATTGGGCTTGGCCTGGCCGGGTAGGCTTAGGTTTAGTTTTTTTCTCTTTATTCCTTTTATGTTTTCTGTTGTATATTTTGATTTAGAAATCCAAATTGAACCATTTAAATTCCCATAAATTTGTAAAGTCACAATGATCTTTGTAGGATATTAACCTTATCAGTTGGTAAGATCAATATGCTAACACGATAGCGATCATCTCCTAAATAATTAAAATGTGGTGGTCCATACCTACTCAAACTTGGCGAGATATTCATTTATGTCATGTTATTTGTTCTTTTACTTAGCTAACTCTCATATAGATATCAAAAGAATGGACAACTACAAATTTTGAACAAGAAGAGATTATAGAAAAGGTAGACAAGGAATATAAGAACATCTAATAAGTAGGAAATATGATAGTTCTCATAATAGAGGTCTCCTATTGCTAATCCATTTCTAAGGTCACGATCCTACAGTCAACACACAACTCTGATACCATCTTGTAACACCCTCGCCTGATAAGGCTGAGTTCATGTGTATAGTGCCAATCCCTGGATCGGTTCACTGGCACACACAGTACAAAATGATACCAAATATAATTGTGCATCATAAATATAATGAATATGATCCAGAATTTACATTATATTACAGCGGAAAGCAATTACAAGGTAGATCTCCATCCTTCAAATGTGCCACAGGTGAACAATTGTTGAGTGGAGTCTCGCGACCTATGAACGATCACTCGGAAATGATATGACCTGCAACATGAAACATAGCAGCCCCAAAGGGTCAATACATGAAATGTATGGCAAGTAGTCTAAAGTGGTTAACAACAGATCTATCAACTACATGCTTATTTGGCCAAGTGGAGTTCAGGCTCATTTGCATAAAGCAATAGTTTTATCCTATCTTTTGTAACAAAGTACTTTTCCAATACGATAAATAGGACACTCTGGTTCACTCCCAGGTGCTCCTACCCATTTAAGTTCACCCAATAAGTTTTAAGTAATTGAGAAAAAAGGATGAGTGAGAAATGTCATAGCATCGGTATCATGTCGCTCAAATTGTCCATAACCGGGGACACGACTAAGTACTTAGTTTATACATCCTGCAGGGGTTAGTACACTTTACCCATGTGACTTGGCCAGCCCAGCTTGTACCACCACTCTCATATTGGGTGATGATAGGGAGAAGTCCAAGAAGGGACCGTTCAGGAAGAGCTTCCCAAATCCATCCACGCACCATACCGACCTACACTATTCTACATCTCTGGCTACGTAGGGTTCGAGTCGCCATAACCTACTAAGTCCAGCCAACCGCCCATTTCATTATTGACACATGGTTATACACGTAAGCTACCAAATAAAGAAGCCAATCCTTTCTCAGTACCCTGGGCGGCATTCCCCACCATAAATACACACTCGATGACCCAATCAATGCCATTCCGCCCAGGTGGTTCATTAAAACATATTGTTTGTCATTTAGCAAAACATAAGCCTTTCAAAACATATAACTTTTCATGATGTGATTCCCTTCCTCGACTAAATAGCATAGCTAAGCAATCTACCAATACGATGGCTCATAAATAAGGAATACTAGGGAATAATATGGGACATATCATAGCATATACACATCAATTCCTACAGATGCAATTCTACAAAACATCTACAATGCATAGGAAAACAGTAGGACATTTATGACGAAGATAGCACCACTTGCCTTTGTTGTAGATGCAGTCAATTAGATAATCCTCACAATCCTCATAGATATAATAGTTGCACCCGTCATAATCGCAATACTTGCAATCATAGTAGTTGCACTCACAGTAGTTGCACTCCTCGCAATCTAACGTTTGAAGCAAACACAACAACACAACATTCAAAACATTGTAATCATGCAACACTACAATAAAACAATGATGAGCAAATGCATGCATGATGATTTAATAAGTCACAATGGTTGTATTTAGTTCTCTGAACATTATTAGATCACATGATGCATGTGGAAAGTCATTTAATGCACTAAATCTTTTATTACTAAAGTTATATCGATTTAATATGGTTTATCTCACTTTAATTGAACTACTGATGTTTCTGTAATATTAAATTTCAAATTAAATGCTACTGGATAGGTAAATCAATTTAGAGACAGTAGCAATTTGGATTACCTAAAAAGGAGTTATAGATATTTTCTTATGATTAAAACACTATTGCAATGAGTTTATAGTTTTCTGCATGCATTTCTATTTTAACAGTACCAAATAATTTGGTACGCAATTTCTATGGATTGATATTACCAATACAAAACATTACCAATTGGTTTCACTAATTTTGGAGTTCTAGTTAATTTTCTGGGATTTAAATACTAGTTAGAAGGGTTTAAATCATTTAAATTATTTCCTTCTATAAAATTATATCTAAGGCCAGATACTTGTTCTACATGATACAAGGATTCCGTAGACATATTATTTGTATTTTTATGAGCTACAGATAATTTACTATGATTTATTTACCCCAAATAGGTAATTAATCTATTTAAATTACTGCAGTAAAAGTATATCGTAAAATTTCCATATAATCTCATATTAATATTCTTCATACTTTTCTGAATCCAACAATATATTATTTTCAAATTTTGGACTTACAAATCTTTTTCCATGGATTTTACAAGGTTCAAGCATTTTCTGTCTATTTTAACAATTTCTGAAATCACAGGGAATATTCTTCATTACATGGCGTAACTGGATTGGGCCATACCCCTTCGTTCGAGTGAAGCTTTCGCGACCACTACATCTGGATCAGACGACTAGAGTCTGGCGGCTCGGGACAGCTCGGCTTGAGTCTCGGCTGGGCTTGAGTTGCAGCTGTGGGTCGGCTCTCTGCAATCCGCACCATTCCGATTAGATCGGACGGTGGCTGGTGACGATGGCAAGCTGGCAGCAGCGCCGACGATGGTGTACGGTGGTGTGACGGTGGGCGGCATAGGGAATGATGGTGGCCGAAGTTTCGGAGGTCCCTAGCAGCGTCTAGTTGGTCCACGGGATGCAGGCGACCGCGTGGAGCTCGCTGGTTTCCTTGGCACATCGACGTGATTCCTCTGGTGACGACGGAGGGCGGCTGGAGCGGTGCGGCTCCGGCGGCACTCCGGCGGCTTCTCCCAGGCATCCTAGGGCTCTGCTGGAGGGGGAAACGGGTCAGGGTGAGGTGGTGCACAGAGGCGATGAGCCTAGCGAGGAAAAGAGGGCCGGGAGAGTGCTCGATGGCGTCATGTCCACCTTGCTCTGCAAGCTCCAAGGGCAATAACGGCGAGATGGGGGAGGCGCCAAGGGTTCGAATCCATAAAATATCGAACGGGAAGAAGGTAGGGGAGTTTATATGGAGGCGCTGTCTTGCGGGAGAGGCAAGGGGATCAACCGAATTTTCGGGGAATTCGTTCGGATCGAGCGCTCGTGCGCGGCTCGGCCTCCGTCGCTGTGGGGAGGAAGAAGGGCCCACGCCCACCTGTCGGTTATAGAGAGGAGGGAGGGGGAGAGATGATGGGCTAGCCTTGGGCCTTTGCTGCTATTGCACGCTGCGCGGGCGACAGAGAAGGCAGGGGAGGGGCACTGTCTTGGGCTGGGCCTGGCCGGGTAGGATTAGGTTTAGTTTTTTTCTCTTTATTCTTTTTCTGTTTTCTTTTGTATATTTTGATTTAGAACTCCAAATTGAACCATTTAAATTCCCATAAATTTGTAAAGTCACAATGATCTTTGTAGGATATTAACTATATTATTTATTGTCCATTTCTAATTTACCAACCATTATGTGTGTAGTTTAGACAATAGAACATCATTATTATTTCTTATATTAAACATACCTTTTGCATTTTAGCTCCAAATTGACTCAAATAAATTTCTATGGTTTTCTAGAATTGTCCTCTTTCAATATAAACCATTTGTGAATACTTTTGATCAATTTTACTATGGAAAAAGCCATAGCTCTAAGGTTGTACTTAGAATTGGGAAAATCCCATTTAGAGTTTTAGGTATTCCTTTTGGGATGATAGAATTTATTTCCTTGGGGGTTTAATGCAATGGTGTTCATGCATGCTTCTTGATTTTGAATTTTTAAATCTTGCACATCAATTCTACAATCTAGAATCAATTCATACCCCTTTTGCCTATATGGCTACTTAGGTCATAGCAAAAGAATATAAGGTTTTGAAATCAAGGTTGAGAGGATTTTCAATTTAAAAAGTTTATTTTCTTTGAGAAATATCAACGAAGTCAAACAATCAATCAAGCTTATTTTATTTATTTCACATTCCAAAATTAGGAAATTTTTGGGATGTGACACGTACCCATGAGGAAATCTCACTGCTCTAATGAATTCACGAATCTAATCTTTTCTTCTTTAGTCATTGTATACCATGCTTCTAGCACCTTCAAAAGGTTGTAGGTGAAAATATTCTCTTATTCCCATGTCTTCCAAATCGAGCCTAGAGTTGACCGTATCCTTTGTCTTCCCATCAATGTTTATAAATGTGCCAAGCAGATTGTCACATATATTCTTCTCGATGTGCATCACATCAAGATTATGCCTCAGCTTCAAATCAGCCCAGTACGGGAGGTCCCACAAAATGGACCTCCGGCTCTAGCATTGCCGATCCTCACATTTTCTTTTTTTCTCAAGCTTTCCTGGTCTCACATGCTTCACCTTGTCAAGTTGCTCCAGCAGTTCTTCTTTAGTGAATTCATCCGGCTTGTCGCGAGTTTCAGCCTCGTCGTTAAAGTCTTTACTTCTTTGCCAACGATGGTTACGAAGAAGAAAGCGGCGGCTCCCACTGAAGCATATCTTATTCCTTATTTTCTTCGAGCAAGGATCCTTGTCAAACCTCACGCATGTTTGATAACCCGCCGTGATCTTCCCTGACAAGGCGTGCAGCGCTGGGAAATCATGGATACACCAGATGATCGCATCACGTAGATCGAATTTGTCGGGACTCAGGGCATCATAGGTGCGTACACCTTTCCACAGCAGGAGGAGCTCTTCGACGAGGGGCTCCATAAAGACGTCAAAATCCTTCCCTAGAGAATCTGGACCTGGGATCAACAACGCCATCATGAGGTTGGACTGGCCCATACATGCCCATGGCGGCAAGTTGTACGACACCACAAACATAGGCCACATGCTATATGAGTTGTTCATGTTTCCAAAAGGATTAAAACCGTCTGCAGCGATGCCTAGTCTTATATTCCTTGCATCAAAGACAAATTTTTTATATTTCTTGTCAAAATATTTCCATGCCTCTCTGTCAGCTGGATGGCTAAGCTCATTCTCCATAGGTTGCCGCCTTAGCTTGTGCCACTGGACCTCCTCTGATTGTTCTTTCGAAATGAACATTCTTTGCAACCTTGGAATCAAAGGGAAGTGCCTCAAGACCTTCTCTGGCATCTGCCTCCTCCCATCAGCATCTTTCGACCTAGAAGCACTGCACTTTGGACAATTTTCAAGTTTGGCAAGGGCGCGCAAGCTGGGACTCGAACCCACGACCACATGATTGTGTCGAATGCACCGAACCGCTAGGACAAGGACCTGTTGTTGTCTGAGTACTAGCACTACATCTATATATAAGTTTATTGTTTCTCTAACTTATCAAAGAGCCACTCGAATCGGGACTTGGCAGAATTTCCCCCGAGCGGCTAGAGCCTAGAGAGCTGGGGTGGCGGCGGCGACCAGCTAGGGTTGGGGCGGCGGCCGCGAGCTATCCGACGGGAAGCCGCGGGGGCGGGTTCTTTCCTCCTTGGTGGATTAGTGGTGGAGCATCTTCTAGGTGGGACGAGCGTATCGGGCGCATCCAAGGGGATCAGCAAAGGAGAATCTGTGGCGCGGCGCAGCGAATCGAATCGAAGCAGCCGAGGCCGGCAGCCATGTTGAGTTGGTTAAGGTGATTCCAAGGAGGGGTGGTCGTGCTAGGAGGTGTAGGCAAGCGCACTTTGGCATATTTTTAGATGGTTAGTGATTCCCTCTGCTATTGTTGCGTCGGGGCTGGCATTTTTAGCTCAAAGAAAAATCAACTGCAGTTCTCCTATAAGTCACATTGGTGCTAATATGGTAGTCACTACGTTGCTGGTAATACTATGCATAGCAGTCACGGATTTGCTCATAGTGTTTAGTTAATCTTCCATGAGATAAGTTTCTGTGTTTATAGTAGACATCAGGTGACTGCTGTTAAAACTCCATCGGATACTTGCATAATGAACCTGATGTCTACTATAAACACAGAAACTTATCTCATGGAAGATTAACTAAGGCCTTTTAGAGCAATATATTTCACAGTGGTATTACAAGAACTGTTATTTTGTGCATATATTTCACATGAACTGGTATTTTGTGCATATATTTCACAGTAAATATTCTTGGAACAAACAGACAAATCTAAGTAAATATTTCAGCATATATATACCAAAAGATTAGGTAGTAAGGTAGAAACAGACCACCAACAGACCACTTGTGCTCAAACTAGGTAGCAAGGTAGCAACAGTCCACCAACATACCACTTCTGCTCAAACTAGGTAGCAAGGTACTTAAGCTCAACATGATCTGACTAGCATAATTACAAGACCGCCAAAAGATCATGCAGGTTAACAAGTCTGACCATACTATCTACTAACTTAGAAGCTCAACTAGAGCTGATTACATGAATTCCTCAACAATCAACTCCAGACGACCCCTTTTGGGGTTGTGGCGGAACCGAAACATGAAGATATCACCGACTTGCATATTGGTCGCTACCACCACTTCTTTTCAGCGGGTTGTCATCTGGGCACCTTTTCCCTTTGATTTGCTCATGATTACTCTGACTCTAGCTTCCATACTATAATTCTGCATAAAGAGCTTCACTTTTGTTGGTAACTTAAGATGCTTCCTATGTTTGCAAGGGTATACTTCCTTGAGAAGTACTGCATAGAAGTTAAATTGGTCAAGATTAGTCAAATTTGATGAATTACAAACTGGTTCACCAAAGCAAGGTAACAAAACTGTACATAATTGAGATTATAGAAATTTTTACCATTTTTTCCTTTGGTATCATCGGTGTGTCATTCCTTGATAGGGCATACGTAAACATGTATAGTTGGCCTCTTCCTAGCAACTTCCTTTAGATAGCTAACTTCTGCAGAATTGAGAGCCACATGGTTTCCGTACACGAAGAACTTGTCATAGGAGCAAGAACCCGATTTATTTGGACCTACATGTACCACCATGAAAATAAGCTACAAGAAAAATGAAAAAGAGGAAGCCTGTGATGGGCTGCATGGTAAAACATGATTTACATATTACCTCGAATCGCCACAATGCGATTAGCTGCAGCTTGCCTCGCAGCAGATTCCCTAGCAGTAGCTTTCCTGACACGACGCCTAGCAGCAGCAGCTTCCCTGACATGGCGCCTAGCAGCACGCTTCCTAGCTTCCATCACAAGGACAACTTCATCATCCAAACTGATATCGATGAGCTCGTCATTTGTGTCCATGGTCACCTAATAAAGTACAAACAGTTATCACAAACATATACAAGGGTCACAAACATACTAAGAGTCCAGAATTGAACATAAAGATCACAAACATATAGAGTTCAGAATTAAACACAAAGCTGTTAGTTAGCATACAATCAACTAACATACTACGAGTCTATAAAGTGTACTGTTAAGATGAACATGAGCAACAAGTTGTGCCAACAAACATATACAGCAAGCGGAACAGGAGCAACAAGTTATCACAAACATATACCAATAAGTTGTGCCAACAAACAAAATTGCACCGTTAAGATGAACAGGAGCAGAAGTGATGCATCCCAACGCTTCCCCTCCACTCCGTTTGATCATCCCTGCTCCACCTACCCTAGGTGTCCCGACCCATCCCCTCCATCTCGGTCTTATCCTCCCTGCTCCACCTATCCTAGGCACCACCTCCCCTGCATCCCCTTCTCCCAACTCCACCTATCTTTAGATGCTTTTGAACAGATCACTCTCCTGATACCTGCCCTATTATTCCTCTTCGCACTTGTAACATGCGGCAGGAGTTTGTAATTTATAATGTAAACTGTTGTTAAGCATTGTTAATGAAAGTAGGTGCCTAGAGCACCTAAATCTTTTCAAAACTAATTTACTCACCCCCTATATCAATGAATTTACTCTCCCCTATATCAACAATGAGGCTGGTCACTTCATTGACAGTCCACATGTCTAAACCATGCTACAAAGAGGCCCATTCTCTCTGTTGGAAGTGAGACCCAAACGAGAAGATCAGAGTTTTGACAGGTAGAATAGTAGATCGAAAATATACATAAGAACAAGACTTGAAAATTTCAACCACAGAAAGGAAGTGTCAATTTTTAGAAAGATATCTCAAACTTTTAATGCCATTTTGCATGGAAATTAGGAGATATTATTGGTTTTTTTATTATAATGATTGATTTGTAACCGTGCAAGGCACCATAGCCGAAACTTGGTTGTCACCTAAAAACGAAGGTGTTCTCGAAATTTAATTATTAGGGGGTCGGGAACTGCCGTTTCGGTGAAATCGGGTTGGATCTTGTCCCAACTTGTGCCCAAACATGGTTTGGAATTATCCTATGACCCAACCAAGCACAAACCAAGAGAAAAATCTATCGGGCTACCCTTGTCAGAGAAGAACATCTAGGGGGTAGACGATCCGGGGCCCACAAATTAGGGTTTCATTAGAAGAAGCTCTTCGGAGCATCGGAATACCTCCAAACCTTGCAATGGACCCTAGCATGTGTATTAAAGTGCGGTGGAATGCTAAAATGTCCAAAACATGGTACCCAAGTGTCACCCCCTTTGTAGACATGCGCTATATCACCTAAAAACGAAGGTGTTCTTGAATTTAATTGTTAGGGGGCCGGGAACTCCCCGTTTCGGTGAACCCAGGTTGGATCTTGTCACAACTCGTGCCCAAACATGGTTTGGAATTATCCTATAACCCAACTAAGCAAAAACCAAGAGAAACATCCACCAGGCTACCCCTTTCATAAGAACATCTAGGGGGTAGACGATTTGGGGCCCACAGATCAGGGTTTCATAGGAAGAAGCGCCTCAGAGCATCGGAATACCTCCAAACCCTTGCAATGGACCCTATCATGTGTATGAAAGTGTGGTGAAATGCTGAAATGTCCAAAACCTGGTACCCAAGTGTCACCCCTTCGTAGACATGCGCTATCACCTAAAAACGAAGATCCTGGAATTTAACTGTTAGGGGACCGGGAAGTCCCTGTTTCGGTGAAACTGGGTTGGATCTTGTCACAACTTGTGCCCAAACATGGTTTGGATTTATCATATGACCCAACCAAGCATGAACCAATATAAAAGTCCACTGGGCTACCTCTGTCCGAAGAACATCTAGGGGGTAGACGATCTGGGCCCACGGATCAGGGTTTTGTAGGAAGAAGCGCTTCAAGATATCGAAATACCTCCAAACCTTGCAATGGACCCCTAACATGTGTATTAGAGTGTGGTGGAATGCTGAAATGTCCAAAACCTGGTACCCAAGTGTCACCCTCTTTGCAGACATGCGCTATCACCTAAAAACGAAGATGTTCTGGAATTTAATTGTTAGAGGGGAACTCCCCGTTTCGGTGAAACCAGGTTGCATCTTGTCACAACTTGTGCCCAAACATGGTTTGGAATTATCATATAACCCAACCAAGCACAAACCAAGATAAAACTCCACTGTTCTACCCCTTTCATAAGAACATATAGGGGGTAGATGATCCAGGGCCCATAGATTAGGGTTTCGTAGGAGGAATCGCTTCGGAGCATAAGAATACATCCAATCCTTTGTAATGGACCCTATCATGTGTATTAAAGTGTGATGGAATATTGAAAATGTCCAAAACCTGGTTCACAAGTGTCACCCTCTTTGTAGACATGCACTAGTACCTAAAAACAAAGGTGTTCTGGAATTTAATTGTTAAGGGGCAAGGAACTCCCTATTTCGGTGAAACTGCATTGGATCTTGTCACAACTTGTGCCCAAACATGGTTTGGAATTATACTATGACCCAACCAAGCACGAACCAATAGAAAAGTCCACCGGGATACCCCTGTCAGAAGAACATCTAGGAGGGTAGACGATCCGGGCCCACGGATCAGGGTTTCGTAGGAAGAAGCTCTTTGGAATACCTCCAAAACCATGCAATGGAACCTAGCATGTGTTTTAAAGTGTGGTGGAATGTTGAAATGTCCAAAACCTAGTTCCGAAGTGTGACCCCTTCGTAGACATGCGATGTCACCTAAAAACGAAGGTGTTCTCGAAATTTAATTATTAGGGGGTCGGGAACTCCCCGTTTCGGTGAAACCGGGTTGGATCTTGTCACAAATTGTGCCCAAACATGGTTTGGAATTATCCTATGACCCAACCAAGCACAAACCAAGAGGAAAATCCACCAAGCTACCCCTGTCAGAGAAGAACATCTAGGGGCTAGACGACCCGGGGCCCACAAATCAGGTTTTCGTTAGAAGAAGCTCTTCGGAGCATCGGAATACCTCCAAACCCTGCAATGGACCCTAGAATGTGTATTAAAGTGCGATGGAATGCTGACATGTCCAAAACCTGGTAACCAAGTGTCACCCCCCATCGTAGACATGCGCTATATCACCTAAAAACAAAGATCCTGGAATTTAATTGTTAAGGGGGAACTCTCCATTTTGGTGAAACCGGGTTGGATCTTGTCACAACTTGAATAACATGCCCTAACTCTAAAAATGATTTTTTAGGAAAACTCATGAGCAATATACAAAGCATGCCTCTAATTAAAATTTGGTAGAGCTACAACCGAATCAGCGGAAACTTGTCTACTTCATGAGAAGTGCCTAGGAAGATTGTAGTTGCAAACAATTGTTAAATTTTACATAAAAGGTGGTCTAATATTTTATAAAAATGAGATGATGCAACTTCACAACATTTTACTTGTACTTTCTCTCAAAAAAATATTTTTTTTGTACTCCTGATACTAGGGCACATAAAATGATCGGAGCTTCCAAATGCCCAAAATTTTCCCGCTTCACCAAATTTCCCTCCACTTCACCAAAATTTCCCGCTGAAAACTCCTGCCTGATCTCCCACCTCGACAACACAATGCCACAAACGCCCACCAAAAGAGAAAAAGACAAGGGAAATTCAGACAAACCACACGAAGAGACGACCATCCACCCAAATCCCTCAGATCCCCATCCATTCGACCCCCACTTATCCATTACCCTCCCCCTCCTTCTCCGTTCCCCATCCACCACCACCCGAGAAGACGACGACCAGGCGTGCGCTCGAGAAGACGACGGCGAGGCATGCGCTCGCGAAGCCGATGGCCAGGCGTGTGCTCGTGAAGGCGATGACCACACGCGTGCTCGGGAAGACGATGGCCACACGCGTGCCGATGACGGACACATGCGGGTATCTGCGGCCTACGACGGCCACCGATCTATTCAGGCGAGTTCGTCTGCTATTCTCCTCAGATCCTCATATTCTACGTCATGCCATGACTAGGGTTATGCCGTTAGGATTTCGTTCCATGCCTAGGGTTAGGGTTTCTTACCATGCCTAGGGTTCGGGTTAGGGTTTCTTTCCATGCCTATTGTTCATGCCGGTAGGGTTTCATTGCCATGTGATTTAGGGGGTTTCATTGTTATGGGATTTAGGGGTCCATTTTCTGAAAGGAACAAGCCTAGGGTTCATGCTGTTAGACTTTTTTAAAGGAACATGCTGTTGTATTATATTATAGAGGCATGCTAACTAAATTCATGTGAAGCTAGAGTGTGCTGATATATGTGGAGCTAGAGTGTATCTAGGGCGTGTAGCTGGAATTTTTTTGGAAACATAGCTTTCATACATTTAATTTCCTGAAATAGAGCTTTCATACATTTGTTTTTTCTGAAATAGAGCTTTCATACATTTGTTTTTTTGGAACATGATAGAAAGAAGAGAGGTGAATTGGAGCAAGAAAAAATCAAACCGGTGCTCGCCAACACAACAATACCGAACAACTGAACAGGGTATGTTGCAACTATTGCTTGCTTGCTGCTTGCTTGTTTGCTTGCTTTGGTATAAGCAACAATAGTAGTAGTATAGTTACTTGGTTGCTATAACATAGTGGTAAAGTTACTACTCATGCTGATTGCTTGCTGTTTCCTTGCCGTTTGCTTGCTTGCTTTGGCATAAGCAACAATAGTAGTAGTATATTTACTTACTTGCTTGATGTAACGTAGAAGTTACTGCTCATGACAGTAGTAGTAGTATAGTTGCTTTCTTGCTTGCTGTAACAACTGGAGATGTTTCCTACATTATAGTTACTTGCTTGCTTGCTGTAACAACTGGAGATGTTTCCTACATTATAGTTACTTGCTTGCTTGCTAATGACATCCTAAATTATTTATTCTGCTGTTCTTGGTTTGACATAAGCAACAATAGTTACTGCTATAACATAGCAGCATCCAGATAAAATTACATACTAGTTTATTTGTTTAGTTATTGCTGCCCAATCAGGAAAGGCATAAGCAACAATAGAAAAATTTGAACAATGTGTATTGACCATGCTGATTCTAATTTATCTATGGTGTATCTAACTCTCGTCCACTCTTTTTTGCGAGATATTAGTGCAATTGGACATCATCAAACTAACTAGCAAGGACCAACAACACCGACATCATCCATGACAAGTATGACTAAGAAGACACAGTTGGTTGGTATGGAACTTTCACTTACACTGTTAGTTTATTTATGAATGTGTCTTTGTGTTTCTGTGTTTGTATGAAGCATGACAAGAATTTTTACCCATGTTCTATTTTCAATCTGGTATTTGATGTGCATTGACATAATATGAATAACCCTGTTATATTCTGATTGTCCTGTTAGTCTACTAGGAGTAAATAGAAATATAAACTGATAACATACTTATAGCTATTTGAGTTGTAATGCTTGTCAATGCATTTCAAGCATACATCTAATAGTATATTTTTTCTATCCATTTAAAGAAGCGCCGCTCACTGAAATTGAGAAGCTTAGGGCTAAAACAATGATGCGGAACAACCGCATATTCCAGTTACTTGGCATGAATGCACTAGTGTCGATGATTAGAAATTCAAATGATGGTCTAACACTTAGTGGAATTACCAGTGTGGCCTCAACATCTAAGATATCACATGGCAAAAGCTCAGAATACGATCCTCAAGATGATGAAGTCATTGATGAAGAGGAGGTCAATGACAATGTTGTGGAGAAGAATGTCAAGGTGCAAACTTTAACCTTGTTTGTAGGGGGGTTACTTTGTTTGCTTTTGTGATTTATTGTTTTCCTTTATTTATGTGCTCACATAATATGTTTACTTGTGATCTAATGCCATTCTATTTGCTGCTCATACAAGGCCCACAAGTTTTCTAGGAGGAAGAAGAGTGCTGTGAAGAAGCCTAGGAAGAGACGAGAAGCATCTAGTGCAATGGCTCCGGGTAGGGTGTTCGCGATAGCTCCAGGAGCATCAAAGAGCATTTTGGAAGCTGATGTACCTGCTCCTGCTAGAGTGTCTAGGCAGAAAGGAAAGGAGACTCATGTGCAGAGGTCACCACGCCTTGATGATGGGTTTCAGTCCACTGATGAAGGAAGTTTTGTCTGCATGGACCTCAACCCTGCGGCCAGGAATTAGCGTTTCGACTCTGCTGCCATTTGTGAAGAAGCTGAAGAACTTGAGCAGGATGACCAATGCAAGCTTATATACTGCTGCTCTTTTACTAGTTCATTTCCTAAATGTATGCAATGCATGTATGCCTACCTATTTGGCAGAACCATCCCTTGATTTGTACTTGTTATTAATGTGGTTAATTTCATTTTCAGAGATAATCACTGTGGCCAAGCGTACCAAAAGAAAGGATCCAGTGCTTGTGTCCATGGATGAAGCAAGATCTGCCTACATGGACCTCTGCCCTGTCATCACGGATCAGTGACTCCGCTCAGCTATTATTTCTGAAGAACCTGAGCAGGCAATGTGTGATCAAGGCAAGCTCGCCACCTCTGTTTTTTCTAATTCATTTCCTAATTGGAAGCAATGCATCTATTGAACCATTCTTTCATTTGTACTTATTAATGAGGTTGATTTCATTTTCAGAGATAATTGCTGTGGCCAGGCGTAACAAAAGAAAGGGTGCAGGGCTCGAAAGGATGACCAAGGCGCTAGGTACCAAGGTGAAAATACACATTTCCGAAGGGATGAAGCATCCACAGGATCCTGTGCAGGCTGTAAAGCTTGCCTCTGAGTGTGGAGATAGCGCAAGAACCCATTCTCCGGTGCTTCCACATTTCAAGGACTACAAAAGGACGAGAACCTTGTGGAGAACTTCATTGGGAAAGTTGCTGTAAGTTAATTCTCTCATAGCTGGGTGTGTTTCTTTCTCATCGTAACACCTGCCATTTGACTGCTAACCATGTCCTTGCCTTGTTTGTTCTCTTGGCAGGTAAACTTTATGATATACACCAACTCGGAGATCATTAAGAGTGCATGCACTGATATGCTGCAGAAGGTATCAAAGAACAGACACCACAAAATCAAGAAGTTATTCTTTGATGACGTACCAGCAAATCAAGTTAGCATCAAGTCTCCGGTTAAAGGCCTATCGGATGATGAATGGCAAGGTCTGGTTGCGTTGTGGTCTACCCCAAGACACAAGGTATTGTTGTGTTTGTGCCCATGGTCTTTTCTACATGTATTGGCTATGCTGGGTGCTCTTTCTTGTGCTAGCTGGTTGGGTGCTTAGTATTTTTTGCAGCAAACTTGTGAGTCAAACAAGGCCAACTGAGAAAAGGTCAAGTTCCAGCAGAAAACTGGTTCAAGGTCGTACATCACGCATATATTTGCCACTATAAGACTTGATTTTATTTACGCCCACATAACTATTGTCTCGAAAGCTTTTGCTTTGGTTCTAATTCTTGTTGAATAACATTTCAGAGGGAGGAATGCTAGGGTGAAGAGCTGACTGCCATTGATCTGTTCAAAAGCACACACAACAGCAAGAAAAACGGATTTTCGGAGCAAGCGAAGGAGGCTATTGTAAGTAAATTTGTGAATGCTCTTGTGACTTGTTTCTTGCTCCTATTATCATTCAATAGTACTGCTAGTTCTGTAGTTGTTCACTTGTGCTTTAGATGATTGTTGGAGTCCTAAAAATCTATTCTACCAATAATGTGCAATTCTCCATGTACCAGGTCCAGATGGAAAATATGAAGGCTGCACCTCTACAAGACGATGAGCAACCCAAGTCTGATGTTGAGGTTGTTGCTACAGTGCTTTCATCGACAGATTGCAAGTCAAGTAGTTTCTTGACGAATTTTGGGATCAAGTCATCTATAAACAAGGCCAGCAAATCCAATGCTACCATAGCTGCACATGTACGTGACTTAGAAGACAAGATGGATAGATCTCGAGAGGAAGTGTCCATGCCCAAGAAGAGGTCGGAGGACTTTGAAGCTACACAAGTTTCACACGACAAAGAGTTCGAGCTGTTGCGCAAAAAGACAGAAGAAAATGAAGCGAGGTATGCTCACTTGATGGCACTGCTTGGTGGTAAAGGATCTGGGAACTGTTGATGCAGCTGTGTTGGTAAAGCATCTGGGAACTAGTAGTTCTGGGAACTAGCTGTGTTACTAGACTAGTTCTGGGAACTATTCCTTCTGTATCTTTGTGAACTATGGTTGATGAATGGATGTGAACTTGTGAACCCGACTTGCTGCAGCAAGTCTGTTTATGAACCTGAACTTGTTTGCTATTTGTTTGTAACTTGATGGATCAAGTATGTTTGTGACTTGAAAATCTGTTTGCTATATTTTTGTATTTCTGTGTATCCTTGTTATTGTTGTTTGATTATTTTATTTGCTGTCTATCTATCCTGGGTCGTATTTGGTAGTTTGGCTATGATGCCTTGGGCCAAACATTTCCAAACTGGGCTGAAATTTTTGTTGATATTTGGAACTAGTTGGGCTGCAAAAAGGCCATAACCGAAAACAAATATGGGGCATATTGGGGAAACGAAAATTTAAAACCGGCATGAAATTTAAGTGTAAAAGGCCAAATGACCCAAAAAGAAATGAATTGCTAAAAGGCCAAGAGCAAAAAGTAAATGAATTGCTAAAGGGCCAAGGTCCAAAAGGAAATGAATTGCTAAAAGCCCAAGGCCAACAATAAAGTGGAAAGTACAAGAAATTAAAAAGGCTAAACTGTTGGGCTTTGGCCCATTTAGTGGACTAGTGTTTACAGATATAATCATGAAAATATGCTGAATTGTGGGGCTTGGCCCATATAAAACACCTATCTGGACTGGGCTAAATCTAATCCACGACCTTTCAAATTGGTCACAAATTTGCCACGTAGGATGGGCCACGTAGGATCCTACATGGACATGGTAGACAGTCTGTGACCAATACAGTTGGTCATAGAATCCGTGACCATCTATATTGGTAGATATCTATGACCAATTTAGAGAAAAGGTCGTGGTGTTTAACTAGTGATGCTCAGCTTTGGACCATCTGTATTTGGTCACAAAAGGTCATAAATTTAAAACTATGACCTTTTAGTGACCAATATGGAGGGTCATGTATCACTAGATTTCTTGTAGTGGTAAGTCCTGTGTTAGATGTTGTCTCCCTGACTCCCTCCCTCTTTTATGTATTCCGCTCTGGGGTTTTTTCTGGAAGTAGTGGATATTGGTTTAAACTACTAGTATTGGGAACATAAAAGCTATTTAATCACAAACTAGCGATCCGAATAGGATGAAACTTTCACAGGATTCAAACCTAGGCACCTATGATTTACTGAATTTTTGTCAAATTTTTTCGAATTGTTTTACTATGTAGTTTAAAATCTGAGCTATTTTCATAACTTGACTCTAATATGGAATGTGGATCTTGGGGCAAGTCACTGTGAGACCTGGGTTCACCAAGTCACTGATGCTGCGTCCGTTTTTCTCCCCTTCTTTATGATAAAACGAGAAAATTTAGGTTGGGGCCTTTCTGTCCTCTCCGGTGACCGCTGAAAAAGTTCTCCATTCCCTTTACCCTGTTCCGACATGGTGAAGCATTTTGGTGCTTTTGTACTATTTTAGTTGATTCCTTGTGCTGTTTAGGTATTTTGTTGACACACTCTGCTATTTAGGTAGTTTTTTTTGGACACGTGCAGTTTATGAAATTTCGATGATAAATTTTTCTGTCAAATTATATGATGCATTGTGGTGTTTACATAATTCTTTTTTAGGGTTGTGCATTGTGCCTTTTGTAGTTTACTTGATTCTGATGATGCACTTGTGCTATTTGCATCATCCTACCAGCTTTAGTGGAAGAACATATGCAACAATCAACAACTTTCCAAGCGATGTAGTCGGTCAGATTCTTGTCAGGCTTCCTCCGCACCCATCCTACATACTAAGGGCATCAGACGCCCAAAAATATTGGATGGACTTCATGGGAAGCAACGATTTCAAAAAGCTAAACCTGTCACACAACAGAGGAATGCTGTTACTTGGATTTTTCATCAACAGCTCCGAGGATGCTTGATTCATAACAGATCATAATCTTGACCAAGCCATCTTCTAGAAGCTGAATAACCTAGTGAAAGTACATAAAGCCTTCAAACAATATGTACTCGGATGTATTAATGGTAGGGTTCTACTTCATTGTCCGCAAGGGTCTAACATGATAATGGCCTGGGATCCAATCAGTGGAAGTGAAACAGTGATACCAGAACCACCAATTTTGCAGAAACGTGAGTATGACAGCGGGAAAATTCTATGTTCAAGAAACCTTGGGCAATTTTCTTCATACTGTTGCAACAATTTCTAGGTTGTTTGGATAGTAACCAATGGTAACCAAGAACTGGTCCATAGGTACTCATCAGAGTTTGGAAAATGGGAGGACTGGATTGAACGTGTTGAGATGCTGGCTAAGACTGATCATAGGCCGACAACTCTCATAGGGGGTGATGACCCACAAGTATAGGGGATCGCAACAGCCTTCAAGGGTAGTATTACCCAATTTATTGATTCGACACAAGGGGAGACAAAGAATACTTATAAGCCTTAACAACTGAGTTATCAATTCAGCTGCACCTGGAAATAGTCTTGCTCACAGTAGTTTATCAGTAACAACAGTTTTGTAGTAGCAATAGCAAAGTAACAGCAGCAGTAAAACAAAGGCAGTAGTAACAATAGTAGCAAACAGTAGGATATGAGTGTGCTAGGCATAAGTATGGATGGACGGGCGTTGCATGGACAAGTCTATTCATATAACTTCAAGATCTAGGGCATTTGCAGCTAAATAAGATAAAGCATCCAAGTACTAAACAATAATAGGAATGTGTTCCATACATAGTCATACGTGCTCGTAATGAGAACTTGCACAACATATTTTGTCCCGCCAACCCGTTACAGCGGGGCCTCAGGGAATCTACTGGAAATTAATGTACTCCTTTTAATAGAGTACCAAAGCAAAGCATTAACACTTCGTGAACTCACGTGATCCTCATATCACAGCCATCCCCTCCGGCTGTCCCAATTACTGCCACTTCGAGGCCATTGGTTCTGGACAATGATATGTGTACACAACTTGCAGATAAGATCACAAACAATACTATCATCATTAATCAATAATAAGTCTAGATCTGAGATCATGGCACTCGGGCCCTAGTGACAAGCATTAAGCACAACAAGTTGCAACAAAGTCAAATAGCACTAATAGAGATACTAGGCACCATGCCCTAACAATCTTATTCGATTACATGATAGAACTCATCCAATCCTTACCATCCCCATAGCCTACAACTGGGGATTACTGTCAACACCCGGATTTTTAATCACAGATGCCTATTATTCCATACATCACAATCCTAGGATTACCATTTTTGCGGGACATAACAGATTGGATATCACAGTACATCATTCATTGCAAACCATACATAAGGTCTTATACAAATAAGGATCTCATGATCCAGTTCTTAATACAATTCAAGCAGCGGAATAACGTAATAGTAACGATAGCATAGGCGAAGCTCCATCTTTAGGGTCACGGGCAATGCTGACGATGGGAGATGGTCCTAGTTGTCGTAACCTTCCTGATGTCCGTCCTCCTGATACTCCTCTTCATAGTCTGGCCACGGGAATAGCCAGGGACAAAGCCATGAGTACTCTTTAAGTACTCGCAAACTAATACTAACAAGTGAAGTGGTTTTGAATAGGTTATACTAATCTCTAGGGTTGTTTTGCAAAAAGCCAGATTTACCTCTACTAAGTTCAGAAGCAAAGAAAGCTAGTTGAAAGTTTTATAACACCTAAGTGGGAACTTGAATTTTAGGTCACAACTCTGTTGTGGTCTAGTCAAAGTCACAAATCATTTCAAAGTCCTTTTGAAAACATCTGACGATAGAACAATATGGCCACTCCAACTGTCCATAACCGTGGACACGGCTATTAGAATAGTTTGACACTCTATAGAGATTATACACTTTCACCACAACATTCGATACATCCGTCAGGAACAATGCTGAATTCACCATACTCAGTATGCGGATAATTAATCCTAACCTTTTAATTACACGTCCTAGTATAGGCACCTCTCCTGTGAGTTTGGCCTCCCAACCATGACCAACTGGCCGTGCTTACCGCAGTGGACAATCTTCACAAGGTAGCCTCAGCTCAGACCTTGGCCGCAAGGGAACCCATACTAAGGTATATAAATTTCTTGTCAAGCCCTACTCAATTTTTGGGTATTGTGGTTGTACGGTAAAATTGGAATGGTATCGCATCCAGACAACCACCAGTCTTGTAAAGGGCTAAGGCTCATGCCTTAACATTTTCATCATCAAAATCATTTGGTGTTCGGAAACATATGTCAAAACATTTCAGTAGAATGACTCATCATTCTAAGGTTTTCATAACAATTTTTACCAAGTATTCCCATCTAAAGTTGATCAAGTTTTATGCTTAGCACTAGCATCTATAAGTGGCGGTAAATACTAATGAGGGGTGATAAGAAAGTGGGAGTTAGCTAAGTCTAATCTCATGCCTTAGGATGACATCAAGATTATCTAGCTTAGGCCAAATTTTATGCTCTTTATGCTACCTTCAATTATCTTTCTAGAATCTACAAGTCACTAAGTAAATTTTTGATAGAAATCTTTTAATAAAGAAAAATAAAATACTAAGCTTGCAAGTAAAACTAGGATTAGGTATCAAGTGGGTATAATCACATATGCTTAAGGCATATAGTTGGCATAGTAACAAGCAAGTAGTAGCTTGCATAAGTAGGGTATCTTGCAAGTGTTAGCTTGCTAAGTCAACTGGTAGTATTAGGCTTGCTAAGATATTAGTATAATCTTGCCTTGTGTAGAGCAGTGGTTGAAGTTCTCCTCAGCTTCTTCCTTGTAGTATCCTCCTTCCTCCTCGTATCCTTGGTCGGAACTAGCATCTATAAATAAATATGAGGTACACAATCACCAAACAATACTAAACTATTTCTAATCATCACACAAAGGTTCACACTAGATGATCTAGCATCATCACTAACATTACAAGGATTAAATCACTCGTATCATTTATTTTATTTAAGAAAAGTAATTTCTACTCATTGAAAAACTACTTAAGATTTAATATTTCCCAACTAAAACATGGGATCATTTGACACATGTCATCACCACATATTTTAGCACATGGGAATGTGATTTAAAGTGGTGTCACAATTTAATAAGGCTTAACCTTTTTATTTTAATTAATTAAAGTGACTAGAAATGCCTATGTGGCATTCTTTTATTACTTGATCATTATTTCTGTAAGTAAACCTATATATTTTTATATATTCTGAAATATATGGTTAAAGGTGATTTTTGAGAGTTGGAATCAACTCAAAAGCTCTTATGGTTGAATTTTGAAAAATGTTTGAATGCAGAAAAGCTTCTACCTTGTTATTTTTACCATGGGGTATCTGTAATTCTAAATGGTTTAAATCCAACGGTCTTGGATTAAGCATTCCAGTACCTTTCTAACAAAATTGGTTTCATGCATTTTGGTTTAGTGAATCGAGCTGAGTTGAATTTTGAATCTAGGTACAGAACTAGGTTTGAAATTAAATGAATAAATCTAAATTTGAATTGTTGGGTTGCATGGGAGGTTTAACTGGGCAGGCCCACTACGCACAGCGCACGCGCGTGCTGGTTAAGTGAGCGACCCCACTCGTCAGTGAGACAATGAGTGGCGAAGCGGTACAAGGTGATCTAGGCCGCACGATCTAACTCTAATCGAACGGATCTAGTTCATCATCCATGTCGGACAGCGCCGGTAAGACAGAACCCTAGCGCGGCCGGTAGGGGTCGTGGGAGGCTCACCGGGGCTCAGGCGATGGTCGACGACGGGGGCGAATGACAAAGTCGACAACGGCGATTCTCCTGGTACCGGCAGCTTCTCCTAGGGCGGCTCCAATCGACGACGCCTCTCCTCCTCTACAGCAGCGAACTCCGGTGAAATACCGGCCACCTGGTGCTCGCCTTGCTCCGGGAGTGAGTGGGGGTATCAGTGAGAGGTGGGGAGTGAACTAGTGTGAAGAAAACGAGCGGGGGAGGCATCCTTTTATAGTGGCTGAAGGGGACCGAAGGGTGGGGGCTGAGCTCGTCAGGGTCGGCTGCACAGCGAGCTAACGGCATGGACGAAGGTTAGGGATGGTGCATTGCCTCCTAGCGAAGCTCAACGGCTTGATGGCGAGGCATGGGGTGGTGCGAATCGGTCGGAACACGTCGATGCTCTGGGCGGCTCCGATGGAAGTCTTAATGGAGCACAGGCGTACCTGGTCACGCGGCGGTGAACGAGCATGTCTGGGAGATTCCTGGTGCGGTGGTGATCACGTATGCGAGTGGCGAAGGCGGGGCACAGTTTGTGCGAGCGTGTCGAGCGTGGCGCTCTCGCGCGCTCTCGGCATGGCCGCAGAGAGAATGGTCGCACGCGTTCTGGGTGGTCTAGTGGCTAGCAGGGTTCGAGCGTTGGACAGGGGGTGGCGGTGGACGGTGGAGTGCCTGCTAGACAAGGTTGGCGAGGCTAGTTAGGCTTGTAGCTTGCTGTCGACATTGGGGTTGGCAATTGGGCTCGGCCATGGTCACCATTGATGGCATTGTCGAGTTTACAGCGAGATAGAGCTGGTTAAACTAGTTAGATGATCTACTGAGAGTGTAGTGAGAGCTAGGGAGGGGACAAGGTTGGCACAACACTGCTCACTATAGTGTTTGTTGTTTAATTTGATTTGTGCCCATAAGGTGTTTGATGAAATGGCCGAATAAAATTCAAATTTGAATTTTGGATTCAAACTTGGTGGGTTTGCTAGGCACATACTAGGAGTATTTGGTTAGTTGGATTGGTCAAGGGGCACTGGTTTGGTTGGGTTTTGAAAATGTGTGATCTTCACATATGTGAAAGATTCAATTTTGAAATGTGATTTGAATCAAGTTGCCAAATGTTTCTGCAAGTTTGAAAGGTGGGATGTGCTTCACTTTTACTTGGTCTTGCAAGGGGTGAAAATAAATGGAAAAGTTTATGTTTGAAATCTTGGACTAGAAACACTCAAAGTGACCTAGTGAGCAAGATTGGCAAAAATGACCATTTGCCTTATTTGATTTGTTTTTGATTTTCTCTTGATTTGTTTCTGCTTGGAAATGTTTTAGATGATGTTATATTCATATTTGAACCATTCTTTACTATTTAGTTGAATCACACAAGTCGATTCATGCATTTACCAAATCATCACATACACACATGCATTCATTTGGTTTTTATTTAATCAAAGTTTTTGTTAACCCTAATTTTAGTGATTAGAGTTTGAGGATCATTGTTTCATATTTTTGGGACGTTATAATTACTCACTCATGGATGGGGGAAACATGGATGGTTAATGGGGAAGCGTTGGTGATGATGATGGTGATGATCCCCTCCAAATTCCCTATCCCGGCAGGGTGCTAGAACAGAGTTTCTGGTTCCGAATCACGGTTTCTGGTGGTGGCGGCGCAGCGGAACTCTTTCTGTAAAAGCGTCGAACCCCCCTTGGTTTTTAGGTCAAGAGGCTTCTTATAGGCGAAGAGGGGGCCGAGGGGGTGCCCGAGGTGGCCACACCCCTCCCAGGCGCAGCCTGGACTAGCCCGCGCGGCTAGTGGGTGTGGGCCCCTCATGGCCCTCCTCCGTCTCGTGTTCTGGCTGCATGAGTCTTCTGGTAAAATAGGATTTTTGGCATATTTTCCGGGATTTTTCCTGACAGTTGATTTTCTGCACAAAAACTAGACACCAAGGTAATTCTGCTGAAAACAGCGTCAGTCCGTGTTAGTTGTATCCAAGTCACACAATTTTAGAGGAGAAACAATAGCAAAAGTGTTCGGGAAAGTAGATAAGTTTTGGACGTATCAACTCCCCCCAAGCTTAGCTTATTGCTTGTCCTCAAGCAATTCATTTGAACACTGAGTGCGATAAAAGAACTTTCACGAACACATTTTCTTCATATGATGTAAATATTCTCAGCACATGAGTAGATACTTAGACAATTCATAATAAGGAGTATGCAACTAAGTCTACTTAATAGTCCTTGCAAGCTATGAAGAGATTCCAACTCAATAATAATAAGTAACATGAAACATAAACATAAGCAACATTGCAATACTCAGAAGAAGGTATGATAGAGTGGTATCTCGCTTGCCTTTGATTGTGGAGCAAAACATAAATGCCAAGGCACCTCTGAAGTTCAAGTTAAGACTAAAAGTAAAGATATCAGAGATACAAGCATCAAAGTTATGACATAATTAACCAAGTTTTGAGACAAGCAGATCACACTAAGAATGACAACTATGCTCTCAAGAAGGTGCTCATAGAATAAGTGGTGACTCAACAAGGAAGTGAAAAGGTTTTGAAAAGTTTTAAATGCTTCCAAATGCTGAAAGTATGGTACTCATTAGCTTTGAGCTCTCATTGCCCCTATCATAGGCATATTTAGATGGTTAAGGTGAAAGTGAGGTCCAATATGAGTTATATGCTTGATAGACCATAAACTGAAAATCTCATGTCCCTTGAGTACGAGGGCCGCTCTTCATGCTACTCAACTTTAGTTACTGGTAAGTTCTTGTTATAGTAATATATGCATATCACAGAGAACCGCCAACGGGGTACCCCTTGCACATGATACAGGAGCTATCCCATATCAAAATGACAAGGCAAGCAGACAATGAGCATCTCAATGATCTTTTTATTTGCTATTTGCATAGGTTTTTATTGAGGATGCTTCACAAATTGCTCATTATGGTTATGCTGCAAGTTTCCACCATGATTAGGCATGGCTTAGGCTAGCGGCCCAGGCGTTTCTATAACACATATACATAACTCCATGGACTTACAAGCTCCCCTTTGAATTCACACCGACGACATCCGTAAACAAAAGAGCATGATATCAACCGGGTACAATGTACAAGTGCAATGTTGAAAGAGTTCCTCGTGACAGCACGGTTCTGCTAACTCCCAGCCTATAATTTGCAAGCATATAACTTTCATGGATAGTCACAATGGTTCAGTTTTATTAGGTGCAATAATAAAGTGTGCCATCAAGTTTGTGAGAGCTTTACTAACTAACTTTCTCATAACAAGCAAACATTTATTTGGAAGAAAACAAGGCATAATAAATATGCACGGAATAACAATGATGCTAATAGGTAGGTATGGTGGACTCTTTGGCAATATTAGTTTTGGGGAGTTGGAAACACAAGTAGAGCTCATACTCAGTGCAAGTGAAGGCTAGCAATAGAGAGGGAGAGACAAACAAGAGAGCAATAACTGTCATAATCATGCTTGCAACAAAACATGACTAATTATGGCATAAAAGTGATACAAGAACTCTGAGGCAAAATAAATCATCAAGGCTTAACTGACTATTGTTTCAGTCATACGCATGCGTGAGCATGTGCCAAGTCGATTCAAATGAGACGTTCAGAGGAGGATACCACAATGTCATACCGAGTTATGAATAGAATAATGCAAGAAAAAATTCATATGACATGCTAAAAACTATTAGCAAGTTGGAGCTAGTCAGCAAAAACTACTAAGCATCCAATAAATACATACACCTTAAAGAACAGACTAAGCATGCCCACAATGATAAGTATATGTACAAAAATGAAGACAAATAGAGTTCATTACCAGCCTCTTACCACACCTCGAGTTGTACTTAATCTTCATTATTGCCCTTCACTTGTGTGGCTTGAATAATAACATGAAACCAAACTCCACTGAGAACCGCTGAACCCTGAAACAAACTTCACAAAACCAAAGAAGAACGACAAATATTTTTGGTGTTTTCGATTTTTTAAAGCAAGCACTCAAAGAAAATACAAACAAAGAAAAATCTTTTTGGATTTTCTTAAGGAAAACCAAATCTAAAAAAAAGAAACAAACCAAGAGAAACAACAAAAATATTTTTGGTCTTTTTTGTGTTTTGGGAAGGCAGAAACAAAAATCAAAAAGAAAGCAAAACATGGATATACAAAGTACCGACGGAACATGATATATAGATGAGTGTGATGTCGCTATACCTCCCCCAAGCTTAGGATTTTGGCGAAAGTGGGGCTCAATAGCACGGGTAGTAACCCCAAGCTGGTGGGTCATCATAGGAATGATCATAATCTGGCCCTCACGATGAAGAAGAGGACGCACTCTAATCATAAGAGGGATACTGGTGTGAAGACTCCCCCATGTTGGAGGGCTGAACCGAATCATCTTCGGCATCCTATCTAGAATTCTCCTCTTGCTGGGAGAGCTCCGCCACGTATGTGTCAAGTTATTCCTCCGTGAGTGACCATCCTTGCCTGTTATCAAAGTTAAACAAAGCAGGTGCAGGCAAAGAGACTACCTTCTCAGACCTACCCCCTCTCCAACCATGCTTGACAAAGGATATATCATACAGTAAATCTCTCAATGTAGCACAAGAAGAAACAAAATTATGCTGAACCATGGAATTGAGATCTAGTCTCTCTATGGGAAACTGAAAATCTGAATGATGAGGCTCTAAACCATGAAAAGCTAGCAAACGAGAGGCAATAAGACCTCCACAAATTCCACGTTTCTCGTGGTTAGTAGCAAGACAGAAAGCAATCAGAGCACCCAAGTTATAAGTTCTATCCCTATTCAAAGCAGCTGAGATAAAAGCTAGATCAAATGAAGATAATTTTCTACCAGTCTTTCTAGGAAGAACACACTTGGTAATGAAATAGGCAAAATATCTAATGGATGGGAACTGAATGTTCTGGATTTTACCACTTTCCTTTGAGAAGTAGAAACCTTGGAAAATTTTAGCATGTAAATCCATGAGTGGCTTAGGCCTTTCTCTAATCTTCTCACAAGAACCCCTCTGTGGCACTTTGATAGCTGCACAAAAATCAACAAAAGGGAGGTCGACAGCTATATTGTAAATTTTATAGTGGACCATGGGATTAGACAAGGACCAACTAAACCGAAAGTCCTGCACAATATCCATGGTTAGCTTAACATATTGATATGGTTCTTTTCCAACGAATTGCTCCATCCCTGCATTAGAAATCATAGTTTGGAAATCCTAAAAGATCCCCGCAGCTCTCATAAATTCAGGGCATGGATATATGGAAGGGAAGACTTCCTCCTCATGATGGAATTTCATTGGATCAAGTACCATCAATTCATGTTTATTCATTTGGTATGCACTCATCTTATTTTTTGAAATTTTTACACAAAAATCAAACCCAGTGATTTCCAAGTTGATAAATGATGAGAAACTACTATAGGAACTTGCAAGAGGGCTAAACATGGATCAAAATGAAATCTCTAAGCATAGAACAAGCATGCAAGCTCACACAACCTATCACCTACAGTACAAAGTACTCAAGATACAATCCACCAATCAAAAATCTAATTAGACAAGCGGAGGAGGCACATACCGGAGAGCAATCCCTCCAAAAATCAGCAGCAAAGATGGGATGTAACATCCCAAATTTCATCAAATGCAAAATAATGTATTGCATTCATATCATCATAGCATTTTGATCTTGATAAAGTTTTTCAAAGTTTGAAACCAAATAAAACCATATTTAAACCCCTCTTTATATATTATGTATGGGGCATGGTTTTTATTTTATTTTATGATCTCAAAATGATTTTTGAGTGAATGTATGTGTTTGGCACACTTTTGAATACTAGGATCACCATGCAAAATTTTGGTGAAGGTTTGAATTCAATTGGATTTGAAATGAGCATTCAAATGCCATTTGGAAAATCTAATCAGAAAAGAAAAAGGAGAAAGAAAAAAATAAAACCTAGCGCTACCTATCTGGCCCAACCCCACATGTGGCCCAGTAAGCCCACCCGAGATTTCCCCCTCCCCCTCTCTCTCTCTCTCTCTTACCGCGCGCACCCCCTCTCTCACTGCCACTAGGCCCTGCGCCACGTCAGACTCGTTGTCCCCAAACCCCGCCCACTACCTGTTCCTCCGTTGTTTCTTCCCCCCGCAGTGACGCCGCGATTGTATTTGATTAAATTGCCTTGATTGCGTGCGCCATCCCCATCCCTGCTCCGGCTACTAAACCCCACCCCTTGCGGCCATTTCCCCAACATAGCAAGCCCCAGGCACCGCCAGTGATGGGGATATGCCTACCGGGGTATACCCAGCAGGACGTTTCTGACTGGCCCAGGAACTGGCGAGTGGGCCTGCAAGACGGCGACTGGATCAAAGCCTGGTGTGGATCCAAGCGATCGAGCAAGGCCCAAAGTAGTAGATAGGCCCACGAGTTAGGTTAAACGATTATCAAGCCTTAACTGATTCAGTTGAGATATGTAAACCCTAGGGAGGTGAGTCTATATAAGCCTCCCTGTATGCAGAGATACGCCCATCATACACCCAAGCAACTCGCCGCCTAGCCGTCGAGCTCGCCCATTGTACCACCATCATAATACAATCTAGCAGGAGTAGGTCTTTACCCTCCGGGGGGCCGAACCTGGGTAAAACCTTGTGTCTCCGCCCTCATATCGCACCGCAGATGGCTGGCCGCTGTTGCCCCTCATTCTACTACTCGCTGCCTATTGCAGCATCTGCCGTGACCATTCCCATGACAGTGGCGCCCACCGTGGGGCCTGGCCGGTCTGGCCGGTGTTTTGCGGCGAGATCCAATCTGCCCATCAACGAGACGGTCGCCACCGGTCGCATGATAGCAATCGGCGAGATGCTCCAAATCTTGCCGAGAAGCTACGTCCCGGCGGCGCGACCCGTCACGCACAGCGTGATCCTGCCGGTCGGCACGATCAGCCTCTTCGTCGGCCTCACCGACGTCATCGTCTCGGAGGATTCGGCTTGCATCCGCGAGTCGGCGCCACGCGATCGACTCTCCGAGAGCCAGATCCGCACGATCCATCGCCTCGCCTCCGAGTACAACTCGGCCCACAGCAACGTGGCCGAAAACTCAGCGGCCGCAGAAGACGCGGCCCTCGACGACGACGCTGACTCGGCGACCCCAGCGTCAATCGCCGGATCCATCACCGCGGCTTCACCCACGGGCTCCATAACCCAGGTCTCCAACGTGGGAGCCTTCGAGGATCCCTCCATCGTTGGGATCTTCGACTTCGACTCCGGGTCGGAAAATTCCGCCGACCTCCGCGACGGGACCGGTCGCCACGCCGCGACCTACATGGCGACCGGCACCAATCCGCTGGAGGATCCCTTCTCCACCCCGATCCCTCCTAACGCCATGGCAACGGAGGTCGAGGAACTCCGCCTGAAGCTGGCGGAGGCAGTCTGCAAGGAACAAGCCGAGCGCGAAAAATTTCGCCTCGAGCAGGTGACGGCGCAGGAGCTGTCGCGCTACCACCAGCAGCGGATCAGGACGCGCCTGAACCCCACCGTCCAGGGGCGCGCCCTGAACTTCGACGACGAAAACGACCCGGCCCGCGCGGCCGAGCGCGCGATCTGCGAGAACGCGCCACTAGGAGGAAGCGCCCGGCCCCCGCCAGGGTCGACGGCGATGGGCGCCCCACCTCCACCCAACCGCATGCCCCTAGGGATCAGCCGCAGATAGTAGTCTCCTCACGGGAGCGAGACGCGAACGGCCTCCCACTGTTCTCCACCCCGATGGACAACCTCGTGGCGGGCCGAGAAGCAGCCGACAACATCACGGCCATCGGCGACGGCGCCCTACAGATCCAAGATGTCGTGGCCTCGCCGCCAAAGGCCGTCGAGCAGCAAAACGCAGGCGCCGACTCGCAGGGTCGAGTGTACTCGCGTTCTTCGGGAAGCAGAGCAGCCTCAAGCGGCCGCCCAATGGCGGCAAACACCCTCAACTGCCCGCCACCAGAGCCATTGCAGCTCCAACACCAACCCGCGAACGCGGCACTCTCCACCAATGACCCCAGGCCAGCGACCAACTTCGTCGCCGCCAACGGTCAACCCATCGACGCCCGCACCCACATCATCAACAACCAAAGCTGGCGCGCACGCCAGCCCGACGACCTGCGACACACCCTAACCAATCGCCGTGACGGCGAGCCAATGGGGTCGCTAAGTCGACTCGGCCCCAAGTGCTTCGGACCGATGATCCGAGGCGAGAAGTACCCGCCGAACTTCAAGGCGCCGAAGGAGATAGAAAAGTACGACCCTTCGTACGACCCCTCCGTGTGGCTCGATACATACCTCATGGCGATGGGGATCGCAGGCCACACCGACCTGCTAGCCGCCCGTTACCTCCCCCTGATGATGGAGGGGACGTGCAGGCAGTGGATCAACACCCTCCCCCAGGATAGTATGGACTCCTGGGAGGAGATGCGCGACGCCTTCGTCAGGCACTTCGAGTGCTCCTACACCCGAGCCACCACCATTGAGGACCTGGAGCGATGCGTCCAGGGACCCCGCGAGTCGACCCGCAACTGGGTCCAGCAGTGGCAAGAACTCTGGTACAACGCGGTCGGCATCCACCCGGACACCGCGTTCCATTGCTTCAATACCTCGTGCCGCTACGAGCCTTTGGTCGCCAAGCTCAAGCGACATTCTCGCACACTCAACAACATACCGGACCTCCTCGAGATTGCCAAACGGTACGCGGAGGAAGATCCAAACCAGGAAACCGATGAAGAGTCGGGAGGCCAACGCCGCACGAGCGGCAACGACAACGGACGACGGTCCGACCTACGCTACAGCAACACTCGCCTCACTGGCAAGCGCCGCAGTGACGGGCGAGTCGACTTCATCGCCAACGCCGGGCATGCACAACGCGAGCCCAAAAGCTTCCGCCGCGACGGGGGACAACGCCGCGACGATGGCAACTACAAGGCCAAGCCAAGGTTCGACCCCGCGGCCCT
Source organism: Avena insularis (assembly GCA_023614405.1). Lineage (NCBI taxonomy): Eukaryota > Viridiplantae > Streptophyta > Magnoliopsida > Poales > Poaceae > Avena > Avena insularis. Next base: position 184,321,968 of record CM042687.1, on the reverse strand, counting down.
CCTTAACCAACCTTGTGTGTTTCATAGCAGGGAAGGGAAGCCCGCAACGCACATGACCGCCGACTGCCACACCCTCAGGGAGATTGAGAAGGCACGGCGAGCACGGGAGGACCCCGACAATGACCCGCCAAATGGCGGAAAATTCGGCAAAGTGGCCGGCTCGCTCCATACCTTCACAGGCTTCAACACGAAGCGCGAGAAGAAGGTCATCACCCGCGCCGTCGCCGTCAACGCGGTGGCCCAGGTGGACATTCCCCAGTTCCTCAACTGGTCGGAGCAGCCCATCACCTGGAGCCGCCAGGACCACTCGCCGCGCATCGAGTACCCAGGCCGAGTCGCCCTGGTGGTCAAGCCAAAGGTGGGAGACTACTGGCTCCCCAAGACATTGATGGACGGCGGCAGCTCCATCAACATCCTGTACCTGGACACCTTCAGGCGGCTGCGGCTACCGCAGTCGATGATCGAGACAACCCACACCACGTTCCACGACATCGTCCCCGGTCGGAAGGCGTACCCGATCGGCAAGGTTACGCTGCCAGTCACCTTTGGCACACCAGCAAACTTCCGCACCGAGCGGATCATCTTCGAGCTGGTACCCTTCGACAGCCGCTACCACTGCGTCCTGGGGCGCCAGGCATTCGCCAAGTTCATTGCAGCGCCACACTACGCGTACAACGCGATGAAGCTCCCCAGGCCGTGCGGCGTCATCACCATCAACGACGACCCCGACATGGCCGCCGAGTGCGAGGCCAAAGGAGCCGAACTCGCCGATGCCGTCATCGCGGCAGAGGCCAACCACGCCGACGAGCTCGCCAAGTACGCGAGCGGGATGAACAATGACGACCCCACCATACTCAAGAAGCCCAATTCAGAGGGCGCAAACACCTCAGCCTTCGAAGCAACGACGCACACCCGCACCGTCGAGCTGGTCCCAGGCGACTCCAGCCAGACGGTGACGATCGGAACAGGAATGAGCCCAGCCTAGGAAGCCGCGCTCATCGAGTTCCTCCGTGAGAACAGGGACATCTTCGCATGGAATCCCTCTGACATGCCTGGTGTCCCTAGGGAGCTCGCTGAGCACAAACTAAATGCCGACCCCAAAGTGCGACCCGTCAAACAGTCGCTGCGGCCCTTCAATGAAGAGCGCCGCCAAGCCATCGGCGAGGAGGTGCAGTGTCTACTCGCTGCAGGCTTCATCCGGCCAATCAAGTACTCCAAGTGGCTGGCAAACCCAGTCCTGGTCGAGAAGAAGAACGGGACCTGGAGGATGTGTATCGACTACACAAATTTGAACAGCGCCTGCCCGAAGGAGCAGTTCGTCCTCCCGCGGATCGACCAAATAATCGACTCCACCGCAGGCTCGGAGTCGCTATGTTTCCTCGACACCTACTCTGGATACAACCAGATCAAAATGGCTATCGAGGACGAGGAGAAGACGGCGTTCATCACGCCATTCGGAGCCTTCTGCTACACCGCCATGACCTTCGGCCTCAAGAACGCCGGGGCGACGTACTAGCGGTGCATGCAAGAGTGCCTCGCGAGCCAAATTGGCCGCAACATCCATGTCTACATCGATGACGTGGTCGTAAAACCGCTCGCCAGGATGATCTACTCGCCGACCTGACGGAAACATTCGCCAACTTGCGAAAATACAAGATAAAGCTTAACCCAGGCAAATGCACCTTCGGTGTACCAGCAGGACAACTACTGGGGTACGTCGTCTCCAAGCGAGGGATCGAGGCGAACCCCACCAAGATCGACACGATTGCCCGACTCGGCAAACCCGAGTGCCTGCGCGACTTCCAAAAGCTGGCCGGGCGAGTAGCGGCTCTCAGTCGCTTCATCCCCCGCTTGGGCGAAAAGGCGATGCCCCTATACCGTCTGATGCGCAAGAACCCCACCTTCCAGTGGGACAAGGAAGCGGACGACGCACTCCGCGACCTCAAGAAGGTGCTACTCGCCGCACCGCTACTCGCCGCCCCCGCCGACAAAGAACCCATGCTGGTCTACGTCGCGGCTTCCGAGTGCGTCGTCAGCGCCGTCATGGTCGTCGAACGGCCGGAGGAAGGGAAGGAGCGCCCAGTACAGCGACCGGTGTACTACATCAGCGAAGTCCTCACCGAGTCGCACCAACGATACCCGCAGTACCAGAAGCTGGTATACGCGGTCTTCAGAGCATAGCGGCGCCTGCCGCACTACTTCCAGGAGCACCCGATCACGGTCGTCTCCTTGGCACCGTTGCAGGACATCATCCGCAACCGTGAGGCGACTGGGCGAGTCGCTAAGTGGGCCGTCGAAATCGGCGTCCATAATATCAAGTACGAGCCACGAAAGGCGATCAAGTCGCAGGCTCTAGCGGACTTTATCGCCGACTGGGAAGAGGCCTAGCAGCCAGAAAAGCTGCCATACCTCCATTACTGGAGCCTGCACTTCGACGGCTCCAAGAACACGGATGGCGCAGGAGCAGGAATCGTGCTGACTTCCCCGAAGGGCGACAAGCTCCGCTACGTCCTTTGCCTCGACTTCACCCCCTGCACTACTCCACGGCATGCGAGCTGCCAGGGAGATGAACGTCAACCGCCTACGCTGCTACGGAGACTCCGACCTTGTTGCTGGACAAGTCGCTGGCACCTGCGACGCCGTCTCCCCCACCATGGCGGCATACCGCCAAGCAGTGGACAAGCTGGGCAGACACTTCGCAGGCTACTCCGTCGAGTGGATTGACATGCGGAAGAACGAGGAGGCCGACGCACTCTCTCGCATCGGGTCGGCTCGACTCGCACCACCCACCGGCGTCTTCCTCGATACGATCACCAAGCCATCAGTCTCTCCCCCAAGGGAGATCGACATCGGAGTCCCGCTACAGCCAGAGGCAGCCCTAGTCGCACTCGTCACCGAACCAGACGACTGGACCAAGTCCTACATCTCCTACCTGGAGGCCGGCACCTTGCCGGCAGACGAGACGGACGCCCGGATGATCGTACGCCAATGCAAATCCTTCACCATCATCGACGGCGAGCTCCACAAGCATAGCGTCACCGGCGTGTTCCAACGCTGCGTCCAACCCGCCGAAGGACGCAAGATACTCCACGACATCCACTCCGGCGACTGCAGCCACCATGCCGGCGCCCGCTCTCTGGTCTCCAAGGCCATGCAGCACGACTTCTACTGGCCCACCGCACATGCCGATGCCGTCGACATTGTCCAGCGGTGCGCCGGCTGCCAGAAGTACGCCAACCAGACGCATGTGCGGAGCTCTGCGCTCAAGACAATCCGCATCACCTGGCCATTCGCCGTGTGGGGTATGTACATGGTAGGCCCCTTCAAAAAGGCTCCCTCTGGTTACACCCACCTCCTGGTCGCGGTCGACAAATTCACAAAGTGGGTGGAAGCCAAACCAGTCCGGAAATGCGACGGGAAGACCGCCACCAAATTCTTACGCGAGGTCATATATCGCTACGGGTTCCCAAACAGCATTATCACGGACAACGGTACCAACTTCGCCAAAGGAGCCATGGCCGAGTTCTGCGAGGAACACCACATCCGGCTCGACCTCGCGTCAGTCGCCCACCCGGAATCCAACGACCAGGCGGAGCGGGCAAACCAGAGCATCCTCCACGGCCTGAAGCCGCGGCTCCAAGTACCACTCGAGCGCACCGCCGGGTGCTGGGTCGAAGAGCTACCCTCTGTTATTTGGGGCATCCGTACCTCGGTCAACAGATCAACAGGGTTCACCCCCTTCTTCATGGTGTACGGCGCCGAGGCAGTCATGCCCACCGACCTCGAGCACGACTCGCCAAGGGTCGTCCACTACACGGAGGCTGCGAACGAACTCGCCCGCCAGGATGGAGTCGATCAACTTGACGAGGCACGTGACCTCGCTCGGTCACGCACCGCCATCTACCAACAAGGACTCCGCCGCTATCACAGCCGGCGGGTGAAAACTCGCACCTTCCAAGAAGGCGACCTGGTGCTGCGCCTCATCCAGGACAAGAAGGGCATGCACAAGCTTTCCCCTCCGTGGGAGGGACCATTCGCCATCGGACGAGTACTCGGCAATGACGCCTACTACCTCATCGACATCCGCGGGACGGCGAACTCGACGTCAAGCGACCGTGGAATGTAAACCTCCTACGGAAGTTCTACTCCTAGAACCCCACATATGTACCCTCCAGTCGCTATGAAATAAAAAGAATTGGTTACCGCAAATTGCGCCTACTCTCCGTGTCTTGTGCCACTCGCACTCGTAATAACAGCGTCAAGCTAACCGCAGAAGTCAACATTTGGTACAGCGATCGGCACGGCCAAGTAGTGCGGTGCAAGAGCACTAGGTCACCTCAGGTCTTGCATCATCCACAAAAAACGCCTACCCGGAGCCCCATTAGAGTCGCCCAGCCCGACTGGCTCTACGGGCCAAGACAACTGCCTTCGCTTCTTACAGCAACCATGATCCTCTGCATCCTCGACATAGCGACTCGAACGGCCAAGTACCACGCTCGGGGACTGACGACCAGTTCAGCGCGAGCGGCTCGGGAAAACGCCAAGTATGAGAGCATGCCCAGGACTCGTCATGTGACTGACCCAACAGGCCAGGAAGGAGTGATGCGCTCAAACTAACGGGCCAAGTCCTCACCCACCCTCGAGTTGCGCCTAGAACAACCAAGTACCACGCTCGGGGACTCGGCCACCCGACCTCGTTCGCGCAAGGGAAAACGATGAAGTACAGAGCGCTCAAGGGAGTCGCCCTGCGACTGGCTCTACGATCCGGGCGAGTCAACCACAATAACAAAACATCCAAAAACCGCAAACACATTATAAACGAGGTCAGCCCCATAAAAAGGGCGGATGCGCTCGGGGACTCGTTCCACCCTCAATCGAAAAACACATGTCAAATCACAAAACAAACACGATATTTCATTAATAGCATGTCGCAAATTGTCTCAAAATACATAGTATGCCCAACGGCGGAACTGCTACTAACGCCCCAGGGCAAACTAGTTCATTCTGCAGGCTTCGATGACGACTCGCCAGAACCCTTGCGATTGCGGATGAAAGGAGTGTACGGGTTCGACGGATACGTCTTCAGCTCACCCGCCATCGCCGCACGAAAGGGCTACTCGACCTTGAAGTCCCAGTGCTGCGGCTCGGGGTCGTTGGGTGCGACGACCGTCTCCTGGTAAGGAAGGAGGTCGCCCATCACCCAGACGCACTCGGAGTACACCACGGCGCGGTCCGTCAACTTGAGCACCTCGGAGATCTCCACCGCGCCAGTCGATGACGGGTAGCCACTCGTCACATCGTCCAGATCGAAATCCTCTGGAAAGTGAGCAAGCCCAAGGCTAAGCGCCGTCGCCGCTCCGCGCCGGAACGCCGATCGCGTCATGAACTCAACGACCAACGGTGCCTTCTCCAAGTATCTCCACACCTCGACGAGGTCGCTGGGAATTACTTCCGTGGGCGACATCTCCTGGAGGTAGGCTCGGATGCATGTCGCCGACAACGTCGCCGAGTCAACGAGCATGGACACATATTGCCGCGCGTCGAACGAGATCGCCTCTTCCGCGCTATCAAGGATGCGACCTACGAATAGAAGATAATAGTGAGTACATCGGATATTACAAAAAGGCACATGCAATAGGCAGGGGCATACACACTCACCAATCAAGGGACGGGAGAGATCCATGATGAAGCTCTGAAGAGAAGTGTAATAATCCTGAAGCCCAGCAACAAGGGCGTCAGAAACCTTACGTTCTTCTGCGGCGGCCGTAACGGTGGCCTTGGCTCGACCATCCGCCGAACTCGCTTCTTCTTTCGCCTCCCTCAGCTCGCGCTCGAGGTCGGCGATCCGCTTCTCAGCCGAGCTCAACGCCGATTGAGCCGCTACCAACTCACTCGCTGGGACAAGTCCCTGGCGGGCCTTCTCTGCCTCCGCGGCAATTGCCTTAAGCCCTTTATTCGCCTCTTGGACGGTGGCCAGTTCCTTCTCCGCGCGGCGTGTCGCAGCAAGCCGATCAGCTGAATCACGCTGCAGACCCTGCACACAATTCAAACAGTTAACCAAAAGCGGAATCCAAAGTGCCCACCCGCTGAAATTCAGCGAGTACGCACTCGGGGACTGGCAATCAAAAAATCCAAAGTGCCCAACCGCTGAAATTCAGCGCGTACGCACTCGGGGACTGGGAATCAAAAAATCCTAAGTGCCCACCCGCTGAAATTCAGCGAGTACGCACTCGGGGTCTGGCAATCAAAAAATCCTAAGTGCCCACCCGCTGAAATTCAGCGAGTGCGCACTCGGGGACTGGACGCGAAAAAATAACAACAAGACACTAGAAGAATCAGACCACTGCAACACACCGGCCTGATCCTCGGGGACTGGACATACCTGGATGGCTGCGCCAAGCATGCCATGAAGTTGTATCGCATCCACGGACGCGAGGAGAGCCGGCGTGTGCCCACGACGCTGCTCGACCTCCACATCGGCGACCCCAGGTGCACGGCTCGAGGGCGAGGTCCCGCTCGCTGTAGCCGCTCTGGCCATGAAGCGCGGAAACGTTGCGATGGAGGCACCGGCACCAAAGGAGGCCGGCTCGGCCACCCCAGGCGATGGAGCACCCTCCTTCGCGGGTAAGGCCGCCTCCATTGTGGGTTCACTCGGCGCGATCGCCGTGTCGCCGGAGATCGTGACGACATCGTCGCCCTTGGCCTTCTTGGCGCTATCCGTGGGGACGACGACTTCGTCCGCCTTCCTCTTGCGGGAGGGACCCTCCTTGCTGACGACGGGTGGCACCTTAGCCACGGTCGGATGGCCTATCTTCTTTGCTCCGGTCCTACAAATTGATTGCGTGAGCAAGATAATCCAAGTACAATGAAAGACGAAAGAAGGTGAGCAAACTCACTTGGCGACTGGAATGAAGCGTAGCCCCGTGCGGATGCCGACCGGCTTCTCCAGTTCGGCGCCTAGTCGGCGACTGAGGCCCATTTCCAAGACGTCGTGTGCCCAAGACACGGATGGTTTCTTCGTCGTCGAGGCTGCGGCGGGAGCCTCTGAGACATCTTCAGCGGGAGCTTCCCTGCGAGGTGAAGCCGCCGCGACCGGAGCGGCCCCTAGTCCAGAGACTGGGGCGAATGGCGGAGGCATCAAAGCCAGTGGCACCTCGCTCAGGACAGTGGCCGTGTCCAGCGCGGTTACCACCGGCGGCGCCTCGCCCTTGGCCAGGCTGGGGGCGTCAGAGCTGCTCGCCGAGTGCGGCGGGGAGGCCGGTCTCACCGGCTTCGTCTTCTTCTTCGGAGGGGCCTTCACCTCCTTCTCCTTCTTCTTCTTCTTCTTCTTCTTCTTCTTCTTCTTCGACATAGTAGCCTGGCGGCGCGAGGTGGTCTCCGGAAGTTCGTCATCATCATCATCATGACGCTCGAGGCTTTTGCTCGCCTCAAGCTCACGCTGACGCTGCCCGCGGGTCTTTCGAACCAGCGGGGCGACCTCCTCCTCGGATTCATCGTCGTCGTTGCTCTCGTTGCTCTCGGTGTCGCCCTTGGAGGGAGGCGACTCACCCATGTCCTGGACGGACGAGCTCGAGTTCTCGTCGTCTAAAGGCGGGAGCCATCCTTCCACCACTTGGAATAGCTGCAATGAGCACAAGATGAAATTAGAATGACCGCGACCGCATAAACTGCGACTGCGAATGATGCAAAGAGACTTACCGTTGGGGCTGGATGCTTCGCGGTGTAGGGGGCGACCCTGGCCTTTGCGTCCAGGTACACCGCCTGGGTGATCTTCTTCAGTGCTGGGGTGTAGTCCTCGAGCTTCCACTCGGCGAGGCAGGACTTCGTCGAGTCATCCTGGCCCGTGTATTGGTACATATAGTGGTCGCGCTGAGCCATAGGGACGAGCCGCTGTCCGAGCCAGCAGTTGTATAAGTTAATTGTCTGGAGGCCCTTCTTCTTCAGACTGCGGATGATTTGAAGCATTTCGTCCATGACCATCCGCTGGTCGGTGGGGAGCTTGCCGACTTGGAGTCGGCGCGATTCGGGACGGTCGGCGGAGTATCGTGGGATCGCCGCCTCGCCCTCCGGAGTCGCCTCGGTAACGTAGAACCAAGACTTCTTCCACTCGCTCGCCGCCTTGGCGGGCAGCATCAAGTCGAAGAACGAGGCCTTCGACTTCAGTTGGAATGTCGGACGCGCAGCAGGCATTGGGCCGCTTCCTCGCGACTGATCCGTCCGTGGAACAGATCTTGCCATAGAGGGAAGTAGGGCCGGCAGCCCAGGTAGCACTCGCAGAACGCCACGAAGATGGCGAGCTACTCGATGCTGTGCGGACCCAGGTCCGACGGTTGGATCCCGTAGTAGGCGCAGGTTACCGGAAGAACAGGACGAGAATGCCAGCCCCCGTTCTAGGTGGCTGGTGAAGCAGATGAACTCTCCTTTGCGCGGGTTCGGGGTCACCTCTCCGACCGCAGGGATGCGCCACCTGCCGGCGCAGATCCGGCCTCCTCGAAGACGCCAGTTGCCAGACGCTTAGATCTACCCCAAGGCTCGGTGGAGGGGGCCATTGGCGGAAGGATTCGTGGGGGTCGGAGGATTTCGGTTGGACTGGATCGCGACGCGGAGGAGAGCGAAGGAGCGCGCAATCGTAGGAAATGACGAGGAGGTAGTTCTCCGATCGCCTACCATTCCCCTTATATAGCAGTTGTTACCCGCCAAATCAGGGAGCCGTTACTACACGGTGATTACGCCAACAAGTTACCGTTGGATTACCCCAACGGCTAGTTTGACCACGTTTAACGGTCCAACTTTAGCCACTCGGCTCGTCGACCTGATCACTACGACAGTGACTAAGTATTTCGCCGACTCAACTCGCCAAAGCTGCGATCAGAATGACTAGTTTTTTCCCTTATTCAGGAGCCCGCCGATGATTCGACTGGATGTATGCTTTGAAGCTGTATACTCCAACTGCCAGCAACCACCTGCGCCCAATCAACGGCGGCCTCGAGGACTATTGATGGGGATATGCCTACCGGGGTATACCCAGCAGGACGTTTCTGACTGGCCCAGGAACTGGCGAGTGGGCCTGCAAGACGGCGACTGGATCAAATCCTGGTGTGGATCCAAGCGACTGGGAGCTGAAGGCCCAGGCGAGTAGATAGGCCCAGTCGAGTTAGGTTAAACGATTACCGAAGCCTTAACTGATTCGGTTGAGATATGTAAACCCTAGGGGAGGTGAGTCTATATAAGCCTCCCTACAGGGCGTGTAGAGATACGTTCCATCATACACCCAAGCGACTCGCCGCCTAGCCGTCGAGCTCGCCCATTGTACCACCATCATAATACAATCTAGCAGGAGTAGGTCTTTACCCTCCGGGGGGCTGAACCTGGGTAAAACCTTGTGTCTCCGCCCTCATCTCGCACCGCAGATGGATGGCCGCCCTTGCCCCTTGTTCTACTACTCGCTGCCGATTGCACCATCTGCCGTGACCATTCCCACGACAGCCAGGCTCCCCGAAATTTTGCTTGCACCGCCGCACACCAGAGCAGCTCCGACGACACATTCCGGTGATCTCTGTTCTCCCCTCTGCCTCTCTTTCAAACGAGTGTGTCCCTCGTGTCCTTGCGCATCTCCTGACACCTTTGGTTTGCCCTATTCCAGCCCAGGTCGCCATCCCCGTTGACGACTGCGAGCACCCGAGGCGCTGCTCAACTCCGGCGAACAATCTAGGTAATTCTCGAGGGCCCCTTGCCCTCTGGTTCAAACCATTGTGTGCGCCGCGACCTTGTGCACCTCCCAATGCCATTCGTTTGCCTTGTGGTGACCTAGGTCGTCGCCTTCGTCTTCGCCAACAACCATCCGACGCTAGTGAGTTCTCCGATGAGCTCCTACGCCCGCGTCCGTGCGATCCTATCCAAGCCAATTGCACGTCAAGCTTCACCGTGTCCACGCGACTCTGGTAAGCATCTACACGCCCCTGCCCCCCTAGAACTGCCGACGTGTCACCGGCAGAGCCGCCGCCACCGCTAGTGCCATGCGAGCCGCCAAGTTTTGCTCGATTAGATCTAGGCCTTTAGATCTGTATCCTGCGGTGTAGATTAGATCAGTTACTGAACATGTATGATTAGATCTGGTGCGTTGGATCTGACTTAATCCAACGGTGCAGAAGCGTGATCCTGAGCGAAGCGATGCGGACCAATCAAATGGCGCCGCGTGTCAGAGTTTTTGTTTTAAAAATAGATTTTGAATCTATTAGATATTCAAACTTGTAAATTCATAACTTTTGTTTTGTTTGTCCAAAAATTACAAATAATATATCATTGGATTTAGAAAATTAAGCCCTACACATATATGGCCTTGGTTTGTCTATTTCCTTCTGTAAAATTTGGGATTTTATGCAGAACCATTTGTAGGCCTATTTTGCATATAAAAATTATTTAAAAAATTGTTTTAAAGTAAATTTGAGTTTGTTTAGATTTTAGAAAGTTTACTTTTTGTCCAGTACTATTTAGTTTGACTTGTTTAGAGTGGAAAATCATTCCATTGCATTTGCATGCATTCATATGTATTTTTGTTTGAATATTGAATGTGAATTTGGTGTTATGATATTATGTGTAGATTTTGGTGATTGTGGTGATTGTGATTGTGAGGATTTTTCCTACTCCCCCAACTATCAAGGAAAGTGATGCTTCATAGTTTGTCCTACTATTTTATCTATGCACTAGTGATATTTTATCTATGCACTAGTGATATTTTGAGTAGGGTTTGCATGAAGATTTTTCTAAGTAAGATATGCCATGGGGGATCCTATATATGTTGTCTTAGTAGAATTTTCCCTAAGATAAGAAACTTGCTATACTATTATGCTTATCCTAGCTAGTAGAAAACAAGGGTGGAATATTTATACTATGTTGTTAAGAAAAATATATGACTTTGTTTTTGAATAATAAAACAACATGTGAATGAATCACCTAGGTGGAATGGAAAGATTGGTTTGTGTTGAGTGGTTACACAAGGCCCATGTCTATGGTTTACCTTGTGTATCACACTTGTGTATGGCCACCCCGAAACAAAGGGATTTGAGATATTTAGTGTTGAGAAGCTTCTAGTGGAACCACATGGCATATGGGCTATGCCTTGACCAACTAGGTTGGAAGAACTTAGCCAGATGGACAGTTGGTGGTAGGGATGATAGGATGGAACGCGTTCATGGTGGTCTAAGGGAATGCTTCTAAAAAGTCTCGTCTCGATGCATGTCGAGTCTTGTGGGGGAAAGTGCACCACCTCTCGAGAGGGTAAAACCTAAGTACTTAGCCGTGTCCCCGACAACGGAAAACTTGAGCATCAAAGACATTGAAGTGATCAAGAATCTCCTCATCCCATTTTCTCTAAGATAAAACTTGTGGTTAAACAAGGGTAAAGGTTCACCAATGTCTATTGGTGGTTCCTTGGGTGTTTTTGTCAAACAAAAACTTAGTGTTTTCAACTAATAAGAAAAACCTTATTTTGAGCAAAGCCAGCCTAAACTACACTTAGCTAAATTCATATAGTTTTTAGATACTACTATTCTACTATGGTATCACTTGCCAATACAATTCCAAATGTATTGACCCTCTATGGCTGTAACTTATGATGTTGCAGGTTACTCTGATGGTGACTAGGGTTGTGAGTCTACACTCAACATGTTTGCTTGTGGCACATGAAGATGAAGACTTTTATTTATCTACTTATGTATGAACTCTATGTATTAGCCTTGGGCTAATGAGTTGTAAAGACTATGTTATCTCTGGAATGACGATGTAATAATGACCTTTGTATCTGTGTACTCATCTTAAACTGTGGATGCTAGCATTTTGATCCAGGGACTAGCATTGCAATCACAGGGGCCTTTACCTTAAAAGGTGGGGTCTTACATGGGATGAATAAGGAGATGAAAAATTGGGAGCAAGAATAGAAGGAACTCGAGCTTGAGAAAGTTTTCTAGTGTTTTTTGGGAGAGAGAAAGAAGTGGCTGGGAGGAGGGATCTTGGAGAGCCATAGGTTAGTCCCACCTAGGCCAGGCATGCCCTGGGGCTGGCCGTGCCACCAAGGGGTGTGATGGCCTAGTGGGTCCCCCTAGGCCAATCTAGGTGCCCCCCTGCCCCTTTTTTCGAGGAAAAATTTGATATGAATTTTCTAAATTTTTTTGGGAAACTTTATTTTTGGCCAGTTTTTAGGTTATGAAAATTGATTTTCTCGCAGAGAAAGATTTTTTGAAGAAGCAAACCAAAACCAAAAATACAGAAGTTTTAAGACACTCTAACAAGCAAACTAGCAAAACTAAAGCTAACAAGAGGAAGATCAAAGACTAGAAAGGAGAAAAATAAAAGTGAGCAAGTATAACCATTGTGAAAGAATTGTTTTGTTCATTAAAATCCCTTTGTTAAAAAAGATTATCAAGTCTTGTTACCAAAACAATCTTATATGAAACAAAACTTTGCATTTCACAAAATGATTATGTTATCTCAAACTTGATAGCAATAGTCCCAATCATAATAGTTTCAAAACTTTCTTGTGGAATGTGACAATATATTTCTCCAACTTTGATGCTCTCAATATTTTCAATGGAATTCAGGCAATAACTCTTATCAATCTTATTGGGGAAATAGACAGTATGCTCTTTGTCATTAATATTAAAGGTTACTTTTCCTTGATTACAATTGATGACAACACCTGTAGTATTAAGAAAAGGTCTCCCAAGAATAATAGACATATTATCATCTTTAGGCATCTCAAGCACAACAAAATCAGTTAAAATGAAGCAATTATAAGCTACTTGAACAGGAGCATCCTCACATATACCAACAGGAATAGTAGTTGACTTACCAGCCATTTGCAAAGATATATTAGTTGGTATCAATTTTTCTAGCTGAAATTTCTTGTAGAGAGAAAAAGCCATAATACTAACTCCAGCTCCCAAATCACACAAAGCAGTTCTAACATAATTATTCTTAATATAGCAAGGAATAGTTGGAATACCTGGATTACCAAGTTTCTTTGGAACCTTACCATTGAAGGAATAATTAGCATGCAAAGTAGAAATTTCCTCATTAGGAATCTTCCTTTTATTAGAGACAATATCCTTCATATACTTTGAATAAGGAGGCAACTTAATAGCATCAGTCAAAGGAATTTGCAAGAATAAAGGTTTCACCCACTCAAAAAACTTGTTATAGTGTTCTTTCTCCTTTGACTTGTGTTTCTTATTAGGAAAATGCATTGGTTTCTGCACCCAAGGTTCTCTTTCACTACCATGTTTTTTAGCAATAAAATCTTCCTTAGTGTACTTAGTGTTCTTAGTGTGCTTCTCAGGTTCTTCTTCAATTTCTTCCTTATCAGGAGCATCATTTTATCACCACTTTCAGTTTCAGCATCAGAGACAGATATACTATTAGGATCTACAGCAGGTTCAAAGGGTTCCTCAACTGTTTTATGTTTCTTTTTCTTTCTCTTATGAGGACTACCACTACTTTCACCTTGTTGAGAATCCTGCTCAATTATTTTAGGATTTCCTTCAGGATATAAAGGATCTTGAGTGGCTGTACCACTCCTAGTTCTAATTCCATAAGCATGTTTATCTCTAGAAACATTAACTAGCATATCTTTTTATACCTTAGCAAGTTAATCAATTTGAGTTTGAACCATTTGGAAGTGTTTACAAAGCATTTTAACATCATTAGCGGTTCTTTCGACAATATCTTTCAACTCATTAATAGCTCTAGAGTTTTCCAATAAATGATTCTGAACTTGTTTATTAAAATTACCTTGTTTAACAATAAAAATGTCAAGTTCCTCTAAGCATTGATCAGGAGGTTTACCATAAGGAATATCACCTTCATCAAAGTGTTGGAGAGAGTGTACCTCAATAGTGGATGAGTGGGGAATTGCCTTACATAATTCTTCTATAGGAGGTAGATTCTTCACATCTTCAGATCTAATACCTTTCTCCTTAAGACATTCATTAGCTTCTTTCATCACTTCATCATTTAATTCAATAACTCCCCTCTTCTTTGGTGTTGGTGTTGGAATTGGTTCAGGCACAATTGGTTTTAGGCTTAGGTGTAATTAGTGTCGTGGTATTGCCGATGAGTACGCCATGGAGGGGTCCTCATAGTGCGTGTTTAGAGACGTGGGGTAAGGCGGAAGTTTGATGGGTACGAGGTAACACAGCTTACCTAGGTTCAGATCCCACAACGGTGGCGGAATCCTACTCCTGCTATAAATCACTATAATGGTAATCTGTGGAGATTCTGAGGATCGGTTACTGTCATGAGGTATGAGTTATGTTATGCCCTAAAGGCTCCCATAGGCCCGACTTATATAGTCGCCAGGTCCTAGGGTTATAGGGAAATTCCTAGCCGGACAGGTCACAGAGTCCTACACTGCATACAACTAGTCTAGCGTGTCTTGCACTCCAAGGCTCCGGGTACGTCGGTGACTCCTCCGTAGCCTTCCTTTATCCGGCATGGGACTCCCTTCTGGATCCATCTAACTAGGCCGCCCAGCAGGCCATGGGCCATGCTACCAAATGTGGGCCACCCGGGTTATCCGGATAGGAGACATGCTATGAGGATACCCATATAGCATATCCCCCGAAATTAGCTCAGTTGAAGTTTAATCATCATAATTCTTGCTTATTTTAGCCATTAATTCTTCAGCTTATGCAGGAGTTCTTTTCCTAAAAACACAATCAGCAAAACTATCTAGGTATGTCCTAGATTCATCAGTTAGTCCATTATAATAGATATCAAGAAGCTCATTTTTTTGGTAATGGACATCTAGGATGTCCATGAATTAAGGCACAGAACCTTGTCCATGACTTAGGCAATTTCTCTTCTTCTCCCTTCTTAAAATAAAAAGGTTTCTGCAAAGCAGCATGTCTAGCACTAGGAGGAAAATATTTTTAAAAGAAAGTAGCAATCAAGCAATCAGGGCTATCAATGTATCCAGGAGGTAATCTATTAAACCAAGCTTTAGCTTCTCCTTTTAGTGAAAAAGGGAAAATTTTAGTAACAAAGTACTTGCGCATCTTAACATCATCAGAGAATAAGGTACTCATAGTGGAAAGCTCATTCATATGTGCCACAACCATTTCATTCTCAGTTCCACAAAAAGGTTCTTTCTCAACAATGTTTATATAGGAGAAATCAAGAGAGAAATCATAATCTTTATATTTAATGCCTATGGGAGAAGTTGCAAACTTAGCACCAGGAGACAGTTTAGGTATAATGGTACGTCTCTCAAGGAGACTCCTAATAGCACTAGCACCATGTGTGTTTTGACACTCTTCAATAAATTCATCAGTCAACTCAATGTTAATATCATATCTCTCTCGAGACTCAAGCGAGCTAACAGGAGTAATAGTGTCTTCACTAGGAGTTTTAGTGTTTCCCAATATAGTTCTAGCAATAGTAGCATCTAGGAAAGGACCTAGTGAACCACACTTATCAAACACAGTATAAGTAACATAATGAGTATCAGAAGCATTTTCAGATTCATCAGTAGTAGCGGTGTGTGTAGCATGTGTATGTGATGGTGGTGTGACAAGCTTACTTATAACAGACGGTGAATCAAGAGCAGCATGGGTTTTTAGGATTGTATCTCTTCTTGTAGTAGATGGTAAAATAGGAAACTTTCCATCACGAGACTTCCCCATGATGAAAACGATAGTAGCGAATAATAGTAGATCCAAGTGAACTTAAAAATAAAGCTATGCTCCCCGGCAACGACGCCAGAAAATAGTCTTGATGACCCATAAGTATAGGCTATCACAGCAGTCTTCGAGGGTAGTATTACCAAATTTATTGATTCGACACAAGGGGAGCCAAAGAATACTTATAAGCCTTCAAAACTGAGTTGTCAATTCAGTTGCACCCGGAAATAGTCTTGCTCATAGTAGTTTATCAGTAGCAATAGTTTTGTAGTAGCAATAGCAAAGTAAGCAGTAAAACAAAGCAGTAGTAACAATAGTATCAAACAGTAGGATATGAGTGCGGTAGGCATAGGGATGAATGGACGGGCATTGCATGGACAAGTCTATTCATATAACTTCAAGATCTAGGGAATTTGCAGATAAATAAGATAAATCATCCAAGTACTAAAGAATCATAGACATGTGTTCCATATATAGTCATATGTCCTCACAATGAGAACTTGCACAACATCTTTTGTCCTGCCAACCCATTGCAGCGGGGCCTCAAGGAAATCTACTGGTAATTAAGATACTCTTTTTTATAGAGTACCCGAGCAAGGCATTAACACTCCGTGAACACACATGATCCTCATATCACAGCCATCCCCTCCAGCTGTCCTAGTTTCTGTCACTTCAGGGCCATTGGTTCCAGACAATGATATGTGTACACAACTTGCAGATAAGATCACTAACAATACTATCATCATGAATCAATAATAAGTTCAGATCTAAGATCATCACACTTGGGCCCTAGTGACAAGCATTAAGCACAACAAGTTGCAACAAAGTCAAATAGCACTAATAGAGATACTAGGCCCCATGCCCTAACAATCTTATTCGATTACATGATAGAACTCATCCAATCCCTACCATCCCCATAGCCTACAGCGGGGGATTACTCACTCATGGATGGTTGATGGAGAGGAGTCGATGATGATGATCCCCTGAAATTCCTCGTCCCGCCAGGGTGCCAGAACGGAGTTTCTGGTTCCGAATCGCGGTTTCTGGTGGTGGCAGTGCAGCGGAACTCTTTCTGGAAAAACGTCGAACCCCCCTTGGTTTTTAGGTCAAGAGGCTTCTTATAGGCGAATAGGGGGTCCGAGGGGGTGCCCGAGGTGGCCACACCCCTCCCAGGAACGACCTGGGCTGGCACGCGCGGCCAGGGGGTGTGGGCCCCTCGTGGCCCTCCTCTGTCTCGTCTTCTGGCTCCGTGAGTCTTCTGGTGAAATAGGATTTTTGGCATATTTTCCGGATATTTCTTGATAGTTGATTTTTTGCACAAAAACTAGACACGAAGGTAATTCTGCTGAAAACAGCGTCAGTCCGTGCTAGTTGTATCCAAATCACACAAGTTTAGAGGAGAAACAATAGCAAAAGTGTTCAGGAAATTAGATACGTTTTGGACGCATCAGGGGGCATTTTGTATTGGCCAACAATGAAGTCCAGATATATAATTTCCTTCGACAATTTGACAACAAAACTGTGTTATATTGAGTGCCCATATGAGACACATGATATTTCCAACGCAATTTTGTCATTGCTAAGGGTCATAATGGAGATGTTGCCCTTGCGGTTATAAGATATTTCACTCTATGAACATGGTCTAGTGCATGATCATCAAAAGGGAAATGGAAAGCTTGGGTTCCTCATATAAAGGTCGAGTTGGATACTCTCCTTGGCCTTGAGAAATCATGGGCATTTGATGGGAAAGATTCATTAAGGTTACTCTACGCATTTGAGGATAGAGAAATGGTGGTTACATGGGCGAAGGAGGGAGTATTCGAATTAGATCTCAGCAACATGAAGTGTAAGAAGTTCAGATCTCCAAAACATTGGTGTACTTTACATCCCAACATAATGACACCTGGTTAGTGAAAATATTCATCTGCAACCCTTGCATCTTTGTACACCTATAATTTTGCTCATCATTTCGTTCATTTCCTTCAGCATCGACATGATTCAGAGTGCTAAATCAAAGAAACGAAAAGGAAGTCCTCTCAGCAACCTAGATGATTCAGACTGCAACATCAAGGATATGAAAATAACACTCGGATGAACAAGAAAGGCTTGTTGGGGAAATCATGTGTTAGCCCAGTTGTGTTATTTGGATCTGCAGTCTGATGTTTGTTTGTTTTGGTAGTTGATGGAATAATGGCGACATTTTTGTTTGTGCTGTAGTCACGGAGCTGCAGGGGCTAGAATGTTAGAGTTTTCTGTTCATTTTGGGGGCCTATGCATGTCTAATGAAACATTGTTTCTCTCTATATAGTACTGTATGCGTGATGAAACATTGTTTTATGTGATCTACATATACTAGTGTAGCTGGTGTTTGTGTTTTGATAGTATGCAGTAGTATTTGTTTTGTGGCAGGCTTTTTATTTGATCTGAATTAGCACTACCATTTGGTTAGTGCTTCCTATAGAAGAGTCTATGCCGACACCTAAATTATTAGTAGACCTTGTCTTTTATTCTTGAACCGAAGCTACCTCAGACATTTATTTGTTGACCCGACCTGGATTCCTAAAATAGAGAGAGAACGGCCTATTTTTTTAAATTATTATTTGGACAAACTGAAATTCAAAATCACAGTCGGCCGCAAAAACCTAGCGCCTATCCCATTTGAATAGGAGGCATTAGTGGATGTGACTCACTCCTTTAATTCCTGACACGGTGGCGTACGGTCTACACAATCATTTTTCTATCAAACCTTGGCCGGCAGCAAAATTCAAAATTTTAATCGAGAGGCAAAATAACCCACCAACCCCAAAACATATCTTGCCTCTTGGTTTCAAACATTTGTAGGCAAAATCTCCCACCCAGGTAGTACCATTTTTCTATTTTTACTTGGACGCTAGCTAAATTCAAAATTTTATTCAGGCGCCAAAATTTACTGCCTACGCTATGCGAATCAAAGGTATCCAAGTTTCTGTGCAAAAATATGGTTATGGATGATCAGTTGATGTGACTCTCTGCCTTGAATTCCTAGTGAGATAGCGTACGGTCTACTACATTATTTCTATTAGTAGAAGGACGCTAGCCGAATTCAAAATCTCAATCGAGCGACAAATTCACACACCGACCTTGAAGCATTTTGCGCCCCTCCGTTCGAAAAACTTTTGGTTTCAAAATTACCATTCTACCCATTGTGAAGATTTCCTATGGGCAAGCTATAGTCCATAGCTTCGGGGAACAATCATAATTATTTTTATTTTCACCTCCATTGTCCCTAATTCGCGCAGTTTTTCCTACTGGCCCTCCCAAAATTACCAGCCTCCTCCCCCACGCCCTCAACTCCATGCCCACCGCACGAACCGACCGGAGGCAATTCCATGGCGGCCTAAGCCGCTTGAGATGCGGTCTCGTGCACCACCGCGGAGCCAATTCACTGACGCCCACCCCACCAGGTCTCTTTGCCACTACACCATAGCTGCGGGTCTTGCAGACTGCGACAATGGCGTCATAGATCACTGAAGCTCTCCTTCTCCGTCGCTGAAAGCTGCCCAACCGTACCAGAGCCACTTCACCGGTGTCCACCAGACGGGATCTAGTCCAACGAGTTCTCTGTCCACCAATCAAGACCAGCTGCACTAACGTCGCTGTTTGCTGCACCGCTTCTGCCTTAGCGACGCTCTCGTCCACCGCGCTCAAACCGTCATCGACCGTCCAAGATCTTCTTCCGCGACCGCCCAAGATCTGCTTCTGTAATCGCCCAAGATCCGCTTCCCTGCAACCGCAACACCCTCGGTTACCTGGAAAACACACGCATGGTACTGATGATCTTAGACGCCTCTCTGACCAAGGTAACCAAATCTCCAACCCCTTTTTGTTTTCACAGCAGTATAGCAGGTTAAGCCTATCACAGTGAACTGCATTTTTGAAATCACGTTAGTACACACAAGTCACTAGGCATGCTTGTTCTTTGTTCTAGATACAAGGTCATTGGACAAGTTGGTTTTCATTCGCTGCTCTAGAAATTTCAAGTCATGCACATGTTTGTTATTTTGTCATGCACATGTTCTTAGCTACTCCCTACAATAGTAATTGCCTGCTATTGTGTAGTTCTTGCAAAATGTAAAGTCAATGGAAAATATTAGTGTGGATTCCTTGCTCCCCAGTTACTGAATCTATCTGGTTTTTCCTCACCTAGGTTCCTCCTATTATTTCCTTCCTGACATCATTCAGCTATCCTGTAGTACTTATTTAAACTCATCATACTAGTTCAATTATAATTTTGTTGTTGCTATCTGGATCTTTAAAAGATGCAACATTGACTATTTGTTTTTCTTTGCATAGAGCTCAAAAGGGAACACTGAACATGTTGTTTTCACACCCTCTTCTACAAGTTCACAAGCGCAATGTCATTGTTTTCTTATCTGGTGCCGGTTCATCCTAATCAACGACATAACTATCCTCTACTGGAAGTAGTGGATATTGATTTAAACTACTAGTATTGGGAACATAAAAGCTATATAATCATAAACTAGCGATCCGAATGGGATGAAAAACTTTCATAGGATTCAAACCTAGGCACCTATGATTTACTGAATTTTTGTCAATTTTTTTTGAATTGTTTTACTTTGTAGTTTAAAATCTGAGGTATTGTCATACCTTGACTCTAAGATGGAATGTGGATCTTGGGGCAAGTCACCGTGAGACCTGGGTTCACCAAGTCACTGAATCTGCGTCTGTTTTTTCTCCCCTTCTTTATGATAAACCGAGAAAATTCAGGTTGGGGCCTTTCTGTCCTCTCCGGTGACCTCTGGAAAAAAGTTCTCCATTCCCTTTACCCTGTTCCGACATGGTGAAGCATTTTGGTGCTTTTGTACTATTCTAGTTGATTCCTTGTGCTGTTTAGGTATTTTGTTGACAGACTCTGCTATTTAGGTAGTTTTTTTGGACACGTGCAGTTTATGAAATTTTGATGATAAATTTTCCTGTCAAATTATATGATGCATTATGGTGTTTACATAATTCTTTTTTAGGGTTATGCATTGTGCCTTTTGCAATTTACTTGATTCTGATGATGCACTTGTGCTATTTGCATCATCCTACCAGCTTCAGTGGAAGAACATATGCAACAATCAACAACTTTCCAAGCGATGTAGTCAGTCAGATTCTTGTCAGGCTTCCTCCGCACCCATCCTGCATACTAAGGGCATCAGTCGCCCAAAAATATTGGATGGACTTCATGGGAAGAAACGATTTCATAAAGCTAACCCTATAACACAATAGAGGAATGCCGTTACATGGATTTTTCATCAACAACTCCGAGGACGCTCGATTCATAACAGATCATAATCTTGACCAAGCCATCTTCCAGAAGCTGAACATCCTAGTGAAAGTACATAAAGCCTTTAAACCATATGTATTCAGATGTATTAATGGTAGGGTGATACTTCATTTTCCGCAAAGGTCTAACATGATAATAGCCTAGGATCCAATCAGTGGAAGTAAAACAATGATACAAGAACCACCAATTTTGCAGAAACGTGAGTATGACAGCGGGAAAATCCTCTGTTCAAGAAACCATCGGCAATTGTCTTCACATTATTGTAGCAATTTCTAGGTTGTTTGGATAGTAACCAATGGTAACCAAGAACTGGTCCAGAGGTACTCATCAGATTTTGAAAAATGGGAGGACTGGATTGAACGTGCTAAGATGCTGGATAAGACTGATCATAGGCCGTCAACTCTCATAGGGGGCATTTTGTACTGCCAACAATGCAGTCTAGATATATAATTGCCTTCGATAATGTGACAATAAAACTGTGTTATATTGAGTGCCCACATGAGACACATGATATTTACAGACGCAATTTTGTCATCGCTAAGGGGCATAATGGAGATGTTGCCCTTGCGGTTATAAGAGATTTCACTCTATGCACATGGTCTAGTGAAAGAACATGAAAATGGAAATGGGAAGCTTGGGTTCCTCATATAAAGGTCAAGTTGGATACTCTCCTTGGAATTGAGAAATCATGGGCATCTGATGGGAAAGATTCATTAAGGTTACTCTATGCATTGTAGGATAGAGAAATGGTGGTTATATGAGCGAAGGAGTATTCAAATTAGATCTCAGCAACATGAATTGTAAGAAGTTCAGATCTCCTAACCATTGGTGTACTTTACATCCCTACTTAATGACACCTGGTTAGTGCAAACATTCATGTGCAACCCTTGCATCTTTGTACACCTATTATTTTGCTGATCATTTCATTCATTTCCTTCAGCAACCAGCATGATTTGGAGTGCTAAATCAAAGAAACAAAAATGAAGTCCTGTCAGCAACCCAGCTGATTTAGACTGCAACATCAAGGAGATGAAAATAACACTCGGATGAACAAGAAAGGCTTGTTTGGTCAAGCATGTGTTAGCCTAGGTTGTGTTATTTGGATCTGCAGTCTGATGTTTGTTTGTGTTGGTACTTGATGGAACAGTGGCAGCATTTTTATTTGTGCTGCTGTCACGGACATGTAGGGCCTGGAATGTTAGAGTTGTCTGTTTGTTTTGGGGGCCTATGCATGTCTGATGAAACATTGTTTCTCTCTATATAGTATTGTATGTGTGATGAAACATTGTTTTATGTGATCTACATATACCAGTATAGTTCGTGTTTGTGTTTTGATAGTATGTAGTAGTATTTGTTTTACTGCAGGCTTTTTATTTGATATGAATTAGTATTACCATTTGGTTAGTGCTTCCTGTAGAAGAGTCTGTGCCGACACCTAAATTATTAGTAGACCTTGTCTTTTTATTCTTGAACCGAAGATACTTCGGACATTTATTTGTTGCCCCGACCTGGATTCCTGAAATAGAGAGAGAACGGCCTATTTTTTTAAATTATTATTTGGACAATCTGCAAATTCAAAACCACAGTCAGCCCCGTAAACCTACCGCCTATCCCGTTTGAATAGGAGGCATTAGTGGATGTGACTCACGCCTTAAATTTTTGACCAGATGGCGTACGGTCTACACAATCTTTTTTCTATTAAACCTTGGCCGGCAGCAAAATTCAAAATTGTAATCGAGAGGCAAAATAACCCACCAACCCCAAAACATATCGCGCCTCTTAGTTTCAAACATTTGTAGGCAAAATCTCCCATTCAGGTAGTACCATTTTTCTATTTTTACTTGGACGCTAGCCAAATTCAAAATTTCAGTTAGGAGACAAAATATACAGCCTACGCCGTGCGAATCGAAGGTATCCATGTTTCTGTGCAAAAATATGCTTATGGATGATCAGTTGATGTGAATCTCTATCTTGAATTCCTAGACATATATCGTACAGCCTACTACATTATTTCTATTAGTAGAAGGACGCTAACCAAATTCAAAATCTCAATCGAGTTGTAAAATCACATACCGACCTTGAAGCATTTTGCGCCCCTCCCTTTGAAAAACTTTTGGTTTCAAAATTACCATTCTACCCATTGTGCAGATGCCCTATGGGCAAGCTATAGTCCATAGCTTGGGGGCAAGATCATAATTATTTTTCTTTTCACCTCCATTGTCCCTAATTTGCATAGTTTTTCCCACTGGCCCTCCCAAAAATCCCAGGCTCCTCCCCCACGCCCTTAGCTCTAAACCCACTACACGCACCGATCGGCAGCAATTCCACGACAGCCTAAGCCGCTTGAGCTGCGATCTCGTGCACCGCCGCAGTGCCACTTCACTAACGCCAAGCCCACCGGGTCTATTTGCCACTACACCAGAGCTGAGGTCTCGCCGACCGCGCCAATGGCGTCGTCGACCGCTGAAGCTCTCCTTCCCTGCCGCTGAAAGCTACCCAACCGTACCAAAGCCACTTCACCGGTGTCCACCGGACGGGATCTAGTCCAAAGAGATTTCTATCCACCAATCAAGGCTAGCTACACTGGCATCGTTGTTTGCTACACCGCTTCTGCCTTAGCGACGCTCTCATCCACCGCGCTCAAGCCTTCATCGACCGTCCAATATCTTCTTCCACGACTGCCCAAGATCTGCTTCCATGATCGCCCAAGATCCACTTCCCCGCAACCACAACACCCTCAGTTACCTGGAAAACACCCGCATGGTACTGACGATGCTTAGATGCCTCTCTGGCAAAGGTAACCAAATCTCCAATCCCTTTTTGTTTTCTCAGCAGTATAATAGGTTAAGCCTATCGCAGTGAACTGCATTTTTGTAATCGTGCTAGTACACACAAGTCACTAGGCATGTTTTTTCTTTGTGCTACATACAAGGTCACTGGACAAGTTGGTTTTCATTCGCTGCTCTAGAAATTTCAAGTCATGCACATGTTTGTTATTTTGTCATGCACATGTTCTTAGCTACTTCCTATATAAGTAATTGCCTGCTATTGTGTAGTTCTTGCAAAATGTAAAGTCAGTGGAAAATATTAGTGTGAATTTCCTGCTACTAAACCTATCTGGTTTGTACCGACCTAGGTTCCTCCTATTATTTCCTCCCAGACATCGTTCAAGTATCCTATAGTACTCGTTTAAACTCATCATACTAGTTCGATTATAATTTTGTTGTTGCCATCTGGATCTTTAAAAGATGCAATGCTGACTATTTGTTTTTTCTTTGCATACAACTCAAAAGGGAACACTGAACATGTTGTTTGCACAACCTCTTCTACAGGTTCACAAGCACAATGTCATTGTTTTCTTATCTGGTGTCGGTTCATCCTAAGCAACGGCATAACTATCCTCTACTATGTAGTTCATTCGTGTTTTGCGTTCCTGCTCTGCAAGTTCTCGCATGATGCCATATAATTTCTGTCTCATTCATTATTAGCTACAAAAGTAAATGTATGCCTATTGTGTAGCTCATCGCAAATTATGAGTCACCCAACGTCTCTTGCATTCCAGGATATACTACTGCTTCCATATATATTTGTTGAAATGACTTGGCTAGTTTATATTAGCTTAAATTCTAGGAAACACTCTGTTCGATTGCTCAATTCATTTGTAGGCACACTTGTGTAATGCTTGCTTGTCCTGTTCTATAGGTCCATAAGCAATGCCATTATATTTAATATCTAATGGTTCGTCCTAAGCAACGACATAGCTATCCTCTACTGTTTATATATAGTCCATTCGTAGTTTACATTCTTGCTCTACAAGTTATCTTATGTTTCCTTTATAATTTCTATGCGGTTCGAAGCTATGATAGTAACTGCATGCCCATCGTGTAGCCCAGCGCAAATTCAGGGTCACCCAACGTCTCTTGCATTTCAAGATAAATGACTTCTTCCATATATAATTGTTGAAATGAACTGACCAGTTTATATTTGCTGAAATTCTAAGAAACACTTTGATTCATTGCTCATTTCATTGTAGGCATACTTTTGTAATGCTTTCTTGTCCTCTTCTACAGGCATGCAAGATACACCATTATATTTCTAAGCTCGCGCTGGTTCATCCTAAGCAACGACATAACTATCCTCTATTGTGTAGTTCATTCGTGGTTTGCGTTCCTGCTCTGCAAATTCTCGCATGATGCCATTATAATTTTTGTCTCGTTCATTCTTAGCTACAAAAGTAACTGCATGTCCATTGTGTAGCTCACCTAAAATTCTAAGTCAACCAATGTCTTGCATTCCAGGATATACTACTGCTTCCATATTTTTATTAAATGACCTGGCTAGTTTATATTTTCTAAAATTCTAGGAAACACTCTATTTGATTGCTCAATTCATTTGTAGGCATACTTGTGTAATGCTTGCTTGTCCCGTTCTACAGTTTCACAAGCAATGCCATTACATTTCATATCTAATGGTTCACCCTAAGAAGCGACATAACTATCCTCTATATATAGTTCATTCATGGTTTGCATTATTGCTCTACAAGTTCTCTTATGATGCCATTATAATTTATATTCGTTTCATAGCTATGACAGTAACTGCATGCCCATTGTGTAGCTCACCACAAATTCTTGGTCACCCAACATCTCTTACATTCCAGGATAAATGACTGCTTCCATATATATTTGTTGAAATGACCTGTCTAGTTTATATTTGCTGAAATTTTAAGAATCACTTGGATTGATTTCTTATTTCATTGTAGGCACATTTGTCTAATGCTTACTTGTCCTCTTCTACAGTATCGCCATCGATGCCATTATATTTCGTATTTGGTTCTCATTCGTCCTAAGCAACAACAAAACTATCCTCTATTGTATAGTTCATTTGTGATTTCCATTCCTGCTCTACAAGTTCTCGCATGATGCCATTATAATTTATGACTTGTTCATTTTTAGCTACGACAGTAACTGCATGCCATTGTCTAGTTTATTATTCTATAAATATTTGTTGATATGACCTGACTAGTTTATATTGCTAAAATTCTAAACCACACACATTGTTATATTTCTCATTTCACGGTAGGCACACTTTTTAATGCTTGCTTTCCTTGTTTGTTTGACGTGATGGTCAATATATTTGAACCATTGACCAGTAGTAAACTCTAGTTCATATCTCCTGTCGTATCAGTTAAATGAGTAGTTTGCCTTGTTTGATGTATTAACTTTTTATTACTTAGTTTCAGACTGCTATTATTGCTATTGTCACTAAAGAGGGGGCTGCAAGATCATGTCTCAAGTTTGTTTTCGAATGTAGATGTCACTCAAAAGCGAGATGCAGGTGATAGATGGAAAAAGAAACCCGATTATCAAATGAAATGCTGAATTTTCTTCCCCTTGACTTGATAATATATAATAATTTTAAGTAGTTTGTAGTTGATGTAATATCTAGACTAATTGCATAGACCGTGTAGGCATTTAGTTGATGTCGTCGACACATAGTGGTAGGCAGTACTATACCTACGCTAGCCAGGTCGATTAGGGTACAATATCGTGCTCTGTATTTGCCCGTCTTGTATTAGACCGACTAAGGATAGTAAAAAATGCTCACAAGTTGTATACCTTTTATGATATCGAAATGGGCTCCAAAAATGAAGAAACTATAAAAGACCGTAAAATTAACGGGGCCGACCCATAGGCGAGATTAGTAACAGTAATGGTCCGTAATAGTGGCAGGCCGTAACAATGGCAGGCCGAAACAGTAACATGTCGAAACAGTAAGAGGACAAAATAGTAACTGGTCGAAAACAGTAACAGGCCGAAACAGTAACTCCCGAAATAGTAAGGGACCAGAAAAGTAAAGGTCCAGAACCTTAAATGGCCAAAACAGTAACGGGCTAGGCTAGAAAAAGGTCAAGATCGTAGCTGTCCAAAACAGTAACAGACTGAATTTGCACCAGGCCGGAACAATAACAAGATGTAGAACTTACCAGGATAGAACAATAATGGGCCAGAACATGGGCCGGACATTTACAGGCCCAAAGTATATGTGTTTGTTTCAAACAGTGTGCAGCTATACAGTAACGGGCCAGAAAGGTTATGGGCCAAAGCGGGCTGGCTAAACGAGCCCATTTCAAACAGTGTAGGATGAAACACTAACGGGCCCGGATATTTATGGGCCGTGCAAACGGGACAATTTCAAACAGTGTATATGGAAACAGTAACAGACCAAAAAATTTACGGGCCGCCTACGGCAGCACCTGTGGGCCCAATTATAACAGTGCAATACGAAATAGTAACATGCCATGATACTATTCGGCTCTTTTAATGGGCTGGTCCACTTAATAATTATTAGGCCTTGGATGGGCCTGGCTTCTACCACGGTTTCGATAGTTAATAGTGCTAACTGTCCATTAGCGGCATTCGCCATAGGGAAGTTTGCATGACATCAGCTCTCAACACGACTGGCGAACATATCTATGATGGAATGACTTTTTGTGGCTAAAGGGTGCAATCCGCCACGGTCAAAAAAACCGTGGTAGAATCATTTGTGATGGACTTCTACCACGATGGTCATCCGTCGTAGAAGGCTTTTCAACCATGAAAAACGGACCTTCAGCAACAAAAATCCTCCATTGTAAAAGGACATTTTTATTGTAGTGTATGTTCGTATATCTGTTGGGTAATTAACTATTGTTTAAATAATAAACGTCCATCCATCTTTGTTAGGCGGATGTTGTAGCATGTCTCTATAGAACTGATAGGATTTATTTTCGCTGCAATTGCATCACCCTCAGGTTGTTCCCTTTAGATGCATAAAGACTTATTGAGCCTGCTAGGGTCTCACACGATAAATATTGTTCAGATGTACATGTATACTCATAGGAAGGTTATTAGGTCAAGGAGAACGATGATGGTGGCAACAACCGTCAGGCGTAGAGATTCTGAGGATGGATATCTGTTAGATCTGTGGGTGGGATGAGCTTATTTCTAGGCATCTTATGCCAGTTTTCTTCTTATCCGTACTCGGATCTTGTTTTCTGGTTACGCTTGATACTCTGATGTGTGATGTATGAGGATGTATCCTAAACTATTATCTAGG
This sequence comes from Avena insularis, assembly GCA_023614405.1. NCBI lineage: Eukaryota > Viridiplantae > Streptophyta > Magnoliopsida > Poales > Poaceae > Avena > Avena insularis. Next base: position 184,293,870 of record CM042687.1, on the reverse strand, counting down.
ATATTTAAATCTTGCCGTATGGCGTTGAATTTCTCCATTTCTTTTAGATGGTTTGGCTCTAATGTACTCTTGTATGTCATTGGAAAATATACTTATTTGTGTATGCTTGACTAGCAGTCCATCTGGCTACGTATCTTGCAAATGAAGCTATAACCACGAGAAGTGGGTAGCGTGGTTGGCCGGTACCAGTCCCTATTCCGCTTAGATCGTCCTACACGTGGGTGACCTTTGGGCCCCCATGGTAGCACACCTTATCCACTTTTGGGTTATACTGACTTGTGATTTAGAACATAGTGTCTAGGGGATTACACTTATATAGTCATCCATCCTCGGGCTTACAAGAGAAACCTATCCGGCTACGATACTAACTCGGTACAAGATACAACTTGGACTACAAGTAAATCTACATGCCTAAGTTGGTAAGTATTCTGGGCCTTCATGTAGCCGGATGAGCCTCTGTGTTCTCTCCCTGACTAGGCTTCCCATGGAGCAAAGCTCTAACCCATAGGTAGGCCACCCTGGTGAGTGGTTAGTTGTGGGTATACCTGAAAAGTATATCCCCAATAGTAGCCCCCGGAAGTCTGCAAGGTGGAAAGTCAGATTTCTTCGTCAAGCTTGATGATTCTTCGACTTGCAAAATCTTGAAGGGTTCCCAAACTTGAAACAAACTTTAGGATCAGACTCATTGTTGAGTTGGATATGGTGATTCATTATTCTTATCTCCACACTCATTTCAAACTAAGCTAAAAATATCATGAGTGACGCATCATGACACCTCTTCAGGAGTTGTCACGTCAGCGACAGATATTCTTTCAGATTGACCATCAGTGGGTCCCGTCACACGCCGAACCGAGGAGCCGTTTCAATTTATGGACGAAGATCTAGGAGGAGATGGCTTCGGGAGGAAGTTGCTGCGACCGTTCTATGATGTGTGGCAAGGATTTAGCGCGATTAGCGTGGATCTTGGCGCAGTGAGGTTATAATAGGGAAAATATAGCCTCATTTTCTTCATTTTCTACTCCATCTTATTCCTCCTCGCGCCTCCTAGAGCCCTTTCATCTCTTTTTCTCCACTACCTAAACCATAGCTCCGCCAATATTTGGTCATCGTCGAGATGTCTGAATCATCTTCTATGGCAGGTGCAACAACGACACCCGGTGCAGCGGAGGATAAAAAGTGGTGCGAGGTCTGGATCCCTTGTGTCTTTGAAAATGAGAAGATGCAGCAATTGGAGGACGAAGGGTGCCTCCCAGCCAATTCATGCTAGAGCGGTGTAACATCTTAGGATTAGCACTTAGAAATAGAGAGAACACATGTTTATGCATTGCATTCATGCATAGAAAATCCGGGGAATTTTCACGCAAAACCAAAAGAGCTATAGAGGAATCGAGATACCTCTTGTTCTGATAGAAACGCCAACGCACGTGCTATGGATTTTAGCATGACCTCTATTGTACCTTTTGTGTTTGAGGGGAAGACAACTGAAATTTGATTATTCAATGGATAAAATTAATCCAAAAACAATTTGAAATGAAATGATTACAATTATGATATAAAAACAATTATTTATTAATATATATACATATAGTATTATATTTCTCTATTAAAATAAAAGAATAAAAGTAAATTACCATGAAACAAATAAATAGAAAAAGGAATTACATTAATGAAATAAATAAAATAATTCTTTATTTCAAGAAAATATATATTACATTGTCTTTACAAATAAACAAATGAATTACAAAAGAATAAACATTATAGAAACAAAAATCTAAACTATATTACTACAATGTTTTGGTATTACCCAAAATGTAAAAGAAATACAAGAAATTACTAAAAGTAAAATTAAAATAAGAAATAAAATCCTACACTAACCTAACTAGCTTTCACATCTGATCATCTCAATCATTCCTTAATCTTGTTCCTGTAAGAAGAAAATGCAAACTAAATAATAAAATAAAGGGAAGGATTAGTGTTAGTATTATTTCTCTCAGCTATAAATAGTGAGATGCACTGTTAAGATTGCATCAGTGATAAATTTAGAAATAGGGGCAAGTTTCACCAGGGGTAGTATTTGTTCTTAATCTTATAAGTGCCTTAGTACCACATCATAGGCCAAATGGAGTAGGGCCAAGTTTCATCAGATAGAGTGGAAGTAAGAAAGTAGAATAAAGATATTTTAACTCAATCTGATCCATAAGATCACAAAAAGCAAGCACACGGCTTACACACATATGCATGTTGATGTGCTGTCAACACATGAGGGTTGAGAGAGAGAGAGGGTGCTGTACACAGCTGTAGCAAAGACGACATTCTCTGCAAAACAAATCCCTGCACTACTCTATCTTCATTTCCAATCTCATTCCACAGCCATATCTCTCTACCTCAAGAACGCCATAAGACATCACTGGTTTTCAACTGTTCAACACTACATCCATCCACACAACCAACCAAGCTTTCATCAAAGCTCACTTAGAGGAGTTAGGAAACATATCAGCACAACACTAGCATAAAATATATCCATTTAACTTCATATCTAAGAAAACCACACCACCACATCACCAACATATGTTTGCTAGAAAAGTCTTCCAAGAGCTAGAACAAGGGGGAAATCAAGATCAACAATAGCTTGAAGAGGTGCAGGTTGTTAGTAGAAGAGAAGTTATAGTAACTCAAGTAAACCAAGAAGAAACCACAACCGCAAGAAGTGGAGAAGTACACTATTATCTAATACAGCAGTAGGAGGTGCAGATCTGGAGTACAAAGAGAAGATCTGACCAAGCCATCAATCAAGATTCAATCAAGCAACATCAACTGCTACCTTGCAAATCAGGTTGCTAGCTTATAGCAGTAATAGCATATTCAATGTTCATGTATTTATTTAGAGCATGATCGAAGTGGGGGGAAATAGAGGGTTCTCAGACTAGTGTAGAAATGCTACACCGGTATCATAATTGAGCTATAACGGCCATTAGAGTATCTGTTTTTAAAAAGAGTAGAAGCCTCAGTCTCTTGACTCATTGGCTTGGAACTTTTAAGTTATTAGTTTGCAACTAAATCATCTCAAGTAAGTGAGTCCACTTCCATCCATTCAAAGTTTGGAGTGAAGCATATCTGGTTAGATAAACAAGCACTATGCACACTCTAATTATAGGCACCAAAGTGGCAATTATATTAACACAAGTCATATCTATTTTCACCAAGTCTGATGCCTCAGATTGGTTATCATTGGCAGAGCCTAGAGCATTCTTTTTATACTTTCATTACACATACAATCATCATATATGATTTGTATCTGCTCCAGTTTAAATAATCAAGTAAGCAGCAGATCATGTAGATGATTTGTGCTACTATGCACACACTTAGGGGGCTCCACAATAGCAAGATCAACTTAGCAAAAGTCAACATCAAAATTAAATATCATAGAGCACCCAAGGGACCATTGAATTATCTTTAAACAGTCCCAACAAGTTAAATCATTTTCCTGAGCAAAGACTCTAAGAATCATTGAAAGCAAATAGAACATACATGTTTCAGAAATCAATAGAATCTAATCATCTTCCTAACAATATGAGGAATCATATACTTAAGACATATGTCTAGTACAAAGGCTAGAAAATCATATACGACATTCATCAGTATATCAATAGTTAAGGGAAAAGTAAAGCCACAGTGTATCAAGCATCAGTAATCACCATACAAGTTTTTCACCACTTCCAGGAAACACACAAATCATGGTTATATAATCATGTGTCCAAATCCTTATTACAAGGATAATTCACCACCAACACCATAGGAACCACTGGTTACTCACAAGATGTGAACCAACATATCAATTACAACAAACCTATCAACAGATCAACCAACTATAATACAATGATCACTTAACATAATGCTTCTACCAATAGTTCTAATTTATCTCAGCACCAAAGTTCTCACAGTATATTCATAGAAGTGATATACTCAACACTAACCCATATAATCACTAACAACAACATGCAGTGAAATGAACATTAGAACACAAACCCTGAATTCGGGTTCATTATCACCACAGGGGGAATTCCAGAGAGAAACAGGGGGAATCAGATGTGGAGGTACACTTGAAGGGAATATGCCCTGAGAGGCAATACTAAAGTGTTTATTATGTATATTCCAAGTATATGATAGATATTTATTTTGCATGCTATAATTGTATTAATACGTAAATGTTAATACATGTATGTTTAATAAACAAACAGAAAGTTCCTAGTTATGCCTCTCTCATAAACTAGCTCGTTGATGAACAAGATGATCAAAGTTTCCTGATCATGGACATTTGATGTTGTTAATAACGAGATCACAACATTAATGTAATGGTGTGATGAACATTCATCCAAAGTATAGCATTACGATCAAAGTCATTGAGTTTATGTTGCTATAACAACTTACAAAGTGATCCTAATCCTTAGACCATGATATCATGTCAATCACTAACACCGGAAGAGTTTCTTGATAACATCAAACGTCACACCGTAACATGGTGATTATAAAGATGGGTTCAGAACTAATAAAGTGTTATGTTGAGGCCCATGGATCGAGAGTGGAATTTGTTCATCCTGATGACGGATATATATACTCTGGGCCCTCTCGGTGATATCACATTGGTTAGCTTGCAAGCAAGTGATTTGATCACTAGAATGTTATATCACGGGAACGAGAAAAGAGTGCATGTTAGTAACGAGATCAAACTAGGTATGGAGATACCGATGGTCGAATCTCGGACATGTAATATATCGTGAAAAAAGGGATTAAGATACTAGCGTAAAAGGTTCCGACAATCACAAGAAAGTCATTGTCGAATGTGTGGGAGTCAGTATGGGTCTCCAGATCCCACATCTGATTATTAATTCGAGAGGGGTCTCGATCATGTCCGCATTATTCGCGAACCGTAGGGTGACACACTTAAGAGACACCGACATCCAATTGGAGCAAAAGTTTCATGCCGGAAAGAATAACAAGCATAGGAATTTATTTCACTAGATATCGAAACAGGTTTTCGGGTGAAATTGAAGAAAGTGTTTTTGCATGTGAAATGAAATACTAGCAAGGGGTTATATGTGAATGTTCATGATTAAAGTAATTGACAAAATTGTGAATAAATAAAAGGAGTTTTATTTAATGAGAGTTTGCATTAAATTTGCTGGAAATTTAATAGCAATTTTGAGTGGAGGGAATTGAAAGGAATTTTGTGAGTGGAGTGTCCACCCACATGAATGAGGGGAGGGCAAGGGGGCAGCCCCATGCGCCGGCCACCCCCTTGGGTTTCCCCCCTCTCCTATAAAAGGCACCCCATCCTCACTTCTCACTCACACCTTCTCGTGAAGGATCTCTCTCCCCCTCTAGAATTTATCCTCCATGGTCTCGGACTAGCGAGATACATGTTCCCGCTGGCTATTCGGCAAGAAAGAGTTGTGCTTTCGCTGCATCGCTGGAGCGAGGAGGCAGAGGTTGCTCGGTGCCTCGGACGTGTGTGCGAGCACGGATGCGTTGCTGATTTGTGGCGCTAGGACTTCCTCTCGATCTTGAGATTGGCAAGAGATCGTCTACATCAACAAGGAGTTTAACTCGTTAAGCTTTGTCGGTCTTCAAGGGTATGTTCTCTATGGATATACATCCACCCGTTGTTTGTATCTAGTAGATAGATCTTGGTACATAATTGTTCCCATCGTAGGAATTTTTTTGTTTTCTATGCTGCGAACCCTATAGTGGTATCGGAGCCGGATCTATGCGTAGATGCTTTACACGGGTAGTACACATATGAGTATGTGGACAATGATGATCATGTTAGTGCTTCTTAGTTGTATTTTGGATATTGGTGGCATAGTGTGATGAAGCGGCCCGGACAAACCTTACATGTCCTCTCACATGAGACCTGTTCCACGCTTGACATGGAACTAGTTTGCATAAGTGGCTAGTGAGTGTCTGTCTCTCCTACTATAGTCAATATGTAATTTACAACGAGTTGTCAACAATTTGGTTATCCTCGTCGTGGTTCATGTTCGTAGGTAAGAACGGTTCTATCTTTGAAAGCCCTAAGCCACGTAAAACTTGCAATGGATAAATTAGAGGCGTCTAGTTTATATTGTTGCTGGCCTAGTGTTATGATATGGTGATGTTGTAAGTAGAAGTATGAGATGATACTATTACAACACACATAACGTGTAAGTTACATAGACCTTGGCCTTACACATAAAGGTATGATAGTGATCATACCACGGTGCACATGATAGACATCATATGCGGTAACCATATCATTTCACTTATAAACATGTGATGTTTGATAGAATCTTATATTGCTTGTTTGGTGTTTTATTAGGATAATAAGATGATCCATCATTTAAATATCAAGATAAGAATGTGTTCTTCCTTTAGTATGCACCGATTATGTTTTCGTCGCTCCAAGACATCACGTGATGATCGGGTGTTCTTGGATCCACGACCATATTTCGGGTGTAAGACAGTTACACACGTGAATACTAAGGTTCTTACTTGGCGATCCTAGCATGTATAGACATGGCCTCGAAACACGGACCAAAAGGTTAAGCATGAGTCATATAGTAGATATGATGCCCATTTGATGTTCGCCTTTGAAGCTACACCGACTCACGTGATGATCGGACTTGGTGTAGTGGATTTGGTTCATGTAATCACCAAAAAGGCACGAGGGATGTCGTTTTTGAGTGGGAGTTCATTCATAATATGGATTAGTTGAACTCAATCTATCATAAACTTAGTCTAAACTTTACACATTCTGTTGTAGATGGCACCACGTGCTTTTAATTTCAACGTGTTCATGGAGAAAGAGAAACTTGCAACAAACAGTAGCAACTTTACCCAATGGGCCATGAATTTGAGGATTCTCCTCTCTGCTGCACAAAAGAAATATGTGCTAGAAGCGCCGCTAGGCCCCCCACCTTTCGATGATGCCCCTGACGAGGAGAAGAATGTCTATCAGACTCGTCAGGAGGACCACAACTTAGTTCATTGTGGCATATTGTATGGGCTAGAGCTAGAACTTCGAAAGCGTTTCAAAAACAGCAATGCATTTGATACAATGGGTGAGTTCAAAATGATTTTTGACACACATGCTGCTGTAGAGAGCTACAATGCTTCAGAAAAGTTCTTTAGCTGCATGATGGAAGAGCACAGCTCCGTAAGTGAGCATGTACTCAAGATGTCGAGTTACGCCGATAAGCTTGTGTCCTTGGGAATACGATTCCCATTGACTTAGGCATCCATCGTGTTCTGCAGTCTCTAGAACCTAGCTATAAGAGCTTTGTGATGAACTATAATATGCAAGGCATGAAGAAGTCTCTCCCCGAGCTTCTGTCAATGCTTAAAACTGTAGAAGTGGAGATCAAGAAGGAACATTAAGTGTTGATGATCAATAAGAACACCGGTTTCAAGAAAGACAAGAAGGGTAAACGGAAGGGAAGTAAGGGCGGCAAGCCGGTTTCCGTGCCTAAAAAGAAACCCCGAGTTGTCCCTAAGTCTGATACCGAGTGCTACTATTGTAAGGGGACTGGCCACTAGAAGCGCAACTGTCCCTAGTATTTGGCAGACAAGAAGGCCAGCAAGGCAAACAAAGGTATATATGATAGACATGTTATTGATGTGTAATTGACTAGTGCTCGCAGTAGCACCTGGGTATTTGATACCGGTTTAGTTGCTAATATTTGTAACTCGAATCAGGGGCTACGGAACAAGCTACCGCTAGCAAGGGGTGAGGCCAAGATGCGTGTCGGCAATGGATCAAGCGTTGATGTGATCGCCGTAGGAATGCTACCTCTCCACTTGCCATCAGGATTAGTAATAAACTTAAATAATTGTTATCTGGTGCCAGCACTGAGCATGAACATTGTATCTGGATCGTGTTTGATGCGAAGTGGTTATTCATTTAAATCCGAGAACAATGGTTGTTCTATTTATATGAATGAAATCTTTTAGGGTCACACACCAATGATGAATGGTTTATTTCTATTGGATCTCGATAATAGTGTTACACATATTCATAATGTTGATGCTAAAAGGATTAAACTTAATTATGATATATCCGCATATATGTGGCACTACCGTCTAGGTCATATTGGCGTTAAACGCATGAAGAAGCTCCATTCAGATGGAATTTTGGAATCACTTGATTTTGAATCATTTGATACATGTGAGCCATGCCTTATGGGCAAGATGACTAGAACACCGTTTTCCGGTTCAATGGAATGGGTGGCAGATTTATTGGAAATCATACATTTTGATGTATGTGGTCCAATGAGTGTGTCGGCGCGAGGTGGATATCGTTATTTTGTTACTTTCACGGATGATTTGAGTAGATACGGTTATATCTACTTGATGAAACACAAGTCTGAAACCTTTGAAAAGTTCAAGGAATTTTAGAATGAAGTTGAAAATCATCGTAATAGAAAGATCAAATTTCTACGGTCCGACCATGGAGGTGAGTATCTAAGTTACGAGTTTAGCACTCATATGAAAGAGTGTGGATTTTTTTCACAATTCACACCTGTCCGAACACCACAGCGAAATGGTGTGTCAGAACGTCGTAATCATACTTTATTGGATATGGTTCAATCTATGATGTCTCTGACGGAATTGCCGTTGTCATTTTGGGGTTATGCACTAGAAACTGCTACATTCACTTTAATTCGGGCACCATCTAAATCCGTTGAAAATACACCGTATGAATTGTGGTTTGAAAACAAACCTAAGCTGTCATTTCTTAAAGTTTGGGGATGCGATGTTTATGTGAAGAAACTTCAACCGGATAAACTCGAATCCAAAGCGGACAAATGCGTCTTCATAGGATACCCTAAGGAAACAATTGGGTATTCCTTCTATCACAGATCCGAGGGCAAGGTTTTTGTTGCCAAGAATGGATCCTTTCTAGAGAAAGAGTTTCTCGCGAAAGGTGTGAGTAGTCGGAAGGTAGAACTCGAAGAGGTCATTGAACCTTCTCTTCAAAGTATGGCAAGTAGCACATCGCCGGAAGTTGTTCCGGAGTTGGATTCACCAGTTGAAGATGGAACTAATGATAATGATTATGAAACTCCGAAAGAGAGTACTACCGAACCTCACATGTCTAGCAGGACACGTGCAGCTCCCGAGCTGTACGGAAACCCTATTATGAATTTCATGGATGATGAAATTGATGACCCTGCGACATATGAAGAAGCGATGATGAGCCCGGATTCCAACAAATGGTTAGAAGCCATGAAATCCGAGATGGAATCCATGTATGAAATCAAGTTTGGAACTTGGTGGACTTACCCTCACGACCGAAAGTCCGTGGAGAATAAATGGATTTTCAAAAAGAAAACTGATGCTGATGGTAATGTGACCGTCTATAAAGCTCGAATTGTCGCAAAGGGGTTTCGACAAATTCAAGAGTTGACTACGATGAGACATTCTCTCCCGTAGCGATTCTAGCGATGCTAAAGTCAGTTAGGATTATGTTAGCAATTGCTGCATATTTCGATTATGAGATATGGCAAATGGATGTCAAAACCTCGTTTCTCAATGGTAATATTTAAGAAGAGTTGTATATGATACAACCAAAGGGTTTTGTCGATCCTAGGGATGCTAACAAGGTGTGCAAGCTTCAGCGATCTATCTATGGACTGAAGCAAGCATCACGAAGTTGGAATCTCCGCTTTGATGAGGTGATCAAAGAGTTTGGATCTGTCCAAACTTATGGAGAAGCTTGTATTTACAAGAAAGTGAGTGGGAGCAATGTGGCATTTTTGATATTATATGTGGATGACATATTATTAATCGGAAATCATATAGATCTTTTAAACAGTGTTAGAAGTTATCTAAACAACAAATTTTCAATGAAGGACCTAGGTGAAGTGTCATACATATTAGGCATAAAGATCTATAGAGATAGATCTAGGCGCCTAATAGTGCTATTATAAATTACATACCTTGATAAGATTTTAAAAAAGTTTAAAATGGACGGAAGTAAGAAGGGGTTCTTACTTATGTTGCAAGGCAAGACATTGAGTAAGACTCAAAGTCCGGCTACGGCATAAGAAAGAGAGATAATGGACAAAGTCCCCTATGCTTCAGCCATAGGCTCTATAATGTACGCCATGCTATGTACAAGACCGGATATGGCACATGCTATTAGTTTGACTAGTAGGTACCAATCGGATCCAGGTTCGGAACACTGGATAGCGGTCAAGAATATCCTTATGTACTTGCGAAGAACTAAGAATAGGTTTCTTGTGTACGGAGGTGAAGAAGAGCTCATCGCTAAGTGTTATGTTGACACAAGCTTTGACACCGATCCGGATGACTCTAAGTCTCAATCCGGATACGTATTTCTCATGAATGGTGGAGCGGTTAGTTGGAGGAGCTCCAAACAACCTGTGGTGGCGGGATCAACAACGGAGGCCGAATATGTTCTTTGCGCTTGAAGCTCAGAAGCGGTTTGGATGAAGGAGTTCATATCCGTACTAGGTGTGGTTGCGAGCGCGTTGGACCCAATGGTGATCTATTGTGACAACAATGGTGCCATTGCCAATGCCAAAGAACCAAGGTCTCACAAGAATTCCAAGCATATTAAGCGTCGGTTTCACTCCATCCGCGAGCATGTCAAGGATGGAGATATAAAGATTTGTAAAGTACACACAGATCTCAATGTAGCAGATCCGTTGACTAAAACTCTCCCTAGAGCAAAACATGATCAACACCAGAACTCCATGGGTGTTAGATTCATCACTATGTAACTAGATTATTGTCTCTAGTGCAAGTGGGAGACTGAAGGGAATATGCCCTGAGAGGCAATAATAAAGTGTTTATTATGTATATTCCAAGTATATGATAGATGTTTATTTTGCACGCTATAATTGTATTAATATGGAAACGTTATTACATGTGTGTTTAATAAACAAACAAAAAGTTCCTAGTTATGCCTCTCTCATAAACTAGCTCGTTGATTAACAAGATGATCAAAGTTTCCTGATCATGGACATTGGATGTTGTTAATAACGAGATCACAACATTAGTGTAATGGTGTAATGAACATTCATCTGAAGTATAGTATTACGATCAAAGTCATTGAGTTTATATTGCTATAACAATACGAAGTGATCCTAATCCTTAGACCATGAGATCATGTCAATCACTAATACCGGAAGAGTTTCTTGATAACATCAAACGTCACACCATAATAGGGTGATTATAAAGATGGGTTCAGAACTAATAAAGTGTTATGTTGAGTACCATGGACCGAGAGTGGAATTTGTTCATCCCGATGACGAATAGATATACTTTGGGCCCTCTCGATGATATCACATTGGTTAGCTTGCAAGCAAGTGATTTGATCACTAGAATGTTATATCACGGGAACGAGAAAAGAGTGCATGTCAGTAACGAGATCAAACTAGGTATGGAGATACCGATCATCGAATCTCGGACATGTAATATATCGTGAAACAAAGGGATTAAGATACTAGAGTAAAAGGTTCCGACGATCACAAGAAATTCATCGTTGAATGTGTGGGAGTCAGTATGGGTCTCTAGATCCCACTTCTGATTATTGATCTGAGAGGGGTCTCGATCATGTCCGCATTATTCGCAAACTGTCAGGTGATAAACTTAAGAGACACCGACATCCAATTGGAGCAAAAGTTTCATGCCGGAAAGAATAACAAGCGCATGAATTTATTTCACTAGATACCGAAACAGGTTTTCGGGTGTAATTGAAGATAGTGTTTTTGCATGTGAAATGAAATACTTGCAAGGGGTTATATGTGAATGTTTGTCATTAAAGTAATTGAAAAACTTCTGAATAAATAAAAGGAGTTTTATTTAATGAGAGTTTGCATTAAATTTGGTGGAAATTTAATAGCAATTTTGACTGGGATTTTGAGTGGAGGGAATTGAAAGGAATTTTGTGAGTGGAGTGTTCACCCACATGAATGAGGGGAGGGCAAGGGGAAGCCCATGCACCGGCCACCCCCTTGGGGTTCCCCCTCTCCTATAAAAGGCACTCCCTCCTCACTTCTCCCTCACACCTCCTCGTGAAGGATCTCTATCCCCCTCTAGAATTTATCCCCCATGGTCTTGGACTAGCGAGATACATGTTACCGGTGGCTGTTCGGAAGGAAAAAAGTTGTGCTTCCGCTGCATCGCTAGAGCGAGGAGGCGGAGGTTTCTCGGTGCCTCGGACGTGTGTGCGAGCACGGATGCGCTGCTGATTTGCGGCGCTAGGACTTCCTCTCGATCTTGAGATCGGAAAGAGATCGTCTACATCAACCACGAGTTTAACTTGTTAAGCTTTGTCGGTCTTCAAGGGTATGTTCTCTACGGATATACATCTGCCCGTTGTTCGTATCTAGTAGATAGATCTTGGTACATAGTTGTTCCCATCGTAGGAAATTTTTGTTTTCTATGCTGCAAACCCTACAACACTTACACGTGGTCCTCGCTAAATTTTAGAAGAGAAAGCAAAAGGGACGACGACGGTGAACATGCATCACGTGGAGCACCCGAGGGCATTGCAACTCGCGCCAGGCCGCGGTCACGACAGCCACGGAAGAGGAGGCATCATAGACTAGCACCACTACACCTCAGACACATGAGAGCAGTACCAAAATATCATCGAGGCACCACATCATCGGAAGGACGCCAACCCTAGATGACAAGGAGTAAGAGGCGGAGCCAGAGAAAGACTCGAGCCTCAAATCGATATGGGTCAGTCGATGCAGCACCATCGACTGCATCATCTATTACCATGGTGGCGGCCGAGGAGGCCGGAGCCGATGGGGATCGAGCACGGCAGCGGTGAGAACACAGGATTGCCGCAGTAGGGAGAGGGCACCTCGTGTGCCAGCGTCAGAGGATGAAGGGGTGTATTGGGCCGGTAAAGGGCCATCCCAGTACAAGCATGGGGGTTCGACCCAACCATTTGGGCCGGGTCAGGTTGCGCCAGCCCAATGGCCAGGTCCAGGTTTAAACAAGTGAAACCCTATAACAAAATAGTAAAAGACCAAAATACTCTACAACCAAATAAGAAATAAAAATCCAAAAATTACAAATAATATATGGAAATGTTCATAAAAATATAAAATTTCACCTAAAAATACTAAGTTGTAGTTTAGCATAACAGAATTTAAAATTATTATTTTAATGTAATAAATAATTTAAGGAATTTTATAAAAAATAAATATAATACTTAAAAATAAACAAAATTCATTTTCAAGATCTTAAATAATTACAATTTAATAAAAAATACTAGATAATAAACCTTCAATTATCTAAATGAAATAATTCCAAAACATTTTAAAGTTCCTAGATAATAAATCTTCAATTATCTAAATGAAATAATTGTTTTGATAATTGTTAATAATTATTTCCTAAGTAATAAATAATTATATCCCTTAAGAAATAATAAATCCTTTAAGTATAAATACTAAAGTCCAAAACCATAACTAGGATTCGTAATTAAAATTAAGTGTAAATTATTAACTTTATAATACTCTTTAGGAAAATCGAAATCAAATTTAAGCCACAACCTTTAAAACAAAAACTCTATAATAGTGCCTTCAACTCTTATCAACTCAATCCAAAGAATTTTATCATAGTCACCAAATGACAATTAACCTTAATCTTACATTGCTTTATACCCTACTTGTATATCTTGGGTTATTAACACTTAAGTTCTTTATAAATGCAAGTTCTTTTGAAGTAAAATTTGAAGATAAACCAAATCTTAAAGGAATCATATAAGTTCATTTCACTTAAAGAATTTAGGATTCATTTTGGGAATTTTAAAAAATGCATACCATGACTTATGCATAACCGCATATTGTTTCTTTAAACATTATTCCTTACCAGACAAGTGATGTTGTATTTAGATATTGGGTGTTATATCGTCTTGAAGACCGTGATTACATAATCTTGTAATCACAAAAGGCAAGTTCACACTTGCTCATGTCCTTTAATTATTTTCTATCAAGTATTTGCAAATCAAATGTTGTCATCACCTTCATTTCAAAAAGTTCAGAAAAAACACTATTTTTGATAATAATGTGGACTATTGGTTACTGATCTAGGGTGATCAGCTAATCTATTAAGTCTAGCAGTTGGAATACCACTACATAGGAATATATCATCTAGGACTTAACAACCAATGTTGCCAGTGATTCTTGCACCATATATTATGTGTTAACCATGATATTTGGAATGGAACGGAGAAGTCAGTTGGATGTTCTTCCTTTCACATGAACAGATGACCATCTCGTGGCAATGTTGTACCTTACGAGGATCGGCATGGGTGGGACCCCTTTGTTCCCCGTGATATTTGTGTCTAGACTATCTGTGAGGGAGGGTCGTAGGTAAGTCCTCATATTGATGGGGTGACCAAGGACATTGGCTGCTCACTAGAGTTCACAAGTTCTGCTTGTGGGGTCATGTTCCATGTGGGGTCGCGGAGAAGGGCAGTGATTGGCTTGGATCTTAGGTTGGGCCTCAAACCATGGAAGTTTGAATGGGGACATACTCCTGGTTATGCAACAAAGCTTAAGGCCTCTTATGGGAAAGTGATACACCTCTAAAGAGTGTAAGAAATGTGACATGTTACTCCCTGTTCTGGGAAGGAGCTACGAACACAGCAGGAAATGAACTACTTGAAGTTTCGGTAAACCTGTGAAGGCTGACGGACACATTTTTTCAGAATAAAAGAAACCTTTTATGAAATGTTTACAAAAACCTGCATACCTATGACCTACGGTCTACAGCTGTAGATAGTGTATCAAACAGTACTTTCTAGTGAACTTGCTGAATATGATTGTACTCAACCGTATCTTCTTAATCCTTGCTAGATCTCAAAGAAACCAATGGCATTCCCAGGAAATAAGTTACCTGAAGAGTTGAAGATATCTAGTGGAGATAAACGGAGTCGAAAACTTCACCGGAAGCTATGGAAGTCAAGCTGAAGCGTAGAGTATATTAAACTCCTAGAAGCTAGAACCTACTTCTATAGAATAATGCTATAGTAGGAATGTCAATCCATATATAAATACTAATAGTAGTACTCCAAGAGTAAACTCCTAGTGGATCTTTCTGGTTTCCTTCTATATAATATTCCTCACTGTTTGAGGAAGTTTCTGGATCTTTTATAATGTGTTATATGTAATCTAAAGTCATGCCCTGGACCCAGATGTTTTTGTTGTACCATTCTGAGGGATGTAAAACTGATGGAATGGTGTTCCATTGATGTTATGTCAACGACTATAGTGTACAACATCATGAAGTGGTATGCTAGGTCACCGCAAGTGGTTTTAACAAAGCTGCTCTCACATCACGCTATGACGAGCACGTCCACTTCAGTACGCACATCCACCGCAGCCTAAGCTTCCCTCGATCAAAATTCTTCTCCGATGTGCTCAGGTACTATGGAGTGCATCTCAACTGCCTCCCTGCTAACTCGCTACTAGAGCTTAGCACTCATGTACCAATACCACTTAGCAAGGGGTTTCTCGGAATTAAACCGAGTCTCACCCTTTTCTGTTACTGTTATGGTACCCAGAAGAACTCCATCACTGTCGGTGTTCCCTGCAATACCGACACTCTTAGCCAAGACCTCAGGCGAGACCGATTCTACCCTAGGATTTTAGCTAGCGAGTCAGTTAAGAAATGGACAACAACCTTATTTTATCACAAGGATATGCTGGATCCTGGAAAGTCTGAAGGCTTTCCGGTTTTGGTCGATCGATCTATGTCCCACAAGGAAACGTGGGATGCGGAAGTGCCAGAGTTAACAGAGGACTTGATCCTGGCCAAGAGGCGGATCGAGTTTCTCATGAAGAATAAAGGCTTCAGGGGACCCGAGTTGGTGGACTTCTGGTTGGATCATTGGATCCAGCCTCTACAACAGCATGGTGTTCGGCTAATGAACAAGGTCACCTTTGACAAAAAAGATAGCCTGAAGGTGAGTCCGACTCGGATCCCTATAAAGGATTGTAAGGCCCAAATGCATTGAATGATTGTCGAAGATTTGTCTCGCGAAGGAATCTAGGGTCCAACGATCCCTTGGTTCGAGAGGTAGCTCATGTGGTTCCAAGGAGTCTCGGCGACGGTGGCAACAACAGAGCAATGTCACAATAGAGAGGTGACACAGGTTTTTTTACCCAGGTTCGAGACCCTCATGAGGAGGTAAATCCCCTACTGCTGCTTGGTTGTATTGCTCGCGTGCTTCGTGAGGGTACAATGGAGGCTTAAAGTCTAGGGTTTTTGATCTCAGGGATGGATCGAGGTACCCCCAGTACTAGATGTTCGACAGTACCCCCTGGGCGCTCGGCCTGCATGTCCTGTCCGTGGGGACGAATAGTTGAACGGCCACACTAACAACTGGCAATGTGAAGGATGCCTGTCGCTCCAGGTTCTGGAGATGCCTTCTCGCAAGGGGAGCATCCTCCCGGATCCAACCAGGGGCTATAAGGAAGGGTTATCCTTCACACTCTGAGATCTATTCTTCTCTGCCTCGCCTTCTCAACTCACTTCCTTGCGTACTTACCCCCTCGGCCAATCGTACACGCTTTCTGCGCATGATGTATCGTTCGTAACTCTGGTTTTGGTGAAGGGGAAGCTACCGCCTGTCGGCCCTTCCCGGGCTAAGGAGGAGGAGGAGACTGGATAAGTGTCAATGCCCTCCATGATCTGGACTGACTCTGGGCTCGACCCATGCCGCTCATAGATTTCCTCAAGATGGAACGAGTGGGGGCAGACCCGGGTGTGTCTTGGGTCGGTGGATCAAGTGAGCCTCGCCAGCCCAGTGCACCCGTTCTTCTACCAAAACTTCATAGCAGGGTTGATGCCTCTGTTCTCCCTTTCTTCATGGCAGTTCTGGAGCACTACCAGATATGCGCCCTCCATCTGAAGCCCAACTTCGTCACCACCATCGCTATCTTCACCTTCTTGTGCGAGATGTTTGTCAGGGTGAACCCTTGCATGACGCTGCTGCATCAGATCTATGCTCTTTGCCAGACCTCTACCTTCCTCATAGCCGGCTGTGCTTACTTCGTGAAGGAGGAGTCATTCGGGATCTAGATGGTCTGGAAGAAGCGCGTGGAGGATTTCCGGAAGCACTGGCTTCTGATGGATGTGCGGGAGGATAGACCCGCCTCCAGCTTCCCACTGCAATGGCCGTGAAGGTCAGCAAGAAATGGTCCACGGCGATCCTGGAGGGGGACAAGGTTGACGTCCCAAATGCATGCATCAAGTTTCTCAACTGCGTTTCCTAAAAAACTCTGTTGGCCCGACGGGGCCTCTGGTGGCCATAGAATTCCTCCGCCTTAGGATTGCCCCATTGTAGAAGCACAACAAGGATCTGTGGGACTTGGGCGTGCAAGATCATTTGACTCTAGGGGACGTCATCACCGACTGCCCGTGGCGGTGGGTTTCATCCATGAGCTTCTCCACACCACCACTGCATCCGAGCTACCTGAGAAGGTCCTGTCCCCTGCCTTGACACTCGCAAGGCTGATATTGGAGCCTAGCTTCCCTAGTTTGACAAGGGGGGAATACTCTCTCCCGGCCATACAGGGAAGCGCTCGAACCCCTTGGGCGCAGAGACTCCTGTTGCGGCCCTACCTGAGGGCCTTCTGGAGGCCATCGCGGGAGAGGCCACGGTGGCGAGGAGCTCTGCAAGCGAGGCTGACCCTCAAGAGGTGCCTCAAAAGAAGTGCACTCGCGCGCTGGCTCCTACATGCCTTGGTGGGTAGGAGGGTTCCCCTCTTGAGGGAGCCGTGTCTGGGAGGAACAGATCTTGCCTCGCGAGGCCCTTCATTCCTCCCGGCGCAAGCAGGGGTAACTGGGGCATGAGGCCTCTTTTTGTGGGTTCTTCTAGTTAAGCCGTCACTGGGCCTCCCTTATTCTTCTACATTCTTGCATCCCATCTCATCTGCAATAACTTTGCAAGGAGGACTACCCGCAAAAGCAGCGACGGCTGAAGCAAACTTCCACCAGGAAGGTTCGTCCGGTGGTCCACCCTCCGAGCCAGTCTGAGGAGTCCTAGGTCACATCATCCGTGCCTCAGGTGAGGGCAGTGGTTTCCCCAATGCGAGCGATATCTGCCTCTTCTTCTTCGGCACCCATGGTCATAGAAGTGGCCGAGAGGGGCAAAGACCTTTCCCTAAGGAGCCCTTTGGAGGTTGCCCCTTCTACCGAGGATGAGGCCAAGGACGCTGCACCGATGGTACGCATGATTGCTTCTTCGGGGTTGTCGGGGAACATGATCTCTGCTGGCTCGAGGCCTGCTCTGGACTGGTGCACGGGTGACCCTGTGTTGTCCATAGCCGACGGTCCCGAAGGTTGCACGTTCCCTATTCCATCCCCCGTGATCCCTACCCCCTAGGCATGGACTTCTGAGGAGGCTCCTCCATGTGAGCGATATGGCGAATCTCGGGCGTTGGTTGTGGCATGCCTGAGCCGGGGTATTGCCTCCGAGCCGAGCTCCTATGCAAGCTTGTTTCCGGCGTCCGTGGCAAGCTAGAGAGGTTCCTAGCGACTTGTATCCACGAGGATCGCCAGATGGTCCTGGACAAGGCGCAGCTTGATGAAGCCAGGAAGATGATGGAGTCGGAGCGGCAGAAGGCCCATCTTCATACAGAGGCGTGCTCCAAGATGCCTCGGCGCGAGCAGCGAAGATCATTTCCGATGTCGAGCCCCATGCTTCCCATCTCGGGAATGCCCTGTCTGTTCGTGAGGAAGGCATTTCCTCTCAGGAGGTGGCTGTGGCCCAGCGCCAGGGAGAGCTTGAGTCCCAAACTTGTGAAGCCAAGGCCAAACTTCTAGAGGCTTAGGGGTCCCTCACCAAGGAGCTAGAGGAGAGATTGAAGCTTCGCTAGGCTCTTGAAGCCATAGAAAAGCTTCGGGACAGCGTGGTTCGTGAGGCGGAAGACCTTTGAGGAAAGGTAAAGGCCTTGAAGGAGACGACCGTTGCCGCTTCCTAGACATGCGAAGAGCATGAGCATCAGTCTTGTGAGGCGTTGGGCGCCCACCATAAGTCCTTATCCCTCCTCGTGGAGCAGTGTGTCGCTGTCCTCCCATGCCTAGGGGTTGAGGGCTTCATTGCTCTGAAGCTCCGTGCTAGCCATGAGGCCGAGGCATTCCTCAAGCTTGTGTGGAGGATCTTGAATCCCTTAGGTGCGATGGTGCAGGGCCTGGACGACTTCAGCACCACAGAGTGCCAGGCGATGCTGACCGCAATAGGGAGGTCCCTCTTCACCAACCTCCTACAGTTGTCCCCTAATCTCAACTACTCCCTGGCCGTGCACAGACGGAGGCCATGCCGACTCTCGAGGAGAGTGTCGCCACGCTCATCAACCTGTTGATCAAGGCTTTTCCGTGCAAGGTGGGTTACAAGGAGGAGGCCGAGCTTGATGACTCGAGCAACTCTGCAGCCAAAGAAGAAAAAACTTCAACGAGGTGAGCTCTGATGGCACCGCTAGGACAGTGTGATCCTCATCCATGTAACTCCTGCGAGGTGCTTTGAGACCTGCCTTTTTATTCTAAGACTTTTAAGGGTACTGTCCCCGTAATGGGCCTTAACTGTCTGGTTTTGTTTTGCTTTTTCGGCCCTCCGAGGTAGTGGTCATGCGCTGGCCTGTCGACCCCTAGAGGAGGTAGTATTAGGCCTTGAGTTTTGCTGGGGCCACTTGAGGAGGGCTTCCTCATGGGCTACCTTGCTTACCTCTCGATGAGAGGGTTGTGCGACTTATACTTGTCCCATAGGTCCTTCGGGGAGATTGTCGTAGGCTCTGTACATTCAATTCTGTCTTGTAAGTCCCTCAGGGAGGTGACTGTAGGATGCGTACTTTCCCTGTATAGTCCCTTGGGGAGGTAATCGTAGGTTTTACACGATTTATGCTTTCCCTTCATGTTCCGTGTGAGGATTATCAAGCACCAGGAATCGTGGGTGAGGATTATCGCTGGAGCTAGTCCGCAAGTTCAGAGCTTGACATTTTAAGCCCTAGTGTTGATCGAGGGTGATTCTAGTGATAGACACCATGCCTATCCCCCGCTCACGCAGTGCGCAAAAGGGAGAAGCACCAAAGAAGAAGATAATATGCAAATCGAGAAAACCGCCGGAAGAACATCAGAAAACGGGAAAGCATTCTTGATTTTTCTCATTGTCCAAGGGAATGGTGATTTTTTACCGCCGCTACCGTGAGCAGAGCTCACAGGTAGAACTTGCGAAGGTGCTGGATGTTCCAGGCATTGGGGATTTGGACTCCTTCCTAAATTTCCAGCCAGACAGTGCCTGCCCTTGCGACGTGCACGACCTGGAAGGGGCCATCCAACATTTGGGAGATCTTGTGCAGACCCTCATGAGAGAGGATGCACCGAAGGATGAGGTCCCCGACCTCCAGGGTGCATGCTCGGACGTTGTGGTAGTGGTACTGGTGTAGCGCTTGCTGGTACCTGGCTACCCGCATGTTGACCTTGTGGCGGTCCTCTTCAATGAGGATAAGGTCATCCTAACGCAGTCCCTCTTGCACCGCTTCGTTGAAGGCGAGCACCCATGGTGAGCCATGTTTGAGTTATGCTGGGATGATAACCTCGACACCATAAATGAGGAAGAAGGAGGTCTCACCTGTTGGTTTAGTTGCGATGGTGCGGATGGACCACAGTACTCCAGGTAGGGAATTAATCCATCCCCACGTGCACTCTTTGAGCTTGTGGTGAAAACTCTTGGTCCTGAGTCCCATCAAGACCTCCGTGTTTTCTCGCTCTGCCTGCCAGTTGCTGCGGGGGTGAGCGACAGATGCATAGAAGATCCTAGTGTCGATCCCCTCGTTGTATGATTTGAACATCCCGCTGGTGAACTAGATGACATTATCGATGATGATGCGGTTAGGCACACCAAAACAAAGTACTAGGCCTTCCAGGAATTTCACTTCCGATCCCGTCAGGATGATCCTAAACGGTTCCACCTTGGCCCACTTGGTGAACTTGTCGATTGTGATGTAGAGGCACCGGTAGCCCCCAGGATATCTGAAACACCCTCAAATCAGCCCTATGCAAGTTTTAGCAATTCCCGCTAAACCCGCATAGAAACGATTCAAATATTCCCACCAGGCACTTGAGTGCGGGTGGAAAACAAAGCAATATGATTACAAAATAGTCCATGATGGAACCCACAGAACATATACATACAACAATGACTCCATGAGTCAAGAATACAGATATAGAGTACAAAGATCCAAATCACCTTTAAAACGGTACAACATATGAGTACTGATAAGAAGAAAATGGGGCTAATATCCCTAAAGAATAACCAATGGCGTCCATAACCCTGCCCAAGCCAAGACGGAAGGGTAACCCTTCTAACGATGTTGATCTCAAACCTGCTAAACAAAAGGGGTGCCGACAAAGGGAAGAGGAAAAAGAGAGCGGTCAGTGCTGAGGCTAGTACATGGCGAGACTTAGAATTCGGTGGCTCTCTCCTACATAGGTATGGTGGACTGAAGCGGCATCACAACATGCACTAAACAAACTATAGACTCGAAAGAACTAGAGGCTATCAGAGAGGGATAAGAAATACCTATTCAGACACCGATACTACCACCAAACATACCCATCCTGGTATTTCCCCCTCGAGACCAAACGAGGAAGTCTTGCCGAGGAAACTCACACATTTGGCAGTTTTATTCATTCTTTCCATAGTGGTTATCCAACTTACTAGTCATATTACATACAATTCATATTATAACAGTAAACTTTAGTTATAGTTGTTGATATAGAAGTGCGACTAGCCTTGTTGATATAGCGAACACATGGCACGGGGTGACCGACGTAGGGGCATGTCGGCCGCGTTCGTGTCAGTTGCTCGTGTTGACCGGGTCGGGCCTAGGGAGAGGCAGGGGTGCGGGACCGAGATGGACAGAGGCGACTGCGCACGCGCGCTGCATGGTGTGATCACATGTGGAGGTGGCTGGGCGTAGTCTGGGTGGAATTAGGGTGAGGTGGTCAGGTTTCAGTCGGCTGGGCCTTTTGGGCCTGGCCGGTTTAGGTTTAAGTTTTATTTTCCTTTTTTAAATTGTTTTATAAAAATATTGTAAGAGGATAATAGAGTTTTATATTTCAAATAAAGGAGAGGTGATGTAGAAAAAAAATTGATAGGTATTTAGTAAATATTTTTAGGATCAAAATATACATGATGATGATGCACAAAAATAACAATCAGCAATTTGTAATTACAGGATTTCTCCGGGGTGCTACATGCTAGCTAGAAAGGCCCCAAGATGTCTAGCCCCCAGACGACGAAGGGCCATGAGAGCGGGGTGGTTTGCAACTGCTGAGCTGGATGGTGTATTTTCTTGGTGTGGAATTGGCATGCCTGGCATGACCTAGCCAGTGCTATGGCATCGGTGAGCGATGTAAGCCATTAGAAGGCGAACAACGTTTCCTCAAAGTCTCCCAGCTGTTGGGCTTGTGTAGGATTGTCTCTAGAGGAAACTTGGTGACCACCCTCATGGTGTGTCCCTAGAAGTAGTGGCATAACTTCTGTGACACCAATAGGAGCAGGAACTTATGCTGCATGGGCCGGGGTACCTCTCCCGAGCGTGCTTGATAATAGTGATGATGAATTAGACCAGGCACCGCACGAGATCGATGGTTTTGGTTGGGGTTGCGTCGGAGGCCTCGCCACCAGCTTCTTCCTGTTTGGGATATACTTTCCGGGCATACCCACATGACTCGCTGATCAGGGTGGCTCACCAATGGGTTAGAGCTTTGCTTCACGGGCTATCCAGTCAGAGAAAGAGGAGGATCCAGTTCCGGCTACGACAAGGCTTAGAAGAGTTACTGACTTAGGCATGTAGTATTACTTGTAGTCCAAGCTATATCTAGTTACTGACTCTGTAACGTAGACGGATAGGTCTCTCCTGTAAACCCTAGGTCCTGGTGACTATATAAACCAGCCCTATTGGAGCCTTTAGGGCAATAACCATAGCAATAACCACAATCACAACTCTCACATGCGAACCTCTCTTTGTAATCCACTGTAACATCCGGCTTACGCCAATATAATACTAGGTTGCTAGCAAGAGTAGGATCCGATCACCGCAGTCGGATCTGAACCTAGGTAAACTTGTTCTCACCGCTCCTGGAACATCCGACGTCTCACACCCCATCTTCTCAACGCCGTTAGGACCCCCTATGGCGTACTTGTCGACAATCCGACAACAGTTGGATCCCACCTTAGGGCGCGTGACTTTTGGAGCTTCGTTCCAGGCGGAATCTGCGTGTGCAGGAATCGGCGAAACAATCTCCATGGGTCGTGTGGTCTACGACAGTGATGTCCGTCTCGTTCTTCTCGATGACACCTGGATTCCGGCTAGTAAACCCATGACAACCTACATGATCATGTCTATCGGCAAGATCGATATTTATCTCAGTTTCGCTGAACCCTCCCAACCCACCCTTGAGGTGATGACCACGGCGGAGGAACACTCTAGATCTGCTCTGTCCGCAGAGAGGGAAGAGTTCAAGATCCCGGAAAAAATCAAACCCACCCAGCCCACCCCTGTAGTAGAAGTGGTGGAGGAAAAATCCAGATCTGATCTCCTTGTCGAGATCGGATAGACGAACAAGGAATATATCCGCTACGGATCCGGCCCCACCGATGGCTTAGTAGAAAAAGTACTCTTGAAGTACAGGATGAAGAAGAGGCACTGCTTCATATACCACGTAAGCTCTGGATCCCACTCTGTCAATGCTGTATCCGGCAGCGATTCAGTCCTTGATGCAATCGAAGAAAACGCCGACTTACCTGGCTCCCCTCAGGAGTCAATAACGTCATATGAGCTCAGGGACATCGAAAGGAGATGGAGGAGTATGAAGAAGAGCACGCCTCCAAACCAATGCAAGGTGAGACGGAAAATCCCCCCAGTCCATATGTAGCATGGATGAAAGATACACCTCGTAGGATGACATGGATACCGGAGATTCATCCGAGGTCCACAAGCCAACCACTATGGAAAGTACCGACGGAAGTTTATCCCTCGGTATCAGACTGAAAGCCGTCTTTGCCACCAGTACGCACGTCAAGGCTACTGGGCGGTCAAATAATAATAAGAAGAACAAGAATCCGACACAGGCAGATCCGGACATCGAGGAAACCAACAAAGAAAAAGTTGATGAAGAGATTGAGATGGAGAATTAGGATGGATATCCGATTAATACAACGTCGATCGACCCTCCCGTGGATGGACATGTCGTCACCAAGGGTGCACGTGAAATTTACGGAGATGCTCTCATAATTCCAATCCCAATGGCTTTAGATCTTACTCTAGACGTGTTGGAGAAAAGGGCTAAGGACCTGTTTTTGCTCGAAGAGGCTGCACGCATCGTCGAGCTTAAACATCAGTTGGACAGTGATCCTGCCAAATATCAGTCAGATTTCAAGACACTACGAAACAAGACAAGAGGAGGTCTAGTTCTTGCCAATAAGAACCCGGATATCCACAGAGATACATTCGAAGGAAAAACTGGAGAGAAAATCCAAGTCTACAACACGCCATTGGAAAACGCTGCAGCAGCTTGCGCTATCCTCGCCAAAAATCCGTCTCCAAAATAGGTCCGGCAATGTGTTGCATTTCTAGACAAATGATTGAAGCAACAGAAAACAGCCGCGTCATTCAGTGGAAAGATGGCCTCAAAGTCGGAATTTTGCCACACTTGCACCGACCAAAGTGCTGACAAAATACCCCATAGGGATACAAATCAACGCTATCATCCCCGGGGAGAAGAAGAAAACTCAAGGACCAGCTCAAACGACCACTCTTGCAGGCTGGCACGTGACTGGGCAAGAGTTATTGTGGCTGCGTCCGAAGATGACATCAGGGCAATGGTTCCCCATCAGGGCTTGCGTCAGCAAAACAACTGCCATAGAGAAGACCCGGAAGTGCGCCACCAGTGAGAGCAAGATCGGCTAAGAATGCCACCACCAAGACGTACAGCTAGTAACGCTGGATGAAGAGATGACCTGGATTGTCCTGAATCAAGTAGGGACGGATACCGAAAAAATCAACATCGGTGTCATCATAATGAGGCTTCACCACCACCACCGCGTAACCCAACCGGAAACAATCCACCAGGGCCACCATCGCCTCTAGGTAGCGACCATGAAGGATCCCACCGTATCCATGGGAGCCGAGGGGCGGAGGCGGAAATGGTGAGAGGAGAAGAAGAAATCCGACTCCGACGCGTAGAGGCCGCGAGCCTCCAAGGCGCATATCTCTCTCGCGAAACGATGCTCGCCACTGCATTGAGTCAAATATAGAGGCGCGGCGGTACGAGGAAGAAGATGTGTACATGGGACCCAAGTGATTTGGCCCACACATACGTCATACCAAATTTTCGGTTGATTTTGGTATTTCCAAACACAACCAGCCCTACAACAACGTGGCTCGGCCAGATACCTAGCTCGAGGATTTTTTCCAAGCTTGCTGCATCACAAAAGGAGGAAACAGCTTGGTCGCAGTCCGGTATCTCCCGCTTATGCTGAGGAAGACGGTTCGATCATGGCTCAATGAACTGCTAGAAAATTCAATTCATAACTGGTATGATATGCAAAGTGTGTTCTTTTCAAACATAGAGGGAACATACTGGAGTCCCTACACAGTCGGAGACTCGTAGCGTTGCACCCAGAGACCCGGAGAAACTTGTCGGGACTACCTCAGACGCTGGATCGACATGAAAAAATCATGTGAAGGAGTAAACGAGCAAACTGCAATTGAAGCTTTCATTGCAGGACTCCAGTCGGACTTTTGCGTCACGGATTGAAGTGTGACCACGTCATAGATTTGGTAGAGATGATAGCAACAGCAAGAAAATATGCTGATGCCAATGATAATTCAGAAGGGCTGCTAAATATTCTGTCCAATCCAAATGCGGCCAAATAGCCAAAACAACAAGCTTAGAAGCGCAAGAACACCTCGGAAGATAAAACGGCTTCGGACAACGCAACTGTTAACACAACATTTGGCTTCGAAGTACAAGGAGGGCGCAGAGGCGGTCGGGGTCGAGGCTGCAGAACTTCCCAAATCCAGGGCAGAGGAGAATAGCAACCCGAAAGAACCTACACCTGGGCCGACATTGCCAACAATACTTGTGTCCACCACTTGGATAGTAACTGAGGATCTACCCACACAAATGTCGAGTGTCGTTTCAATGACGACATCAAAAAAGACAAATCCGCTGGCTACAGAGCCAAGCGACGAAAAGGAAAGAAAAATTCCGAGAAAGGAAAAGAACCTAAGGAAGATTCCGACATGAAAGAAGCGGATGTCGCACAGCCCAAGTAGGATGGAAATAAGGATTTTCCGACTAAGAAAGATGCATACGTCTGATTCCTTGGATCCCAACCGGCTAAAGCCAAGAAGGCGGTTCTCCATGAGCTCAATGCCACGGTTCGGGCTCTTCCACAATTTCTGGATTGGTCGGACGTAACCATCACCTTTGATCGCTCAGATCACCCGAGGAAAACACATCATCGGAGAAAATATCCCCTGGTCGTCAATCCTCTTATCGATGGCTATGAGTTCTCTAAAACCCTCATGGATGGTGGTAGCAGCATTAACATCCTCTACATCAAAACGCTCCACCGCATGAATATCCACGAGAGCTAGTTGAGTTACAGCAGTGTAACTTTCCATGGCATTGTACCAGGGAGACAGGAGGATTCTCTGGGTGAGATTACTATGGACGTGAAATTCGGAACCCGAGAAAATTACCGGACCGAGCCACTCTCCTTCGAGGTGGTACCGTTCAAAAGTGCTTACCATGCCATCTTCGGGCATATGGCTTACTGGCGTTCATGGCTTCTCCCTGTTACATTTACAATATGATAAAACTTCTAGGTCCAATGGGCGTCATCACCATATGGGGAAATCAGAGGAAAGCGCGAGAGTGTGACGAAGGATCTGCTGCCTTTGCCGAAGCCGTGCTACACGCCCAAGAGTACCAGGAGATCAAGATGACCATCAACCCGTTCGAGATGCCCGCTATGAAAAACGAGGTGCTGAAGCCAAGCATACAGTTCAAGGCATCGGAAGAGACGAATAAAACGTCGCTGAGGGAAGATGATCCCTCCAAGACGACGAACATAAGGGTAGGCTTAGACCTCGCATAGGAAAGCGTGCTCATTGAGTTCCTCAAAGCTAAGAGTGATATCTTCACATGACAGCCTTCTAACATGACCGGAGTACCTAGGGAACTTGCCGAGCACTCTCTTAATGTGTACCCTGACGCTAAACCCGTCAAACAGTCCTTACGACAGTGTGGTGATGAAAATCACAAAGCAATAGCCAAGGAATTGGCCCGGCTAGAATTAGCTAGATTCATAATAGATGTCTTGCATACAGATTGGGTGGCAAATCTTTTACTCGTTCCTAAAAAGGACACTATTGATTTGAGGATGTGTGTTGATTATACCGCTTTGAACAAGGCATGCCCAAAAGACCCGTTCCCTTTACCAAGAATCGATCAAGTTATCGACTCAATGAGAGGGTCGGAATTACTCTATTTTTCTTGACGCATATTCCGGATATCACCAAATACCGATGAAAGAATCGGATCAAATTAAGCTATATTTTGTTATTCCTTTCGGAACCTTTTGCTACAAAACTATGCCTTTTGGCTTAAAGAACGTAGGAGCAACATATCAACGTACTATGCAACATTGTCTCAATGATAAAATCAGACGCAACGTCCATGTATATGTAGATGACATAGCAGTTATGTCCAAAAAGAAGGAAACTTTAATTTCTGACTTGGAGGAAACATTTGCTAGCCTACGGAAATTCATTATGCTGCTAAATTTAAAGAAGTGTTTCTTTGGAAGTCAAGCCGGAAAATTGTTAGGTTTCATCGTCACTAAGCGAGGCATAGAGGTGAACTGGGACAAAATCAAGGATATACTTAACATTACCAGTCCGACTCGCCTGAAGGACGTGCAATGTCTCACTGGTTGCATCGCAGTAGTGAGTCGGTTCGTTAGCTGCGCCTTTATACAAACTCTTGAAGAAAACTAACAAATTTGTCTGGACCTAGGAAGCTGATACTGCCCTACAAAGTTTGAAAGACCTCCTTTCAAACCCACCAGTTTTTGCAGCACCAGAAACTTAGGAGGCTATGTTACTTTACATTGCAACGACCAACAAGGTCATAAGTGTGGTAATAATAGTGGAGCGCGAGGAAGAAGGCCACGAGCATAAGGTGCAACATCCAACTTATTACTTGAGTGAGGTTCTGACAGAGTCGAAACAACAGTACCCACACCATCAAAAGCTAGCCTATGGAGTGTTTTTTGCATCCAGAAAGCTACGCCACTATTTTCAAGGGCACAAAAATCACAGTGGTGAGTACTACTCCCCTGTGAGATATAATCAATAATCGCGATGCTACATGACATGTCGCAAAGTGGGGAATAGAGCTTGCAACTTTCGACCTTGAGTACAAGCCGCGTACAATAATCAAGTACCAAATACTTGCTGATTTCGTTGTTGATTGGACAGAGACGGAAGAAAACACAAGTCCTCCAAACTCGGAATTTTGGACCCTTCATTTTGATGGATCAAAAGCACGAGGAGGCTCGGGGCTGGCATGGTGCTCAAATCACCCCAAGGATATAAGCTATTCTATGTGTTACAAATACACTTCATGAAGACCAATAATATTGCCGAGTATGAAGCATTGTTACATGGAATACGCATGGCCAAAAACATTGGCGTAATAAGACTTATGTGTTACGGTGACTCAGATTTAGTTGCTCAGCAAGTATCTAACATCTGCAATGCAAACAAGCACATGGAAGCCTAGAAAGCTGTCATGGATGAATTATCTAAATCGTTCGAGGGTTTTGAGGTTCAACACATCCCTCGAGTAGAAAATGAGGAAGCATATGCTCTATCAAGGATAGGCTCTGCGTGGAAACAAGTACCAGATAGAGCTTTTCTAGAGCATTTAAGGCCCCCCTCCATAACCGGAGTTAATGAGGACTATCCGACGAAATACGACTCACCTTTAATAGCAGTTCTGGCTGTTATTCCCAGCTGGTCAAAACCCTATCTAGATTTCCTGATAGACAGAAAATTACCCAAAGACGAAGTCCTGAGACGGAGTGTTTCTAATAGACAGAAAATTACCCAAAGCCTATATAATAATAAATGGTGAGCTCTATAAGCGGAGTGTTTATGGAGTTTTTTAGTGATGTGTTTCTCCGAAAGAAGGAGTGGAAATCTTATGAGAAATCCACAAAGGCGAGTGTGGTCACCATGCTGCAGCCATATCCTTAGTGGCAAAAGCTTTTAGACAGGGATGTCGATAAACTGGTTAAAACGTGCAAAGGCTGTCAAAAGTACGCCCGTTAGGTACATGTTCCGGCTGATCAGCTGTGAACAATCCCTATTACATGGACATTTGCGGTCTGGGGGCTTGATATGGTAGGGCCGTTTCGTACGGTAAAATGTGGATTTACTTAACTACTAGTGATGGTGGATAAATTTACAAAGTAGATTGAGGCTAAAACCGTAACAAGTTGCGATGGACCCATATCCAGAAAGTTCATCGAGGACGTGATCATTCAATTCGGATATCCACACAGTATAATTACTGACAATGGGATCAATTTTTCCATTGGGGAACTTGCCGAATTTTGCGAAGAACAAGGGATCCGACTCGATATTGCATCAGTCGCGCATCCACAAGCTAATGGACAAGTCGAAAGAACTAACAATCTTATTTTACAAGGACTCCGACCTCGTCTCGAGTCACCACTTCATCGTGCCACAGGGGCTTGGGCAGAATAATTATGGTCTGTGATATGGAGCTTACGTACGACTTCTAACAAATCAACCGGATACACTCCTTTGAACTTGGTCTACGATGCAGAACAGTTCTTCCAAGTGACTTAATTCATCAGTCTCCTAGAGTCAAAGAGTATATCGAAGAAGATGCAAAAGTTTCTCGACAATATGATCTTGATATAATCAAAGAAGTTTGCGTCGTTGATGAGAAGAGATCTACATCCTATCAACAGAAGTTTCGCAAGTATCATAGTCAGAGAGTACAAAACCATTCTTTCAGGAAGGGCGATTTGGTCCTCCGACTTGTGGAAAAAAGAAAGCACAAACTTTCCCCGATTTGGGAAGGACCTTTTATGATCAATAGAGTTCTGCATAATGGGTCGTATTATTTATGAGACCAGATACTCGGAAGAGAAAGAGAGATAGCCGTAGTAGATACCCGGATGAGATAGACCGTTCATGTAATATTGCATAGCTATGTCCCTTCTATGGTTAGCTATATTTCCTTGTAATCATATAAGCACATGTTCAAAGTGAAATAAAGTGTTGGCTTCCTCGTATGTTATCTTTGAGAAGTTTTTTTCCATGTTATTTCCTAATGAAAGTACTTTATGCTCATGTTCGTTCTGGTTATGATTTTTGAATATCTAAAAAATGTTACCTTAGGGTAAAAAATTCAATTTAATGTTTATACTTTGGTTTTTTATCTGATTGATTATAAGCGGGTATCTTTCGAGTAATGAATTGTTGGTACTGGAAGCCGGCTTTGTTTATGAGTTTAAACTGGTTTAGTAATTGAGCTCCATTGCTCGACAAAGTTTCTGTACTAAAGGTTGGACGACTCATGAAAGGACGAGGCAGAGCGCCAGATAAAACGGCAAGTATAAGCAGAAAAAATAGTGCTTCAGAAATTTTTAAGCACACTCATAAAACATACACAAACAAAGTGCTACGATAGTAAAAGCATTAGTTCTTACAAACCAGCACAAACAAGCTCAGAATAATGCATTATAAAAGGTTTATGCTGTAGAATCAGGTGGTGGTGATGAAGAGCGTGGAGTGCTGGAGTCGACAACGTTGTCGCCCTGGACCTCGGACTCAGAAGCTTCTTCAGCAAGGCTGTCTTCTGGCTGTTGAGGCGAGGGAGGTACAACAACGGATTCAAAGAATGGCGTTGTGTAATTGGTCATCTACGCCACACGACAAGCATAAACTGCACATGAATCTTGGATAGCCTTGATGTTCTGCGGGTTACCCTCATCGTCCTCATCGGCGATACCCTTGGTGACGTGCCAGATTTCCATATCGCTATGGTGGCTCATCACCATGGTAAGGGTAGTTTGTGCAGCGGTCCGAGCGTAGGAGATATTCCAGTCTTCCATAATCTTCGGAATCTCCTTAGCCTTGTCCCTCACTCCTTGCACTGACATTTTATGCAAGTCAGAAAGTCTAACCGACTCGCCAGCCTCTTCAAGACACTGGCGAAATTCGAACAGAATATCTCTGACAAGCTTTATGCGCTCAAGGCGGGGTTTGGAGGTAGGAGAGTCGGAAAGGTTCAGGGGGCTAGGAAAGAATCAAAAATCGAAAATGACTTAAAAGAAAGTCGAAGAAATTAATCAAATAAAGAAATTTTGAAATCTTATCGAGCACATAATGATTCCACTAAGCACGCTCCTCGCGGAGGCTATTCCGTTCACTCTCTATGGCCTAGGCTAGATCCCTCTGACTATCAAAGTCCTTCTTGAGATCATCCAGTTTTTTATCTCAGAGGGCTGTCAGCTTCTTGAGCCTCACGGTCTCATGGTTGCTTGACTCCAGGACGGCGCTCACAGATTTCTCCAACTCAATAGTAAGCTTATCAAGCTTGTCCCGGAGCTCATCATTCTCCATCTCCCAGACCTTGAAGTTCTCGGATTGCTCCATCATCTTGCTCGATTCACACAACAATTCTGCAAAGGAAAAATATCAGTCGGACAGAACAAGTTTAACTACGACAATAGCTAAATGACAAAGAATAAGTCGGAAAAGTTTACCTTCTGCTTCACCTTTCTCAACCTTCAACTTTGAATTATCAAGGTGCAAGGCCTTGATTTCCTTGCGTTTATTGCATATATTCTTGAGTAATTCCTGGTTGGAAGATGCAATTTTCTATAAGTTTAGAGATGGAATACCGTCAGACGGCTACTAAGACTCGGGCTGCAAATTTAACTAAGTAAAAACACAGCTTGAGCCTTAGGGGATACACTACATCATTCTTTTGCATCCTATAAGCATCAACTTGGATTCAACGATGTTTATCCGACTTTATGCTTGGGGGCTAGAGGATATGATAATAAAAGCACTGCAAATAAACTTACAATGTGTTCGAGGCGCAACTTCTCAAATCCAAGTTTAGTGTTGTGAAACACTTTCTCGGCAAGGGAGAGGGAGGGAACGTCCGTTGCTAGGAGTTCGCTAGACTCTATCTTCGCATCCCGGACCAAAATTTGGTCCAGGAGGCTGACCAGCTTCACGTCCTTCATCTCCAGGCTTGCTGCCTCTACAGTGAGGGTTTGCTTCTCAAGACTGGATTGAGCCAGCTTGAGGATCTCCTCCTTCTTCTTCCGTTTCTAGCCAGAGGCAGCAGAGCCGGCCACTTTATCCAACTAACCTGTAGATATTACCATGGGATCATTACCCTTGACGGGTTCACCCTTGTTAGTTTCCTAGCTACCAACGGTAACCAGGGCTTTCGAGATATTGCTGGAATCAGGAGAGGCGGAAACCTCTGGTGCTAACGATGGGGTACTGGTTGGAGTTGGCGGTGGCATCGCTGGGGAGATGACAAGCTTCTACTGAGGTAGTTGCTTGCCTGGTTTGCTGTCTGGCTTCACTTTATTCTTCAAAACTTGTTTTCCTCTGAAGCACGTAAATCCAAATATTAGGTGTGCTTTGGAAAGAGAGAAATGTACAAAGTACTAAAAACATCGACAAGGTGCTTACTTTTTAACTACTGGCAGCACTTGGCTACCAGCAATGATAACAAACTCCTTCGCCTTGCGCTTCTTGGAAGCGGAGGCGGGAACTTCTTGCGCCTTGTCGTCCTCCATCGCCTCCGGATCGTCTGAGAGATAACCCTCTAGTGGAGCTAGCTTAGACTCGGGGAGTTTCTCGAGCTGACAAAGTCAAAAAGCATCAATGAAAATAGAGTCGGAGAAAGAAACAAAAAAGAACAACAAAACGCGAATGCAGAGTAAAAATATTTACCGGGGTCAGAGGATGGTTAGACATGAACATCTTCAGGGAGACATCCGGAAATTTTCGGTCCACTCTTTCGTTGATCAAGTATTGCATGAGGGTCTTGTAATCCTTCGTCAGAATATGATGTGGGCTGACCCGCAGGCTGTCTTTCTTGTCGCTGGTAAAAGTGTGCATGAGGCGATCTCCGTGATGCTGCAGGGGCTGGATCCGGCGATCCAACTAGCAGTGGATCAAGTGAGATCCACGGAGGCCCTTGTGCTTCATCAGAAACTCAATCTGCCTCTTGGCGAGGATCAAGATATCCGATATTTTCCGCGCCTCTGCGTCCCATGATTTTTGGTGGGGAGTGGCACCGTCGACGAAGGCCTAAAGACCTTTCCAGGAGCCGGAATATCCTTGTGGAAGAAGAAAGTTCTGGCCAAGCGTTTAACAGATTCACTAGTGTTAATCCTAGGATAAACTTGGTTTCTCCTGAGGACTAAGCTAAGAGTGCTAGTAGTGTAAGGAACACCGACACTAATGGAATTCTTCCGAGTACCATAGTAGTACTGGAAAAGGGTGAGACTTGGCCTAATGCCAAGAAACCCCTCGCACAAAGCTGCATGAGTAATAAGCTCTAGCAGAGAGTTGGGAGGAATATTATGAAGCTGCACACTGTAGGATTTGAGGACCTCGATGAAGAAGTCCGACGATGGCAGGCTGAGGCCACGGTCGATGTGTGTGCCAAACAACACCCGCTCGCCATCGCACGGAGTAGGAGTGGCGTCTCCTAAGGCGCTCAGCCATGCGTCGACGACGATGTATCCCTCGTCCTCCATGACCTGGAGCTCGGTGTAGTCCATGACACTTGGGACCTATAGGCCCCGCATCTTCTTTTCATCCACGGCCGATGTATCCGCCGCCGTCTCTCCGGAGGCCAATGCAGATGCCATCGCTCTTGGGGAAGATGAAGAATTCTTGGAGGTTGGGGTTTTTTCGCGGCATGTAGATGAGAATGGGTGCAGAGAGCTTGAGGAGTACGAGGTGGCAATAAGTGAACGGTGGAGAGGTGAATCTGGGAGAGAAGGGTTTCTCCTCTCTTTTATTTGCCTCTGCGCCAAGATTCGTGCTTCAATCGCGCGATTTATGACACACGTATAGGAGAGAGGGAGGTGGCTTCCTAGCGACTCCTCCGCCCCCTCGATTCTCGCGTGTGCATTCAAACGGTGCTCTATTCCGTAGGGAGCGGACCCACCAATGGTCGTGTTGACGGGACTCTTGTCAGTGATAGGACCTGGTCTGAAAAGTTGTCATCCAACATGCCACTACAAAATCCGTCTCATGTTTCAAACTGAGAAAGGAAAATACTAAGATCAGAACAAAACATATCCGACACAATGGACTCGGAATCCTACACTATTGAAAGAAGTTTTCGGGAACCCTTCAAGATTCTCAAGACGAAGAAACCATCAAGCTAGGCGATTTATCTGACTTTGGATCTTGGAGACTTCCGGGGGCTACTGTTGGGGATATACTTTCCAGGTATACCCACAGGACTCGCTGACCAAGGTGGCCCACCATCAGGTTAGAGCTTTGCTTCATGGGCGGCTCAGTCAGAGAAAGGGTCGGAGCCAGTTCTGGCTATGGCAAGGCCCGGAAGAGTTACCGACTTAGGCATCTAGTATTACTTGTAGTCCAAGATGTATGTAGTTACCGACTTTGTAACGTATCCGGATAGGTATCTTCTGTAAACCCTAGGTCCTGGTGACTATATAAACCATCCATATGGGAGCCTTTAGGGCAACAACCATAGCAATAACCACAATCACAACTCGCACATGTGAACCTCTCTTGTAATCCGCTGTAACATCCGGCTTACGCCGATACATTACTGGGTTGCTAGCAGGAGTAGGATCCGATCACCATAGTCGGATCTGAACCTAGGTAAACTTGTGCTCACCGCTCCTGGAACATCCGATGTCTCACACCCCATCTTCTCAACGCCGTTAGGACCCCCTATGGCGTACTTCTCGACAAACCGATGACACTTCCTACGTGTCAACCTCTCCCACCGTAGCCCCCGAGCCCTCTGGAGGGTTCGCGTCCCGTGGTTTCCTTTTCTTCTCCACCACCTCTTTGCGCTCCGCAACCAGGCTAGGCTTGCAGTCTGTGGCGTGGCCTCCAGGTACAACAATAGCGGCTCGCGGTACCTTGGCGCCACCATGATGGGAGGTCTTGTGAGGTACCTCTTAAGGGCCTAAAAATCCCTGTTAGCCTCTAGAGTCCACTGGAATTTGCCAGTGCGCTTCCTCCTCTTGATTAAAGGCAGGGCCTTCTCGCCCATCTTGGAGATGAATCTTCCCAAGGTTGCCATGCACCCCTCCAAGCGCTACATCTTCTTGAGCTACTTGGGGTGCCGCATCTCCTTGATGGACCAAACCTTGTGAGGGTTGGCCTTGATTCCCCGAGGTTATACCAGGAAGCCGAGGATCTTTCCTGACAGAACTCCGAACACACACTTGGAAGTGTAGAGCTTGATGTTCACCCTACACAAGTTGGCAAAGGTTTCCGTCAGGTCCACCACCTAGGTGTCCTTCACGTGGGTCTTGACCACAATGTCTTCAACGTAGGCTTTTGCGTTCCTTCCCATTTGCTCGCACAGCGTGATGCGCATGAGCCTCTGGATGGTAGCCCCAGTGTTATTAAGACCGAATGGCATGAGGTGTACCAGTACACAGCGCATGGGGTCATGAAGGCTTTATTTTCTTCGTCCTACTTAGCCATCTTGATCCGGTGGTACCCCAAGAAGGCATCGAGGAAGCACAGCAGGTCATAGCCTGCTGTGGAGTCCACAATCTGGTTAATCCACTGGAGCTGGTAAGGATCCTTGGGACATGCCTTATTGAGGTCGGTGAATCCTACATAGAGCTTCCCAGCCCTAGTGGGCTTGGGGACCACCACGGGGTTAGCAGACCAGTCGTTGTGTAGGACCTCCCTGATGGGGTGCTCCTTGACCAGCTTCTCCATCTAGGCAATGATGAACTGTTGCTTCTCCGCGGATTGCTTCTGTGCTTTTTGCTTCATCTGGCGCGTAGTGGGGCACACCTCCAATAGCTGCTCAGTCACCTCCCGAGGTACCCCTGTCATATCCGATGGGGTCCAAGAGAACATGTCCATGTTGGATCGGGGGAAGGTGATGAGAGCCTTCTCCCTCTCGGTCGAGAGGTGGGCACCAATGGTGATGGTAGCCCTTGGGACCACCGTGTCGAGGGGGACCTTCTTGGTTTCGGCCCACTCCTGAGAGAATGTTGGCTTCTTTCTTCTGATGATCCCGGTGGAGCACGCGACATCCTTGCCAAGAGGCGCTGTCGACACCTTCCCACCAGCCCTCGGGGACCTCGTCGGCCAGGGGAGGCATGTTGACGCCCGGGTCAGTCTCCGCCTCTAGGTGTGCGGTTGTCGCCCCTTTGTAGGCCCGCTCGAGGGAGCACACGGCTTTGACCTTGTCGCAGTGGACCGTGATGGTGGTCCTAGCGCCGTCCAACATCTTGACTAGGTTGTAGGAGTTGTGAGTGACCGCCATGAACTTTTATAGTGTCGGGTAACCTAGGATGGCATTGTAAGGCAGGTTGACTCGGGCAACGTCAAATTCAATGAGTTTCGTGTGGTAGTTATGACTCGTCCCGAAGGTGACGGTGAGCTGGATCCTGCCGAGGGGCATGGTGGTTACCTCTAGGGCTACCACAAATATATAGGAGGGGAGAGCTACTCGGACGACACCTGCAACTGTTTGAACCCGCCCTCTGAGAGCATGTTCAGCCCCACTCCACCGCCGACAAGGGTCTTGGCTACAGCAACCCCACCAATGGTGGAGGTGCAGACCATGGGCACGATACCCACTAGGCGGGTGGAGCCAGAGTGATCCATGACGTCGAAGTACATTGGTTGTTGCGACCACCAGAGAGGGGAGGCGGTAGCACTAGGCATTACCACCGCCAGTTCATTGGAGAACTGCTTGAAGTGCTGCCCAGAGGCGCGAGCTTGGGAGCCGATGTCTGAGATTTTCCTGCGAAGGAACTAGGGTCTCATGATCCCTTGGTTCATGAGGGGGTTGAACACGCAGTTCCAAGGAGCCTCGGCAACAGTGGTGATGGCGGCGCAAGCACACAACAAAGAGATGACACGGTGTTTTTTACCAAGGTTCGAGACCCTTGTGAGGAGGTAAATCCCCTACTCCTTCTTTGTTGTATTGCTCGCTTGCTTCGTGAGGATACAATGGTAGATGAAAGTCTAGGATTTTAGATCGCTGGGATCAACCCGTTCTAAGGTAGCAGAAGGGTCCTTTATATAGCGGCGTCGGGCCTCTTCCCCTAATTCTTAGACGGGAAGTGATTCCACAGTGCCGCTCCATGAGGAACCTGTCTACGAGTCTGCTTTTGGGGGACTTGGTCTATGGCGCCACGCTCCCCTCTGTCTGCATGTAAAGTTGCCTCTTCTAGAACCATTTGTCCTCATCTGACGCTCTCTACTTTTCCTCCTTACACCAAAATGGCAAGGGGAGGAGCCTTCCACCATGAGGTCATCTGTCCTCTCCCTATAAAAAAGGAGGCGGACTGGGTCTTGCTTTACCAAGGCAGACTGGAACCGCTGCACCACTGCGCCCCTTGGTGGCATATGGCTCGCACCCTATTCGATGGGGTTACCAATCTTCCCCTAGCACGCTCTAAAGCATCCAAGGCTTCGGGACACACGAGGCATAGAAGTAGAATCCCTGCAGGAGATATGCCCTCCGGAGGTTGTCCAGTCGTGAAGAGGGGGCCTCGATAGGTATTGTGCAGCCAGTCCACCTCTAGAGCGCTTCCGTCTCATGAGGGGGCGGCACCCCTGATGCAGGACTCTTCAATCATTGGGATGTGGCACCCCGGTTGCCAGGGCCCCGACAGTAGCCTCGGGCGCTTGGATCGCACGTGTCTCCTGGTGGGTTCGAAGTGTCAAAAGGCCTTGGACGGTTGATGGGTCCTGGTGCCCGTACGGTGAACAAGAGCCTGCCATGCTCTTATCCTGGACGTGAAGTCCAAGCAGCCACGTGCCCTTGTACGTAGATCTTGAGTACACTATTTCTGCTCTGGGAGTTGTTCCCATGACGAGACATCACGTGGGGCCTTGCGGTTAATATCACGCACGTGGCGCAGTGATACGTCTTTTCGACTGGCTCGATTCTGTTGCGGCGTGGGAACATGATCATCTCACTCCATGTAGCATCCCCGCTTTTATTCCTTGAGCGCTCGGGCCGAAGCTCAGCCCTTCTTGATGCCGTCTCCTTCCCTTCCCATCGTCGTGACATGAGAAGCCGTCATGGTCGAGGCTGAGGATGCTCTTGTTCCAGCCGAGAAGGAGGCCCCCTCCCCACAAAGCACGGTCACGAGCGCCCGTGTGGAAGCGGTCGACGGAAACACGGAGACCGCAGCGCTGCCTCGGCCGTGACCCTATCCTCGAGTGTAGACGCGCCTGCTGGTGAGGCTCCGATGAGGCGCGGGCACGGACGCCCACGCGGGAGCGGTCATGTTCACTGCAGGAGACGTGGTGGAAGATCCGGCGCTGCCCTGGGGCCCCCACCGCCTATCGACACGCCTCCTCCTCGCGTGGTGATCAAGATAGAAGACGACCCCGAGCCTTCCTAGGTGATTTACTTCATCGTTATCCTCAGGAACTCCGACTAGTTCACCCGAGTGAGGCTCCCTTCGTGCTTTGCACTCTCATGGCGCACCTTCCCCAGGAGGTGGAGCTGCGACATTCCAGCGGGCATGAGAGGTGGAGGGTGTGCTGAGACCCTGCCGCCTGACGAGATGTACCTCTGGGGCAGGTAGGATCGCTTACACATCTCCCATCGCATTCGGCGCTGCTGCGATTCCTCTATACCGGTGAGGGAAACTTGTCCATCACGGTGTTCGACACGCTGTTGTGCCGGGTCTCCTATCCCCCGTACCTTCCCTGAGGAGATGGTGCAGGGTACCTTCCACGACCGCCACCACGCCCTCGCAGCCGCAAATCTTTTGTTAGTGTAGTCCCTGTATCCCTTTAGTTTCCTTTCTCGTCGATGGACTGTAAGGAAGACTTGTCGTGGATGCGTGTAAGAAGATCTTTGCGCTTGTCGCCTTTCCTTCTGCATGACTTTGTTGTAATATCTTGTGTTCTATGTATCCCCTGGCGCAACGCCGATTCGACAGAGTCGGCGGTGGCCGGTGCATTGTCTTTCCAGGAGGAGGCGATAAGCGAGAGAGGGAGAGGCATGATTACGGAGGCTGTGCCTGATTACGCGGCTCTCAGAGGCAGTGCCAGGAAGACTTCCCTTGTGAAGAGTGCTTCATGCACGCAATCTTTCTTGCTATGCCGTGGATCCTGAGCATTGTCTTGCGACGTGATTCCGCGTGTTTTCGGGGGGCATAGCCCCTACCCTTGTGGAGGGTTTTTGGCCTTTCGGCGCGCGCTCTTACAGAGAGGCCCTGTGCCGGTCTCTTGGCCTAGTAGTTTTAGCAATGCCTGGCTCGCGAGGCTTGTGCATGCTCTTATCTCGCATGTCTCCTTTCAAGGGGAGTTCCATAATGTAGGCACCTCGTCGCAGATGAGGTACTTGTTCCTGGTCCCCTTTTTAGGCCGCAAGTCTGGTGATCACGCCACTAGAGGGTTTTACCTCTTTCGTCCCTTGTGGAGCCTCTCTAGGAGACCGCTGCGAGGGAAACATGCGTGTAGCAACGGGCCTGAAGTGTCCTCACGAAGAGAGCTTCTGAGTGCCAGGAATCATGGGTGAGGTGATTTACTACCGAGATTGGGCCATAAGTTTAGGGCTCACTGCTTAAGATCAATGGTAGATGAAAGTCTAGGATTTTAGATTGCTAGGATCGACCCGTTCTAAGGTAGGAGAAGGGACCTTTATATAGTAGTGTCGAACCTCTTCTCGCAATTCTTGGGCAGGAAGGGCTTCCATAGTGCCGCTGCTCGAGGAACCGGTCTACGAGTCTACTTTTGGTGGAGTTTGTGTAAGGCACCACGCTCCCCTTCGTCCGCCTGTAAAGTGGCTTCCTCTGGCGCCATTTGTCCTCATTCGATGCTCTCTGCTTTTACTCCTTACAACGAAATGGCAAGGGGAGGATCCTTCCACCATGAGGTCATCTGTCCTCTTCCTACAAAAAAGGAGGTGGATTAGGTCCTGCTTTATCAAGGTGGACTGGAACTGCAGCACCACTATGCCCCTTGTCAGGATCTAGCTCGTTCCCCATCCGATGGGGTTACCAATCTGCCCCTGGCATGCTCAAAAGCATCCGAGGCTTTGGGGCATGGCGAGGCGTAGCAACAGAGTACCTGTGGGAGATATGCCCTCTGGAGGTTGTCATCTCATGAAGCAGGGGGCCTCGCGAGGTATTGTGCGGCCGTCCACCTTCGAGCACTTTCGTCTCATGAGGGGGGAGGCACCCCCAATGACGAACTCTTCAACCGTGGTGACTTGGAACCCCGGTTTCTAGGGCCCCGATAGCCGCCCGAGATGCATGCAAAGATTCTGGATGCACCCTAGCGCAAGGATTTCCTCGGGCTAGCCTCCTCCTAAGGGCTTGTCGCCATGGAGCCGACCATCTGGAGGGTCTCGAAAGCACGCCTCAGCCCCTACCTAGCGCGCCAAATGTCGGAGATTTTTCCGTGAAGGAAACTAGGGCCCAACGATCCCTTGGTTCAAGAGGGGTTTGAACAAGTTGTTCCAAATAGTCTCGGCGATGGTGGCAATGATGGAGAAAGCACACGATAGAGAGGTGACACAGGAGATTTTTACCCAGGTTCTGGACCCTCGTGAGGAGGTAAAGCCCTTACTTCTGCTTCGTTGTATTTCTTGTGTGCTTCACGAGGGTATAATGGAGGAATAAAGTCTAGGTTTTTTTATCTCAGGGATCGACCCGTTCGAAGGGATGAGAAGAGATCCTTATATAGTGGCGAAGGGCCTCTTCCCCCAATTCTCAGGTGGCAAGCGCTACCACATTGTCACTCCTCAATATCCCGGTCCACGAGGCTACTTTGTGTGGAACGGGTATATCCTCCCGAGAAGCGTCAATCCTCCCCGGAGCTTCGGTCATTACTGACGTCTCGCATCGAGACGCCTCCTCTTCTAGCCTCTTGCACCAAAGTTGGAGGAACACCGTCCTGACAACCTAGGCCCCGACATCCTTGCTTTTGACCAGGCCCTTACCTTGGGACTGTGTCAGGAGGGAATCCAATGCCACTGCTGATCTTGTCGTCTTCCTATGATTGGCGTGTCTGCGCACCTCCTCCATCTTGCCAAAATATCTCCGGCCCGGACCATCCTGAGGGAGGCATCCCTGGCCGGTTCTCTTCTCTAGAGCCTATCGGGGTGTCCTGGCATGGCGACCCTCGGGAGGGGCCCTTCACCTCCTAGCGACGTCTGGTGAGCCTTTGATGGGCAAGCCAGTTATGGATGGATTGGGGTATCCCCAGTACCGGATATCTGACAATGATTAAGGAACGAGTCAATAAGAAAGTTCTGGAGGTCTCCATACACACGTACACCGCATAGAATCCTCTAACTCCGATAAATCCTCTGACTAGGTTATATCATTAATCATCATCCATTATTTTTTGTTACTAAAATACATGTTTTTGACTTTTGGCTTGCAATGCTCCCCGAGTCGGAGATGGCCCCACTTGAGGGTTATCCTCCAAAAGATTGGGAAGCAATGATGATGAGACAGAAGAACTACAGATCTTGCCTTGAAAGAAGCGTAAGCCCTTATTGTTGTGGCTAGCGCACAAGTGTTGTCAGTTGTCAAGAAGTAAGTACTTCTACTAAAACTTGTACTTTGTTTGTATACTTTCCAAGTCATATGGAGTTTTGTTTTGTGACTCGGAGCTAAGTCATTACTGAAGGGAAAGTCGAAGCTGGATGGTAAGCCGGGCAAAACTCTGCGTCAACGGAAGCTTGTGCTATCATCACCAGCCGTACTACCTCCAACTCCTACTCCCAATGTTTCATCAGTGCCGTGCTGGAGGATATTCCATCTCCGCGCACTTTAAATGTTGAGGCCTCTACCAAAGAACCAAGAACATCTGTAGTAGCCCAAAGTCACCATTGGTGGCTTGGAAACTGATAATGGTGAACCCAACAAGGGTGATGATCCCGTAGTTGGTTCTTCAGCGAAGAAGGTAGTGAATTTTACTGGTCCCACTACTTCTGGGATGACGAGGAAGAAGAAAGATGAGATTCTGAAATTGTCTCACACTAACTTGGAAAAGCAGCCTATATCCTAGGAAGAAGCGAGACAAGAGAAATAAGACGCGGAGTTGGAGAACTTACTGGACCAGATCCAAATTAGGGATTAGAGGGGTAGCGTTGGAGAAATTTTGGCTCTCGAAGTCCCTCCAATTTCACTGGCTGAAAAGGTTTTCATTAATACAAAAATCGGCTTCGAGAAGCTTCATACTGAACATGTTGTAATTATTTTTTGACTCTCATTTATAATATGTGTATCTTATCCTCTAGCCCCCAAGAATGAAGCTGGATAGAAATGAGTAATGTATAATCCGAGTTAATGCTTCTAGGATGCAAAAGAACAATGTAGTTGCGGTGACCCAACATACCACTACATGATGTAGTATATTATAGTCGTTGACATAACACCAAGGAAACATCGTTCCAATAGTATTACATCCCTCAGAGTGGTAGAACAGAAACATTGTGGGTCCAACACATGACTATAGTTTACAATTCAACTCTTTACAAAAGATCCAGAAAATATTCCTCGAAATAGTGAGAAAAACACTATACATAAGAAAACCATAAATAGCAATGCGAAGTCTATTCTAGAAATAATACTACTATTAATATATATCAATGGCTTGCGATGGCTGCTATAGCAATACTCTACAGAAGTAGGTTCTATGATTAGAGATTATACTCCTATCTAATCAGGAACTTTGCCTTCACTTTAGTTGAGGTATATGTTGACTCCATTGACTTGATTGAAGAACTTGAGCTTTTGGTCATGATTCCTTTGAGCATAAATTGCTTGACGATTCCTTTGAGCAAAAATTGATATTGACGATGTCTTCATCGGATTTAGAATCTAGCAAGGGTTAATAAGTTACGGTTTAGTATGAGCATACTCAACAAGTTAACTAAAATGGAATGTTTGATGCACTATCTACAACCACAGACCAAAGGTCATACACTACAATAAAAATTGGCTTTTACAACGGACAATATTCGTGGTTGAAGACCATTTTTTATGGTTGAAAAGTCTTCTACAATGGATGCCCTTTGTGGTAAAATCCACGTCAAAAATGAATCTACCATCGTTTTTTTTCTGACTATGGTGGATCACACCCTTCAGCCACAATAACTTGTTTCGTTATAGATATGTTCACTAGTCGTGTTGACTACTAACATCATGCAAACTGCCACGTGGCAAACGCCGTTAACATCCAGTACTTCCGTTAGTGGTCATAGAAACCGTGGTAGAATCTAGGCCGAACCAAGGCCTGCTAATTATTAAGTGGGTCATCCCATTGGGAGAGCCCAATAAGAAGACGACATGTTACTATTTCATCCTGTACTGTTTGAAATGGGCCTACTAGTGCATCCCGCTGTGGCCCATTACTGATTTGGCACCTGGTAGCCCCGATTTCGTCGGCACGTCCTTTCTCCTACGGGTGAGGGTGCTGCTGCATGGCATTGGCCTGGTGGCCAGCCTGAGGGGTGTCACGGCTGCCGGAGTTGTTGTTCCAGCGATCGCCGCCATGTCTTCCTCTCCTCTAGTTGTTGCCCATGTCATGGAGTTTCTTGAGCTCGTAGCAGTCATCAGTAGGGTGCCCGCTCTTTTTGTGGAGGTGGAACATGTGGACTGTGTACCTTACACACTTTGCTTAAAGCAGTTGTCTATTGTTTGCAACTTAATACCGGAGGGGGTTAGGATGATAACCTGAACGTGGACTTCTAGTCATAGATGCAGTTGGATGGCGGTCTATGTATCTTGTTGTATTGCCCAATCGAATCTCATAGGATCTTTCTGACTAGTAATTTCATTGTTATGCCTTGCTCAGTTCCTGTGAATTGCCCTGCTGTATTTTTTACCCTTCATGCCATGTTGTTTATCTAAGGAGAGAACCTCTCGTGAACTATGGACCCCGGTCCAATCTTTAGCATTGATACATCTTCCACTGTTACTTGTTTACTTGCTGCAAACCACCATTACTTTCCACACCATACGTTTAATCCTTTGTTACAGCAAACCGGTGAGCTTGACAACCTCACTGATTCGTTGGGACAAAGTCTTGAGTTTGTGTTGTGCAGGTCTCCACGTTGTTTGCCACACCTGTGTGACGTTTACTTCCTCCTTCTAGTTCGATAACCTCGGTCTCAACTAAGGGAAAACTTGCTGCTGTGATCTTCACACCCTGCGCTTGGGGTTACCAACAAAGTGCCACATCGAGCACCGTCAAGTCTTTTTGGCGCCATTGCCGGGAGGCTAAGGACGTCTTCACTAGGGGAGTCCTCCACTTCCTCTATCTTTACTTTTTTTTAGTTTTCTTTGTTTCTTTTGCTTGGTTTTGTTTGCCTCTTTTCAAAAAACCCAAAAAAATTAGGCTAGCTTGGTTTGCTTGCTTTATTCAAAACACAAAAAAAATTAGTTCCTACTCTAGTAGCCACCTCGTTCTAGCTCACCATGTTGCTCCCCAAGTTCACCCTGAAGGACCATTTCTATAGGTAGTGGCTCCATAATTGGGAAAGATAATATTGAAGAATTCTTTAATTATGTTAGCAAGCATG
This sequence comes from Avena insularis, assembly GCA_023614405.1. Lineage (NCBI taxonomy): Eukaryota > Viridiplantae > Streptophyta > Magnoliopsida > Poales > Poaceae > Avena > Avena insularis. Next base: position 184,248,951 of record CM042687.1, on the reverse strand, counting down.
AGGATATTAAGGATAAATCTATAGCAGAGCTTGCTCCTAATTATGAGATTGCTTTAGCTTCTTTAGTTCATATGCTGGAGGTTAGGTTTGTTAGCCTTAACCCCATGATGCAAATTTTGTTCCTAACAACTAAAAGAAGAAAAGAATGCTAAAAAGAGAGAATTTATTCTTGAAACTTTACTCAAAGAGTTCCATGATGTTTCTAGGGAAGCCAAAAAGGTATTTGAGCATTTTAATATGCTAGGATCATGTGTAGATGTTGTGGGTACTTCAGATAAAACAAAGCCTAGAGATGAATTTAAGATACCCATACCCTTTAAGCTTGTTGGGATACATAAGGCCTTTGAAAAGAATTTTGATTGGATTGTTCCTGAAAATCCTTTTGATGAAAGTAGTAAACCAAGGATAAATGAGAAGGGATCCTCCAAAACCCATTTGGATGAGATACCTTTCATAGTTGAAGATTTTACAAGTATTGATGTTAATGCTTCCTCATTTGAAAAAACTTGATTCTTCTTGCTTCTTGTGCCTAACTTAAAGGCGTTAAAGAAAAGTACTTGTTGGTAGATAACCCAAGAGTTTCCTTGAGTCTTCGAATTTATTACTTCAGTAATGATCTCTCCTTATCATTTTTGTTTGCTTTTTGTGCCAAGAATGACCTCTAATGAGAGGGAAGTAAGATTTGGGGAGTTGCTGTCCCAAAACAGATTTCTGACCTCCACCAAAAACATTCATGAGGAGTCTCTGTAACTCTGATTGCGCTCAAAATTTATGAATAAATCCCCCAGTATGTTAGCTAACTTTAGTTAGTTCAACACTTTTTTATTTGAGCAATAGAAGATTTTGGAAAAAATCGATTTCTACCAGCTGGACTGTTTTGACAGATTTCTGCCATTATTTGCATTTGCTTCTTATTGATTCCTTTTTCAGTTCTCTTTTGGTGAATTGATCTTTTTGAAGGAGTTGTTACATTAGATTGTGTTTTTAGTGAAAAGACTTTCTGTTCTAAAGCTTTGCCAGAGGTTTAATATCTTTTGAATAAACTAATGTTGCTAATGAAGATTGTGTGAAGTTTTGTATGAAGGAAAAATTTCAGGTGCAGAGAGAGAATGATGTAATGAGATGAAGAATGGACAAAATATAAAGCTTGGGGATGCCACCCCGGTGTCACCCCAAGAAATATCCAAGAGGTGCAAGCGTTAAAGCTTGGGGATGCCCAAGGCATCCCCTTCTTCATCAATAAAAAGCTCAGGTCTGTCTAGACACTTCGTTTTTATTTGTTTCATGCACAGTTGTGTTGTTCTTGGAGCGTATTAGTTTTAGTTTTAGTTTGCTTGAATAAAGTAGTTTGGACTCCCGTTCTCGCTGTGTTGTTTTGCAAATAAGTTGCTTGGTGTTGGAAAGGTGTAGTAAGTTCTTGCTTGTAAGTGTAAGAGGAGCTTGCATTAACTGTGACTTAGATTAGCATGACATGCTAGGTGTTGTTTTGACCTTATGTTTAGTGATTATTGCTGTAGCATGTCTTGTTCCAAACAATTGGGATTGCTTAGTGTGCCTTGAAGAAATTATGCGTTGTTTTAGCATGCAAAAGCATAGTATTGTGGTTTTCTCCTTTGACGCTTTGCTTGAGATGACTTGGCACATGCTCACACCATGTTATGACTATGAACAAGTCACCATAGCCTCTATGATCATTTAGTCCTTGACTTGTAGTACCACTCTATGCTTTGATTAGTAATGCTTTGTTTGTCTGCATGATTATGGCCATTATTGCTCTCTTAGTTGGTTGCTCCCAGTCTTTTGCTAGCCTCCACTTGTATGAGTAAGTTATACTCATGATTCCAACTCCCAAGAAACCAAGTTATTCCAAAGTGTCCACTATAAACTCCTATGCATGGTGTGTTACATCATTCCAAGTATATTCTTGTTTTCAGCTAACTTCCAATTAGAAACTATTTTGTTATGTGAAAACTTAGTGATTAAAGCCCTCACAAACTCGATGGCACACTTTATATTCTTTGCCCCTAATAAACTTGAACCATTGTGTCATCTATGTTGTATATGCTTGCACTTATACGTTGGAATTAGCAGAACCGTGCTATCATGGGGAACGTTTTCAACATTGCACTTGTACTTTGTACTCAGCTGATATCATTCTCTTTTGTCTATGGATGTCACCGGTGTGAAATAAAGAGGGAACTTGTAAGTCCATGGAGTTTGTATTCTATGTTAGAGAAACTCCTGGGCCTCTAGCCTAAGCCATGCCTAATCATGGTGGAAACTTGCAGCATCACCATAGTGAGCTATCTATGAAGCATCCTCAATAAAAATATATGCATATGGTAAATAAAAATATTGCTGAGATGCTCATTGTTTGCTTGCCTTGTCATTTTGGTTATGGGAAAGCTCATGTACCATGTGCAAGGGGCACACCGTTGGTGGTTCTCAATGATATGCAAATACTTACAATGACAAGAACTTACAGGTGACTAAAGTTGAGTAGCATGAGGTGTGGCCCTCGTATTCAAGGGACTTGAGATTGACAACTTATACTTCATCAAGCATATACTCCATCTTTGTTCACTTTAACCTTAATCACTTCAAGATGCTTATGATAGGGGCAGTGAGGGCTGAAAGCTAACGAGTACCATAATTTTTGGAAGCTCTTTTTGAAACTTGAAATCCCTGCTTCCTTTATAAAAGGCTTTTCTTCCACCATTATGTTGAGTCTCCACCTTCTACCTTTAGGCACCATTAAGAGAGCATAGTTGTCATTCTGTGTGAAGTGTTCCAAAGCTTATTTATTGATGCATATTGTGATATTACTTGTTCTTGTGCTATTTGTTTCTAGTCACCCTTGTGAACTTTGAAGGTGTCCTATGCATCTATTTTATACTCTATGAGGGACAAGCTGATTGCCACGATGCTATGTTTTCTGTATGTGAAACAATCAAATGTTTTTCAATGCATGTTATTCATGATCTTTGTTTGTAGCTTGTCATGTTGCATGCATAGTTACTATTTCCTATTGTTAGAACTCCATCTTTCATGCACATGTTTAGAGTTCTTTGATCCCAGCTTTCAATGCTTACAAATGGTTAGATCTTTATTGTGAGGGTGCATGTCACCTCAAAAAATTATTCTTTTTATCACTTACCTACTCGAGGACGAGCAGGAGTTAAGCTTGGGGATGCTTGATACGTCGGAAACGTATCTATAATTTTTAATGATCCTTGCTTGTTTAGTATCTACTTTTCTTTGCTTTGTCTACACTTTGAGGTGCTTTTTACATGTTTTTTGGTACTAACCTATTAACAAGTTGCCACAGTGCCAGTTGCCTATTTTCTGCTATTTTTTATTCCAGAAAAGCTAGTAAGGAAATATTCTCGGAATTGGACGAGACAAACGTCAAAGTCAATAACTTTTCGTGGGGAACAAGAAGTCCAGAGGGGATACAGAGAGGTGTGCCAGGACAGCCACACCCCCTAGGCGGGGGTGGGCCCTGACCCGCTCCTAGGCAGGGTGTGGGACCCCTGGCCACCGGCTCAGCCTCCCCCTTCGCCTATAAGAAGCCCCCGATGCAGAAACCCTAAGTACCTGATCAATATTCCACGAAACCTTCTGTAGCCGCCTCCACCGTCGTCCCTAGATTGGGGAGGATCTGAAGTTCTTCCCGGCACCCTGCCGGAGGGGAGATCTTCCCGGAGGCCTTCTCTCCGGTATGATCCATGAGTAGTTCCACCTTGGACTATGGGTCCATGAAGTAGCTAGATGGTTGTATCTCCTCCTTGTGCTTTCATGTATAGATCTTGTGAGCTCCGTTCATGATCAAGATCTAATCTATTTGTAATCATGCATGTTGTGTTTGCGGGGATCCGATGGATATTGAGATTATTATGTTGGTTTGATTAATGGTTTTGTCTTTATGATTCTATCGTGTCTGTGTTGTTTGTGATCTTGCATGCTCTTTGTTGTTAGTAGCTATCTTGGCCAAGTAGTTGCTAGTGACTCCAAGAGGGGGTATTTATGCTCGATAGTGGGTTCATGCCTCTAGTTTCCATGGGAAATGACAGAAATCTCTTCGGTTGTAGATGTGTTGTTGCTAATAGGGAGAAAACGACGGTCTCTTGTTCATGGAACATCTGGACTGTGTACCTTACACACTTTGCTTAAAGAAGTTGTCTGTTGCTTGCAACTTAATACTAGAGGGGGTTCGGATGATAACCTAAAGGTGGACTTCTAGTCATAGATGCAGTTGGATGGCGGTCTATGTATCTTATTGTATTGTCCAATCGAATCTCATAGGATTTTTCTGACTAGTAATTGCATTGTTATGCCTTGCTCAGTTCCGGTCAATTGCCCTGCTGTAATTTGTTTACCCTTCATGCCATGTTGTTTATCTAAGGAGAGCACCTCTAGTGAACTATGGACCCCGGTCCAATCTTTACCATTGATACATCTTCCACTGTTACTTGTTTACTCGCTGCAAACCACCATTACTTTCCACACCATACGTTTAATCCTTTGTTACAGCAAACCGGTGAGCTTGACAACCTCACTGATTCATTGGGACAAAGTCTTGAATTTGTGTTGTGCAGGTCTCGATGTTGTTTGCAACACCCGTGTGACGTTTCCTTCCTCCTTCTAGTTCGATAACCTCGGTCTCAACTGAGGGAAAACTTGTTGTTGTGCTCTTCACACCCTGCGCTTGGGGTTACCAAAAAAGTGCCACGTCGAGCACCGTTAACACTACATGGTGGAACAATTACGGGCCCGACCTTTTACGGGCCTTATCAAAGGGCCAATCTTAAACAGTGTTGGTTGAAATAGTAAACGACCCAAAACTTTACCGGCTGCCGTGGGCAGCACCTATGGGCCCATTTGTAACAGTGCAGGATGAAATAGTAACAGGCCATGATACTGTTGGGATCTCCTAATGGGCCAGACCACTTAATAATTATCAGGCCTTGGCTGGGCCTGGCTTCTACCACAGTTTCATTGATAGTTAACGGTGCTAACTATCTGTTATCAGCGTTCTCCATGTGCTAGTTTGCATGACGTCAGCAGTCAACGAGGCTGGCGAACAGATCTACGACGTAATGACTTTTCGTGGTTGAAGGGTGCGATCTGCCACAGTCGAAAAAACCCGTGGTAGATTCAATTATGACGGGCTTCTACCACGAAGGGCATCCATCGTAGAAGGATTTTCACCCATGAAAAATGGATCTTCAACCACGAAAATCGTTCGTTGTAAAAGGACATTTTCTTGTAGTGAGCATTGATTAAATAGCTAGAAGGCATACCATTTAATAGATTGTTTAAGCAGCACAATGAATAATCTTTATGGATAAAACATCACAATGAATTATCTGGATAGAAAAAACAGCATATATGCAATGCATCATCAAAAATACCAAAACAACACAAGGCATCATGTAATTAAATTTTACAAACAGTGTCAGCATAATCAAAATTACCTAAACTGACGGCTTATTGAAATAATGTGAACAGCTAGAAGGCATATCTTTTAATCTTAAATAGCAGAACGTGGATCAAAATGGATGAAATGACACAATGAGGAGATATGACACAATGCATCATAAAAAACAAAAAAAACAACACAATGCGTCATGGAAAATTCCTAAACAACACAAAGCATCATCTAAGTACCAAAATAGAACCTGTATCATCATCAATAATATATCATAACTAAGGAAACCGTCACAAAAGAAGATTATGAAGAATATGACATATAAAGAACATCACAAGAGACAATTATCAAGAATATGACATATAACTAAACAGTTCAATAAGGGACCTGCAGTAGACATTGCCAAAATTTGAATAGATGTCACATCCCAAGGTTTTAGAAATTGGGACTAGAAAAAAATAATTGCATTTGCATTGCATTGGCATAGCATTTTGCATTCATGAAATATTTGAATTGCAAAACCTCATTTATAAACCCTCTATTGAATTACTAAAATGCACCTACAAAGGAATATGCAAGGATTTAAAAATCCACTATTTCAAAACTAGTGGAAATCCACTATTTTCAAAACCCAACCAAACCAGTGCCCCTTGACTAATCCAACTAACCAGACACTCCCTAGTATGTTCCTAGCAAACCCACCAAGTTTGAATCCAAAATTCAAATTCCAAGTTTTTGCCGCCATTTTATCAAACACCTTGCAAATACAAATCAAACAAACATCAAACTCTATAGCATGCAGTAATTTTGGCCTAACTTGTTCCCTATCTAGCTCACTCTACACCATCAATAGATCATCTAACTTGTTTAACCCCTCTAGCTCACTATAAACCAGACCATGTCATTAATGGCAAGCATGCTGAGCCTCACCTTGCCACCCCATTGTCGATAGCAAGCTAGGAGGAGCACCAAGCCTAGCAAGCATGTCTAGCAGGCACTCCACCGTCCACCGCCACTCCCTGTCCTAGCCCCGAGCACTGCCAGCCCCTGGAACACACGACAAGACCATGCCAAACCTCTTTGCGTGCGAGCCGAGAGCGCCCCAGTGCGCCATCCTCGACCAGCACCCACAGACCACGCGCCACCCTCGCCGCATGTGTGATCACCATCGCCCCAGTAACCCCACAGACATGCCCGTTCGCCGCCGCGCGAACCACGCGCGCTGTGCGCCATTAAAATTCCCGTCGAACCTTCCCAGAGCATCAACGTGTTCCAACCAATCATCACCGCCCCACGCCTTGGCACCATGCCGTTGAGCTTTGCCAGGGAGCACAGCACCGCCCCCTACCGTCTCCCATGCCAGCAAAACTCTGTGCCGTCGACCACGACGAGCTCAGCCCACGCCTGTCGGTCCCCTTCAGCCACTATAAATAGAGTCATCCACCGCTTGTTTTCTTCACACCAGTTCACTCCCCTCTCCCTCAGAACCACCCCACCTCACTCCCGGAGCAAGGCGAGCAGCGCATCGCCGGAATTTGGCCAAAGCCCGCCGCTGCTGGAGGAGAAAGGAGCCGTCGATTGGAGCTGCCCTAGGAGAAGCTCCCGGTACCAGGAGAACCGCCATCGTCGATTTTGTCATTTGCCTCTGTCGTCGACCCTCGCCTGAGCCCCGGTGAGCCTACCACGACCCCCACCTGCCGTGCTAGGGTTCTGTCTCGCCGGCGGTGCCCGACATGGACGATGAACCAGAGCCGTTCGATTAGAACTAGATCCCACGGTCCATATTGTCCCATACCGCTTAGCCCCTCACCGTCTCACTGACGCGTGGGGACAACCACTTAACTAGCCCGCGCGTGCGCTGTGCGTAGTGCGCCGGCCCAGTAAAACATCCGGCGCGACCCAACAATTTCAAATTTACTTTTATTCATTTAATTTCAAACATAGTTCTGTACATAGATTTAAAAATCAACCCAGCTTGATTCACTGAACCAAAATGCATGAAACCAATTTTGTTAGAAAGGTACTAAAATGATTAATCCAAGCCCGTTTGATTCAAAACATTTAGATTTATAGATCACCCCTGATAAAAATAACAAGGCAGAATATTTTCTGCATTCACAATTTTTTCAAAATTCAACCATAAAAGCTTTTGAGTTGATTCCAACTCTCAAAAATCACATTTTACCATACCTTTCAGAATTTATAAAAATATATAGGGTTACTTACAGAAATAATGATCAAGTAATAAAAGAATGCCACATAGAAATTTCTAGTCACTTTAATTAAATAAAATAAAAGGTTAAACCTTATTAAATTGTGACACCACTTTAAATCACATTCTCATGTACTAAAATATATGGTGATGACATGTGTCAACATGATCCCATGGTTGAGTTGGAGAATATTAAATCATAAGTAGTTTTTCAATGAGTAGAAATTGCTTTTCTTAAATAAAATAAATAAGACAAGTGTTTTAATCCTTTTAATGCTAGTAATGATGATAGATCATCTAGTGTGAACCTTTGTGTGATGATTAGAAATAGTTAAGTATTGTTTGGTGATTGTGTACCTCGTATTTATTTATAGACGCTAGTACTGACCAAGGATACGAGGAGGAAGGAGGATACTACGAGGAAGAAGCCGAGAAGAACTTCAACCACTGCTCTGCACAAGGCATGATAACCCTTGCAACTTAGCAAGCTTATACTTGCAATTATGCAAGCTAACACTTGCAAGATACCCTACTTATGCAAGCTACTACTTCCTTGTTACTATGCCAATTATATGCCTTAAGCATATGTGATCATACCCACTTGATACCCAATCCTAGCTTTACTTGCAAGCTTAGCATTTTATTTTCTTTATTAAAAGCTTTCTATCTAAAGTTTACTTAGTGACTTGTAGATTCTAGAAAGATAATTGAAGGTAGCATAAAGAGCATAAAGCTTGGCCTAAGTTAGATAATCTTAATGTCATCCTGAGGCATGAGATTTACATAGATAAGATACACTTGTTTATTACCCACCATTAGTATTTACCCCCACTTGTATATGCTAGTGCTAAGCAGAAAACTTGATCAACTTTAGATGGGAATACTTTGTAAAAATGGTTATGAAAACCTTAGAATGATGAGTCATTCTACTGAAATGTTTTGGCATGTGTTCTTGAACACCAGATGATTTTGATGATGAAAATGTTGAGGCATGAGCCTTAGCCCTTTATAAAACTGATGGTTGTCTATATGCGATACCATTCCAATTTTACCGTACAACCACAATACCCGAAATTTGGGTACGGCTTGAATGGAAATTTATATACCTTAGTATGGGTTCCCTTGCGGCCAAGGTATGAGCTGAGACTACCTTGTGAAGATTGTCCACCTGTGCACTACCCAAGATGATAGTTGGTCATGGTTGGGAGGCCAAACTCATAGGAGAGGTGCCTATACTAGGGCGTGTAATTGAAAGGTTAGATTGATTATCCGCATACTGAGTATGGTGAATTCAAGGTTGTTCCTGACGGATGTATTGAATGTTGTGGTGAAAGTGTACAATCTCTGTAGAGTGTCAAACTATTCGAATAGCCGCGTCCGCGGTTATGGACAGTTGGAGTGGCCATACTGTTCCCCCTTCAGATGTTTTCAGAACAACTTGTGAAATGATTTGTGACTTTGACTTGACCACAACAGAATTGTTATATGAAATTCAAGTTCCCACTTAGGTTTTATAAAACTTTCAACTAGTTTTATTTGCTTCTGAACTTAGTAGAGGTAAATCCGGCTTTTTGCAAAACAACCCTAGAGCTTAGTATCCTACTACAAAAACCCCCTTAAATTGTTAGTATTATTTTGCGAGTACTTAAAGAGTACTCATGGCTTTTTCCCTGGCTATTCCCGTGGCCAGACTATGAAGAGGAGTATTAGGATCACAGACCGCACGAAGGTTACGATAACTAGGATCATCTCCCATCGTCAGCATTGCCTGTGACCCTGAAGATGAAGCTTCACCTATACTATCGTAACTATTATGTTATTCCGCTGCTTGAGTTGTATTAAGAACTGGATCATGAGATCCTTATTTGTGTAAGATCTTATGTATGGTTTGTAATGTATGATGTAATGTGATATCCAAATCTATTATGTCTCGCAAAAATTGTAATCTTGGGATTGCGATATGGCATAACAGGCATCTGTGATTAAAAATCCGGGTGTTGACAAGAACTAAAATAACTAAAATTGTGACTTATTAAATTGTCATGCATGCATTTGTGAATATGTTTATGATTGTATGGTTTTTATGCTGTATGCAATTGTTTGATCGATAGATTGCGAGGAGTGCAACATGTGTGATTGCAACGAGTGCTTGAACGACTTCACCAACTATCAAGGCAAGTAGATTCTAATTTGTTCATGATTTATGTCCTGCTATTTTCAATGCATTGTGGTGTATTTTGTAGCTTCATGTTAGGGATTACTATTGCTATGCTATGTCCTATTATGTGGTAGGGATCTCTTGTAGTTGAACCACCGTTGGTAGATGTGCTTATCCGTGCTATGATGAACGAGGGCTAGGTTATATCACTTGAAAGTTGTTTCTAAAGTATTGGTTTGTGAAAACTAAAAACAACTTAATCAATGAACCTCCTGGGTGTGATGGGATTGATATTTTTTGGTGGTATCATTGCGGCAAGGCACCCAGGTATCAAGAGAAAATAATTGGCTTCTTTATTTGGTAGCTTACGTGTACAACCATATGCCAGTAATAAAATTGGCGGTTGGTTGGACTCAGTAGGCTATGGTAACTCGAACCCACGTATCCAGAGATGTATAATTTTGGTAGGCTGGTACGGTGTGTGTCAGGTTTGGGGAGATACTTACCGAACGTTCCCTTCTTGGACTTCTCCCTATCATCACCCAATATGAGAGTGGTGGTACAAGCTAGGCTGGCCAAGTCACATGGGTAAAGTGTACTAACCCCTGCAGGGTGTATAAACTAATCGATTAGCCGTGTCCCCGGTTATGGACATCTGAGTTGCTTGATATTTAGTTCATGACATGTTTCTCGCTCATTCCAATTTTCTAATTGCTTTAATGTTGATGTGTTAACTTAATTGGGAACTTTTTCAAAGAAAATCAAAAAACTGTTTATGAAAGTAGGAAAAAGATATTTGCAAATGCAAGCTAGCCACAACTCCACTTGCCAAATAATCATGTAGATGCTAGGTTTATTGTCTCCATTAATAGCTCTACTTGTCATACATTCCATGTATTGACCCTTCGGCGCTACTACGTTTTATGTTGTAGGTTATTATTCCAATTCTGAGTGATCGACTAGGTTGCGATACTCCACTCAACATTTGTTCACTTGTGGGCAATTGAAGATGGAGTCTATTATATATTTAAGCTTCCGTTTTCTCTTGAACTATTTGAGCTAGCCTATGTGCTAAGGTCTATTGTAATAATTGAAAATTCTGGATCAATTCGTTATTTATGATACGCTATTAAATTCTTTGGTATTTATTTGTACTGTGTGTGCCAGTGAACCAATCCAGGGATTGGCACTATACATATAAACTTAGACTTATCAGGCGAGGGTGTTACAATATATGCACGTGGGACTTGGGTTAAACCCCCAATCCTCCAAAATTAACCTCGTTGCAGTGGGGGCGCGAACTCACAGGGGTCGATGGGTTGAGCAGATGAATAGGGCGTCACCAACGAAGAACCAGCGACATATACCAAAGAAGCACGAACAATCACAGATGAAAGGGGAGCCACCAATAGGGTTTTTCCACGTACATTTTGAAATTTGGCACATTGGGAATGAGAGCCCAACTTGCAGATGACAAGAACGCGTCCGCCGTCGCACGAGCATTCGGGCCTGATGTAGCCGGCGACATAGGCTTGGACGACCGGTCAGAGGGCAATGAGGGTTGGCGCGGCCGACCGAAACCCTAAGGGTGATGGACACATCGCCTTGCATGCGGCCTGCACACATGCAAAAGGCGAAGGACACTTCAGAAAAGGAGCTGCGGCCGGAGGAATCGAACAAGCCAACTGCAACTCCGAAGTAGAGCTTGATGAGGACCCTAGCTCCACCACAAACAAAGGTTTCGACATTGTTTTCATTGTAGCAACTTGGGTTAACGACTCAGAGTTGAGACGTAAGTGTGGGAATATGATAGAGCGAGGTGATGGTGGAATAAGTGGGTAACCCTCTATCCCCTTTATTAGTACTCCCTCGATCCCAAGGTTTAAGGATTTTTTTTGAAAAGTAATGCTATGAAAAGTTTGACCAAATTATTAGTGCCCTTTGTGCTAAATGTATGAACCTCGATGCAATTTTACCTTTTTTAGGGTCTTGATATAAAATGTACTCCCACCGCCCGTGTAAAATTTTAACCTAAAAGTAAGTGGTGAAATCTAAACGAATTTAATCTTTGTTGTCAATGAGTATGAAATTTTTTGGATTTCGAGCCGAATGACCGAGGTCATGGCCATATGTACATCATACTATATGTAGATGATGATGCCATATACAAGAATTGCAAGACGCCAAATTGATCCATATGTTGAAAATAATTGAAGAGAAAGTAGTATGACGAGTATAGCTCGATGAGGTGCTTTTTCAAGGAGCCGACACGTCTGTTTTCCTTGATAAATTTTATGGTTCTTAGTGCTAGATGTACGGACATTGATGCAATTTTTCCCTTTTTAGGTCCTTGATGTAAAATATACTCACCCGGTCTATGTAAAAATTTAACCTAAAAGTGAGTGATAAAATCTAAATGAAATTAATCATAGTTGTCAGCGAGTAAGAATATTTTAGGATTTCAAGCCAAACAACCAAGGTCATGGACATATGTAAATCATATTTTCTATTGATGATGATCCCATATCTAAGAATTTGCATGCCGCCGAATTTGGCCATATTTTAAAAACAATGGAAGAGGAAGTAGTATGAAGAGTATGGCTCGATGAGGTCCTTTCTAAAGAATGAGCCGAACTGAATGTTTTCCTTGGTTAATTTTATGGTGCTTCGTTCTAGATGCAAATGGACCTTGATGTAATTTTCCCTTTTTACGGCATTATGTGTATATATATGGACCTCGATTTCATTTTCATTTCTTTAGGTCCTCGGTGTAAAATGTACTCCCATCGCCCGTGTAAAATTTGGCCATATTTTGAAAACAATCGAAGAGGAAGTAGTATGAAGAGTATGGATTGATGAGGTTCTTTCTCGAGAAGGAGCCGACCCGAATGTTTTCCTTGCTTAATTTTATGGTGCCTCGTGCTAGATGTATATGGACCTCGATGTAATTTTCCCTTTTAGGGTCCTTTTTGGTAGATATATGGACCACGATGTAATTTCCATTTTTAGGTCCTTAGTGTAAAATGTACTCCCACCGCCCATGTAAAATTTTAACCTAAAATTAAGTGGTAAAATCTAAAAGAATTTAATCTTAGTTGTCAACAAGTATGGACATTTTTGGATTTTGAGTCGAACAACCGAGTTCATGGCCATATGTACATCATACTTTATGTCGATAATGATCCCATATCCAAGAATTACATGACGCCAAATTGAGCCACATTTTGAAAATAATACAAGAGGAAGTAGTATGACGAGTATGGATCGATGATGTGCATTTTCGATAAGGAGTCGACCAGTCTGTTTTCCTTGATTTTTGTATGGTGCTTCGTGCTAGATGTATAGATCTCGATGCAGTTTTCCCTTTTTAGGTCCTTGATGTAAAATATACTCACCCGGTCTGTGTAAAATTTTAACATAAAATTGAGTGGTAAAATCTAAACAAATTTATCCTTAGTTGTCAATGAGTATGAAAAATTTAGGATTTCAAGATGAACGACCAAGTTCATGGCCATATGTAAATCATATTTTATGTTGATGATCATCCCATATCCAAAAAAATTCTTGCCACCGAATTTGGCCATATTTTGAAAAAATCAAAGTGGAAGTAGTATGAAGAGTATGGATCGATGAGGCTCTTTCCCGAGAAGGAGCCAACCTGACTATTTTCCTTTCTTAATTTTATGGTGCTTCGTGCTAGATTTATATGGACCTTGATGTAATTTTTCCCTTTGAGGGACCTTTTTGGTAGATTTATGGACCTTGATGTATTTTTACTTTTCTAGGTCCTTGGTGTAAAATTTACTCCCATCGCCTATGTAAGTTTTTAACCTAAAAGTAAGTGGTAAAATCAAAACGAATTTAAGCTTAGTTGTCAACGAGTATGAACATTTATGGATTTCGAGCCGAACGACCGAGGTCATGGCCATATGTACATCATACTTTATGTCGATGATGATCCCATATCCAAGAATTGCATGACGCCAGATTGAGCCATATTTTGAAAATAATCAAAGAGGAAGTAGTATGACGAGTATGACTCAATGAGGTGCTTTTTTGAGAACAAGCCGACCCGTCTGTTTTCTTTCCTTATTAATTTTATGGTTATTCGTGCTAGATGTATGGATGTCGATGCAATTTTACCTTTTTAGGTCCTTGATGTAAAATATACTCACCCGGTCTGTTCAAAACATTAACCTAAAAGTGAGTGGTAAAATCTAAATGAATTTAATATTAGTTGTCAAAGAGTATGAATATTTTAGGTAATGGCCAAATGTAAATAATATTTTCTATCGATGATCATCCCATATCCAAGAATTTTCATGCTGACGAATTTGGCCATATTTTGAAAACAATCAAAGAGGAAGTAGTATAAAGAGTATGGATCTATGATGTGCTTTCCCGAGAAGGATCCGACCCGGCTGTCTTTCCTGGATAATTTAAAGGTGCTTCCCGCTACTCCCTCCGTCCGCAAATAAGTGTACTTCTAGCCTTGTCCTAAGTCAAACATAGTAAAGTTTGACTAACTTTTTAGGAAAACGTATCAACATTTATGATACTAAATTGGTATCATTAGATTTGTTTTTAAATCTAGTTTCATAATATGTCAATTTGATGTAATATATGTTCCTATATTTCTCTATAAAATTGATCAAATTTGGTTATGTTTGACTTAGGCAAAAGATAGATGTACACTTATTTGTTGACGGAGGGAGTAGATGTATATGGACCTCGATGTAATTTTCCTTTTTTAGGGCCCTATTTGAAAATATATGGACCTCGATTTAATTTTCCCTTTTTTGGGTCCTCGTTGTGAAATGTACTCCCACCGCCTATATAAAATTTGGCCATATGTTGAAAACAATTTAAGAGGAAGTAGTATGAAGACTATGGCTTGATGAGGTGCTTTCTAGAGGGGTCGACCCAACTATTTTCCTTGCTTAATTTATGGTGCCTCGTGCTAGATGTATATGGACCTCAATGTAATTTTCCCTTCTTAGGGACCTTTTTGGTAAATCTATGGACCTCGATGTAATTTTCTCTTTTTAGGTCCTTGGTGTAAAATGTACTCCCATCGCCCATTTAAGATTTTAACCTAAAAGTAAGTGGTAAAATCTAAACGAATTTAAGCTTAGTTGTCAACGAGTATGAACATTTTTGGATTTCAAGCCGAAGAACCAAGGTAATTGTCATATGTACATCATACTTTATGTCGATGATAATACCATATCCAAGAATTTGCATGATGCCAAATTTGGCCATATTTAGGAAATAATCAAAGAGGAAGTAGTATGAGGAGTATGGCTTGATGAGGTGCTTTTTCGAGAAGGAGCCGACCAGTATGTTTTCCTTGCTTAATTTTATGGTGCTTTGTGATAGATGTATCGACCTCGATGGAATTTTCCCTTTTTAGGTCCTTGATTTAAAATGTACTCACCCGATTCGAGTAAAATTTTAACCTAAAAGTAAATGGTAAAATCTAAACAAATTTAATCTTAGTTGTAAATGAGTATGAACATTTTTGGATTTCAAGCCGAACAACCATGGTCATGGACATATGTAAATCATATTTTTCTATCGATGATGATCCCATATCCAAGAATTTGTATGCCGCTGAATTGGGCCATATTTTGAAAACAATCGAAGAGGAAGTAGTATGAAGAGTATGGCTCGATAAGGTGCTTTCCCGAGAAGGAGCCGACCCGACTGTTTTCCTTGGTTAATTTTATGTTTCTTCGTACTAGATGTATATGGACCTCAATTTAATTTCCCCTTTTTAGGGCCCTATGTGTAAATGTATTAACCTCGATTTAATTTTATCTCTTTTAGGTCCTCGGTGTAAAATGTATTCCCACCTCCCGTGTAAAATTTTGCAATATTTTGAAAACATTCAAAAAGGAAGTAGTATGAAGACTATGGCTTGCTGAGGTTCTTTATCGAGAAGGAGCCAACCTGACTGTTTTCCTTGCTTAATTTTATGGGGCCTCGTGCTAGATGTGTATGGTCCTCGATTTACTTTCCCTTTTTAGGGCCCTTTTTGTAGATGTATGGAACTTGATGTAATTTTCCCTTTTTTAGGTCCTTGGTGTAAAATATACTCCCATCACCCGTGTAAGATTTTAATCTTAAAGTAAGTGGTGGTAAAATCTTGTCATCGTAAACTATATTGCCACTATGAGTTTCCATTGTTGAAAAAAACTAGTACGGAGAAGGGACCGATAGAATAGAGGACGCGGCAAAGAGGACAATTTGAAGGCAGTGTGATGTTAGAGAAAAGCTGCGATGAGTTTCTGACAGAAGGAACATGGTACAGTGAGTAGTAGTAAATTTTAGGGAGGGAGGATATTATTTAAAATATTGCCATTCGCGGTACTAGTACTACTCCTACCTCTAAAAAGTGGTGGACAAGGTATGAGTTCATCCTTATATGTCCCATCGTATCGGATGCACACCATTTATGTTCCTTTTTTATGCGGGACCAGTTCTGGCCAGCCTTCCTAGTCCCAACTGCTCCACCTCCATTTGTTCCCTTTCACACGAAGAGGAAGCACACCCCAGCAAGCTGGTTTGAAGGTGAGGAGTGCTATTTTTTGTGAAGCAAGTAGTACTCCCTCCTTCCCAAAGAATTTAAGACAATTTGTCATTATTATGTAAAATTTGAACTAAGAGTAAGTGGTAGATTGCACTTAAAGTTCTACAAGTATATTTTGATGGTAGCCACCAGGAAATCAATATACCAAAAATGAACGAGATTTTTGAAATATTCAATTTTCCCTTTTTTAGGAACTTGATGTAAAATGTACTCCCACCGCCCATGTAAAATTTTAACCTAAAAGTAAGTGGTAAAATCTAAACTAATTTAACCTTAGTTGTCAATGAGTATGAATTTTTTTGAATTTCGAGCAGAACGACCAAATTCATGGCCATATGTACATCATACATTATGTCGATGACGATCCCATTTCCAAAAATATTGTGCCGCCAAATTTGTCCATATTTTCAAACAATCGAAGAGGAAGTAGTATGAAGACTATGGCTTGATGAGGTGCTTTCTCGAGAAGGAGCCGACCCGACTGTTTTCCTTGCTTAATTAAATGGTGCCTCGTGCTAGATGTATGGATCTCGATGTAATTTTCCCTTTTAGGTCCCTTTGTGGCAATTGTATCCATCTCGATGTAATTTTACCTTTTTTAGGTCGTTGGTGCAAAATGTACTCCCAGCGGCCGTGTAAAATATTAACCTAAAAGTAAGTGGTAAAATTTAAAATAATTTAAGCTTAATTGTCATGGACATATGTACATCATAGTTTATGTCGATGTTGATCCCATATCCAGGTTTTGAAATTTTCACTTCCTTCCCAAACATCCGGAGGAATGGTTATTCAAAAGATAGTGGTGCACATGGGATTGTTTTTCGAGTACAAGTAAATGTGATAGATTGATCTTAAAATTTTCTAAAATTATTTCCAAGCTAACTAGGAATTCAGTACATCAAAACCACCAAGAGTTTCTGAAAAATTCAAGTTCTTAGCTATGCAAGAACTTGGCGTGGTGGAGTTACCATACTTGGTAGAAGTACATGGGTGCCTCTTGGCATGGTGAAAAATATTGCTACTATTTTACTCAAAAAAAAATATTGTCACTAGGAGTTTCTCCCTGCTGAAAAAAAATTTGGGAGCTAGAAGAGACGGAGAGCACGCAGGAGGCAGTATGAGAGCAGTGAAGAGGAGGATTAGAAGGCTGTGCGATGTCAGAGCAAAGATGTGATGGGTTCTTGACAAGAGGTACAGTGTACCTATGTATGTGGTGCTATGCATGTGCGTCCATCACGTACTGCCTACACCCCGGCCTATGTACGTGGTGCTATGATGAGTAAGTAAACAAATTGTGTTTTCTCTCTCCTTCACTTACCCATCACCATCCCTATACCCCGAGCCGGCTAATCTCTTCCTCGTCCAATACGTGGTGCTATGTGCGTGCATCGAATTGCCTTGTCATTCCATTTCACACCCTACACGACCTGCATCACGCTGGTTCAAAAGTGAAGAGCGTTATTTTGTATAATGCAAGTTAGTACGATATGGCTCAGATGCTCGTTGGAGAAGGAGTGGACGAAACTACTTTTTTTGATTAATTTTAGAGGCCTTTGTGCTAAATGTTTGGACCTATATATAATTTTATATTATTTAAGGTCTTCGATGTAAATTGTACTCCCACCGACCATGCCAAAGTTTTACTACAAGCAAGCTCGATAGATTGCCCTTAAAATTTTCAAAAAAACTTTTGAAGCTAACCAGTAATTTAGTACATCTAAAGCCAGCGAAAGTTGACATGGTTTTGTTAACATTCAAAATAAAAAGTACAATATTTTTTGTGTGGCGTTATCTTATTAATTATTCTCTATTTTCAACCCAAACTAAACGACGAAGGTCATGCCCTTGTTGACATCGTATGTTTATTTAGGATAGAGTTCCGACATCTACTCTATTGGGTGCATTTTGTTGTCCTAATCCGTTTTGCTAGCAGGAGTTCCTAAATATCAGGAAAAAATATTTATGATAATTTTCCGTGTGACATGAGTGTTTTATCTACAAGGAATGTATGAACTCTATTTACTCGAAATGCTACACTCTAGTTTCAAACAGATTGGACGAACATGCTCTTCCTCACGATTCCCAAGTTCCTCGTGTTTTCAAGCTTCTTATTATTAGTGGAACCCCGTTCACTTAAATTACTCAATTTATTAAGATTACCAATTTTCTTAGTGACAATAATGTTTTTAAATTTATAGGAAGAGGAAAGAAAATTCAATTTTGTAAGTCACAAAATCAGGATTCGAAAAATTTGCATGTACAAAAAAATTCGATTTGCATCTAGAAAAATTTGACCTTGATTCAAAAAACTATAAAAAAATAAATGAAAAAAATATCGCACGACGTCCTCTGACTTGTACTTCTTGCCGTGAAAGATGATAATCATGAGAATTCACAAATTTCAAAAAAACAAACTCCTTCAATATATGTCCTGCCATGTGTGAAAATTCGCAGGCTTCAAGCCAAATGACAAGGGTAAATGGCCATACTTTGTGGTATTATTCGATCCTATACTTTGTAGGTGGGTGCATCTTGGCATGGTCAATAAATGCTGCTAAATAATGGGAGTTTCCAAGTTTTATGAACAAAAAAACCATTTTGGATTTTAAAAATGAAAAGAATTAATGATTTCCTTTAAATTAAAGAAAGTCATATCTACATCATATACTTTATGTTGATGATCTCTAATCCAAGAATTTGCATGTCACCAAATATTTCCATATGTTAAAAATAGTCGGAGAGAAAGTAGTATGAAGAGTATGGCTCGATCAGTTGTGTGCTCTCTCGAGAAGGAGGCAAACCTGACTATTTTCCCTTCTTAATTTTAGGGTGCTTCGTGCTAAATGTAGGGATCTTGATGTGATTTCCCCCCTTTTAGGTCCCTAATATAAATTGTGCTCGCATGGTCCATGTAAAATTTGAACCTAATAGTATGTGGTAAATTTTAACGGAATTTAAGCTTAGTTCCCAAAATGAGTATGAACATTCTTGGATTTCAAGCCGAACATACCAAGGTCATGGCGTTATCTACATCATACTTTATGTTTATGATCCCATATCCAAGAATTTTCATGCTGCCAAATATGGCCAGATTTTGAAAACTATCAAACAGGAAGTAGTATGAAGAGTATGGCTCGATCAGCTGCTCTCTCGAGAAGGAGCTGAATCTAACTGTTTTTCATGCTTAATTTTAGGGTGCTTCGTGCTAAAAGTATGGGCCTTGATATAATTTTCAATTTTTAGATGTTTGATGTAAAATGTACCCCCACCATCCGTGTAACATTTAAACCAAAAGGTAAGTGGTAACATTTAAACAAAATGAACCTTGGTTGTCATTTAGTATGAACATTATTGGGTTTCAAGACAAACAACCTAGGTCATGTCCATATCTACATCATACTTTATGTCGATTACCTCAGATCCAAAAAATTACATGCCACCAAAATTGGCCACATTTCTAAAACAATCGAAGAGGAAGTAGTATGAAGAGTACGTCTCAATTAGCTGCTCTCTCAAGAAGGAGCCGACCCTATTGTTTTTCATGCTTAATTTTAGGGTGCTTCGTGTGAAATGTATGGACCTCGATGTAATTTTCCCTTTTTTAGGAAATTGATGTAAAATGTACTCCTACTGTCTAAGTTAGTTGTAAAATTGAAATAAATTTAAGCTTAGTTGTTAATGAGTATGAACATTCTTGGATTTCCTGCCAAACGACCAATAAGGTCATGGCCGTATCTACATCATGATCCCATATCCAAGAATTTGCATCCACCAAATTTGGCAATATTTTGAAAATAGATGAAGAGGAAGTAGTATGAAGAGTATGGGTTGATCAACTCCTCTCTCAATAAATAGCCGAACCCGACTATTTTCCTTGCTTAATTCGAAGGTCCTTTGTGTTACATGTATGGACCTCGATGTGATTTTTCCTTGTTTATGTACTTGATGTAAAATGTACTCCCGCCGTTAGTGTAAAATTTTAAATAGAGGAGTACAAGTAAATGCAATATATTCATCTTAAAATTTTCCAAAAATATATGTATGATAACTAGGAATTCAGTACATTAGAACCACCAAGAGTTTCTGAAAAATTCAAGTTCTTATCTATGAAAGAACTTGGCATGGTGGAGTTACAATAATTGGTATAAGTACATGGGTGCCTCTTGTCATGGTGAACAATATTGCCACTATTTTCCTCAAAAAAAACAATATTGCTACTATGAGTTTCCCCCTGTTGAAAAACAATTCTAGGAGCTACAAGAGACACATAACACGTAGGAGGAAGCGCGAGAGTAGCAAAGAGGAGGATTTGAAGGCTGTGCAATGCTAGAGCAAAGCTACGATAGGTTCCTAACACGAGGTACATGGTAGAGTTAGTAGTAAATTTCAGGACCTTTACTATACATGCTCACAAAACAAATTGTGTTTTCTAGCGTCGGGCACTTTGAACTTTTTTATGGGATGGCATCATTTTGCCTTTCCATTATGCCCTAGATACCGATAGGAAAAAAAATTAGCCCAATAAAAACTTGGGGCTAAAATTGCGGGCTAGAGCGTTTAAGAATACTCCCTCTATCCCAAATTAGGATGCATATAGTTTTCGGTCAAAGTCAAATTTTTCAAAATTTGACCAACTATGTAGAAAAAAGTTTCAACATTTATTATATAAAAATAGTACTGTTAGATCCTTCATGAAATATATTTTTATATTACATGCATTTGGTATCATAGATGTGTATATTTTTTTCAATATAGTCTGTTAAACTTTGAATTTTATTTACTTTGACTAAAAACTATATGCGTCCTAATTTTGGACTGAGCGAGTAGATCAAATTTTCTGTTATTATTATTCCGTTTTGCATAAGAATCTAGTTGAACTTCCGCATTTGAAATGCCTTGTCACGGGGACGGAGTAGTCGATCTAACAACTGCAGGAGAACCGCCGACCGCCCACCCCATCATTTTTTGTTGAGAAACCGCCCGCCCCTCATTGTCTTCCTCTTCCACTCTAGCCAGTTTTCTACAATCATAGACCTTCTCTACCCTTGCAGAAAGGTAGAAACCGCCAACCATCCGCACAAATCTTTTGCAGTTATCTTCCCTAGAACGACATCCGGTAGTGTTCATCCGTATGGAGCAATGAAGCGCAAGATATCAGAGCATTACAGCCAGGCAATGGGATTTGGCAACCTTCAGTATGGATCACTGAGAAACATCACCAGTCGCGCAAATCTTCTAAGCACCGCTCGCCCGACTTGTGGCATGGTTGGCATGCGTCAAGGGATTGCGTAAGATCCTACTCTTCCGTTTGGTTCGCCCACCCTACTTCACCCTGACCCACAGAAATGGCCAGTCCACCGTGACGAGAAGGTAAAAAGGAGTTTTGCATGATTTTTGTAGGATTCAAATCCTTCCTATGCCTAAATACCGTAGTAATTGGAACATACACTTGATCCCAACTCTCATCATGTGCGTAGCATCGAGACATGCCATTCATGTAGGTAGTTTTCCCGTGTTTTACAATCACATGTTTTTCACCGGCAAACTTGCTTATGTGACATTCCTATGTTCTCAATCATCTCTCATACAAACTGAAAATACAAGAATGACCAGGATTGTCGATATGCATAACGGAAGGTGTATTGGGCAATCAAGTCTGTCCTTATATTTCATGTTCCATGTGTTTGACAAACACAAGACTTCTGGAAAAGGATGTTGTTTGGTTTACATGAAAACAAAAACATAGGGTTCCTTATAAACATGGTCAAATCAAAGTCAAACCTCATGCAAGATTATATTTATGATGTTATCGTATCTCTTGGGACCTCATTCCTTTGAACCAAACGATTGAACAGTGCCACCACCATAGAAAAATTTCCTATTCCTACACTTTTCCTTTAATCTAAATAAGACATTTTTCCTCGGTGTGTCTGTTTGCATGAATGATTTATTCATCACTTTTTAGGCAAAGCTAGCTATCCACTTTCCCCTTTGTGGAACACCTTGCATGCCCCTAGATATGAAGAAAATCTATTGCAGGGTATTGAGGCTTTGCTGATGCCACTAAACAATCCAACATTATAAGCATTTGTACTAGTTGATGATGACATACCAGGAACTTGGGAAGAAGATGGATATGAAAACAAAGGTCACTAGGTCGGTGCCATAGGAGAGTGGATTGTGATGGCAAAGCACCCGGGGCGCTGGTACCTCCAAAACGTATACAATATGGCACATATCAAGTTGCCACCTATGTAGGGTGTTGATATTTATCCATGCGGTGGTCATGTTTTTGTTGGGCCCCAATGTACTTATAGCTAAAAGCAAGAGAGTATCGAGCTGCTGAAGTTATAGATAAAAAGTATACCTTACATATTTGAGAACCAATGGTACTACAGGGCAACGGCGGTTTTTGACCAATTCATTGCTACCATAGATTTTCCTTATGATAGGGACTGGACTATCCTTCGGAACGACTATCTTGCACCAGCAAAGTATGTCGATACCATTGCAGCATCTCTAACCACTGGTCATATTGATTGTGTATACGCGGTGATAGGGCCGCGAGGAGATGTTCTAGTCTAGGAACCGACCAAGTGGAGTGAGTGCTGTTATTTAATAGTAAAATTTATAAATTATTTATAACTCCATTGTTAGTGATACTTTTTCTAAATAAAATGCACACACACGTATACTTGCAGGTCCCTGTGTCATACAGGCTCCAGCAATTGAAGAGCTGGCAAACGTCCAAGATGGTGGCGATGCCAAGGCTGAAGAGATTACATCACGTAGCTGGTACTTGCCACAGTCAGGATGGGGTGTCCAATGGATTGACACCAGGGGTGCACAAACCAGCATCCATGGTGATCCAGTGTCATACATGGGTAGAGAGCTATTCTCTTGTCCCTTGCTCCGTTGCCACGTTTTCAGCAGGGCCTTTGATTGGAATGATCCTGTAGCACGAGACTCGATCAGAAGGAACGATGTTGATGGGAGATTAGTGTTTGTGAGAACCAACCATCGATTAGTCCTCAACCCCACTCGAAACCCTGAACCTGTTGTTGCCGATGCTTATGAAGCTCTGCTAGTATTCAAGCCAGACTGTGTGTTTGCTACACACGTGCGGTTCCAACATTGCCCGCAACTAATTCCAGATTGGAGCCGCATGCACGTAAATGGGGGGCCTTATATAGGTTCATCACTTAACTAAACAGAAGATGAAGTTCGGGAGCAAATGTTCGAGGAGCCAATGTGGTTCGTGCCAACCTTGCCTTGAGCTTTCTGAAGTTTTACCAAGATGCAGAAAAGCATATTATCAACACTCGCAACATCATTTCTATAGCTAGTAGTAGTCATCATGTAATTTACAATGCTACGTACATACTACTTTCATACTGTATTGTAGTATCAGCACAACATCATATCCAGTATTTCATGTAGACACCATGTAATATACTTTTGTATTTATGTATTTAATGTTTCCCTATGCAAACACTCAAGCTGTTGTGCCCAATTTTCAACAATAGATCTAGTAGTACCGTATTGGCGGCCGTTTGGTTTTCTTATTGGTAGATATTGCACGGAAAGGAAAAGGTTTGCTTTGTTCACAGCATACGTCTACCCTTTCTTCATTTATTACCTCACCAGCCCCAGCCCCAGCTCCATATCTCTCTCACACGCACTCCTTTTCTCTCTACTTTTATCACATCGTGCTTTGCTCCATTGTCTACCACCACCATCGCAAATTACTCGTCTTAGGAGGGTCAGCAGCGGGCGGCAGCCCCTGCAACCTCATCTATAGAGCCGTCACATCCCTCAGACATCCTGGTGGCAGTGCGGTATGTCCATAATCCGCGAAACCCTTGATCTTGATGATGAGATGCGATAAAGATTTTATTGGCGGTTGGTTAACACTGGTTTGGTGATAAGTACTAGTAGTTCTCATCTAGTAGTACAGGTTGGTTAACATTATTTTGGTGTTCAGTACTAGTAGTTCTCATCTAGTAGCACAATTTACATATGTAAGAAAGTTCTGAGGCTAGATCTACGGTGAACTATAATAATACGTTCAAATTTTGTAGTATTGATCGAGCCATGGCTGATGATGGTTTTGGAGGCCACTCAGCATTTGGTTGGTTGGTCTCATGGGCGTAGGTCCCTTTAACATTGGCAATTTAGGGTAGCTGCTGCCCTACCCCGATTTTTTCCAAAATTTCAAGTATATGTATGCATATGTAGCATCGGCAACATATAGATCTCATCATGTTCATCTATTGTTCTGTTCGTGGGTGTTCGATATTTGTACTGGTCGATTATGAACTGCACTAATGTGTCACATCCCAAGATTTTCCAAATCTTGTAATGTGAAAAATAAATGAATAAAATAAAACTTTGTTGATTTTCAGGGTGAGAAGAAACTTTTTGATTCCAATTGGAAACCTTCAAACCTATTTTAATCAAGATAAATCCTAAAAGGATTTAAAAAGATAAATAATTAATAAAGAAAGTTTTAAATAAGTGAAATTACTATTTTTTGGATCTTTTAGTAAAAAGATTTAGTTTTCAAATGAAAAGGAAGAAATATAAATAAGGATTATTTTATAAGCCAAATTAAAACTTGGCCAAGCCTTTGAAATAAAATATTTCTATTTGATAAAAATAGTAAAGGTTTATTTAAATAAAATAATAAGGATTTAATATCCAAGTTTATTAAAAATAAAGGTTTTACTATTTTAATTAAACATCAAAACTTATTTATTTATTTTAAAAAAGTTTTCCAAGTATTCTTTATTTTCAAATAAAACCTACTGATTTGGTTTTGAAAATATTTATATTTCAAATGGAAATTTAAAAAAAATTAAAACCCATTTAATTTAATAACTAAGGTCCATTTTATTTAATTATTAATGGACCCTAAAAGAAAAATATTATTTTTATTCAGGGACTTGGATTTGTGTTGATAAACAGAACCCAAAACTCAATGCAAAGTTTGGAGGAATTTTGAATTGATTTGTTGGTTGATTTGTTTGATTGAATTTCCAAAACAGAAAATAGAAATAGAAAAATATAAAACAATTAGATAGAAAAAAATATGAAACCAGACCTGACCCAACCAGCCTGGCCCAGGAAGCCTAGTCGCAGCCTAGTTTCCCCACTGCGAATCGTTTTCCACTTAAACTCATACCCGCGCAGACACCGACGAGTGGACCCTCTCCCCTCTCATCCTTTCTTGCTGACAAGCATGCCCCACAACCACGTCATCGTCTCCTTCACCCCGCTGACCACGCCCCCTCTCGCCGGCCGTTGCCGCCGAATCAAAGCCGGCGTAATACGGAGTAACGCCGCGATTAATTGGCCCCTCGATCACGCGTACTAAAAAGCCTGCCCCTCCTCTCTATTTCCCCTCCCTCGCACGAACCAGCTCGCCACCAGGTTGCGCCAATTTCACCAGAAACCCCGCTCTGCTCCAACGAACTCGCGAGCAAATTCCGGCGACCCCGCGCCACCCCTTGCCTCCTCGAGCACACGGACGTGACCTCTAGATCCTTGCGCACCTGCCCGTATCATCTGCTCGGCCGCGCTTGCCCTAGAAACTCGTCCACGTCTTCGACCAAGCGCCACCGTCGACAGCCACTTCTCCGGCGACTCTTTTCCGTAAGTACTGTCCACCCCTTGATCTCCTTTCGATACTCCCTTGTCTGCGACACGCGTGCGAAGCTAATAGTAGCCTCCGTTTGCTCTCTCGTGCCCCGTAGCGTCGCCCTCGATGACGACTGACCGCACCCGACGCCGCCACCCACTCCGGCGAGGAATTGCCGCTGTCCCTGAGCGCCCCTTGCCAAGCCGACCACACGTTGAGAACCACCTCGACCTCGCGAACACGGTGAACACCTCCCCTTCTCTCTTTGCTTCCTACATCGCCCGATGCATCGCCATCGCCATCGCCGCTGGCGCAATACCGCAAGTTCTTGGCAAATTGATAAGAGCCGTTCGATCTAGATCGTAGTGACACGTTAGAACCACTTAACGGCGAAGGGGTACGCAATATGAGCCGCGCGATCTATTTAAATCCAACGCCCCGCAGAGGCCGATCCACCCGAACCGGTATCGACCAATAGTATTGCGCCGCGTGGCCAGTCTTTGATTTAAAACAGATTTTAGAATCTGATTTAGATGCAAATTTGAAAACCTTATAACTTTTGATCCACACGTCCAAAATTTGCAAATTTTATATCAATGGAATCAGTGGAACAAGCCCTAGCCAACCAAGCAATTTTTTTAGTAAAAAGCTTCTGGTAAAATGTTTGTTTTTGCAGAAACATTTGTATGCTTGTTTAGGTTATAAACATTATTCCAAAATGATTTTGGGGTTGAAATCTTTGCAAAATGGTTTGTTGTGAACTTACTGACCCTAGGAACCAACTTATGGATTTAAAAATGTATTTGGTAAAGATTAGGGTTGAATAATTGAATTAGCCTATTTCTAGTCAAATAAAAATATTGATTATACTATGAAAATGATTTTGGAGTAAAAACTTTGGGAAAAGGATTTGAATCAAACCTACTGACCCTAAACACCAAGTTTTGAGAATTAACAACTTATTTGGTGAACAACATAAATTTTTTGCTTTGATAAAAACATTTTCCACCACATAAAATAATGATTGGATTTAAAATGGTCTATGGTTAAAACCCTTTTGCAAATGACTTTTCCACTTTGGGAAATGACCACCTTGAACCTTACATTGTATAGAGCCTAGTAGAAACCACCTTTGCAAATAAAACAATCTTTTGCATGCTTGCAGGCATGACTTAGCTTCTATTATTTTATGTGTGTGTTTGTTTGATTGATTATTGGTTGGAATGCTAGTTGATATTGTGTTTGCTTGATTGATTTGTAGTGAAGTTAGAAAAGTGTGAAACTAGCAAGATCAAGAAGTGAACAAACATTCCCTACCAAAAAGGCAAGTGACACTATCATCCAAAGTCCTACTATTTTCATTATACTTAGTGGATTTTGAAAACATGCATGAAAAGAATTTCTATACTTATGCTATGCTAAATACTAATAGGATACCCTATACATTCCTTAGTGAAAACAATGTAGTTATAAAATGCTTAGCCATGCTACATATTTTTGAGAAGAGATACATGTTGAAATTTTATAAAGATGAGGAAAGACTTAAGTTTTATATAATAAAACAAGTACTCAATGAACCACCTGGGTGGACAAGGATACTCAAGTTTTGGACAAGGTGGCAATAAGAGGAACCATGTTTATATGGCAATCTCTTTTTGTTGTGCACCAGATGAAAACCACCCAGGGACTTAGAGATTGAACATGTTTCTCCAACAGTGGCTTCCGTGTACAGCCACATGCTATATGGCTCTGGCTTAGTCAACTACATTGGGAAGACCCATGCATTGGTCCTGAGGTTAACTGGAAATGAGGGAACTAGGAACCCTA
The DNA here is from genome assembly GCA_023614405.1 of Avena insularis. Taxonomy (NCBI): domain Eukaryota; kingdom Viridiplantae; phylum Streptophyta; class Magnoliopsida; order Poales; family Poaceae; genus Avena; species Avena insularis. The sequence goes on along the minus strand of CM042687.1, from coordinate 184,221,091 downwards.
CATTGGTGCCTGAAGACAAGCTAGCAATGGTGTATGGGAGGACCCTCTGGAAAGACTTCGTCACATTCTCAATCTGCCAGTACTCCATCTTGGTGAGTACTTATCCAGCTGCCACTGGTGGCAACAAGATGAGATTGTGTCATGTGGGTAAAGTGTACAACTTCTGCAGAAGATAAAAATTCTAAGTACTTAGCCGTGTCCCCGGTTATGGACAATACTGAGCAACTAAAGCTTGAAGCTATGGGAAATCTCGACATTCCAATTTCTAAAAGAAAAACTTTAAAAGTGACAACAAAAGACTTGAAGCACTTGGGGTGTACCAAGGAGCTCAAGAGATTTTGATAAAAACTTGAAGCACTTGGGGTGTACCAAGGAGCTCAAGAGATTTTGATAAAAACTTGAAGTACTTGGGGTGTACCAAGGAGCTCAAGAGATTTTGACAAAGACTTGAAACACTTGGGGATTTACCAAGGAGTTCAGAAAGATTTTTTGACAAAAGATCAAAACTGTTTTGTAAAGATAGGATAAATTATTGCTTTCTGCAAATGAGCCTAAAACCCTACTTAGCCAAATATGCATGTAATGATAGGATCCACTTATTCCTACATAGTAGTGAAACTTGCCAATACAATTTCAAATGTATTGACCCTTGTGGCTGTAACTTGTTATGTTGCAGGTTTGTTTGATATTAGTGAAGTTGATTGATTAGGATTACTAGTCTACAACCAACATGTTTGCCTGTGGCACTTTGAAGATGAAGGACCCCATGCTTATAGATTTCTGCTGCAATGTAATATAACAGCCAAAAGAGCTATGTAAGATGTAATAAAATTATGTTATTCCTGGTTATAAAGTTATATTATGACCTTTGTTTCTTGATATTACATCTTAACCGTGGATGCTAGCTATTGATCCAGGGACTAGCATTGTAAACACAGGGATCTCTACCTTATTAAAGGTTGGGACCTCTACAGATGGTATCAGAGCATTGTGTTGCCTGTAGGATTTATAAACCTAGGATTGGACAAAAACCCCTTAGAAAAATAGGAGTTGTATTTGTTCCAAAACTTATTTACAAACAATCTTGTAAACTCTTTCCTCAACCATTTTGGTTTTGATTCTACATCTCTTCTATTTCAACTTGATGGAAAAACCTACCCCATGATCGAAGACTTCACCATGTGCAAAGGACTCCATCAACTCTAATGACTTTAACATCTTAATCTCTAATGACTTCAACATCTTGAACTCTAATGACTTCAACATCTTCAGCATATTCACCAAGGACTTCAACCTTGGATATCACTAAGGACAAGTGAGACAAGAAATGTTAATCAAGACATGAGGACTAAGGAAACACAACTTAGAAGGAGCCATCAACACCTTTGGAGTTTTGTGACCAAGAGTTTTCCCAAGGAAACCATGATCTCATGCAAGAAGAATCAACCAAGAAGGATGGAAAGATCACAAGTGAACCATATAGATGGACCACCATATTTTGTTTAAGACAAACCCACCAACTTATGTGGTGTAAAAAAATATTTTTGGTTGCCTAAAATTATGCTTGGAAACTTGTGTTTGAAAGGAGTATTAGTTTGTGATTGCTTGCACATTGTTTGTGTGAATTGTGATGTGTGTGATTAGAATTAATTTCCTTAGAAAATCATTTGCCTATTCTAATCTCAATTCAACCCAAACAGATGACTACTCCAAGAAACTCCAACATCAAGGTTGATGACACCAACACCAACCAAGAGGACAACATGAGAGAACTCATATCAACCCAAAACCAGTTGAACCAAATGACAGCTCAATTCATAGCCAACACCAGTGGGGAAGATCCAACCCTACAAGGATTTTTGGAAAACCAAGCCCAAATGTTGCATAAGGTGACAGATCAAATGCTCAACATGGAAAGCAACTTTTCCAAAGGAGCTTGTGACAATAAAGATGTTATTCTAAAGGGAACCAAAGCTTGCAATATTTGTGGAGACAAGGATCACACTTCCAAGGAGCATGGAGATCAATGCCCCAACTGTGAAGAGAAACATCCTGTTGGCCAATGTCCCACCTCTCAAGCTACTTGCTACTTATGTGAAGGAAATAACCATGTCCCTATCCAATGCCCCATCTATTCAATAGTTGAACAAAGGAAACAAGGTGGAGTGCAACAAATGATTGCAAACTATCAAGAAGGATCCAAATCTACCAAGAAGAATGAGGACAAAGGAAAAGCTCCACTTATACCCCCATGCAATACAACCCAATTCAAAGGACCAAAGAAGAGGCATATGAATTTTCCAAGGAGCAATAGAAGGTCCAAGAAACAAGTAGACATTCCTACCTATAAGATAACATATGAACAACATGAACTAGATGCACTCCTAGCTTTGGAGAAACCCAAGAAAAAGAAGGACAAAAGCCATGTGCAATGTCATCATTGTAAAGAAATGGGACACTATTCCAGTGAATGTCCAGAGAAACAGAAGTATAAAGAGATAGGCCAAGTATGGTGCAACAACTGCAAAGAGCTAGGCCATTATGCAGAAACTTGTCCACAAGAGACACGTGAAGAACTCAAACTTATCACATGTTTCAATTGCAACGAACCAGGACATTATGCAAGCAATTGTCCAGAAAAGATGAAGCACAAGATAAACATGCCTATGAAAGATCTCAGCCTTGTCACATGTGTCAAGTGTGGAAACAAAGGACACTATGCAGATGTTTGCCCAGAGAAGTTTCCCCAAGATCCCAAGCAAGCCAAGATGTAATTTAGTTTGAATTTTTTTAAGGGTGGTAGTACCCTAGATGTTTTGAGCATACTTGTAACCCTAGCCTTCCCAAATCTCGGGACGAGATTTATTTTAAGGGTGGTAGCCTGTCACATCCCAAGATTTTCCAAATCTTGTAATGTGAAAAATAAATGAATAAAATAAAACTTTGTTGATTTTCAGGGTGAGAAGAAACTTTTTGATTCCAATTGGAAACCTTCAAACCTATTTTGATCAAGATAAATCCTAAAAGGATTTAAAAAGATAAACAATTAATAAAGAAAGTTTTAAATAAGTGAAATTACTATTTTTTGGATATTTTAGTAAAAAGATTTAGTTTTCAAATGAAAAGGAAGAAATATAAATAAGGATTATTTTATAAGCCAAATTAAAACTTGGCCAAGCCTTTGAAATAAAATATTTCTATTTGATAAAAATAGTAAAGGTTTATTTAAATAAAATAATAAGGATTTAATATCCAAGTTTATTAAAAATAAAGGTTTTACTATTTTAATTAAACATCAAAACTTATTTATTTATTTTAAACAAGTTTTCCAAGTATTCTTTATTTTCAAATAAAACCTACTGATTTGGTTTTGAAAATATTTAGATTTCAAATGGATATTTTAAATAAATTAAAACCCATTTGATGTAATAACTAAGGTCCATTTTATTTAATTATTAATGGACCCTAAAATAAAAATATTATTTTTATTCAGGGACTTGGATTTGTGTTGTTAAACAGAACCCAAAACTCAATGCAAAGTTTGGAGGAATTGTGAATTGATTTGTTGGTTGATTTGTTTGATTGAATTTCCAAAACAGAAAATAGAAATAGAAAAAGATAAAACAATTAGATAGAAAAAATATGAAACCAGACCTGACCCAACCCACCTGGCCCAGGAAGCCCAGTCGCAGCCCAGTTTCCCCACTGTGAATCGTTTTCCACTTAAACTCATACCCGCGCAGACACCGACGAGTGGACCCTCTCCCCTCTCATCCTTTCTCGCTGACAAGCATGCCCCACAACCACGTCATCGTCTCCTTCACCCCGCTGACCACGCCCCCTCTCGCCGGCTGTTGCCGCCGAATCAAAGCCGGCGTAATACGGAGTAACGCCGCGATTAATTGGCCCCTCGATCACGCGTACTACAACGCCTGCCCCTCCTCTCTATTTCCCCTCCCTCGCACGAACCAGCTCGCCACCAGGCTGCGCCAATTTCACCAGAAACCCCGCTCTGCTCCGACGAACTTGCGAGCAAATTCTGGCGACCCCGCGCCGCCCCTTGCCTCCTCGAGCACACGGACGTGACCTCCAGATCCTTGCGCACCTACCCGTATCATCTGCTCGTCCGCGCTTGCCCTAGAAACTCGTCCACGTCTTCGACCAAGCGCCACCGTCGACAGCCACTTCTCCGGCGACTCTTTTCCGTAAGTACTGTCCACCCCTTGACCTCCTTTCGATACTCACTTGTATGCGACACGTGTGCGAAGCTAACAACAGCCTCCGTTTGCTCTCTCGTGCCCCGTAGCGTCGCCCTCGACGACGACTGACCGCACCCGACGCTGCCACCCACTCCGGCGAGGAATTGCCGCTGTCCCTGAGAGCCCCTTGCCAAGCCGACCACACGTTGAGCACCACCTCGACCTCGCGAACACGGTGAACACCTCCCCTTCTCTCTTTGCTTCCAAAGATCGCCACCGCCGCACGCCGCCAATTCTTGGCAAATTGATAAGAGCCGTTCGATCCAGATCGTAGTGACACGATAGAACCACTTAACGGCGAAGGGGTACGCAATCTGAGTCGCGCGATCTATTTAAATCCAACGCCCCGCAAAGGCCGATCCACCCGAACCGGTATCGACCAGTAGTATTGCGCCGCGTGGCCAGTCTTTGATTTAAAACAGATTTTAGAATCTGATTTAGATGCAAATTTGAAAACCTTATAACTTTTGATCCACACGTCCAAAATTTGCAAATTTTATATCAATGGAATCAGTGGCACAAGCCCTAGCCAACCATGCAATTTGTTTAGTAAATAGCTTCTGGTAAAATGTTTGTTTTTGCAGAAACATTTGTATGCTTGTTTAGGTTATAAACATTATTCCAAAATGATTTTGGGGTTGAAATCTTTGCAAAATGGTTTGTTGTGAACTTACTGACCCTAGGAACCAACTTATGGATTTAAAAATGTATTTGGTAAAGATTAGGGTTGAATAATTGAATTAGCCTATTTCTAGTCAAATAAAAATATTGATTATACTATGAAAATGATTTTGGAGTAAAAACTTTGGGAAAAGGATTTGAATCAAACCTACTGACCCTAAACACCAAGTTTTGAGAATTAACAACTTATTTGGTGAACAACATAATTTTTTTGCTTTGATAAAAACATTTTCCACCACATAAAATAATGATTGGATTTAAAAATGGTTTATGGTTAAAACCCTTTTGCAAATGACTTTTCCACTTTGGGAAATGACCACCTACCTTACATTGTATATAGCCTAGTAGAAACCACCTTTGCAAATAAAACCATCTTTTGCATGCTTGCAGGCATGACTTAGCTTCTATTATTTTATGTGTGTGTTTGTTTGATTGATTATTGGTTGGAATGCTAGTTGATATTGTGTTTGCTTGATTGATTTGTAGTGAAGTTAGAAAAGTGTGAAACTAGCAAGATCAAGAAGTGAACCAACATTCCCTACCAAAAAGGCAAGTGACACTATCATCCAAAGTCCTACTATTTTCATTATACTTAGTGGATTTTGAAAACATGCATGAAAAGAATTTCTATACTTATGCTATGCTAAATACTAATAGGATACCCTTATACATTCCTTAGTGAAAACAATGTAGTTATAAAATGCTTAGCCATGCTACATATTTTTGAGAAGAGATACATGTTGAAATTTTATAAAGATGAGGAAAGACTTGTGTTTTATATAATAAAACAAGTACTCAATGAACCACCTGGGTGGACAAGGATACTCAAGTTTTGGACAAGGTGGCAATAAGAGGAACCATGTTTATATGGCAATCTCTTTTTGTTGTGCACCAGATGAAAACCACCCAGGGACTTAGAGATTGAACATGTTTCTCCAACAGTGGCTTCCGTGTATAGCCACATGCTATATGGCTCTGGCTTAGTCAACTACATTGGGAAGACCCATGCATTGGTCCTCAGGTTAACTGGAAATGAGGGAACTAGGAACCCTACATTGGTGCCTGAAGACAAGCTAGCAATGGTGTATGGGAGGACCCTCTGGAAAGACTTCGTCACATTCTCAATCTGCCAGTACTCCATCTTGGTGAGTACTTATCCAGCTGCCACTGGTGGTAACAAGATGAGATTGTGTCATGTGGGTAAAGTGTACAACTTCTGCAGAAGATAAAAATTCTAAGTACTTAGCCGTGTCCCTGGTTATGGACAATACTGAGCAACTAAAGCTTGAAGCTATGGGAAATCTCGACATTCCAATTTCTAAAAGCAAAACTTTAAAAGTGACAACAAAAGACTTGAAGCACTTGGGGTGTACCAAGGAGCTCAAGAGATTTTGATAAAAACTTGAAGCACTTGGGGTGTACCAAGGAGCTCAATAGATTTTGATAAAAACTTGAAGTACTTGGGGTGTACCAAGGAGCTCAAGAGATTTTGACAAAGACTTGAAACACTTGGGGATTTACCAAGGAGTTCAGAAAGATTTTTTGACAAAAGATCAAAACTGTTTTGTAAAGATAGGATAAATTATTGCTTTCTGCAAATGAGCCTAAAACCCTACTTAGCCAAATATGCATGTAATGATAGGATCCACTTATTCCTACATAGTAGTGAAACTTGCCAATACAATTTCAAATGTATTGACCCTTGTGGCTGTAACTTGTTATGTTGCAGGTTTGTTTGATATTAGTGGAGTTGATTGATTAGGATTACAAGTCTACAACCAACATGTTTGCCTGTGGCACTTTGAAGATGAAGGACCCCATGCTTATAGATTTCTGCTGCAATGTAATATAATAGCCAAAAGAGCTATGTAAGATGTAATAAAATTATGTTATTCCTTGTTATAAAGTTATATTATGACCTTTGTTTCTTGATATTACATCTTAACTGTGGATGCTAGCTATTGATCCAGGGGCTAGCATTGTAAACACAGGGATCTCTACCTTATTAAAGGTTGGGACCTCTACATAATGTGATGCCTAGACCTTGGTAGTACTAATATAACCGACATTCATGCTAGCTAGAGTTAAGACTTTTTGTACATCGATAAGAAAATTCCTCCACTTTAGTACTTTCTTAGTTGATCTTTATATTGCACTCTACTCCCTCCATCCCCCGGAATAAGGCGTCCTTGTTTTGCATGTTTTTTCTTCGACAAAAAATTACTCTAAATATATAAATATGTTGGTACCAAACTAGCATCGTTTATAAGTGTTTTTAATACGAATCCACCATTACTAATTATGGACAATATAATGAAACTATCGTTTCTCACTTTTTTGGTCAACTATTAATGTATTTTACAATGATTGACCACGGGCATATTTTTGCAGTGTTTGGGAAAGAAGCTCAAGCTTTGGGAGACTCATCATCGAAGAACATAGGAGAGACTTATGCAATCCGGATGGAGGGGCGATCTAGGAACACCCGCGTGGAGAACACCTATGACGAGTTCTGCAAGATGTTGTTAATACCAGGTGGGTTAGATCTGTGGAGCATACCTAACACCTTTTGGACAACATTTGGCGAAGAGTATCTGGACGCCATCAAGCTAAAGATCTGCAAAGCCTGCAGCTGGAATGTCGACCTGAGGAAGCAAGATGCCAAGTTTATCCTTGACGAAGGATGCCTAGATTTTGTCAATGCACATGACTTCAAGGTTGGATACTTTCTATTATTCAAGAAGCTTTCCACCACATCCTTTAAGGTGATGGTATTTGATCATGATAACTGCGATAAGGTGATCAGATGTGCAGGTTATCGCCCATCATTTGATCAACAATTTAGTAGTATATCACAAGTGTATTAATGGAGTGATAGTTCGCTTTTAATTATAACTATTTTGTAAAGAGGTGGTCTATAACTATACCCCTCTAGTGATGCATTGTGTTGGAACAATGTGTTACTTGATCGTGCTAGGCTCTAATGTGTAAGTATTTATTGTACTATGTTTGCAGCAAACCAAACTTCTAGTGTACTACTGATAGCAATGGCGGAGCCACAACCCAGCATGCCTGGGCTCAGCTGGTTAACACCACTAAAATACTATAAGAAAACTAAGATAGAAATAGGATATTTGCTAGAAAAACACTCAACTAATCAACTGTATCTATACTCTTTGCCCATGCTTAAATTATGAGCTAGCTCCTCCATTGACTGATAGTATTGTGCCACCTCTGTTTCACATTATGATCCTTTTGAGCAAACTAATAGTACTAGTAGTAGTTCTTGTACAAGTGTACTACTACTAGGTACTTTACGCACTATAATTTTTAGGAATATAGGAGTTATTAATAAACATCATTTGGTCAAACAAGACAGTAGTAACTATAGTCGGAATGCATGGCAGCGTGCTAGCCTAGCTTATAATTTAGTGAAGTGAAGTGTGACATCAAATCTATATTCGTCATCCTGGATGCATCTCTAGAGGCCTTTCAAAAAAAAAGAACCTTGTTCAAAGACTAGAGCCATCCCATCTTCCCCATCTCGGTCGTTTATCCCCACTCGCCAACGCCTCCTGGCCACATTTGCGATCCTCTCCAGTGTGAGTTTCCCACATTTTCCTCGCCATCGCGCCCGCTACATCGGATCTTGTAGGCCACGCCACCTGTAACATCCCAATTTCAGCAACCTTGATCTTTTGTCAAAAAGGCAAAAATCAGGGGGAACAAAAAGTTTTGTTTTTAAGTGCTGCAATGATTGTTGATTGTTTGCTTATGCTTATGCACCTGATTGTATAATAGAGGACATACTCCTTACCTCAAAACTAGTTGAAAAAAACTATTTTACAAAAGTGATGTGTCGGCTCATCTTTTTTTCGTCAAATGTTATGGTACTTCAAACCCAAGCCAAGATGACTTTGATACAACAAACTATTTCACAAGTTTCTATTTACAGAAACGATGGAGAACTATATATAATCTCCTTATGTCTTCAAGATAGAACCTCAAATACTCTTATCTCTAGGTTCTCCAAAACCTTTCATAAAACCTCTTCATTCCAAAATTGTTAGAAATACCAAGAGGTCCTTACCTTCAAATCATAACCCCCTTCAAAAATACCCATGCTTACCTCAACTTAGACTTGTGGATAACTTTAGTAGTATCTGATGGTATAGATAGAGGAATTTGTTTGATATGCTGCCTGATGAATTGCCTTGATCTGTTGTCTGATGAATTGCCTTGATCTACTGATTGTATTGTGTGCTTAGGAACTAGTATGAGCTAAAATAGTAGATCATCCTTTAGGACTAGATCTAGGTTTGAGATCTACACATCTTGAACCAAACATCCTAAGCTATATCTATCTTGAGCCACTCAGGTGAACCTCTAATTTACTTAAGCAAATCCATACTAAGATTAATCCCTTTTGATAGTTTCCAAACTCCATGAAGACCAAGTCTAAGCATGGATCCTCTCTACTCAATCAACCAATCAACATTATATACTTGATCACTAGTTTGGATAATAGAACCACATCAACATTCTCTCCACTTTTGATCTAGTCTAAAACCCTAAATCTGCCCAAAATGGCTGTGTGAAAACCTTATCTAGATTCAATCTTTGAGACTCCACCCATCCTAACCTATGTGGATTCTTGAGAATTTACTTGAATCAGCTTGTAGTACATCATCAGTACTACCAAAGCCCACTCTTGCCTTTGGATAAGCCTGTCTGGTTCCCACTCATCCATGATGCTTTTGTAGACATCATGATAATACTTTTCCGCAAATCTAGTCAACATGCCTAATTGGCAGAAGCTGATATCCATATGCTATCACCCCTTGACCAACTCTTGGCATGGTTATTATCTACTAACCATGGTCTATCACTCCATACTTCACTTGTTTCCATTGAAGCCTTGTGCTTCTTAAACCCACATGGATTATTAGGCATCATGACACATCTATTATGGCAGCCTTGTTTTCAACAAATTTGCCATCACTTCTAGACCACCAAAAATACAACCAAGCATAACTCTTGGCACCATGTTAATATATGTAACTTGGTATAACCATCCATCTATCCCTTGTACCAAGGTGAGCACTGAACTCCCTAATCCAACCATGTTTAGGTGACATAAAAATAACAAACCCCTAGATCCTCTATTCCTTGATGTTTTCTAAAATCCATGTTGTATTGTAGTACCCGAGGTTGGTTATGATAGATACTTCTTATGTAAATCATCCACCTTGGATATAAACACTTTCCAAATAATTCCCATAATTATTTGGAGCCTAAAACTATTTAAATTCCTTTAATTGCTAAATCCTCAAAACCTTCTATACAAAGACAAGTTTGTTTTTCCTCAAACTAATTTTCCAAATCAAGGCACATTTGATGCCCATATATCATATAATATATTCCCATCCCAAAAATAAATATGTTTGAGATTCTTTATTATGTCTTTTTGCCCTTTTTCTTAAATAGGAGAAATGTAGAAATAATGATTTTAAATATTTTACTCCTTAATAAATCTTGGGAAAATTCTCCTAAGTGCGTATTCATATTTAGGACCTTCCCATACAAAAAAAAACTTTGTTCAATTCAATATTTCCAAACGATTTCAATAAAATAGTTCCTGCACTATATGAATAATTGATAAAACGATGATCTAAAATATTCATAAAATTCCCAAATAAATACTAGGAATCTTAGATAGATAAATTATTGTTCCTCCTTTATAATCACAGAAGCTGCCACCTCTCTCCTCTACCCTACACCATACCAAAAACCCCTCCCCATGCCCACAGGACCAATACACCCATGGTTTTCCCCTCCCCATTAATCTCTATGAGCATGGTCCACCTTAGACCACCCCCTCCCAAATAAAGGGCCAGAGCCAATCTAGAACCTCCCTCTGCTGATCATTTGTCTCCTCTCCTCCTCACTTGCCTCTCCCAAGCTCCCCTCCCCCTCTCCCCCTTCCTATTGACCAAAGGAGGAAAACCTCCACTTCGGCCATGGATGAGCTCGAGCCCGAGGTGCCCCCTACATGCCTACCATTTCTCCACATTTCACCTCCCTAGACCCCATAGAAGCACTCCTAGCGCCCCTGCTCTCCCTCGACTGGGGCAGTGAGTTGGAGCTCAGACATCTGCAAGGAAAATGAAGACCGTGGTGCCTCATCTCTGCTTCTTTATTCCTTCTTCTTTAGCCGGCAGAACCCCCTTGCCAAACCCTATCTAACCCCCTCCTTTTTGTCCTCATGCAGATGCCCCGGGGACCACGTCGATGAGCTCTGAGTCAACCCTTACGGGCGTCGACATGCGAGGCCTCGTCTATCGCCAAAGCCCCTGCTCCCGCCCACCGTTGGGATAGGAGACGCGTTTTGCGTCTACCTATCGCCTCCCCGACGGCCCTCGGACCCCCAGGTATGCTCCCCGTCCTACCCCGAGATCCATAGGGTTTCCCTTGTTGCCGGTGTGTTCTCTGCGAAGAAGAAGAGCAACCGCTGTTTGATATCCTTAAATCCAACAACAGGGATTCCCCCCGTACCCCTTCACGGCCTCTCTAACACTGACCGGCGGGCCCCGACCCGACCTCTTGACTCGCCCAGCTGCGTGCTCGGTAGCGCCCAGGTGGGCTGGTTCTCCTCCGTGCGGCCCGTAAGCTTGACCTCCCTCCAGATCCGTCCCACTCTGCCCTTTTGTTTTTCTATTTAATCATAGATCTAAAGTTTGCCCCTTAGTCTTAAATACAAACAAAAATGAATATGACCAGGATCTGCCAAGATATAAATTTTAGTATCTGCACATGAGTTTTCCTCAACATGTAGTATCATGGTTGGATCATTTTAATGTACATATCATTTATAAGAACTTCAATACCTAAAGGTATCATTTCTACAAATAAATTACTACATATAGATCTACGAACTCAAATGCCTTGAATCCTTTTCGTAATGCAAGGTATTGGTCATACCTTGCATATCACCCTGGGCTCCCATTAAATTGCTTCCTAGATTACCCCTAGTAAAAATTACTAAAACACTCCTATTATGACTTTAGTAAATTCTCTAGGTAAAACTAAAAGTGGTATTGACCTAATTCCAAATCCTAGTGGACATGTATACCACTATGTATCAAACCCCAGGAGCCCATATTTTTTAAACCACTGTTGAATTATTGGAAATTAATCTTGTCTATGCATAGCTTATTCACTAATAAATTAACCACTCTATTTATGCAAATCCAAAAAGGATGATTCCTATTTCTGCAGAAAGGTATTCCATGTACCTAGCATGTGTTCTTGGAATCATATAAAAACATCTGTAAATTAAATCTGGTTAAAAAGACAAATATCATCCAGTACTGCTTTTAGGACATGTATAGCACTATGATTCCAACTCCCAGTGAATCAGTCCATCAAACACTACCTAATCACTAAAGGAAATAATGTTTTGAACTCCAAAACTATTCTGGTGAATTACTTCCTAAAACTAGATTTTTATTCACTAGAAAATCCTTTATAAATCAATGGTAATTGATAAAATAGTGAAACTACTTTTGTTGGGTTCATCTTCTCAAAACCTTTCTGATCATATCATCTTTGCATAAGGATATCATATAGAAAGGAACCATGACCTAAATTCCTACTCCACCTAGTTCCTAGACTATTAAACTCATATGAATTCCCTTCAATTATTCCAAGGCATCCCTCAATCTCTCAACTTCCAATATTCTCAAACCCTGCTGAATTGTTACATGTATTACTTGTTTGTTTGCTGTTTGAAATGATGCTTGTATGCTTTGTGTTGATGGTGCCCTTGTTTGCTTGCATGTGTGGTCCCTGACGAGGATAGTTGCGATGGTCTAATGATGAGAAGAGGAGATATTATTATGTTATTGGTATTCTAGGATTCTAGCAAGTCCAGGGACATAATGTCATATTGCTGATCAACAGGAAAGACATCCTCTTGAACATAAGCCCTTGTCCTACTTTTATATTTGTGCATGTTTTAACTATTGGTTTATGAAAATCGCATGGCTTTATTATACTATGTCTCTATGTGTGGGAATATTTGGCTCTTCCAGACCATTACCATCTTAGTACCATTAGGTACAACCCATTTGATGACACCCATTTGCCCCTAGTATGGTAGATGGTGTTTAACACCATAACCCTTTGGAGACCTTGTTTTAGCCTAACTAAAAGTATAGGATGAGAAGACCCCTGGAAGATATTTATAAAATGTTTTATGAGAAAACCTTGGTGAGGTTCGACCTACCAATAGAGGTTTGAAAAACGAGAAAGGTTTTGTTTTACAAAAAGGATGGGACAAAGGACGGAGGAAAAATGTTTATAAAAAGGCACCTGGTTCTTTGCAGTTTTGCCAGAACAATCAACTCATGAAACCACATTACTATGAAATGGGAACATGGTGGGATTTGATGTTTTCTACCCTAGTGTAGGAATTCTCGCAACTACTTATAACGGATCATCTCCCTCGAACCCTGGGCTTCCTTTACAGAAAGGGTCATCTGCTAGGAAGTCACCTGGAGGAGGAAGTACCACCCATGTGAGTGGCCGGGAGATACTATGAGCCTCTCATTGAAAGTACCGGATCTGGAGGAGTTGGGATCACTCCGGTTGGTCTGTGGATCCCGACATCCTAGAGTTGAGAGAAATAACTCATAGGGTAGGTCCTATACCAGAGTGGCATCCAGAGAGTCTTGATCAGTTACTCGACCCACGATCAGTGTAGATCAGGGCAGAGTATCCGTTTGGTGTGGGTAAAGTGTACAACCTCTGAAGAGTGTAAACCTATTCGAATATCCGAGTCCTCGGTCATGGACGGTTGGGAAGGTTGTTGTAGAGCGGTGCCTGTCTTGTTTTTAAAACTATTTTCCATCAAGGAAGTGTTTACTAAAACATGGTGGTCCATGGGACACCAGAGAAGGAGGAGGATAACCCGATCAGTTCAGGACCGTCTCAATGATATAGGGTGACCCAATCCTAGTATTTTAAAAAGGTTTCCAAGAGGTTTTATAAATTTTTTTGAACAAAGATATAGAGATATGCTATATCTGCAAGAAAAAGTAATTTAGAAAAGAACCTTCGTGGAGCCCTCCTACCCCTGCATATATATTACATATACTTTATTGATATTATATTAAGGTGGTTTGCGAGTACATTCAAAGTACTCACCGACATTGTCCTTGGCTATTTACTTGGCCAGATTTCCAGAAGCACAAGGAGAGGTGAAGAAGCTGACGTTTATGTGAGCTAGGTCATCTCCTAGTCAGTTGCCTGTAGGTTATGGCACAACATGGGCTCTGCGATCGAAGACTTCCGCTATTTGTGTTGTAATCGCCATAATGGAAACTATGTGAGCTTTGTACTTGTTAAATGTTATGGATGTTGTAACGATAATTGTCGGTTATTCTCACGTCTCACTGATCATGGGAACGTGAAGTGTAGGCATAATGGGGATTCTCGGACTATAAATCCGGGGTCCTACAGACTTGGTATCAGAGCCATCCTAACTATAGGAGACCTTAAATAGCATGGACGTTAGAGAGAACAACCATTATTTCTGAAAACACCAAATTTTGAAAACTATTTTCTCAAAAGCTCTTAGAAATATTTCCTATCTTACCCTCTCTAACTTAAACGGTTTGGAAAGAGCTTTACTCTATCTCTCGTCTACCTTGAAATGTTCCATTTTCAAAAGCAAGTCCGAGTTGCAAACCATGAAGACAGAGGTACCTAGATGAAGAGAGGCAGAGGGAAGGAAACCAAAAAGGAGCTACCAACAACGAAAGACACTACAAGATCGCCCTACCAACGGAGTCCTGCATCAATGGTTCAAGTACGACACAGACGACCCCCGATGCCAAAATCGAAGTAAAGACCCCACTAACGTCCGTACATAGGATAAGTACCCTAGTGTAGGATTCCCCTTATGACATGTAGTCACCCCTTAGTACCTAGGGCACCCTTGCTTGTTTGCCATGTGTGAGTAAGATGACTAGAATGTATTTCTTGCCTGTCTCGAATCACTTGATCCGATTGTATGACCACCTTGTTTTCGTATCTCGACACTAATCATCGTAAACCCATAACCTGAAACCTCTCCTCAGAAGGATGGCCACATAAAGAAATCTACACCAACCCCTTCTTAAGGATACTTTCAGCCACCCTCAAAGGAACGACGATCGGATTCAACCTTCTACAGAACCCACGTGAAGTCCTCGCCATAAATCAGATGCCCCATCACCCTAAAGATAAGAATGCCCGAATACAACAAGACTACTTCCTCATCGAGCTGAAGCAACACAAAGAGTCAAGCGGAGACAACCTCCTAGAAGCTAAATGCCTCCACCCCAATTAAGGATTAAGAAATAAGAGTCACCAATCGCCAATCTACGAGGAGCAAAACCCCAAGGCTTCGTTAGGTATCCCTCATAGAAAGGTAGTCAAAATAAGACGAAGGATATACCCCAGCCCCAACGACCGTAAGTAAAGCTCTAAGGTGGAAAGACTGTGTCTTTCCGCTAAAATCCAGACGATCACCAATTACAAGATACCTCCGGAAGGTCCCCCAATCCAAAGACCTGCCCTCAAACACCACCTCGATAGTCGTCAGAGTAACAAAAGATAGACATCATAAACAATATCAGGAAGTTTTCTCGATCCTCACAGTACCCGCAAAGGTTAGGCTAAAGATGATGATACTACCTGATGCAGCCACTACTACTCTCCAACAAGTAGAAAGCAACTCAAAAGAGTCGAGAATTCTCTGAAGATGTTGGGAAGACCATTCTCTGCCATCTCTACTAAAGATCCACCTGTCAAAGCAATTCCCGGAGAAGGCGTGACCATCACCCTTACTTTCGAAGTTCAATATGTCCCCGAGGAACTATAGTAACCAAAGCTAGTACAACAACCTCAGAATGGCGACAAGACTCAAGATGTTACCCTAAAGTAGTCCCTCGCCCCAACTCACCTGACTAGCTTCGTGTAGAATGAGGTATCATCCCGGAACCTGTTCTGTAAAACCCCATGAACTTGACTCCTTTCTGCTCCTACTTGACTGCCAGGTAGGAACCCCTTTGTATGATATGCTAGTAGGATGCGTCCCTATTTGCGTGTCTTACCCATAACGTTGCATCAAACTCAACCCGGAACAACCCCATCCTATAGGACCGTGTTCTGAGGCCGTCACCCCAAACCCGACATCCTCCCAGCTAGATGCAGAGCTAGCCGTCTCAAACGTCCTGCAAGAAGAAGCATCCACAAGATCAACTGACGATACCCGTTTCCACATGAAAGATGCAGCACTTCTCCAGCATCGACCCGCGACCCAAAAAGAAGGTCGGCGACTCCACCATACCCTGTAGTCTCGGTCTGAAGGGGAAATACTGTGTTTTTCCCATAGAAATCTAATAATCCGAACAGTCGAACTGTAACATCCCAAGAATATTGATCAAGGATTATCAATTTCCAATCACCAAAATTAGGGTTAACAAAAACTTTTGTTAATCAAAATCAATATGAATGCATATGTGTATGTGATGATTGTATGAATAGCAAGGAATGGTTGAAAGATGAAAACAACATCATCTAAATCAAATCCAAGCAAAAACAAATCAAGAGAAATTCAAAAACAAACAAAACAAGCAAATGGTCATTTTTGCAAATCTTGCTTACTAGGCCACTTTGAGTGTTTCTAGTCCAAGATTTCAAACAGAAACAATTCCATTTCTTTTCACCCCTTCATAGACCAAGTAAAAGTAAACCCAAGCCCACCTTGCAAACCCACAGAAACATTTGGCAACTTGATTCAAATGACAATTCAAAATTGAATCTATATCATATGTGAAGATCACCATTTCTCAAAACCCAACCAAACCAGTTCACCTTGACCATTCCAAGCAACCAGATACTACATAGTATGTGACTAGTACACCCACCAAGTTTCACGCAAAAATTCAAATTCAAATCTCTTTCGGCCATTTCAGCAAACACAAATCAAACAAAACATCAAACACTATAGTGAGTAGTGTTTGTGCCTAACTTGTCTCCCCTCTAGCTCACAGCACACTCTCAGTAGATCATCTAGTTAATTTAACAAGCCCTAGATCACTATAAACTGGAAAATGTCATCAATGGTGACCATTGCCGAGCTCAAACTGCCATCCCAATGTCAACAAAAAGCTATGAGCTTCCCTAGCCTCGCTAACCTTGTCTGGGACACAAGCCACCGTCCACCGCCACCCCCTGTCCAGAGCCCAAGCACTGACAGCCTCTGGACCATTAGAACGAGCGCGCCCAGTCTCTCTGCAAGCATGCCGAGAGTGCGCCAGAGCGCCGCGACGCTCGCCAGACATGCCCGTTAATCATTGTGTGACCAGGACAGCCCGTGCGCCATTAAAATGCCCGTCGGACCCGCCCAAAGCATCGCCACGTTCCGACCAATTCGCACCGCCCCACGCCTGGCCACCATGTCGTTGAGCTTCGCCAGGAGACAATGCGCCGTCCCCTACCACCGGCCATGCCGTTAGCTCGTTGTGCAGACGACCACGATGAGCTCCACCCGCACCCTTTGGTCCCCTCTTCGCACTATAAATAGAGGCCTCCCCCATTCGATTTCAGCACACCATCTCACTCCCCACCTCTCACTGATCACACCCACTCATCCCCGGAGCAAGGCAAGCACCAGGTGGCCGGAATTTCGCCGGAGTCTGCCGCGGAGGAGGAGAAGAGGATCCATCGATTGGAGCCGCCCCAGGAGGAGCTGCCGGTACCAGGAGGATCGCCATCGTCGACTTCGTCATTCGCCCCCATCGCCGACCATCACCAGAGCCTCGGTGAGCCCCCACTGACCCCCACTGGATGCGTTAGGGTTCAGTCTCGCTGGCACTGCCCGACGGAGACGACAAGCCCCAACCGTTACATTAGATGTTAATCACACGGTCCAGATTGCCCCGTACCCCTTCGCACCCCCCTATCTCGCTGACTGGTGGGGATAGCCACTTAAACCCACCCGCGCGCGCTTTGTGCGCAGTGGGACGGACTAGTTACACTCCCGTGCGACCCAGTAATTCAAATTTAGGTTTTTCCATTTAGTTTCAAACTTAGTTCTGCCTCTAGATTCAAAAAACAATATAGATAGATTCACTTAACCAAATTGCATGAAACCAATTTTGCTAGAAAGGTATTGAAATTCTTAAACCAAGCCCGTTGGATTTAAACCATTTATATTTATAAATCACCTATAGTAAAAATAACAAGGCAAAGACTTTTCTACATTCAAACATTTTTCAAAATTAAACCATAACAGTTTTGGAGTTGATTCTAACCCTCAAAAATAACATTTGATAATACCTTTCTGAATATATAAAAATATCTAGGTTTACTTGCAGTTATAATGGACAGGAAATAAAATAATGCCCCATAGGCATTTATAGTCACTTTATTTAGTTAAAATAAAAACGTTAAACCTTATTAAATTGTGACACCACTTGAAATCACATTCCCAAGTACTGAAATATGTGGTGATGACATGTGTCAACATGATCCCATGTTTTAGTTGGAGAATATTAAATCTTAAGTAGTTTTTCAATGAGTAGAAATTACTTTTCTAAAATAAAATAAATAGAACCTTTGCCTTAATCTTTATGATGATTATGATGATGCTAGATCATCTAGTGAAAACCTTGGTGTGATAAATATAACTAGTTAAGTATGGTTTGGTGATTGTGTACCTCGCATTTATTTATAGACGCTAGTACCGACCAAGGATACGAAGAGGAAGGAGGATACTATGAGGAAGAAGTAGAGGAGAACTTCAACCACTGCTCTGCACAAGGCAAGCTAACACTTGCAACTGTGAAAACTATATGATCTAGGCAATGCATAGGCATGCCTTGATTATACTAATTGATGATACCCAATCCTAGTTTTACTTGCAAGCTTAGTTATTTTATTTCTTTATCAAAGCTTCCTATTTGTGTTTACTTAGTGAATTGTAGATTTTATAAAGATTATTAAAGGTAGCATAAAGTGCATAAAACTTGGCCTAAGTTAGATAAATCTTGATGTCATCCTCAGGCATGAGATTGAACTTAGATAAGTCACACTTGATTACCACCCCTCATTAGTGTTTACCCCCATCTTTAGTGGCTAGTGCTAAGCATAAAACTTGATCACTTTAGATGGGAATACTTGGTGAAAATGATTATGAAAACCTTAGAATGACGAGTCATTCTAATGAAATGTTTTGACATGTATTCTTGAACACCAGATGATTTTGATGATGAAAATGTTAAGGCATGAGCCTTAGCCCTTTATAAAACTGATGGTTGTCTGGATGCGATACCATTCCAATTTTACCATACAACCACAATACCCGAAATTGGGTAGGGCTTGACTGGAAGTTTATATACCTTAGTATGGGTTCCCTTGTAGACAAGGTTTGAGATGAGGCTACCTTGTGAAGATTGTCCACCTATGCAGTTCCCAAGATGACAGATGGTCATGGTTGGGAGGCCAAACTCTTAGGAGAGGTGCCTATACTAGGGCGTGTAATTGAAAGGTTAGGATTGATTATCCGCATAATGAGTATGATGAATTCAGGATTGTTCCTGACGGATGTATCGAATATTGTGGTGAAGGTGTACTACCTCTACAGAGTGTCAAACTATTCGAATAGTCGTGTCCATGGTTATGGATAGTTGGCGTGGCCATACTATTCTGTCATCAGATGTTTTCAAAATAACTTGTGAAATGAATCATGAGCTGACTTGACCAAAACAGGGTGATGATATAAAAATTCAAGTTCCCACTTAGGTGTTATAAAACTTTCAACTAGCTTCCTTTGTTTCTGAACTCAGTTAGAGATAAATCTAGATTTTTGCAAAACAACATAGAACCTAGTATTCGCTACTCAAAACCACTTCACTTGTTAGTATTAGTTTGCGAGTACTTAAAGAGTACTCATGGCTTTGTCCCTGGCTATTCTCGTGCCCAGACTATGAAGAGGACTATCAGGAGGATGGACCGCAGGAAGGTTACGACAACTAGGATCATCTCCCATCGTTAGCATTGCCTGTGACCATGAAGATGGAGCTTCGCCCACGCTACCGTTATCATTATGTTATTCCGCTGCTATGATTGTATTAAGGCTGGTTCATGAGATCCTTTATTTGTTGTAAGACCTTATGTATGGTTTGTAATGGATGATGTACTGTGTTATCCTATCTGGTATGTCTCACAAAAATGGTAATCCTGGGATTGCGATGTATGGCATAACAAGCATCTGGGATTAAAAATCCGGGTGTTGACAAGGTGGTATCAGAGCCAGGTTGACCATTGGAGACACTAGCTTAGAATGGATGTTTGAATCAAAAACTTAGTTTCAAAACCAAGGAAGTGAGTATTTATGACAACCTGTTCTCATTCTTATCACTTAGATCCTTTCATGAAAATTCATGTTCCTCAAAAATTCTTGCAAACTTACATAAAAATTGACACACTTGATCACTCTACTAACTTACTCATCCTACACTCTTATAGATGGACGTGAAGTATAGCAAGTTATATTAGTTGGGAAATGGAGGAGATCTCATCTTGGAGCGTGACTTGGACTAGCTTTCGGAAGTTCTGGAGCGCCCGCACCCCGAGTTCTTTGGATCTCAACTCAACGATCAGGAAGGAGAGGAATTGCAATGGCTGATTGTTGCAAGTCTCCTAGGAAAGATTGAAGCCCCCACCTCAGAGGGAATTCAGTTCACCTTAAGGGAGAACAACTGGCTCGATTGACTTGCCAGGGCCATGCAAGAAGCTCTCTCCCGTCTGTGTGAGCATTGTATCAACTAGATTAAGGGTACCCACTTCGAGTTCTATCCAAGGCGTGATGTTATGGGACCGCCATGTTAGTGAAGGATCGCCAGTCTTGTCGCCGTCAGCTTGACAAGAAGGAGCGCATCATTGCCCACCTCCATCACAAGATCATAGACTTGGAGGAGACCATCCACGAGAGGGACATGCAGCTTGAGGAGAGGGAGAATGCAGGGGAGGACATCCAAGGAGACCCCTACTCTTACCTTAGTGATGATGATGACTTTCTGGAGGATCAAGCCATGGACTTCTTCACCGATGAGGATGACTTTGCCTTCATTGATGATGACGATGAGGATGATGAGGACACCGATTCCGAGGAGTAGTGGCCCTTGAGAACTAGCGTTAGTGAGTTTATCCGGTCCCACTGTATCGTAGTTTCACATAATGGTTCTTAAAACCATATATTTTTCCTTGTTGTGGTGTGTGTTTGTATGGTGTGTTATGAATGAAAAGCAAGTTGCTAGAAAAATCTGAGTCAAACTTTGAACTTTTTTCAAAAACAAAACCCATGAACCTTAGAAATTTCCTTCTTTTCTCATGATCTATCTCAATTTTCAGATGCCTCCTGGAGGAAGCACTTCATCCCCGTCCCCGATGTTGCAAATCTTGCAAATGTTGGTTTCTGACCGTGAAGCTGAAAGAGTCGAACGTCAAGCCAACTTAGCCACCCTTCAACACATAACTCAGATGGAAAACAACAACCAAGGCCATGGAAATCAGGACAACCATGGATCAAAGCTCAAGAACTTTTAGAACACCAATCCACCCATCTTCACTAAGTCTGAAGAGCCCCTAGATGTCGATGATTGGCTGCAAACCATGGAGAACAACTTAGAAGTTGCAGGAGTGGAAGCAAATTAAAAGGTACTGTTTGCCACCCACTATCTGGTCGGAGATGCAAGAGCGTGGTGGAACAGCGTTCGAGCCATGAATGGAGGACATATGATGACTTGGGATGAATTCAAACTCAAGTTCAGTAGAACCCATGTGCCACCGGGTTTGATCAAGAGGACGAGAGATGAATTCAGGGAAATGAAGCAAGGAAGGATGACAGTAGTTGAGTACCGTGACAAATTTTTGTCATTGGCTAGATATGTACCGGATGAGATTGACACTGAATCCAAGAAGAAGGAGAGATTCCTGAATGGTCTACATGAGGAGATGGAGACAATTTTTCTCAACATACCATTTGCGGACATTGAAGCCTTAGTGGATTCTGCCATTCAGATGGAAGGCAAGATCAACCAAGCCAATGAGAACCGCAAGCTGTGAGACCAGGCACATGGCTTAATAGGATTGATAGAATACTCATACCAACAAGTTGCAACTTCTTTTCCGGAAGCTCATTCGAAAAGAACTCTAAGGTTAAGCGTGCTTGGCCTAGAGCAATTCTAGGATGGGTGACCGACCGGGAAGTGGGTAACCGGGTGCACACGAGTGAGGACAAAGTGCGCAGAAAAGAGTAGTGTTGGTCTGTGGGGTCAGTCTAGATACTATTAAGATGCCAGGAGTGACACCTCCCGGGCCCAGGGGTGGACGGGGTGTTACAAGTGGTATCAGAGCCGACCTCGCGGTTAAACGGGTGTGTGCGGGTTAGTGGCGGGACATGTGGGAGCATGGCGCGTGTGGCCCGGAGTGGACACGACATGACACATGTGCCGGCACTGGACGCACATACGCGTGCCAAGAGGGAACGTTCCTGGGGTGTGCTTGATCGATGAGGGCATCGATCTTCTAAAGGGTGGGTGTATGTGAGACCAGGCACATGGCTTAATAGGATTGATAGAATACTCATACCAACAAGTTGCAACTTCTTTTCCGGAAGCTCATTCGAAAAGAACTCTAAGGTTAAGCGTGCTTGGCCTAGAGCAATTCTAGGATGGGTGACCGACCGGGAAGTGGGTAACCGGGTGCACACGAGTGAGGACAAAGTGCGCAGAAAAGAGTAGTGTTGGTCTGTGGGGTCAGTCTAGATACTATTAAGATGCCAGGAGTGACACCTCCCGGGCCCAGGGGTGGACGGGGTGTTACACAAGCGTAGAATGATGCATCAACCACGAACCCACCATACCCCAAAGTATCGCCCCAACCCATCTCCAGGATTTGCCCCAAGAACCAATAGACCCCCGATGAACCGTCCAACCTATCCCAACCATGGAGGAGGAAACCCAAGGCCCGGAAGAAACCACAACAGCAACCCCAGCAACTACAGCAATTTCAATCATGCACCGCCAAAGTTAAACAACAACAATGTCGCCACCAACACCAACACTGCCCCAAGGACTAGAAGCAATGTTGTGCCCGTTGCAGCAAAGGACAAGTCCCAAGTGACTTGTTATGAATGTGGAACCAAGGTGCACTATTCCAATGAGTGCCCCAAGAAGATTGCAGCAATGTTTGTGAATGCCCCAGCTCAGCAGCAGCGTCGTGTTCAGCTTGGAAGAAGATTTGCCCTAGGGAATTCACTCAACCACAACGGCCGTCTATTTCTCATGAATGCTGGAGAAGCCCAAGAAGCGCCAAATGTCGTGATGGGTATGTTTTCTGTTAACTCAGTACTTGCAAGAGTGTTTTTTGATTCTGGAGCATCGCACTTGTTTGTTACCGAAGAATTTGCATGCACTAGTAAGATTCAACCAACAAAATTGAAGCATGTTATGATAGTTCAAATACCTAGTTCAACCACCAAAGCTAGACAAATTTGCAAGGCCGTACCTATCCGAATCCATGGCATAGATTTTTATGCTAATCTAATAGTACTCGGAACTAAAGGTTTGGAAGTAGTACTAGGAATGTATTGGATCTCAAAATATAAAGGATTAATCAACTGTGCCAAGAGAGCCATAACCATGACCAGTACAGTCGGAATATCCGTAGAGCATGTATCTGAAACCTTGCCCCATCAATTCAAGTGCAAAAAGAGTCCAGCCCAACCAACCATTGACCAAGTCAGAGTAGTCTGTGAATAACCCGATGTATTTTCAGGTGTTTTTCCCGGTATGCTCCCAGATCGGGATATCGAGTTCATCATTGAACTAATCCCTGTAACCGGACCCATAGCCCAGAGACCATATAGTATGAACCCATCTGAATTAGTGGAACTGAAGAAGCAACTGGATGCTATGCTAGAGATAGGATTGATTCAACCAAGTGCTTCGCCATGGAGATCACCTGTTTTGTTTGTGGACAAGAAAGATGGAGGTAACCATTTGTGTACGGATTATGGGAAGCTGAATGACGTCACCATCAAGAATAAGTACCCACTGCCGAAGATAGAAGACCTGTTTGACCAGTTGACTGGTGCCAAAGTGTTTTCTAAGATTGATCTTAGAACTGGTTATCATCAACTCAAGATTCGTGCCGAGGATATTCCAAAGATTTCCTTTACCACAAGATATGGACTGTATGAGTACACTTTTATGTCTTTTGGATTAACTAATGCCCCCGCTTATTTCATGAACCTCATGAATAAGATTTTTATGGACTTCCTGGATAAGTTTGTCGTTATTTTCATCGATGACATTCTGATATATTCCAAATTAGAAGAAGAACATGAGCTACACCTGAGGACCATACTTGGAACCCTTAGGGAGCATCAGCTGTATGCCAAGTTTAGCAAATGTGAATTCTGGTTACAGGAAGTAGGATTCCATAGAAAAATGTGAAGTGAGTTTTCAAGAACTCAAGAAGAGATTGATTTCAGCCCCAATCTTGATCATGACGGATATCACGAAGCCCTTTGATGTGTATTGTGACACATCCAAGATCAGTCTCGAATGTGTGCTTATGCAAGAAGGAAAGTTTATATCTTATCTATCCCGGCAACTGAAGCAGCATGAGTAGAATTATCCTACCCATGACCTTGAACTAGCAGATGTAGTTCTAGCCCTGAAGACATGGAGGCATTACCTTATGGGTAACCACTTTGAGATTTATTCGGATCACAAGAGCCTGAAGTATATTTTCACTTAGAAGGAGCTAAATATGAGTCAAAGAAGATGGATAGAGCTAATCAAGGACTATGATCTGGACATTCACTATCACCCCGGTAAAGCCAATGTGGTAGCAGATTGTCGTGCCTCTTGAACTCCATGATTTTGAAGGAGCAACCAAGTTTGCACAAAGAGATGGAAGATTTTAGAATGGAATTAGTAAGTGAAGGATTTTTGGCTAGCATAGAACTTCAACCCACTTTGATCAGTCAAATCAAGGAGGCGTAGAAAGGAAATGCTAGTATCGACAGAATCAGACATCGTATCGGTATAGGCAAAGTACCCGGATTCACTTAGGATGAAGAACGATTTTTGTGGTACAAAGGACGTATCTGTGAGCCAGAAGATTCAGAGTCGAAACAAGCTATTTTGAAAGAGGCCCATGATACTCTTTATTCTATCCACCCCGAAGGGACGAATATGTATCAGGACTTGAAGGAGCAATTTTGGTGGCATAAGATGAAGAGAGAAATCGGAAGCTATATAGCCAAGTGTGATATCTGTCAGAGAGTTAAGGCAGGGCATCAGAGACCCGCGGGACTATTGCAATCATTATAGATTCCGGAATGGAAATGGGATTCAGTTGGAATGGATTTTATCACCAGTTTGCCTACATCTAGTAGGGGAAATGACTCTATTTGGGTCATAGTTGATAGACTGTCCAAAGTCGCCCATTTCTTACCAGTCAAGAGCACCTACCAGAGTTCGAAGCTAGCAGAGTTGTACATCGCTAGAATAGTTAGTTTGCACGGAGTCGCCAAGAACATTGTGTCAGATCGAGGAACTCAGTTTACCTCGAGATTATCGAAGAAAGTCCAAGAAGGATTAGGAACCCGACTAGATTTCGGCACAACTTATCACCCTCAGACTGATGGACGAACAGAGTGAGTAAATCAAATACTCGAAGATATGTTGAGAGCCTGTGTGCTAGAGTATGGATCAAAATGGGAAGACTGTCTGCCGTTCGCAGAATTTTCATACAACAACAGTTATCAAGCCATTTTGCAAATGGCCCCATTTGAATTCATGTATGGAAGGAAGTGTCGTACCCCTTTGAACTGGTCGGAAGTAGGAGAGAGTCAGATTTTCGGACCTGGCATCCTACGGGAAGCAACGAGAAAGTTCACAAGATTCGTGAGCACCTCAAGACCTCCCAATCCAGACAGAAGAGTTATGCCGACAAGAGACGTCGAGACCTCGCTTTCAATATCAGAGATTTTGTTTATCTCAAAGTGTCACCTTTGAAGGGAATGCAACGTTTCTAGCTCAAAGGAAAGCTAGCCCCCAGATATATCAGACCTTTCAAGATTTTGAATCGTCAAGGAGAAGTATCGTATCAACTGGAACTGCCAAAGGAGATGTCTGTTGGAATTATGCCCTAGAGGCAATAATAAAGATGTTATTATTATAATTCTTGTTCATGATAATGTTTATATTCCATGCTAGAATTGTATTAAGCGGAAACTTTAATACTTGTGTGGTTTGTGAACAACACCATGTCCCTAGTACGCCTCTATGGACTAGCTCATTGATTAATGATGGTTAAGGTTTCCTAACCATGGACATGAGTTTTCGATTAATAATGAGATCATATCATTGGGAGAATGATATGATGGACAGACCCAAACTAAGCAAAGCAATTAGATCGTGTCATCGTGTTCATCTTTGCGAAGCTTTTCTTATGTCAAATATTGTATTCCTTAGACCATGAGATAATACAACTCCCTGGTATCGGAAGAAAGCTTTGAGATCATCAAACATCATCCTATGAGAGGGTGATCATAAAGGTGTCTCCCAGGTGATCGGAAAGTATCTGTTGGGTTGCATGTATCGAGATGGGATTTGTCCCTCCCAAGTCGGAGAGATATACTTCGGGCCCACTCGGTAATCGATATCAACAACGCTTGCAAGCATGTGGTTAAGGAGTTAATCACAAAGCGGTATCGGATTACGGAATGAGTAAAGTACTTGCTGTGAATGATATTGAACTAGATATGACGGTAGCGACGATCAAATCTCGGGCAAGTAAAATATCGCGAGACGAAGGGAATATATATATGGGATTGATTGAATCCTGGCATCGTGGTTCATCCGATATGATCATCGATGAATGTGTGGGAGTCAATATGGGTTTCCAGACCCCGCTGTTGATTATTGATAGAAGATCATGTCCGCATATTCTCGAACCCGAAGGGTCACACACTTAACGTGTCTCGACGCTAGGATAGATTGGATAATTGGTTTATGAGTTTTTGTTCGGAGTCCCGGATGGGATCTGGGACATCACGAGAGGTTCCGGAATGGTCCGGAGAATAAGATTCATATAAGGCTATGCAGTTTTTGGAGTTCGGAATTGTTCCGGGTTAATCGGTATTGTACCGGAAGCTTCTAGAACCTTCCGGAAGGGGGCCAACGTGGTCCCACCTGTCAGGAGGGGGCATGGGCCTATGAGGGAGTGCCCTGGCCACATTGGGACAGGGGCACAAGGCCCCATAGGGCCCAGCCGGCCAAACAAGGGGAAACCCTAGATTGGAGCTTCTAGAAGAGGGGGGTTTCCTTGCCCCCCACTCCTCCCTCCTTTGGCCGCCGGCCTAGGCTTGGGGGAGGGGCTAGGGCTGGGGCGCACCACCCCCCAACACATTCCCCTCAAGCCTAGTCGCCCTGCTGCCCTCCTCTCTCTCTCCCTCCCGACTGCGTGTAGGCGAAGCCCTGCTGCAGAAACTCTCCACCACTTGCACCGCGTCATCGCGTTGTAGATCCAATCCATCTCTCCACCATACTTTCTGGACCAAGGAAGGAGGAGACGTCGAGGTGCTGCACTTGTGCATCTCACGGAGGCATCGCCACTTGCGGTGCTAGATCGGATCGGATCGCGAGGAGGAGAAGCGAGTACGACTACATCACCCACGTTCCAACGAACGTTCCGTTGTGCGAATCTTCAAGGGTATGAAGATCTAATCCAATCTCTCTTGTTGTTTGCATCTCCTAGATTAGATCTTGGCTTCCCTCTGTTCGCATCCGTAGAAAATTTTGATTTACTATGCCGCGAAACCCTTCAGTGGTATCAGAGCTAGATCTATGCGTAGATGTGTTTCACGAGTAGAACGCAACATGGTTGTTGGGGGCGTTGATGTTTTCTGTTGCAAGCCTCTTGTTTGTGTTCTTCTTATGATGCGGGATAGTGAGATTGAAGCGGTCCAGGCCAACCTTACGCGACGTCGTTCGCGAGACCGGCTCCGCACTTGACGTGTAGCTTGTTCCACACATGCGGCTAGTGGATGCCAGTTTCTATCACTATAGTTGTCATGGGATTTACACCGGAGTTTGGCAACCATAATATCACCGTTGTGGCTTTCCGTAGGTAAGAATTATTCTTAGCATGCTACTCCCATAAGCCACGTAAAACATGCAACAACAAAGTAGAGGCGTCTAACTTGTTTTTGATATGGTATGGCCCAAGATGTGATGTGTATAATGTATGCGATGATCATGTTTTGTAATGTTTCACGACTTGCATGTCGATGAGTACACAACCGGAAGGAGCCATATGGTTGTCTTTATAATTGTGTATGACCTGTGTGTCAACTTCTTATACGCCATGTAATCGTTTCACTTTATCGCTAAGTAGTTAGCAATAGTTGTAGTTGCTATTCGTGGTGGAGGCAATCATGGTGGAGTGATGGAGATCATGCCGGCAACGCACAAGATGGAGATCATTGCGCGAAGATTGGCTATACCATGTCACATAAAGTTATATGCATGTGATGTTTATCCTTTTATGTATCTTATTATGCTTAGATCGCGACGGTAGCATTATAAGATGATTCCTCGCTTAAAGATCAAGATAAAAACTATGTTCTCCCCAAGTATGCACCGTTGCGAAAGTTCGTTGTGTCCAAGCATCACGTGATGATCGGGTGCTATAGACTCTATGTTCACATACAACGGGTGCAAGCCAGTTTTGCACACACGGAAATACTTGGTTCTAACTTGACGAGCCTAACATGTACAGACATGGCCTCGGAACACATGAACCGAAAGGTTAAGCATGAGTCATATGAATGATATGATCGACACTTCGTTGTCCACCATTGAAACCACATCTCTTCTCATGAAGATCGGATTAGGTGTGGTGAATTTGGATCGTGTTCACTAAACAACTTGAGGGATGTTGAATTTAGTGGGAGTTCATCTAGTAATTTGATTAAAAGTTGAACTAGTTATCATGAACATAGTCTAATTTGTACTTGCAAATATTGTAGATCAAATGGCTAAGTCAAACTTCAACTTCAACGTTTTTGCTGAGAAGGAAAAGCTTAAAAACAATGGGTCTAACTTCACCAACTGGTTCCGCAATCTGAGAATCATTCTCTCTGGCGGTCAAAAGGACTATGTCCTTGAGAATGCGTTAGGTGACGCCCCTGCTGCTACTGCGCCGGCTGATGAGAAAGCTCTCTATCAGTCGCGCAAAGATGATTATGGTGTGATTAAGATCACCATGTTGTTTGCTATGGAATCGGACCTTCAAAATCGTTTTGAAGACTATCCCGGGCCCTTTGAGATTCTCGAGGAGCTGAAAACCATGTTTCAGACTCAGGCCCGTTCTGAGAGATATGAGATCTCTGAGAAGTTCTTTAACTGCAATATGGAGGAAGGGAGTTCCGTTAGTGAGCACGCCATTAAGATGTCAGGCTACACTAAACGCCTTGAGCAACTGGACTGCAAGATTCTAGAGGAGCTCAAGATTGACAAGGTTCTGCAATCACTCCCTCCCAGCTACAAAAGTTTTGTAGTGACTCACAATCAGATTGGTTCCACTGATACGATCACCGAGCTCTTCGCAAATCTGAAGGCTGCGGAGGTGGACACCAAAAAGGATAATCATGTGTTGATGGTCAACAAGCCCCCCACCTTCAAGAAAGGTAAGGGTGCAAAGAATCCCTTCAAGAAAGGCGGCAGCAAGCGCGTTGCCCCTGCTGAGAAGAAGCTCAGGTCTGGTCCTAAGCCGGACATGGAGTGCTTCTATTGCAAGGACAAGGGTCCTTTGGAAGCAATCGTCCAAGTACTTAGCGGACAAGAAGGCTGGCACCATCAAAGGTATATTTGATATACATGTTATTGATGTTTTCCTTACTAGCCCTCATTGTAGTGCCTGGGTATTTGATACTGGTTCAGTTGCTAATATTTGTAACTCGAAACAGGAGCTACGGAATAGAGGGTGGCTTGCGAGGGATGAGGTGACGATGCGCGTTGGCAACGGATCAAGAGTTGATGTGATGGCCAAGACGCCTCCTTAGTTTTACCTTCGGATTAGTTTTAAACCTCAATAAATGTTATTATGTACTGCGTTGAGCATGAACATTATTTCTGGATCTTGTTTATTGCAAGACGGTTATTCATTTAAATCGGAGAATAATGGTTGTTCTATTTATATGAGTAACATCTTTTATGGTCATGCACCTATTGTGAATGGTTTATTTCTTCTAAATCTCGAAAGGGATGAAACACACATCCATAACATTGAGGCTAAGAGATGCAAAGTAGATAGTGATAATACTACTTATTTGTGGCATCGCTGCTCAGGTCATATTGGTGTAAAACGCATGAAGAAACTCCATTCTGATGGACTTTTGGAGTCTCTTGATTTTGAATCATTTGACACATGCGAACCATGCCTCATGGGCAAGATGATCAAAACCCCGTTCTCCGGTATGATGGAGCGAGCAACGGACTTGTTGGAAATCATACATACCGATGTATGCGGACCGATGAGTGTTTCGACGCGCGGTGGATATCGCTATTTTCTCACTTTTACCGATGACTTAAGTATATATGGGTATATCTATTTAATGAAACATAAATCTGAAACATTTGAAAAGTTCAAAGAATTTCAGAATGAAGTGGAGAACCATCGTAACAGAAAGATTAAGTTTCTATGATCCGATCGTGGAGGTGAATATTTGAGTTATGATTTTCTCACGCATCTTAAAGCAAGCGGAATCATTTCACAACTCACGCCACCTAGAACACCACAGCGCAATGGTGTGTCTGAACGCCGGAATCGAACCCTATTAGATATGGTCCGATCGATGATGTCTCTTACTGATTTGCCGTTATCATTTTGGGGTTATGCATTAGAAACCGCTGCATTCACTTTAAATAGGGCACCATCTAAATCCGTTGAGACTACACCGTATGAACTGTGGTTTGGTGCTAAACCTAAGTTGTCGTTTCTTAAAGTTTGGGGATGCGAAGCTTACGTCAAGAAGTTGATGCCGGACAAGCTCGAACCCAAAGCGGAGAAATGCGTCTTCATAGGATACCCTAAGGAAACTATTGGGTATACCTTCTATCACAGAACCGAAGGCAAAGTGTTTGTCGCAAAGAACGGTTCCTTTCTTGAGAAGGAGTTTCTCTCGAAAGAAGTGAGTGGGAGGAAAGTAGAGCTAGACGAGGTTATTGAACCTTCTCTTGAATTGGATAGTAGCGCAGCACCTGAAATTGTTCCAGTGCCGCCTGCACCAACAATAGAGGAAGCTAATGACAAGGATCATGAAGCTTCGGACGATGCTGCTACTGAACGTCGCAGGTCGACAAGGTCACGTGCCCCTCCTAAGTGGTAGGGAAACCCTGTCTTGACTGTCTTGTTAGTAGAAGACAGTGAACCTACGAACTATGAGGAAGCGATGATGAGCCCAGACTCTGAGAAATGGCTAGAAGCCATGAAATCCGAATTGGGATCCATGAGCGAAAACCAAGTATGGACTTTGGTGGACCCTCCTAGCGACCGAAAGGTCGTTGAGTGCAAATGGATCTTCAAGAAGAAAACGGATGTGGATGGTAATGTTACCGTCTATAAAGCACGGCTTGTCGCGAAAGGTTTTCGACAAGTTCAAGGTGTTGACTACGATGAGACTTTCTCTGCCGTAGCGATGTTTAAGTCCATTCGGATTTTATTAGCAATTGCTGCGTTTCATGATTATGAGATATGGCAGATGGATGTCAAGACTACGTTCCTCAATGGCAACATTGATGAAGAGTTGTATATGATGCAACACGAAGGTTTTGTTGATCCTAAGGATGCTGATAAAGTATGCAAACTTCAGCGTTCTATTTATGGACTGAAGCAAGCATCTCGGAGTTGGAACCTTCATTTTGATCAAGTGATCAAGAGCTTTGGATTTGTTCCAAATTGCTACGAAGCTTGTATCTATAAGAAAGTGAGTGGGAGCTCGGTGACATTTTTGGTACTATATGTGGATGACATATTGATTATTGGAAATGACATTAACATGCTTAACGATGTGAAGAGTTATTTGAACAAGTGTTTTTCAATGAAAGACCTAGGTGAAGCTGCTTATATATTGGGCATCAAAATCTATAGAGATAGACAAAGACGCCTGATAGCTTTAAGCCAGAGTACATACCTAGACAAAGTTCTGAAAAGGTTCAGAATGGATAAGGCAAAGAAAGGTTCAAAGGCCTATGTTGTCGTGTAAGATATTGAGCAAGGCTCGGTGTCCAGCTACTGTAAATGATAGGGAAGCTATGAGCAAAGTGCCTTATGCCTCGCCATAGGTTCTATCATGTATGCCATGTGTACTAGACCGGATGTGTCCAATGCTCTTAGTTTGACGAGATATCAAAGTGATCCAGAGGAACATCGGACAGCCGTGAAGAACATCCTAAAGTACCTAAATAGGACTAAAGAAATGTTCTTAGTCTATGGGGGTGATGAACAGCTCGTCGTAAAAGGTTACGTCTACGCTAGTTTCAACACCGACAAGGATGATTCTAAATCTCAGATAGGATACGTGTATATTTTGAATGGAGGAGCTGTGAGCTGGAGAAGCTGCAAGCAAAGCGTGATCGCGGGATCTACAGTAGAAGCGGAATACATGGCTGCAGGTTGGCCAAGTGAAGGAGTTTGGATCAGGAACTTCATCACTGAGCTTGGCGTGGTTCCAAGTGCATTGGACCCACTGGAGATATTGTGTGACAACACTAGCGCCATGCACTCGCTAAGGAACCAAGATATCATCCAAAGACCAAGCATATCAACCGCAAGTTTCATATAATCCGAGATTATATAGCAGATGGAGATCTGAAGATTAGCAAAGTACATACATATCTGAATGTCGCAGATCCATTGACTAAACCTCTTCCACATGTAAAACATGATCAGCACCTCAGTGCCATGGGTGTGAGATTGTTGCCAAATATAAACTAGATTATTAACTCTAGCGCAAGTGGGAGACTATTGGAATTATGCCCTAGAGGCAATAATAAAGATGTTATTATTATAATTCTTGTTCATGATAATGTTTATATTCAATGCTAGAATTGTATTAAGCGGAAACTTTAATACTTGTGTGGTTTGTGAACAACACCATGTCCCTAGTACGCCTCTATGGACTAGATCATTGATTAATGATGGTTAAGGTTTCCTAACCATGTACATGAGTTGTCGATTAATAATGAGATCATATCATTGGGAGAATGATATGATGGACAGACCCAAACGAAGCGAAGCAATTAGATCGTGTCATCGTGTTTATCTTTGCGAAGCTTTTCTTATGTCAAATATTGTATTCCTTAGACCATGAGATAATACAATTCCCTGGTATCGGAAGAAAGCTTTGAGGTCATCAAATGTCATCCTATGAGAGGGTGATCATAAAGGTGTCTCTCAGGTGATCGGAAAGTATCTGTTGGGTTGTATGTATCGAGATGGGATTTGTCCCTCCCAAGTCGGAGAGATATACTTCAGGCCCACTCGATAATCGATATCAACAACGCTTGCAAGCATGTGGTTAACGAGTTAATAACAAAGTGATATCGGATTACGTAACGAGTAAAGTACTTGCTGTGAACGAGATTGAACTAGATATGACGGTACCGACGATCAAATCTCGGGCAAGTAAAATATCACGAGACGAAGGGAATATATATATGGGATTGATTGAATCCTGGCATCGTGGTTCATCCGATATGATCATCGATGAATGTGTGGGAGTCAATATGGGTTTCTGCACCCATTGTTGATTATTGATAGAAGATCATGTCCGCATATTCTCGAACCCGAAGGGTCACACACTTAACGTGTCTCGACGCTAGGATAGATTGGATAATTGGTTTATGAGTTTTTGTTCGGAATCCTGGATGGGATCCGGGACATCACGAGAGGTTCCGGAATGGTCTGGAGAATAAGATTCATACAAGGCAGTGCAGTTTTTGGAGTTCGGAATTGTTCCGGGTTAATCGGTATTGTACCGGAAGCTTCTAGAACCTTCCGGAAGGGGGCCAACGTGGTCCCACCTGTCGGGAGGGGGCATGGGCCTATGAGGGAGTGCCCTGGTCAATAGGCACAAGGCCCCATAGGGCCCAGCCGGCCAAACAAGGGGAAACCCTAGTTTGGAGCTTCTAGAAGGGGGGGGTTTCCTTGCCCCCCACTCCTCCCTCCTTTGGCCGCCGGCCTAGGCTTGGGGGAGGGGCTAGGGCTGGCGCCCACCCCTCTATATATAGAGGGCTGGGGCGCACCACCCCCCCACACCTTCCCCTCAAGCCTAGTCGCCCTGCTGCCCTCCTCTCTCTCTCCCTCCCGACTGCGTGTAGGCGAAGCCCTGCTGCAGAAACTCTCCACCACTTGCAGCGCGCCGTCGCGTTGTAGATCCAATCCATCTCTCCACCATACTTGCTGGACCAAGGAAGGAGGAGACGTCGAGGTGCTGCACGTGTGCATCTCACGGAGGCATCTCCACTTGCGGTGCTAGATCAGATCGGATCGCGAGGAGGAGAAGCGAGTACGACTACATCACCCACGTTCCGATTTAACGCTCGCTTATGCGAATCTTCAAGGGTATGAAGATCTAATCCAATCTCTCTCGTTATTTTCATCTCCTAGATTAGATCTTGGCTTCCCTCTGTTCGCATCCGTAGAAAATTTTGATTTACTATGCCGCGAAACCCTTCAATGTCAGCCATGCATAATGTGTTTCATATCTCGTTACTTCGCAAATGCCTAGAAGTCCCGGAGAAGACTGAAGTTGCAAGAACATTGATCACAGAACCATAGAGATCAACGATGACCTGACGTATCCCGAAGTACCCATCTGTATTTTGGAGGAAGCTTTCAGAACCACCGGGACCCGAAGCATCAAGTTTCTCAAGATCCAGTGGAGTAACCACACTGAAGAAGCTACTTTGGAGCGAGAAGACTACATTAGGACGGATTTTCCAGATCTCTTTAAATCCTAGTTTTCTCTTTTTCTCAAATCTCAAGACGAGATTTTGTTTAACGAGGGAAGGTTTGCAACATCCCAATAATATTGTTCAAGGATTATCAATTTCCAATTACCAAAATTAGGGTTAACAAAAACTTTTGTTAATCAAAATCAATATGAATGCATGTGTGTATGTGATGATTGTATGAATGCATGAATGGACTTATGTGATTGTTGTGAATAGAAAGGAATGGTTTAAAGATGAAAACAACATCATCTAAATCAAATCCAAGCAGAAAAAATCAAGAGAAATTAAAAAAAAAACAAGCAAATGGTCATTTTTGCCAATCTTGCTCACTAGGCCACTTTGAGTATTTCTAGTACAAGATTTAAAACAAAAACAGTTCCATTTATTTTAACCCCTTGCTAGACCAAGTAAAAGTAAACCCAATCCCACCTTGCAAACCCACAGAAACATTTGGCAACTTGACTCAAATGGCAATTCAAAATTGAATCTATATCATATGTGAAGATCACCATTTCTCAAAACCCAACCAAACCAGTTCACCTTGACCATTCCAAGCAACCAGAGACTACATAGTATGTGACTAGTACACCCACCAAGTTTCACTCAAAAATTCAAATCTCTTTCGGGCATTTCATCAAACACCTTCCAAACACAAATCAAACAAAACATCAAACACTATAGTGAGCAGTGTTTGTGCCTAACTTGTTTCCCCTCTAGCTCACAGCACACTCTTAGTAGCTCATCTAGTTAATTTAACAATCCCTAGATCACTGTAAACTGGACAATGTCATCAATGGTGACCATTGCCGAGCTCAAACTGCCACCCCAATGTCGATAGCAAGCTAGGAGCTTCCCTAGCCTCGCCAACCTTGTCTGGGACACAAGCCACCGTCCATCGCCACCCCATGTCTAGATCTCAAGCGCTGCCACCCCCAGGACCACTCAGAACAAGCTCGCCCAGTCTCTTTGCAAGCATGCCGAGAGCACGCCAGAGCGCTGCGCTGGAGATGCTCGCACGGACCGCGCCCCTCCCTCTCCGCTTGTGTGCGTGATCACCACTGCCCTAGGAACCGCCAGGACATGCCCGTTCGTTGTTGCGCGATCAGGACAGCCCGTGCGCCATTAAAATGCCCGTCGGACCCGCCCAGAGCATCGCAGCGTTCCGACCAATTCGCACCACCCCATGCCTCGCCACCATGCCGTTGAGCTTCGCCAGGAGACAGTGCACCGTCCCCTACCCCCAGCCATGCCATTAGCTCGTTGTGCAGACGACCACGACGAGCTCCACCAGCACCCTTCGGTCCCCTCTTTGCACTATATATAGAGGCCTCCCTCGTTCGATTTCAGCACACCATCTCACTCCCCACCTCTCACTGATCACACCCACTCATCCCCGGAGCAAGGCGAGCACCAGGTGGCCGGAATTTCGCCGGAGTCTGCCACGGCGGAGGAGAAGAGGAGCCGTCGATTGGAGCCGCCCCAGGAGGAGTTGCCCGTACCAGGAGGATTGCCGTCGTCGACTTCATCATTCACCCCCATCACCGACCATCGCTGGAGCCCCGGTGAGCCCCCACTGACCGCGTTAGGGTTCAGTCTCGTCGGCGCTGCCCGACGGAGACGACAAGCCCCAACTGTTAGATTAGATGTTAATCGCACGGTCCAGATAGCCCCATACCCCTTCGCACCCCCTGTCTCGCTGACTGGTGGGAACAACCACTTAAACCCACCCGCGTGCGTTGTGCGTAGTGGGCCGGCCCAGTTATAGTCCTGCGTGACCCAGTAATTCAAACTTAGGGTTTTCCATTTAGTTTCAAACTTAGTTCTGCCTCTAGATTAAAAAATCAATCCAGAGAGATTCACTAAACCAAATTGCATGAAACCAATTTGCTAGAAAGGTATTGAAATTCTTAATCCAAGTCCGTTTGATTCAAACCATTTAGAGTTATAGATCAACTATAGTAAATATAATAAGGCAGAGACTTTTTTGCATTCAAACATTTTTCAAAATTCAACCATAACAGCTTTTGAGTTGATTCCAATTCTCAAAAATCACATTTGATAAGACCTTTCTGAATATATATAAATATCTAGGTTTACTTGAAGTTATAAACGACAAGCAATAAAACAATGCCCCATAGGCATTTCTAGTCACTTTATTTAATTTAAATAAAAAGGTTAAACCTTATTTAATGGTGACACCACTTTAAATCACATTCCCAAGTACTGAAATACGTGGTGATGACATGTGTCAACATGATCCCATGTTTTAGTTGTAGAATATTAAATCTTAAGTATTTTCTCAATGAGTAGAAATTACTTTTCTAAAATGAAATAAATAGAACCTTTGCCTTAATCTTTGTGATGATTGTGATGATACTAGATCATCTAGTGAAAACCTTGGTGTGATAAATAGAACTATCTAAGTATTGTTTGTTGATTGTGTACCTCGCATTTATTTATAGACGCTAGTACCGACCAAGGATACGAAGAGGAAGGAGGATACTACGAGGAAGAAGTAGAGGAGAACTTCAGCCACTGCTCTGCACAAGGCAAGCTAACACTTGCAACTGTGAAACCTATATGATCTATGCAATGCATTAGGCATGCGTTGATTATACTAATTGATGATACCCAATCCTAGTTTTACTTGCAAGCTTAGTTATTTTATGTCTTTATCAAAGCTTCCTATTTGTGTTTACTTAGTGAATTGTAGATTTTAGAAAGATTATTAAAGGTAGCATAAAGAGCATAAAACTTGTCCTAAGTTAGATAAATCTTGATGTCATCCTGAGGCATGATATTGAACTTAGATAAGTCACACTTGATTACCACCCCTCATTATTGTTTACCCCCAACTTTAGTGGCTAGTGCTAAGCATAAAACTTGATCATTTTAGATGGGAATACTTGGTGAAAATGATTATGAAAACCTTAGAATGATGAGTCATTCTAATGAAATGTTTTGATATGTGTTCTTGAACACCAGATGATTTTGATGATGAAATAGTTAAGGCATGAGCCTTAGCCCTTTATAGAACTGATGGTTTTCTAGATGCGATACCATTCCAATTTTACCGTACAACCACAATACCCGAAATTGGGTAGGGCTTGACTAGAAGTCTATATACCTTAGTATGGGTTACCTTGCGGCCAAGGTTTGAGCTGAGGCTACCTTGTGATGATTTTCCACCTATGCAGTTCCTAAGTTGACAGATGGTCATGGTTGAGAGGCCAAACTCATAGGAGAGGTTCCTATACTAGGGCTTGTAATTGAAAGGTTAGGATTGATTATCCGCATACTAAGTATGGTTAATTCAGGATTGTTCCTGACGGATGTATCGAATATCATGGTGAAAGTGTACTACCTCTGTAGAGTGTCAAACTATTTGAATAGCCGCGCCCGCGGTTATGGACAGTTGGAGTGGCCATACTGTTCTGTCGTCACATGTTTTCAAAATAACTTGTGAAATGAATCATGACTTGACTTGACCACAACAGGGTTGTGATATAAAAATTCAAGTTCCCACTTAGGTGTTATAAAATTTTCAACTAGCTTTCTTTGCTTTTGAACTCAGTTAGAGATAAATCCGGCTTTTTGCAAAACAACCTAGTGCCTAGTATTCCCTACTCAAAACCACTTCACTTGTTAGTATTAGTTTGTGAGTACTTAAAGAGTACTCATGGCTTTGTCCCTGGCTATTCCCGTGGCCAGACTATAAAGAGGACTATCAGGAGGATGGACCGCAGGAAGGTTACGACAACTAGGATCATCTCCCATCGTGAGCATTGCCTATGACCATGAAGATGGAGCTTCGCCCATGCTACTGTTATCATTACGTTATTCTGCTGCTATGATTGTATTAAGACTGGATCATGAGATCCTTTATTTGTTGTAAGACCTTATGTATGGTTTATAATGGATGATGTACTGTGATATCCAATCTGTTATGTCTCGCAAAAATGGTAATCCTGGGATTGCTATGTATGCCATAATAGGCATCTGGGATTAAAAATCCGGGTGTTGACACGAACCCTAGTCGTCATTACGAGATGCCCATCCCCTAAATCCGAACCATGGACCCCAGAATATGGACAACAATTGCCACCTCTTCAGAACCAGAAGAAACTCCGGGAAAGTTCCCCATCGCAAGGCCGACCGTCCAGCAAACACTCCCGGCGTTTCAAGACAAAGAAGGCAGAAGAGCGGACTCCAGTAGTACCGGATCAAAGAAGGCTCAGTTCGCCGCCTCCTCAAGAAGAAAGGACCATGTCGACGCTAAAACCTACCTAGAATCATCCTAAGGGGAAAGACTACGTCTTTTCTACTATATTTAATCTAAAGTGCTCCACCCGCAACCATTCAACTCTGACCCATAGTTAACCAAGCTTAATTGGTGTAACCCCTTTTACCATCTAACTATTTACACCACTGAAAATGGTTAAGCCGATGTTCTTACCTATCCCTATTCCTCCCAAATCTCGAGACGAGATTATTTTAAGGGGGAAAGGTCTGTAACATCCCAAATTTCAACAACCTTGATCTTTTGTCAAAAAGTCAAAAATCAGGGGGAACAAAAACTTTTGTTGTTAAGTGATGCCATGATTGTTGATTATTTTCTTGTGCTTATGCACCTGAATGTATGATAGAGGATATACTCCTTACCTAAACACTAGTTAACAAAAACTATTTTATAGAAGTGATGTGTCGACTCATCTTTTATTTCCTCAAATGTTCTGGTATGTCAAACCTGAGCCAAGATGACTTTGATACAACGAACTATTTCACTAGTTTCTATTTACATAAACTATGGAGAACTATATATAATCTCCTTATGTCTGCAAGACAGAACCTCAAATACTCTTATATCTAGGTTCTGATTATTGATCCGAGACGGGTCTCGACCATGTCCGCATTATTTGCGAATCGTAGGGTGACACACTTAAGATACACCGACACCATTTGGAATAAATAGTTTGATGTCGAAAAGATTTACAAAGCGCAGGAATTTATTTCACTAGACACCGGAACTGTTTTGTATGAAATTGCTAAAAGTGTTTCTACATGTCAAATGAAATACTAGAAAGTGGTTTTATGTGAATGTTTGTACATTAAAGTAATTGAAAAATTCTGAATAAATAAAAGTAGTTTTATTTAAAGAGAGATTGCATTAAATTTGGTGGAAATTTAATGGGATTTTTGAGTGGGATTTTGAGTGGAGAAGGGAAGGGCCAAAATTGTGAGTGGGAGCTCCACCCACATGAATGGAGGAGGCGAAGGGGAAGCCCCCATGCGCCGGCCACCCCCTTGGGGTACCCCCTCCCTCCTATATAAAGCCCCCTCTCCCTCTCTCACACTCACACCTCCTCGTGAATGATCTCTCTCCCCCTCTAGTTTTTACCCCCCATGGTCTCGGACTAGCGAGATACATGTTCTCGGTGTATTTTCGGCAAGAAAGAGTTGTTGCTTCTGCTGGATCGCTGGAGCGAGGAGGCAGAGGTTGCTTGGTGGCTTGGACGTGTGTGCGAGCATGGATGCGCTGCTGATTTGCGGTGCTAAACTTCTTCTCGATCTTGAGATCGGCAAGCATTCGTCTACATCATCCACGAGTACAACCTCGTTAAACTTTGTCGGTCTTCAAGGGTATGTTCTCTATGGATGTATATCCAGCTGTTGCTTGTATCTCGTAGATAGATCTTGGTACATAGTTATTCCCATCGTAGGAAAATTTTTATTTTCTATGCTGCGAATCCTACAGACAATACCCATGCTTACCTCAAGTTAGTCTTGAGGATAACTTAAGTTGTATCTGATGGTCTAGCTAGATGAATTGCCTTGATCTTCTTCCTGATGAATTGCATTGATATGCTGTCTGATGAATTGCCTTGATCTGCTGATTGTATTGTGTGCTTAGGAACTAGAATGAGCTAAAATAGTAGATCATCCTTTAGGACTAGAGTTAGGTTTGAGATATCCACATCTTGAACCAAACATCCTAATATATATCTATCTTCATCCACTCAGGTGAACCTCTAATTTACTTGCAGATCCATACTAAGATTAATCCCTTTTGATAGTTTCCAAACTCCATGAAGACCAAGTCTAAGAATGGATCCTCTCTACTCAATCAACCAAACAACATTACCTACTTGATCATTAGTTTGGAGCATAACACCACGTCAAAATCCTCTCCACTTGTAATCTAGTCTAAAACCCTAAATCCACCCACCCTATCCTATGTGCATTCTTGAGAATGTACTTGAACCATCTTGTAGTACATCACGAGTACTACCAAAGCCCACTCTTGAATTTGGCTAAGCCTGTCTAGTTCCCACTCATCGATGATGGTTTTGTAGACATCATGATAAAAAAATTCTGCAAATCTAGTCAACATGCCTACTTTGGCAGAAGCTCACATCCATATTCTGTCACCCCTTGAACAACTCTTGGCATCTTTATGATCTACTAACCATGGTCTATCACTCCATACTTCACTTGTTTCCATTGGAGCCCTGTGCTTCTTAAACCCTCATGGCTTATTAGGCATCATGGCACATCTGGTATGGTAGCCTTGTTTTCAACAAAGTTTGAAATCACTTCTAGACCACCACAAATACAACCAAGCCCAACTCTTGGAACCATGTTAATCTATGTAACTTGGTCTAACCATCCATCTATACCTTGTACCAAGGTGAGCTCTGAGCTCCCTAATCCAACCATGTTTAGGTGATATAAAAATAATAAACCCCTAGTTCCTCTATTCCTTGATCTTTTCTAAAATCCATCATGTCTTGCAATTCCCAAGGTTGATTAAGATATATACTTCTTATGGGAATCATCCACCTTGGATTTAAACACTTGCCAAATAATTCCCATAATTATTTGGATCCTAAAACTATTTAAATTCCTTTAATTGCTACATCCTCAAAACCTTCTATACAAAGGCAAGTTTGTTTTTCCTCAAACTAATTTGCCAATCAAGGAAAATTTGACGCCCATATATCATATAATATATTTCGATCCCAAAAATATTTATTTTTGAGATGCTTATCATTTCTTTTTGCCCTTTTTCTTAAATGGAAGAAATGGAGAAATAAGGATTTTAAATACTTTTATTCCTCAATAAATCTTGGTAAGATTCTCCTAAGTGTGTATTCATATTTAGGACCATCCTATACAGAAAACCAACTTTGTCCAATTCAATATTTCCAAATGTTTTCAATAAAATAGTTCCTATACTATTTGAATAATTGATAAAACGATGATCTAAAATATTCAGAAAATTCTGAAATAAATACTAGGAGACTTTGGGCCGGGGAAAGAGGTTTCTCCCAAGTGGGTTGCTGCGGCTGACTTTGGGCCGGCCCGCTACGCGCTGCAGCTGCATGCTACGCACTGCTAGGGGGTGGGCGGTAGGGAGGGAAGAGGAGTGGTAGCAGGCTGGGCTGGTTTGGCATGGCCAGGTAGCTTACATAATTTCTTTCCATTTTGTTTTCATTTTTATTTTCTTTCTGTTTTTATTTTGTAGATTTATCTTTAGGACTTCAAATTAGGTTGAACTAATTTCTAAAAATTTTTAAAATCAAACTTAACAATTTAATATACTTATTCCCATGTTTCTAGTCCATTTTAAATATTCAAATAATAACCAATGAATTGGCCTATACAGTAATATTCTATATTCTTTACTCTTTATTCCTTTCCTCATATACTTCATATATTTTATATTTGAGCTTAGAAATAATTCAAACCACTTCCTATTGTTTTACAAATATTTACTCTATTAATACCCATTCATGAATATATTTTCTCAATTTTTACTATGGACAAACCATAGGACCTTGGTTCCCCTTAGAATGGAAAATCCCATTTAGGATTTTGAATTCCTTTTTGGGCAATGTTATTTCCTTCTTAGGTTTTATATAAAATGATGTTCATGCATGCTTCATGATTTTGAATTTCTGAAATCTTGCACACCAATTCTACAATCTAGAATCAATCCATGCCTATTTGCCTATATAGCTAATTAGGTCATAACAAAAGAACATAAGTTTTTGAATTCAAGGTTGATAGGATTTTCAATTCAAAAGTTTCTTTTCTTTTGACAAAGTCAAACGATCAATCAGACTTATTTTATTTAGCACATTCCAAAATTAGAAGAATTTGGGGATGTGACACAACTATTACCTTAATGGCAAAATTATTAGTACTCTTGAGGGTTGTGAAAAATGTTTCTAAAATATTATTCAATGACCCTTGTTGGAAACATTCTTTGAAATTAAAATAGATTCACATAAAGAGTCTTTGGCATGGTATCGTTACTACTTCATGAACTTTCCTGAAAGACAATGAATAGAATAGTAGTGTTTTGAT
The DNA here is from genome assembly GCA_023614405.1 of Avena insularis. NCBI lineage: Eukaryota > Viridiplantae > Streptophyta > Magnoliopsida > Poales > Poaceae > Avena > Avena insularis. Next base: position 184,177,632 of record CM042687.1, on the reverse strand, counting down.
ACTCTTGATCTATTTATGTGGGTGTCAATAAGACACGTCTTTGTTATGCTACTTTGGACATGATCTCTAGTACTTAATTATGCTAATATAAAACTTCCTAGTGTTTCTTGGCAATATTCTAATATGAAACTTCCTAGTGTTTCTTGCCAAGTTGAGAGTTAACTAGAGGAATTGGAATGATTGTTAGCCTTCTAGTTTTTTTATACTTATATAAACTTTGCTTTGACTGTTTTGAGTTAACAAGTATTATATATTACTATTGGCACTTCTCTAAATTTTATGATCCTTTCAGACGGAAGAGGTGTTGGATACATATGAGTACCAACCATAAGTGAATTCATCTTCTCGTCGTTTCATTTTTAAACATGGAGTTCATTATGATATTTTTTGTTTCTTGATCGAGGACGATCAAGGTATGAGCTTTGGGAAAGTTGATGAATGTGAAAATAGCCAGCTTTGTCCATGTTCAATCATATTTTAAGTTAAACAGTTGACCAAGAAAATCTCTACCATTGCTACTAGTGACCAATTATAGAAAATACGTGCAATCCTAGGTTTTAATTTGGGTTGTGCATAAATCAAACTTTTAAGGCGAAATTAGGAGAATTTATTGAAGATTATCACGTTGCCTACTCAGGCAAGTTAATCGGGGTGGAAAAGGAGCTTACAGAAGCATTAACGACCAGCTGTACGGGCAAGCCACATCCATACGGTCCGTCGGTACTGAGTGGCATTGGCTTCTCTAGGTGAAATGCAACAACTTTTATGAAGGCAATGAAACCTTTGATTCATATTATGGATGTAGTATAGTATTTTTTTACCTAGTAGAGATAGGTTTATCGAACCTTGGGAAACAATTATTGTATGGAAATATAAGGAACATCTACAATTCTTATTTCTCATTTTACCTTACAATTACAGACCTTTCTAGTTTATTTTAAATCGTTGGTTGTTCCAACGGATGGAAATAGGATAGGGTTTAAGATTCCCCTATAGGTGCACATACATATGGGATAAAGATAATAATAAGCATATTCATGTGTGAAATGATCTAATATAGATAGGGTTGTGGGAATCACATCCATAAACACAAAGCCCCTACGAGGCACAATCATACAATAGTCTTTTGATCCAACTATTGTACAAAAAAGTACTGGTTATAATAATCATTAAGTAAAATATAGATCAAAGCCTTAAGAATGGTGATGTTGTTGTTACTCCCAAGTGGATCCCTAAATAAAGGGTGTACTCCCCTTTCTATCATTGGGTTTCACATGATGCCGCCATTCACCACTCATCTTACCTCAAGCCTTTATCAATCCCTGGGATGTTGGGTACCTACAAGTCCATGGATCAAGAAAAGAGACAAAGAAATAAAGACCACAACCCGTGAGGACTATGCACCCATAACAATAAGATCAAGGATATAAAACATTGTGCAAACTACTTAGATAGAAATCAAATATTCTTACAGTGGTCACCAAATCACAAGGAGCTCGCAAGTATAAGATTATGGCTATGGCTATGGAGTGGGTGGAGGATGGAGAGGATGAACTATGGTGATGGTGAAGTTGTGGATCGCCTTCAGTGGAGTTATGATGGAATCTAAGAATGGTGGCTCTCTACGTGGCAACTAGTGTCTCAAAATAGATGGTCTCCTTCACAAAAGTTGTTGTTCTTGATCTAGCGGAGCCAACTCCACTCAGTATGGGAAGACCATACAGTCGGGGATTGCTCCTATTCGACCGCAATTAGCTTGGCTGAGTAGGCAACATGATAATCTTCAATAAATGCTCCTAATTTTCCTTTAAAAGTGTAATTTCCTACACAACACAAATTAAAACCAAGGATTGCACATCTTTTCAATAATCAGTCATTAGTAGCAAGGCTATAGAGATTCTTGGTCAGTTATTTGACTTAAAATACGATTTGAACACAGAGAAAGATGGCTATTTTCACAGCCATCAACTTCTCCAAAGCTCAAACCTTGATCTTCCTCGAGCAAGAAACACAAAAATACCATAAGAAACTCAGCGCTTAAAATTGAAACAACGAGAAGATGAATTCACTTACACTATGTTTGGATGCACGGTGCCGCCAGAGGGATTCACACATGCACGATGCTTGACAACGAATCCTGCTTCTCTCTGATCCAACCGATATTGTGGAAGTAGATCTCTTAGCTCCAAATCTCGCAGCGCGATAGCACTCTGCGTTGAGGAAATCCTTGCTCACATGGCCAGGACAAGGGGGCCACGATCCCAAGTGAGAGAAGAGATAGGAAACACATGACTTTATTTATTTCTAGGTAGAAATTAGTGTGTTTTAATCCTCCTATGGGCACCCCTTTATATAGGCAGAGGGAGGGGGTCCCTCCACCTTAGGGTTCCCATGTGGGACTATACAAATAAAGGAAAAGAGGGGCAATCTGCCGACGGCCGGGTGGGCCGCCTGCACACCCGTGTGCGGCCCAACAGGATAGAGGCGGTGGAGGAGAGAGGGCCCCATGTGGGCCGGCTAGGTGGTATCCCGTGAGGCAGAGCTGCCGTGGCGGCACCCAGCACTTGTCCTCGGTGGGCCGGCCTGGCGGCCCGCGCGGCACCAGCCGAGGCGGTTCCCGGGTGGGCCTCCAAGGCACGGCCCACCAGTGACAGCAGGTGCTATAGCACGCGGCGCACAATGGCGGCCGCCCATATGCAGTGCATACTATATGCTACACACTTGGGCTGTTTCAAAAACAGCTCCTTTGCCTTGTTCCTGTCTGTTTCTTTTTAGGTAAAATCCCTTCGGGATTTTGCCTAAATATTAAGACGCTTTTTATAAACCTTTAGTCAAATATTACTTTACAATATATTAATTCATAATTAATATATAATAAACATATTTAAATAACCATTTATCCAAAAACCCTTTTCTGATCCTTTTTCTTATTCTTTCTCTGAACACCTTTGGATTTCTCTAGACCTTTTCTGGTATCTCTCTCTTCTCACTTGTTTAGTGATTTAAACTAGCCATTAACGATCTCCAAGCTAATATCTTAAGCATGCTAACCATCAATTCGAGAACACTACAAACATGGCCAAGACTCCTCTCTGACTAATGATCAACAGCGGGACGTGGATGCCCATAATTACCACCTGTGTACTCAACGAAATTTTATCATTCAACCGTAAACACTGTGTCTTATTACTTTTGTCTCTGCGATATTGTATCGTCCAAGGCTTTGATCAAGTGACATCCCCATGTTAGTGTTCAACCTCGTTACGGACAATACCTTCTTTACTCAATTCGATAAGTGATATCCCCATGACCTAGTGACACGCTACGCAGCTTATGGATATAACTTATCCAAGTGGGCCTAGCGTATCTTCCATCATGTGGATGGACAAATCCCGCTCTGACGCAGTATCCTCTACCTATTCCTCCGGATATGCTATCACACCTTTATGATCACCATTTCACTTGGTGATGTTATGTTCCATCAATGTAACCTTGGGTGAAAGTGATTTGATATGGTCTCACGGTCTAAGGAAAGAGTAACTATGTTTCCTAATCATCATAACCTGAACTCTGTAACTTGATCGTGACACAATGCTATCGATAGGGTATTTTCACCATCTCATTGTCCAATGAAATGACCTCATTGTCAATTAGGTGTCGGGGCACCAACATGATCAGGAAACATTTGATCATCCATTCACCAATGAACCAGTGACTAGAGTTTCACCAGGAACTACTGGTTGTTTGCATATCACATGTGTATTGACGTTTCCTAATCAATATAGTTATAGCATGATATAAAACTTAATCATAAACTTTATGATATATGCCATCTTATATTTGACTCTAGGGCATATTCCCTTTAGTCTCCCACTTGCACTAGAGTACAAATAAACTAGTTGCATTTGTTAGTCAATCATCAGTACTATACCCCTAGATGCTTTTGATTATGCTTTCTCATGGAAGAGTTCTAAGTCTAAGAAATGAACATTTCATTCCTTTTGTATGCTTTGCAACTTATTAATGTCATCCTCCATGACACTAATACCTTTTATCATCTCCATGATAAATTATTGTGCATGTACAATGTTTTAGCAACAGAATGGGGTTTTCAAGTTCCAGATACCGATAGTGAATTTAAATAGGTCTCGGGGACTTTATCATGGGCACTAAGTATTTGGAACACACTCTGTGAGAATTTTTTTCTCAAAGCTTCAACATTTATACAACACATGTAGTACTCATATACTATGTTATTAAATGTATATTTCTAATTCAAAATGCACCTCGTGCTATTTTAAATATTTTAGCCATCACGCTTCAACTGTGCCTGAGGTAACCTTTAATGCAAAGATTTCCGATCTTATTAAATTCAACATATAGCCTAGTATAACAATTTATACTTCAAGTATGTTGTCTTTAAAAATCCGGAAACATGCCTACAGATCTCACTAGATACTATGGAAAATTCCCAACTCATCGTTCAATGATTCACCAATCTTTTTCGAACTTGTTCTTCCAAACAAGAACATGGATTAGATTATGTTGAGTATTTTTCATGATTTAAATTTTGAATCCTATGTCACAACATAGTGGATGTCTGAACATCATATTCTTTATCAAATCATAGACTTTTATACTTAATGATCTTTCCTCACCCCTTTGAATTATTTAGTACTCTTGCTAAATCAATTCATATTCTGAAATATTAAGAATTTTTCTTAGGAATTTATTCCAACATAATTCCATAGGACATATCTTAATCTCACACATTACAATGTCGTATGTTCCCATAAATCAACATTTATTTATTTATCTTATTTTGGTCCTTATTCATAATGTGTCACTTACACACATGAACCCTATCAAGCTCCCACTCAAAATATGTCAACTACATATGCGAGTTTTAAATTTTACAATTCTTCCTCACAAAAATATGTCATTCACATATTCATCCATGAAGACTACCTAAATCCCACTCAACTTTATGCATTTTGCATATATCTTCTCGGTATTTCAAACAATTCGACATATCTTGATCAATTATCAATTCAAGACTTTCTTTTATAGGATTCTCAGATCCACTAGACATTCAGGACTCTGAATCAAATTCATGCATTTGCTCAAGACCCTTCTTGATGAATCATGCTTTGTCTTCTAATAATCCCACTTATTTCTTATAACCGTGCGATTCTTCAGAAATATCAAGTAACTATGTTACGTGACGAGATTCAGTAACAGCTTACTGTCTAATCTCAAGTGAAGTTTAATTTCAGGATTTCTTGTAACTTTAGTTTACCATCAATTTTCCTTGTATTCCATAGGTATGTCTCATTCCAATAACATGATAGTCAATTCACATTTATCCCTACACCAAGTGTAGGGAATATCCGTGAATCCTACCACTTTAGGTAAAAGCATAACTAAAAACTCCAATGATCACAATCGTTGATCTCTTTTCATATAACATGAAGAATCACGTCCTGGAACATATTCCACTTGCGCTTCTCATCATTCTGATTCATGGTCACAGACCTTCATCATGCTCTTACTTTTATTTCATTAACACCATTGTCGAGAAACACCCTTTCTCGAGAATGCACCAAACTTTTAGCAATACTAGCTTTGCCTTTCTTTGGTTCTTGTTATGAAAATTTGTCTTACAAGTTTCCAAGGACTTATTCATTAATACTTTGGTTTTCTCACATAAACCCCAAAGCATCCATGAATTCTGGATGGTTTACTTTAATCTAGGTGAGTGATCGCCATTTCCATCCAATGGTCTTTTTCTAACACCACTAACTACTATTTGGTTTATTGCTAGATGGCTTTCCCACATTGTGCCGATTAGGCATTTTACAAATGTTCATCCATTATCAATTAGTTTCTTACTTTGAATAATTCAAAGATAATCGAAAATAACATATGAACATAATAGAAATCATTCATAAAAGTAGAACAACTGACTTGTTACAAACTTGTATGAATAATCGTATCACAAAATGTAAGACACACTATAGAAGGTTCATATTCTATCGATTACAATAATTATTCAAAAACTGTAAACTATATGATCAATCTTGAGGGAGAGTGTCGTCGACCATCATCATCATGCTTGCCATCAACATGAAAAGTCACCTCCTCTCTCGCAATTAACTGTCATGCAGATGGACCTGTTTTCATAAAACAGTACAAGTATAAGATACTTTGATACCGTAACAACTGTTTGCAATATTATAACATTTATAAACTTTGTATATCATATATACCTTCACTTTCAACGACTTATCCATCAATGGGCTAAACCTTTACACTTCTCAAGCGTGATATGAAGTTGAGGAAATTGTAATTTTCCACTTCACTTCTCTTGATGCACCCCTTGGCATACTTCTGGTAGCTGAAGGGTAGCGATCGTAGAAGTTCTCCATTTGCAAAATCATCATCCATCCAATGGTCCACAAAATGAACCATCCTCATATAAGCATCATGCATGTGTATCAGGTTGCTTTCCAGGCAGGTATTCTCCCCCATCTGCATGGCAAGGAAATCTCCAAACAAATCGTGTCTCCACAGGCGTACTTGGTCTTCAAACTGTTCTCTCAGTAGATCCACCATCTCATTTGGGTCAAGATCACCCATGAGTGGCTTAAGTTCTTCAACCACCCCGTAGACCATAACTAAGTGGATGAACAATGACATGTCACGGAGAAAATAGCGGTATATCCCTATTTTCGGGTTTCCTTGCCATCCTTTGGTAGCTCCAAATCCATACCATAGCGTATGTAGTCTACCACGTCATGCTTGGAAAGGAGAGAGTTCCGACGCAATAGCCAATCTGGGAAGTTGGATCCATCTAACTTGAGTTTCTCGGCAACTACCCACTCATCAAAATCAAAATAAGCTTTGTGGTCGGCCATGATCTACATTTAAAGTTTGCAATGGTTTCAGACGAAGTTTATGAAAATATGAGTTGAAATAACTCCACTTAAAACATTATCCTAACAAATGTCTTAGTGTTTACACGATCCTCATTCACTACATCACCCCCGATTATCACGGTTGGCAATATAGTTGCAAAGGTGGACGTTTCACGTCGATTGCATCATTCATGTGACTCGTGCTCGATCGTTCGATCATCCTGTGTTCCGAGCCCATGTATGTACATGCTAGGCTCACCAAATCTAACTAATGTGTATTGCAGTGTAACCTCTCTTACACTGACTATATGCAAACATAGGTATGTCTGACACCCGATCGTCATGGCCTGCCTCATACTGAAGGACTTTAGGGATCATTAGGGGAACACTATCATTGGAATTCAATTGTTTAGGGATCATCTTATTAATTCTACCATCTAGTATCTAATACTAAGCACACAATAAGATACACACAACAATTATACATCAAATGTAAGTGTGATGCGATATGGTCTTCGCGTTGTGATATGCATTTCAGCGCCTCGGATCTGACGCCATGGTAATGGCGCCCTGAGGACGGCATCAAGGAGCCGGCTCCTCCCGGTACTGCGCCATGGTCCTTGTTCCTCCAACTTCTCAGTCCACCATCATGACGATGACCATTACTACAACTTAGCAACAGAATGTAAACCACTTTACCTTGACTATAACCATATCACATCACAATGCCCCTACAAAACAAAGTTAGATGCCTCTACTTTATCTTTTGCAAGTTTTACGTGATAGTATGGACTTTTGTGCAAGAAACGTTTCATACCTACAAACTTGAACCACAACTCTGATTTAATAATTGTCGCTACTAACCCCCTCTCGAGGCCCTCCTTTGTAAATCCTATATCCACTATTGAAAGAGAGACAAACATCCGCTAGCCACTTATACGGAACAAGCCATATGTCGAGCATGGAACCAGTCTCGTGTAAGAGTACGTGTAAGGTCAGTCCGAGCTGCTTCATCAATCAATGCCGAGATATCAAAAAATACAAGTGGGAGGGTAGGAATTATAAAATCAAAGTTCACACGTCACAACTTGTGTGTTCTACCCGTACTAGCAGTACTATGTATAGACCGACTTTGATACCACTATTGGGAAATGAGGGCAGAAAACAAAAAAAATTCTATGATCGATACCATAATGCCAGGATCTATCTACTAGTAATGTAGTAACATGAGGGGCGAAGGTGTTCATACCTCTGAAGACTGAACACGGTTAACATACCACAAGGAATGTGTATGAAGAAGATGCCCTGACACTAACCTCGAGGTCACGATGTCAAGCGGATCCCCGACAACTCCTAGCACCGAAAGCACGATGCCACTAGAGGGAGTCACACACATATGATGCTTGACGACAACTCTCGCTTCTCTCCGATCCAGCCGAGATTGTGGAATTAGATCTCTTGGCTGTGCATCCCGTAGAGAGACAGTGCTCCATGGTGAAGAACTCCTTGCTTGCATGGCCCGGACAAGGGGTGTCATCGGATTATCGACAAGTACGCCATAGGGGGTCCTGAAGGCATTGAGAATATGGGGTGTGAGACGTTCGGTGTTCCCGGAGTGGTGACAAAAAGATTAGCCACGTTCAGATCTGACTGCGGTAATCGTATCCTACTCCTGCTAGCAACCCAGTAATATGTTAGCGAGAGCCAGATGTTACAGCGGATTACAAGAGAGATTCGAATGTGCAAGTAGGTTGTGGTTGATCTATGATTTGGTTACCTAAAGGCTCCCATAGGGCTGGTTTATATAGTCACCGGGGCCTAGGGTTACACAACAGACCTATTCGGCTACGTTGCAGAGTCGGTAACTAGATATAGCTTGGACTACAAGTAATACTACTGGCCTAAGTCGGTAACTCTTCTGGGCCTGGTCGTAGCCGGAAGTGACTCCTCCTCTTTCTCTGAATGGGCCGCCCGTGAAGCAAAGCTCTAACCCATTGGTGGGCCACCCTAGTCAGTGAGTCCTGTGGATATACCTGGAGAGTATATCCCCAACAGTAGCCCCCATAAGTCTCCAAGATCCAAAGTCAGATAAATCGTCTAGCTTGACGGTTTCTTCGTCTTGAGAATCTTGATGAGTTCTAGAAAACTTTTTCCAGTATTGTAGAATTCCGAGTCTTGTCTGAGTTGGATATGTCTTTTTGACTTCAGTTATTTTCCTGCTCGTTTCAAAACTTGAGCCGGATTCAAACAGTGTCGTGCTGTCTGACAACTTTTTTAGGCCAGGTCTTGTCACTCACAAACATCCCGTTAGCACGACCATTGGTGGGTTCGTCCTTTAAGGAACAAAACACCGTTTCAATACCCACGTGAGAATCGAGGGGGAGGAGGCATCGTGAGGAAGCCACCTATCTCTCTCCTATAAGCGTGGCACAAATCATGCGGATTAACGCGCATCTTGATGCGGAGGTTAACAAAAGATGAAATCTCTTTCTCCCAGATCAATTCCTCTTCGTTCTTCAATGCCTCCTCGTACTCCTTGAGCGCGCCACATCTACTCCCATATGCGCACCAAAATAACCTTAGCGCTCCAATCTTTGACCTTCTCTGGCGAGATGGAAACGCCATCCAGCTACGGAGCGGCAGTGGTGATAGGCACGGTGGTGGCGGACGAGAGGAAGCTATGAGGACTTTGGGTCCCAAGTGTCATGGACAACGTCGAGCTCCAAGTCATGGAGGATGAGGGTTACCTCTTCGCCGATGTGTGGCGGAGCGGAGCTGGAGATTTCATTCCCATACCATGCGACGACGAGCGAGTCCTCTTTGGTACACACGTCAACCGCGGCCTCAGTCTTCCACCATCGGAGTTCTTCACCGAAGTTCTCCAACATTACGGTGTGCAACTTCACAACCTCTCTCCCAACTCTCTTCTTCAGCTTAGTGCTCACGCAGCTCTTAGCGAGGGGTTTCTTGGCATTAGGCCAAGTCTCACCCTTTTCCGGTACTACTATGGTACCCGGAAGAACTCCATCAGTGTCGTTGTTCCTTACACCACTGGCACTCTTAGCTTAGTCCTTAGGAGAAACCAAGTTTATCCTAGGATTAACGCTAGCAAATCAGTAAAAAGATGGGCTGGAACCTTCTTTTATCATAAGGATATTCCGGCTCCAGACAAGGTGGAAGGTCTTCCGGCCTTCGTCGACGGTGCCGCTTCCCACCAAGAATCATGGGACGCAGAAGCGCCGAATTGTCTGAATACTTGGTACTCGCCAAAAGGAGGATCGAGTTTTTGATGAAGAACAAGGGGCTCCATGGATCCGACTTGATCCACTGCTGGCTGGATCGCCCGATTCAGCCATTGCAGTATCACGGAGACCGCTCGATGCATACAGTCACTAGAGACCAAAAAGACATCCTGAGGGTCAGTCCGGCTCGCATCCCTACGAAGAACTACAAAACCCGGATGTAGTTTTTGATTAAGGATCAGACGAAGAGGAAGATCCTCGAAGTCTCCATGAAAATGTTTACTTCCGACCATCCTCTGACTCGGGTTAATATTTCGACATTGTTTTAAGATTTTTCGGTATTTTCCGCCTCGTTGTCCGACTTTATTTTTACTAATGTTCTTCATACTTATCAGCTCGATAAACTTCTTGAGTCCAAGATTTCCCTTGTTAAGGGTTATCCCCCTGATGACTCGAAAGCGACGGAGGAGAACGAGGTAAAAGAAGTTCCTGCCTCTTCTTCCAAGAAGCATAAGGCCAAGGAAACTGTTGTTACTGCTGACACACAAGTGTTTCCAGTGGTTAAAAGTTAATCACCTTGTGATCTTTAGTACTTTGTACATTGTTTCTTTCCGAAGAACACCTGACATTCATTCTTGAGTGTTTCAGAGCTAAGTATGTATTGAAGAGTAAACTGAAGATGGAAAGCAAGCTAGCCAAGAAAATACACCAGAAGAAGCTTGCATTATATCCAGTGATGCCTTCTCCAACTCCTAGTAATTCTCAAACCTCAGCACCAGAGGTTTCTGTCTCTCCTAGTGCCAGTTCTGTCATCCCTGACGCTGCCACGACCTCACAAGCCCTGGTTACCATTGGTAGCCAGGAAACTGACAAGGGTGAACCCGTCAAGGGTAATGATCCCATGGTAATGTCACCAGGGAAGATCGATAAAATGGTCGGCTCTGCTGTTTCCATCCTGAAGCTAAATAAGAAGGAGGAGATTCTCAAGCTAGCGCAATATATCCTCGAGAAGCAAGTCCTTATTCTAGAGGCAGCAAGCCAGGAGACGGAGGATGTCAAGCTGGTGAACCTCCTGGACCAAATTTTGGTCCGGGATAAAAAGGTCGAGTCTGGCGAGCTTCCATCGACAAGCATTTCTCCCCTCTCCCTTGCCTTGAAAGTGTTCCACAACATGAAACTCGGATTTGAAAAGCTACACTTGGAGCACATTGTAAGTTTTCTGAATCTCATTTGCAGTATTTATTATCATATCCTCTAGCCCCGAAGAATGAAGTCAGATAAAGATCTTAGCGTAAGATCTGAGTTGATGCTTATAGGATGACAAAGAACAATATAGTGTACCCCCAAGGATCGTGCTAGATTTTTACTTAGTTAAAGTTGTAGCTCGAGTCTTAGTAGCCGTCTGACGGTTATTCCGTATTTTACTTACAAAAAGTTGCATCTTACAACCAGGATTTTCTCAAGAACATTTGCAATATGCGCAAGGAGATTAAGGCCTTGCGTCTTGAGAATTCCAAGATGTGGGTTGAGAAGGATGAGGAGGAAGGTAATCTTTTCCGACATTAACCCTAATAATTGTCATAGTCGAACTGTTTACCTAACTGATAGTTTTTCCTTTGTAGAATTGCTGAACCAATCCAACAAGATGGTGGAGGAGGCCGAAAACTTCAAGGTCTTACAAATGGAAAATGCTGAACTTCGGGACAAGCTTGAGAAGCTTAAGAATTAACCAGAGAAATCTGTGAATGCCATCCTGGAGTCAAGAAACGTGGCAACCGAGAGGTTCGAGAAGCTATTGTCCCTCCGGGATAAACAACTTGATGATCTGAGGAAGGATTTTGATAGCTAGAAGGATCTATCCCAGGCCACAGAAGCAGAACTAAAGAGTCTCCGAGATGAGCATTTTTAGTGGAACCACTATGTGCTAGGTAGATTTCCGACTTTACTCTTTCTTTGATTTTCGGCTTTATTTTAGTCAGTTTTTTGATATTTGGTTCTTTCCCAGATCTTCTGCATCTTTCCGACTCCTCTTCCTCTGAACCCCATCTCGAGCTCATCAAACTTGTTGGAGATATTATTTTTGACTTTCTCCAGACTCTTAAAGAGGCTGGCGAGTTGGTTAGACTTTTCGTCTTAAGAAACTTGCCAGTGGTCGAGGTGCGGTATAGAACAAAGAATATTTCGAAGCTCATCGAGTATTGGAAGATTTCCTACACCCGGAATACTGCACAGACTTCCCTCACTATGGTGGTGAGTCACCACAGTGATATGGAAATCTGGAACGTCACCAAGGGCATCGTCGATCAGGACAATGAGGGTAACCCACAAGACACCAAGGCCATCCAAGAATCTTGGGCAGGTTATGCTTGTTGCGGGCAGAGATGACGAACTACACGACGCCATTCTTCCAATCTGTCGTTGTGCCTCCTTCTCCCAAAGTGCTGGAAGATAGCCTCGTCGATGATGAAGAAGCTTTCGAGCCTATAGAACAAGGTGGCGACGATGTCTACTCCATCACTATAAGGTCTCAATCACCACCACCTGAATCTGCAGCATAAACATTTGATGCATTAGACTGAATCTTTTCATTTGTTTTGTAATGATGGGAACAATATTTTGCTTTAAATGTGCTGGTATATAAGAACTAATGCTTTAATACTTAGCACTTGTTGTATATAGTTTGATGTGTGTGCTCGAAATTTTCTTAAGCACTGCGCATTTACACCTTTCGTCTTATCTGGCTCTCTACCTTGTCCCTTTCATGAGCCAGCCAACCATTAGCACAGAAACTCTGCCGAGTCAATGGAGCGCAACTGCTAAACCAGTTTAAACTCGGAAATAGAGCCGGCTTTTAGTACCAACAATTCATTACTCGGAATATAACTTCTTCTGAGCAATCAGAAAGTATAAACACAAAATTAGATTTACACCCTAAGGCAACATTTTTTATGGATATTCAAAAATCATAACCAAAACGACCATGAGCATAAAGTACTTTTAAGCATCCTGAGATTTTTGAAAATGACATGCTCTTTTGGAAATAATATGGCAAAAAAGTTCTCAAATATAATATATGAGCAAACCAATACTTTATTTTTCTTTGAACATGTACATATATGATTACAAGGAAATATAACTAAGAATAGAAGAGATGTAGTTGTGCAATGTTCCTTGGACGGTCTAATTCATCCGGGTCTATACTACCGCCAGCTCTCTTTCTCTTCCGAGTATCCGGTCTTTCCTTCATTGGTGTCATATCGGTTAAAAATATGACCTATTATGCAGAACTCTGCTGATCACAAAATATCCTTCCCAATTCAGGGGAAGTTTGTGCTTTCTCTTTTGCATGAGCCAGAGAAACAAATCGCCTTTCCTGAAAGAACGATTTTGCACTCTTTGACTATGATACTTGCTTAACTTCTGCTGACAGGCTATAGATCTTTTCTCAGCAATGACGCGAACTTCTTCGACTATGTCAATATCATCTTGTCAAGACAAGTCTGCATTTTATTTGATATACGCTTTAACTCGAGGAGACTGATGAATCAAATTAGTTGGAAGAACTGCTTCTACACTATAGACTAAGAAGAAAGGAGTGTATCCGGTTGATCTGTTGGGAGTTGTATGCAAGCTCCATATCAAAGACGGTAATTCTTCTGCCCAAGCCCCGCAGCACGACGAAGTGCTGCCTCGATATGAGGTTGGATTCCTTGTAAAATGAGACCATTTGCTCTTTCGACTTGTCCATTACCTTGTGGATGTGTGACTGATGCAATAGCAAGTCGGATTCCTTATTCTTCGCAGAATTTGGCTAATTCTCTCATGGAAAAGTTACTCCCATTGTTGGTAATAATACTATGCGGATATCTGAATCTGATGAGTACGTCTTCGATGAACTTTCAGGTTGTGGCTCCATCACAATTTGTTACTGTTTTAGCCTCAATCCGTTTAGAAAATTTATCCACCATCACTAGTAGGTGAGTAAATCCACACTTTGTCATACGAAACGGTCCTACCATATCAAGCCCCAGACCGCAAATTGCCATGTAATAAGGATTGTTTGCAGCTGATCAGCCAGAACGTGTGCTTGATGGGCATATTTTCGGCAGACTCTAGACGTTTTGACCAGTTTCTTGGCATCTGCCTTAGCTGTGAGCCAAAAGAATCCATGTATAAGAGCTTTTGACACTAAGGATTTGGCTACAGCGTGGTGACCAAACTCGTCTTCGTGGATTTCTCACAAGATTTCCACCCCTTGTTCTGGAGAAATACAGCGCTAGAAAACCCCAGAAAAACTTTGCTTATAGAGCAAGGAGTTATTCACCATGGAGCAAGGAGTTCTTCACCATTGATTATCATATAGGATTTTGCTCGTCGGACAATCTGTCAGCCCAGAACTTCGTCTTTGGGTAATTTCCATCTATCAGTAAATCCAGATAGGGCAAGGTCCTGCTGGGAATTACAGCCATAACTGCTACTAAAGGTGAATCGGATTTCGTTGGATAGTCCTCATCAACTCCTGTGATGGAGGGGACTTTTAGGTGCTCTAGAAAAGTTCCATCCGAGACTTGTTTCCGCGCAGAGCCTATTCGTCACCAAGCATCTGGTTCCTCATTTTCTGCTCGAGGGATCTGTTTAACCTCAAAACCCTTGAACGATTTAGATAATTCATCCACAACAGCCTTGTAGGATGCCATGTGTTTTTTTGAATTGCAGATATTAGATACTTGATGAGCAACTAAATCTGAGTCTCCGTAACACATGAGTCTAGTTAATCCAATATTTTTGGCCATGCGTATTCCATGTAATAGTGCTTCATAATCGGCAATATTATTGGTTGCCGTGAAGTGTATCTGTAACACATAGAACAACTTATCTCTTTGGGGTGACTTGAGCACCACGCTAGACCACGAGGCTCCTCATGATTTTGACCCATCAAAATGTAGGGTCCAAAATTCCGAGTTTGGAGGACTTGTATTTTTTGCCGTCTCTGTCTAATCAGCGAAGAAATCGGCAGGTATTTGGGATTTGATTGCTCTTCGTGGCTTTTACTCGAAGTCAAAAGCTGCAAGGTCTATTCCCCACTTTGTGACACGTCCTATGGCGTCGAGGTTGTTGATTATATCTCGCAGGGGAGAAATACTCACCACTCTGATCTTATGCTCTTGAAAGTAGTGTTGTAGCTTTCTGGCAACAAAGAATACTCCATAATCTAGCTTTTGGTAATGTGGATACCGTTGTTTCGAATATGTCAGGACCTCACTCGGGTAGTATGTTGGATGTTTCACCTTATGCTCATAGCCTTCTTCCTCGCACTCCACTGATGTCACCACGCTTATGACTTTGCTAGTCATTGCGATGTAAAGGAACATAGGCTCCCGTGGCTATGGTGCTGCGAGGATTGGTGGATTCGAATGTAGATCTTTCAAACTTGTTAGGGAAGCGTCGGCTTCCTGAGTCTAGACAAATTTGTCGATTTTCTTCAAAAGTTTGTACAAAGGTGCGGCTCTTTATCCAAGTCAGCTGACAAATCGACTCACTGCTGCAACTCAACCAGTAAGACGTTGTACGTCCTTCAGGCGAGTCGACCTGGTAATGTTATGTATAGCCTTGATTTTGTCTCGGTTCACCTCTATGATTTTTTCAGACACGATAAAACCTAAAAATTTTCTGGTTGGAATTCCAAAGAAACACTTCTTTGGATTTAGCATTATGCTGAATTTTCTTAGGCTAGCGAATGTTTCCTCTAAGTCAGAAATAAGTGTTTCCTTCTTTTTGGACATCACTGCTATATCATCTATGTATACATGGACATTTCATCCGATTTGATCGTTAAGGCAACGATGCATGGTGCGTTGATATGTAGCTCATGCATTCTTTAAACAAAAGGTCATAGTTTTGTAGAAGAAGGTTCTGAAATGTGTGACGAAAGACGTCTTTAGTTAATCCTATTATTTTATCAGTATTTGGTAATATCCGGAATATGCGTCGAGAAAACAGAGTAATTCTGACCCTGCCATTGAGTCGATAACTTGATCGATTCTAGGAAACGGGAACGAATATTTAGGACAAGCCTTGTTCAAGTCGGTATAATCAATGCACATCCTTCAATCAATAGTGTTCTTTTTAGGGACGATACATGATTTTCCACCCAATCAGCGTGGATGACCTCTGCGATAAATCCGGCTAATTCTAGTCGGGCTAATTCCTTAGCTATAGCTTTGTGCTTCTCATCACCAAACCATCGTAAGGACTGTTTGATGGGTTTAGCGTCAGGGTAGACATTAAGAAAGTGCTCGGCAAGTTTCCTAAGTACTCCGGTCATGTCATAAGGCTGCCTGGCGAAAATATCTTTATTAGCTTTGAGGAACTATATGGGTGCGCTTTCCTATTTGTGGTCTAATCCTACCCATACGTTCTTCGTCTTGAAGAGATTGCCTTCCTTCATCGACGTATTATTCGTGTCTTCTGATGCCTTGAACTGCAGGTTTGTCTTTAGCACCTCGTTCTTTATGGCGGGCATCTTAGACGGGTCGATAGTCTTCTTGATCTCCTGGTACTCATAGGCATGCAGCACGGCTTCAACAAAGGCAGCAGATCCTTCCTTGCAGTCTCGCACTTTCTTCGGGTTTCCCCGGATGGTGATGACGCCCTTTGGACCCGGAAGCTTTATCATGTTGTAGGTGTAACAAGGGTGAGCCATGAACTCCTAGTAAGCCGGACGCCTGAAGATGGCGTGCTAAGCACTTCTGGATGGTACCACCTCGAAGGAGAGTGGCTCGGTCCAGTAGTTGTCTCGGTTTCCGAATGTCACGTCCAGAGTGATCCTGCCTAGAGAATCCGCATGCCTCCCTGGTATAATGCCATGAAAAGTCACGTTGCTATGATTTAACTGGCTTTCGTGGATATTCATGCGGTGGAGTGTCTGGATGTAGAGGATGTTGATGCTGCTACCACCGTCCATGAGAGTTTTAGAGAACTGATAGCCATCAATAAGAGGATTGACGACCAGAGGGTACTTTCCCCAACGATGTGTTTTCCTCAGGTGATCTGTGCGGTCAAAGATAATGGTTACATCCGACCAATCCAAGAATTGAGGGACAACCAAAACAGTGGCGTTGAGCTCTCAGAGAACCACCTTTTTGACCTTAGTCGACTGAGTTCCAAGGAAGCAGACATATGTGTCTTTCTTCATGGGACAATCCTTCTTTCCATCCGATTTGGGCTATTCAACATCCTCTTCTTCCATGTCGGAATCTTCCTTGGGCTCCTTGCCTTTCTCGGATTTTTTCTTTAATTTTATCGCTTGTCTCTGTAGTCAGCGGATTCGTCTTTCTTGATGTTGGCATTGAAACGACACTTAGGATTTGTATGGGTAGAACCTCCACTCGCATCCAGGTGATGTACACAAGGGTTGTTGGCGATGTTGGCCCAGGAATATGATTTTCTGGGCTGTTGATCTCCTCTAGCTTGGACCCGAGAAGTTCCGCAACCTCGTCCCCGGCCACCTCCGCGCCCTCCTCGTCCTACGTATCTGAAAGTTGCGTTAACAGCTGCATTGTCCAGAGTTGGTTTATCTTCTGAGGTATTCTTGCGCTTCTGAGTTTGTTGCTTCTGCTGCTTGGCCGCATTCGGATTGGCCAGAATATTCAGTAGTTCATCTAAATCTTCATTGGCGCTGGCATATTTTCTCGCTGTTTCTATCATCTCTCCCAGATCTTTGACATGGTCATGGTTTAGTCTATGATGCAAAAGTCCGACTGGGAGTCCTGCAATAAAAGCTTCAATCGCAGTTTGCTCATTTACTCCCTCGCAGGAGTTCTTCGTGTCGATCCAGCGTATGAGGTAATCTCGGCAGGTTTTTCCAGGTCTTTGAGTGCAACGCTGCAAGGCTCCGACTGTGTAGGGCCTCCTGTATGTTCCCTCGAAGTTTGAAAAGAATGCACTTTGCATATCATATTGAAGGAAATATGCCCCAGAGGCAATAATAGAAATGATTATATTTCATATGTATCCATGAGTTATTGTAATGTTCCTTGTATATCCATATCAGGCAACTTGTATTGATTGTCATTTATGTGAATTGTTTGTGAAACTCTTTACTTGTATGGTTATCAAATAGTTGTCCCTAGTCAGAGTTAATGTAAGGACACACATGAATATTAGACTAGCACATCGATTGGTTGATGACTATGTTTCGCAAGTCATAGGCATGGAGATGTCAAACCAATGATGTGGACAAATGTTATGAACATGGGGTTGCACATACCCAACTTGAGACTGGCAATTATACTTCCAGCTCTCTCTACACATCGTGTACGTTTTGTCCTTATACCTAAGATTGTCGCATGTACTTGAGATGTGTATCGACCTACTTTGGGGCTATTAACCACTACTCCTTAACTGGGTAGTCATAAAGGTAGTTTTCGGGTTTGTCCTAAAGCATGCTGCAAGGCATTGGTCAATCAAGATGGGATTTTCCCCTCTCTACTTGAGAGAGATATCTCTGGGCCCCTCGAGTGATCGGATCCAAAAATGCATGGTCGTGCTACATAAGGTTAAGAGCTAACCTAGTAAAGGGATTCCAAATCATAGTATCGAGAAAGAGAGGTTAGCTTGGAGCTAGACCAAATATCGTGAGGCAAAGGGAAAGACAAGTACTTAACCTTGTGATGGTTCATCCGGATGATCTTTATATACGTTTAGTAGTTGGCACGTCATGCTAGAGGACGCTACAAACTATTGACTGAATAAGTGTATTCATGTCATGTCTATACGTATAAGAACCTATAGGGTCACACACTTAAGAGGCTGGAAGCCTAATGAGGATTAAATCTGAATTAGACCAGGCTTAGGATGCCAATGGGCTGCTAATGTAGAAGCCCACTAGGGATGCCTATATAAGAGAGGGTGGGGCGAGCTGACCAGTGTTGAGTATTCCACCCAGACGCCACTACTCACGCCTATGTTGCACGCGCGGACCTAGCAGTCCGACGTCTGACGCTTCCACCCCGCACGTGTGGATACCTCGGAGGTGCTACATCTGTAGTACTTGGACGAGCCATGCAAGGGGAGCTGCTCGTGGGCCGAGGACGACGAGGAGACATAGAACATCTACACTGCCTCGACGCACTTCATCAAGTTCCGCATCCGCGCGTCTAGTGGTAATCCCGTGATCTATGACAATAGTATTCCTGGTTTACGCATATCCCTTCAGTGGTATCAGAGCTGATGCTTTTCAGTTATAGGTTCGGGATGTTTGCATATGGTGATATGCAGATTGATATGAATGATGTGATCATTTATATTGCGGTGTTTCAGGATTGATCTACGATTTTGCTTTCCGTGATCGTGATTCTGAGGTCGTCGAACGACTTACCCCTACCGATCGGTTTCCGCCATCGGGGTAGATAGTGACACATAAATCCTATTGAATCACGCGAAGCTCAATACAATTGATTGAATCGGAACCTAGATCTAAAATCGACGTACCGTGATCAAAGGACTTTGATTGAATCAGAATGATAGTTAGTTTATGGTAAATTTGATTTACCGATCAAAGTCCTTAATGAAAATTGTGTAGATACCGCGAGGGGCGCTGCCCCTTCGAACCCCGCTAGGGGAGGCCCCCTAAACCCCCCTTAGTCGTAGCCCCTATCATATCTCGTTAAAGTAACTAGGTGCTGCAATTCACATGATCTGATAGAATGCAATTCTATGCATAAATTCCCAATTTCAGCAACCCTGATTAACTATCCAAAAGACAAAAATCAGGGGAACAAAAACTTTTTATTGCAATTGTTTGCTTACTTGTCTGCTTGTGCTCATGCAACTGTTGGAGCACTAGGTAATATAATCCTCATCTCAACACCAGTTTACAAAAAGCTATTTTACAAAAGAGATGTCTTGGCTCATCTTTCATATTCTCAAATGTTCTGGCATATCAAAAACCTGAGCCAAGATGACTTTAACACAACCAAATACTTTACTAGTCTCTATTAACAAAACTATAGAGACATATATATACTCTCCTTATGTTTTCAAGATAGAACCTTCGACTACTCTTATCTCTAGGTTTTCCAAAACCTTTATTAAAAACTTTTTATTCCAATCTTGGTAGGAAAACCAAGATGACCCTTATTTCCCTTTCAAAGCACACCCAACTCAAAATACCCACGCTTACCTCAAGCTAGGCTTGATGGTAACCCTAGTAGTAGTTAGGTAAGCTTGATAAGATGAATTGCCTTGATCTACTGTCTGATGAATTGCCATGTTCTGTTGTCTGATGAATTGCCTTGATCTGCTGATTGCCTTGTTTGCTTATGAACTAGAGTGAGATAATCTTGTAGCTCATCCCCTAGGACCCAATCCTTGCTTGTGATCATCAAGCCCATATCAAGCATCTAAGTTTGGATCCCCTCTTTTCAATATATACCTCAACATCAACCACTTGATGGACAGGATAAACCCTTGCCACCCTCTCAAATGTTTCCCTCTTACATACTAGTCAAAATCTCCAAATCTACCAAAACGGCGAAGTCTGGATTTCTTATCTAGATTCAATCTTTGGAGCTCTACCTTTCCCAACCTTTGTGCATTTTTGAGAATGTACTTGAACCATCTTGTAGTACATATTTAGTACTACCAAGGCCCCACTCTCTCACTTGGATAAGCCATTCTAATTTCCACTCATCCATGATGGTTTTGTAGTCAAGATAATAATATTTTCTGCAAATCTTATCATCTTGCCTACTTTGGCAGAAGCTCACTTCTATATGATACCTCTCCTTGACCAACTCTTTTCATGGTTATGATATAATAATAATTTATTATCAATCCCCACTTCACTTGTTTCCATTGGAGCCTTGTGCTTCTTAAACCCACATGTTTAGGAGGCTACCTGATGTATCTGTTATGGTAGCCTTATTTTCAACAAAGTTTGCCATCTCATCTAGATCACCTCAAATGCAACCAAGCCCAAACCTTGCTTGCATGATAAACTATATAACTTTGTCTATCCATCAATATCCCCCTTTTATCAAGGTGAGCTCTGAACTCCCTCAACCAACCCAGTTTAGGTGGCATCAAAATAACCAAACCCTAGATCCTCAAATCAATCTCTTCTTCCAAGAATACCTCTTGTTTGTCAATACCCAAGTTGGTCTTATTATATCTTAAGAGTATACATCATCTACCTTGTATATAAGCATACCCAAATAATTTACCATAATTATTTGGATTATTAAACTACTTATTTCCCTTTACTTACAAAATCCTCAAAATCCTTGTCTATAAAGGCAAGTTTGCTTTTCTCCAAATCACCTTGCCAAATAAAGGCACATGTGATGACTATATATCATATCCCATCTTTCCAACTCAAAAATAAATATTTTTGAGATTCCTTATTATTTATTTTTTCCCTTTTTCTTAAATGGCAGAAACAAGAAATAATTCCCTAAAAATACTTGTCCACCTTAATAAATCCCAATAAAATTATCCACTGTGTGTTATGGTATTTAGGACCATATCACATCAAAATCCAAGCTTGTCCAATGTAAAAATATCATCTTAGCTTCCATAATCTACTTCTGCACTTTTTGAATAAGTGCATTTAAATGGGATTATAATCTCTAGAAAAATCCCATTTAAATCATGAAGAGATCACTTGACCTCCTCTCTCCACCAGTACTATTTCCACACTTTGCCCAAGGAAAATTTATCAACTTCCTTCACAAGCCTCCCTCTAATCAATTTTGCTAAAACAATGCAAAATTGATTCAAACTAAAACCAAACCAGCTCCAAACTTGTCAAGTACTCCTCCACAGCAGCACACACCCCTCTGGTCGAGCCACACTATAGCTGACCACTGTAGAAACTCCCATCCTTGTCCTTTGTGCTTGTAAGAGAGAGGGAGGAGCATGACTTGTTTATACTTGTAATAAAGGGGTAGGCAGCACCCCACCCCCTCTCTGTCCCCTAGCACGACCAGATCCCCCTATCACCTCCCCACCGCCCTCCTTGCCCAATGCCTGGCCAGCACCCCTCCTCCCAAGCTCCCCATGCACATGGTGCACCATGGACCCGTCTTGCTCGGGTTAAAAGCCCACAGTCCACCCCATCTCGCCCCCTCACCCTCATTTGCCCCAACAACCCCCAGTCACACCCCTAGAGCTCCCTCTCCCCTCCCTAGCTCTGCCTTGCTCGAGCAAAGGAGAGCAGAAAGCTCTCGACCTCTTCCCTCTCCTCGAGCTAGGCTCCTCCCTCGTCCCTCCTCTCCTTCTACATGTCATGCCACTGGACTCTCCTTGCTCCTCTGGTGCTAACCATGCTCTTTTTTGTTGACATGCAGCCACTCCTGAAGCCGCACCGGCGAGCTCCGGCGAGCCCTCCTCGTCCATCCTCGCACGAGCCTCGTTCTGGAAGTAAACTGAGCCGTGCCGCCCATCACCGGAGTCGTCGTCATCGACTGCATCACCCCGTCGCCTCTACGACTGCCCTCGATCCCCTGGTGAGCCTCCCCGTGTCTGCCCCGACCTACTCTAGGGTTTCCTCGCTCGCACGCCGTCGCTGGGAAGGAGACGATGCCGAGCCGACAGATCTCCTCTAATCCAACGGCCACCCCGCTCCCTTACCCCTTCGCCCCGGCCGGGCCAGCTGAGTCGCGGCCCTCCCATGGGCCTGCTCCTCTAGATGGGCCAGCACCCCTTCCTTGGCCCATTTCTGGTGCAGATCTGGCCCGCGCCCTCTCTCCCTCCTTTTTCTTTTCTGACTTTTCAGATCTATAAATAGCTGCTCAGTTTAAATCCAAATAAAAATGTAAAATGCTTCAAAATATTTAGATCTAAAATTTGTCAAGTACCAGGATGTATTACCCAACATGCCGGCCCAGTTTTGTACCCAAATAATGTCTAGGTTAAAGATGATAAATCATCTACCCAGATCTGGCTCGTTCACTAATGCTTTTCTGCAGAGAGCTTGGTATCTCCAAACATAATAAATCCAATTGGTACTGGAAGGTATAAACCATACGTTTCATGTCCCACTGGCCCCACCTTATTTTACTTCCTAGTTTGCCCCTAGTAAAAATAATAAGGTTAGGGCATTTCTAAATTTAGAAAATTTCCTAGTTCAAACCAAGTGATTTTTTTATCTAATTCCAAATCCTGTTAGATGCACATAACCATATCTTTAATAATCCAGAAGCCCATAATTTTATGAGCCCTTGTAGAATTTTAGTGACTAAAACTATTCTGTCCATGGTTTATTACCTAATAAAATCACTACAGTAGCTCTGTAATTACAAAAAGGTTAATTCCAATTTCTACAGAAAGCTATTCTCAGTACCTAACATGTTCCATTGGAATCAAATCAAAATCTTTTGCATATTAAATATGATGGAAAATACAAATCTTATCCAGCATTGTCTTTGAGAATTTTTCAAGGGCATTCTGGTGCTTGTTTTGAGGTGATTCCAACTCCTCTTGAATCAGTCCGTCAAATAATACTTAATCACCCAATGAAATAATTTTTGGAACTACAGAATAGTTCTGGTGAATTATTTCCTAAAACTAGAGTTTTAATCACTATAAAATCCACTACAAATCAAGGGAAATTGATAAAATAGTGAAACCACTTTTGTTGGGTTCATTTTATCAATACCTATCTGATGGTATCATTTTTACACAATGGTATCCTATAGATCAAGCCCTTGGACAAAAAGCCCTCTCTTAGGTAGTTCCTAGACTATCAATCCAAAGGGATCCTTTCCCTAATGCCTCCAAATCTTTTCGCTAATCTTATCCACCAACCATACAACATCTAATGTTTTATATCATGTATTTTTACTTTTCTTGTTGTATGGTTTGATGCTTGTATGCATCATAGTGATTGTGGTGTTGTTTGTCTGCATGTATGCTCTACAACGGCGATAGTTGCGATTGTGTGGCGCCGAGAAGAAGGAAGGATCGGGTTATTCTTATTATTGGTATTCTGGTTATCTAACGCTGTCAAGGGACATCTCGCTGGTCACAAGCCATCCACCATTCCTGAACTCCTAGGTTAACCTACTCCTTTGTTGAAATTGTTTTATATCTCGTTTATGAATCTCATGATTATATGCATGGTTTATTTAAAATAAAAGGCGTGAGTAACTTGGCTCCTCCAAGTTATGGATGAATGTCCATTAGGACACCTACCCTATGGACACCCACTTTTACCCCTTTAGAAGCGAGGCTAAGATGATTAGCATCTTCCCTCTTGGAACCCACGGATTTTTAAATGATAAAACTATTTTGGGTTTTACCCTAATACAATGTTTTCAAAATAAAATCCTTGAGAAAAGGCATCGATCCCGAGTGGAAGTTTTACTAAAAGGAGAAATGAGGAGGGTGAAGAGAAAGTCAAGTAAAAGAAAGAGAAGGGATGTTCTACGCCAATGTCCGGAACAATTTATCCGTGCAACCACATTACTCTAGGCGCTGGAGCTTAGCTCGTAGTTGTTGTACTTAGCCGGGGCTGCTTGTACTTTCTTAACTAGAGCAATCCCTAGAAGCCCGAGTGGACTCTACTCCAGGTCTACGTATCTAGGGCCTCCATCGCCCGCTACGGCGGAAGTGTCGGTGAAACAATTGGATCTCCCACGGACGGTATGTTTTAGGAGTAGGTAAGGAAGTGGAGTCAACAATTGTATATTGCCAAGCCGGGGGTTTGGGCATACGGAAGTCCTGCAGGGAGGACTAAGGCCATAGCGCCGCATACTTGTGTCGGGGAGAATAAACCCAAAAGGAAAATCCGCCTTTTCTAGGGATGGACAAATGAAAAGCTAGGTTTGATTATCTGATACCCCCGTCTACCGTGTGTAGAGGGTCGTGGTTGTAATCTCGGCGGATGTATTGATTCTTCTGGGTAAAGTGCATAAACTCTGCAGAGTCTACTCTATACGAATAGCCGTGTCCACGGTCAAGGACAGTTGGAATCGCAAGTGCTAGGAGGACCCTTCGCTTATGCTGAGATGAATAAGAGGATGTGACTTGGTCACGAGGAAAAGATAAGAATGAGTTTGGTTTTAACCAGAGATGGTCGAAGATGTTCTAAAGGGTTTTACTATAAAACTGTTTCCAAAGTTTGTAACAAGGATATGGGGATATCCGGACTTTCTAAAAGGAGGCATATTTTCCAAAAAAATCTTTTTCAAAAAAGATATAGAGATGCCATTGTTAGACCCTTTTCAGAAATAACTATAGTATAGAGCTATCTCGCCACAGCCAAACATGCTTTACCTTATTACCTTGTTTCGGTGGTTTGCGAGTACGTTCAAAGTACTCACTAGCATTGTCCCTAGCGATTTACTTGGCCAGATTGTAGATGTTAAGAAATGATGAAGGTGTTGACGTCTATGCGATCTAGGCCGTCTTCCTAGTCAGTTGTCTGTAGGTTAAGGCATGACATGGGCTCTGCGCTTGAAGACTTCCGCTACTTGTGTTGTATTCGCCCTAATGGCCCCTTTGTAAGTTTGTACTCGATACTGTATGGATGTTGTAATGATACTAGTCGGTTATGCTCACGGCTCACTGATCATGGGAACGTGAATTGTAGCCAGAATCAATAGTTTAGTTTGTTGGGTCCTGTTGATCAAGTTATAGGAGCTGCTTGCTATCTATCAAAGGGTATAAAAATACCACGGATGCATAACGGGTATTCTCGGACCATAAATCCGGGGTTCCACAGGATGTATGTGATCAGTATGGCCCATATATGCATGTGATGCATGTATATATATTTTATACGGCAACACGGCTAGAGCCATATGTGTTGTCATTTATTGTAATGGCCTATGTGCCAACTTGTGATGATTCCAATACTATATAATTTTGATTACTAGCTGTTAGGAGTAATAGCTTGTATTAGTTCTTGGAGGACTCATCACTTGGAGGATGGCACACATGGAACATGAAGATGGAGATCATCATGGTGGACAAGTTCTATGGCGATGGAGATTACCATGAGAAAATGGGCCATACTGTGTCACATCTATGTGAATGTTATTCTTATGCGTTTTACAACTATGCATGCTTAGATGATAGAAGTAGAATGGTCCCTCACAATGTTTAAGTTAAACCATGCCCTCCCAACCAAACCTTGCACCATATGCCCTGTACAATCGTTGGTGGGCGTATGAAATTAGGGTGCCATGGTTTTCCTTGGCTGGATGGGTTTGTATCGGATACCTACACACATAAGGGTTGGTTAAATTGACAAGGTCATATTAATAGTTCAGGACCTTGGGGCATAAAGTTTGGGCGCCTAGTTTTGACATAGAGATGTCACCAAACAATAAGAGTCATATATAATATGATTAACAAGAGTTTCTTATCAATTTACCTTGTCTTCTAGCAGTGATGCTAAAGCTCACTAGTCGACTTGTTAATTGTGGATGTTGAATCACTTAGTATCAATAGAGGGATGTTGATTTAAGTGGAAGTATATGCTATTAAATTGTTTAATATGTTTTATTCTTTCATGGTTACATGGCTTAGTATTTTGCATGTTTTCTGTTGTAGATCAATGGCACCGAACACTGCATCACCTTTTTCTTTGTGACCGATTCTTAACAATGATAAACCAAATGGAACAAACTATTCGGACTAGGTCCATAACCTGAGAATTATTCTCAGGTCTGATAAAAAGGAAACTGTTCTGGATACCCCAATCCCCGATGAACCTGCTGATAATGCAACTGCTTCCCTTAAGAATGCCTACAAGAGAGCATGTGATGATTCTCTTGAGGTTAGCTGTCTTATGCTTGCATGCGTGGAACCTGAACTCCAAAATAAGTTTTAGGATCAGGAAGCGTACGATATGATCGTCGCGCTTAGGGACATGTTCCAGACTCAGGAAAGGACTGAGAGGTACAATGTCGCCAAGTCCTTTGTGGAATGCAAGCTGGCAGAGGGAGCAGGTGTAGGCCCCCATGTGATCAAAATGGTTGGTTATAGTCAGACTTTGGAAAACCTTGGTTTTCCCCTAGGCCAAGAGTTGGCTACTGATTTCATTTTGGAGTCTCTTCCATCTAGCTATGGGCGGTTCATTTTGAACTACCATATGCATGGGGTGGAGAAGGGCCTTAATGAGTTATGTGGGATGCTAAAAACAGCAGAAAGTGACATGAAGAAGTGTGCAGGGCATATCCATATGATGGATGTACAGAACAAGCTATCTTTAAGAAAAAAAGGTACTTCTTTGTCGAAGAAGAAGGGCAAGGCTAAGGGTACGATCCCCAAGCCTGCACCCAAGCAAAAGGCTGGACCTGCAGATGACACTAATTGCTTCTTTTTTCATGAACATGGCCACTGGAAGAGAAACTGCAGCAAGTACCAGGATTCTTTGAGAAAGAGTGTAAGTAAGAGTACTCCCCACTCAGGTACACTTGTTGTAAATTTTTGGACATTCTTCTTGCTGATTCTTATGTTAACTCTTGCGTATTTGATACCAGTGTTGGAGATATGCCCTAGAGGCAATAATAAAAGTGGTTATTATTATATCTTTGTGTTTATGATAAATGTTTACATTCATGCTATAACAATATTAAAAAAGGAAACATTAATACTTGTGTGATTTGTAAACTAAATTAGAGTCCCTAGTAAAGCCTCTTTGAAATACTAGCTTGTTGTTTAATAGATGATCGTGGTTTCTCGCTCATGAGCATTGAGATGTTGTTGATAACAAGATCATATCATTAGGAGAATGGTATGATGGACATACTCCTATAGATAAGCGTAGCTTTAAGATCAAGTCATTTCAATAGTTCGTTTGCTATAAGCTTTCTGATACATAGTAACCTAATTCCTTCGACCATGAGATCATGCTAATCACCATCATCGGAAGAATGCTTTGATGACATCAAACACCACACCGTAACTGGGTGGCTATAAAGGTGGCATTGAGTGTTCAGAAAATATGGGTTGAGGCACATGGATCAAGAGTGGGATTTTTCCATCCATATGACGGATAGATATACTCTGGGCCCTCTCGGTGGAATGTCATCCAATTAGCTTGCAAGAATGTGACTGGCTCACAAGGGATCACATATCATGGGAACGAGAAAAGAGTACTTATCGGTAACGAGGTTGAACTAGGTATGTAGAGATACCGACAATCAAAACCACAATCATTTATTAACCAACAAGCTAGTATTATAAAGAGGCTTTACTAGGGACTCTAATTTAGTTTACAAATCACACAAGTATTAATGTTTCCTTGTTAATACTATTATAGCATGAATGTAAACATTTATCATAAACACAAAGATATAATGATAACTACATTTATTATTGCCTCTAGGGCATATCTCCAACAGGTTATTCATTCGCGTGTGCAAACAATGGTTGTGTAATCTCTAAGAATTCTATGTTTATGGATGATGCTCCCATTGTGAATGGGTTTTTATTTTAAATCTTGATGATGCATCTGTTTACAATGTTAGTGCTAAAAGGCTTCGGCCTAATGATTTGAGTCCTACCTATTTATGGCATTGTCGTTTAGGGCATATAAGTGAAAAGCGCATGAAGAAGCTCAATGGTGATGGTCTTCTAACTTCTTTTGATTTTGAATCATATGAGACATGTCGGCTTGTTTACTTGGAAAGATGACAAGTCGCCTTTTTCCGGTTTACGAGAGAGCGACAGACTTGTTAGAACTCATACATACTGATGTATGTGGACCAATGAGCACGATGTCCAGAGGAGGATATCACTACCTCATTACTTTCACTGATGATATTAGTAAATATGGTTATATCTACTTGATGAAGTATAAGTCTGAAAATTTAGAAAAGTTCAAGGAGTTTTAGAGTGAGGTAGAGAATCAACATGGCAAGAAAATAAAGGCCTTGCGATCTGATCGTGGAGGTGAATATTTGAGTCATGAATTTAGCAATCATATTAAGAGTTGAGGAATTGTTCCACAACTCACGCCGCTCGGAACGCCTTAAAGGAACAGGGTCTCCGAATGGCACAATCGAACTTTGTTGGACATGGTTCGATCGATGATGAGCCAGTCCGTTTTACCATTATCATTTTGGGGTTACGCTCTAGAAACGGCATCTTTCACCCTTAATAGGGTACCATCTAAATCCGTAGTTAAGACACCATATGAGATGTGGACTGGAAAGAATCCCAGTTTGTCCTTTCTAAAGATTTGGGGTTGTGATGCATTTGTCAAGCGACTTCAGTCGAACAAGCTAACACCCAAATCGGATAAGTGCATTTTTGTGGGATATCCAAGGGAAACCTTAGGGTATTACCTCTACAACCGAGAAGAGGGCAAAGTGTTTGTCGCTTGTAGTGGTTTTTTCCTAGAGAAAGAGTTTCTCACGAAAGGAACGAGTGGAAGGTCGGTACGACTTGAAGAAGTTCATGATGAGCCAGTCGGGGATGCTTCTACGAGTGATGCTATTATAGCAGAACAAGTTGAGGAACCCGTGACAATAGAATCACCACAACCACGAAGGTCGGCGAGGCTCCACGAAACGCGGGAATTATTATTGTTAGACAATGATGAGCCTACGACCTATGTAGAAGCGATGCTAGACCTAGACTCTGAGAAATGGCTGATCGGCATGAGATCCGAGATAGAGTCCATGGGAGACAATCAAGTTTGGAACTTGGTTGACCTGCCTGATGGTTTTAAAGCCATCGAGTGCAAATGGATCTATAAGAAGAAGATTGATATGGATGGAAATGTTCACATACATAAAGCTCGACTTGTTGCAAAAGGTTTTCGACAAGTTCAAGGAGTTGACTATGATGAGACTTTCTTGCCCCTAGCGATGCTTAAATCTATACGGATCATTCAAGGCATTGTTGCACATTTCGACTATGAAATACGGCAGATGGATGTCAAGATGGGATTCCTAAATGGAATCCTTACTGAGGACGTGTATATGATGCAGGCCAAAGGTTTTGTCGATCCAAACAATGCTGGAAAGGTATGCAAACTTCTAAAGTCTATTTATGGGTTGAAGCAAGCATCTTGGAGTTGGAACATTCGATTTGATGAAGTTATAAAGGAGTTTGGCTTCATCAAAAATGAGCAAGAACCTTGTGTTTACAAGAAGGAAAGTGGGAGAGCACTTGTATTTCTAATATTATATGTAGATCACATATTACTGATTGGAAATGACATTTCTATGCTCGAGTCTGTTAAGACCTCATTGAAAAATAGTTTTTTGATGAAGGACTTAGGAGAAGCGGCATATATTCTGGGTATCAAGATCTATAGAGATAGATCAAGGAGGCTAATTGGATTAAGCCAGAGTACATACATTGACAAAGTGTTGAAACGGTCCAGCATGGAAGAGGCCAAGAAGGGGTTCTTGCCCATGTCTCACGACATTAACCTCAGTAAGACTCAGTGTCCCTCAACTACTGAGGAGCGTGAGCGCATGAGCAGGGTTCCATATTCTTTGGCTATTGGATCCATCATGTATGCAATGATATATACTCGCCCAGATGTTTCCTATGCTCTAAGTGTTACGAGCAGATACCAGGCTGATCCAGGTGAAGGTCACTCGACAGCGGTAAAGAACATCCTTAAGTTCTTGAAAAGGACTAAGGATGTGTTCCTAGTTTATGGAGGTGAGGATGAACTCAGTGTAAAGGGTTACACAGATGCGAGTTACCTTAAGGACTCAGATAACTCCAAATCGCAATCAGGTTATGTGTTTGTCATGAATGGAGGAGCTATGAGCTGGAAAAGTTCCAAGCAAGATACGGTGACCACCTCTTCAACAGAAGCTGAATATATTGCTGCCTCGGAGGCTGTAAAGTAAGCTGTTTGGATTAGGAATTTCCTGATCGCTCTCAGTGTGGTTCAGGGCGCGTCCAATACCTTGGACGTTAATTGTGACAACAATGGTGCCATTGCACAAGCCAAGGAACCTAGACAGCACCAAAAGAACAAACATATTCGCATGCGTTACCATCAGATTCGTGAGTTCATTGAGGATGGTAGTGTCATGATATGCAAAATACATACAGACTCAAATGTTGTTGATCCCTTGACTAAGCCTCTCCCGCAGCCCGTGCATTTTGTGCACACAAGAGCAATTGGTATTAGATACATTTTAGATTGACTCTAGTGCAAGTGGGAGGCTGAAGGAAATATGCCCTAGAGGCAATCATAGAGATGATTATATTTCATATGTATCCATGAGTTATTGTAATGTTCCTTGTATATCCATATCAGGCAACTTGTATTGATTGGCAATTATGTGAATTATTTGTGAAACTCTTTACTTGTATGGTTATCGAATAGTTTTCCCTAGTCGGAGTTCATGTGAGGACACACATGAATATTAGACTAGCACATCGATTGGTTGATGACTATGTTTCGCAAGTCATAGACATGGAGATGTCAAACCAATGATGTGTACACATGTTATGAACATGGGGTTGGACTGACCCAACTTGAGACTGGCAATTAGACTTGCAGCTCTCTTTACACATCGTCTATGTTTTGTCCTTAGACCTGAGATTGTCGCATGTACTTGAGATGTGGATCGACCTACTTTGGGGCTATCAACCACTACTCCGTAACTGGGTAGTCATACAGGTAGTTTTCGGGTTTGTCCTAAAGCATGCTGCAATGCATTGGTCAATCAAGATGGGATTTTCTGCTCCCTACTTGAGAGAGATATGTCTGGGCCCCTCGAGTGATCGGATCTAGAAATGCATGGCCGTGGTACACAAGGTTAAGATTTAACCTAGTAAAGGGATTCCAAATCACAATATCGAGAAATAGAGGTTAGCTTGGAGCTAGACCAAATATCGTGAGGCAAAGGGAAAGACATGTACTTAACCCTGTGATGGTTCGTCCGAATGATCTTTGTATACGTTTAGGAGTTGGCACATATTGCTAGAGGCCGGTACCAGCTATTGACTGAATAAGTGTATTCGTGTCATGTCTATATGTATATGAACCTATAGGGTCACACACTTAAAGGGCTGGAAGCCTAATGAGGATTAGATCCGAATTAGACCAGGCTTAGGCTGCCAATGGGCTGCTAATGTAGAAGCCCACTAGGGATGCCTATATAAGAGAGGGTGGGGTGAGCTGACCAGTGTTTAGCATTCCACCCAGCCGCCATTCCTCACGCCTGTGTTGCACGCGTGGACCTAACAGTCCGACGTCTGACGCTTCCACCCCGCACGTGTGGATACCGCAGAGGTGCTGCATCTGTAGTACTTGGACGAGCCGCGCAAGGGGAGCTGCTCGTGGGACGAGGATGACAAGGAGAAATAAAAAATCTACACTGCCTCGACGCGCTTCATCAAGTTCCGCATCCACGCATCTAGTGGTAATCTCGTGATCTATGACAACAGTATTCCTGGTTTACGCGGTAGAAAAGATTTGATTTGCGCTAGTGTAGCCTACTCATATCCCTTCACATAGAAGTTGTGAATCAAGTTCTCTGGTAGTTCATTGAGCCATGATCGAGCCGTCTTCCACAACATGAGTGGCAGATATCGAACTGTAAATAGGACGTTTACTCTTTTGGCGATGCAGCAAGCCTGGAAAAAATCTTGAAGCCAAGTATCTGGCCGAGCTGCGTCGTCATAGGGTTGAATATGTTTGGCAATGCCGAAGTCAATCGTATATTTGGTTCGACGGATAAGTGGGTCAAAGCATTTGGGTCCCACATATACATCCTCTTCCTCATATCGCTGCGCTGCTATGTTTGAGTCGATGCGATGGAGAGCGTCATTTGGCGAGAGAGATCTATGCCTTCGAGGTTCGTGGCTTCTGAGTGGCATAGTCGGATTCCTGCTACTCCTTCCACCGTCGCTGCCTCCGCCCCTGCGGCTTCCATGGCTACGATGAGATCCTTCATGGTCGCGGTCGGGCGGTGATGGTGGCTCTGGTGGGTTATTTTTGGCTAAACGACGCGGTCCTAGAGCCTCATTATGGTAACTTCGATGTTGATTTCTTCGGGCTTCGTCCCTACTTGATTCTGGATGATCCGGCTCGTTGCTTCATCCACCGTTACTAGCCGGACGACTGGGGGTGGCATCCTTAACCAATCTTGTTCTCGCCAGCGGCGCACCTCCGGGTCTTCTCTGTGGCGATTATTCTGCCGACGATTCCCTTGGTGAGGCACCAATGCCCTAATGGGATCTTCAGACGCAGCCAGAAAAACTCCCGACCAGTCCCGCGCGGCCCTGCGATGATGACCGTTTGATCCGGTCCTTGAATTTTCTTCTTCCTGAGGACGGTGACGCTGATCCGTGTCACTTCGGGGTCATTCATCAGCGCTTTGGCATGTGCCAGTGTGGCAAAATTCCGACTTTGAGGCCAGCTTGCCACTGAATCATGCGGATGTCTTTTGCTGTTTCAATCCTATGTCGAGCAATGCTACGCATTGTCGGACCTGTTCTGGAGACGGAATATTGATGAGGCTGGATCGAGCAGCCGCAACATTCTCCACTAGCGTGATGTAGACTAGGATATTCTCTCTGGCTTTATCATCGAATAATTCTCTTTGGACGTGCAGGTTCCTATTATGAAGGACCGGACCTCCCCTTGTCTTGTTTGGCAGTCTCTTGAATTTTGACTGGTATTGGGTGGAATTGCTGTCTATCTGTTGTCTAAGCTCAACGATGCGGGCAGCTTTTTCGAGCAAAAACAAGCAATGCATGTCCAGGTCCTCAGCCCTTTTCTCCAACTCCTCTGGAGTAAGATCCGAAGAAGTTGGGATTGGTATGGTGAGAGCGTCTCCGTAGATTTCACGTGCACCATTGGTGACAATGTTTCCACCCACAGGAGGGTCGATCGGTGTGGGATTAATCGGATCTCTGTCCTGATTATCCATCTCGATCTCTTCGTCAGCTTCCTCTTCATTGTCTTCCTCAACAGGCTCTGCTGGTGTCGTGTTCTTGTTGTTCTTCTTCTTATTTGACCGTCCGGTAACCTTAACGTGCGTACTAGTGGCAAAGACGTCTTTTGGTCCAGTACCGGGGGATAAACTTCCATCGGTACTTTTCATCGTAGTTGGCTTCTGGACCTCGGATGAATCTCCGGTGTCCGTGTCATCTAGCATGGTGTAGTCTTTGTCCATGCTATCATATGGACTTAGAGGGTTATCCGGCTCACCTTGCACTAGTTTGGAGGCGTATTCTTCTTCGTACGCTTCCATATCGTTCTCGAAGTTTCGGAGTTCCTATGACGTCAGCGATTCCTAAGGGAAAGCAAGGGAGGAAATATTTTCTCCGATGGCGTCAAGAACTGAATCATTACCGGATCCAGCATCGATAGAGTCAGATACATATCCCACATAGTGTATGAAGCAATGCTTCTTTTTCTTCATGGTCTCTAGGTAGCGGCACAGCTGAGTTTCCGCCTCTGCCATCTCAAAGCTCTTCTTGATCTCGGCAATTGCTTTGTAATCAATATAGGGGCGCTTCATCATATGGTTTATCCTATGCCTCAAGAGTGTCTTTTCTGCTCTGGCATCGGTAGAACCGGATCCGAAGCGAATATACTCCTCATCCGTGTATCCGATCTCGACGGGGAGATCAAATACGGATTTTTCTTCCACCACTTCTTCCACTATAGGAACGGGATGGGTGGGTTCAGGTTTTTCTGAGATCTTGAACTCTTCCGCCTCTGCGGATAGAGCAGATCCAGATTTTTCTTCCGCCATGATCATCACCTCAAGGGTGGGTTGGGCGGGATCAGCAACACAGAGGTAGATGTCGATCTCACCGATGGACATGATGGTGTAGGTTGTCACGGGTTGTCAAACTGGAATCCAGGTATCATTCAGAAGAACGAGAGGAACATCACTTGCGTAGACCACGCGACCCATGGCGATTGGTTCGCCAATTCCTGCACGCGTAGGTTCCGCCTAGAATGAAGCTCCGAAAGACACCTGCCCCATGGGGGGCGCCAAATGTTGTCGGATTTTCTACAAGTACACCATAGGGGGTCCTGAAGGCGTTGAGAAGATGGGGTGTGAGACGTATGGTGTTCTAGGAGCGGTGAGCACAAGTTTACCCAGGTTCAGATTTGACTGTGGTGATCGGAAACTAGTCCTGCTAGCAACCCAGTAATATGTCGGCGAGAGTCAAATGTTACAGCGAATTACAAGAGAGATTCGCATGTGCGAGTAGGTTGTGGTTATTCTATGATCTGGTGCCCTACAGGCTCCCATAGGGCCGGTTTATATAGTCACCAGGGCCTAGGGTTACAGGTGAGACCTATTTGGCTATGTTACAAAGTCGGTAACAAGATACATCTTGATCCGCTGGGCCCATAAATACACAATGCATTCCCCTAGGCCCATCAATGGTGAAGTATCATGTAGTCGATGTTCACATGAAACCACTAGAAGAATAGCACCACAACTTAAATACTAAACCATTGAATAATATCTCAATACAAATCCACTACTAACAACATGACTTCTCCCATGTCCTCAAGAACTAAATGAACTACTCACGAGACATCATATGTGATCATAGTGTTGATGGTGACGATCTCCCCTCTCCGGGAAGGAATTTCCCCGGCAGAAATCCATTTGTCAGAGAGCTCTTTCTCTCTCGGTGTCTTCCGCCCCGCAGAGGCGACGGAATCTTTATGTGGTCGCCCCCTGTGTATTAGGCGAGAGGGTAGAGCCAGAGGTGGGCCAGGTGGGCCACACCCCCTATAGTCGCGGCCTAGGGGTGGTCCACGCCTGGGGGGGTGTGGCCCCCCTGTGGCCCATCTCCGGCTCCCCTTTTGGAATTCTTCGTCTTCTAGGAAAATAGGATTTTCCATAGTTTTCTAGTATTTTTCTGATCTTTTCGAAATTGCATCAAAACACCTCTGTTCCATCAGAATCCTGACTCCGGCAGTTCATCCTCCAAGAATCATCCAACATGCAAAAACAGATGAAAAGACATAAGTAACACCTCTTAATATGAAATATATCAATGAATTGAGGCAAATTATGATATAGAATGGTGATGCAAATTGGACGTATTAACTCCCACCAAGCTTAGACCTTCGCTTGTCCCCAAGCGAAAAATGAGATTAGTAAACATGTCCACAGGTTTATGGAGTGAAGTGTCGATAAAAAGAATACGGACGAGAAGCATCACACTTACCATTACACAGCTCATAGAAGATAGCAACTCACCATTATATAACTTAGCTTCCAATAAGTATAGGAGTCAAAATAGAGATTTATAAATATAAATCAAAATTGGGATTAGCAAACTTTGTTCTTGGTCAGAGAACAGCTGGCAAACAATTTCACAAATAACGCTTTTGTAGAAGTTTTACAACAAGAGTACACTTTGCTCAAACATAAAAGGTTTTTCACAATGATGGCTTTCAAAGTAATACTCAATAGATAAGAGTCTTGTGCAAACAAGGAAGATAAAGAACATGAGTGAATAAATCATCATATGAATGCTTGAAACACAACAACTCAAATGCTTGTTGTAGATAGAGAGGAAAAGGTTTACTGACCCAAACTTAGAAGTAGAAGGAAGGCCCTTCATAGAGGGAAGTAGGGATTTAAAGTTCATAAAGTGATTCCAAAAGATTATGGTACTTACTAGATTTGAGCTCTCATTGCCCTTATCATAAGCATCTTGAGGTGATTAAGGTTAAAGTGAACAAAGATGGAGTATATGCTTGACGAAATATAAGTTGTCAATCTCATGTCCCTTGAGTACGACGGCCACTCCTCATGCTACTCAACTTTAGTTATCGGTAAGTTCTTGTCATTGTAAGTACATGTGTATCATAAAGAAACGCCAACAGGGTACCCCTTGCACATGATACAGGAGCTATCACATAATCAAAATGCTAGGCAAGCAGACAGTGAGCATCTCAGCAATCTTTTTATTTGCTATTTGCATAGGTTTTTATTGAGGATGTTTCAAAGATTGCTCACTATGGTTATGCTGCAAGTTTCCACCATGATTAGGCATGGCTTAGCCTAGCGGCCCAGGCGTTTCTCTAACACACATACATAACTCCATGTATCCATAAGTGTTGAAAGCGTTCCCCGTGACAACACGGTTCTGCTAATCCCAACGTATAGATGCAAGACCATACAAATTCGATGACACAATGGTTCAAGTTTATTAGGGGAAAGAAAATAAGGTGTGCCATCAAGTTCATGATAGATTTATTAATTAGTTTTCACATAACAAAATAATTTTTAATTCGAAAGTAGATGAATCTTGAGAATCTGCTTGGAATAGCAATAAAGCTAATAGGTAGATACAGTGGACACAAATGGCACATGTTTTGGTTCAAAGGGATTGGAATGCATGAGAAGTATTCCTTCTCAACACAGGTTTTTGGCTAGCAAGCCGGGGTATCAAGAAAAAGAGTTGAAGGAAACAACCAAACCTACAAGTGATAAAGCCCAACATGTAATCTTCCTTGGAGACACAAAATATCTTAAATAAAGAATACTAAGCTTATGATCCAATCAAGAAAGAAAATAAATGATACAAAGTACCTATAAGCTTTTTCTCTTTTCGTTTCAAACCTCAAAAAGTGTTGCTACTGACTAGAGCTTGGTTTGCCAAAACCAATTTAGATCTACTTGATGCTCCCAAAGTGATACCAATACTGATCAACAATATCAATCATATAATAGAGATTGCAAAATAAAATAAAAAGTGCAAAAGTAAAAGATAAAACTTCTCATTAATATTCCATAAAGGCACTCACACCAAGGGATACATAGATAACCAACTAAAGGAGAGATACTTCCATAATGCAAACCAACCTATAAGATAACTTCTCTATCAAAGATATGAGTCTACTAAAAAGGTAAAAAGATGAAAGATAATGATGTGATACCACGACACTCCCCCAAGCTTGCAAAAAGCCAAGGGGATGCCAAACCTGATGACGGATTACTCCTTCGGTGGTGGTGGTGTTCTCTTGATAAGCTCTTCAATCAGTTCCCTCAAATACTCAATCTCAAAGGTTAGAGTACAAATCAACTCCAAATTATGCTCAATGCGGTTCATGATCATGTCGGATCGAGAATCCCAGTCCTTGTTATTCTTTCCCCACTCTTCCTTCTTAGTGTGTTCCTAACTTGCATGGTTAGAACTAGGCAGGTCCCAAACAGAGGGTAAATTCCCTTTGGGCACCTTTTGGTAATGCGCTCAATTAAGAGAGTATGGAAGGGGTTCTTGGTGCGTGAAGCAAGTGACCGTGGAGCGAGGATATGACGCGGAGTTCTCCCTCCTATAGACATCCGTATTGTCCTCCTAAGGTTGATAGGGTTTGCCACCACTCCAATGCTTGCGACGGTAGCGCGGGTGTCCGGATGCTCTTCCTCCTTGATGTCTTCTTCATCCTCAACCATGATCTCCTCTTCCTTGGGGTTTTGAGGATCATCCTCCATGAGCTTCTTGCCTTTGTCGTTGGCGGAGACCAGGGTGCTCTAAACTTGAGAAGATTTCCTCACAGAAATAGATCGAAACGAAAACACGACGAGAACACAATATATGAAACTCAGGAGATCCGGAGGGTTATATATTACGAAGTTTCAATGCATAAGGAAGGTAATGTGCGAAAACGAGGCAGAGACGGAGTTTAGGGGGCTCACACCCCCTCCAGGCGTGACCAGCTAGGGCCCGCGTCTAGGGTGGGTGTGGCCACCCTAGCCTCCGTTTCCTCCTCTGTTTCATCTTGTAACCTTCGGTATGTAATAAAAACATAGAAAATATAAAAAGATAGGGTTTTCACAAACATTCAGTTTGCAGCACTTTTACCTGCTCAAAGACGGAGTCTGTAGATTCCTTTTCTCCTTCTCCTGGAAATTCCTTTCATACAAGGCCTTACACAAACCTTAATGGCAACATTATTGTATGCAAAAACAATAAACCTTTAGGTTCAAACTTCAACTGAAATCCATCAAAAAAAAAGCTACTATAGCAACTCCTTTCCAAAAGCCCAAAAAGAATCTAAAAGGGAATCAATATAAGAGGCAAATGCTAATGATTGTAGAAATCTGTCAAAACAGACCAGCAGGTAAATATTCATTTTTTTTGAAAAACTTCTGTTGCTCAAATCAAAAAGTGCAAAACTAATGAAAATTGGATAACAACTTGGAGAACAAGCATAGAAAAATACAGCTCCATCTGTTATATTGAGATCCTTCACGAATTTTCACAATGCAGCACAAAAATCTGTCCCAGGACAGCCACTTTTCACAACTCCTCTACTTCTCAAAAGTAGTTGATCTTGACACAAAAACCAAAACAAAAAGGACAAGGAGCGGTTATTACTGACGTAATAACTTCGACTCAACAAAACTATTGGGTTATCTCCCAAGAAGTACTTTTCTTTATTGCCTTTAAGTTAGCCCTGATAATTTCAAAGATGCTCACATAGGAGATATATATTTGAAGTGAAAGAGAGCATCAAGAAGCAAATATCCAACACATTTGAGTCTAACTCACTTCCTATGCAAGGGAGTATCATGAGAAAATAAATTGTTGAAACAAAAGGCAACTAGCATAGGAAGACAAAATAAATGCAACTTCGAAGCTTTAAACATAGAACGGGGAAACTTAATATTAATTAGATGCATAAAACCGTGTTTCCCTCTCTCATAATAACTTTCAGTAGCACGTTGAATAAAGTTGACAATATAACTGTCACAGGAAACAACTTTATCATCAGAATGAGCATACTTACAATCATCAAAAATAGGACCAAGGTCATAAACTAGATCAATAGAAGCAAGTTGTTCAACCCTCAAATCTTCATTAGGCAACCTATTTTCATAAGGAGCTTTAGCAAATTTGGAAAAGTAAAACTCATAAGAATCTCCATCAAACTTAGTTAAAACTTTCTCCTTTTTACAATATATAATAGCTCCACAAGTGTACAAGAAAGGTCTACCAAAAATGATAGGACACGTTTTACTAGCTGCTAGATTAAGCACTAGAAAATTAGCAGGATACTAAATCTTACCGCGGAGAACCTCCACATCTCTTACAATACTAATAGGGAAAATGGTTTCCTTATTTGCAAGGTGAATAACCACATGAATTTCCTCAAGCTCACAAGGACCAATTTCATGAATAATTTCCCTATAAAGCTCATAAGGAATAGCACTAGAACTAGCACCAATATCACATAAACCATAATAGCAATGATCACCAATTCTCACAGAAAGCATAGGGACACTAGCTTTTATAGCTTTTATAGGATGAGAAATAATATTATAAGCGTCTTCAAAGAAGACAATGTGCTCATCCTCTATATTTCTAGTGACAAGATCTTTCACAATAGCTACCACAGGTTCATTGTTTATTTGCTCATCAGGTTCCACAGCTTTCTTTGTACCTTTGTTATTCGCACTATTTATCATAGAATACTCCTTTACCTTACCTGTGAAAGGTTTTTTCTCAACATAAGGTTCAGACAAAACATGAATAGCAGTACAAACTTCGGTATTTCTAACAGGAACATGATTAACAACATCTTTATAAGTTGCATCGTACTTATTCCACTTCTTTTTAGGAATTTCTATGTAAGAGGCAAAGGCCTTAAAATCATAGGAAATGCTTTTGGAATCAAGACCATACTTAGTACTAATATCACGTAAGTCATCAGTTCCCATAAAAGATTTAATGCCTTCATAATCATAGTTTATACCTGACTTTCTTCCTTTGTCATTCTCCCATACTTCAGTGTTCTCTTGAATACGGTCTAGGAGATCCCATTTAGCTTCTTCCTTCATACGTGTGAATGATCCAGCACAAGAAGCATCTAGTAAATCTTTATCATGAAGAGAAAGCCTAGCATAAAAGTTATTGATAATAATATTGTTAGGGAGTTCATGAATAGGACATTTAAGCATCAGTAACTTCAATCTCCCCCAAGCTTGAGCTGTCCTCAATCCATCACGAGGCCAAAAGTTATATATCAGATTCCTATCCTTATGAATTTCACTGGGAGGATCAAATTTAGAATAAAAGAGAGGCACTATTTTCTCCCATTCCATGGATTGTCCATTCTTCAACAGCTTATACCATTCTTCAGCTCTTCCTTTCAATGATATAGAGCGTAACTTCTTCTTCACCTATTCGTTTGTGATACCTGCACACTTAAACAACCCGCATAATTCATGGATAAAAAGCAAGTGATCACCAGGATGGACAGTTCCATCCCCTAAATAATAATTATCCATAACAAGATCAAAAATACGTGTCGATATCTTAAAAGTATCTATCTCAACGGGTGGTGGTTCATCTACTACCCTAACAGTGGTAGTAGTTTTCCCAAACAGAAAACCAAGTGGGTTATCCATATTGGAAACAAAGTAACAAACATAAATAAAAAGTAATACTCATAGTAGAAGTTTCCTTTACCAGTTCCACTCTTCAATAGCGCTTCACTCCCCAGCAATAGTGCCAGAAAATAGTCTTGATGACCCACAAGTATAGGGGGTGTGTCGTAGTACTTTCGATAAATAGGA
Organism: Avena insularis; assembly: GCA_023614405.1. Classification (NCBI taxonomy): domain Eukaryota; kingdom Viridiplantae; phylum Streptophyta; class Magnoliopsida; order Poales; family Poaceae; genus Avena; species Avena insularis. Next base: position 184,135,968 of record CM042687.1, on the reverse strand, counting down.
GTGTCGATCCCAACGAGGAGCAGAAGGTGTTGACTAGTGGTATGGAGCAGGAAATCTCTGTAAATACTTAGCAAACAGATTTTTAGGGGTTTTCTGATAAAGCAAGGAAATAAAGTGCAAGTAATAAAGACAACAGACAATTGCAGCAAGTGTCCCAATCCTTTCTTAGCAAAGGACAAGCTGGAGGAAATACTAATGAGGACCAAACGTTCTCGAGGACACATGGGAATCTGTCAAGTGCTTTCGCTTCATATAGCTGAGTAGTCTTATTTGGTTTTGTAAGTGTTGTGTGGGTGAACCTTTGCTAATGTACTGACCTTACTTGGACTAATACATACTTGTGATTAAACCCCTTGCAAGCATCCGCAACTACAAGAAAGCAATTAAGATATAAACCTAGCCACATCCTTAAACTCTGAGATCCTACACTCCCTTGTGCAATGGTTTCCTAATGGGGGTTCATGTTTCTATCACTCTGGCAACCCCACAATTACAAATACACAATGCATCCCCCTAGGCCCATAAATGGTAAAGTATCATGTAGTCGACGTTCACAAGACACCACTAGAAGAATAGCACCACAACTTAAATACTAAACCATTGAATAATATATCAACACAAATCCACTACTAACAACATGACTTCTCCCATGTCCTCAAGAACTAAACGAACTACTCATGAGACATCATATGGATCAAGATCAAAGATTATATGGTGATGGATAACAATCTGAACATAAACAATAATCCAATGGTTCCACTCACAAGCATCAACTACAATAGTAATCAACACCGGGAAAGTTTCCCCTAAGAACTATGCAAGATTCAACACAATTTTTACAGCGAGATGGAGTGGTGATGATTGTGCTGGTGGAGATGATGGTTTGGATGATGATGATGATCCCGATGAAGTCTAGCTTGATGATGGTGTTGATGGCGACGATCTCCCCTCTCCGGGAAGGAATTTCCCTGGCAGAAATCTGTTTGCTGGAGAGCTCTTTCTCACTTGGTGTTTTCCGCCCCACAGAGGCGGCGGAATATTTTTATGGTCGGCCCTGTGTATTAGGGTTTCGAGGAGAAGATATAGGCGAGAGGGCGGAGCCACAGGTGGGCCAGGTGGGCCACACCCCCTGTAGGCAGGTCCTAGGGGTGGCCCGCGCCTAGGGGGTGTGGGCGCCCTGTGGCCCATCTCTGCCTCCCCTTCTAGCATTCTTCGTCTTCTGGGAAAATAGGGTTTTCCATAGTTTTTCTAATATTTTTCTGATCTTCACAAAATTTCATCGAAACACCTCTTTTTCCATCAGAATCCTGACTCCAACAGTTCATCCTCCAAGAATCATCCAACATGCAAAAACAAATGAAAATTCATAAGTAACACCTCTTAATATGAAATATATCAATGAATAGAGGCAAATTATGATATAGAATGGTGATACAAATTGGACCTATCAACAATCCCTATTACATGGCCATTTGCAGTCTGGCGGCTTGATATGGTAGGGCTGTTTCGCACGGCAAAATGTGGATTTACTCACCTACTAGTGATGGTGGATAAATTTACAAAGTGGATTCAGGCTTAACCCGTAACAAGTTATGATGGAGCCATAGCCAGACAGTTTGTCGAGGACGTGATCATCCGATTCGGATATTCACATAGTATAATTACCGAAAATAGGAGTAATTTTTTCATGGGGGAACTTGCCGAATTCTGCGAAGAACAACGGATCAGACTCGATATTGCATCAGTCGCGCATCCACAAGCTAATGGACAAGTTCAAAGAAATAACGGTCTTATTTTACAAGGACTGCGACCTCGTATCGAGGCACCACTTCGTCATGCCGTGGGGGCTTGGGCGGAAGAATTACCATCTGTGATATGGATTTTACGTACAACTCCTAACAGATAAACCGGATACACTTCTTTCTTCTTGGTCTATGGTGCAGAACCAGTTCTTCCAAGTGATTTAATTCATAAGTCTCCTAGAGTCAAAGTGTATATCGAAGAAGATGCAGAAGTTTGTCGACATGATGATCTCGATATAATCAAAGAAGTTTGTGTCGTTGCTGAGGAAAGATCTATAGCCTATCAGCAGAAGTTGCGCAAGTATCATAGTCAGAGAGTACAAAACCGTTCATTCAGGAAGGGCGATTTGGTTCTCCGAATTGTGCAAAAAATAAAGCACAAACTTTCCCCGATTTGGGAAGGACCTTTTATGATCAGGAGAGTGTCGTGGTATTTCTGACGAGTACGCCATGGAGGGATCCTCACAGTGCGTGTTTAGAGCCGTGGGGGAAGGCGGACGGTTGACGGGGTACGAGGTTACACAGCTTAATCATGTTCAGATCCCAGGAATCCTACTCCTGTTATAAGTCACTATAAGGGCAATACGCAGAGTTATAGGGATTGGTTTGCTGTGCGAGGTGACTAGAGAGTCTAAGTTATCGTGCCCTAAAGGCTCCCATAGGCCCGAATTATATAGTCGCCAGGTCCTAGGGTTACAGGGAAAAGTCCTAGCCGGACAGGTTACAGAGTCCTACACTGCTTACATCTAGTCTAGTGTGTCTTGCACTCCAAGGCTCCGGATACATCGGTGACTCCTCTGTAGCCTTCCTTTATCCAACATGGGCCTCCCTTCTGGATCCATCTAACTGGGCCGCCCAGCAGGCCATGGGCCATAATACCAACTATGGGCCACCCGAGTTATCCAAATAGGAGACATGCTATGAGGATACCCATATAGCATATCCCCAACAGTAGTCCCCGGAGAACTCCGAGATCTTGCATCGTCTTGCCTCTTCAGGTTGAATGCTCTGTCTAGATGGATGTCGGCAAATCGTCAAGCAATATCTTGTAGTCCTCCCAAGAACCTTGCAAGGTTTTCTCCGTCTTCAACTTGTAAGTCGGAGAATTGTTGAATCTTCTATCGTACTCTTACATATCTGGACTGGATCCGTCCATGCCGGAATATTCTGATGTGATGGTTCACCTGCTAATGACATCTAGGACGACGTAGACATAGGTCAGTGACGCCTCGTAACTCACACATGCAGAGAACACAATCATGTCCATTTTTCCCACGTGAGCGATACGAACCGTTGGCGGCGACGGTTGGGAACATGGCGAAATTTCCGCGCACGCACCCGCACACGTTGTCCACGTGCCGACCATTCTATCGTCTTGCATGAATCTTGACGCCAGGGGTTATAAATTGTAACTGCGGATGATTTTTACTTTTCACCTCATTCTCCTCCTGCGTCGTCTTCTTCCTCCAGCGAGCACCTCCTCGAGCTCTCCGTGCGCATGCGAAAAAACCTAGCCAATGGCAAGCAGCAGCTCCGCTCCCACCTTCTAGTAACCACTTCCTCCTCTCCAATGGCAAGCAGCAGCTCCGCTCCCTCCATGGCACACAAAAGCGATGCTGAGCGGGCCGGAGCGTCAGCGAAAACCTTGTCTATGTTCCCAGAGGGCCTGGTGCTGCCCAAGTCCGTGGTGGTCGAATCCACCGGTGGTGACCATAATCCAGCGGCGCTAGAGCTGCTGGAAGAAGAGAGCGATTCCCACAAAGGGGACTGGCGCGGCTCAGACATCACGAACTGCGACATCAAGGAACTTCTAGTCGAGGGCTACCTCCCTGTGACGGAGGGGCTCGTCTAGCGGGCAGCGTCGGCCGGAGAGGTCACCCCTTCTACCCAAGCCGGAGAGAAGGTGTACCTCAAGGCCCAATTGGTACGTGGCTTTTCCTTGCCCATCTCCAATTTCTATCTAGCTGTCCTTAGCCATTACCCAGTACAGCCTCAGAACCTCTCCCCCAATAGCATCCTCGCGCTTAGCAACTACGCGGCCCTCTGTGAGGGTTACTTATGGATTAGGCCTAGGCTAGTTCTCTTTATTTATTTCTTCACCATCAAGAGGGAAGCCGGAGCCGGCAAGGACGAGCTCAGGAATTGTGGGACAATTAGTTTTAAGATCCGGCCTGGATGGCGGTTCCCCGACATCGTCAGCCATGAGTATTTCAAGAACTGGCAACGGATGTACTTCTATGGCCCAGATATCCCTCTGGCCGGCCGAGAAGAAACGTATTCGGACTTCGTCGACGGAGCCGCTGCCGAAGCCCCGACATGGAGATCCCAGGCCACCCTTCCCTCCGACAACAAAGCCTCCCTCGCCATTAGGCGCATAGAGTGGTTCGTAGACACGAGTCTGACCGGGTTGGACCTAGCCATGTGCTGGTTCGTCAGGCGGATCCAGCCTCTGCAGCACTGCTCCAAGATGATGCACGAGTACTCTAAGGAGAGGAAGGATAGCCTCCGCATCTTTGAGGACAACTTCTCGAGTGACTCCGTCAAGCTACGCCTCAAGGACATCGTCAAGGTGAAGGACATGAAGTGTGGCTTCGCCATCACCTACAACATGTTCGAGGAGGGCAAGTGCCCAGAGGTACCTGTTTATTTTCCGTGTATGACATATACTCTAGTTCTTCCGTCTAAACATTACGATCTCATCTAACACTTTTGGGATTTCACTTAACAGCTCAGCAGTCTAGATGAGGATAGCATGGCTGTCCAAATATATGACCCAAAGATGAAGGAAGACACCGTCGTGACCGACGACAATGTCCCGCTGGCGTGAAAGCGGAAGAGCTCCACCTCTGACGCTGCCGATAGAGGCAAGAAGAGGAAGACGGGGGGTGGAGCCTCCAAGAAGTCCACTGCCGCACTGGAGGCGGAGAAAATCAAGATTAACAGGATCCCTTTTGCCAAAGCACCCCCTGTTGTGTAAGCCCCTTTCTCTCCGACATTTGTCCATTGCTCGTCTTATTCCTGTACTTATACTTTTTGCATGTTTCAGGAAGAAGGCCAGTACTAGTTTGAAGAAGACCTCCAAAACTTTGGGGGCTTCTAGAAATATTAAAGATATGTTGCACCGTGACGTGCCTCCCCACGCATCTCCCGCCATCACCCCTGTCACTCCCAGCGTCCAGCCTACACCCGCTCCGACAAGCTCACACGCCAAGGATGCATCTGGCCCTTCCGCCATGGAAGTGGACTCAGGTGCCTCCACGAAGCTTGCCATTGTCGGTGAACAAGCAACGCAAGAATGCACCGCAACTCAAATGGCTGAAGCTCCAGCTAAGGATGCCATCGGTAGCGGTAAGGCGGTGGTGGTGGGTGGAATGTCTGCTGAAGGCGGCGCCTCCGCACCTAGGACAACCATAGAATTCCCAAAGATAGTCTTCCCGGCTCTCATGCCGAGCAGCTCCTCTTTGGTTCCTGGTCTTGAGGAGCTTCTTCCACATGTAGATATCTTGCGAGGAAACAGCCTTTCCTTCGGCAAGTTGCTTGCTGAGAGTGCTACCAACCTCAAGATCATCGCACTTGTAAGTTTTATTTGCCTTTTGCATTTCATATGAGTATGCCACTGTAGCCCCCCGAGGATTTAGACGGAAAACCATAGGCCTTTGAATCTAAATGCTCTAAGAGTGACTAAGCTAGAAAACTTCTCACTGTAGCCCCCAAGTATTTAGTTCGAATGAATTATTCTGACTAGATACTTTCAGAGGAGCATACGCAGTGTTTGGAAATTCCGATACTATAGCCCCCAAGTCTCTATTTGTAACTGAATTAGTTCCGACTAGATACTTAAAGAAAGATTAAGAATATGACTGAGTTAAAAAACTTTATACTGTAGCCCGCAAGCTTCTAGTTGAAAACTAAACAAGTTCCTACTAGATGCTTAAAGAAAGACCAAGCATATTGCCAAGTTAAAAAACTCTCACGGTAGCCCCCAAGCCTCTAGATGGATAGTTATCCGGCTAGATGCTCCAAGTAGACTAAACATCTTTAAATTTTCTTCCCACAGAATGAGAATGCTCGGAGAGGAGTGGCCAATAAGAAGTTCCAGAAGATGCGTGCGGATTTGGAAGCCGAAAATGGTAAAACTGCCTTCTTGAAGGATCAAATCACCAAGAGCAAGAGTCTATTTTTCCTTTCATTTTTGTACTCCGACTTGGTCTTGTGCCAACATTCTCCGAGTACTCACCATGTACTTGTTATTTCTCCAACTTGCAGAAACCATTGCCAAGGCCAAGGATATTGTTGAGCAATCCAAGCACATTGAGTTGCTGGATAGCGAAAACAAGATCCTTAAACAGGAGAGGAAGGATATGCTGAAGATGCACGAACACTCTATGAAGGTTCTACAGGAGTCCGCTAACATGGAAATGAACTGCTTGAAGGAGGAGATCGCTATGCTGAAAGAGCAGAAGAAAGCTGTCGATGAGCAAAATCAGCGCAATCTTGAAGCATATAAGAACGGGACTCCATGGCGGATACCCTCTAGCAGGCTGAGATTAGAATATTCAGTAAGTGATTCTCCGTCTTGTACTTCTTTATGTTAGATACTCTGAACTTTTTGTGTTATTGAACTCATGTGTTCCCTTGTCGGAATTTTGCAGCTCCTATTGGTTTGACCTAGTCGCCTCCTCCACCAAAAGAATGCATGGTACTTGTCGGCAACTTTACCAACACCTCCATCAAGTAGGCTAAAGAGATAGCCAAGCACCTCCAGATCAACATCAAAGCGGTGGATTCCGTGATGAAGTTCTCGGAGATATTGCGCCAAGCCCCCGAGCGTATTGTAAGCTGGAAAGCTTCATGTACCCGGGCTAGCGCGAGGATGGCGCTGTCAATGGTCAAGGCGCACTACGAAAATGCCGACAACAACACGATGACCTCCGGTATCCCTGACGTGGACGACGACGGCCAGAAAATAGATCACAAATCTATCTTGGCGTCGCTCGCGGGTTATGATACCAGAGTCTCCGAGTTGGTCAACCCTAACGTCTTCGTGCCCATGGAGATTATTGAGGACAACAACCAAAGCTCCTCCGAGTCCCTCAAAACCGCCGACTTCGAGGAGGATGGCTCTCCTGCTGCTGCTAATGATGCATCCAAGTCGCCTGCTCTAGAGGAATGAAAAAAACTATGTAATATTTGTTTCCTATGGAATTTATATGCGGAAAAAACTACTTGTTAACTTAAGGCGGGAAAACAATGGTTGTTATTTCCTGCTACTCAAGAACTGGTTCCAGTATGTATATATTTTTTAAGCAAGTGCTGGCTTATCTATTACTCTGGTTTTTATGCTTAACTTTTTGTGAGTCTGAAGATTCGTTGTTGGAACTATGCGCTCAGGCGATGATGCCCAATGGCACCTTGCCGAAAGTCACTACTCCAGAATCCACATAAAACGACAAAGAACGTGTAGACCAGAAAACTTAAGCTAATGCTCGTAGGAGGAATTTTCACAAGTGCAATCTCAAAGCTTGTGCATAAAGGTTTTATACGATCCAAAATGAACACTAAAGGAGGTAAAAGACTCAAAAATATGAGTGAACCAGAGATCTTTATTTCATTGATCATATAAGAAGCACACGATAGATAAAAAATGCTAAATGTAGAAAGGATGCAGCTGTGCTATGTTCCATGGCCGATCAAGCTTTGGGTAGTCATCATCCGGGTCACGTCGCTTACGCTTATGATCCTTGTTGGATCTATGCTTCAGCTCATGATTGTCAACGAGGTAGTAAGACCCATTGAGTAGCGCCTTGCTTATGATGAACGGTCCCTCCCATGGCAGGGATAATTTGTGTGACTTCTTCTTAAGTCGGAGCACCAGGTCCCCATCTTTAAACGAGCGATGCCAAACGCGGCGACTATGGTAGTTGCGTAGCTTCTGCTAGTAGATGGCGAATATTGGGCATGACAATACACGCTCTTCCTGGAGAAGATCCACATCTAGGCGTCTAGATTCTTCAGCGTCATCTTCATCATAGGCGGCAGCTCTTGGCGAATCGTGAAGGATGTCGAAAGGCAGGATGGCTTCTGCTCCATATACCATGAAATAAGGGGTGTAGCCGGTAGATCAGTTGGGTGTAGTTCGTAAACTCCACAACACAGATGGTAAATCCTCTGCACAAGCTCTAGCTCCTTGTAGCGACCTTGAATCAAGTAAGATCCTAAGTCCCTGTGATTAACATGCTAGTCCCTGGATCAATAGCTAGCACTCACAGTCGATGAAATATCATGTAAAACACAAAGTCTTTATTACACGGAGAATCCAGAGTATGAATTTTATTACAAATTTGCTTAGCATTAAGCTAGCTCAAATAACAGCGGAAACATAAAAGCAGCTTGAGTCCATCATGCCCCAGGCTTGTCGAGTGTAGACTCGCGATCCCTACGCACCTTTCAATCTTCGGATTCTGGACATAAGACGTGCATCCAACAAGTTGGGTCAATACTTTGAATGTATTGGCAAATTACACCAAGGAGAGAAAAGACTATCTCTACATGCAAGGCTAGTTTAGGCAGTAGAGTTTATTTGCTCAAATCTAGTTTTTCTTAAGTAGAGAGAAGAAGAGAAGATTTTCCCTACTTAGTAATCATTTGCTTAGATAAAATAGGGTCGAGTGGCACGCGAGGATATTACGCACCAAGTGTCCAAACAACGAAACACTTGGATATTACGCACCAAGCGACACTTGGATATAACACACCAAGTTCCCAAATTCCCACCCATTGGTGATATTACTCACGCCATGGGGTTTTAAAAACTTTTGTTTAGAAAAGAGAGAGGAAGATACTTTAGAGGATCCATCCTTCAGATGCTCAATGTTGTTTTGTTTCCGTGAACACGGCTGGTCAATCAGATTGCAATACTCTCGAGAGTTTGTGCACTTTACCTACAATCCACGATCAAGTCCTTTTTACAGACAAGACCATGGAGAGGCTTTCCCTTAGTAGCCCCTCTACCTTCCGGATCCAATCGTTCCAAGAACCTTCAAATGTTGGTACCCAGGTGAGGTTTCCCACTAAGTACTAGGCCAAGACAGAGCCCATAATGTATTGGGGTTGCACTGGAAGCTTCTTAATTCTGAAACATGGCAGACTTCTTTGATTCCTGGGTGGCCGTCCTCCACCAAATCCCACTCGTTGACCCGACAACCATTCCGCCCAGAAGAAAACTTAGTTTTATTTTGAAGTGGATTTGAGAAAGAAAAGTTTGCTCTAGAGAGCCTTTATACTTAGAAAAATTCTTTGTCTTTCAAACCCCCCAACGGCACTTTGTATATATAGCATAGCAAGCAACACTTAGCAAAAACAGGGGTAACCTATTAGGAGGGAAAATCCTAATTATAGAGCTACTCATGGCATACTACAAAATCATCGCACTTGCAAAATAATACTAAGGAAAAATTCTACTAGAACATCCTACACATGCATACTACAGAATTTTGAAGATCACATGCATAGAATCAAAACTGGGACAAAATTATGAACAAGTGGTGTAACTTTCCTTGATCCGAGCAGCACTCTAGACAATAGCACTCCTTAGCGCACTCTGAACAATCTAGCGAATCACAAACATAGATCTGATCACAACTTGCTCAAAACATGTCACAGAAATAATCATGTATGCATGCAACATGGTATTTTATGCAAGATTGGTTTTCTAAATTGACCAAGGTAGCATAATTGGGTTGCAATAGTGTTAAGGGTGTTACTAGGATTGATTTCCCATAGGTTAAAACAATTTGGGTCACTAATATAATTCATAGGATAAATAGGAGATCCAACCATCTAATTAGCCCCAAATTGGATCTAAAGATCTTAAGCAAAGTTTTATAATTTTGTCCAGTAGGTATTATGGAAACAAAGTCAACACAACAAGAATCAACTAAAACGGAGTTTTACTATTTTTCTATGAATTAAATACTCCAATCCAATGATTAAAATCTACACCAAAAACCCTTCTGTAAACTTGGAATTTTATTGCAGATCTGTGTTCTACATAAAATTATGAATCCAATGGTATATTATAAGCTACATTTGGCCAAATATTTAATTTTATATGATTTTCTCAAGTTTTAAACTAAATCTGCAACCAGATCTAACCCTAACTTAAGAACTTGCCAAGTGGCAGCATCTGATTGGTCCAGCTGGCAAGGTGCGGGTGACGCGGCGCGGCCGTGGTACCGACGCGCTTTTCCACGCGGCAGCGTGGGATTCGCCGGTACCCCTTCGAGTTTATTTCTAATCTGGGTCGCAGGTTGCAAATCGGACGGATGAGAGAAGCGCGGCGACTCACTGTGGTGGCGACGACGGCGATGAGTGGCGGCGGCATCGGTGGAGATGCTTGGAGGCGATCTGGTGGCTCCCCGAGGTGGCGGTGTGGTCGACGGGGCGCGTTTGGTCCTCGCGGTCACGCTCGTGGCCGCGTCGTTCCTCCTCGCTTCCTCGTTGATCGGCAGGGTCCTGCTGACCTCCTCCGTCCCTGGCGGTGCTCCGGCGAGCAATCGCGGGCGCGTTCCTGCGAGAGAGAAGGGGAAAAGCACGTGGCGAGAATCAGTGGTGGATGGAGAAGGCTCTAGAGGGAGAAAGGAGCAAGGGGAGGGCTCCGAACCGTCTCGTCGAGGTCGACCCAATGGCGGCGATGCGAGTCGTCGATGGGCTAGGGTTTTGGCAAGGAGAAAATCGAACGAGGTGAGCCAAGGGTGGCGGGGTTTATATGGGGGTGGAGACTTGGGCGAGGGGGCTTGGATCGCCGCGAATCCTACCGGATTCGGTTCAAACTCGTGCAGGCGGAGGACTCCTGCTCGAGGTAGGGGACGAGCTGTGGGTCCCGCGTGTCGGTGGCGGAGGGGGAAGTGGGCTGGCGCGGGCGCGGGTAGCTAGCTGCCGCGCGGGCGCGGGTGGGCTGGCGCTGCGGCCCAGTTAGGTTAGGTTGCCCCTTTTTTCCCTTAAACATTTTCTTCAATTTCTGTTTTAGTAAAACTTAAATAACTTTTGCATATAAAGTCAAAAAGTGATGAAACCAACTTCTAAATTTTTGTAAAAATAAGGTGGTCATCTTAGGACTATAGTTTAATGTTTTACATAGTTTTTAGAAGGGTCAAGCTTGACTATAGCAATAATGCTTACATATAGAAATCTTTATTAGGGTTTTGATAGGGTTTTGTTGTAGATTCATTTGTAGGATGCAAGGTTGCATGCAATGATGCAAGGATGATGCATGCTTCTAGTAATCATATTAATATAAAATCTGGGATGTTACAAACCTACCCCCCTTAAGTAGAATCTCGTCCCCGAGATTCGGGTTGGCTAGCAAATAGGTGTGGGTGTTCTGCCTTTAAGTCTTCTTCCATTGTACCTTCCAGAATCTTATAGTCTTGGTGCGGGTAATCCTTTCAGCCGTTTCTAGTATTTTTATGGGTTTTTCCTCATAGGTAAGGTCATTTTCCAATTGAACCTCATCTAAGGGAATAGTGTCTCTTAACGATGTTTCGGCCATCTCCGGGTGACACTTCTTTAGTTGCGACACATGAAACACATCATGAACAGCCAGTCCTTCCGGTAACTCCAACTGATAAGCAACGTCTCCTCTACGGGCCAGAACCTTATATGGTCCTATGAATCGTGGGGCTAACTTGCCCTTGATTCTGAACCTCTTAACTCCTCGTAGGGGTGAAAATCGGAGATACGCACGGTCCCCTATTTTATAAGCCACATCTCTGCGCTTGGAATTAGCATAACTCTTCTGTCGGGATTGGGCTACCTTTAGCCTATCCTGAATCTGTCATACCTTTTCTTCGGCATCCTTGATCAATTCAGGTCCAAATAGGCTATGTTCACCAACTCCACTCCATAGAAGCGGAGTCCTACACTTCCTGCCATATAGAACTTCAAACGGAGCCATCTTGATACTTGTCTGGTAGCTGTTGTTGTATGAGAACTCAGCATATGGCAGGTTGTCATCCCAACTAGACCCATAGTCTAGTGCGCAAGATCTCAACATGTCTTCCAGAATTTGGTTCACCCTTTCTGTTTGGCCATATGTCTGAGGGTGGAAGGAAGTACTGAATTCTAGTCGGGTCCCAAGAGACTCATGTAGTTGTCGCCAAAAGTTTGAAGTAAACTGGGTGCCTCTGTGTGACACAATTCCCTTGGGAACACCATGTAGGCTTACAATCCTTGACATGTATACCTTAGCGAGCTTAGCACTCGTATACATGGTCTTTACGGGGATCAAGTGAGCCACCTTGGTAAAGTGGTCCACCACTACCCAGATAGAATCAAATCCAGAACGAGTCCGGGGCAATCCCGTGATAAAATCCATGCCTACCTTATCCCACTTCCAGTCGGGTATAGGTAGTCGTTGAAGTAGTCCGGCCGGTTTCTGATGCTCGGCCTTAACTCTGTTGCATACATCACACAGAGAAATATATTCGGCAATATATCTTTTTAGGTTATTCCACCAAAACCTATCCTTCACATCCATGTACATCTTCGTGTTACCTGGATGAATTGAGTAAGGTGAGTCGTGATCTTCTTGTAAAATCAACTTCCTGATGTCGGGGTCATTGGGAACGCACAAACGCTTCCCATACCAAAGGGTTCCTTGTTCATCCAGACGGAATTCTTTTGTCTTTCCTTCTCTTATCCTGACCCTTATTTCTTCCAACTCTTTATCTCCCTTTTGTGCTTCCTTGATTCTCTCTTGGAAGGTAGACACTATTTCCATAGTCGCTACGTGCCCTTTCGGAACGATTTCTAGCCTTAGATCCTTGAATTGCTTGCATAGATCCTCTGGAAGTTCCCCTACGGTAAGTCCATTCACATAAACCTTACGACTTAAGGCATCAGCCACCACGTTTGCCTTTCCGGGATGATACTGTAAATCCAAGTCATAATCCTTAATTAGTTCAAGCCATCTTCTTTGTCTCATATTCAACTCCTTTTGTGTGAATATGTACTTCAAGATTTTATGATCTGTGAACACATCACAATGTTTGCCCATGATGTAGTGTCTCCATACCTTGAGTGCATGAACCACAGACGCAAGTTCCAAATCATGTGTGGGGTAGTTGTGTTCATGGTTCTTAAGTTGTCGGGAGGCATAGGATACCACTTTCCCATCCTGCATCAATACACTTCCAAGTCCTTGTCGAGAGGCGTCACAATAGACTTGAAAATCCTTTTGGATATCAGTGTAATCTGGCGCGCCACATAAGGCGTTTCTTCAACTCTTGAAAACTTGCTTCACATGCCTCGGTCCATAGGTACTTCTTTTCCTTCTTCAATAGTTCCGTCATGGGTTTTGCTATTTTGGAAAAGTTTTCAATGAACCTCCAGTAATATCCTGCGAGGCCGAAGAAACTCCTAATATCTCCCACACTCTTGGGTGACTCCCATTCCGTCACGGAAGCTACCTTACTAGGATCTACGACAACTCCTTTTGCCGACACAACATGACCAAGGAATCCCACTTCCTTCAACCAGAATTCGCATTTGCTGATTTTGGCATACAACTTGTGTTCTCTTAGTTTCTCCATAATAAGCAGTAGATGGTTCTCATGTTCCTTCTCATCCTTAGAGTATATGAGTATATCATCTACGAATACCATGATAAACTTGTCTAAATACTCCATGAACACCTTGTTCATCATGGTCATGAAGTATGCGGGGGCATTGGTTAGACCAAAGGACATCACGGTGTACTCATACAATCCGTATCTTGTGGTAAATGCTGTTTTGGGCACATCCTGTTCTCGAATCTTTAGCTTAAAGTAGCCTGATTGCAGATCGATCTTTGAGAACACACTTGCTCCCTTTAACTGGTCAAACAAGTCATTGATGTTGGGTAGAGGATACTTATTCTTAATCGTCACTTCGTTCAACGAGCGGTAGTCCACAACCAGCCTCTTGGTTTTATCCTTCCACAAATAGGACAGGTGCTCCCCAAGATGACGCGCTGGGTTTGATGAATCCCTTGTCCAATTGTTCCCTAAGCTGTTTCTTGAGTTCCTTTAACTCGTTCACATCCATCTTGTATGGTCTCTTAGCTATCGGCCCTGTGCCTGGCATCAAGTCAATGAGGAACTCGATATCACGGTCGGGTGGCATTCCGGGTAGCTCCTCTGGAAAGACATCTGGGTATTCCTTTACAATAGGTACCTCCTCCAAGCTAACCCCCTTAAGAGAGTTCACCATGACTTCCTTAAGTGTGAAATTCGACTTGATGCGAATCCTTTTCCCTTCCGGTGTTGTGAGCGTGACAGTCCTTTTTGCACAATCTATGACTCCTTCATATTCGGTCATCCAATTCATGCCCAAGATTATGTCTAATCCTTGTGATTCTAGGACTACTAGACTTGTGGGAAAGATGTGTGTCCCAATCCTTAGTTCTAATCCCCGGCAACCGGAGTTTGCCACTATTTCTCCCCCAGGAGAACTTACCCTTGGAGGAAAGTTTATAGTCTCCATAGGTATCTTGCCTCTATCCACAAATACCCTTGATATGAATGAATGCGATGCACCAGTATCAAAAAGAACAACTGCGGGAATAGAATTGAGCTTGAACTTACCGATCACGGAGTCTGGTGCATCACAAGCATCCTTCATGGAGACATGATTCACCGTGGCTTTGACAAACAAATTTGGCTTCTTCCCGTTTCCATTGCCATGGTTGTGTCCATTCCCATTCCCATTGCCATTGCCATTCTTCTTCTCGGAGCAAGAGGTTGCATAGTGCCCTGTCCTGTTGCACTTAAAGCATGTCACCTCACTGAGATCCTTTCCATTGCTGCCGCTCCCATTGCGGTTTTTATGCCCATTATGTTTGTGGCCGCCATGGTGTTGACCGTTATGGTTGTGGCCATTATTATTATAAGGTGGTGGTGAGGAATTGCGCTGCTTCTGGTATGGAATAGAATGCTTGTGAGGGTTAGACTTCCTCTTGCGGTTTTCTATGCTCTTCCTCTTTGATTCAACCACAATGGCTCTGTCCAGGAGTTCCTGAAAGTTGTCAAATTTCTGAGCCACAAGCTGAATGGATATCTCATCATTGAGTCCTCTTAAGAACTCCTCCTGTCTCTTGGCATCAGTGGAAACATCATCGGGTGCATAACGGGCTAGCTTGTTGAAAATCTCACCATACTCGGTGACAGAACGGTGCAGCTGGTGTAGGTCGCGAAATTCGCGCCTTTTTAGAGTCATGATACCGTCAGCCACATGATGAGTGCGAAAATCTAACTCAAACTGATCCCAAGTGATAGCATCAATATCCGGGTGGGTGACTTGGTAGTTATCCCATCATTCTGCAGCGGGTCCTTGAAGCTGGTGTGCGGCGTAACGTACCCTGTCGGCTCCGACAGCTTGCACGGTGTCTAGCTTCTTATTGATTGTACGTAGCCAGTCATCTGCGATGATTGGTTCAGTGCTGCTAGTGAAGGTAGGTGGGTTCAGCCTCAAAAATCGAGTCAACGATCCTGTTGAGGTGGTGGCGGCGGGTTGTTGTTGTTGTTGTTTTGCATGTTCTGAGTGAGCAGTTGGATCAGCTGGTTCTGGGTGGCCAAAAGTTGTGCTATTTCCGGAGGAATTTCGGTGTTCGCGCGTCTTGGCGGCATCTGTGGGGTTTGAGAGAAAGGTTAAGAAATAGACAGAAAGACTAAGTAGTAAACTCCTACCCTTATGAAAAACACACCAAGCACAAGACACACAAGACACAACTTAACCCAGAAAGCAACCAAGTTTAACTAAACCATAATTGTCTTGGTATTTATTACAATCGTGAATAACGTTCTACTATAGAATTGAAGGTGGTCCAACTATTACACATCTTCCATGCCTTCCTCTTCCTCGTCCTCGAACGAGTAGCCTTCCTGCTCTAGGGTTGTCTTGTACAACTCCATCTCCTTCGCGGTGGCTTCAAGCTTCTCTGGAGGCTCTTAATCTCATCCTGCAGCTTCTTGGTAGTGGATTCTAGCTGCTCCTGAAGTCCCTCCTTCTCACTTTGTAGCTCCTCCACTAGTCTTGACTTCTTCGCAGTTTCAAGTTGCTTTGCCAAGTCCCTCTTGGAAGCACGCACATCATTTATTATCTTGCAAAGGCCTTCGGTTTGCACTTAAGTTCCATCAATCTCCTGCTTGAGTTCCCTAATCCTCTTATTTTTATTTATCACCCTCTTCTCTTGGTTAGCGAACTTCTTCTCTTGGTCCTGGAACTTTATCTCGGAGCTTCATTGCCTCCTCCTGCTGCTTGATCATTTCTTATTTCTCCTTGATGAGGGCGCATAGCTCGTCGTTCTTCAATATCTCGAGGAAGGTACCCTTTTCAAGGTCATGGATGTGGCACTCCAAATCCTAATATTGGGTCCTTCGGCGCTTGGTAGAGGTCCTTTCCTCAAAGGTTAGTTCCATGGGAATTCCTTCCTCATCTCGTCTTCCAAAGAGGTCGCCGCAGTGTCCTTGGAGAGCTTCATGATGACGTCCACATAGGCGACCAATGAGCTACTGCATGCTGATGCTAAGGGCCTTCTCCTTGGAATCGCTAACAATGTGGATAGCTATGTCTTCCTCCGGGTTCTTGCCTCGCTCCTTCCCTGGCTGGATGACTTTGACTCCCCAACAGCTGTCCTTGTGGAGTTTCTTCATTGTGTTCCCCTGGATTGTTGGGAGGGGAAGGTCCAAACGTGTGAGTAGGTCCATGAGGCATCCACCAAAGAGAAGGGGCTCGATGTCCGCGACGGTGTCGTAGAGGAAGCTTGTCATCTTTAAGTTAGAATAATGAAAGTTAGATACTTAATCAAGTAGCGGAGAACAGATACTAGAAGAGCGGAAAATAACTTAGTAGAAAAGCAAGTAAGGCACATAAGTTAGAGGTTGTTCCAATCCTAGGATCACGTCCTACAGGCAACGATGTGCTCTGATACCATCTGTAGCGACCTTGAATCAAGTAAGATCCTAAGTCCCTGTGATTAACATGCTAGTCCCTGGATCAATAGCTAGCACTCACAGTCGATGAAATATCATGTAAAACACAAAGTCTTTATTACAGGAGAATCCAGAGTATGAATTTTATTACAAATTTGCTTAGAATTAAGCTAGCTCAAATAACAGCGGAAACATAAAAGCAGCTTGAGTCCATCACGCCCCAGGCTTGTTGAGTGTAGACTCGCGATCCCTACGCACCTTTCAATCTTCGGATTCTGCACATAAGACATGCAACCAACAAGTTGGGTCAATACTTTGAATGTATTGGCAAATTACACCAAGGAGAGAAAAGACTATCTCTACATGCAAGGCTAGTTTAGGCAGTAGAGTTTATTTGCTCAAAGCTAGTTTTTCTTAAGTAGAGAGAAGAAGAGAAGATTTTCCCTACTTAGTAATCATTTGCTTTGATAAAATAGGGTCGAGTGGCACACAAGGATATTACGCACCAAGTGTCCAAACAACCAAAGCCTTGGATATTACGCACCAAGCGACACTTGGATATTACACACCAAGTTCCCAAATTCCCACCCATTGGCGATATTACTCACACCATGGGGTTTTAAAAACTTTTGTTTAGAAAAGAGAGAGGAAGATCCTTCAGAGGCTCCATCCTTCAGATGCTCAATGTTGTTCTGTTTCCGTGAACACGGCTGATCGATCAGATTGCAATACTCTCGAGAGTTTGTGCACTTTACCCACAATCCACGATCAAGTCCTTTTTACAGACAAGACCATGGCGAGGCTTTCCCTTAGTAGCCCCTCTACCTTCCGGATCCAACCGTGCCAAGAACCTCCAAATGTTGGTACCTAGGTGAGGTTTCCCACTAAGTACTAGGCCAAGACAGAGCCCATAATGTATTGTGGTTGCACTGGAAGCTTCTGAATTCTGAAACATGGCAGACTTCTTTGATTCCTGGGCGGCCGACCTCCACCAAAATCCCACTCGTTGACCCAACAACCATTCCGCCCAGAAGAAAACTTAGTTTTATTTTGAAGTGGATTTGAGAAAGAAAAGTTTGCTTTAGAGAGCCTTTATACTTATAAAAATTCTTTGTCTTTCGAACCCCCCCAACGGCACTTCGTATATATA
Organism: Avena insularis; assembly: GCA_023614405.1. Classification (NCBI taxonomy): domain Eukaryota; kingdom Viridiplantae; phylum Streptophyta; class Magnoliopsida; order Poales; family Poaceae; genus Avena; species Avena insularis. Next base: position 184,118,047 of record CM042687.1, on the reverse strand, counting down.
GCATAGCAAGCAACACGTAGCAAAAACAGGGGTAACCTATTAGGAGGGAAAATCCTAAGTATAGAGCTACTCATGGCATACTACAAAATCATCGCACTTGCAAAATAATACTAAGGAAAAATTCTACTAGAACATCCTACACATGCATACTACAGAATTTTGAAGATCACATGCATAGAATCAAAACTAGGAAAAAATTATGAACAAGTGGTGTAACTTGCCTTGATCCGAGTAGCACTCTACACAATATCACTCCTTAGCGCACTCCGAACAATCTAGCGAATCACAAACATAGATCTGATCACAACTTGCTCAAAACATGTCACAGAAATAATCATGTATGCATGCAACATGGTATTTTATGCAAGATTGGTTTTCTAAATTGACCAAGGTAGCATAATTGGGTTGCAATAGTGTTAAGGGTGTTACTAGGATTGATTTCCCATAGGCTAAAACAATTTGGGTCACTAATATAATTCACAGGATAAATAGGAGATCCAACCATCTAATTAGCCCCAAATTGGATCTAAAGATCTTAAGCAAAGTTTTATAAATTTGTCCAGTAGTTATTATGGAAACAAAGTCAACGCAACAAGAATCAACTAAAACGGAGTTCTAACTATTTTTCTATGAATTAAATACTCCAATCCAATGATTAAAATCTACACCAAAAACCCTTTTGTAAACTTGGGATTTTATTGCAGATCTGTGTTCTACATAAAATTATGAATCCAACGGTATATTATAAGCTAAATTTGGCCAAATATATAATTTTATATGATTTTCGCAATTTTTAAACTAAATATGCAACCAGATCTAACCCTAACTTAAGAACTTGCCAAGTGGCAGCCTCCGATTGGTCCAGCTGGCAAGGTGGGGGTGACGCGGCGTGGCCGTGGTGCCGACGCGCTTTGCCACGCGGCAGCGTGGGATTTGTCGGTACCCATTCGAGTTTATTTCTAATCTGGGCCGCAGGTTGCAAATCGGACGGATGAGAGAAGCGCGGCAACTCACTGTGGTGGCGACGGCGGCGATGAGTGGCGGTGGCGTCGGTGGAGATGCTTGGCGCCGATCTAGTGGCTCCCCGAGGTGGCGGTGTGGTCGACGGGGCGCGTCTGGTCCTCGTGGTCACGCTCGTGGCCGCGTCGTTCCTCCTCGCTTCCTGGTTGATCGGCAGGGTCCCGCCGATCTCCTCCGTCCCTGTCGGTGCTCCGGCGAGCAATCGCGGGCGCGTTCCTGCGAGAGAGAAGGGGAGAAGCACGCGGCGAGAATCAGTGGTGGATGGAGAAGGCTCCAGAGGGAGAAAGGAGCAAGGGGAGGGCTCCGAACCGTCTCGGCGAGGTCGACCCGACAGCGGCGATGCGAGTCGTCGATGGGCTAGGGTTTTTGCAAGGAGAAAATCGAACGAGGTGAGCCGAGGGTGGCGGGGTTTATATGGGGGTGGAGACTTGGGCGAGGGGGCTCAGATCGCCGCGAATCCTACCGGATTCGGTTCGAACTCGTGCATTCGGAGGACTCCTGCTCGAGGTAGGGGACGAGCTGTTGGTCCAGCATGTAGGTGGCGGAGGGGGAAGTGGGCTGGCGCGGGCGCGGGTGGGCTGGCGCTATGGCCCAGTTAGGTTAGGTTGCCCCTTTTTTTCCCTTAAACATTTTCTTCAATTTCTGTTTTAGTAAAGCTTAAATAACTTTTGCATATAAAGTCAAAAAGTGATGAAACCAACTTCTAAATTTTTGTAAAAATAAGGTGGTCATCTTAGGACCATAGTTTAATGTTTTACATAGTTTTTAGAAGGGTCAAGCTTGACTATTCATTTGTAGGGTGGTTAATAATGCTTACATATAGAAATATTTATTAGGGTTTTGATAGGGTTTTCTTGTAGATTCATTTGTAGGATGCAAGGTTGCATGCAATGTTGAAAGGATGATGCATGCTTCTAGTAATCATCTTAATATAAAATCTGGGATGTTACACTGCTCTATCCAACGGTGCTTCTAGACGTGGCTTAATTCCCTGCATAATTAATCCATTGTCTCTCTCGACCTGACCATTGGACTATGGGTGCGCCACAAATACGAGGTCAAGTCGGATTCCCTTCTACCAACAATAAGCTTCCACTTCTCTAAGTGACAAGTTGCTGCCGTTGTCGGTGATAATGCTATGTGGGAGACCAAATCTCACCACTAGATCCCGGACAAACCTAAGGGCAGTTGCTCCATCGAGATTTCTAATGAGTTTAGCTTCTATCCATTTGGTGAATTTATCAACTGCTACTAGTAGATGCGTAAACCCACATAGTGTCGTCTGCAATGGACCAACCATGTCTAGCCCCCAGACTGCAAACGGCCAAGTTATTGGTATTGTTCGCAATTCTTCAGCTCGAACATGTGGTTGTCGGGAATAATACTAGCATCCCATGCATGTCTCAACCAGCTTGTCGGCGTCCACCTTCGCGGTCAGCCAGTAGAATCCTTCCTGGAAGGCTTTAGCGACCAACGATCAAGGAGCGGCGTGATGCCCGCAATCTCCGAGATGGATTTCGCAAAGGATTTCAATACCTTTTTGCTAGGAAACAAACTTAAGGTGTACGCCAGTGGTGCTTATTTTGTATATTTGTCCATTGATTATGGTACAGCCCTTTGCTCGACGTACTATTTGTCGTCTTTCGACTTCATCGTCGGGCACAGTTTTGTGTACGAGATATTCCATGAACGGTTTTGTCCAAGCCAGATGGACCTTTGTCACCATGTGAACGAAAGAGTCAACTATGTCCGGGTTGTCTATGTGTACTCCCTTCACGGATGGTGTCCGTAGATGCTCCAGGAAAATGCCAGGTGGGATTTGTTTGCGCCCTGACCCAAGCTTTGACAGCAGGTCAGCCGCCTCATTTTGCTCCCTAGGTACATACTTGACGTCGTAGCCCAAGAATCTCTTGGGTATCTCGTCCACTTCGTCACGATATGTCTCCATCATAGGGTTCCGCGCGTTCCAGGTGCTAGCCACCTGCTGGGAAACCAAGTCGGAATCTCCACAACAAACTATGCGCTTGATGCCAATATCCTTGGCTACGCGTAGTCCGTGAATGAGTGCTTCGTACTCCGCCATGTTATTCGTTGCCTCGAAGTGGATCTTCAGAACGTAGTGTAGCTTTCCCCGGGTTGGTGAATGTAGTAGTACACCAGCCCCCGAGCCATCGAGTACCTTTGATCCGTCAAAGTGCATCACCCAGTATTCTGTCTCCGGCATTGGGGTAGCATCTAGCATCTCTGTCCAATCTGGGATAAACTCCGCCAAGGCTTGTGACTTGATAGCGTCGCGTCTCTTGTAGGTGATCTTAAAGGAGGCAAGTTCAATGCCCCACTTCGTGACCCTTCCTATAGCGTCACTGTTGTTGATAATGTCGGACAGTGGAGCCTTGCTTACCACCATGATAGGGTGCTCCTGGAAGTAGTTCCTTAATTTCCGAGAAGCAAGGAACACTCCATACACTATCTTCTGGTAGTGCGGGTAACGCTGCTTGGACTCCGTCAAGACCTCTCTTACATAGTAAACTGGCCGTTGAACTCCGTACTCATAGCCTGGTTCTTTCCGCTCTACAACGACAATGATGCTGATTACTCGGTTGGTGGCCGACATGTAAATTAACATGGGCTCCCCAGGCTCGGGTGCTGCAAGGATAAGCGCTGAGAAAAGTATCTCCTTGAGCTGCTTCAATGTTGCATCTGCCTCGTCCGTCCACATGAATTTGTCCGACTTCTTCAGAAACTTGTACGGCGGCAGAGCCTTCTCTCCAAGTCGGCTGACGAACCGACTAACTGCTGCAACACAACCTATTAGCTGTTGTATGTCCTTTAGGCATTTCAGACGGTTTATGATTAAGATGTCCTTGATTTTCTCCGGGTTGACCTTGATTCCACACTAGGAAATTATAAAGCCCAACAATTTTCCGGCTGGAACCCCGAAGACGCACTTCTTAGGGTTAAGTATCATGTTGTATTTTCAGAGATTATCAAAGGTTTCTTTGAAGTAATAGATTAAGTCGTTTGACTTTTTAGACATCATCGCTATATCATCCACATAGGCGTGAACGTTCTGACCAATTTGATCGTGTAGGCAATGTTGCATTGTCCGCTGGTATGTAGCACCTGTGTTTTTCAGCCCAAAGGGCATCGTTACATAGCAAAACGTGTCGTAGGGTGTAGTAAACGAAGTGGCCAATTGGTACGACTTCCTCATCTTGATCTGGTGGTATCCTAAGTATGCATCGAGAAAACACAAAAGCTCCGAGCGAGCCGTCGAGTCAATGACTTGGTCAATGCGAGGAAAAGCAAACGGATCTTTGGTACATGCTTTGTTCAAGCCAGTGTAATCAACGCACATTATTAATAGTTTGGTTCCCTTTTTGGGGACAAGTACAAGATTGGCCACCCATCGGGTGTGAAGGAATTCTCGGATAAAACTAGCCTTAAGTAACCTAGCTATCTCTTTGCCTATGGCGCGTCTCTTCTCGTCTCCAAAGTGTCGTAGAGGTTGTTTCACTGGTTTACATTTTGGATCAATATTCAAGCTGTGCTCGGCAAGTTCCCTAGGTACACCTTTCATGTCAGCAGGTTGCCAGGCAAAGATGTCCCTGTTCTCACGGAGAAACTCGACGAGCGTGCTTTCCTATTTATGGTCCAGGTTCGTCCCAATGGAGGTGGTCTTGGAGGCATCGCCTACCACAAGTTCCACCGGCTTGGTCTCGATGGCGGCCTTGATTGCTGGGGCAGAGTCAGAAATCTGTTTTTTCGACGCAGGCATCTCCGAGGCATCGACCTTGCTCTAGATCTCCTTGAATTCTTCACTGTAGAGGACAGCTTCTACAAAGGCTTCTTCTCCAATCTCGTAGTCCCTTGCCTTGGTAAAGCTTTCGGACACGGTAATGACACCGTTTGGTCAGGGTATCTTGAGCTTGTTGTAGATGAAGCATGCCTTGTCCATGAAGGTGTGGAATATGTCGCGGCCGAATATGACGTGGTACACGTTATTGAAGGGGACCACCACAAAGGTCATGCATTCTTGGCGGTAATTATTGACATTGCCAAAAGCGACCTAAAGTGTGATGCACCCAAGGGATCGAGCCTCCCGACCAAGAACTACGCCATGGAAGATGGTGCTGGTCCGCCTTAGGTTTGCCTCCATCAAGTTCATCTTGTGCAGTGTATCCAGGTACATGATGCTGATGCTACTTCCACTATCCACCATACATTTGGTGAACTCATTGCCGTCAATCAGGGGGTTGATGATCATGGCGTATTGGTTCTCCGTAGGGATGAGGTCCGGGTGATACTTCCTGTCCCAAGTAATTGGAATCTCTGACCAGCGCAGGTATTGGGCAACTGGGGGAATCTCCGACCAGCATAGGTATCCTCATGGAGGTCTTCTGTTGTCGGATAGTGGGGGTGCCAAGGAAATTGTGGAAAACTGCCGCCTTCTTCTCGAAGGGTTTTTTGCCCTTTCCATCGCTTTTGGCAGCGTGCTTGGGGTCAACATCCTCGTCCATGTCACTTGAATCTTTGGACTCCTCCTCCTTCTTCTTCCCCTTGCCCTTGCCTCACGGTATGTTCTTCCGACTTCGCTTGTAGCCGGAGTCCGGGTCCTCCTTGAGATCGTTGACAAACATGCAATGGTGATTGGTGTGTGTGGACTTGCCGTTGGCGTCGAGGTGTACAAGGCACGGCATATCGTGGTACTCCTCGTAGGTCTAGGGAACGTGGAGCGCTACCGAGGTTGTTTCACTACCTTGCTGCTGCCCACGACCAGCCCCCCGTCCTCGGCCATGTTGTCCACTATCACCTCGTCCTGTAGAAGTCATGGCGACCATGTCGGAGGTTTTCTTTTCTTCTGTTGGGCTCTTTCGCTTGGTGTTGCTGTTCCTCCGAGCTTGAGTTGAAATGGCCGTTGCTGGCAGGGAGCTGCGAGCATCGTCACCGGCAGCCGCGAACTCACTAGCCAGCTGGATCGTCTAGTTGAGATCTAGCTAGTGGTTGTCCTGCAGGCGCTTCAACGTATGTCGGAGCAACATACCCCTTTCCAACCCATCGATGAAGGCGGACATGGCGATCTGTGAGTGCACTCCTGCGCAGGAATTCTTCATATCCAGCCAGCGGGAGAGGTAGGCGCGAGATGACTCTTCTTTCTCCTGCATGCACAGCTGTAGGTCGCCAACAGTACAGGGACGTTTGTACGTACCCTCGAAGTTCTTGGTGAATGCTTCTTGCATGTCTAGCTAGTTCCAGATAGATTTCTCCGGCAAGTCATCGATCCATTGTCGGGCCGTGCCCGCCAGCATTAGTGGGAGGTACTTGACGGCAACGTTGGGGTTTACCCCGACGATCTCCACCACGTTGTCGTAATCCTGAAACCATGTAGCTGGCTTGGCAGTGCCGTCATAGGGCTTGATAGTCTTGTCTATCCGGAAACCCGTGGGGTAAACTGCGGTCCGTATTACAGGTCCAAAGCAGCATGGTCCCAGGTATGCTCCATCCCGGGCCTCGTGGATCTTGTCCAGACGTGATCGTGCGTCGTATGGCTCCAGGCTTCTTTTCTTCTTTTTGCCATCAGGGTATGCGTTGCGTGAACGACGCGGGCCTCCTCCGCCACGGTGGCTGCTAGGTGGTGACGGAGGCGAAGGTGGGGGTGGGTTAGCCTTATTGATGTTACCCTCCTGCGATGCCTCATGCTTGTCACGGTTGTTTGTCGGACGCAGAGGGTCATGACGTGACCTGCTCTTGTGTCCTTGGCTGCGCTCCCCATCACGACGGGCCTGCTCCGTGTTGTCGCGGATGACGATGCCGCCTTGCTTAGGTGGAGGCATGTCCGTACGATGGTGAGCCTTGGGGTTTTCTCAATGTCGGGGAGAGCGGGGCGGTGGAGATGGGCGAAGAGGTTGAGCCTTGCCTCCATGGTTGGAGGATATGGGGATAGCATCCTTCCTATTGCGCGCATCCCTCAATCTTTGTTCTGACGAACCCGTCTGGGACCCTACATCATGAGGAGATCTGTCCCTTGGCGGCTTATGCTGGCTAGACTGGCAAAACGCTAGGTCAGACTCAAGCCTCTAAGAGGTGGCATTTTCCTGTTGTTTCACCGCCTTGGCCACTAGGTGATAGACCTGGTTCATTGTTCGGGTGATCTATCCAGCTCCAGAAGGGTATTGGCGACGACGAGGTTGAGAAGAGGAGTGGGCATCATCTGCCTGCCTTCACTGTCAATGTATGGCTTGGCCTGTGCCGGTATCGATGGAGCCCATCCTAGGTTTCGCCGTAGCAGGGTCTTGTACTCGGCCTCCATTGCTCTAGCTTTTTATATTGACTTTTGCGCATTGGCCAGATCTCGATCTAGCTTAGCGCCTTGCTCCGCGATGGCCTGCGCTTCCTCCAGCAGCTGCTGGCACTTCTCGTCAAGCTGGACTACATCGCGAATATGAGACACGGTCATAGGCTCGACGAGGAGAATACCGTACATCACTCTATCAGCTGGAGTGACATGGGCAGCAGCAGACTTAGATGCCGGAGGCAGCGGGTTTGTGGTGTTGTTGTTGCTCGGACCGGTACCGAGTTCCTGCGGTTGCTGCACTCAGTTAGGCGGAGGGGGCATGACCTTTGCGTGATCATTGTCGGCAGCAACAGATGGTCCCTTCCCTTTGTCCAGCACTATAGGCGGAGCTCGTCCGGGCTGATCTTCATCCATCGCCATCCCAATTATGATGAACACCTCTCGAGACATGACGCTCTTGTTGGCTTGCTCGTCGCGCTTGTAATCCTCCTCCATCTCCTGCATGGCAGAGTCTAGATCCTCCGGGCTGAAGTCTATCTCCTCCGAATCTGACTAATGTCAGTGTAGAGCGCGTCAAGCAAGGAGTCGAAGGGTGCTGGGGTTTCCTCGATGACGGGGGGTGGAGGTGTAACAGCAGCGACGATGGCTGGAGGTGGTGGCGCAGCTGCAGCGACGACCACCGGAGGCGGTGGTGGTGGTGGCTGAGGCGGAGGGGCTCTGCCAACGAGCGCAATTTCTATCTGAGCTTCCTCCTCAGCCTCCGCATAGCTGTTTACGGTGTTCACCATGCTTTCAAAGGTGAGGCATCCTGAAGCCTACTGCCGCCTTAGGGTATGCCGGAGAAGCGTACCTTGGTCCTGTCCTTCCACAAAGTGATACATAGCATCATCATTGGGGTAATGTGCCAGATCGGCCTGTATACGGAGCCACCTAGCAAGGTAGTTGCGGGGGTTTTCACCCTCTCTCTAAATGCAACGCGCCAGATCGAAGATGGTCACCACTCCGACGAACTTGGATCCCTGCTTTCCAGACGCACGAACAAAGCCGGCGGACTTGCAGCGATCTTCCACCATTATATCGTGCACATGGGCGGTTTGGGTGGGTCTTGAATTTTTCCGATCTTTGCCGACAAACTCCGAAGAGAGATCCAACATCGATCCTTCCACGAACGTATCCTGCACGTAGGCGGTCCATGCGGGTCTTGATGCTCTTCCGAGTCTTAGGGAACTAGTGCCCGAGTCGGTTTCGCCGATGAAGAGGTGGATATATCCGATGGGTACGATCGAGCACCGTATAGGGTTCGTCTTCGCCAGGATCCAGAACTCGTCAGGAGGGATGATCGGAACATTGCCAGAGAAGAGAACGTGACCGATGGCTACGGTTTCGCCGATTCCCGCGAAGATCTTGGTCCTTGCCCGCTGAAGAGCCTGAAGCGCCTCTTGCCCCACGATGGGCGCCAACTGTCATGGTATTGCCGATGAGTACGCCATGGATGGGTCCTCACAGTACGTGTTTAGAGACATGGGGGAAGGTGGACGGTTGACGGGTACGAGGTTACACAGCTTACCCAGGTTCAGATCCCACAATGGTGGCGGAATCCTACTCCTGCTCTAAATCACTATAAGGGCAATACGCCGAGTTATAGGGATTGGTTCGCTGTTCGAGGTGACTAGAGATTCTAAGTTATCGTGCCCTAAAGGATCCCATAGGCCCGACTTATATAGTCGCCAGGTCCTAGGGTTACAGGGAAAAGTCCTAGCCGGACAGGTTACAGAGTCCTACATTGCTTACATCTAGTCTAGCATGTCTTGCACTCCAAGGCTCCGGATACATCAGTGACTCCTCCATAGCCTTCCTTTATCCGGCATGGGCCTCTCTTTTGGATCCATCTAACTTGGCTGCCCAGCAGGACATGGGCCATGCTACCAACTATGGGCCACCCTGGTTATCCGGATAGGAGACATGCTATGAGGATACCAATATAGCATATCCCCAACACAGAGTTCTGCATAACGGGTCGTATTATTTAAAAGATATGAGACCAGTCAAGGAAAGACCAGATACTCGGAAGAGAAAGAGAGATGGCGTTAGTACAGAACCGGATGAGATAGACCGTCCATGGAATATTGCACAACTACGTCTCTTCTATTCTTAGCTATATTTCCTTGTAATCATATATGTACATGTTCAAAGAGAAATAAAGTGTTGGTTTCCTCATATGTTATATTTGAGAAGTTTTTTGCCATCTTATTTCCAAATGCGCATGTCATTTTCAGAAATGCCAGAATGCTTCAAAGTAATTTATGCTCATGTTCGTTCTGGTTATGATTTTTGAATATCTAAAAAATGTTACCTTAGGGTAAAAAATTCAATTTAATGTTTATACTTTGGTTTTTTATCTGATTGCTTAGAGGCGGGTATCTTTCGAGTAATGAATTGTTGGTACTGGAAGCCGACTTTGTTTTCGAGTTTAAACCGGTTTAGAAATTGAGCTCCATTGCTCGACAAAGTTTTCGTGCTAAAGGTTGGCCAACTCATGAAAGGGACAAGGCAGATTGCCAGATAAAACAACTAGTATAAGCATAAAAAATAGTGCTTCAGAAATTTTCAAGCACACTCATAAAACACACACAAACAAAGTGCTACGATAGTAAAAGCATTAGTTCTTATAGAGCAACACAATCAAAAAATTGTTTCCATCATTACATGCCCAAGCTCAGAATAATGCATTATAAAATGTTTATGGTGCACAATCAGGTGGTGGTGATGAAGAGCATGGAGTGCGGGAGTCGACAACGTTGTCACCCTGGACCTCGAACTCGAAAGCTGCTTCAGCAAGGCTATCTTTTGGATCTTGAGGCGAGGGAGGCACATCTACGGATTCGAAGAATGGCGTCGTGTAATTCTTCATCTCCGCCACACGGCAAGAATAACCTACATAGGAATCTTGGATAGCCTAATTGTTCTGCGGGTTACCCGGATCGTCCTCGTCAGCGATACCATTGGTGATGTTCCAGATTTCCATATCACTATGGTGGCTCATCACCATGGTAAGGGAAGTCTGTGCAGCGGTTCAAGCGTAGGACATCTTCTAGTCTTCGATAAGCTTCGGAATCTCCTTATCCCTGTCCCTCACCCCATGCAGTAACATTTATGCAAGTCAGAAAGTCTGACCAACTTGCCAGCCTTTTCAAGAGAATGGAAAAAGTTGAGCATAATATCTCCGACAAGCTTTATGCGCTCGAGGCAGGGTTAGGAGGTAGGAGAGTCAGAAAGGTTCAGGGGTGCTGGGAAAAATCAAAAATCGAAAATGACTCAAAAGAAAGTCGAAAAAATTAATCAAATACAGAAAGTCATAAATCTTACCTAGCACAAAATGATTCCATTGAGCACGCTCCTCATAGAGGCTATACAGTTCACTCTCTATGGCCTGGGCTAGATCCCTCTGACTATTAAAGTCCTTCTTGAGATCATCTAGTTGTTTATCTCGGAGGGCTATTAGCTTCTCGAGCCTCACGGTCTCATTGTTGCTTCACTCCAGGACGGCGCTCACGGATTTGTTCGACTCAATAGTAAGCTTCTCAAGCTTGTCCTGGAGCTTAGCATTCTCCATCTTCAAGACCTTGAAGTTCTCGGATTGCTCCACCATCTTGCTGGATTCACACAACAATTCTACAAAGGAAAAAATATCAGTCGGACAAAAAAAGTTTGACTATGAAAATAGCTAAATGAAAAGGAGATGTCGGAAAAGTTTACCTTCTGCTTCATCTTTCTCAACCTTCAACTTTGAATTCTCAAGGCGCAAGGCCTTTATTTACTTGTATTTATTGCATATATTCTTGAGAAATTCCTGGTTGGAAGATGAAATTTTCTGTAAGTTTAGAGACGGAATACCGTTTGACGGCTACTAGTACATCATTCTTTTGCATCCTATAAGCATCAACTCGGATTCAACGATGTTTATCCGACTTTATGCTTGGGGGCTAGAGGATATGATAATAAAAACACTGCAAATAAGAATCGGAAACTTGCAACGTGTTCTAGGTGCAACTTCTCAAATCCGAGTTTAGTGTTTTGAAACACTTTCTCGGCACGGGAGAGGGAGGGAACGTCCATCACTGGGAGTTCACCAGACTCTATCTTCGCGTCCCGGACCAAAATTTGGTCCAGGAGGCTAACCAGCTTCACGTGCTCCATCTCTTGGCTCGCTGCCTCTCAAGACTGGATTGAGCCAGCTTGAGGATCTCTTCCTTCTTCTTCTATTTCAGGCCGAAGGCAGCAGAGTCGGCCACTTTATCCAACTGACCTGTAGATATTACCATGGGATCATTACCCTTGACAGTTTCACCCTTGTTAGTTGTCTGGCTACCAACGGTAACCAGCACTTTCGAGATGTTGTCGACATCAGGAGAAGCGGAAACCTCTGGTGCTAATGATGGGGTACTGGTTGGAGTTGGTGGTGGCATCGCTCGGGTGATGACAAGCTTCTGCTAACGTAGTTGCTTGCCCGGTTTGCTGTCTGGCTTCACTTTATTCTTCAAAACTTGTTTTGCTCTGAAGCACATAAATCCGAATATCAGGTGTGCTTTGGAAATAAGGAATGTACAAAGTACTGAAAACATCGACAGGGTGCTTACTTTTTAACTACTAGCATCACTTGGCTACCAGCAGTGATAACAACCTCCTTCGCCTTGCGCTTCTTGGAAGCGGAGGCAGGAACTTCTTGCACATTGTTGTCCTCCATCGCCTCTGGATCGTTTGAGAGATATCCTTCTATTGGATCTAGCTCAGACTAGGGGATTTTCTCGAGCTGACAAAGTAAAAAAGAATCGATGAAAATATAGTCGGAGAAAGAAACAGAAAAGAATGACAAAACATTAATGCAGAGTCGAAATATTTACCGGAGTCAGAGGACGGTTAGATGTGAACATCTTAAGGGAGACATCTAGAACTTTTCGTTCCGCTCTTTCCTTGATCAAATACTGCATGAGGTTCTTGTAATCCTTTGTCAGAATATGATGTGGGCATACCCACAGGCTGTCTTTCTTGTCGCTGGTAAATGTGTGCATGAGGCGATCTCCATGATGCTGCAGGGGCTGGATCAGGTGATCCAGCCAGCAGTGGATCAAGTCAGATCCACGGAGGCCCTTGTGCTTCATCAGAAACTCAATCCGCCTCTTGGCGACGATCAAGATATCTGACAGTTCCGGTTCCTCTGCGTCCCATGATTTTTGGTGGGAGTGGCACCGTCGATCAAGGCCGAAAGACCTTCCGCATTTCCAGGAGCCGGTATATCCTTGTGGTAGAATAAATTTTTGGCCCAACATTTAATAGATTCACTAGCGTTAATCCTAGGATAAACTCGGTTTCTCCTGCGGACTAAGCTAAGAGTTCCAGTAGTGTAAGGAACACCAGCACTGATGGAATTCTTCTGAGTACCATAGTAGTACCGGAAAAGGGTGAGACTTGTCCTAATGCCAAGAAACCCCTCGCACAAAGCTGCATGAGTACTAAGCTCTAGCAGAGAGTTATGAGGAAGATTATGGATCCGTACACCTTAGTATTTGAGGACCTCGATGAAGAAGTCCGACGGTGGCAGGCTGAGGCCACGGTCGATGTGCGTGCCGAACAACACCCGCTCGCCGTCGTGCGGAGTAGGAGTGTCATGTCCTGAGGCGCCCCACCACGCGTCGACGATGATTTATCCCTCGTCCTCCATGACCTGGAGCTCGGCGTCTTCCATGACGCTTGGGACCGAGAGACCCTACATCTTCTTCTCGTCTGTTGCTGATGTAGCCGCCGCTGTCGCTCTGGAGCCCGATGAAGATACCATCGCTCTTGGGGAAGATGAAGAATTGGTGGAGGTTAGGGTTTTTTCTGTGGCGTGTAGATGAGAATGGGTGCGGAGAGATCGAGGAGTACGAGGAGGCAATCAGTCAACAGTGGAGAGATGAATCTAGGAGAGAAGGGTTTCTCCTCTCTTTTATTTGCCTCTGCACCAAGATTCATGCTTTAATCGCGTGATTTACACCACACGTATAGGAGACAGGGAGGTGGCTTCCTCGTGACTCCTCCGTCCCCTCGATTCTCGTGTGAGCATTAAATCGGTGCTCTGTTCCGTAGGGAGCAGACCCACCAACGGTCGTGTTGACAGGACTCCTGTCAGTGACAAGACCTGGTCTGAAAACTTGTCAGCCAGCACGCCGCTGTAAAATCCGGCTCATGTTTCAAACTGAGCAAGGAAAAGAATAAGGTCAGAACAAAACATATCCAACTCAATGGGGTCGGAATCCTACACGATTGAAAGAAGTTTTGGGAACCCTTCAAGATTCTCAAGATGAAGAAACCATCAAGGTAGGCGATTTATCCGACTTTGGATCTTGGAGACTTTCGAGGGCTACTATTGGGGATATACTTTCCGGGTATACCCACTGGACTCTCTGACCAGGGTGGCCCACCAATGGGTTAGAGATTTGCTTCACGGGCGACCCAGTCATAGAAAGAGGAGGAGCCAGTTCGGGCTATGGCAAGGCCTAGAAGAGTTACCGATTTAGTCCTGTAGTAAAACTTATAGTCCAAGCTGTATCTGGTTACCGACTCTGTAACGTAGCCAGATAGGTATCTCCTGTAACCCTAGGTCCTGGTGATTATATAAAAAAGCCCTGTGGGAGCCTTTGGGAAACAACCATAGCAATAACCACAATCACAACTCGCACAAGCTAACCTCTCTTGTAATCCATTGTAACATCCGGCTTATGCCGATATATTACTGGATTTGAACCTGGGTAAACTTGTGCTCACCGCTCCTGGAACATCCGAAGTCTCACACCCATCTTCTCAACACCGTTAGGACGCCCTATGGCATACTTGTCGACAATCCGATGACACCACCGTGGTGAGTGAGTCCTATGGGTATACCCGGAAAGTATATCCCCAACAAAGGGGCAAAAGTACCAAGAGAGTGTGTGTGTGAGAGAGGGAGAAGATATAGGCAAGACAAGCATTTTATTTATTTCTAGGTCGAAATTGGTGTGTTTTAATCCTCCTATGGGCACCCATTTAGATAGGCGGAGGGAATGGATCCCTCCACCTTAGGGTTCCCATGTGGGACTAAACAAATAAAGGAAAAGAGGGGAAACCCGCCGACGGCCAGGTGGCCCACCTTCACACCCACGCACGGCCTAGCGGGGTTGAGGCAGTGGAGGGGAGAGGGCCCGAGTGGGCCATCCAGGTGGTAGATTGTGAGGAAGAGCTGCCCACGGCAGCGCCCAGTGCCTAGCGCTCGCCCGCGTGGCACAAGACGAAGCGGTTCCTGGGTGGGACTTCAAGGTGTGTCCCGTTAGTGGCACCAAGAGCTGTGCCACGCGGTGCACAATGGCGGCCGCCCATGTGCAATGCATACTGTCGTGGGAATGGCCACTGCATATGCTGCAAGTGGCAGCGAGTAGTAATGAGAGGGGCAAGGGCGGCCAGCCATCTGTGGTTTGAGATGAGAGCGAAGACACAAGGATTTACCTAGGTTCGGCCCTCGGAGGTAAAGACCTACTCCTGCTAGATTTTATCATCGAGAGGTTACAAGGGTGGTGAGCTTAGCAGCTATATGGCGAGTCAATGGGGTGTATGATGGAACGTAAGTACAAAGAGCACCCTATATAGGTTTATATAGGGGTACCTCACTAGGGTTTACAGATATACAACCGAGTTAGTTAGGGACTCGGAGGGCTTGACCTAATCCGACTAAGCCTAACTATGCTTCTAGGCCGCCAGCTTCCAGTCGCCAGGTCCCTCCTTGAATCGTAATCCAGTCGCCGTCCTGCAGGCCCACTCACTGGGAGTTATATCCAGTAGGGAACGTCCTGCTAGGCATACCCCATTTGGCATATCCCCATCAGTAGTCCCCGAGGCCGTCGTTGATTTGTCGCATGTGTCCTCTGGAAGTTGGAGTATGCGGGTCCAATTTAGACGCCAAGTAGAATCAGTGGGTGGATTCCCTCAATGAAAGAGGAAGTATCGGCACGAGTTTCCAATCGCAATACTGGCAGGTAGTCGAATCGCAGCATTGGCGAGCAGTCGAATCGCAGCTTTGGCAAATGTATCGACGAGTCGATTAGACGAAGTTGGACCATCATCTTGGTCAAACTAGCCATTGGGTAATCCAACGGTAATATTGGCATAATTACCGTGGGGTAACGGATCCTCCGAGATTCGCGAGAAGCAACCGTTACATAAGGAGAGTGACGGGGCAGATTTGCAAATCTTCCTCACATTTCCTCCGACCCCACGCATTCCGCAGTCTTCCATCCCGATCCGTAATTTTTACAGCGAGCGAGTGAGTCTAGATGTTCTTCCCGAAGGCACTTCCGAAAGACTAGTAGGGCAAATCCAAGTGCGGTTTCTCCATGTCAATCTTCTTTCCCCATGTCAATCTTCTTTCAGCGGTTTTGCGCCTATTACTCAATCAATACATCAGATGTAGGGCCCCATAGTAACGAGCAGCTCACCATCTTCGTGGTGTTCTTCAAGTGCTATCTGGGGTGTCGCCCCGACTTCCACTTGTGGCTGGAGATGTTCCACGGGCGTGTCAGTCGCGAATGGGCTGGAGGGCCGACACTGGTGGCGGGAGGCCTCACCTTCCATCTGAAAGCCAAGGCCCCCTTCCTCGACCTCATGTTGCCAAAGAAGGCTGCCAGGAAGTGGAAGAAATGGTGGTTCTACATCAGCGAGTCGACACTAGATGGCAAGGTGTCGCTCCCTACGTACACCATCGAGAGGAGCTAGCCGTGCCGGATGCTGATGAACAAACCTCCCCACGACTAGAGAATGGTCGTGGACGAGATGCTGACACAGATCCGTTCGCTCAAGGAGGGACTGGAAACAATCAATCTGTACAACTCCTGGATCAGACGGCGACTGGTACCACTGGCGAGCTAATCCCACTGGATGTACCAGTACACCGGCAGGGACAACGAAACAAAGGCTTACTCGGCCGCGTGGAGCGCCGACGACTACGTCGCTGCACTGAAGAAGATTACTGAGGCGGAGTACATTAACCCGAAGGCCGGGAGAGCCCCATACACTGCCACAGGGAGGCGCCAGGCGCCGATGGTGAGTTTATCTTTCTTGATTTGGCAGTCGCATAAGTGTAGTCGTGGTTTATTGACGTTGTCTATCTCTTTCAGTTGTTTCAAGTCTTGGAAGGCTGGCTCCCTCCTACTAATGAAGAGACCTCCGAAGAGGTCAGAGAAGACTCGGAAGAGTCCTCCGACAACAAGGATGAGGCGGTGGAGGTTGACGCACCCGTGCCCACGGCTCGGAAGACCCGCGGACAAAAGTAGTGCAAACTCGAGGCTAGTCAAAGCCTCGAGGAACATGAAGGATACGAGGGCGATTTGCAGGAGCATAGCTCACGGTGCGTGGCCTCGCAGGCAAAGTCTACACGAAAGGTGAAGTCGCTCGTGAAGAAGAAGGCGCCCAAGACGACGTCACCACCCAGGTCGGTGGAAAACTTCGAGTCGGATAGCGAGGCTGATGATGCAGAGGCCAAGGCTTCAACGAAGATTCTGGAGGTGATGGATTCAGGAGTTGGAGTCATGGTGGCACACGAGGTCCTGCTTGCGGTGATCCTTCTGCCATTCTCGGTGATCCCAGGTGACGAGGTTTCAACTCGTCAATGCCCATTGTTATGGACTTGGGTTTTGGAGAAGATGGGGATGCTGGAGATCGTGGCATGGTTAACAGACAAGCAACCAGGGGACACGAGATTTACCCAGGTTCAGGCCCCCGGAGGGAAAACCCTACTCCTGCTTGTCTGCTCTTTGATTACGGCGGAACCGAAAGTTACAGGGTGCGCAGATTCGATCTGGCGTGGAGGCGTGTACGAAAGTATGGATCTGTCCTGCTCGTTGGCCCCTCCTAGCCTTTATATATGAGGAGGCTAGGTCTCAGGTACCGATACGAGTAGGTTACAAGTTGTATTCGAACTCTAGTCTTGCTCTCCAAGGATCCGAAGGCGTCATGGGCCTTGGCCACCCGAAAATCTTCATGGGCCAGCGTATGTCTGCTATGGGCCTTCCTTGGGCTGGACCAGGTATGCTGAAGTTATGTACCTGTCGGGTATAACCATGTCAGTAGCCCCCGAGTGTTCAAATCGAATCGTAGATTCGGCTGAGGACTCTTCAATCCTTCGGGTGTAACTCTGTCTTTCAAGAGAATGTGTAGGGATTGTTGATGCGTGTGCCTGACTCACCCGACGGATCAGGGTCAGTTAATCGTCTTAGGACAAAACAACACGATCTTCTTCAGGTGCAAGTCCCTCGACTCGAACCCGGAACATATGCTGGCGTAATTCGACTCAGGCCGCGGAGGACTTACAGGAGTGGAATTCCAGTGATTTTAAATGGTGTACCCAACGCGTCCGTCGGGATTTTTTCATCGTACCTGCTGGTACGGATTCATACTAGCAGAGCGCAGTCAGGTGCGTTGCCAGGCCATCAGATGATATATGTAGGTCTTATCTTTGCGCAGACGCAGCATCGAATGTTTATCACCATGGAGGTGTTTCGTGGCCAAGGAGGAAGTTACTCACTTAGCATTAATTGGGGCAGAGTTGCGAAAAGTTTTTGCATGCGGATCCGAAGATCGCAATCGAAGATTTCATAGGGTGCGACCAGCGCCCCTATGGG
Organism: Avena insularis; assembly: GCA_023614405.1. Classification (NCBI taxonomy): domain Eukaryota; kingdom Viridiplantae; phylum Streptophyta; class Magnoliopsida; order Poales; family Poaceae; genus Avena; species Avena insularis. Next base: position 184,100,050 of record CM042687.1, on the reverse strand, counting down.
AGTAGCCCCGAGTGTCTGCTCGAGTCGAGACTCGGCGGAGACTTTAGTGCAAGCATTGCTCAGTTGTTTAGTCCGTAGGACTCAAAATTTTCGGATGCTGAAGTCCTTCCTCCTATGGGAGTAGCCCCAGTCCGTAGTGGAGTCGTGGACTCGACGTGGGACTCAAGCTCTTGTGTGAACGGCCATCGCCCGCTTTGGAGTAGCCCCGAGTGTCTGGGGGAGTCGTAGACTCGGGCGGAGACTCGAGTATTTTATCATGCAACGGTAGTAGGAAGTTCTCGTGCGTGCACGCTGACCCGAAGTACATCGGGTGCGCGACCAGCGCCCCGATAGGAGTAGCCCAGTATTTAGTCGAATCGTAGATTCGAGTGAGTACTCTTAGTGTAGCCGGGTTGGTGCTAGTATAGCTTTTGGACGCGTCAGTCGCGACAATCGATGACCTCAAGCGTCTGCTGCGCCAGAGATGACTTGACTGGACGAATCGTGGGTCCCAATTCCCGACTTTGAATTGACCGGTCACGCGCGGCGTGGAGATGATTACGGCGTTTCCTCGATTTCCGCGCGTAGTGGACGTCGTGGGAATGACGGTTCGCTTTTGTTGGCGACGCACGGCCAGATCTGCCGTTGGCGTTAGGTCTTCTTGATGGACGGTCAGCGTCCGTCTTTTGCTGTTATAATCCATGGTGAAAATCGTGGTTTTTTTCACCGCACTTCCATCTCGCCCATTGCTTCCTTGCGCTCGAGCGATTCTTGCTGCGTGCTGAGAGTTCCTTTTGCATTTCCTTTGTCTTCGTCGTTGGCAACGCCACCATCGCCGTAGCGCCATGGGGAAGAAGAAGTCCTCATCTGCAGTTGGGACCAGCGCTGCCGGAGGCAAGAAGGGCGCCGCCGCTGCTCGTGTCACCGATGGTGGCTGGCGGCGATCAGAGACGCGGGAGAGCGATCTCCGCAAGCTGCGCGAGCGGAGCCTGATCCCGCAGGACGCGACGGCCGTGAGACTCCCCGGCAATGAGGTAATCCCCCGTCCCCCATCTGGGTACCGGGTTATGTTCGTCGCCTTTGTTTTGCGTGGGTTTTCGTATCCAGTCCATGACTTCCTTCGTGGACTGCTCTTCTTCTATGGGGTTCAACTCCATCATTTGTCTCCCAATTCTCTTCTCCACATTGCGTGTTTTATCACGCTTTGCGAGTGTTGGCTTGGCATTGAGCCGCACTTTGGCCTCTTCCGGAAGCTGTATTCCGTTAGGAGGCAGTCTGGTTCGGATGGTGTGTATCCCATTGGGGGTTTCATCATCTCTCTTAGTCCCGATGTCCAATTCTTTTCCTTCTCCATGTCTGAATCTGTCCAGTACTGGTGGAGGAAATGGTTTTATATCCGTGACTCCGTGCTGCCTGGGCAAGATTTTGGTCTCGTTCCTTTTGACCCCTCCCAGTTAATTGTGAAGAAGAGGTCCTGGAAAAATCAGATCTTAGACGGTGAGGTGGCGGAGATAGAGGCCTTGTACCGTCGGGTGGAGGGGCTCCAATTGATTCCTGAGAAGGAGGTGAACGGTGTCGACATTATCCGGGTGTTTCTTGAGCATCGGGTGCAGCCGCTCCAGGCGAGGGCGCATCCGATGTTCCTTTACTCTGGGCGCCGTGATCCGACGAGGGTTTCGAGTGAGAAAATCTCCGACGTGGAACTTGACAGGGCTCTTCGCGTGCTGTTGAAGTTCAAGGCCGACGAGGAAATCCCGGGGAAGTCGTTGACTCCGCCCTTTTCGTCGACGTTGGCCGTGCCAAAGGTGTAGATTTGCGCACGTAGTGCTTCCCTTATGTTTTTGTCAGTTGTGTACTTGTGTCCTTTGTTTGCTAACAAAGTTTCTTCTCATCTTGTAGAGCTTCAAAGTGCCAGGCATGGCGCCACCATTGCCCGAAAGGTATCCGAATGCCCCGGATAATGAAGTGGTGGATTCCGTGTCCGAGCTTCCTTGACGATCTCCGTGGAGGATGCCGACGATTCGGTGAGGATCATTCGAGCAAGCGATCACGAGCTCGGCGAGTCTTCGGATGCTTCGACTCCTCGACTCCTGTGAATCCTCGGGGTCTTGAGCGTCATGATGATGTTCAGGGGGGTTCTTCCTCTCCCATTCCTGCCATTCCTGTGCGAGCTGTTGCTCCGCACCCGCCAGCAAAGCGGAAGAAGGAAGAGAAGAAGGAGGAGAAGAGGGCCCGGAGGGCTTCTCCTATCTTTGACCTGAGCGCGTTGGGCTCGTAAGTGTGCTTGTTGCCACTGTTGTCTTTTGCTCACTTGTTATTTTTGCGCCTGTGTTGATTGGTTCGTATGTAGGCAATCCTCCGACGGCTCGAGTGATGGAGCGCGCGAGATGATGGGGGAGTCGAACATTGCGTCGCCGCTTCCGCAGACGGTGGCGACTTCGGGTGGTGCTGCACCAGTTCCTCTTGTGCAGGAGAGGCTGGTGGTTGCGCCTCAGAATTTCGCAGGCGGGCCTGCGGGTTCGCCTTCGGAGCACGTAAGTTTTTCTGCTTCATGTCACGGGGGGAGCCCCCGGGCGTCTTCGTGTGCTGATGTTGTGTTTGCTTCTTTGTTTTGGGCGGAGCCCCCAAGTCATGCTCTTACTGCTATTGCTTTTTCCTGCAGCCTTGTGTCCGAGAGGCCAAGCGGCTGGTGGAGGAGCACCTGACGCTGGAGGTGAAACTGCAGCAGCTGCAAGGTATTCATCTGTCGTGGAGTACTCATCTTGCTATGTCTTGGTCCTGTTTGTTGAAACTTGCTTGTTTTAAATGCAGAGGAGCATAACGACTCTCTCCGTGAGGTTGATGCTCTGAAGAAGAGCCTTGGCCAATTGGAGCAGAAGGCCGAAGCTGCCGCTGAGGCGAAAGAGCGCCTTGAGCTGGAGCTGTCAAAGGCAGCCGAAGCGAAAGAGCGTCTGCAGCAGGAAGCCGCAGGTCGTGAGGTAGGAGTAGCGGAGAAGCTCATGGCTGCTGCCAAGGCTATTTCGGGTGAGTGCTAGCTTTTGCACTTGCTCCTTTTTCTTCGGGTCCTCTTCTATGTTGCTTTTCTTCATGTTTTCTTCTGTTTTGTCTCAGATGCCGCAGGCATCGAGTTTGACCGTGGTGCTCTGGAGCACGGGAGTGCTCTGGATGATGCCACTGTGGCGGTCGAAGACCGCTGCAGCACCGTCGTCAACTCCCTTGCCAAGGCAAAGGAGGTCCTTGGTCGCTTTTACCAGGAGCTCTTCCCGAAGGGCGCAACCCTTGAAGATGTGGGTGCTCTGGCAGAGGCTCTGTTACCAGCGCGCAGCTGCATAATCGCAAGCAGAAGGGCATCGGCGCGTCCGTCGGGCTGGCGATGGCCATGGCGGCTGGGGCGGAGCTGGACTTGCCCCAGATCACTTCTCGGATGCCGACGGCTGCGGATGGATCAGAGGTAGCCTTCGCTGCTTACTCCGCTCGCTGCAGACGATATGGGCCCAAGCTCATTGACTTGTTGTCTGAGTACGCGCTGCGGCAGCAGGGCGAGGCCAAAGCTAGGCAGTCTGGCTCTGAGGCGACTCGGTGTCCTACGCCTTAGGCATAGGAGATGTAGGGTAGTATGTAGTTTACTTTTGCTGTAAATATCTTTTGTAGCACCATTCTTGAGCCACGCAGTGGCCTTATTTAATGAATTCCTCCGAGTTGGGCTTTATCTTTGGCTGAGTGTCTGTGTGCCTTCTTTTTCTTCTACTTTAGGTTCCTTCGGGTGTTGACCCAGTTGGTACTTCATCCGAAAGGCCCTTGCGAGCATCGTTGGATGATTCCTCGCAGCTCGCTTTTCTGCGGGATCGCGTGCGCAGCTTGGAGAGGGATTTGCTTGGGCTACACGGTCGTGCTGACGTTTGAAAGTCCAAAGCAGACCGTAGTGCAGCCAGAGAGGAGTACTTGATGGCGGAGCTAGGTCGGTTGTCCGAGCAGCTGCAATGTAAGTTGATCCTTCTTTCGAGCTATGGCTCGGTTCTTCGGGTGAGCCTGCTGGCCTTACTCTTGTTCTTGTGCTGTTGTCGCAGGTGCGAATCTCGCTCCGAAGGAAGAAAAGGAGCGCATTGCTGTTCGAATCAATTGTTTGACTCAACAGGACATCGAAGCCGGTGGCTTCTTTTGGGTGGATCGCGATCGTGCCATGGTTCTGGCGACGGTGCAGGATCGCGTCTTCCAGGTTTCGCGGGTGCTCCGCCAGGTGCAGACATCGCTGTCCTCGGTGTTGCATGTCCTGTTTTGTTAGATGGCGCGCCGACGACCCTTGCAGGTCTTCTGGCGAAGTTTCAGAGTGCCAGCAATGTCAAGGAGCTGGTGCGGCAGCAGCTTGTCGCAGGGGTGAAGGCTGCCTTGTCTCTTGTGAGGGTGCATCACCCTGATGTAGATTTGGCTGCTGTGGCGACTAGGCCACCTCCTCGACCAGATGGTGGCGAGTGGAATATGCGTCCGCATTACGTGGCTGTAAGGCAGTATGCCAAACAGATTGTAGATTTGTTTGAGCAGCGTGCTCAGGCTATTCTGCAGAATAGGTAGAACCTGAAAATAAACAGATAGATGTAAAATTTGTATATTGCGCCTGGGCGTGTATGTGCCCTTTGTTGTAAAGGTTTGCCTGTTAGCGAGCACGCAGTGCATTGATTTAGTACATGCCCTTTTCGTTAGCCTAACGTGGTCAGCTACTCAGGTGTACATGAGTTGTCCTCAGTCGATGAAATCGTGAGGTGGGGGGAGCCCCCGAGCGTGTTTTGTCCTCAGTCGATGAAATCGTGAGGTGGGGGGAGCCCCCGAGCGCGTTTTGTCCTCAGTCGATGAAATCGTGAGGTGGGGGGAGCCCCCGAGCGCGTTTTGTCCTCAGTTGATGAAATAGTGAGGTGGGGGGAGCTCCCGAGCGCGTTTTGTCCTTAGTCGATGAAATCGTGAGGTGGGGGGAGCCCCCGAGCGCGTTTTGTCCTCAGTCGATGAAATAGTGAGGTGGGGGAGCCCCGGCGCTTTTGTCTCTCGATGAAATCGTGGCGTGGGGAGCCCCGAGCGTTTGTCCTCGGTCGATGAAATCGTGAGGTGGGGAGCCCAGCGCGTTTGTCCTCGGTCGATGAAATCGTGAGGGGGAGCCCGAGCGTGTTTTGTCCTCGATCAATGAAATCGTGAGGTAGGGGGAGCCCCCGAGCGCGTTTTGTCCTCAGTCGATGAAATCGTGAGGTGGGGGAGCCCCGAGTGTTTTGTCCTCAGTCGATGAAATCGTGAGGTGGGGAGCCCCAGTGCGTTAGTAGCATGTAACAAAGTTGCAGAGAAATAGTCAACGAAGGTTGGGAGCGAGATACTTAGCTTTATTTGTAGCGTCGAGGAGGTACATGGTTCGCTGAGTAGCCTTGGCCGTAAGCCTTATTGAAAGTAAAAGGGGTACATTGCCCATTGCTATGGGTAGAATCGTCGCAGTAGATGTTCCATGGGTTGGAGTATGCGACTCCAGACTCCACGTGCTTGAGGCGATAGGCGCCACCTGGGATGACTTCGGTGATGACATAGGGTCCTTCCCATGGCGAATCGAGTTTGTTCGGTCGCTTTTGCTTGAGTCGCAAGACGAGGTCTCCTTCGACGAAGGACGATTCGGCAGCCCCGGCTGTGATAGTTGCGGAGACTTTGCTGGTACACCGCGGATCTAGCTGCTGCTATATCCCGTGCTTCGTCGAGTGTGTCAACGGCATCTTCGACTGCAGCCATGGATTCGGCCTCGCTGTAAGTGACGACTCGTGGAGCCTGATGATGTACTTCGGCTGGTAGCACAGCCTCGCCTCCGTGTACCATGAAGAACGGTGTGTAGCCGGTGGAGCTGTTTGGCGTAGTTCGTAAGCTCCACAGGACAGACGGTAGCTCTTTCGTCCAGTTGCCAGCTTTGTGCTTGAGTGAGCTCATGAGGCGTTTCTTGATGCCAGCGCTGATTAGGCCGTTGGCCTTTTCCACTTGCCCGTTTGTTTGCGGGTGCGCCACTGAGGCGTACGTGATATTGATCCCGAGGCCTTCGCAGAAGTCCTGGAATTCTTCGGAGATGAAGTTTGATCCGTTATCGGTGATGATGCTGTGCGGTACGCCGAACCTGTAGACTATGGATTCGAAGAACTTGACGGCGGTTTTGCCCTTCTGGTTGGTGACTGGCATGGCCTCGATCCACTTGGTGAATTTGTCGACTGCGACCAAGAGGAAGACGTGTCCTCCCTTCGAGGATTTTGGCAGTTTGCCAATCATGTCAAGGCCCCATTGAGCAAAAGGCCAAGCTATGGGTATGGGCCGGAGTTCGGACCCAGGTGCGTGCGGTTTGTCGGCGAACCGTTGGCACCCGTTGCATCTTCGGACGATGTCCTTTATGCGTTCATGGTCATGGCCAATAGAATCCTGCTCAGAGCTTTGGCGACAAGGAGCGGCCGCGCATGGTGGCCGCAGATGCCCTCGTGGATATCTTGGAGTATGGTCTTGCCATCGCTGATGGTGACGCACCGTTGTAGGACGCCTGTGATGCTGCGTTTGTACAGTTCGCCGTTGATGATGGTGAAGGCTTTTGACCGACGAGATATGCGCCGGGCATCTGTCGGGTTGTCTGGTAAGTTTCGCTTAGCAGAATCGGAGGTATGGACGTGTCCAGGTTTCTTCGACTGCCATGACCTGCATTAGGTTGACCATGGCGACTTTGGTATCCAACTTTTCGGGTCCTTCTTGACCTTCGGGTAGCGTAACCCCCGAGTGTTCTGCTTCTTCGGGTGATCCCTTGGGGAATTTCCGCTTGATGGATGGCACGCAGATCTGTTCGAGGAACACACCTGGTGGTACTTTTGCACAAGTGGAGCCGATGTTGGCGAGTCTATCGGCCTCCTTGTTGCTCTCTCTTCCGACGTGCCGAAGTTCGTAGCCGTCGAATTCTCCTTCGAAAGTTGTATAGTGCAGCGATGCGCTATCATGTTTTCGGGCGCAGCGTCGCACTCATTCATCGTCTGCTGGGCGACAAGGTTGGAGTCACCAGATGACCAGGCGCTGCGCCGCATATTTTGCCATCCGCATGCCATGGATGAGGGCCTCGATTCGCCTCGTTGTTGGAGGCTCTGAATTTCATCCGGCGACGACTTCATCTTGTCACCTTGCGGGAGGTCAAGATGACTCCTGCTCGCCCGCTTCGCGCTTGGAGCCGTCAAAATGCATTGTCCAGATTGCGACTTGTCCGGGTGTCGCAGCTGCAGCTCCATCCAAAGGCACCAGGAAGTCCGGAAGGATTTGAGATTTGATTGTGTGTCGCTTCGTAGATGATGTCCGCAGTGGTGATAGTTCGATGCCCCACAGGCCACGCGTCCGTGGCCTCTGGATTGTTCAGATGCTGTTTAGGGGTGCTCGCTGATGACCATCACCGATGCTCCCGGAAGTAGTGGCTCATCGTCGAGCCGTCATGAACACGCCGTAGGCTGCTTCCGTAGTGCGGGTACCGCTGTTTTGTTGGAGTGAGGACCTCGCTGAGGTAGTAAATTGGGCGTTGTACCCCGTGGGTCTTGCCTTCTTCGGGTCGTTCGACCACAAGTACTTATCTTGACCACCGTGTGTGGCTGCTATGTACAACAACAGGGGCTCGCGCTCTTTTGGCGTGACCAAAACGGGCGAGGTGGAGAGGAGCCGCTTGAGGTTTTCGAATGCGTCGTTGGCTTCTGGTGTCCACTCGAACTTGTCTGCTTTGCGCAGCAGTTGGTAAAATGGTAGGGCCTTCTCGCCCATGCGGCTGATGAACCTGCTTAGTGCCGCTACTCGCCCTGCGAGCTGCTGAACGCCCTTGAGGTTTTTCGGTTTCTCCATTGTCATGATATCTTTGATTTTCTTCGGGTTCGCTTCGATCCCTCGTTGAGAGATGAAGTATCCAGCGGTGACCGAGGGACGCCGAAGGCGCACTTTTCTGGAATGAGCTTGATCCTGTAGCGATCAAGGTTGTCGAATGTCTCACGGAGATCGTCGATAAGTGTTCTTGCCTCCTTGGTTTTGATGACTATGTCGTCGACATAGACTTGGACGTTGCGACCGATCTGGTCCTTGAGGCAGGCCTGCATGCATCTCTGGTACATGGCACCCGCGTTCTTTAGCCCGAAAGGCATTGTGTTGTAGCAATATACTCCGAACGGTGTGATGAACGCCGTTTTTCTCTTGATCTTTGACCTTGAGTCGAATCTGGTTATAGCCTGAGTAGGCGTCGAGGAAGGAGAGTTTCTCACAACCTGCAGTCGAATCGATGATCTGGTCGATCCGAGGGAGAGGGAAGTGGTCCTTAGGGCAGTGTTTGTTCAGTGACGTGAAGTCCACGCACATCCGCAGGATGTCCGTGTCCTTCTTCGGGACCATCACTGTGTTTGCCAGCCACTCGCTTTCCTTGATTTCCCGGATGAAGTCTGCTGCGAGTAATCTGTTGATCTCCTTGCCGATAGCTTCGGCTCGTGGCTCCGATAGTCTTCGGATGGACTGTTTGACTGGCTTGGTGTCTGGGAAGACATTGAGTGCGTGCTCGGCGAATTCCTCGAACTCTGGCATGTCCGCAGGACACCAGGCGAAGATTTCCCAGCGCTCACGGAGGAATTCGACGAGCGCGCTTTCCTATGCGGTGTTGAGGTCGTTGGCGATTAGCGCCGTCTTGGAGGCATCCGTTGGATGGACCTGTACTTTTTTGGTGTTGATGGTGGAGTCGAAAGACATATCAGGTGCGTTCTGCTTGGTGACTGGGGGTAGCCCATTGTCTGTCACTTCGCGGAGCCTTACAAGCTCGTCTTGCATGCCGAAAGACTGGGAGATTTTGTTGAAATCCCTGTCGCATTGGTCCGATCGGGTGAAGCTCCTGGATCGTGATGACGCCTTGGTCCTGGCATCTTGAGTAGTAGGTATGCGTAGTGTGGGACGGCCAGGAACCTTGCGAATGCTACGCGTCCCAGGATGGCGTGGTATTGCGACGGCCAGTCCACCACTTCGAATTCTAGGCGCTCCTGCCGAAAGTTGTCCGTGTCCCAAGATGACGCCGAGCCCTATTTTGCCTGGGGGAAGATGCCTTCCTCGACAATGCCGTGGAACGTTGTGTCTGATTGTTCCAGTTGCATTATGGGATCCGCATAGCTGCTAGAGTGCTTGCGAATGTTAGGTTGATGCCGCCGCCCATGAAGACGCGACTCATCTCAAGCCTCCGTCTGCGCCTCCAAAGACCAGGGCAGCATGACCTGGGCGAGGGATCTGAATAGGGTGATCCGCGCGAGTGAATGTGATGCGATTCGATCCGCTGAGGTACTCAGGGATTGCAGTGGAGTTGTCACGCCATATTGATTTGGCGGGTGATCTTCTTCGTACTTCGTTGGTTGGGCATCCTTCAGATCATATTGAGTGCTCCTTTCGTGGGGGTATGCGACTCGGCGTTGTTTTGGCGCTGGTGCGGCTGGTTGATGTGGGCCTCGATAGGCGGCGTGGAGGAGCTCCATGTGCTATTTCTTTGGCGCAAGTGCTTCAACGCAGGAATTGGAGCTTGTTGTCTCATCTGCACCATGCTTTCACTGAGTTTCTGGAACTCGCGGCAGTCCTTGAGCATGTGGCTAGCTTTCTTTTTGCCATCTTGTTTGTCGATGTAGAAGTGGATGGTGCATGGACCCAAAAGTTTGTCGAATGCTGAAGGTCCGTTGTCGCGGTCGCGCGCTGCCACGATCGCGTTGGTCGTCCGTTGTCGCGAAGTTTCCGCTGCGGTATCCTCCGCCGTTGCGTTGATGTATACGGCGGTCGGCGAGTGGCCGCTGCGACCATATCGGGTCCGCGGTCCTCGTGAGACGCGCGGTCTCCTCTTGCTGCGGCGTTTCGCGTCTTCGCCGTAGTCGCCCTCTTCATCTGATTGCGCCGGATGCAATCTTCGCCGCCCGCCTAACGCTGGCAATTTCCATGAGTTGGTCGAGTGTCTTGGGCTTTACGCGTCCAAGTTTCTCCTTGAAGTTCGGGCGTTGACGCCCCTCAAGGCGTCGATGGCTCGCTCTTCGGAGATGTGTGCTGTGGAGTTCTTGGTCGAGACCAGCGTAGTATGTACGAGCGAATAGATTCACCTGTTCTCGAGTGTGCTCGCAACTCTTCGATTGAGGCGGGCCTTTTGCTGGTGCCTTTGAAATTTTGGATGAATCTATAAGCGAGCTCCTCCCAGCTTCGGATGGATCCTGATGATAGGCTGCTGAGCGACCGCGCATACCGTACCGCAGCTGAAGGCATTGCATGGCGGTTTCTTTGTTGCCTCCGTGAAGCTTGACGGATGATGATGGTCGCCGAGCCAGGACTTTGGATCTTGTGTGCCGCTGAACTGGAGTATCCGAAGGAAGCTTAAAGTTGCATGGCATCTGTTCACGGACGGATCTGCTGAAGCATCGAGCCCCGCAGAGTTCTCCTTCGCCTTCATCCATCTCAGATTCGGATGAGCATGCGCTTACGCGTGCTTTGTCGATCTTGCGCTGTAAGCTTGTCTCCGCCGTCAGAGTCGTGTTTGTGGCGGTGCGAGCTCTTCTTCCTTCGAGGAAGGTCGTGTTCTTCTTCATCTTTGGATGAGGGAGTGGGGCTCGTCGCGCCGGAGCTTTCTTCTTCGCCCGTAGGAGCATCTTCGTGGAGCGCAGCTCGATTAGTCCTAGTCCGGTGAGTGCGGACCTATGCATGGCCCTTTTCGGGTCCCTCCGGAGGTGGGTGAGCCGCAAGATACGCATGGCTGCCATGATCGCGGCTTGTGGCGTCTTCGGGTGATGTTGCGCCGCCCATATCCATGAACGATGTGTGGAGGGTTCGGGTCACGCCACGCCGCCTCCTTCGGTCCATGTTTTCCACCCGAGAGTGGTGCTTGTTTCTGATTTCCGCTTGTGTTGGAGCCGGGTCCCATGGCGGAGAGCGCAGCTGCCGCGACCGGACTCAGAGAGGCTGCTTTCTTGGCGCTTATCGAGCGCCTCCTGCATCTTGACTTGCTTCTTGTGCTCCTCGATGAGGAGGTAGTGGTATGCCATCAGCAGGTCACGGGGAGTCCAGGTAGGACTATCTCGCCGCGACGGCGCTGGCGTTTCGCCCATCCTTCTTTGCTAAGTTGGATGAGGTGGCCCCTGTTTCGCCGCTTTCCCTGCCCTGCGGGTTGGGGTTGGGAGGCGGGTTAGGCGCTTCTCGCCGGTTTGATGATCGCGCGCCACGATAGCGCCTGCAGATTGGTTGGCTGCTGCCGCAGCTTTCCGATTCGGAACCGTAGGTCCCTTCATCTAGAGGTGGATCGCACAGATCGGAGTTGCAGCAGCTGCTGCTGTAGAACTCATCTGTTGATGGTGACGTGCGTAGCACGGGGTGTGGAGCCCACGAAGTGGGCCTGATCGGCGACACGGGCATCCGCTCAGGGAGGCGGAGGGTGCCAGCTTGTCCCACCTGGAAGCAGAAGCCCCCGAATAGAATTTCGAGTCCGTCGCCTACGGGCTCGAAATCCTTCATGGTGGCCGGCGAGTGGGCGGTGAAGTCGAAAGCGCCGAAGAGGAGGTGATTCTCCGTCGCCGAGGAGTTGTAGATCAATCGGGTCGGAACCGTCACGACCGCACAATCAGTAGCCCCAATTCCCACAGACGACGCCAATTGACCAGGTTTCAACTCGTCAATGCCCATTGTTATGGACTTGGGTTTTGGAGAAGATGGGGATGCTGGAGATCGTGGCACGGTTAACAGACAAGCAACCAGGGGACACGATTTACCTGTGTTCAGGCCCCGAGGGAAAAACCCTACTCCGCTTGTCCGCTCTTTGATTAGGGCGAACCGAAGTTACAGGTGTGCAGATTCGATCCGGCGTGGAGGCGGTGAAAGTATGGATCTGTCACTGCCGTTGGCCCCTCCTAGCCTTTATATATGAGGAGGCTAGGTCTCGTGTACCGTCTGAGTAGGTTACAAGTTGTATTCGAACTCTAGTCTTGCTCTCCAAGGATCCGAAGGCGTCATGGGCCTTGGCCACCCGAAAATCTTCATGGGCCAGCGTATGTCTGCTGTGGGCCTTCCTTGGGCTGGACTAGGTATGCTGAAGTTATGTACCCGTCGGGTATAACCATGTCACCAGGGCTGGAGGCTACTCTGGCCGCGGAGACTTCACCGTTGAAGGAAGCGCAGGCGCTGACTAGGCTAGAAGTTCCCGTGATCGTGCCTTCGTCATCGAAGAAGCCTTCGATGTCATGTGCCTTAACCATGTTTGAGACGGGCCTTAGTCACAAACTAGGTCCGGAGTTGGAGAAGCCGGCGCACATCCGCACCGGTCTATGTTTCATTCCTGTCGCCAAGTAAGTTCTTGTTTATTCAGTTTGGAGTAATTTTTGGAGTTTTTAGTTGAAGTGATGATCGTGCTGTTTTGCAGGACCGGCGTCAAGAAGATTGGTCACCCTTCAGTGGACAAGGTGCCGGCAGTCGCCACTGGAGGGGAATCCACCCCTTCCAAGAATAGGAAGGGTGATGAAGTCAAGGCGCCCGCCGAGGGAGCGAAGAAGAAGAAGGGCGATGACTCTGTCGTAGCTGTGGAAGGGCCAGCTGAACCGCCCGTCGGAGTCGTCGCGGCCATGGAGACCGGCGTGGTCACGGGGTTGCAACTGGGAGAGCCGATCGCGTTGGCTGGGGTGTCGGAGTCCACGACTAGCGCCTCGGCAGCAACGGCAGCGACATTTCCCCGCTTCACGGTGAAGGCCTCGGCTGTGGCGGAAGGGACGCAGTCGCCTCACGTGCCTGACATGGTGGACGAACGTTGGGCAGCGACGTGGGAAGACGTTGTTCATGCTTCCATCATTGGACGCGGTCGAGATGCACAAGATGTTAGGCACAACCATCTAGGTATGTCCGGTCCCCGAGGATCTAGTCACCGAATGTCAGCGGCCAGATTCTTATTTCTTTTGTTGTCCAGTCCCCGAGTGGCTAGTCGCTGAATTTCAGCGGCTACGCACTTAGGAACTTTAGTTGTTTACTTATATGTAATTTCTATTCACAGGGCCTTCAGCTGGAATTGATTACCCACAAATATAGAGGATCGCAGCAGTCTTCGAGGGTAGTAAAGCTCAATTTATTGATTAGAAACAAGGGGAGCCAAAGGATATTTATAAGCCTTAACAACTGAGTTGTCAATTCAGCTGCACTTGGAAATAGGCTTGCTCATAGTAGTTTATCAGTAGCAATAGTTTTGTAGTAGCAATAGCAAAGCAAAAATAGTAGTAAAAGAAAGTCAATAGTAACAATTGTAGTAAATAGTAGTATTTGAGTGCAGTAGGCATAGGGATGGATGGACGGGCGTTGCATGGACAAGACTATTCATGTAATATCAAGATCTAGGGCATTTACAGATAAATAAGATAAGGCTTCCAAGTACTAAATAATCATAGGCATGTATTCCACATATAGTCATACGTGCTCGCAAGGAGAACTTGCACAACATCTTTTGTCGTGCCAGCCCGTTGCCATGGGGCCTCAAGGGAATCTACTGGCAATTAAGGTACTCCTTTTAATAGAGTACCAGAGCAAAGAATTAACACTCCGTGAACACACGTGATCCTCACATCACAACCATCCCCTCCAATTATCCCGATTTCTATCACTTTGGGGCCTCGGGTTCTGCACAATGATATGTGTAAACAACTTGCAGGTAAGATCACAAACAATAATATCATGATGAATCAATAACATGTTCAGATTTGATATCATGGCACTCGGGCCCTAGTGACAAGCATTAAGCATAACAAGTTGCAACAATGTCAAAAAGCACTAACAATAGATACTAGGCACCATGCCCTAACAATCTTATTCGATTACATGATAGATCTCATCCAATCCCTACCATCCCCATAGCCTACAGCGGGGGATTACTCACTCATGGATGGGGGAAGCCGGCACTAGGCGTCAGTGATGATGATGGCGATGATCTCCTCCAATTCCCTATCCCGGTAGGGTGCCAGAACGGAGTTTCTGGTTCCGAATCACGGTTTATGGTTTTGGTGGCGCAGTGGAACTCTCTCTAGAAAAACGTCGAACCCCCTTGTGTTTTTAGGTCAGAGGGCTTATGTAGGCGAAAGGAGAGGTCGAGGGGGTACCCGAGGTGGCCACACCACCCCCTCGCGCGGACAGGCCTGGCCCGCGCCACCAGGTGGTGTGGGCCCCTCATGGCCCTTCTCCATCTCGTCTTTTGGATCTGTGAGTCTTCTGGTAAAATAGGAGTTTTGCGATATTTTTCGGGATTTTTCCAGAAAGTTGATTTTCTGCAAAAAAAGAAACACCAAAGCAATTCTGCTGAAAAGAGTGTCAGCCCATGTTAGTTGTATCCAAATCACACAAATTATAGGAGAAACAATAGCAAAAGTGTTCAGCAAAGTAGATACATTTTGGACGTATCAGGAATTATCGGAGCGGCAGTCTGCGAAGGAGCGCTTGGAGCATGACATGCGAGTCGCGCAGGAGGTTAACCAACAGCTGCAGGCGAATGCGGGTTAGTGTTGGAATCTCGGCTGATTTTCTTATTTTTTCTAGCGGGGTCTCATTTTTATTCTGCTTTGTAGAGGACCGTTCCGCTGCGATTGCCAAGGCCCGTGAGGTTTCGTCCCAGCCTCCGAGCTGGAGATTGCGAAATCTTCATTGAATGCCACCGAGCTGGAGACTACGAAATCTTCATCGAGCTGGAGACTGCGCTGGAGAAGGAGCTGGAGACCATGAAAGCGGAGGCGAGATCGTCAGAGGAAAGGGCCAAGGCCGCTATCGTCACGGCGGTAGACGAGCGGAAGGTATCTGATGCGTGTATTGCTGGTCTGCAAGACCAGCTGAAGGCCCTACAGGACTTTACCACGGGGCTCTATTGTCCGCTTCTTGGCAAGAACTTCTTTGAGTCTTTTTTTCATAGTAGAGGGTGAGTCCCCGAGTGGGCGAGTCACCGCGCCGGCAAGTCCCCGAGCGGGCGAGTCACCAAACCAGCGCGTCCCCGAGCGGGTGAAGCTGAGGGTGCGTGTCCTTTCGATTCTGACTTGGTGTCATTGCAAGGAAGATATGCGGTGGGGATTCTAAGGTGCAGTCGTACGACGCCAAAAGAAGCGTGTCCATGATGGTGGACTCTGCCACCCTCTCGGCGCATGCATCCGCGCCATCCTCCAGGGGATCTTGCCCATCGAAGTGATCCCCAGCAAGCTGGCGGAGGTGTGGCGCTACCTTGAAGAGGCATCGGCTGTGGTTTGACTGGATGGCACGATCGGCCTTTCGCCGCAGGGCCGCGGCTGAGCTGAGTCTTGGGCTCGCGCACTTCCACCACGATTTCGATCTTGACGATGTCACCAGCGTTTTTCCTTTGGCGACCGTCTCGGTGGAGATTTTAGAGGTGTTGAAGTTATCCGCCAGGGCGGCCACTTACTCCGAGCGGGTGCTGGCGATGGGCGACCTGCTGTCGTACCAGGAAACGGTGGTGGCGCCGAACGACCCTGAGCCAAAGCATCACGACCTGAAGTAGGAGGAGCCCTTCCGGTCGGCCATGGAGAAGAGCATGACGACCTACCCGGTGAACCCATGGGAGCCCATCATCCGGGTCTGAGGTGATGGCGGCGCGTCGTCTTCGAAGCCTGCGAAAAAAGAAATTTCCTTTGGGCCTTTTGTATTAGTAATAGCGAGTAGATTTTGTATGAATCCTTGATTGCGAACAATCTACTTTGATGCTGAATGAATGAAAAAAATGATTAATCAGTTCGAATTGATTTGTGATTTCGTTTGTTGACCGAGTCCCCAAGCGCGTCCGCCCTTTAATGGGGTTTACCTCGCGTTTTTGTAAGTTCGTTTGTTTTAGACAGTTAGTTAGTTAGAGTCGACTCGCCTTGGCTCGGAGAGCCAGTCGCTTGGCGACCCCAAGGGGTGCTCACGTTTTTGTAAGTTCGTTTGTTTTAGACTGTTAGTTAGTTAGAGTCGACTCACCATGGCTTGGAGAGCCAGTCACCTGGTGACCCCAAGGGGTGCTCTATACTTGGCTATTTTCCCGGACTCTGGTGGGGTCGTTTAGGTGAGTCCCCGAGTGTGGTAGTTAGTTATTCTAGTCGCATGTCCAAGGTAGGTACGCTCGGAGAGCCAGTCGCATGCCCAAGGTCGTTTAGGTAACGCGTCGCTACACCTGGCTCAGAGAGCCAGTCGCGTGGCGAGTCCGGGGCACGCTCTCATACTTTATGTGATCCGGAGCCGCATGGGTTTAGATTTTCGGCGAGTCCCCGGGCGTGGTACTTAACCGTTTGAGTCGTTGTGCCAAGGATGTGGAGGACCGGTCGCTGTAGTAGCGTTTACAGTTGTCTTGACCTGGCGGGCCAGTCGGGCGAGGAGACTACGATGGGGGCTCCGAGTTGGCGTTTTCGTGGACGACGCAAGGCTCAAATACTTTCGGTGCCCTTGTGCTGCACTAATTAGCCATGCCGGTCGCTCAGCCAAGGGTTGACTTTCATGGGTAGCGTATTGTTGAAGTTATGAGTGCGATTGGCACAAGAATTTGGCGAGTAGGCACAATTTGTGCGAGTCGAATTTATTATATTTCTTGGCGGGGGGAGTTCAAATCAGAGTTCTACGTATATAACTTCCATAGGAGGTTTACATTCCATGGCCGCTTGACGTCGAGTTGACCGTCGCGTCGAACGTCGAAGAGGTACTAGGCGTCGTTGCCGAGGACTCGCCCTATGATGAATGGTCCCTCCCATGGGGAGAGAGCTTATGCATGCCCTTCTTGTCCTAGATCAGTCGCTCGACCAGGTCGCCTTCCTGGAAGGTGTGAGTCCAGACTCAGCGGTTGTGGTAGCGGCGGAGTCCCTACTGGTAGATGGTGGTGCGGGAGCGAGCTAGGTCGTGTGCTTCGTCGAGCTCGTCGACCCCCTCTTGGCGTGCGAGCTCGTTGTTGGCCTCCGTGTAGTTGACGACCCGAGGTGAGTCATGTGCCAGGTCAGTTGGCATGATGGCCTCGGCGCCATACACCATGAAGAATGGCGTGAACCCTTTTGACCAGTTGATGGAGGTGCGGATACCCCATATGAAGGAGGGGAGCTCTTCGACCCAGCACACCAGAGTTCGCTCGAGGGGTTCTTGCAGTCATGGCTTAAGGCCATGGAGTATGCTTTGATTGGCGCGTTCTGCCTGGCCATTAGACTCCGGGTGGGCGACTGAAGCGAGGTCGAGCCGTATGTTGTGCTCTTCGTAGAATTCGTCCATGGCGCCTTTTGCGAAGTTGGTGTCGTTGTCCATGATGATGCTATGTGGGAATCCGTAGCAGTAGATGAGCTCGCGAAGGAATTTGGCGGTGGTCTTCTTCTCGCACTTCCGTACTAGCTTGGCCTTGATCCATTTGGTGAATTTGTCGACTGCGACCAAGAGGTGGGTGTAGCCAGAAGGAGCCTTTTTGAAGGGGCGCACCATGTCCATGCCCCAATACGGCGAATGGCCAGGTGATGGGGATTGTATTGAGCACCGAGCTCAGGATGTGCGTCTGTTTGGCGTACTTCTAGCACCTGATGCAGCACTGGACGATGTCGATGGCGTCAGTGTGAGCGGTGAGCCAGTAGAATCCATGTCGCATGGCCTTGGCGACTAGAGACCGGGCGACGGCATGGTGGACGCAGTCGCCGGCGTGGATGTCTTGGAGGATCTTGCACCCTTCCTCAGGTTGCACGTAGCGTTGGAACACGCAGGTTACGCTGTGCTTGTGGAGCTCTTCATTGATGACGATGAAGTATTTGTAGCGCCGCACGATCATGCAGGCTTCCGTCTTGTTTGCTGGCAGGGTCCCGCTCTCGAGGTAGGCGGGGTATGGTGCAGTATGGTTGCTTGGTTCCACGACCATGTTGACCAAGGCGGGCTTGGGTTGGAGCGGGATCCTGAGGTCGATCTCCTTTGGAGGGGAGACGGAGGGCTTGTGGATGGTGTCGAGGAAGACGCATGCGGGGGGGGGGGGGGGGGGTTGCCAAGCTGACCCAATGTAGGAGAGAGCGTCGGCCTCCTCGTTCTTGCGTTTGTCGATGCATTCGATGGAGTAGCCGGTGAAGTGGCCCCCAGCTCGTCCACTGCTTGGAGGTATGCTGCCATGGTGTGGGAGACGACATCGCAGGTACCAGCGAATTGGGCGACGACGAGGTCGGATTCACCGTAGCACCATAGTTGATTGACGTTCATCTCCTCAGCAACCGGCATGTCGTGAAGCAGGTCCTCGTACTCGGCCATGTTGTTGGTGCAGGTCGTGAAGTCAAGGTATAGCACGTATCGGACGATGTCGCCTTTGGGTGAGGTGAGTATGATCCCTGCTCTTGTGCTGTCAGCGTTCTTGAACCTATCGAAGTGGAGCGACCAATAATGGAGGTATAAAATCTTCTCTTGCTGCTGTGCCTCTTCCCAGTTGGCAAGGAATTCTGCTAGGGCCTGCGACTTGATCGCCTTACGTGGCTTGTACTTGATGTTGTGGATGCTGATTTCCATGGCCCACTTGGCAACCCGCCCGGTCGCCTCACGGTTTCGGATGATGTCATGCAATGGACCGAAGGAGACGAACGTGATTGGGTGATCCTAGAAGTAGTGCGGTAGCCGCTGCTGGGCTCGGAAGACAATGTATAACAGTTTCTGGTACTGCGGGTAGCGCTGCTGTGAGTCCATGAGAACCTCGCTGATGTAGTAGATCAGGCACTGTACGGGGCGCTCCTTTCCCTCTTCTGGTCACTCGACGACCATCACAGCACTGATAAATCGCGCGGAGGCTGCGACGTAGACGAGCATCGGCTCCTTGTCGACGGGGGCAATGAGTAAGGTCATGGAGAGTAGCACTTATTTGTGTGCTTTGAGTGCGTCGTTCGCCTCTTTGACCCATTGGAAAGTGGGGTTCTTGCGCATCAGGCGGTAGAGAGGCATTGCCTTCTCGTCTAGCCGGGGGATGAAGCGACTGAGAGCCGCAACTTGACTAGCCAGCTTCTGTACATCGCAGAGGCACTCGGGTTTCCCGAGCTGTGCGATTGTATCGATCTTTGTGGGGTTCGCCTAGATGCCTTGATTGGTTGAGCTTCCCTAGGTTGAGCTGTCCGGTGGCCACGCCAAAGGTGCACTTCCCTTGGTTGAGCTTGATCTTGTACCTCCGCATATTTGCGAAGGTCTCGGCCAGGTCGGCGAGTAGGTCGCTCTGGAGATTGGACTTGAACACCACGTTATCAATGTAGACATGGATGTTGTGGCCAATTTTGCTTGCGAGGCACTCTTGCATGCACCACTGGTAGGTCGCCTCGGTGTTCTTGAGGCCGAACATCATGGCGGTGTAGCAATAGGCTCCAAATGGCGTGATGAATGTCGTCCTCGACGACCATCTTGATCTATTTATAACCAGAGTACGTGTCGAGAAAGCACAGCGACTCCGACCCCACGGTCGAATCGATGATCTGGTCGATGCGCGGGAGGACGAACTGCTCCTTTGGGAAAGCTCTGTTGACTAGGTCTTGTTCTTCTTCATGACCAGGACTGGTTTTGCTAGCCACCTGGAGTACTTGATTAGCTGGATGAATCCTGCAGCGAGTAGATGCTGCACTTCTTCGGCGATTGCTCGGCGGTGCTCTTCATTGAAGGGTCGCAACGACTGCTTGACAGGTCGCGCTTTGGGGTCGGTATTCAGCTTGTGCTCGGCGAGTTCCCTCAGGACACCTAGCATGTCAGATTGCTTCCATGCGAAAAAGTCGCGATTCTCATGGAGGAAATCGACGAGCGTTCTTTCCTATGCGGGGCTCATGCCCAACCCGATGGTGACTGTCTAGCTGGAGTCGCCCGGAACCAACTCGACGGTGCGGGTGTGCGTGGTGGCTTAGAACATTGTCTACTCGGCGTTCTTTGTGTTGGGATTCTTCAGGATCGTGGGGTCATCTTTGACGACTCCACTCGTGTATCTGGAGAGCTCCTCGATGTGGTTGGTCTCCGCGGCGATGATGGTATCCGCGA
The DNA here is from genome assembly GCA_023614405.1 of Avena insularis. Taxonomy (NCBI): domain Eukaryota; kingdom Viridiplantae; phylum Streptophyta; class Magnoliopsida; order Poales; family Poaceae; genus Avena; species Avena insularis. The sequence goes on along the minus strand of CM042687.1, from coordinate 184,080,067 downwards.
GATCGGCGTCTTTTTTCTCGCACTCCACGGCCATATCGGAGTCGCCGTGGATGGTGAAGATGTCGCATGGTCCTGAGAGCTTCATCATATTGTACGCATAATGCGGCACTACCATGAATTTGGCGAATGCTTGTTGCCCCAGGACGTAGTTGTAGGGGCTGCAGAAGTTCACCAGCTCGAAGACAATCCGTTCGGTGCGTAAGTTAGCTGGGACGCCGAAGGTGACTAGCAGCATCACCTTGCCGATCGGGTATGCCTTCCGACCGAGTACGATGCCATGGACGGTGGTGAGAGTCTTCTCGATCATCGACTGCGGGAGCTGCAGTCACCTGAACATATCTAGGTAGAGGATGTTGATGGAGCTCCTTCCGTCCATCAATATCTTGGGGAGCCAATAGTCACCCACTTTGGGCTTAACTACTAGGGCGACTCACCTGAGGTACTCGATCCATGGCGAGTGGTCCTCGCAGCTCCAAGTGATGCGCTGCTCGGATCATTTGAGGAAGCTAGGAACGTCGACCTGGGATACCGTGTTGACAACGACTGTGTGGGGGAGGACCTTCTTCTCGCGCTTGGTGCCGAGCCCGGTGAAGGTGTGCAGCGAGCCGACGTCGCTGCCGAAGGCACCTCCATTGTCGTAGTCCCTTGGCGTGTTGTTGTTGGGATCTTCCTATTCTCGCCTTGCCTTCTCCATCTCCTTTAGTGAGTGGCAGTCGGTGGTGGTGTGTGTTGCGGGTTTCCCCTCCTTTCTATGGTAGCCAAAGGGTTGGTTGAGGAGAGCTGCGGGGTCGAATGTCGGCCTCTCGCGGTAGTTTCCACTATCGCGGTAGTTTCCTCCATCACGGCGGAAGTTCTTCGGCTCGCATGGACTGTAGCTGGTTTTGGCGACGGAGTCGACTCACCCGTCACCGCGGCGCTTGTCGGTGAGGTGGGTGTCGATGTGCCGATTATGCGGTGGTGTCCGCCCGACACGTTGTCGTTTTCTTGGTTTGGGTCTTCCTCCGCGTAGCTCTTGGTGATGTCGAGGAGGTTGGGGATGTTGTCGAGCGTCTTGTACACCCTCTTGATCTTGGAGACCAGTGGTTCGTACCGGCATGAATTCTTGAAGAAATGGATCGCCATGTCTAGGTGGATAGCGACGGTGTTGATCCACAGGTCCTGCCACCATTGGACCCAGTGGCGGTGTAACACCGCGGTTCTGAAAAGACCGTGGCTTCTATGTGACATGCCAATCCCTGGATCGGTTCATTGGCCCACAATAGAATAAGATGAATAACATAGCAAAAATATCCGTGTATCATAAATAACGAAGATCCAGAGTACCATTATTGTAATAAAAGCTTAGCCCAAGGCTAGCTCAAATTATTCAGGTAGCAACATAAATAAAGTAAATCCTCCATTCTTCAAATTGCCCACAAGTGAACAAGTGCCGAGTGGAGTACCGTGGCCTATATCGATTACTCAGAATCGGAATAACCTGCAACATGAAACGTAGCAGCCCCGAAGGGTCAATACATGGAATGTATGGCAAGTAGAGCTAATAAAGGAGACAATAATGCTAACATCTACATGCATATTTGGCAAGTGGAGCTGTGGCTTGCTTGCATTTGCAAAAACCTTTGTCCTACTTTCATAAGCAGTTTTTGATTTTCTTTGAAAATATCCCAATTAAGTTAACCCAACAATATTAAAACAATTATGAAATTAGAATGAGCGAGAAACATGTCATGGAATCAATATCAAGCAACTCAGATGTCCATAACCGGGGACACGGCTAATCGATTAGATTATACACCCTGCAGGGGTTAGTACACTTTACCCATGTGACTTGGCCAGCCCAGCTCGTACCATCACTCTCATTTTGGGTGATGATAGGGAGAAGTCCAAGAAGAGACTGTTCGGGAAGTAGCTCCCCAATCCCGACGTGCAACCGGTCCAACCTACCAAAATTCTACATCTCTGGATACGTGGTTCGAGTTACCACAACCTACTAAGTCCAACCAACCGCCCATTCCATTATTGGCACATGATTGTACACGTAAGCTACAGAATAAATAAGCCAATCATTTTCTCTTGATACCTGGGTACCTTTCCGCAATGATACCACCAAAATTTATCAATCCCATCACACCCAGGAGATTCATTGATTAAGTTGTTTTAGTTTTCACAAACCAACACATTTAGAAACAACTTTCAGTCATGTAACCCAGCCCTCGTTCATCATAGCATGGCTAAGCATATCTACCAATGGTGGTTCATCTACAAGGAAAGCCCTACCGCATAGTAGGACATAGCATAGCGATAGTATCATCCTACACATGCAACTACAAAATACACGACAATGCATTGAAAATAGTAGGACATCATCATGAACAAAGTAGCATCTACTTGCCTTGGTTGTAGCGGTCGGAAGAACAATCCACACACGAGCAAGCGTTGCACTCGTCACAATCTACACGATACAATTGCATTCATAAACAACCCATCCACAAGCATATGCAAACAAGGATGATGCATGAATGCATGCATGACAAGTGGATTGATGCTACAGCAGCACCACATAATCCTATTCATTAAAGCTACTGAATGCATGCATGGAAAATAATTTTAGCGCAAGGAAAACCATTATGCAAAATATAATGCTCAAAACTAGAGCTAGAAACCAAATAATTCACTACCGATAGCATACTGTTTGTAAACTCTTGGGAAAATTCTACTGTATAGGCATTGCTATCTAGGAACAGTACCAAATGGAATTACTCGAAAGGGAATTATATAACTTCCCGAGTAATTAAAATACTGCAGAAAACCACTAAATAGTTTCTGCAAAATTTTTTACCGTAAGCCTATCCTTTTAATTCACTTTGAGATTCCCCTTGTTCTACTGAATCCAGGGACATATTATTTGCAATTTTTGGAGTTACAGATCTTTTTCTACGAATTAAATACTCCAAAAAGGACATTAACCCTTTTAATTAATCTGGACAAAATCTTGCTGCAAAAGTGCAAAACAATGGTACAGCAAGATTCTACACGACTTACTGAATCTACACATATTTTATTTGCAATTTTTGGCCCAGTAGATTATTTTCTACGCAATTTACAAGATTCTACAAATTTCTGCAATTTCGAAATCGATTTTTAAATCAAAAGGGAATATTCCCTGCTGACTCAGCGCGGGTTGACTGGTCAACCAGTCAACCACGCGGTCTCCGATCGATCTGAGCCGTGGATCGAAGATCCAACGATGAGGGAGGGTGGCGGCGGCGGACTCACTAGAGGCGGCGGCGGCGGTGGTCTCCGGCGGCGGTGGCGCGGCGTAAGGGGTCCGTGACGCAGAGGCGGAGCCCGTGGGGACGACGGCGCGGTCTCCCGCGGCTCCTGGCGGCGGCGGAGGCAGGCCGGAGCGGCGTCGGCCGGTGGCGGTGTGGCGACGGCGGCGGTGATCTGCGGGAAAAGGGGAGGCGGCGGTCAGGGCCGTGGCGAGGTCGCGGGGCGGCGGGGTTGCGGAGAGAGAGAGGGAGGCGCGGCGGCAGACTCATCGGGTGGCGGTGGGCGGCATAATCGGGCGGCGGCGGCGGCAAGATTCGCGAGGCGGCGGCGGCTCGCGAGGGAAAGAGGGCGACGCGATAGGGGAGGGCCAGGGGGGCGTGCGCGGCTAAGAAGGGCCCCACGCGGAGTCCTCCCCGAAATCGGCGGCGGCGGTTGGAGTTCGTGTCGGGCGTGGCCGCGGCGGCAAAGTCGGCGCCGACAGGTGGGCCCCACCTGTCGGTGGCCAGGCGCGGTGGCGGCGGCAGATTCTATCTGCCGTCTTGGCGGGCTGGCAGCTGCTGGTCTGGCTGTGGTGGGCAGCTCGGCCAGGCTGCCCTTTTTTTGATCTTTTCCTTTTCCAATTTCCTATTTAGTATTTCCTCCGTAACTTTTTCATACGAACTCCGAATTGGGTGAAACTTGTTCCTAAATTTTTCTGAAATCTAGGAGATCAATCAAGGGTCAAGTGGTATTTGATTCCACTAGTCTACAAGGGTGTAAAACACAAGTCCTAGTAAACTCTCCCCCAGGAGCATTGTAGTAAAATAAAATAGGGTTTTGAAAATGGCGTTTTGCCGAATCATTTCAATCGAAGGTTTTGCATGGAAGAGCATGATGCAATGGTATGAATGATATGCAGATCCAAATCTAAAATTTGGGATGTGACAAGACTAACCCCCTTAAGATGAATCTCGTCCCCGAGATTCGGTGCAGCTAGCCAATAGGTGTGGGTAATCCTCTCGGATGTCATCCTCACGCTCCCAAGTGGCTTCCTCTTTGGTGTGGTGGCTCCACTGCACCTTGCAAAACCTGATCGTCTTGGTACGTGTAATCCTCTCCGCTGTCTCCAGAATCTTGACCGGCTTCTCTTCATAGGTCAAGTCATTCTCAAGGTGAACCTCCTCTAGTGGCACAGTGTCTCTCAATGGTGTATCCACCATCTCCGGATGGCACTTCTTCAGCTGGGATATGTGCAACACATTATGAACAGCGATGAGCCTCCGCAACTCCAACTGATAAGCAACTTCTCCTTTGCGTGCTAAGACCCGATACGGTCCAATAAACCGAGGTGCCAGCTTACCCTTAATTTCAAATCTCTTGATTCCACGAAGTGGCGACACTCTGAGGTATGCTCTATCACCTATCTCATACACCACTTCCTTGCGTTTGGCGTCAGCGTAACTCTTCTGCCTTGATTGTGCCACCTTCAGCCTGTCCCTAATCAAGGCGACCTTCTCCTCAGCGTCCTTGATCAAATCAGGCCCAAACAGCTGACGTTCCCCTACTCCATCCCATAGCAATGGTGTCCGGCACCGTTTCCCATACAGTACATCAAACGGTGACGTCTTGATGCTGGTTTGATAGCTGTTGTTGTAGGAAAACTCAACATACGGCAAATTCTCATCCCAACTAGAACCATGAGCCAAAGCGCAAGCTCTCAGCATGTCTTCCAAAATCTGATTCACCCTCTCGGTCTGTCCATCAGTCTGTGGGTGAAACGCTGTGCTAAACTCCAATCTAGTCCACAACGACTCGTGCAGCTGGCGCCAGAAGTGTGAGGTAAATTGGGTGCCTCTATCTGATACGATGCTCTTGGGAACTCCATGTAGGCACACAATTTTGTCCATGTAGATCTTGGCCAACTTTGCACTCATGTAAGTCGTCTTCACCGGTATAAAGTGGGCTACCTTGGTCAAATGGTCGACCACTACCCAAATGGAGTCATATCCTGACCTAGTCCTGGGCAGTCCTGTGATAAAATCCATTCCCACTCTATCCCACTTCCAATCTGGGCAACGGCTGTGATCCTGCTTCTTCGGTGTTCCGCCTTCACTCGGCTACACACATCACATAGGGCAATATGCTTGGCGATGTCTCCCTTCATGTTTTTCCACCAAAATCTGCTCTTCAAATCCATATACATCTTTGTGTTGCCCGGATGTATGGAGTATGGCGAGTTATGAGCCTCCTGCAGAATCAACTCCCTTATCTACGTGTCGCTGGGCACACACAAACGATCTCCATACCACAAGGTACCATGTGTAGGGTTTCGTAGCATGGAAAACAAAAATTTTCTACCGCATACAAACAAACAAGCCAAGATCTATCTACTAGATTGTAGCAACGAGTCGATGTAATAAATCACCCTCGAAGATTCCAAAGTGTTTAACGAGAGCGGATTCTCGTGGGTGATGTAGTCGTACTCTTTCCGATCTCAAGATCGCGTAGACGATCCTTCCGCTGCTCCTAAGAAGCCCCGCAGTCGGTCACACGTTCGGTACTCGACGAAGACCTTCCTCTCCCTTGTTCCAGCAGGCAGCAGAGGTTGTAGCACTCTCCTCGTGATTCCGGCAGCACTCTCCTCGCGTGGTACCGGAAGTAGAGGGGAGATCTCGCAGGGCTTCGCCTTAAGCCGGAGCGAGTATGGTGGAGTATGAGAGAGTCCCTCGACGATCTAGGGTTTAGACACGCCAAGGAGGAAGCTTGGCCGGCGGCTAGGGTTGCTAGGCGGCGGCGGCTTGACCTAGGTCGGCGGCGGCGGCAGTGGAGGTGGCGGCGCCGGCGGCTAGGGTTTGGAGGAGAGGATCTTGTGTCCTAGGAGGGAGCCCTGCCCCTCCTTATATAGGTGGAGGGGCCGGCCGGCCAAGGGGAGGGAGAGGAGTCCCTCCCCAACTCGGCTTGGGTGGTGCGCCGCCGGTTGGAGGAGGGAACTCCTCCCCAACTCGGTTTCCCACTCCTCCTCTTTTCCTCTTTCCAAATTTAGCCGTTTGACTTTTCAAACTAGCTATTTGACTTTTCAAACTAGGATTTGAATTAATCCTTTATTTGGTTCAGCGATGACACTTAGTACATGATGCAATCATACCAACTTGATACAACACATTCATGTACCCTTCCCCTCCGGAGTGCCAGACATTCCGGAACATTCTAGAACATTCCCGATGAAAACACCGGAACTATTCTCCAACTCCGAAACGGGACTTTCCTTATATGAATCTTATTCTCCGGACCATTCCGGATCTCCTCGTGATATCCCGAATCCCATTCAAGACTCCGAACAACATTCGGTCTCTTTCTCATCATTCCATAACTACTCAAACAACGTCGAATCCTTAAGTGTGTCTCCCTACGGTTCGTGAATTATGCGGACATGATCGAGACACTTCTCCGAACAATAACCAATAGAGGACTCTGGAAATTCATATGGCTCCCACATATTTCTACGATTACTTTGCGATCGAATGAACCACTTACATACGATATCAATTTCCCTTTGTCTCATGATAGTTTACTTATCCGAGGTTATGATCATCGGTATCTCTGCATACCTAGTTCAACCTCGTTACCGATAAGTACTCTTTTCTCGTTCCCGTGATATGTGATCCCTTGTGAGCCAGTCACATGCTTGCAAGCTAATTGGATGACATTTCACCGAGAGGGCCCAGAGTATATCTATCCGTCGTATGGATTGACAAATCCCACTCTTGATCCATGTGTTTGAACCAATACTTTCCGAACACTCAATGCCACCTTTATAGCCACCCAGTTACGGTGTGTTGTTTGATGTCATCAAAGCATCCATCCGGTAAAGGTGATATGCATGATCTCATGGTCGAAGGAATTAGATTACTATGTATCAGAAAGCATATAGCAATTGAAGTATTAAAATGACTTGATCTTTATGCTACGCTTATCTATAGGAGTATGTCCATCATATCATTCTCCTAACGATATGATCTTGTTGTTAATAACATCTCAATGTTCATGATAGGGAAACCACAATCATCTATTAACCAACAAGCTAGTATTATATAGAGGCTTTACTAGGGACTTCAAATTAAGTTTACAAATCACACAAGTATTAATGTTTCCTTGTTAATACTATTATAGCATGAATGTAAACATTTATCATAAACACAAAGATATAATAATAACTAATTTATTATTGCCTCTAGGGCATATCTCCAACAGTCTCCCACTTGCACTAGAGTCATCTAATCTAGATTACATGGTAATATACCGAACACCCATGGCAGTTTGATGCTGGTCATGTTTTGCTCTCGGGAGAGGTTTAGTCAACGGATCCGCCACATTCAGATCTGTGTGTACTTTGCAAATCTTTATATCCCCATCTTGGATATGTTCTCGAATAGCGTGAAAATGTAGCTTGATGTGCTTCAGCTTCTTGTGTGACCTTGGTTCTTGCGCATTGGCTATGGCGCCATGTTATCACAAGAGATAGACATTGGGTCCAGCGCACTAGGAACCACACCCAGCTCTGTAATGAACTCTTTCATCCATATCGCTTCTGGTGAAGCCTCCGAAGCAGCCATGTATTCTGATTCAGTTGAAGATCTCGCCACAACGCTTTGCTTTGCACTCCTCCAGCTAACTGCTGCACCATTCAAAATAAATACGTATCCAGATTGTGATTTAGAATCATCCGGATCGGTGTTCCAACTAGCATCGGTGTAACCATTAACAACGAGTTGTTCATCACCTCCATAAGAAAGAACCATATCCTTAGTTCTTCTCAAGTACTTAAGGATGTTTTTGACCGCTGTCCAATGATCCACTCCTGGATCACTTTGATATCTGCTAGTTAAACTAACAGCATATGCAATGTTGGGTCTAGTACATAGCATAGCACACATTAGAGATCCTATGGCTGATGCATAGGGAGTCTTACTCATCCTTTCTCTATCTTCTGCCGATGTCGGACTTTGAGTTTTACTCAAGGTCGTATTGGGCAACATGGGCAAGAACCCTTTCTTGCTATCTTCCATTCCAAACCTCTTTAGAACTTTGTCCAAATATGTACTTTGTGACAATGATATTTGGCGTTTCGATCTATCTCTATAAATCTTTATGCCTAATATGTAAGCTGCTTCGCCAAGATCTTTCATTGAAAAACTATTATTCAAATATTCCTTGACACTATTAAGAAGGTCTACATCATTCCCAATCAACAATATGTCATCTACATATAGTATTAAGAATGCTACAGAGCTCCCACTCACTTTCTTGTAAATACAAGCTTCTCCATAAGTTTGTATAAAACCAAAACTTTTGATTACCTTATCAAAACGTTGATTCCAACTTCGGGATGCTTGCTTCAATCCATAGATGGACCGTTGAAGTTTGCATACCTTGTTAGCATCTTTAGGATCGACAAAACCTTTGGGTTGCATCATATACAACTCTTCATCAATGTCTCCATTGAGGAATGTTGTTTTGACATCCATCTGCCATATCTCATAATCATAATATGCAGCGATTGCTAACATAATCCTCACAGACTTTAACTTTGCTACTGGTGAGAAAGTCTCATCATAGTCAACTCCTTGAATTTGTCGAAACCCTTTTGCGACAAGTCGAGCTTTATAGACAGTAACATTACCATCAGCATCTGTTTTCTTCTTGAAGATCCATTTGTTCTCGACAGCCTTCCGGCCATCCGGTAAGTCCACCAAAGTCCATACTTGGTTTTCATACATGGATCCAATCTCGGATTTCATGGCTTCTTGCCATTTATTGGAATCTGGGCTCATCATCGCTTCCTCATATGTCTCAGGGTCATCGGTGTTGTCCACCAACATGACACTCATAACGGATCATACCAATGGAGTGGTACGAGTTCTCGACTGCGAGGCTCTGTAGCAACTTCAACCGAAGTTTCATGATCATCATCATTAGCTTCCTCTCTTATTGGTGTAGGCACCACAGGAACTTCTTCCGGTGCTGCGCTACTCGCAATTTCTAGAGAAGGTTCGACAACCTCGTCAAGTTCTACTTTCCTTCCAGTCACTTCTTTCGAGAGAAATTCCTTCTCTAGAAAGGATCCATTCTTGGCAACGAAGATTTTGCCTTCAGATCTATGATAGAAGGTATACCCAATAGTTTCCTTCGGGTATCCTATGAAGACGCATTTTTCCGCTTTGGGTTCAAGCTTGTCCGGCTGTAACTTCTTTACATAGGCAGATCCCCAAACTTTAAGGAACGACAATCTAGGTTTCTTCCCAAACCATAATTCATATGGTGTCGTTTCAACGGATTTAGACGGTGCCCTATTTAAAGTGACTGCGGCTGTTTCTAATGCATAACCCCAAAATGATAGCGGTAAATCTGTAAGTGACATCATAGAACGAACCATATCTAAGCGAGTTCGATTACGACGTTCGGACACACCATTACGCTGTGGTGTTCCCGGCGGTGTCAATCATGAAAGTATTCCGCATTTCTTCAAATGCTCGCCAAACTCATAACTTAGATATTCACCTCCACGATCAGAACATAGAAATTTAATCTTCTTGTTACGTTGATTCTCTACCTCACTTTGAAATTCCTTAAACTTCTCGAAAGTTTCGGACTTATGTTTCATGAAATAGATATACCCATATCTACTCAAGTCATCCATGAAGGTAAGAACATAACGATAACCACCGCGCGATGCTACACTCATTGGACCACACACATCGGTATGTATGATTTCCAACAAGTCCGTAGCTCGCTCCATCATACCAGAAAATGGAGTCTTAGTCATTTTACCCATCAGACATGCTTCGCATCTATCAAGTGATTCGAAATCAAGTGATTCAAGAAGTCCATCGGAATGGAGTTTCTTCATACGCTTCACTCCAATGTGACCAAGACGACAGTGCCACATATAGGTCGAGTTATCGCTCCATTTCAAACGTTTAGCCTCAATGTTATTAATATGTGTATTTCCACTATCGAGATTCAATAAGAATAGACCATCTATCAAAGGTGCATGTGCATAAAACATATTACTCATATAAATCGAACAACCATTATTCTCGGACTTAAACAAGTAACCGTCTCGCAATAAACAAGATCCCGATATAATGTTCATGCTTAACGCAGGCACCAAATAACAATTATTTAAGTATAAAACTAATCCCGATGGTCGATGAAGGGTAGCGTGCCGACCGCGATCACATCAACCTTTGATCCGCTTCCAACGCCGCATCGTCACCTCGTTCTTCGCTAGCTTCCGTTTATTCGCAAAGACCTGTTTCGAGTTACAAATATGAGCAACCGAACCAGTATCAAATACCCAGGCACTAGTACGAGGACTAGTGAGATACACATCAATAACATGTATATCAGATATACCTTTCTTCTTGATGTTGCCATTCTTCAAATCCGCCAAGTACTTTGGGCAATTCCGCCCAAAGGACCTTCTCCCTTGCAGAAAAGCACTCAAGATCGTGCTTAGGTCCAGCCTTGGTTTTCTTCGTCGGTGTGGTAACTTTCTTACCACCCTTCTTGAAGTGTCCCTTTTGCTTAGACTTGCCTTTCTTGAATTTGGTGGTCTTATTGACCAACAACACTTGGTGCTCTTTCTTGATCTCCACTTCTGCAGACTTCAACATGGCAAAGAGTTCTGGCAACGTCTTGCTCATGTTTTGCATGTTGTAGTTCATCACAAAGTTCTTGTAACTTGGTGGTAGTGATTGGAGGACACGGTAAATCCCCAAAGAATTAGGAATCACAATACCCAAGCTTTGAAGTTTGTTTGCGTGCCCAGACATCTTAAGCACATGCTCACTGACGGAGTTGCCCTCTTCCATCTTGCAGTTAAAGAACTTTTCATAAGCCTCATAGCTTTCAATTGCCGCATGAGTCTCAAAGATCAATTTGAGATCCTCGGCAATATCATATGGGTCTGAATTGTCAAACCTTTTCTGAAGCTCCGATTCTAAACCATACAAGATAGCACACTAAACTGTGGAGTACTGAGTCTTCCGAGTGAGGTAAACATTCTTTACCTCATCAGCATCACCGCAGGTGGAGTCACCAATGTGCATCCAGCACATAGGTCAAATTACCAGCTGTGAGGACAATCCTCAAATTGCGGAACCAATCCGCGAAGTTGCTTCCATTGTTTTTCAACTTTTTTTTCTCTAGGAACGCATTAAAATTGATGGTAGGGGCTGCCATTGATCTACAACATATTTGCAATAGTTTAGACTAAGTTTATGACAAATTGAGTTCAAATTAATAATAAAATTAATCTAGGTGAACTCCCACTCAAAACAATATCCCTCACATTGTTTTAGTGATCACACGAACCAAATCCACCATATCAACACCGATCATCACGAGAGTTGATATAGTTTCAATGGCGAACAATCGACATGTTCATCATATCTACTATATGATTCATGCTTTACCTTTCGGTGATCCGTGTTCCGACACCATGTGCATACATGCTAGGCTCGTCAAGATCAAACCTTTGTTTCGCATGAGAAAATCTGGCTTGCTCACGTTGTATACACTTGGAATCTAACACACCGATCATCACGTGGTGCTCAAACAACAAGCTTTAGAAAAGGTGCTAAATAAGGGTGAACACTTTATGACTTGAAATTCAAGTGCATGAGGTATCATCTTATAATGCTACCGTTGTCTACTAAGCAATACAAGATGCATAAAGGATTAACATCACATGCAATTCATAATATGTGATATGATATGGCCTTTCTTCTTTGTGCTTCCGATCTCCATCTTCTAGCACGAACATGATCTCCATCATCACCGGCATTGCATCAAGGTCAATGACGCTTCTCCATGGTTGTCGTCCACCGGCTTCAACTATTACAACTACTTTGAATAGACACGCGGGTCGTAACAGAAATTAAAGACAACCATATGGCTCGCCGTTGCCAACTTACAATAAGGAACATTGCATACATCAAATATAATCACAATCATGGACATATCACATCATAGCACACCACTGCAAAAAAAGTTAGACGCCTCTACTTTCTTTGCATATTTTACGTGGTTTGGGGCTTTCAATAAGTGTCGTTCTAACTTACGAACAAGAACCACAACATTGATACTAGTATTGTTAATCACCTGTTGTAAATTGGATCTTAACTATGCTAGGAGAAACAGGCACCCGCAAAGCCACTTATGCAATACAAGTTGCATGTCAAGCGTGGAGCAAGTCTCATGAATGATGTCATGTTAGGTTATCCCGAGCCGCTTCATCCCAACATACCGCAAGATGCAAAGTACAAAAGAAGCAATCGACAATAAAAGCATCAACGCCCACAATGACCATTGTGTTCTACTCGTGCAACAGATCTACATATAGACACGGCTCTGATACCACTGTAGGGTTTCGTAGCATGGAAAACAAAAAATTTCTACCGCATACAAACAAACAAGCCAAGATCTATCTACTAGATTGTAGCAACGAGTCAATGGAATAACTCACCCTCGAAGATTCCAAAGTGTTTAACGAGAGCGGATTCTCGTGGGTGATGTAGTCGTACTCTTTCTGATCTCAAGATCGCGTAGACGATCCTTCTGGCGCTGCTCGGCAGCGCCCCTCAATCGGTCACATCGCTCAGATTGACGAAGACCTTCCTCTCCCTTGTTCCAGCAGGCAGCGGAGGTTGTAGCACTCTCCTCGCGATTCCGGCAGCACAACGGCGTGGTACTGGAAGTAGAGGGGAGATCTCGCAGGGCTTCGCCTTAAGCCGGAGCGAGTATGGTGGAGTATGAGAGAGTCCCTCGACGATCTAGGGTTTAGACACGCCGAGGAGGAAGCTTGGCTGGCGGCTAGGGTTGCTAGGCGGCGGCGGCTTGACCTAGGTCGGCAGCGGTGGCAGTGGAGGCGGCGCCGGCGGCTAGGGTTTGGAGGAGAGGATCTTGTGTCCTAGGAGGGAGCCCTGCCCCTCGTTATATAGGTGGAGGGGCCGGCCGGCCAAGGGGAGGGAGAGGAGTCCCTCCCCAACTCGGCTTGGGTGGTGCGCCGCCGGTTGGAGGAGGGAACTCCTCCCCAACTCGGTTTCCCACTCCTCCTCTTTTCCTCTTTCCAAATTTAGCCGTTTGACTTTTCAAACTAGCTATTTGACTTTTCAAACTAGGATTTGAATTAATCCTTTATTTGGTTCAGTGATGACACCTAGTACATGATGCAATCATACCAACTTGATACAACACATTCATGTACCCTTCCCCTCTGGAGTGCCGGACATTCCGGAACATTCTAGAACATTCCCGATGAAAACACCGGAACCATTCTCCAACTCCGAAACGGGACTTTCCTTATATGAATCTTATTCTCCGGACCATTCCGGATCTCCTCGTGATATCCCGAATCCCATTCGAGACTCCGAACAACATTCGGTCTCTTTCTCATCATTCCATAACTACTCAAACAACGTCGAATCCTTAAGTGTGTCTCCCTACGGTTCGTGAATTATGCGGACATGATCGAGACACTTCTCCGAACAATAACCAATAGAGGAATCTGGAAATTCATATGGCTCCCACATATTTCTACGATTACTTTGCGATCGAATGAACCACTTACATACGATATCAATTTCCCTTTGTCTCACGATAGTTTACTTATCCGAGGTTATGATCGTCGGTATCTCTGCATACCTAGTTCAACCTCGTTACCGATAAGTACTCTTTTCTCGTTCCCGTGATATGTGATCCCTTGTGAGCCAGTCACATGCTTGCAAGCTAATTGGATGACATTTCACCGAGAGGGCCCAGAGTATATCTATCCATCATATGGATGGATAAATCCCACTCTTGATCCATGTGTTTCAACCAATACTTTCCGAACACTCAATGCCACCTTTATAGCCACCCAGTTACGGTGTGGTGTTTGATGTCATCAAAGCATCCATCCGGTAAAGGTGATATGCATGATCTCATGGTCGAAGGAATTAGATTACTATGTATCAGAAAGCATATAGCAATTGAACTATTAAAATGACTTGATCTTTATGCTACACTTATCTATAGGAGTATGTCCATCATATCATTCTCCTAACGATATGATCTTGTTGTTAATAACATCTCAATGTTCATGATAGAGAAACCACAATTATCTATTAACCAACAAGCTAGTATTATATAGAGGCTTTACTAGGGACTTCAAATTAAGTTTACAAATCACACAAGTATTAATGTTTCCTTGTTAATACTATTATAGCATGAATGTAAACATTTATCATAAACACAAAGATATAATAATAACTACATTTATTATTGCTTCTAGGGCATATCTCCAACACCATGTTCATCCTCGCGAATGTCCTTTTCCCGATTTTCCTTCATCTTTTCCTTTATCTCTTCTATTTCCTTATCTCCTATCTGAGCCTCCCTGATCCTGTCCTGTAGCGTCGGTTGGACTTCCATTGTTGCCAAGTATCCTTTAGACACTACTTCCAGTCTAAGGTCCTTGAATTGCTTGCACAAATCCTCCGGCAATCCCCCAATTGTCAATCCATTGGCATAAACCTTCCGGCTCAGAGCATCTGCTACTACATTAGCCTTTCCTGGGTGGTATTGCAGATTCATATCATAGTCCTTGATAAGTTCCAACCATCTCCTTTGCCTCATATTCAGTTCCTTCTATGTAAATATGTACTTTAGGCTCTTGTGGTCGGTGTACACATCACAGTGTTTCCCCATCAAGTAGTTCCTCCATACCTTGAGCGCATGAACCACTGATGCTAGTTCCAAGTCGTGTGTGGGATAATTCCTCTCATGGTGTTTAAGTTGCCGCGAGGCATATGACACCACTCTCCCATATTGCATCAGCACACTGCCCAGTCCTAATCGAGAAGCATCACAATACACTTGGAAATCCTTCTGATGATCTGGTAAACACAGAACAGGTGCAGTCACTAGTCGACGCTTCAGTTCCTAAAAGCTTGCTTCACACACATCCGTCCATTCAAACTTCCTCTCCTTCTTCAGAAGTTCAGTCATCGGCTTTGCAATCTTGGAGAATTTCTCAATGAATCTCCTGTAATATCCAGCAAGTCCCAGAAAGCTTCGTATCTCTCCTGCATTCTTGGGCGCTTCCCACTCAGTTACTGCAGTCACTTTGCTTGGATCAACAGCGACTCCTTCTCCTGACACCACGTGTCCAAGAAATCCAACAGTGTTAAGCCAGAATTCCCACTTGCTGAATTTGGCATACAGCTTGTGTTCCCTCAGCTTCTCCATAATCAGTCGCAGATGTTTCTCATGCTCAGCATCATCCTTGGAATATATCAGTATGTCGTCAATAAACACCACCACGAACTTTTCCAAGTACTCCATAAATACCTTGTTCATCATGGTCATGAAATATGCCGGGGCATTTGTTAGTCCAAAAGACATAACTATATACTCATATAAGCCATACCTAGTGGTGAAAGCGGTTTTTGGTATGTCCTCCTCCCGGATCTTCAATTGGAAGTAGCCTGATCGCAGATCAATCTTGTTGAACACCTTCGCTCCTTCCTGTTGATCAAACAAATCATTTATGTTCGGCAGGGGGTATTTGTTCTTGATGGTCACCTCATTCAGCGAGCGATAGTCCACCACTAATCTCTTGCTGCTGTCTTTCTTTTCCACAAATGTAAGCAGTGCACCCCATGACGACGAACTAGGCTGAATGAATCCCTTGTCCAACTGCTCTTTCAGCTGCTTCTTCAATTCCTTTAGCTCATCCACATCCATCTTATATGGTCTCTTTGCTATAGGTCCTGTTCCCGGCATCAGGTCGATGAGAAACTCCACTTCCCTGTCAGGTGGCATCCCTGGAAGCTCTTCCAGAAACACGTCGGGGTAATCCCTAATCACAGGCATAGTTTCCATGCTAACCCCTTAAGAGAATTCAGCTTATACCTTCCCGGTCGCACTGCCGACTTGAACTTAATTCTCTTACCATCCGGGGTTTTGAGTGAAACAGCTTGCTGTGCACAATCTATGTGTCCCCCATGCATAGACATCCAATCCATACCCAGAATAACATCTAACCCTTGTGATTCCAACACTACCAGATGTGCAATGAAGTTGTGTGTTCCAATCCTCACTGTTAAGCCGCGGCATCCCGCGCTAGCTATCATATCTCCTCCAGGTGAGCTTACTCTAATAGACTCTTTCATAGACTCAGTAGGTAGCTTATATTTATCCACAAATGCCCTTGATATGAATGAATGGGATGCACCAATATCGAAAAGTATGAGTGCAGGGTGAGTGTTGATTGGGAACTTACCAATCACAAGATCAGGCTCATCTGGGATCTCCTCCACATTCATGTGTTTCACTGTGGCCTTCTGGTTGTTGGTTGGCTTCAGTCCCTTCCTCTCCGGACATTTGTCAGCATAATGTCCCTTCTGGCCACACTTTAAGCACGTCACCTCACTTAGATCCTTCTTCACAAAGCTGCGATAATGGTTGCGGTCATGCCCACTATGTCCTCCAGAATGGTGAGAGTGTCCTCCCTTGTGGCTGTGGTGGCTGCTCTTGTGGTTGTCATGGCGATGCCCATCGCCTCCATGGTGGTGGCGGTCATGGCTCCCATGGTGCCCATGGTCACTCCCTCCATGCTTGGAGTATCCATCATATGAAGTGCGAGACTTGTGATGTGAACCAGAGTGGTGATTGTTGCTCTTCCTCTTGCGGCTTTCCACCTGCTTGTGCTTAGCTTCCAAGATCCTGGCCTTGTCCATAAGCTCCTGGAAAGTGGGGCAATAAACCACCAGCAGCTGCACTAAAAGCTCATCACTGAGGCCATCCAGGAATCTCTCCCTCCTTTTTGCATCAGTGTCAACATCCTTAGGGGCATAACGGGACAGGTTGTTGAACTCCTCAATGTACTCAGCCACGTTGCGGTTGGTTTGGCGCAGGTTGCGGAACTCCTTCCTCTTCAGGCTCAGAACTCCTGAAGACACGTGGTTGGTCTTGAAACCTTCCTCAAACATTGCCCAAGTCACAGTGTCCAGCGGGTGGGTGATCTGAAAAGTGTCCCACCAATAAGCGGCTGGTCCCTCCAGTAGGTGAGCGGCAAACCTCACCTTCTCAGCATCAGTGCATCCAACAGTTACCAGATCCTTGTTGACTGAACGCAACCAGTCGAGAGCAACCATTGGTTCAGTTGCAGTAGAGAACTTAGCTGGCCTTAGTCTCAGAAACCTGGTGAGAGCATCTCCCTGAGGCTGGTTGTTCCCATTGTTGTTGTTGTTCTGAGCTTCCATGAACTGGGTTATAACTTGGTGCCTGAGCAACCATGAGCTGCTCCAACTCAGTGGGTTGATGGCAGGGAGGCATCTGCGGTTCAGCACAGGTAAGCTTAGAAAGAATCAACTACGATAATAGGATTCTACCCATGCATTATGATCAAACAACAACAAACAATAGCAGACAATCTCAAGCAAGCAACACATCAACAAAAAAGTGATCCAGCAACATCCCAGGGGTTATCCTAGCAGTATATACCTACTGAAATAGTTTTACAAGAGTTGGCAATGGTTAACTAAACAGTTGATCAACTAAGCAACAAAAACAGCAATCTGCCAGAACAGTCCAGCAGCGTTCACTAATTTTTCTACGTGACTTAGACTCGTCAGGAAATTATGCTGATTTTTGCACAAACAGTACAGGTCGTTAAGCACCATCCCTATTTTTTCAGATTTTTCCCAGATACCAGTAAAATATGAAAAATCGTACAGTACTGCTGTATCAGCAGAAAACTGCAGAGAAAATAACACAGATATTAACCAAACTTGCCATAACTCTTTCATAAAATTCACACAAATAATTCTTGGGATATTGAAGTACACAAGTAAGCAACTAAACACTCTTAAGCTAACAGTAATTAAGTTTTACATCGATCGAGACTAATCCTAACGAATTTACCTAACGAGGACTAATTGGTGGACTTCTATCTACTTCTTGAAGAGGTTGCGATAGGTCCTTGCACTCATGCATTGGCGCTTCTGTCCACGGTTCAACCATGGCGGCGGAGTGTACACCTCTCCTGAGTCATCACTTGAAATCTCAAAATCCACCTCTTCTGGATCCTCCTCTTCTTCTTCACTTTCAGCTGCAACTGCAACTGCTTCATCTCCTCCACCATCATCGTCTCCATCATCATCATCCTCGTCCTCATCATCATAATCGTTCCCACTGTCATCATCATCATCATTGTTTCCACCATCTCCATTGTCATCATCAGAGGGTGGATTCAGCTGTGCTTGGAGAGCGGCAATCTGGGCTGCCATAGCTTCAATAGTTTGATCCCTTTCCTTGACGGTCCCTTGCAACTGTTGTATGTTCTGGGTGTTTTCCTGCACGGTTCCATGAAGATGAGCTATGGTTGCATCCCTGCCTATCAGGGCATTCTCCAGAACTCCCACAGCTTCATGCAAGGTGTCAATCTCCTATCCTTGGACCACCAAACCATTGCTGGCAAAATCTGCAATCTCCTTTATCATCATCACTTTATCAGCTAGAGCTCCATTCTCCCTTTCCATGTCCTCTATGTGCCTCCGACGGGGCGGCATGTTGTTCCTGTCGCCCGGGGTAACCACAATGTGCCCATCTTCATCACGCCTCCCATAGTCACGGTAGGGTGAATCTGTTGGCAGTAGATGTCGGACTTGATGGCACTGGCGAGACAGGGCTTCATGTATGGCCAAGTTAATTCCAAGTCCCCAGTTGCAGTATGTCTTGGTGTAGATCAGGATGCAAGGCGGCATCCCTGAAGATGAAGGTGGTGATCTCCCATGCATCCTCAACATATCCATAGGTGTACAGCCTTCTTCCCTTGAACATGGGCAGTGGCAATCCCAATGACTGCGAGAGTTGTGCTAACTGTCTTGCAAAGGGCCTTGGTGACTCCATTGTTGCATACTCAGTCCTGACTTCTCCCATCTATCAATTAAAAGAGTAAAGTGTGAGAATAGCATATGATAAGAATTTTACGAGAGTGAAAGGCATAAGATGAAAGACAGAGTTACCATAAGCTTTAGTAATTCTATGGCTTCCTAATCCAATCCTAGGTCACGATCCTACAGTCGACACACGGGCTCTGATACCATCTTGTAACACCACGGTTCTGAAAAGACCGTGGCTTCTATGTGACATGCCAATCCCTGGATCGGTTCATTGACCCACAATAGAATAAGATGAATAACATAGCAAAAATATCCGTGTATCATAAATAACGAAGATCCAGAGTACCATTATTACAATAAAAGCTTAGCCCAAGGCTAGCTCAAATTATTCAGGTAGCAACATAAATAAAGTAAATCCTCCATTCTTCAAATTGCCCACAAGTGAACAAGTGCCGAGTGGAGTGCCGTGGCCTATATCGATTACTCAGAATCGGAATAACCTGCAACATGAAACGTAGCAGCCCCGAAGGGTCAATACATGGAATGTATGGCAAGTAGAGCTAATAAAGGAGACAATAATGCTAACATCTACATGCATATTTGGCAAGTGGAGCTGTGGCTAGCTTGCATTTGCAAAAACCTTTGTCCTACTTTCATAAGTAGTTTTTGATTTTATTTGAAAAGATCCCAATTAAGTTAACCCAACAATATTAAGACAATTATGAAATTAGAATGAGCGAGAAACATGTCATGGAATCAATATCAAGCAACTCAGATGTCCATAACCGGGGACACGGCTAATCGATTAGATTATACACCCTGCAGGGGTTACTACACTTTACCCATGTGACTTGGCTAGCCCAGCTCGTACCATCACTCTCATTTTGGGTGATGATAGGGAGAAGTCCAAGAAGAGACTGTTCGGGAAGTAGCTCCCCAATCCCGACGCGCACCGGTCCAACCTACCAAAATTCTACATCTCTGGATACGCGGGTTCGAGTTACCACAACCTACTAAGTCCAACCAACCGCCCATTCCATTATTGGCACATGGTTGTACACGTAAGCTACAGAATAAAGAAGCCAATCATTTTCTCTTGATACCTGGGTGCCTTTCCGTAATGATACCACCAAAATTTATCAATCCCATCACACCCAGGAGATTCATTGATTAAGTTGTTTTAGTTTTCGCAAGCCAACACATTTAGAAACAACTTTCAGTCATGTAACCCAGCCCTCGTTCATCATAGCATGGCTAAGCACATCTACCAACGGTGGTTCATCTACAAGGAAAGCCCTACCGCATAGTAGGACATAGCATAGCGATAGTATCATCCTACACATGCAACTACAAAATACACGACAATGCATTAAAAATAGTAGGACATCATCATGAACAAAGTAGCATCTACTTGCCTTGGTTGTAGCGGTCGGAAGAACAATCCACACACGAGCAAGCGTTGCACTCATCACAATCTACACGATACAATTGCACTCATAAACAACCAATCCACAAGCATATGCAAACAAGGATGATGCATGAATGCATGCATGACAAGTGGATTGATGCTACAGCAGCACCACATAATCCTATTCAGTAAAGCTACTGAATGCATGCATGGAAAATAATTTTAGCGCAAGGAAAACCATTATGCAAAATATAATGCTCAAAACTAGAGCTAGAAACCAAATAATTCACTACCGATAGCATACTGTTTGTAAAATCTTGGGAAAATTCTACTGTATAGGCATTTCTATCTAGAAACAGTACCAAATGGAATTACTCGAAAAGGAATTATATAACTTCCTGAGTAATTAAAATACTGCAGAAAATCACTAAATAGTTTCTGCAAAAGTTTTTACTGTAAGCCTATCCTTTTAATTCACTTTGAGATTCCCCTTGTTCTACTGAATCTAGGGACATATTATCTGCAATTTCTGGAGATACAGATCTTTTTCTACGAATTAAATACTCCAAAAAGGATATTAACCCTTTTAATTAATCTGGACAAAATATTGCTGCAAAAGTGCAAAACAATGGTACAGCAAGATTATACACGACTTACTGAATCTACATCTATTTTATTTGCAATTTTTTGGCCCAGTAGATTATTTTCTATGCAATTTACAAGATTCTACAAATTTCTGCACTTTCTAAATCGATTTTTAAATCAAAAGGGAATATTCTGGGAATATTCCCTGACTCAATTGACTTCGGTAGGGTTGATAGTCAACCACCAACATGTGATCTCGGTCGATCTGAGCCGTGGATCGAAGATCCAACGGCTAGGGAGGGTGGCGGCGGCGGACTCACCGGAGGCGGCGGCGGCGAGCTCGAGGCGGCGATGGCGGTGGTCTCCGGCGGCGATGGCGCGGCGTACGGGGTCAGCGACGCGGAGGCGGAGCCCGTGGGGACGACGGCGCGGTCTCCCACGGCTCCTGGCGGCGGCGGAGGCGGGCCGGAGCGGCGTTGGCCGGTGGCGGTGTGGCGACGGCGGCGGTGATCTGCGGGAAAAGGGGAGGCGGCGGTCAGGGCCATGGAGAGGTCGCGTGGTGGCGGGGTTGCGGGGAGAGAGAGAGGGAGGCGCGGCGGCGGACTCACCGGGGCGCGGGGCGGCGGAATCGGGCGGCGGCGACGAGATTCGCAAGGCGGTGGCGGCGGCTCGCGAGGGGAAGAGGGTGGCGCGATAGGGGAGGGACAGGGGGGCGTGCGCGGCTAAGAAGGGCCCCACGCGGAGTCCTCCCCGAAATCCGTGGTGGCGGTTGGAGTTCGTGTCGGGCGCGGCGGCGGCGCCGACAGGTGGGCCCCACCTGTCGGTGGCCAGGCGCGGTGGCGGCGGCAGATACTATCTGCCGCGCGGGCGGCGGCGGCTGCCAGCTGCTTGGTGGGTGGCCAGCTCGCCCCGCCGCGCCTCTTTTTTTTTATCTTTTTTTTCCAATTTCCTATTTAGTATTTCCTCCCTAACTTTTTCATACGAACTCCGAATTGGGTGAAACTTGTTCCTAAATTTTTCTAAAATCTAGGAGATCAATCTAGGGTCAAGTGGTATTTGATTCCACTAGTCTACAAGGGTGCAAAACACAAGTCCTAGTAAACTCTCCCGTAGGAGCATTGTAGTAAAATAAAATAGGGTTTTGAAAATGGCGTTTTGCCGAATCATTTCAATCGAAGGTTTTGCATGGAAGAGCATGATGCAATGGTATGAATGATATGCAGATCCAAATCTAAAATTTGGGATGTGACAGGCGGGTCGACTCGCGTGGTCCCTAGACGCATCGCTCCAGGTCTTCGCTGGGTCATACGTAGGGTCGTACTTCTCGATCTCCTTCGGCGCTTTGAAGTTGGCCAGGTACTTTTCGCCTCGAATCATGGGCCCAAAACACTAGGGGCCGACTCGACTAAGGGTGCCCCTTGGCATCACTGTGGTTGGTGAGGGTGTGCCTCAATTTGTTGGGCTGGCGTGGGCGCCAGGCTTGGTTGTTGAAGATATGGGTCCGCGTATCGATCAGTTGCCCATTGGCGGCGACCCTATTGTTCAGTGGCTGCGGCTCGTTGGTGGAGAGCGCTAGGTGCGCTACCTGTGGTTGATCCTGCAGGGGCTCGGGTGGCAGGCAGTTGAGGGTGTTGGCGACCGTTGGGCGGCCGCTCGAGGCCGCCCTGCTCCCGGAGGAGCGGGAGTACATCTGCCCCCACGAGTCGGCTCCTGTGACTTGTTGCTCGACGACCCTAGCGAGTAGGGCCTGGGAGTACTTGAATTGCAGGGCGCCTTCCCCGGTGATGTTGAATTTGGCTACCGGGGCCTGCCCCGCGATGACATTGTCCATCGGGGTGGAATACAAAGGGAGGTCGTTCATGTCGCGCTTTTGTGGAGAGATGAGGACTCTCGGCTGGTTGGGTGGAGGCGTGCGGCCGGGTGGTGGCGGGGGAGATCCACTCGCTGGTGCCCCTGGTGGTGGACGGGCGCTGATGCCAGGCGGCGTGTTCTCACAGATCGCGTGAGCGGGGTCGTTGTCTTCATCGAAGTTCAGGGCGCGACCCTGAACACTGGGGTTTATGAGCGTCCTGATGCGGCGCTAGTGGTATAGCGATAGCTCCTGCGCCGTTGCTTGCTCGAGACGAAAATTTTCGCGCTCGGCCTGCTCCCTGTGTGCCACTTTCTCTAATCGCAGGCGAGCTTCCTCTACCTTTGTTGCTGTCGCGGTCGGCAATAATGGCATGGAGAAGGGGTCCGGCGGGGCGCTCGTGCCACTCGCCATGTAGGTCACGATGAAGCGACTGGATTTGGCGTGGAGATTGCCAGAATTTTCTGACCTAGAGTCAAAGTCGAAGATCTTGAGGATGGAGGAATCCTCGAAATCCCTCGTGTTGGAGACTCGCGCGATGGAGCCTTCTCGTGACGCGGCGTGATGGACACAGCGGCTAAGGAAGGGGTCGTCAAGTTAGCGTCGTCGTGGAGGTCCACGTCATCTGCGGCCGCGTCGGTCTTGGCCACGTTGCTGTTGGGCGAGTTGTACACAAAGGAGAGGCGGTGGATGGTACAGACCTAACTCCCAGAGAGCCAATCGCATGGTGGTGACTCGCCGATGATAGCCATATCCTCAGAGACAATGACGTCCGTGAAGCCGACGAAGAGGTTGATGGTGCCAACTGGCATTATGACGTTGCGGGTGAACGAGCATGACGTCAGGACATAGCTGCTAAGCAGGATCTAGAGGATCTCGCCGCATGCGATCAAGCGGCCGGTGGCGATCGACCAGTTGATTAGCAACTAGGGTCTCGCTGCAAAACTCAGGATGGCCGGCCAGGCCCCATGGTGGGCGCCAGTGTCATGGGAATGGCCACGACAGATGTTGCGAGTGGAAGCGAGTAGTAATGAGAGGGGCAAGGGCGTCCAGCCATCTGCGGTGCGAGATGAGGCGGAGACACAAAATTTAGCCAATTTCGGCCCCAAAGGGTAAAGACCTACTTCTGCTAGATTGTATTATAGAGAGGTTACAAGGTGGTGAGCTCGGTGGCTAGGTAGTGATTCGATGTGTTGTATGATGGAACGTGAGTACAGAGAGCACCCTAGGGAGGTTTATATAGGGGTACCTCGCTAGGGTTTACATATATACAATGGAGTTAGTTAGGTGTCGTCGGATTGTTGACAAGTACGCCATTGTGGGTCCTAGTGGCGTTGGAAGGATGGGGTGTGAGATGTCGGATGTTCCAGGAGCGGTGAGAACAAGTTTACCCAGGTTCAGATCCGACTATGATGATTGGATCCTACTCCTGCTAGCAACCTAGTAATATATCGGCGTAAGCTGGATGTTACGCGGATTACAAGAGAGGTTCGCCTGTGCGAGTTGGTTGTGTTTGTGTATTGAGTTGTTCCCTAAAGGCTCCCATAGGGCCGGTTTATATAGTCACTGGGTTCTAGGGTTAGAGGAGAGACCTATCCGGCTACATTACAAAGTCGGTAACTATGTAAAACTTGGACTACAAGTAATACTATAGGACTAAGTCGGTAACACTTCTGGGCCTTGTCGTATCCGGAACTGGCTTCTCCTCTTTCTCTGACTTGGCTACCCGTGAAGCAAAGCTCTAACCAGTTGGTGGGCCACCCTGGCCAGCGATTCCTCTGGGTATACCCGGAGAGTATATCCCCAACAGTAGCCCCTGGAAGTCTCCAAGATCCAAAGTCGGATAAATCGTCTATCTTGATGGTTTCTTCGTCTTGAGAATCTTGAAGGGTTCCGGAAAACTTCGTTCATTAATGTAGGATTCCGAGTCAATCAAGTCCGATATATTTTGCTCTGACCTTAGTCTTTTCCCTGCTTGGTTTGAAACATAAGCCGGATATTTCAGCGGCGTGCGGACTGACAACTTTTTAGACCAGGTCCTGTCACTGACATGATTTCCATCAGCATGACCGTTGGTGGGTCTGTTCCTTATGGAACAGAATGCCGTTTCAATGCTTGCACGAAAATGGAGGGGGCGGAAGAGTCACGAGGAAGCTAACTCCCCCTCTCCTAATCGCGCGTGTTATCGCACGAATCTTGACGTAGAGACAAATAAAGAGGGGATAAAACCCTTTCTCTCAGATTCATCTCTCCATCGCTTCATTCATTGCCTCCTCGTACTCCTCGAGCACTCTGCACCAGTTCCCATCTATGCACCGTGATAAAAAATCTCTCCTTCCCCCCACCAGTCCTTTTTCCTCCAAGATCAATGGATTTTGCCTCGACCTCAGGAGTGGCGACGAGTTCGGCGGCGGCAGAAGAAAGGAAGATGCGGGGCCTCTGGATCCCCAACGCCATGGATAATGCGGAACTCCAAGTCATGGAGGACGAAGGATTCACTGTCATCGGTGCATGGCAGAGCACCTCAGGACACGCCGTTCATGCTCCGCTCGACGGCGAGAGGGTGCTATTCGGAACTCAAGTCGACCGTGGCCTCAGCTTGCCACCGTTGGACTTCCTCATCGAGGTCCTCAACTACTATGGTGTGAAACTCCATAATCTTCCTCCCAACTCCCTGCTTGAGCTTTGTGCGAGGGGTTTCTTGGCATTAGGCCAAGTCTCACCCTTTTTCGGTACTACTATGGTACTCGGAAGAATTCCATCAGCGCATGTGTGCCTTATGTCACTGACACTCTTAGCTTAGTCCTTAGGAGAAACCAAGTCTATCCTAGGATAAATGCTAGTGAGTCCGTCAAACGCTAGAACTTTCTTTTATCACAAAGATATTCCGGTTCCTGGAAAGGCGTAAGGTCTTCCAGAGTTTGTCAACGGTGCCGCTCCCCACCAAAATTCATGGGATGTAGAGGCGCCGGAGCTGTCAGATATTTTGATCCTTGCCAAGAGGCGGATCGAGTTTTTGATGAAGCATGAGGGCCTCCGTGGACCCGACTTGATCCACTGCTGGTTGGAGCGCCGGATTCAGCCTCTCCAGCACCATGTAGATCGCCTCATGCACTAGATCACGAGTGACAAGAAGGACAAGATGCGGGTTAGTTCAAGACGGATTGCGGCGAAGGAGTACAAGACCCTCATGCAATATTTGATCAAGGAAAGAGTGGAACAAAAATTTCCAGAAGTTTCCTTGAAGATGTATACGACCAACCGTCCTCTGACTCCGGTAAATATTTTGACTCTGCTTTTGTGTTTTGTCGTTCTTTTATGTTCTTTCTCCGACTCTATTTTCATCGATGCTTTTTGACTTTGTTAGCTCGATAAACTCTCCGAGTATGAGCTAGCTCCATTATAGGGCTATGCCTCAGACGATCTGGAGGCGACGAAGGATGATGAGGTGTAGGAAGTTGTCGTCCCCGCCTCCAAGAAGCGCAAGGTGAAAGAAGTTGTTGTTGCTGTGTCGTGGTATTGCCGACGAGTACGCCATGGAGGAGTCCTCACAGTGCGTGTTTAGAGACGTGGGGGAAGGCGGATGGTTGACGCGTACGAGGTAACACAGCTTACCCAGGTTCAGATCCCACGACGGTGGCGGAATCCTACTCCTGCTATAAATCACTATAAGGGCAATACGCCGAGTTACAAAGATAGGTTCACTGTGCGAGGTTGTATGAAGTTGTTCCCTAAAGGCTCCCATAGGCCCGACTTATATAGTCGCCAGGTCCTAGGGTTACAGGGAAAAGTCCTAGCCGAACAGGTCACAGAGTCCTACACCGTCTATTACTAGTCTTGTGTATCTTGCACTCCAAGGCTCCGGGTACGTCGGTGACTCCAACTGTAGCCTTCCTTTATCCGGCATGGGCCTCCCTTCTGGATCCATCTAACTGGGTTTCCCAGCAGGCCATAGGCCATGCTACCAACTGTGGGCCACTCGGGTTATCCGGATAGGTGACATGCTATGAGGATACCCATATAGCATATCCCCAACAGTAGCCCCCGGAGAACTCCGAGATCTTGCGCCGTCTTGCCTCTTCGTGTGGAATGCTCCGTCTAGATGGATGTCAGCAAATTGTCAAGCAATATCTTGTAGTCCTCCGAAAGAACCCTGCAAGGCTTTCTCCTTCTTCAATATGTAAGTCGGAGAAATGCTGAATCTTCCATCGTACACTTCCATAGACGGACTGGATCCGTCCATGCTGGAATCTTCCGATGTGACGGCTCATCTACCTATGCCAGCTAGGACGACATAGGCTTAGGTCAGCGACGCCTCGTAACTCACACATGCAGAGAACGCAATCATGTCCGATTTTCCCGTGCGAGCGATACGAACCATTGGAGGCGACGGTTGGAGATGTTGCGAAATTTCCACGCACGTTCGCGAACACGTCGTCTACGCGGCAACCGTCCGATCAAGCTGCACTAATCTTGACGCTGGAGATGATAAATAGTAACCGCGGTGGAATTTCCACTTTTTACCTCATTCTCCTCGCATCGTCTTCTTCCTCCAACGCGCGCCCCGTCGAGTCTCCGCGCCTAACTCGCGAAAAAACCATAGCCTCCAATCTGCACCAGTCACACCCAAACTCACTCCATGGCCAGCAGCAGCACTTCTCCCTCCATGGCGGCGTCAAACGAAGCCGCGGCGAAGCCGGCGGGCTCCATCGTCGTGCCTCCAGAGGGCCTAGTCATCCCTGCATCGGCGGTGGTCGAGTCCACCGGCGGCGACCTTAATCTGGCGGCGCTGGAGCCGTTGGAGTAGGATCCAGATTCGCACAAGGGCCAATGGCGCGACTTAGATATCACAGACTGTGATATCCAAGAGATGATCGCCGAAGGCTACCTTCCTGCGACGGAGGGGCTCGCCTGGCAGGCGGTGCCGGCCGGCGAGGTTACACCTTCTCCCCAAGCCGGAGAAAACGTGTACCTCAAAGCTCAACTGGTACGGGGCGTCTCCCTGCCCATCTCCAACTTCTTCCTCTCCGTCTTGAATCACTATAGAGGGAAGCCCCAGAATCTTTCCCCCAATAGTATCTTAGTGCTTAGCAACTACGCGGCGGTCTGCGAGGGATACTTAGGGATAAGGCCTAGGTTAGACCTCTTTGTGTAATTATTCACCGTCAAACGTGAAGCCGGACATAGCAAGGAAGAACTTAGGAACTGCGACACCATAAGCTTCAACATTCGACCTGGCCGGCAGTTCCCCGACATCGTCGGCCACGAGTCCTACAAAAACTGGCAACAGACGTACTTCTACGGCCCAGACATCCCTCTGGCTGGCCGACAAGTAACGTACCCGGACTTCGTTAACGGAGCCGCCACTGAAGCCTCGTCATGGAGATCCCAGGCCTCCCTTCCCTCCGACCTCGATGCTTCTCGCGCCATAAGGCGGATAGAATGGTTCATAGAGACGGGTTTGACCGGCTTGGACCTAGCCTTGTGATGGTTCATCAGGCGAATCCAACCTCTGCAGCACCACGCGAAGCTCATGCACGAGTATACCAGCGACCGAAGGGATAGCCTCCGCATCTCCGTGGACAACTTCTCGAGCGACTCCGTCAAGCTCCGCCTTAAGGACATCGTCAGGGTGAAGGATAAGAAGCGTGGCTTCACCATCACCTACGACATGTTCGTAGACGGCAAGTGCCCAAAGGTAGGTATTTATTTTCCGTGTATGACATATACTCCAGTTCTTCCGTCTTGCAAGCGCCATCTTATCTACCATGGTGACTTCTCACTTAACAGCTTAGCGATCTAGAGGAGGGCAACCTCGCTGCCCAAATCTATGATCCAAAGATGAAGGAAGTCATGGTCGTGTCCGACGACGAGGCTCCATTGGCGTGAAAGCGGAAGAGCTCCACCTCTGACGCTACCGACGGAGGCAAGAAGAATAAGACGGAGGGTGGAGCCTCCAAGAAGACTACCGCCGCCCTGGAGGCGGAAAAGGGAAAAGTTACTGGGATCCCCTTTGCCAAAGCACCCCCACTTCTGTAAGCTTCTCTTCCTCCAACATTGTCTATTTATCTGTCTTGCTCCTGTACTTATGCATTTTGCACGTTTCAGGAAGAAAGCCACGACCAGCCTCAAGAAGACATCCAAATTGGGGGCTTCTAGAACTATCAAGGACATGCTGCATCGCGATGCATCTCCCGCCATCGCCCCTACCACTCCCTCCGTCAAGCCTTCGTCTTCCCCGACAAGCTAACAGGCTAAGGAGGCATCTGGCCCTTCCGCCATGGAAGTGGACTCAGGTGCTTCTACCGAGGTTGCAGTCGTCGGCGAGCAGGCGACGCAGGAGAGTTCCGCCCACCAAATGGCTGAAGCTCCGGCTAAGGATGCCATCGGTGGCGGTAAGGCGGTGGTGGAAGCAGGTACCTCTGCCGTTGGCGGCGCCTCCGCACCAAAGAAAACTATAGCCTATCCGAAGATAGTCTATCCGGTACTTACACCGGGTAGCACTGCTTTGGTCCCTGGTGCGGCGCCGACATCTCCGACGTGCGGTCTAGAGGAGCTCCACCGGCAAGCAGAAATCTTGCAAGGAAACAGCGAATCCTTTGCCAAGCTGCTGGACGAGAGTGCTACAAACCTCAAGATCATCACACTTGTAAGTTTTCTTTGCCTTTTGCATTTCATATGAGTATCCCACTGTAGCCCCCGAGGATGTAGACGGAGAAACCATAGGTTTTTGCATCTATATGCTCTAAGAGTGACTAAGTTAGAAAAAACTCTCGCTGTAGCCCCCAAGCATGTAGATGGAATGAAATGTTCCGACTAGATGCTTTAAGAGTAGCATCCGCAGTGTTTATAAATTTCCGTACTGTTGCCCCCAAGCTTCTAGTTGTAACTGAATTAGTTCCGACTAGATGCTTAAAGAAAAGCTAAGCATATATCCGAGTTTAAAAACTTTATATTGTAGCCCTCAAGCCTCTAATCGAGAACTGAATTAGTTCCGACTAGATGCTTTAAAGAAAGGCTAAGCATATTACTAAGTGAAAAATTCTCGTTGTAGCCCCCGAGCATCTAGGTGGAAAATTTCCGGCTAGATGCTCCAAGATGGCCAAACAACGTTTTAACTTTGAACCTTTCTCCACAGAACAAGAGTGCTCGGAGGGGCATGGCCAATGACAAGTACCAGAAGATGCGCGCAGACCTGGAAGCTGAAAAGGGTAGAACTGCCTTCTTGAAGGAACATATCACCAAGAGCAAGCCTCTATTTTATTTTTCGCATTCCGACTTGGTATTGTGCCCATATTCTCCGAGTACTCACTGTGTACTTTGCTTTCTCTGACTTGTAGAAACCATCGCCAAGGCCAAGAATATTGTCGAGCAATCCAAGCACATTCAAGAGCTGGATAGCGAGAACAAAATTCTTAAGCTGGAGAGGAAGGACATGCTGAAAATGCATGAGGAGTCAATGAAGGTCCTGCAGGACTCCGCCAGCGAGGAAATCAATCGATTGAAGGAGGAGATTGCAATCTTAAAAGATCAGAAGCAAGCTGCCGATGAGCAATATCAACGCCATAGCTAGGCGTATAAGCTCCTCCAACAAGAGAAAGAATCCTTGGCGGACACCCTCTGGCAAGCTGAGGCCAGCATCTTCAGTAAGATTTCTCCGTCTTGGGTTTCTGTAGTCTGGATACTTTGAATTGTTGAACTCATGCGCTCCTTGTCGTAATTTTGCAGCTCCTATGGGTTTAACCCGACCACCTCCTCCAGCCAAGGAATGCATGGTTCTTGCCGACAACTTCATCAACACCGTCATCACACAAGCCAAGGAGATCGCCAAGCCCCTCTAGATAAACATCAAGGCATCAGACTCCATGGTGAAGTACTCGGAGATTCTGCGCCGAGCCCCCGAGCGCATCACAAGCTGGAAAGCTTCATGTGCACGGGCTGGCGCAAGGATGGCGTTGTCAATGGTGAAGGCACACTATGAAGATGCCGACATCGACACGGTGACCTCTGGCATTCCCGACGTCGACGATGATGGCAAAGAGATTAACCATGAAGCCATCTTGTTGTCACTCGCGGGCTATGACACTAGAGTTGCCGAGTTGGTGGACGTCGACGTCTCCGTGCCCATGAACATCATCGACAGCGGCAACCAAGGTTCCTCTGAGTCCTACCACAGCACCGACTTCGAGGGTGGTTCTTCGGCTGGTGATGATGCTGCTTCCAAGTCACCTGCGCCAAAGGAGTGAAGAACAACTTTGTAATATTTGTTTCACCTTTGGTGCATATGCGGAAAAAACTTGTGTATGTAACTTAAGGCGGAAAACAATGGTTGTTACTTCCTGCTGCTCAAGAACTAGTTTCCAGCATGTATATATTGTTTTAAGCAAGTGCTAGATTATCCATTACTTTGGTTCTTATGCTTGACTTTTCGTGAGTTGGAAGACTCGTTGTCGGAACCATGCGCTTAGGTGATGATGCCCAATGGCACCGTCAATAACCTGAGCACAAAATCGCCGACAATAAGTGCCAAAAGTGACTACTCCAGAATCCACATAAAAACAACAAAGAACGTGTAGACCAGAAAACTTAAGCTAACGCCCGTAGGCGGAAATTTCACTAGTGCAATCGCAAAGCTTGTGCATAGAGGTTTTACATGATCCAAAAATGAACACTAAAGGAGGTAAAAGACTCAGAAATATGAGTGAACTAGAGATCTTTATTTCATTCATCATATAAGAGGTACACAATTAGATAAAAAATGCTAAGTGTAAAAAGGACGTAGCTATGCTATGTTCCATGGCCGATCAAGCTCCGGGTAGTCGTCATCCGGGTCAGGTCGCTTACGCTTATGATCCTCGTTGTCTCTATCCTTTAGTTCACGATTGTCAACAAGGTAGTAAGACCCATTGAGTAGCGCCTTACTTATGATGAACGGTCCTTCCCATGGCGGGGATAATTTGTGTGACTTCTTCTGCTTAAGCTGGAGCACCAAATCCCCCTCTTTAAATGAGCGATGCTGAATGCGGCGACTATGATAGCTGCATAGCTTCTGCTGGTAGATAGTGGATATTTGTCATGCCAAAATGCGCTCCTCCTCGAGAAGGTCCACATCTAGCTGTCTGGATTCTTCAGCGTCATCTTCGTCGTAGGCGACAACTCTTGGTGCATCATGAAGGATGTCAGAAGGCAGGATGGCTTATGCTCCATATACCATGAAGTAAGGGGTGTAGCCGGTGGATCTGTTGGGTGTAGTCCGTAAACTCCATAGCATAGATGGTAATTCTTCTGCCCAGGCTCCAGCTGCTCTATGTAGCGGTGCCTCAAGACGTGGCTTGATTCCCTGCAAAATTAATCCATTGGCTCGCTCAACCTGTCCGTTGGACTGTGGGTGTGCCACAGATGCAAGGTCAAGTCGGATGCCTTTCTCCCAACAATAGTCCTCCACTTCTCCGAGTGACAAATTGATGCCGTTGCCGGTGATAATGCTATGTGGGAGACCAAATCTCACCACTAGATCCCGGACAAACCTGAGGGCAGTTGCCCCATCAAGCTTTCTAATGGGTTTAGCTTCTATCCATTTAGTGAATTTATCAACTTCTACAAGCAGATGCGTAAACCCACAAGGTGCCGTATGGAATGGTCCCGCCATGTCTAGCCCCCAGACTGCAAACGGCCAAGTTATTGGTATTGTTCGCAATTCTTCAGTAGGAACATGTGGTTGTCGGGCATAATACAGGCATCCCATGCATGTCTCAACCAGCTTGTCGGCGTCCGCCTTCGCGGTCAGCCAGTAGAATCCTTGCCGGAAGGCTTTCGCGACCAACGATCGAGGAGCGGCGTGATGCCCGCATTCTCCGAGATGGATTTCGCGTAGGATTTCCATAACTTCTAGCTGGGAAACACACTTTAGGTATACACCAGTAGTGCTACTTTTGTAGAGTTGCCCATTGATTATGGTATAACCCTTTGCTTGTCGTACTATTTGCCGTCTTTTGACTTTGTCATCGGGAAAAGTTCCGTGTTCGAGATATTCCATGAACGGTTTTGTCCAAGACAGAGGGACCTTAGTCACCATGTTGAAGAAAGAGTCAGCTCTATCCGGGTTGTCGATGTCGGCTCCCTTCACAGATGGTGTGCCCAGATGCTATAGGAAAACTCCTGGCCGAATTTGCTTGTGTCCTGATCCAAGCTTAGATAGCAGATCAGCCGCCTCGTTTTGCTCCCTAGGTACATACTTGACTTTGTAGCCCAAGAAGCTCTTGGCTATCTCGTCCACTTCGTCTCGATATGCCGCCATCATAGGGTTCCGCGCATTCCAGGTGCCAGCCACTTGCTGGGCAACCAAGTCGGAATCTCCATAGCAAACTATGCGCTTGATGCCAATATCCTTGGCTACACGTAGTCCGTGAATGAGTGCTTCATACTCCTCCATGTTGTTTGTAGCCTCAAAGTGGATCTGCAGTACGTAGTGTAGCTTGTCTCTTGTTGGTGACTGTAGCAACACACCAGCCCCCGAGCCGTTGAGCAGCTTTGATCCGTCAAAGTGCATCACCCAGTACTCTGGTTCCGGCAACGGAGTAGAATCTGGCATCTCCGTCCAATCTGCAACAAAATCCGCCAAGGCTTGTGACTTGATAGCGTCGCGTCTCTTGTAAGTGATCTCGAAGGCGGCAAGTTCAATGCCCCACTTCACGACCCTTCCTGCAGCGTCGCTATTGTTGATTATGTCGGACAGTGGAGTGTTGCTCACCACTGTGATTGGGTGCTCCTGAAAGTAATGCCTCAGCTTCCGAGAAGCAAGGAATACTCCATAAGCTATCTTCTGGTAGTGCGGGTAACGCTGCTTGGACTCCGTCAATACCTTGCTCACATAGTAAACTGGTCGTTGAACTCCGTTCTCATAGCCTGGTTCCTTCTGCTCTACTATGACGACGATGCTGATTACCCGGTTGGTTGCCGCCATGTAGATTAACAGGGGCTCTCCAGGCTCGGGCACTACAAGGATGGGCGTTGAGGAAAGAATCTCCTTGAGATGCTTCAATGCTGCATCTGCTTCGTCCGTCCACGTGAATTTGTCCGCCTTCTTCAGTAACTTGTACAGCGGCAGAGCCTTCTCTCCAAGTCGGCTGACGAACCGACTAACTGCTGCAGCACAACCTGTTAGTCGTTGAATGTCCTTTAGGCATGTCAGACGGTTTATATTTAAGATGGCCTTGATTTTTCTCCGGGTTGACCTCGATTCCGTGTTGGGAAACGATGAAACCAAACAATTTGCCGGCTGGAACCCCGAAGACGCACTTCTTAGGGTTAAGCATCATGTTGTATTTCTGGAGATTATCAAAGGTTTCTTTTAAGTCGGAGATTAAGTCGTTTGACTTTTTAGACATCACCGCGATATCGTCCACATAGGCGTGAACGTTCCGACCAATTTGGTCAAGGAGGCAACGTTGCATTGTCCGCTGGTACGTAGCACCTGCATTTTTTAGCCCAAAGGGCATCGTAACATAGCAAAACGTGCCGTATGGGTTAGTGAACAAGTGGCCAATTGGTCCGACTTCCTCATCGTGATCTGGTGGTAACCTGAGTATGCATCAAGAAAACACAAAAGCTCCAAGCCAGCCGTCGAGTCAATGACTTGGTCAATGCGAGGCAAAGAAAACGGATCTTTGGGACATGCTTTGTTCAAGCCGATGTAATCAACGCACATTCTTAATTCATTGGTTACCTTTTTGGGGACAAGTACAGGATTGGCCACCCATCGGGTGTGAAGGACTTCTCGGATAAATCTAGCCTTAAGTAATCTAGCTATCTCTTTGCCAATGGCGCGTCTCTTCTCATCTCCAAAGCATCGTAGAGGTTGTTTCACTGGTTTGGATTTTGGATCAATGTTTAAGCTGTGCTCGGCGAGTTCCCTAGGTACACCTTTCATGTCGGCAGGTTTCCAGGCAAAGATGTCCCTATTCTCACGGAGGAACTCGACGTGCGTGCTTTCTTTTTTGAGATCCAGGTTCGTCCCAATGGCGATGACCTTGGAGGCATCGCCTACCACAAGTTCCACCGGCTTGGTCTCGATGGCAGCCTTGAACGTAGGAGCGTAGTCGGAGATATGCTTCTTCGACGCGGGCATCTCTGAGTCATTGACCTTGCTCTGGATCTCTTTGAATTCTTCGCTCTAGAGGACAGCTTCTGCAATGGCTGCTTCATTGATCTCGCAGTCCCTTGCCTTGTTAAAGCTTCCGGATACGGTGATGACACCGTTTGGTTCGGGTATCTTGAGTTTATTGTAGACGAAGCATGGATTGGCCATGAAAGTGTGGAATATGTCGCGACCGAATATGAAGTGGTACACACTCTTGAAGGGGACCACCTCAAAGGTCATGCGCTCTTGGCGGTAATTGTTAACATCGCCAAAGGAAACCTGAAGTGTAATGCACACAAGGGACCGAGCCTCCCGACCAGGAACTACACCGTGGAAGATGGTGTTGGTCCGCCTTAGGTTTGTCTTCGTCAAGTTCATCTTCTGCAGTGTATCCAAGTACATGATGTTGATGCTTCTTCCACTTTCCACCATACACTTGGTGAACTCCACACCGTCAATCAAGGGGTTGATGACCATGGAGTACTGGTTCTCCATAGGTATAAGGTCTGGGTGGTCCGTCCTGTCCCAAGTGATTGGAACCTCCGACCAGCGCAGGTACTAGGGAACTGGGGGGAGAGTAGCCATCAGGATCCTCAGAGAGGTCTTCTGTTGTCGGACGGTGGGGGTGCCAAGGAAAGTGTGGTAGACTGGAGCCTTCTTCGCGAAGGGTTTCTTTCCCTTGGCGTCGCTCTTGGCGGCGTGCTTATGTTCAACGTCTTCGTCCATGTCACTTGAATCCTTGGAATCCTCCTCCTTATTCTTCCCCTTGCCCTTGCCTCGTGGTCTGTTCTTCCGACTTTGCTTGTAGCTGGACTCCGGGTCTTCCTTGAGGTCGTTTATTGCAGTGTCGATTTGTATGGGTGGCTTTGCCATTGACGTCGAGGTGTACGAGGCATGGCATGTGGCGGTACTCCTCGTAAGTTTGGGGAACGCGGAGTGGCACCGAGGTGGTTTCACTTCCTCGTTGCTGCCCTTCCTCGACCATGTTGTCCGCCATCACCTTGTCCTGCAAAAGTCATAGCGACCATGTCGGTATATTGCTTTTCTGCTGGAGCGGTTTTCCGCTTTGTACTACTATTCCTCCAAGCTTGAGTTGGAACGGCTGTTGCCGGCAAGGAGCCACGAGCATCGTCGTCGGCAGCTGCGAACTCACTGGCCAACTGGATCATCTGATTCAAGTCAAGCTGGTGATTGTCCTGCAAGCGCTTCAGCTTATGTCGGAGCAACGTGCCCCTTTCCAACCCGTCGATGAAGGCGGCCATGGCGGTCTAAGCATGCACTCCTGCGTAGGAATTCTTCATGTCCAGCCAGCGGGAGAGGTAGGCGCGAGATGTCTCGTCTTTGTCTTGCACGCACCGCTGTAGATCGCCCATAGTGCATGGACGCTTGTATGTACCCTCAAAGTTCTTGGTGAACGCCTCTTACATGTCCAACTAGTTGTAGATAGATTTCTCCTGCAAGTCATCTATCCATTGAAGGTTGTGCCTGCCAACATTAATGGGAGGTACTTGACAGCGATGTTGGGGTTTCCTCCGGCAATCTCCACCGCGTTGCCGTAGTCCTGCAACCATGTGGCTGGCTTGGCG
Organism: Avena insularis; assembly: GCA_023614405.1. Taxonomy (NCBI): domain Eukaryota; kingdom Viridiplantae; phylum Streptophyta; class Magnoliopsida; order Poales; family Poaceae; genus Avena; species Avena insularis. Next base: position 184,043,298 of record CM042687.1, on the reverse strand, counting down.
GTGCCATCATAGGGCTTGGTGGTCTTGTCAATCCGGAAACCTTTAGGGTACGTTGCGGACCGTATTGCAGGTCCAAAGCAACGTGGTCCTAGGTATGGTCCTTCCCGGGCTTCGTGGATCTTATCGATCCGCGAACGTGCATCGTATGGCTCCGGGTTCTTCTTATTGTCAACAGGGGATGGCTGCGTGAACAACACGGGCCTCCTCCGCCATGGTGACTGCTTGGTGGTGACAGAGGCGGAGGTGGCGGTGGGTTAGCCTTCTTGCTGTTACCCTCCTGCGACGCCTCACGCCTGTCACGGTTGCTTGTCGGACGCGGAGGGTCATGGTGTGACCTGCTCCTGTGTCCTTGGTTGCGATCTCCGTCATGACGGGTCTGCTCCGTGTTGTTACGGATGATGATGCCGCACTGCTTTGGTGGGGGCATATCCGTACGATGGTGAGCCTTGTAATCTTCGCGATGTCAGAGGGACCGGGGTGGTGGCGATGGGCGACGAGGTCGGGCCTTTTCTCCGTGGTCGGAGGATATGGGAATGGCATCCTTCCTATTGCGCACATCCCTTCGTCTTCGTTCTGATGAACCCGTCTGGGACCCGACATCAAGATGAGATCTATCCCTTGGCGGCTTATACTGGCTAGACTGGCAAAGCGTTGGGTCGCACTCAAGCCTCTGAGAGGTGTCCTTTTCCTGCTGCTTCACCGCCTTAGAAGGGTCTTGGCGACGGCGAGGTTAAGGAGTGGGGTGGGCATCACCTACTTGCCTTAACTGTCAATCTATGGCTTGGATTGTGCTGGCTTCGAGGGAGCCCAACCTAGGTTGCGCCGTACACCAGGATCGTTGATGACGCGATCCGGAGCTTTCTTGGCCTTCTGCTACTGCAGCAAAGTCTTGTACTCGGCCTCCATTGCTCTAGATTTCTCTATGGACTTCTGCGTGTTGACCAGATCTTGATCTAGCTTAGCGCCTTGCTCCACGATGGCCTGCGCCTCCTCCAGCAGCTGCTGGCGCTTCTCGTCAAGCTGGGTCATGTTTCGGATATGAGCAACGGTCAGTGGCTCGACGAGGAGATTGTCGTACATCACTCTATCAGCTGGAGTATCTTGGGCTGCTGCAGATGTAGATGCTGGAGGCGGCAAGTTTGCGCTGTTGTTGTTGCTCGGGCCGGTGCCGAGTTCCTGCGGCTGCTGCACTGGGTTAGGTGGAGGAGGCATGACCTTTGTGCGATCATCGTCAGCAGCAATAAGTGGCCCCTTCCCCTTTTCGAGCGCTGTAGGCGGAGCTCATCCGGGTTGATCTTCATCCATCGCCATCCCAATGGTGACGAACACCCCTCGAGACGTGACGGCGTTGTTGGCTTGCTTGTCGAGCGAGTACTCTTCCTCCATCTATTGCATAGCGGAGTTTAGCTCTTATGGACTAAAATCAATCTCCTCAGAATCTGCACTGAAGTCAGCATAAATCGCGTCAATGACAGAGTCGGAGGGTGCCAGGACTTCCTCAATGACGGGCGGTGGAGGTGCAACGGCAGCGACGATGACTGGATGTGGTGGTGCAGCTGTGACAATGGCGGCCGGAGGCGGTGGTGGCGGTGGCTAAATCGGAGGTTCTCCATCGACGAGCGCAAGTGCTTCTTGGGCTTCCGCATCAGCCTCCGTGTAGTTGTTGATGGTGCTCACCATCTTTTCAAGGGTAAGGCGTCCTGTTGCCTGCTGCCGTCTTAAAGAATGTCGGAGAAGCGTACCACGGTCCAGTCCTTCCACGAAGTGATACAAAGCATTATCATCGGGGTAGTGGGCCAGATCAGCTCGTATACGGAGCCACCTGGCCAAGTAATCGTGGGGGTTTTCGCCTTCTCTCTGAACGTAGCGCGCCATATCGAAGATGGTAACCACGCCGACGAACTTGGATCTCTGCTGTCCAGACGCGCGGGCGAAGCTGGCGGATTTGCAGTGATCTTCCACCTTTATATCCTGCACAAGGACGGTTTGGGTGGGCCTTGAATTTTTCCGATCTTTGCCAGCAAACTCCAAAGAGAGATCCGACAGCGATCCTTCCGCAAATGTATACTGCCTGTAGGCGGTCCATGCGGGCCTTGATGCTCCTCCGACTCCTAGGGAACTAGTGCCCGAGTCGGTTTGGCCGATGAAGAGGTGGATGTCTCCGATAGGAACGACCGAACACCGCGTAGGGTTCGTCTTCGCCGGGATCCAGAACTCGTCAGGAGGGACGATCAGAACGTTGCCGGAGAAGAGAACACGACCGATGGCTACGATTTCGCCGATTCCCGCGAAGATCTTGGTCCTCGCCCGCTCAAGAGCCTGAAGTGCCTCTTGCCCCACGGTGGGCGCCAACTGTCGTGGTATTGCCGACGAGTACGCCATGGAGGGGTCCTCATAGTGCGTGTTTAGAGACGTGGGGGACGGCGGACGGTTGACGGGTACGAGGTAACACAGCTTACCCAGGTTCAGATCCCACGACGGTGGCAGAATCCTACTCCTACTATAAATCACTATAAGGGCAATACGCCGAGTTACAGATATAGGTTCGCTCTGCGAGGTTGTATGAAGTTGTGCCCTAAAGGCTCCCATAGGCCCGACTTATATAGTCACCAGGTCCTAGGGTTACAGGGAAAAGTTCTATCCGAACAGGTCACAGAGTCGTACACCGTCTATTACTAGTCTTGTGTATCTTGCACTCCAAGGCTCCGTGTACATCGGTGACTCCAACCATAGCCTTCCTTTATCCGACATGGGCCTCCCTTCTGGATCCATCTAACTAGGCCGCCTAGCAGGCCATAGGCCATGCTACCAACTGTGGGCCACCCGGGTTATCCGGATAGGTGACATGCTATGAGGATACCCATATAGCATATCCCCAACATGCCGCTGGTAACCAAGTGTTACCAGTAGTTAAAAAGTAAGCACCCTATCTTTAACTTTTAGTACTTTTGTACCTTTATTTCTTTCCAGAGCACACCTGATTTTAGGATTTTTCATGTTCTAGAGCTAAATCAGTTTTGAAGAGCAAGACCAAGCCGGACAACAAGCCGGGCAAGCAGATGCGACAGCAGAAGCTTGTTATCTCCCATGCTGTGCCGCCATCAACTCCATCCAGTACTCCATAAGCACACGGAGCTTCTGCCTCTCCTGATGCTAGCAAAATCTCGAAAGCCCTGGTCACCGTTGATGACCAGGCAACTAACAATGGTGAACCCGTTAGGGGTAATGATCCCACGGTAATATCTACAGGAACAATGGATAAGGTGGCCGGCTCCCCTATCTCTGTCCTAAAGAGGAAAGAGAAGGATGAGATCCTCAGAATGGCTCAATCCAGTCTTGAGAAGCAAACCTTGACTCTAGAGGCAGCGAGCCAAGAGGAGGAGGACGTCAAGCTGGTCAGCCTCCTAGACCAAATTTTGGTCCGGGATGCTAAAGTTGCATCTGGCGAACTTCCAGCGATGGATGTTTCTTCCCTCACCATTATCGAGAAGGTGTTTCACAGCACCAAACTCGAATTTGAAAAGGTGCACCTAGAACACATTGTAAGTTTCCGATTCTTATTTACATTTATTCTCATATCCTCTAGCCCCCAAGCATAAAATCGGATAAACATTGTTGGATCTGAGTTGATGCTTTTAGGTTGCAAAAGAACGATGTAGTGTAGCCCCCAAGGCTCGTTCTGTAATTTTACTTAGCTAAATTTGCAGCTCGAGTCTTAGTAGCCATCTGACGGTATTCCGTCTCTAAACTTACAGAAAATTGCATCTTCCAACCAGGAATTGCTCAAGAATATTATCAATAATTGCAAAGAAAGCAAGGCTTTGCGCTTTGAGAATTCGAAGTTGAAAGTTGAGAAAGATGAAGAAGAAGGTGATCTTTTCCAACTTCTTCTTTGTCAATTTCTTTTTTGTCATAGCCAAACTTTGTTTTGTCCGACTGATATTTTGGCTTTGCAGAACTATTGTGTCGGTCCAGCAAGATGGTGGAGCAATCCAAGAACTTCAAGGTCTTGGAGATAGAGAATGCTGAACTTCGGGACAAGCTTGAGAAGCTAACATTAGAATTGGAGAAATTTGTGGCTGTAGTCCTAGAGTCAAGCAATCACGAGACCGTGAGGCTCGAGAAGCTCCTAGCCCTCCGAGACAAAGAACTAGATGATCTCAAGAAGGACTTTGATATTCAGAGGGATCTTGCCCAGGCCACAGCCAGTGAACTAAACAGCCTACGCAGGGAGCATGCTCAATGGAATCACTCTGTGCTAGGTAAGATTTCCGAATCTTTTCTTTTGTTGTTGATTTTTTTGAATTTCTTTTTAGTCGATTTTTTACTTTTTGGTTCTTTCCCAGGCCCCCTAAATATTTTCGACTCTCCTACCTCCGGACCTCGCCTCGAGCGCATTAAGATCGTCAAAGATTTCTTGTATGACTTCCGCCAAACTGTAGAAGAGGCTGGAGAGTCCGTCAAGTTATCCGACTTGCACACAATTTCAGTGCACGGGGTGAGGGACAAGGTTAAGGAGATTCCGAATCTTATTGAAGACTAGCAGATCTCCTATGCTCGGACTACTGCCCAGATAGCTCTGACCATGGTGATGAGCCACCAAAGCGAGATGGAAATCTGGCACGTCACCAAGGGCATTGCCGAGGAGGATGATGAGGGTAACCCGCAAGACATCAAGGCCATCCAAGAGTCTTGTGCAGGTTATGCTTGTCGTGTGGCGGAGAAGACCAACTATACGACGCCATTCTTTGAATTCGTCGCCGCGCCTCCCTCGCCACAAGAGCTAGAAGCCAGCAATGCTTCCGAGTCTGAGATTGAGGGCGACCATGCTGTTGACTCCAATGCTCCACCTGCTTCATCACCACCGCCTGATTCTGCAGCGTAGATAATATTTATGCATTATTCTGAACTTGTGGCAATGTAATGATGAAAACAATGTTTTATTTTGTGTTGGTTTTGTAAAAACTGATGCTTTTACTATCGTAGCACTTTTTCTTATATATTTTTTATGCATGTGCTTGAAAATTTCTGAAGCACTTTGTATTTTTATGCCTATACTTGTCGTTTTATCTGGCTCTCTGCCTTGTCCCTTTCATGGGCCGGCCAACCTTTAGCACGGAAACGTTGCCGAGAAACAGAGCACAATTGCTAAACCAGTTTAAACTCGGAAACAAAGCCGGCTTCTAGTACCAACAACTCATTTCTCGGAAAATGCCCGCATCTAAGCAATCAGATAAAAAACCTAAGTATAGATAATAAATTAAATTTTGTACCCTAAGGTAACATTTTTAGATGTTCAAAAATCTTAACTAGAACGAACATGAGCATAAATTACTTTCAAGCATTCTTGGATTTTTGAAAAAATTACATGCTCTTTTGGAAATAAGCTGGCAAAAACTTCTCAAAGATAACATATGAGGAAACCAACACTTTATTTCACTTTGAACATGTATATATGTAATTACAAGGAAATATAACTAAGAATAGAACGGACGTAGCTGTGCAATATTCCACGGATGGTCTATTTAATCTGGGTATGTGCTGCCACCAGCTCTTTTTCTCTTCCGAGTATCTGGTCTTTCCTTGACTGGTCTCATGTCGGTTAAATAATATGACAGATTATGCAGAACTCTGCTAACCATAAAAGGCCCTTCCCAAATTGGGGAAAGTTTGTGCTTTCTCTTTTGCACGAGTCGGAGAACCAAATCCCCTTTTCTGAAAGAACGGTTTTGAACTCTCTTACTATGATACTTGCACAACTTTTGCTGATAGGCTGTAGATCTCTGCTCAGCAACGACGCGTACTTCTTTAATTATATCGAGATCATATTGTCGAGAAACTTCTGCATCCTCTTCGATATATGCTTTGACTCGTGGAGCCTGATGAATCAAATCACTTGGAAGAACTACTTATGCACCATAGACCAAGAAGAAAGGAGTATATGCGGTTGATCTGTTAGGAGTTGTACATAAGCTCCATATCACTGACGGTAATTCTTCCTCCCAATCCCCCGCAGCCCAACGAAGCGGTGCCTCGAGGTGAGGTCGAATTCCTTGTATAATAAGGCTATTAGTTCTTTCAAATTGTCCATTAGCTTGTGGATGTGCGACGGATGCAATATCGAGTTGGGTCCCTTGTTCTTCGCTGAATTTGGAAAGTTCACCTATGGAAAAGTTGCTCCCATTGTCAGTAACTATACTCTGCGGATATCCGAATTTGATGATTACGTCCTCGAAGAACTTTCTGGCTATGGCTCCATCGCAACTTGTTACGGGTTTAGCCTCAATCCATTTTGTAAATTTATCCACCATCACGAGTAGGTGAGTAAATCCACATTTTGCCATGCGAAACGGCCCTACCATATCAAGCCCCCCAAATCGCAAATGGCCATGTAATAGGGATTGTTCGCAGCTGTTCAGCCGGAACATGTGCCTGATGATTATACTTTTGGAAGCCTTTGCACGTTTTGACCAGTTTATCGGCATCCGCCTTAGCTGTAAGCCAAAAGAATATGTGTCGAAAAGCATTTTCCACTAAGGATCTGGCTGCAGCGTGATGACCACACTAACCTTCGTGGATTTCTCTTAAGATTTCCACTCCTTCTTCTGAAGAAATACATCTTTGAAACACACCAAAAACACTCCCTTTATAGAGCTCACCATTTCTTATAGTGTAGGCTTTTGCTCGTCGGACAATCTGTTGGCTCAAGACTTCGTCTTCAGGTAATTTTCCGTCTTTCAGGAAATCCACATAGGGTTTTGTCCAGCTGGGAATTACAGCCAGAACTGCTATTAAAGGTGAGTCGGATTTCTTTAGATAGTCCTCATCAACTCCGACTATGGAGGGGATGTAAGACCCCACCTTTGTAAAGGTAAAGTCCCCTATGATTGCAATGATAGTTCCTGGATTAAATGCTAGCATACACAGTTTAAGATGAAGTACACAGATACAGAGGTCTTTATTACATCATCATTCTAGAGATAAACATAGTCTTTACAACTCAGTAGCCAAAGGCTAGTACAAGAGTTCAAATCATAAGTAAATAAAGTAAAGTCTTCATCTTCATGTGCCACAGGCAAGCATGTTGAGTGTAGACTCATAACCGTAATCCTCATCAGAGTAACCTACAACATCATAAGTTACAGCCACAATGGTTCAATATATTGGGAATTGTCTTGGCAAGTGATACCATAGTAGAATAGTAGTATCTAACATCTATATGAATTTTGCTAAGTGTAACTTAGGCTTGCTTTGATCATAATAGGTTTTTCCTATCAGTTGAAAACACTAAGTTTTTGTTTGACAAAAACTCCAAATGAACCTCCAATAGACATTGGTGAACCTTAACCCTTTTTCAACCACAAGTTTTTAACTTATAAATTGGGGCGAGGAGATCCTTGATATCTTCAATGTCTTGATGCTCAAATTATCTGTTGCCGGGGACACGGCTAAGTACTTAGGCTTTATCCTCTCGAGAGGTGGTGCACTTTCCCCAAAAGACTCGACATGCATCGAGACGAGAGCTTTCAGAAGCCTTCCCTTAGACCACCATGGTCGTGTTCCATCCTATCACCCTACCACCAACTGTCGATCTAGCTAAGTTATTGCAACCTATATTATCAAGGCAGATCCCATATGCTAGGTGGTTGCACTAGAAGCTTCTAAACACTAAGTATCTCAAATCCCTTTGTTCCTGGGTGGCTTTCCACAAGTGTGATACACAAGGTGAGCCATAGACATGGGCCTTGGGTAACCACTCAACACAAACCATCAAACCATTCCACCCAGGTGATTCATTCACTTAGTTGTTTTATTAAACAAAAACACAAGTCAAAAGACTTAGAAAAATTCCATAGCATGATTATAATCCACCCTTGTTTGCTACTAGCTATGCTAAGCATGGTATCATAACAAGTGTCTTAACATAGAGAAAATTCTACTAATATTACAACTACTAGGATTTACCAAGCATAGCATGTAGATACTTAGTAAAATTTCATGCAATCCCTACTCAAAATATCACTAGTGCATAGTAAAAATAATAGGACAAAATACATGAAGTACCACTTTCCTTGGTAGTTGGGGGAGTAGAAACAATCTTCACAAACACAATCCCCACTAGCACCAAAATCTACACATAAAATAATACCACCAAATTCACAATCCAATATTCAAGCAAAAATATTATGAATGCATGCAAATGCAATGAAATTAATTTACTAAACTAAACAAGTCAAGTCAAATAGTACTGAACAAAAAACCAACTATAGTCTAAATAAACTTAAATTTGCTTTGAAATCATTTTATAAATAATTTATATAGCCAAAATAAGACCATAATTGATTCTACAAATAAACCTAGTAGTGTAGGATTTATTTTTATGAATCCAATGATATATTATTTGCATTTTTTGGATAAACAGAACAAAAGTTATGATTTTTACAAGTTTAAATCTCTAATAGATTCAAAAACAGATTTTAAATCAAAATCTCAGACAGTGGCTATGTCGGATCGGCCAACATGGGTCGTAGGATTTAAGTTAGATCCTGTGGCTCAGATATAAGCGTACCCTTTTGTTAAGTGATCTAATCCGATCCACTAGATCCAGATCTAACGGCTACGACGCATGCGACCAAAGTCTGACGGCGTCCGTGGCTACTGCGGCGGTGGCGCTACTGGCGGTGCTGTTCCAGCGAATATAGAGGGGGCTAGGGGCTGTGCGTTGGCTTACCAACGTCGTAAGGTCGCGAGGAAGCTCAACATGGCTTCGGTTTGGACAGGGGCGTGCTGCTGCGGTGGCTGGAGCTCATCGGAGTTGCGGGCAGCGTCGGGCTCGTGCGGGTGGCGACGAAGGCGACGACCAGTGTCACCCTAGCACAAACCAGAGGTATCAGCGTGTGCACAAGGGTAAGTAGAACGATATGGTGTGAACTAGAAGCCAAGGGGCGGTCGTGTCTTACCAGAATTGCTCACCGGAGACGAGGACGGCGTGGGGTGCTCACGGAGTTTGACGAAGCCGATTCTCTGGGTCATGAGCAGATGAATAAAAGGCATGAGACAAAGCGCACGAGCAAGGGGAACGCGGCAGTAAGAAGCATAGGGCACGGGGCGGACGGTGCTCACCGAAATACCTCATCGGAGTTCGTCGGGCAGCGAGGTTTCGAGTTGAAATACGAGCAGCCTGGTGGCGGAAAGGGGATGACGAATGAGGGAAAATGCTCGCGGGGGGAGGGGTTTAAGTAGGCAGAGGAAGGCGTGAAAATTACTCGCCGTACCAATGGAAATTAAGCCGCGACATCAACGGCAGTGAACGTTAGCAACGACAGGGTCTGGGCGCGGGATTTGGGGAAGAAGGTGTCGAGCTGGCGCGGGGCCACTGGGTAGTGATAGCGGGGTAGGGCTAGTGCGCGTGTGTAACATCCCAGCATTAGAGCTTAGAAATAAGCTGAACACAGATGTGTGCATTGCATTCATGCATAGAAAATCCAAATAATTTTCGCGCTTTTAAATAAAAAAACCTGTCAAAGTATTTGAAGCTTCTCTCAACTTGATGGAATTGAAGTGGATCATCAAGTTGACTGCGATAAGTTTCAATATGACCTTTGCTAAAACCTTATTTTTGGTAAGGGAGATTTGATCTAAGGGTAGATCAAATTTAATAAATGTTAAACCCTAATTCATTACTTAATGGATTATATTTGATCCTTAGGTGATCATATTATAATATTCATTACAACAACTCATGGATACCAAGTTATAAATATAACTTAATTAATGAGAATGTAACAACTAAATCTTAAATCTCAACTATTTATACCATGAACATCATGGTAATACTTAACCCAAACTCTTTAATTGTATTAAGTAGGAAGGAAAGCAATTCAAGACCATTCACCACATATCCTTCTTTCCATATCAATCCTTATGGAATCCTATCTCTATATCTATTGTTCATCAATATTGAGTAATCAACTATTGATTCACCAATTCTTAGATTATTAACTATTGGTCTATCAACTCATGTTCTTATCATAACATTCACTTTAAATCCTTTAGAGAAGGAAGTAAGAAGAGGTAAATAGTAATGCTAGCCTTAGATATCATCTATACGATAATTGATGGAGTTAACTCACTCCTGAATGGATAGAAGGGTTATTTGAAATAAAGATATATGTGGTAACAAAGAGGATTCCTAGGATGAATACTGAAGATAGTTACCAGGAGTAGTCCTATTGGATCAAGTAGGTATAGTCAATCCAATAGAGCTAAACAGAAGACAATTATAATACAACTGTAATGATCATACCTTATTCACCAAGATTGAATGCTTATATCATGTATAAGTGGCATTGGTGGATAAAACATGATTGAAAACCTAGTATAGATATATTATCCTAGGTTAGCCATGACAAGTCATATTAATATAATGTGAGGTTGGAGTATTAGATACTGGAGTCAAGTAGAGACAAGATAGTATGCTCAAGAAGATGCTAGAGTAACATTGGATTATAGAAGTATTAGTTTCCTTTTGGAAAATATTAACACTTGAGGTAAATAAGTTTGATATAGAAATCTACTGGAGAAATATTAGTGATGGATGATTAAAGAGGAGTATGAATGGCGTTAGAAGTAACTACTTGCTGGATGGGAGAGTATCGACAATATAGTAGTTGATATAACCAAGTCTTGATAGGTGAAGATTATGAAAAGCTTTAGTGTCAATCTCATTGGATTTATCAATGGGTTTAGAAGAATAAAAGGTGGATAAGAATATTCTTGTGAAGTAAAGCTCATCATGTTAACACATGATGAAGGATAGGAAGAAGTAGAATATCTAGGAAAGGAATTCCTTAATTAGAAGTCCAGAATTGTGAATCATGGAAGATAGGAATTCTGGGTAAACATTAAACCCTAAATCAATAATCAAGCTTAACATCCATCCCATCTGTTGGAGCAATCATCTAGTTCCCACAATGGTTGATAGGAATAATTTCCTACATCAAATCAGTTCAACACATCTTGGACATTCTCCACCATCATTGTCATAGGTACTTAGGAACTATCTTTATCAATTTTGTCTCATAAGCTAGCCTAGAAAACAATCCCACTTTTTTAATTTAAATGGTGATATCATTCTAGATCACAAACATAAAAACAATATGTCTTAGCCATTTATCTTTATTCACAACAACAGAAGAATATAAGTATATTAAGAACCCTAAACCCTAGTGTTAGCATTTGCAATTCAAACCCTAACTTCTATGTTAGATATAATAAAAATATCTACATTGCTATTTCTTAAATTTATGAGAATAATAATATTAACCATATTAATTACTCAAAACTCTATGTATCAAATAATAATGAAGGATCAATATATAAAAAAGTTTCTTTAATATTATAAAACAATAAGAATCAAAACTCCTGGATTCAATATTAATACATTCTTTCATAAGTTTATGGACATTTGATAAATTAAACTCATATCAAAAGACCCTTGAAATACAAAAAGGAAAATATATACATATATGTATAAGAAAATAAAGAAGTGATAATCTTATATAATAAAAATATACACAAAATCTAAATACACTTCATTAGTGTTGCAGCTATTTAGCAAATAGTTCTATAAAGAAATTTGCAAAAAATTGTGTAAATATAAGTTTAGGAATTAAAACAAGAAATACAATATGTGTAATTAAAAAGAAAAAACGAAACCAGGCCTGAGGCCCATTCCCTCTCTCTCTTATCCATCGCCCACAAGCAGCAGTCGTCAGCTTCCTCCTCTTCTTCCCCATGGCCCACCTGGCCCACGACCGGCCCGCATACCCCTACGATCTCTTTTCCCTTTCTTCCTCCTCGTGACCGAAGGCATCACAGGAGAAGCAGCTAGGTGGTGCTCCGGCGACCGCCCGATCAGCGCCACGATGCGTGCCACCGCTCCAGAAGCTCTATAAGAGGACCTCGCATCGCGTGGTGAAACCCTGCACGCCATCCCTTCCCCTATCTCTTCCTCCTATCAAATTCCCCTTCTACCGAAACCCTAACCCGCCATGGCTCGAGCTGGAGCTCGCTTCCGGCCGTCCCGAGCCATGCCGTGAAGCTTGGAAGACTTGCATTGTTCGACTCCGTCGATTTCCCCCATCAGCACAAGCCGGTGAAGTCCCAGATGCTCGGATTGAGAGCCCGTTCCCAACTCCGGCCACCGTCCTCCCCATTGATTCCGGCTACCCCGAGCCCTCCCGAGCTCATCGACGGCATCCTGGTGAGCCACTAGTTCTTCCAGTACCTCTTGTACTCTGTAATTAGCCTTAATTTGCTCCTACCACAAGCACCCTATATCGCCGTCGTCGGCCACCGTCGTGCATCGTGCTCCGATGACCAAAAACTAGTCGCGCCGCCACTATTTGGCTCGCCATCGCAGCCTCTTTCCAGCAAGCCCAGTCTCGGCCGCACGCGTGCACTCAATCATCCCATCATCGTTTGATCTAAGAGGATCATCCGTGGATGAGGTCAGCATGACAGCATGCTAATGTCACCCCCAGCCCAGTCAACAAATTTGACTTGGTTTGTGCCGATGTGGCAGATGAGGTGTACTCGACCCCACTGGTCAGTGACCTTGGGTAGGTTGTCTATTGGTATAAAAATATGTTCTCTGTTTAGAAAATTACATAAAACATTATAAACTTAAATATAAATATTTCGTGAAATGTAATCAAGTGCTTCAATCTTGTTTCATTAATAACTGTTGATTTATAATTTAGAAAAATGTGTATAATATATGAAAATTTGTAGAAAAATAAAATATATAACTTAAAACTATTATCAAACAATATTATGTTAACAATTTGAATAATTGTTATTTAATAAAGAATTTATAAGTAATAAAACTTTGATAATTCATATTTTAATAATGATAAATGTTAAAAATATAAATAAAATACCAAAAATCTTAGAAATATAAGAAATATAATTTAAAACTATAATCATGCATTATTATTTCACTTAATTAAATAATTATTATTTATTAAGTTTTTATAAAGTATTAAACATTGTAAAAACCATATCTTATTATTTATAAATCATAAAAATAAACTAATATACCAAACTAATCCCAAAAATGATACTACATATTAAAAATATAATACCCTACTTTTGAGTTAAATAAAAATTCAAACACTTTAACAACTTGAATTTAAACCCATTTCCTTAATTAATAATTCATATAAAGGTAAATAAAATTTGCTAAATTCTAAAAATTAGTCAATTGAGTCTAATAAATAGTATTAGTCTTAAATATTGGTAGTATGAAATCAAAATGAATTAACACACTTTAAATATAATTTTTTTAAATTATCTCTCAACCATTAATGTAGATTATTTTATAAAAGGATCCTTATCCAAACTAAAATCTCCAATAATAATTGTAATGAGATAAAACCCATTCCTTTACTTTAAACACAAGTTTATAAACAAATCAAAACACTATAAGTGAGTTCATAAGTAGTAAATAATATTGTTTTACTTATTCACAAACCTTAACCACACCCTTATAGGGAGGTAAATCCTTTTATACATTTATAATGTAAAGAAACCACTACCAAATAAAAGTAATACCATTCTTAAGTAAATTTAAAGAAACATTATGAAGTGAACAAGGTATAAGTATAATAAGCATTACAGCTAAAGTCCATCTATGTTTTAAAGTTAACTTTAGTCTACCAGACTTTAAGTATAATGCTAAAAACTTTATTATATACTTTATAGTTAACTTTGGTATGTTATAATTAAGTTGTAAAGCATATTCAGTCCAAACTGTTCCAGCAAGCACAAATAACATCAACCACCTTGGATTAGCCACAAGGATTGTTTAAACCTTAATAGAGGAATCTTTTCTTCAAAAGTTATTCGTTTTGCCACTTCAGTCAACATATGACAATTAATAATAATCACATTACATTAAGCTTTACTTATATACCTTGGATTGTTAACACTTAAGTTCCTTATAAATGTCATCACTTGCAAGGTAAAACTTGAAGATTAGATAATTCTCATATAAGTAGTCCTTGAGTAGCACATCTCATTAGTATATCTTATTGTTCTATGCCATTATGTTTACATATTGTTTCACCCACACTCACAAGCCTTAATAAGAAACATAAGTATGAAACTTATCTAAAAAGGTCAACACATTCTAAAGTAACCATTTCTAGTATCAAAAACCCTAGAACAATGTTACCCCCGGGATTTGAGTTTATCAACTTGCATTACATTACTTATGCATAAAAGCATCTTGCTTCTTTAAACATTAGTCCTTACCGGACCAATGATGCCGATTTTAGATATTGGATCTTATATTGTCCTGAAGACCTTGAGTGCATAATCTTGCAATCACAAAAGGCAAGTTCACACTTGATCATGTCCTTTTGATTATTTTCTATACGGTATTTTGAAAATCAAGTTTTGTTATCACCTGCATTCCAAAAAGGTTAGAAAACACTATTCTTGATAATAATGTGAACTATTGGTTAATGATCCAGGGTCATTCCAAAAAGGCAAGACCGTGAGTGCATAAATCTGGCACTTTGAATACCACTGCTCAGGAATATATCCTCTAGGACTTAACAACCAATGTCGCCAGTGATTCTTGCGCCGAATATTACGCGTTGACCATGAGATTTGGAATGGGACGGAGAAGTCAGTTGAATCCTTTTCCTCTCGTATGGAGGCAAGACGACCTTAACGTGACATTGTGATTTCTTATGCGGATCCAACATATGGTTGGGCACCCTTACGCCCCACAATTTTGGTGTCCAGATTATCTATGGATGGTGTTTAGTGGATGGACCATTTAATATGGCACTTGCCAGGGCAACACCAGGTCATAGAGTCTTCGTGAACTCATCAGGGTTTTAGCCTACTCGATAGGGGGCTTAACGAAGGTGAGCCAGCCCCAAAGGATCGTGCTGACATATGAGGTCGCTGAGAGGGCAGTGATTGGCTTGGATCTTAGGTTGGGCCATGGAAGTTTGAACAGGAACATACTCCTGGCCGTGCAACAAAGCTTAAGATCTCTCATGGGTAAAGTGACGCACCTCTGAAGAGTGTAAGAACTGTAACTTGTTACTCCATGTTCCGGGAAGGAGCTGCGAACGCGGTGGGAAAGGAACTCCATGAAAGTTCTGGTAAACCCGTGAAGGTTGACGGACATAAATTTTCAGAAGAAAAGCAACCTTTGAAGAAATGTTTATGAAAACTTGCATTGCCTACGACCTATGGTCCGTGGCTTTAGATGTAGTGCATCAAACACTCCTTTTCTAGTGAACTTGCTGAGTATGCTCGTACTCAACGTATCTTCTTAACCCTTGCTAGATTTTGAAGCCATTAAGACGACGTCTACATCAAGTTATACTCCAGGAATCATCATCAAAAGCTAAAGCTCTTCAAGGAAGTCAAGGAAGTCAACATATACATCAACTCAAGTGAAGACGAAGTTACTGATTAGATAGTAATATAATCTCTAGCCATGGAACCTATTTCTGTAGGGTATTGCAATAGCAGCAATACCAGACCATTAGTTAAAATACTAGTCTTAATAGTTTGATAGTGTTTGAGTTGTTTATTTCTGATTCTTCTTTGTAAGAAGTTTCTTTCTCTCTCTTTAATGTAGAGTGTTCTCTGGATCTTGTGTAAAGAGTTGAGTTGTAGCCTATAGTCATGTCTTGGACCTACTGTGTTTCTGTTGTTCCAATCTGAGGGATGTAATACTAGTGAACGGTGTTTCATTGGTGTTATGTCAACGACTATAGTGTACTACATCATGCAGTGGTATGCTGGGTCACCGTAGTTGGTATCAGAGCATATGCTTTGACCTTAGGATTAAAACCCTTTTAGGAAAATCTGTAGGTGGATAGTGATTATAGAAGCCATCTTACCTAAGCTAAATATTCTTATGACTTGTGATGAGTGTCCAATTGAGGACAACTTTGTCACTAGATACTTAAGTCATTCTTTCTTAGTAGTAATTATTTTATATTCTCTCAGTATAGTGCTATTTAGTGTCTTCCAAAGGAGACATAACCCACCAAGATACTATAGGAAAGCCAATTGACCACAGTAGATTAGGATCAAGTGCAAAACATAAATTGAAGTAGTCTTAATAGTGTAGTCTAAACCTAGAGTTTATGTAAGGCAGTGGAATTTTATGGTTATTTAATAACCAAAGACAACATGGTGAATTCATTAGGATAAAGGTTGATGTAATGAGTACTAATCATGTGGGATTCACTTGAGAATTCTACGTGAGGAAGTGAAATTATGTTAAGACTTGATAATAGTGTAGTGTGAAACAATGTCATCATGGTTAGATTAGCTCTTAAATCATGATAAAAAGACAAAACAGAACAAGATCATGGTGATATTAGCTCCGAAACCATGATGTAAGTGTAAGTATGACAAGTACTTAGTGAATTATCTTGGAGTAGAAGTATGAAAATACCATGGTAGAACTATGATAGAAGTCATAGGTGTCAGAAAATATTGATAACCTTCAAATTTAGTGGTTCGATAGAAACTTATTAGTCATTTGGAGTGACCATGTGAGGTTAGCTACTAATAAATGATAGGTTGGTTATATTATCCACTCCAAGAGCGAGACTAAAGGTTAGTCAAAACCAAATTGAGACCACTTTGCTTAAGATTATCCTGTTGCACTTGAGCAATTTGGGTAAATATTGAGGCAAAGTATAGTTTGACCCTATGTGCTAAGTATCAAAATGTAAACCTATATGAGGAGGTTTCATATATTACACAACTAAGACTGAATTCTAGAGATAATATACTCAACTATTATATTTTGGGCTTAGAATATTGTGTGTTATATGTACGACATTTGGATTTATTGGTTTTTCTTGGATCTTCTTGATTGACTAGATCTGTACATGAAGTTTAACTTGGTGTGCAAATGCATGTTGCAACATCCAGTTACTACTTGATGTTATAGACCTAGATAGGAATGGGAATTCGTGTAAGGGAGTGACGAGTTCCAAAGATCAAGATGAAGACCTACATGAAGAATTAAGTCAAGTGTAAGGAGTATGACAACACAAATTGAAGGATCGGATCAAGTTCAAATCATTGTTTGTCCATTATAAGAAGGAATATTAGTGTAGGAAATATATGGAACAACAAAAAGGGACGAACTTAAGATTCACTCAAAGTAAGTGATGTTATTAAGAGGTTAATAAAGTAGTTGTACCAAGTTCATGGAAGTATCATGAATTAGTACAAAGAAGAAGCTTTGGAGCAAAATGGTATTCAAGCTCTGATAATTCAGAGAGAATGCCAGTGGTATGTTGGAAGCAGTAGGGTAATACCTACAACCTAGGATGATCCGCAGCTGGTATTTGATCCATAGTCGGTATTTGATCCGCATTTGGTATCTTGTCCATAGCTGGTGTTGGTTGACATAGTTAACCAGATCATCTTAAAAGTTGCATAAAAAGCATAAAACTTGGCCTAAGCCAAGTAAGAATGAAAGGAGTATAAAATTTTATGCGATCATCTTTCAAGACTCTTCGCGAAGTCACATATATCAAAGCAAAAATGACCAAGTAGTAAGTAAAACTAATAACGATGAAAGATTTGCTTTGGAGATCCACAATTGTGTGGATACACCGTACAATCTTTCGTAAGACCCTAACTAGGTAGAGTATAAGCTGGATAGAGACCAATATTCTATTTATAAAGCCAAGAAATACTAAATAGACAGTTTGAAGAATATTAGTGAACCCTAAGGGGGAGAGTAAACATTATAAATTAAAGTTGAAGAAGTACTATAGGTGATAATGAAATATTATCTAAAGCTTAATAACGTAAAAGTCTAAAGTAATAAAATAGAATAGTCCTAACAGACTAATTCTAAAAGAAACAACTCTTAAGTGAACCTTAAGAAGAAATAGAGCACATCCAATTGGACTAATGTAGATGAACAAGAAATTCCAATGGGTATGGACTAAATTAGTTCAAATCCTATTTTGGAAGGATTACCAGTACAACTCATACAGTGATAAATCAAAGACTAATCTTTTAGCCTCAATTACTGTTTAATAAAATTTAAAACCCCGTTTTAGTGAAACTTCCTAGATCTTGCATAATACAATAATAAAGTTTGATGATCAAGTAAGGGAATTGGATTAGGATACCTAATTAGGGAAATGAACTAGGTAGGAGACATCAATTAAAGAATTGTATAAAAAGGAAATATTCCTAAGGGAGTAAAGTAAAAGGAATTTTGGAGTATTGGAGACAATTGCCAAGTATGGTAGGAATTTAAGGAAAGGATCTAGATATGGGATATTACAACTATGCCTAATGAGGTTACCATGGAGTTGAGACCTATCGTACTCAATGCAAGACAATTCCTTACTCCGAAACATGAGAGTATGCAAACTTCGAGGATGAAGTTTATATTAAGGGGGAGAGTCTGTAACATCCAAGCATTAGAGCTTAGAAATAAGCTAAACACAGATGTGTGCAATGCATTCATACATAGAAAATCCGAATAATTTTCACGCTTGTAAATAAAAAACCTGTCAAAGTGTTTGAATATTCTCTCACCTTGATGGAATTGAAGTAGATCATCAAGTTGACTGCGATAAGTTTCAATATGACCTTTGCTAAAACCTTATTTTGGGTAAGGGAGATTTGATCTAAGGGTAGATCAAATGTAATAAAAGTTAAACCCTAATTCATTACTTAATGGATTATATTTGATCCTTAGGTGATCATATTATAATATTCATTACAACAACTCATGAATACCAAGTTATAAATATAACATACGTAATAGGAATGTAACAACTAAATCTTAAATCTCAACTATTTATACCATGAACATCATGGTAATACTTAACCCTAACTCTTTAATTGTATTAAGTAGGAAGGAAAGCAATTCAAGACCATTCACCACATATCCTTCTTTCCATATCAATCCTTATGGAATCCTATCTCTATATCTGTTGTTCATCAATATTGAGTAATCAACTATTGATTCACCAATTCTTAGATTATTAACTATTGGTCTATCAACTCATGTTCTTATCATAACATTCACTTTAAATCCTTTAGAGAAGGATGTATGTCACATCCCAAAATTTTCCAAATTTTGTAATGTGAAAAATAAATAAACAAAATAAATAGTTGTTGAAATTTAGGGTGAAAAGAAACTTTTTGTTTCTAAATGGAAATATTAAAACCCATCTTGAACAAACTTTGAATAATGTTTGAATCCAACTAAATACAAATCCAGTGAAATGCATTCATCAATGAATGTATCTTGAAATTTGGACACTTGGAAAAAGTTAAACCAAAACCCTAAAACCCTATTGGAAGAAAAACATTTCCAAGTTATCTCCAAGATCATGGATTGGATCCATATAAAAAAAATTGTCAACAAACATTTATAAATGATCAAGAATGACAAATAGAAATATTATAAAACCATATGAATTGGTTTCACTTAACTTGGAACCATAGACAAAATCTTATGAATTTAATAAGATAAGGAAATTGAATTTCCAAAGATAATAAAGCACCTATCTAAAAATCGATACCAAATGGTGAGCAAATAACCCTAAAGAGATTTAAAAGTATAAACAAATATTGAATAAGGTTTCTCAAATTGGAATAACCAAGTTTGCATCTTTAAATAGAAAGATATCGATTTTATAAGATAAAGAAAGAAATATTAAATGAGGAATATTTGAAGACCAAATTAAATCTTGTCCTAATCCATAAGCAAATGGAATAGTTATAATCCAAATCCAAATAAAAGAATAGAGAATTTTGAAATAAAATAATATGGCCTTAACCAAATTCTATTCCATTGGATTAAGACAAATTCCCTAATATGAATGATTAATTAAATCATGGGAAAATAGTATTTGGAATTTACCCAAGTGGATTAAAAGTCATTTAATTAACTTAAATGGAATCAAGGAAATCACCTAAATAAAATTTATGGAATTAAAACCAATGGTAAGGAAATCGGTAATCGTTAACTGCTCGGTTGGCTTGGGAGTAGAGACTAATCGGAAATCGTATGATTAACTGATTTAATCGGTCGACTATTAATCGGTACAACCTATAAAAGTTAGCACCTGAAACACGTATTAATCCTATTGCACCTGAACCATCTACCCTATTAATGGTAGCCTTAAGCTCCCAGATGAGATCCTCAAGACGCTCGAGCTCTTGTATCTGAGGTCTGGTCGGCAACTACGAGGAATTGGTCAACAACGACAAGGAACTGGTTGGTGATGGAAGAAATCAAGCTCCTGGAGGAAGGGATCGAGCGGGAGCTTCGCAAAACCTACTTCATTGGGGTGGGCTAGCGGATGGATGGGCGATATGTGTTGATAATTTTGTAACTTTTTTGACCAAGTGTAGTGGTTAATCAGGAACATACCTAGTAATCGGAGTGTTAGACCTATTAATCGGGCTAAACGATTAACACAAACGATTAGTGGTAATCGACACGGTCAGGTCCCTAGTAGCGATTAATCGGCCTATTAATCGCTGATTCGGCCTAGTTTTTTAACAGTGATTAAAACTATAATTGATTTCATTGGAATAAAAACAAATACTCAATTTAAATGATTTATAATCATATTAAAAATATTCCAAATAATTCAAGGTGAATTATTTGACACCCTAATAAATAAATAAAACCTACTGAATAGGTTTGGTAAAAATATGGATTTCGAATAAAGTTTTAAAACACATTAAAACCTATTTGAAATAAAGACAAATGTCCATTTATAAAATAAATAAAAGACCCTAAAAAGAATAAAAGAATTATTATAAATTTGACCTTAGAATGAACTAATAATCAGTATTTGAATATACACAAAGTTTGGTTGAAATTTGAATTCAAATTGTTGTTTGAAATGATTAAACAAAATCAAAACAGAATAATAGAAATGGAAAAAGAAAAAGTTTATGTACAAAAAAACAAGGCCAGCCCAGCTAGTCTGGCCCATCTAGCCCAACTAACCCCCTCTCCCCGAAAAGTTTTTCTCACCGCAGAGCAGACCCACTCAGTCGCTGACTGCTAGGTCCCACTCTTCCTATCTCCCTCTCTCGCTGTCAACCAGAACCCACCGGTCAGGTCTTCTCTCCTACCCGCGACGACCTCGCCCCTCACCTCGCCGACCGTTTTCTGTTGTTTAAAACTCGAATCAATCCGAGTTATTGCCGCGACAATTACTCCCTCGACCACGCTCATATAACCGCCCCCTCTCCCCTTCCTTTTCCCTCAGACGCCTCTGCAAGAGAGCCCCCAGGCCGTCCTCATTCCCACTTGCACTGCCGCTGCCTCCGATGAGCTCATCGTCAAATTACGGTGAGCCCCGCATCCCCCTCTGCCTATGGTTCAGACTAGCTTATTCTCCATCCCCATACGCACCTACTGACACCCTCTGCTTGCTCGTGCATGCTCCAGAAGCTCGACTCCGACCTCGCCTACTCGCTGTAGTCGCCTGCCCCATCTCCGGCGAGCAATAGCCGTCGTCCCCGTGCGTCCCTTGCTCCCTCGTGAGTTTCCCCACACTCCCCGAACACGCGCGCACCTCACTGACGCGTTGTCTTGCTCACTTGCATCCCAGGTACTCGTCTCCGACAAGAACCGTGCGTGACCCGACGACAGCAACCTCTCTGGCGAGTAATCCACGAAGACTTCGTGCGTCCCCTGTCCTACATCGACCACCTTGAGAACCAGCGCTTCGCGGCGAACCCAGTGAGCAACTTTCCCCTCTCCCTTGCTTCCTGTTTTCACCGGAACACCCCTGCCCGAGCGCGCCGCCGCCAGTCGCCGCCGCCAGCACCGCTCGTTCTAGGTCAAACGCGCGGCAACCGTTGGATCTGGATCGCGTGGATAGGAATAGATGACTTAAACGAAAGGGTATGAGAGCATATGTGCCATGAGATTCGCATTAGATCCAACGATCCTCAGTGCTGATCCTAAAGAACTGGTACCAGCCTATAGAAATGCGCCACGTGGCCAGACTCTGATTTATAAAACAGAATTTGATCTATTGGATATGTAAACTTGCCAAATTCATAACTTTCAATCCACACGTCCAAATTTTACAAATTTTATATCAATGGAATCAGCAAGACAAGTACTTTCCAACCATACACTTTGTTTAGTAAATTTCTACTGTTAAATTGGTTGTTTTTGCAGAAACTTGTGTAGGCATATTTAGAATATAAAATTCATTCTAAACTTAATTTTGTGATAAAATCTTTGGCAAATGGATTTTTTTGAATGTACTGACCATATAAACCAACTTATGGATTCAAAAACATATTTTGTGAAGCAAAAGAATAAATCTTTGATTTAGAACATTTCTAGTCAAATAAAAATAATGTTTATATGTTAAAAATGCTTTTGGTGGAAACACCTTTGGGAAATGTTTTGATTTAAACTCTCTGACCCTAAACATAAAGTTTTATGATTTAAAAATATATTTTGTGGACCCTATAAAAATTATTGCTTTGCTAAAGGGATTTTCAACCACATAAAATATTGATTTGGTTTAAAAATGGTTTATAAGTAAAATCTTTTGCAAATGGTTTTGCCACTTTTATAAAATGACCAATAGGTGTTTTAGAATGTTTATAACCTATTAGAAACCACTTTTCCAAATAAAACAATCTTTACCATGCTTGCATGCATTGCTTTGTTTCTATTATTTTATGTGATGTTTGCTTGAATGGTAGATTGAAATTGTTCCTTGCTTGATTGAATTGTAGTGATTTGAAGAGTGTGAATATTGCAAGATCAAGGAGTGAACTTATATTCTCTACCAAAAAGGCAAGTGATGCTTTATACTTTTGTCCCATTATTTTCACTATGCATTAGTGATGTTTCTAAGTAGGACTTGCATGGAATTTTTGCTAAGTATAAACTATGCCATGGGAAAACCTAGTAGTTGAAACCTTAGTAGAAATTTCCTAAGTTAAGATTCCTACTACTATCATGCTTAGCTTAGCTAGTAGAAAACAAGGGTGGATTATATTCATGCTATGGAGTATTTCTAAGTCAAGGACTTGTGTTTTGTTTAATAAAACAACTAAGTGAATGAATCACCTGGGTGGAATGGAAGGAATGGTTTGTGTTGAGTGGTTACACAAGGCCCATTTCTATGGTTTACCTTGTGTATCTCACTTGTGGATGGCCACCCAGGAACAAAGAGATTTGAGATGTCAAATGTTGAGAAGCTTCAAGTGCAGCCACTTGGCATTATGGGCTATGCCTGGATCATATAGGTTGCAATAACTTAGCCAAATGGACAGTTGGTGGTAGGGGATGATAGGTTGGAACGCGTCCATTCAGGTCTAAGGGAAGGCTTCTGAAAGATCTTGTCTTGGTGAAACCAAGTCTTGTGGGGAAAGTGCACCACCTCTGTAGAGTGTAAAATCTAAGTACTTAGCCAAGTCCCTGGTAAAGGAAAATTTGAGCATCAAGACATGGAAGCTATCAAGAATCTCCTCATCCCAATTTCTAAGTTAAAAACTTGTTGAACAAGGGTTGAAGGATCACCAATTTCTATTGGGAGATGCCTTGGGTGATTTTTGACAAACAGAAACTTAGTGTTTTCAAATGATAAGGAAAATCTATTTTCAGCAAAGCAAGCCTAAGCTCCACTTAGCCAAATGCATATAGATGATAGACTCCACTATACTACCATAGTATCACTAGCCAATACAATTCAAATGTATTGACCCTTGTGGCTGTAACTTGTTATGTTGCAGGTTTGTTTGTTGTTAGTGAAGTGTGTTGACTAGGATTACAAGTCTACAACCAACATGTTTGCCTGTGGCATTTTGAAGATGAAGGACTCCATGCTATAGTTATTTCTGCTGCATTGTAATGAGATAGCCAAATGGGCTATGTAAGATGTAATGAATTATTTTATTCCTGGTTATAAATTGTATTATGACCTTTGTTTCTTGATATTACATCTTAACTGTGGATGCTAGCTATTGATCCAGGGACTAGCATTGTAAACACATGGATCTCTACCTTATTAAAGGTTGGGACCTCTACAGATGGTATTAGAGCACTGTGTTGCCTGTAGGATTTCTAACCCTAGGATTGGACAAAACCCCTTAGAAAAAAGTAGGAGTTGTATTTTGTTCCAAAACATATTTACAAACAATCCTGTATACTCTTTCCTCAATCATTTTGGTTTTAATTCTACATCTTGTCTATTTCAACTTGATGGATAAAGCCTCCACCATGAGCAAAGACTTCAACATGAGCAAAGGACTTCACCAACTCAAGTGATTTCAACCTTATCCTCAACAAGGACTTCAACTTGGATATCACTAAGGACTACAAGTGAGACAAGAAATGTTACTCAAGAATTGAAGACTAAGGAAACACAACTTAGAAGGAACCATCATCACCTTTGAAGTTTTGTGACCAAGACACAAGAATTTTCCCAAGGAAACCATGATCTCATTCAAGAAGAATCAACTAAGAAGGATGGAATGATCTCAAGTGAACCATATAGTCGGACCACCATGTTTAGTTTAAATTAAACCCACCAACTTATGTGGTGTAGCAAAAATATTTTGTTGCTTAAAAATGTGCTTGAAACTTGTTGTTTGAGTGGAATGTTTGTTTGTGATTGCTTGCGCATTGCTTGTGTGAATTGTGATGTGTGTGATTAGAATTAATTCCTTAGAAATCTTTTGCCTATTCTAATCCCAATCCAACCCAAACAGATGACTACTCCAAGAAACTCCAACATCAAGAATGGTAACAACAACAACAACCAAGAGATGCACATGAGAGAACTCATAACAACCCAAACTCAGTTGAACCAAGCGACAACTTAGATTTTAGCCAACTACAATGAGTTAGACCCAACCATGCAAAAGTTTTTGGAAACCCAAACCCAATTGTTGCAAAGGATGACAAACCAAATGATCAACATGGGAGACAACCTTTCCGAAGGAGTATGTGACAACAATGATGACAAGGATGATATTCTAGAAGGAACCCAAGCTTGCAATGTTTGTGGAGACAAGGATCACACTTCCAAAGAGCATGAAGATCAATGCCCCAATTGTGAAGAGAAACATCCAACTAATCAATGCCCCATAACTCAATATACTTGTTTCCTATGTGAAGGAAACAATCATGTCCCTATCCAATGCCCCATCTATTCCATAGTTAAACAAAGGAAACAAGATGGAGTGCATCAACAGTTTGTAAACCCTCATGAAGGAACAACTTCTACCAAGAAGGATGAAAACAAAGGAAAATCTCAGCTTGCACCTCCATGCAATATGACTCAATTTGATGGACCAAAGATGAACCATATGTATTACCCAAGGAAAATATTAAGGAGACCAGGAAACTTTCCCACCTTTGAGATAAGATATGAAGAGCATGAACTAGAAGAATTCCTAGCTTTGGAAAAACCCAAGAAGAAGAAGGACAAAAGTCAAG
Source organism: Avena insularis (assembly GCA_023614405.1). NCBI lineage: Eukaryota > Viridiplantae > Streptophyta > Magnoliopsida > Poales > Poaceae > Avena > Avena insularis. The sequence continues at coordinate 184,017,773 of CM042687.1, read as the reverse complement.
TGCATGTTGCCATTGCAAAGAGATGTGACACTATGCCAATGAATGTCCAGAGAAGAAGAAGAAGTATAAGGAAATCAGCCAAGTGTGGTGCAACAACTGCAAAGAGCTAGGCCATTATGTGTCAACTTGTCCACAGAAGATACGTGAAGAACTCAATCTTGTCACATGTTACAATTGTGGTGATCAAGGACATTATGCAAGCAATTGTCTAGAAAATATGAAGCACAAGATAAATAAGCCTATGAAGGATCTCAGCCTTGTCACATGTTTCAAGTGTGGAAACAAAGGACACTATGCAGATGTTTCCCCAAAGAAGTTTCATCAAGATCCCAAGCAAGCCAGGATGTAATCTAGTTGGAATTTTTTTTAAGGGTGGTAGTACCCTAGTTGCTTTGAGCTAGCTTGTAACCCCTATCTTTTCCAAATCTCGGGACGAGATTTATTTTAAGTGTGGTAGCCTGTCACATCCCAAAATTTTCCAATTTTTGTAATGTGAAAAATAAATAATTATTGAAATTTAGGGTGAAAAGAAACTTTTTGTTTCTAAATGGAAATATTAAAACCCATCCTGAAAAAACTTTGAATAATGTTTGAATCCAACTAAATACAAATCAAGTGAAATGAATTCATCAATGAATGTATCTTGAAATTTAAACACTTGGAAAAAGTTAAACCAAAACCCTAGAACCCTAATGGAAGAAAACCATTTCCAAGTTATCTCCAAGATCATGGATTGGATCCATATAAAACAAATTTGTCAACAAACATTTATAAATGATCAATAATGACAAATAGAAATATTATAAAACCATATGAATTGGTTTCACTTAATTTGGAACCATAGACAAAATCTTATGAATTTAATAAGATAAGGAAATTGAATTTCCAAAGCTAATAAAGCACCAATCTAAAAATCCATACCAAATGGTGAGCAAATAACCCTAAAGTGATTTAGAAGGATAAACAAATATTAAATAAGGATTTTCAAATTGGAATCACCAAGTTTGGATCTTTAAATAAAAAGATATGGATTTTATAAGATAAAGAAAGAAATATTAAACGAGGAATATTTAAAGACCAAATTAAATCTTGGCCTAATCCATAAGCAAATGGAATATTTATAATCCAAATCCAAATAAAAGAATAGAGAATTTTGAAATAAAATAATATGGCCTTAACCAAATTCTATTCCATTGGATTAAGACAAATTCCCTAATATGAATGATTAATTAAATCATGGGAAAATAGTATTTGGAATTTACCCAAGTGGATTAAAATTCATTTAATTAACTTAAATGGAATCAAGGAAATCACCTAAATAAAATTTATGGAATTAAAACTATAATTGATTTCATTGGAATAAAAACAAATACTCAATTTAAATGATTTATAATCATATTAAAAATATTCCAAATAATTCAATGTGAATTATTTGACACCCTAATAAATAAATAAATAAAACCTACTGAATAGGTTTGGTAAAAATATGGATTTCAAATAAAGTTTTAAAACACATTAAAACCTATTTGAAATAAAGACAAATGTCCATTTATAAAATAAATAAAAGACCCTAAAAGAATAAAAGAATTATTCTAAATTTCACCTTAGAATGAACTAATAATAAGTATTTGAATATACACAAAGTTTGGTTGAAATTTCAATTCAAATTGTTGTTTGAAATGATTAAACAAAATCAAAATAGAATAATAGAAATGGAAGAAGAAAAAGTTTCTGTATAAAAAAAATGAAACAAGGCCAGCCCAGCTAGTTCGGCCCATCTAGCCCAACTAACCCCCTCTCCCCGAAACGTTTTTCTCACCGCAGAGCAGACCCACTCAGTCGCTGACTTCTAGGTCCCACTATTCCTCTCTCTCTCTCGCTGTCAACCAGACCCCACCGGTCAGGTCTTCTCTCCTACCCTGCGCCGACCTCTTCCCTCACCTCGCCGACCGTTTTCTGTCGTTTAAAACTCGAATCAATCCGAGTTATTGCCGCGACAATTACTCCCTTGACCGTGCTCATATAACCGCCTCCCTCTCCCCTCCCTTTTCCCTCAGACGCCACTGGAAGAGAGCCCCCAGGCCGTCCCCATTCCCACTTGCGCTGCCGCTGCCTCCGACGAGCTCATCGTCGAATTCCAGTGAGCCCCGCATCCCCCTCTGCCAATGGTTCAGACTAGCTTATTCTCCATCCCCATACGCACCTACTGACACCCTCCGCTTGCTTGCGCATGCTCTAGAAGCTCGACTCCGACCTCGCCTACTCGCTGTAGTCGCCTGCCCCATCTCCGGCGAGCGATAGCCGTCGTCCCCGTGCGTCCCTTCCTCCCTCGTGAGTTTCCCCACACTCCCCGAACATGCGCGCACCTCACTGACGCGTTGTCTTGCTCACTTGCATCCCAGGTACTCGTCTCGGACAAGAACCATGTGTGACCCGACGACAGCAACCTCTCTGGCGAGGAATCCACGAAGACTTCGTGCGTCCCCTGTCCTACATCGACCACCTTGAGAACCAGCGCTTCGCGGCGAACCCAGTGAGAAACTTTCCCCTCTCCCTTGCTTCCTGTTTTCACCGGAACACCCCTTCCCGAGCGCGCCGCCGCCAGTCGCTGCCGCCAGCGCCCCTCGTTCTAGGTCAAACGCGCAGCAACCGTTGGATCTGGATCGCGTGGATAGGAATAGATGACTTAAACGAAAGGGTATGAGAGCATCTGTGTCATGCGATTTGAATTAGATCCAACGATCCTCAGTGTGTGATCCGAACGAACCGGTACCAGCCTATAGAAACGCGCCATGTGGCCAAACTATGATTTTTAAAACAGAATTTGATCTATTGGATATGTAAACTTGCAAAATTCATAACTTTCAATCCACACGTCTAAATTTTACAAATTTTATATCAATGGAATCATCAAGACAAGTTATTTCCAACCATACACTTTGTTTAGTACATTGCTTCTGTTAAATTGGTTGTTTTTGTAAAAACTTGTGTAGGCATATTTAGAATATAAAATTTATTCTAAAATTATTTTTGTGATAAAATCTTTGGCAAATGGATTGTTTTGAACGTACTGACTATATAAACCAGCTTGTGGATTCAAAAACATATTTTGTGAAGCAAAAGAATAAATCTTTGATTTAGAACATTTCTAGTCAAATAAAAATAATGTTTATATGTTAAAAATGCTTTTGGTGGAAAAACCTTTGGGAAATGTTTTGATTTAAACTCTCTGACCCTAAACATAAAGTTTTATGATTTAAAAATATATTTTGTGGACCCTATAAAAATTATTGCTTTGCTAAAGGCATTTTCAACCACATAAAATATTGATTTGGTTTAAAAATGGTTTATAAGTAAAATCTTTTGCCAATGGTTTTGCCACTTCTATAAAATGACCAATAGGTGTTTTAGAATGTTTATAACCTATTAGAAACCACTTTTCCAAATAAAACAATCTTTACCATGCTTGCATGCATTGCTTTGTTTCTATTATTTTATGTGATGTTTGCTTGAATGGTAGATTGAAATTGTGCCTTGCTTGATTGAATTGTAGTGATTTGAAGAGTGTGAATATTGCAAGATCAAGGAGTGAACTTATATTCTCTACCAACAAGGCAAGTGATGCTTCATACTTTTGTCCCATTATTTTCACGATGCATTAGTGATGTTTCTAAGTAGGACTTGCATGAAATTTTTGCTAAGTATAAACTATGCCATGGGAAAACATAGTAGTTGAAACCTTAGTAGAAATTTCCTAAGTTAAGATTCCTACCACTATCATGCTTATCTTAGATAGTAGAAAACAAGGGTGGATTATATTCATGCTATGGACTATTTCTAAGTCAAGGACTTGTGTTTTGTTTAATAAAACAACTAAGTGAATGAATCACCTGGGTGGAATGGAAGGAATGGTTTGTGTTGAGTGGTTACACAAGGCCCATTTCTATGGTTTACCTTGTGTATCTCACTTGTAGATGGCCACCCAAGAACAAAGAGATTTGAGAGGTCAAATGTTGAGAAGCTTCAAGTGCAGCCACTTGGAATTATGGGCTCTGCCTGGATCATATAGGTTGCAATAACTTAGCCAAATGGACAGTTGGTGGTAGGGGATGATAGGTTGGAACGCGTCCATTCTGGTCTAAGGGAAGGCTTCTGAAATATCTTGTCTTGGTGAAACCAAGTCTTGTGGGGAAAGTGCACCACCTCTGCAGAGTGTAAAATCTATGTACTTAGCCAATTCCCTGGTAAAGGACAATTTGAGCATCAAGACATGGAAGCTATCAAGAATCTCATCATCCCAATTTCTAAGTTAAAAACTTGTGGTTGAACAAGGGTTGAAGGATCACCAATTTCAATTGGGAGATGCCTTGGGTGATTTTTGACAAACAAAAACTTAGTGTTTTCAAATGATAAGGAAAATCTATTTCGAGGAAAGCAAGCCTAAGCTCCACTTAGCCAAATGCACACTTGCCAATACAATTCAAATATATTGACCCTTGTGGCTGTAACTTGTTATGTTGCAGGTTTGTTTGTTGTTAGTGAAGTGTGTTGACTAGGATTACAAGTCTACAACCAACATGTTTGCCTGTGGCGTTTTGAAGATGAAGGACTCCATGCTATAGTTATTTCTGCTGCATTGTAATGAGATAGCCAAATGGGCTATGTAAGATGTAATGAATTATTTTATTCCTGGTTATAAATTGTATTATGACCTTTGTTTCTTGATATTACATCTTAGCTGTGGATGCTAGCTATTGATCCAGGGACTAGCATTGTAAACACAGGGATTTCTACCTTATTAAAGGTTGGGACCTCTACAATGTAAGAAGAGGTAAATAGTAATGCTAGCCTTAGATATTATCTATAGGATAATTGATGGAGTTAACTCACTCCTGAATGGATAGAAGGGTTATTTGAAATAAAGATATATGTGGTAACAAAGAGGATTCCCAGGATGAATACTGAAGATAGTTACCAGGAGTAGTCCTATTGGATCAAGTAGGTATAGTCAATGAATTATATCTCTTAATCCAATAGAGCTAAACAGAAGATAATTATAATACAATTGTAATGTTGTATGGATGGAAGCCTTGATTAGCCAACAGGAAACCTAAACCCTATTCACCAAGATTGAATGCTTATATCATGTATAAGTGGCATTGGTGGATAAAACATGATTGAAAACCTAGTATAGATATGTTATCCTAGGTTAGCCATGACAAGTCATATTAATATAATGTGAGGTTGGAGTATTAGATATTGGAGTCAAGTAGAGACAAGATAGTATGATCAAGATGATGCTAGAGTAACATTCGATTATAGAATTAGTAGTTTCCTTTTGGAAAATACTAACACTTGAGGTGAAGTAGTTTGATATAGATATCTACTGGAGAAATATTAGTGATGGATGATTAAAGAGGAGTATGAATGGAGTTAGAAGTAACTACTTGTTGGATGGGAGAGTATCAGCAATATAGTAGTTGATATAACCAAGTCTTGATAGGTGAAGATTATGAAAAGCTTTAGTGTCATGCTCATTGGATTTATCAATGGGTTTAGAAGAATAAAAGGTGGATAAGAATATTCTTGTGAAGTAAAACTCATCATGTTAACACATGATGATGGATAGGAAGAAGTAGAATATCTAGGAAAGGAATTCCTTAATTAGAAGTCCAGGATTGTGAATCATGGAAGATAGGAATTCTGGGTAAACATTAAACCCTAAATATATAATCAAGCTTAACATCCATCCCATCTGTTGGAGCAATCATCTTGTTCCCACAATGGTTGATAGGAATAATTTCCTACATCAAATCACTTCAACACATCTTGGACATTCTCCACCATCATTCTCATAGGTACTTAGGAACTATCTTTATCAATTCTGTCTCATAAGCTAGCCTAGAAAACAATCCCACTATTTTAATTTAAATGGTGATATCATTCTAGATCACAAACATAAAAACAATCTGTCTTAGCCATTAATCTTTATTAACAACAAAAGAAGAATATAAGTATATTAAGAACCCTAAACCCTAGGGTTTGCATTTGCAATTCAAACCCTAAGTTCTATGTTAGATATAATAAAAATATCTACATTGCTATTTCTTAAATTTATGAGAATAATAATATTAAACATATTAATTACTCAAAACTTATGTATCAAATAATAATGAGGGATCAATATATATATATAAAAGTTTCTTTAATATTATAAAACAATAAGAATCAAAACTCCTGGATTAAATAGTAATACATTCTTTAATAAGTTTATGGACATTAGATAAATTAAACTCATATCAAAAGACCCTACAAATACAAAAATAAAAATATATACATATGCGTATAAGAAAATAAAGAAGTGATAATCTTATATAATAAAAATATACACAAAATCTAAATACACTTCATTAGTGTTACAACTATTTAGCAAATAGTTCTATAAAGAAATTTGCAAACAATTGTGTAAATGTAAGTTTAGAAATTAAAACAGGAAATAGAAAATGTGTAATTAAAAAGAAAAAACGAAACCAGGCCTGAGGCCCATTCCCTCTCTCTCTTATCCATCGCCCACAAGCAGCAGTTGTCAGCTTCCTCTTCTTTTTCCCCACGGCCCACCTAGCCCACGACCGGCCCGCATACCCATTCGATATCTTTTTCCTTTCTTCCTCCTCGTGACAGAAGGCATCGCCGGGGAAGCAGCTCGGTGGAGCTCCCGCGACCGCCTGATCAATGCCACGATGCGCGCCGCCGCTCCAGAAGCTCTATAAGAGGACCGCAGCATCGCGTGGAGAAAGCCTACACGCCATCCCTTCCCTTATCTATTCCTCCTATCAAATTCCCCTTCTGCCGAAACCCTAACCCGCCATGGCTCGAGCTAGAGCTCGCTTCCGGCTGTCTCGAGCCACGCCGTGAAGCTTGGAAGACTCGCCATGTTCGACTCCATCGATTGCCCCTGTTAGCACAAGCCGGTGAAGTCCCAGACGCTCGGATTGAGACCCTGTTCCCAACTCTGGCCACCGTCCTCCCCATTGATTCTGCCTACCCTGAGCCTTCCCGAGCTCACCGAAGGCATCCTGGTGAGCCACTGGTTCTTCCAGTACATCTTGTACTCTCTAATTCACATTAATTTGCTCCCACCACAAGCACCCGACATCGCCGCCGCCGGCCACCGTCGTGCACCGTGCTCCGGCAACCAAAAACTAGCTGCGCCACCACTATTTGGCTCGCCATCACGGCCTCTATCTAGCAAGCCCAGTCTCGGCCGCGCGGGTGCACTCAATCATCCGATCGTCGTTTGATCTGGGAGGATCATCGGTTGATGAGGTCAGCATGACAGCATGCTGATGTCACCCCCAGCCTAGTCAACAAATTTGACTTGGTATGTGCCTATGTGGTAGATGAGGTGTACTCGACCCCACTGGTCAGTGACCTTGGGTAGGTTTTGTATTGGTATAAAAAGATGTTCTCTGTTTAGAAAATTAGATAAAACATTATAAAATTAAATATAAATATTTCCTGAAATGTAATAAAGTGATTAAATCTTGTTTAATTAATAACTTTTGATTTATAATTCAGAAAAATGTGTATAATAATGAAAATTTGTATAAAAATAAAATCTATAACTTAAAACTATTATCAAACAATATTATGTTAACAATTTAAATAATTGTTATTAAATAAAGAATTTATAAGTAATAAAACTTTGATAATTCATATTTTAATAATGATAAATGTTAAAAATATAAATAAAATACCAAAAATCTTAGAAAAATAAGAAATATAATTTAAAACTATAATCATGCATTAATATTTCACTTAATTAAATATTTATTATTTAATAAATGTTTATAACGTATTAAACATTGTAAAAATCATATCTTATTATTTATAAATCATAAAAATAAATGTAATATACCAAACTAATCCCAAAAATAATACTACCTATTAAAAATGTAATATCCTTCTTTTGAGTTAAATAAAAATTCATACACTTTAACAACTTGAATTTAAACCCATTTCCTTAATTAATAATTCATATAAAGGTAAATAAAATTTTCTAATAATTCTAAAAATTAGTCAATTGAGTCTAATAAATAGTATTAGTCTTAAATATTGGTAGTATGGAATAAAAATGAATTTACACACTTTAAATACAATTTTCTTAAATTACCTCTCAACCATTAACGTACATTATTTTATAAAAGGATCCTTATCCAATCTAAAATCTCCAAGAATAATTGTAATGAGATAAAACCCATTGCTTTAATTTAACCACAAGTTTATAAACAAATCAAAACACTATAAGTGAGTTCATAAGTAGTAAATAATATTGTTTACTTATTCACAAACCTTAACCACACCCTTATAGGGAGGTAAATCCCTTTATACATTTATAATGTAAAGAAACCATTACCAAATAAAAGAAATACATTCTTAAGTAACTTTAAAGAAACATTATGAAGTGAACAAGGTATAAGTATAATAAGCATTAGACCTAAAGTCCATGTATGTTTTAAAGTTAACTTTAGTCTACCAGACTTTAAGTATAATGCTAAAAAAATTATTATGTACTTTATAGTTAACTTTGGTCTGTTATAATTAAGTTGTAAAGCATCTCAAGCCCAAACTGTTCCAGCAAGCACAAATAACATCAACCACCTCTGATTAGCCACAAGGATTGTCTAAACCTTAATAGAGGAATCTTTTCTTCAAAAGTTATTCGTTTTGCCACTTCAGTCAACATATGACAATTAATAATAATCACATTACATTAAGCTTTACTTATATACCTAGGATTGTTGACACTTAAGTTCCTTATAAATGTCATCACTTGCAAGGTAAAACTTGAAGATAAGATAATTCTCATATAAGCAGTCCTTGAGTAGCACATCTCATTAGTATATCTTATTGTTGTATGCCATTATGTTTACATATTGTTTCACACACACTCACAAGCCTTAATAAGAAACACAAGTATGAAACTTATCTAAAAAGGACACCACATTCTAAAGTAACTATTTCTAGTATGCAAAACCCTAGAACAACGTTACCCCTGGGATTCGAGTTTATCAACTTGCATTACATTACTTATACATAAAAGCACTTGCTTCTTTAAACATTAGTACTTACCGGACCAATGATGCCGATTTAAGATATTGGATCTTATATTGTCCTGAAGACTGTGAGTGCATAATCTTGAAATCACAAAAGGCAAGTTCACACTGCTCATGTCCTTTTGATAATTTTCTGTAAAGTATTTTTCAAATCAAGTGTTGTCATCACCTGCATTCCAAAAAGGTCAGAAAACACTATTTTTTATAATAATGTGAACTATTGGTTACTGATCCAGGGTGATCAGCTAATCTATTAAATCTGGCAGTTGGAATACCACTGCTCAGGAATATATCCTCTAGGATTTAACAACCAATGTCGCTAGTGATTCTTGCGCCGTATATTACGCGTTGACCATGAGATTTGGAATGGGACGGAGAACTCAGATGTATCCTTTTCCTCTCGTATGGAGGCAAGACGACCTTAACGTGACGTTGTGATTCCTTGTGCGGATCCAACATATGGGTGGGCACCCTTACGTAACACACTTTTGGTGTCTAGATTATCTATGGATGGTGTTTAGTGGATGGACCATTTAATATGGCACTTGCCAGGGCAACACCAGGTCATAGAGTCTTCGGGAACTCATCAGGTTTATAGCCTGCCCGAAAGGGGGCTTAACAAAGGTGAGCCAACCCCGAAGGATCATGCAGACCTATGAGGTCGCGGAGAGGGCAGTCATTTGCTTGGATCTTAGGTTGGGCCTCAAACCATGGATGTTTGAACGGGAACATACTCCTGGCCGTGCAACAAAGCTTAAGATCTCTCATGGGTAAAGTGATGCACGTCTACAGAGTGTAAGAACTGTAACTTGTTACTCCCTATTCCGGGAAGGAGCTGCGAAAGCGGCGGGAAAGGAACTCCGTGAAAGTTCTGGTAAACCCGTGAAGGCTGACGGACATAGCTTTTCAGAATAAAAGCAACCTTTGAAGAAATGTTTATGAAAACTTGCATTGCCTACGACCTATGGTCCATGGCTCTAGATGTAGTGCATCAAACACTCCTTTTCTGGTGAACTTGCTGAGTACGCTCGTACTCAACGTATCTTCTTAACCCTTGCTAGACTTTGAAGCCATTAAGACGACGTCTACATCAAGTTATGCTGCAGGAATCATCATCAAAAGCTAAAGCTCTTCAAGGAAGTCAACATATACATCTACTCAAGTGAAGATGAAGTTACTGATTAGATAGTAATATAATCTCTAGACATAGAACCTATTTCTGTAGGGTATTGCAATAGCAGTAATGCCAGACCATTAGTTAAAATACTAGTCTTAATAGTTTGATAGTGTTTCAGTTGTTTATTTCTGATTCTTCTTTGTAAGAAGTTTCTTTCTCTCTCTTTAACCTAGAGTGTTCTCTAGATCTTGTGTAAAGAGTTGAGTTGTAACCTATAGTCATGTCTTGGACCTACTGTGTTTCTGTTGTACCAATCTGAGGGATGTAATACTAGTGAACGGTGTTTCATTGGTGTTATGTCAACGACTATAGTGTACTAGATCATGGAGTGGTATGCTGGGTCACCGTAGCATGAGAGAGAGAGAGGGGGAGGGGGAATGGCCCGGGTGGGCTGCTGGGCCGTTTCTGCCACTGGGATGATTAGGTAGTGAAGTGTTTTTATTTTTATTTTCTCCTTTTCTTTTTCTATTTGGTTATTCAGAACTGAATTTGAATCCTTATTCAAACTTGATTGAATTCAAATCATTTCTGGATTTTTGTAGTGAGGTCCTTGCACTCTAAAGTGTGACAAACACCACTGACCACTCAAATTCAATTTGGCCCTTTGAAAAATAAAAATAAAACCATGACATATATGTTATATATATAATAGGCATAATATTGGTTTTATTTGGAGTTTTGGTTTGAAAATATTTGTGCAAGTAAAAAATACCATGAATATATGAATTCAATGCATGCTTTTGTAATTCATGAATTTTGGGATGTTAGAAATCTAACCCCCTTAAGATAAATCTCGCCCTCGAGATTCAGATTGGCTAGCAAATAGGTGAGGGTGATCTTTTGTAAGGTCATATTCTCTTTCCCAAGTTTCTTTTTATTTGGAATTGTGGTTCCACTGAACTTTGCAGAATTTGATAGTCTTGGTACGAGAAACTCTTTCTGCAGTCTTAAGAATCTTGATAGGTTTCCCTCATAGGTGAGATCACTCTCCAACTGAACCTCTTCCAAAGGTATAGTATCCTTCAAAGAAGTTTCTCCATCTTCGGATGGCATTTCTTCAACTGACTCACATGAAATACATTGTGAACCGCTGACAGTGATTTAGGCAAATCAATCTCATAAGCCACTTCTCCTTTGCGACTCAAAATCTTGAATGGTCCAACGTATCTTGGTGCCAACTTTCCTTTGACTCCAAATCTCTTCAAACCACGAAGTGGTGAGACTCTAAGGTAAGCTCTATCACCTACCTCCTAGGTGACTTCTCTATGCTTTGGATCTGCGTAGATCTTCTGTCGGGACTGTGCTATCTTCAGTATGTCTCTTACCAATTTAAATTTCTCTTGAGCTTACTTAATCAGTTCTGGTCCGAACAAATTTCTTTCCCCAACACCACTCCATAGGAATGGCGTAGTACACTTCCTTCCATAGAGAAATTCAAATGGTCCCTTCTCAATGCTGGCTTGATAGCTATTATTGTAAGAAAATTCTATGTAAGGCAGACTTTCATCCCAACTAGCACCATAGTCTACGGCACATGCCCTCAACATATCCTCCAAAATCTGATTGGTCCTTTCTGCCTGTCCATCAGTCTGGGGTGAAAAGTTGTGATGAACTATAACCTTGTTCCTAGTGACTCGTGCAATTTTCAACAAAAATGCGAGGTGAACTAAGTTCCTCCATCAGACACAATACTCTTGGGTACTCCATGCAGACACACAATCCTATTCATGTAGATCTTGTCTAACTTAGCACTTGTATAGGTTGTCTTCACGGGTATGAAATGAGCCACTTTAGTTAGGCGATCTACAACCACCCAAATGGAATCATATCTGGATCTAGACCTTGGCAGTCTGATGATAAAATCCATACCAATCTTGTCCCACTTCCAATCAGGAATAGGTAGTGGTTGTAATAACCCTACCGGTTTCTGATGTTCCGCTTTCACTCGACTACACACATCACACAAGGCAATATGCTCCGCAATATCCTTCTTGAGGTTGTTCCACCAAAATATTTCCTTCACATCCATGTACATTTTGGTGTTACCTAGATGAATGGAATATGGTGAGTTGTGTGCTTCCTGCAGATTAGTTTCCGAAGATCTGGATCTTGCGGAAGGCAGATACGTTTTCCATACCATAAATTACCCTGTTCATCTTCATGGAATCCTTTAGATTTCCCTTTGTTATTTTTTCCCTTAATCTCTTCAATTTCCTTGTCCTACTTTTGGGCTTCTTTGATCTTGTCCAACAATGTGAGTTGAACATCCAATGACATGGCATGTACTTCAGGTACTATTTCCAATCTGAGATATTTGAATTGGGCACACAGATCATCTGACAATTCTCCCTTAGTAAGGCCATTCACATAAACATTATGGCTTAAAGTATCTGCTACAACATTTCCTTTACCGGGGTGGTATTGCAAACTCAAGTCATAGTCCTTGATGAGCTCAAGACATCTTCTTTGTCTCATATTGATTTCCTTCTGAGTGGAGATATATTTCAAACTCTTGTGATCCGTGAACACTTCATAACATTTTCCCAAAAGATAATGTCTCCATGTTTTGAGTGCATGGACAATAGAGGCTAACTCTAAGTCATGAGTAGGATAATTCACTTCATGAGTTTTGAGTTGTCTCGAGGCATAAGCCACAACTTTCCCTTCTTGCATCAAAACTCCTCCTAATCCTTGGTGAGATGCATCACAATAGACTTGGAAATCTTTCTCCAAATCTGGCAGACATATGACTGGTGCTATCACTAGTCTTTTCTTTAATTCCTAGAAACTGACTTCACAACCTCCAGTCCAGTTAAGATTCCTATCTTTTTAAGTAACTCCGTCATTGACTTAGCTACCTTTGAGAAATTCACCCTGAACCTTCGATTATATCCCGCCAAGGCTAGGAAACTACAAACTTCTTTCACTGACTTGGGAGATTCCCACTCAGTTACAGCTGACACCTTTGCGGGATATACAGCTATACCATCTCCCGACACAATATGTCCGAGAAATCCAACTACATTCAACCAGAATTTTCACACTTGCTGAACTTAGCATACAACTTGTGCTCCCTGAGCTTCTCAAGTATCAAACGCAAATGCTCTTCATGTTCTTCTTTGCTCTTGGAATAGAGCAAAATGTCGTCGATGAATACGACAACAAACTTGTCAAGAAATTCCATGAACACCTTGTTCATCATATTCATGAAATAAGCTGGTGCAATTGTCAAATCAAATGGCATCACGGTGTACTCATACAATCCATACCTAGTGGTGAAAGTAGTCTTAGGTATGTCTTGTTTTCTAATTTTCAGTTGAAAGTAGCCTGATCGGAGATCAATCTTTGAGAACACACGGGTTCCTTCTAGATGATCAATTAGATCGTTGATTCCAGGCGAAGGATACTTGTTCTTTATAGTCACCTCATTGAGTGAACGGTAATCTATGCATAACCTTTGACTTCTATCCTTCTTCTCAACAAACAGAACTGGTGCACCCCAAGATAAATAAGTTGGTTGAATAAATCCTTTCTGCAACTGTTCTCCAAGCTATTTCTTTAGTTCTTTCAACTCATCAACTTACATCTTGTAGGGTCTCTTTGCAATTTGTCCTGATCCTGGCAGTAAGTCAATCAGAAACTCTACATCTCTATCTAGTGGCATTCCAGGCAATTCTTCCGAAAACACATCCGGATACTCCTTCACAATTAGCACACTATCTATGCTAACCCCCTTAAGAGAATTTAGCTTACTCCCTTTAGATTTAAAGTTAGACTTGAACCTAATCCGTTTCTTATCCGGGGTTGTGAGTGTGACAATACGATTGGCATAATCTAGTACACCTTCAAACTTAGTCATCCAATCCATACCCAAAATTACATCCAATCCTTGGGAATCTAGGATTATCAGACTAACTAGAAACTTATACTTTCCAGATTCTATCACTAGGTCATGACATCCAAAATTCACTATCATCTCTCCACTAGGAGAGCTTACTTTTATAGGACACCCAATAGTTTCAGTTGGAAGTCCATTTTTTATCAACAAATGCTCTTGATATGAATGAATGCGATGTGCCGGTATCAAAAAGAACAAGTGCTGGAAAAGAATTAAGCTTGAACTTACTAGACATAGCATCAGACTCTTCATAAATTTCTTCCACATTGATGTGGTTCACTTGTCCCTTCTGGAAAGCTTTGTGCTTGTTGGCTCCTTCAACTTTCTTTTCTGGGCATTCATTTGCATAGTGCCTAGTTTTCTTGCATTTGAAGCACTCAACCTGACTGATGTCTCTGTTTGCAGGTTGACTCCCATTACCATTTCCACTGTGGTGGCTCTTGTGTCCACTCTTGTGGTTCTTGTAATTGTCATTGTCATGACTACGATGATGCTTGTTGTCATGGTGATGGTTATGGTTATGGTGGCTATTATACTTTCCATGCTTGTGAAATCCAGAACCTCCACTATCATCATTATGGGAACGCTTTCGAGACGATCCCGAGTTTTCCTTATCAAAGTTATGCTTTCTCTTCCTGCCCTCAACCTGTTTCATCTTGTTTTCTAAGATGGTGGCCTTGTCACAAAGTGATTAATATATTGGGACATAGGCAACAGATAGCTATAGGTTAAATTCATCATTAAATACTTCGAGGAACTTCTCCTTCCACTTGGCATCAGTATCAACCACATCCGATGCATAGCGCGCCAGATTGTTGAACTCCTCAATGTATCCAGCCACACTGCAGTGACACTGTTTTAAATTGTGGAACTCCTTCTTCTTCAAATTCACGGAACGTAGCCAGTCATTGGCTACCATTGGATTAGTTGTTCCCGAGAACTTGGCTGGCCTCAACCTTAGAAACCTGGTGAGCATATCAAATGCTGGTGGGGTGTTGGGATTGTTGTTGTTGTTATTATTCTGATTCTGATTAGCCATGAACTGGGTCATCATCTGCATCAGTTGAGTTTGAGCTGTCATCAACTACTGCATCTCCGGATTGACATTATGTTGTTGTTGGTTGGGTTGGGATTGGCAAGACGGGGAGGTATCTGTGGTTTCAATAAGGATAAGGAATGAGATATAACCCATAGATGCTATGCACAATACATCACAAGAGTAAGTCTGGCTGTCTCCATAGCTGACTTGTACTCCTCCACGCTGTTGGTCAAGGCCTCAATCTTCGCGCGAAGTGCTCTCTTCTGTGAGCGAAGCCTCTCTATCACTCACTGCTGAGTGTCTAACTCAAAGTCCTTGGCATCTATCTTGGCCCTCATGTCCTTGATATTCTTTTTTCTTTCCTTAACTCTCTTCTCCTGATTCTTGAACTTCTTGTCCTGGCTCTCGAATCTGTCCTCCATATCCTTGACGATCTCGTCGTGCTCCGTGAAGAGCTTGTCCTTCTCCCTCAACTGAACCTAGAGCTCGTCATTGCTAAGCATGACGTTGGTCCTATCTGTGTCGAGGTGTCTAATAAGGCCCTCTAGGTCCTAGAAGTATAGACGAACTGGCTCAATCGTCTCTCTAGTAGCGCCCTCATACACTAATGCGGTCCCTCCTCGTCACGTCTCCCGAACGGGTGGAAGTAGAGGCCTCTAAGATCAGTGGAGTGGCGTTCGCAGAGGCGTCCGAGTAGCTCCTGCATGACTACATCTAGACCCTTCTCTTTGTCATCGTTCACCAGCTTGAAGGAAATCTCCTCCGTCAGTGGCTCCGTCTGACGTCCCGGCTGCAAGACTCTAAAGCCCCAAAGGTCCTTCCTCTTAAACTTGGTGAGCTAAAGTGCCTTGATACTAGGAAGTGGCAGGTTGAGCACACTAGTAAACTGCACGATGCATGAACCAAAATGAGTTCCATTGAACTCCTCGGCAGTGCAGATCACAAAGATAGGCATATAATGTAAGATAGAGAAATATTAGAACAACATAAGTAAGATAAAAACAAGACAGTAAAATGAAAACAAAAAACATACATCATCCATAAAACATACAAGTCATGGCATACAAAGTCTACCACAAACACTATGGTTCAAACATAACTTAGACAAATTTTTGCGAGAGTACGACAAGTGTGGTGGTCCAACTAGCGGAGTACGTTACAATTCTCACTCATATGCTAAGTCTATGATATCTTCCATTAGACGTTTTATGGCGGTCTCTAAGTCTTGGGTATACTTCTTATCTTCCTCAAGGTCATTTTTAGTGTTGAGCATTCTACACTTGAGTCTTTCACCAAGCTCCTTGAAGCATTCCATGCTGCATTTCTTTCAGAGTCAAAGAATGTCGTATACATTTCTGAGTTGGTGTCCATGTAGAATCCCGACTCTTTGTGGTTGTCTCCCTTGTTTTTGTACAAGTGAAGTTGCACCCACCAATATTATTCTCCTTCATCCATTACTGGAAATCCCTTATACACGGCCTCACCATGTATACCCAAGCTAACCATAAGAGTTTTGAGTGCTTTGTGAAACTCCGTCTCACATTCTAAAGCCATGGTCATGAGTGGTCCCTTCTTGACGGCTTTGTTGATGGTGGCCATCTACAAATAAAGATGAGAAAGAAGATTAGAAAAGGTTTACGAGAAGAAAAAGACAAGTGTGGAATTTGCAAAGAGTTGCATTTTTCCTTAGTGGTTTCTTAATCTAATCCAACCTAGGGTCATAATCCTACATGCAACACAGTGCTCTGATACCATCTGTAAGACCCCACCTTTGTAAAGTTAAAGGCCCCTGTGATTGCAATGCTAGTCCCTGGATAAAATGCTAGCATCCACAGTTTCAGATGAAGTACACAGATACAAAGGTCTTTATTACATCGTTATTCCAGAGATAAACATAGTCTTTACAACTCAATAGCCAAAGGCTAGTACAAGAGTTCAAATCATAAGTAAATAAAGTAAAGTCTTCATCTTCATGTGCCACAGGCAAGCATGTTGAGTGTAGACTCATAACCCTAATCCTCATCAGAGTAACCTGCAACATCATAAGTTACAGCCATAATGGGTCAATACATTTGGAATTGTATTAGCAAGTGATACCATAGTAGAATAGTAGTATCTAACATCTATATGAATTTGGCTAAGTGTAACTTAGGCTTGTTTTTTATCAGAATAGGTTTTTCCTATCAGTTGAAAACACTAAGTTTTTGTTTGGCAAAAACTCCCAAGGAACCACAGATAGACATTGGTGAACCTTAACACTTGTTCAACCACAATTTTTTAACTTAGAAATTGTGATGAGGAGATCCTTGATAGCTTCAATGTCTTGATGTTCAAATTGTCCGTTGCCGGGGACACGGCTAAGTACTTACATTTTACCCTCTCGAGAGGTGGTGCACCTTCCCCACAAGACTTGACATGCATCAAGACAAGATCTTTCAGAAGCCTTCCCTTAGACCACCATGGACGCGTTCCATCCTATCACCCTACCACCAACTGTCCATCTGGCTAAGTTATTGAAACCTATATGATCAAGGCACAGCCCATATGCCATGTGGTTGCACTAGAAGCTTCTAAACACTAAGTATCTCAAATCCCTTTGTTCCTGGGTGGCTTTCCACAAGTGTGATACACAAGGTGAGCCATAGACATGGGCCTTGTGTAACCACTCAACACAAACCATCAAACCATTCCACCCATGTGATTGATTCACTTAGTTGTTTTATTAAACAAAAACACAAGTCCAAAGACTTAGAAGAAATTCCATAGCATGATTATAATCCACCCTTGTTTGCTAATAGCTAGGCTAAGCATCATATCATAACAAGTGTCTTAACTTAGAGAAAATTCTACTAAGATTACAACTACTAGGATTTCCCAAGCATAACATATAGATAGTAAAATTTCATGCAAGCCCTACTGAACATATCACTAGTGCATAGTCAAAATAATAGGACAAAATACATGAAGCGCCACTTGCCTTGGTAGTTGGGGGAGTAGCAACAATCTTCACAATCACAATCCCCACTAGCACCAAAATCTACACATAAAATAATAGCACCAAATTCACATTCCAATATTCAAGCAAAAATATTATGAATGCATGCAAATGCAATGAAATTACTTTCCTATACTAAAAAAGTCAAGTCAAACATTATTGAACACAAAACCAACTATTTATAGTCTAAATAAACTTAAATTTGCTTTAAAATCATTTTCTAAATAATTTATATAGCCAAAATAAGACTATAATTAATTCTGCAAATAAACCTAACTTTACAGAAGAAAAATACAAATTCAAGCCCACAGTAGTGTAGGATTTATTTTTTTGAATCCAATGATATATTATTTGCATTTTTGGATAAACAGAACAAAAGCTATGATTTTTACAAGTTTAAATCTCTAATAGATTCAAAAACAGATTTTAAATCAAAATCTCAGACACGTGGCTGTGTCTGATTGGCCCATACCGCTTCGCGTGGATCGGACAACATGGGCCATAGGATTTAAGTTAGATCCTATGGCTCAGATCTAAGTGTACCCTTTCGTTAAGTGATCTAATCAGATCCACTAGATCCAGATCTAACGGCTACGATGCATGCGACCAAAGTCTGGCCGCGCGCGTGGCTACTGCGGCGGCGGCGCTCCTGGCGGTGCTTTTTGGGTGAATACAGAGGAGGCTCGGGCTATGCGATGGCTTGCCAGCGTCGCAAGGTCGCGGGGAAGCTCAACGTGGCTTCGGTTTGGACAGGGGCGTGCTACTGCGGTGGCTGGAGCTCCTCGGAGTTGCGGGCAGCGTCGGGCACGTGCGGGCAGCGACGAAAGCGACGACTAGGGTCACCTTAGCACAAACCAGAGGCATCAGCATGTGAATAAGGTTCAGGTGAACGAGATGGTGTGAACAAGAAGCCAAGGGGCGGTCATGTCTTACCAGAATTGCTCGCCGGAGACGAGGACGGCGTCGGGTGCTCACGTCGTTTGACGAAGCCGACACTCTGGGTCACGAGCAGATGAATAAAAGGTATCAGAATATGCGCACGAGCAAGAGGAGCACGACAGTAAGAAGCAGAGGGCACGGGGCATACGGTGCTCACCTGAATATCTCGTTGGAGTTCATCGGGAAGCGAGGTTTCGAATTGAAATACGAGCAGCCTGGTGGAGGAAATGGGATGGCGAGTGAGGGAAATGCTCGCAGCGGGGAAGGGTTTAAGTAGGCAAAGGCAGGCGCGAGAATTACTTGCCGTATCAATGGCAATTAAGCCACGCAATCAACGGCAGTGAACGGCACAGGCGACGGGGTCTGAGCGCGGGATTTGTGGAAGAAGGTGTCGAGCCGGCGCGGGGCCACTGGGCAGTGACAACGGGGTAGGGCTAGTGCGCGTGAGAGAGAGGGGGGAGGGGGATGGCCCGGGTGGGTTCCTGGGCCGTTTCTGGCACTAGGCCGATCACGTAGCGCAGTGTTTTTCTTTTTCTTTTGTCCTTTTCTTTTTCTATTTGGTTTTTTAGAAATGAATTTGAATCCTTATTCAAACTTGATTGAATTCTCATTTCTGGATTTTTGCAGTGAGGTCCTTGCACTCTAAAGTGTGACAAACTCCACTGACCACTCAAATTCACTTTGGCCCTTTGAAAAATAAAAATAAAACTATGCCATATATGTTATATATATTATAGGCATAATATTGGTTTTATTTGGAGTTTTGGTTTGAAAATATTTGTGCAAGTCAAAAATGCCATGAATATATGAATGCAATGCATGCTTTTGTAATTCATGAATTTTGGGATGTTACTAATAACCCCCTTAAGATGAATCTTGCCCTCGAGATTCGGATTGGCAAGCAAATAGGTGAGGGTGATTTTTCTGAAGGTCATCTTCTCTTTCCCAAGTTGCTTCTTCTTCGGAATGGTGGTTCCACTCAACTTTGCAAAATTTGATAGTCTTGGTATTGGTAACTCTTTCTACAGTATCAAGAATCTTGATAGGTTTCTCCTCATAGGTAAGATCACTCTCCAACTGAACCTCTTCCAAAGGTATAGTATCCTTCAAAGAAGTTTGTTCCATCTCCGGATGGCATTTCTTCAACTGACTCACATGAAATACGTTGTGAACCGCTGACAGTGATTCAGGCAAATCAATCTCATAAGCCACTTCTCCTTTGCGACTCGAAATCTTGAATGGTCCAACGTATCTTGGTGCCAACTTTCCTTTGACTCCAAATATCTTCACACCACGAAGTGGTGAGACTCTAAGGTAAGGTCTATCACCTACCTCATAGGTGACTTCTCTATGCTTTGGATCTGCGTAGCTCTTCTGTTAGGACTATGCTATCTTCAATCTTTCTCTTACCAATTTAACTTTCTCTTGAGCTTCCTTAATCAGTTTTGGTCCGAACAAATTTCTTTCCCCAACACCACTCCATAGAAATGGCGTAGTACACTTCCTTCCATAGAGAAATTCAAACGGTGCCATCTCAATGTTGGCTTGGTAGCTATTATTGTAAGAAAATTCTACGTAAGGTAGACTTTCATCCCAACTATCACCATAGTCTAGGGCACATGCCCTCAACATATCCTCCAAAATCTGATTGGTCCTTTCTGTCTGTCCATCAGTCTGGGGGTGAAAAGTTGTGCTGAACTCTAACCTTGTTCCTAGTGACTCATGCAATTGTCACCTATCAGACACAATCCTCTTGGGTACTCCATGCAGATGCACAATCCTGTTCATGTAGATCTTGGCTAACTTAGCACTTGTATAGGTTGTCTTCACATGTATGAAATGAGCCACTTTAGTTAGGTGATCTACAACCACCCAAATGGAATCATATCCGGATCTAATCCTTAGCAGTCCGGTGATAAAATCCATACCAAACTTGTCCTACCTCAAATCAGGAATAGGTAGTGGTTGTAATAACCCTGCCAGTTTCTGATGTTCCACTTTCACTCGACTACACACATCACCCAAGGCAATATGCTCCGCAATATCCTTCTTGAGGTTGTTCCACCAAAATCTTTCCTTCACATCCATGTACATTTTGGTGTTACCTAGATGAATGGAATATGGTGAGTTGTGTGCTTCCTGCAGAATCAGTTTCCGAAGCTCCGGATCTTGTGGAATGCAGATACGTTTTCCATACCTTTGTTAATTTTTCCTTTAATCTCTTCAATTTGCTTGTCCAACTTTTGGGCTTCTTTGATCTTGTCCAACAAGTGGGTTGAACATCCAATAACATGAGATGTCCTTCAAGTACTATTTCCAATCTGAGATCTTTGAATTAGGCACACAGATCATCTGACAATTCTCCCTTAGTAAGGCCATTCACATAAATATTATGGCTTAAAGCATCTGCTACAACATTTGCTTTACCGGGGTGGTATTGCAAACTCAAGTCATAGACCTTGATGAGCTCAAGACATCTTCTTTGAATCATATTGATTTTCTTCTGAGTTAAGATATATTTCAAACTCTTGTGATCCGTGAACACTTCACAACGTTTTCCCAAAAGATATTGTCTCCATGTTTTGAGTTCATGGACAACAGAGGCTAACTCTAAGTCATGAGTAGGATAATTCACTTCATGAGTTTTGAGTTGTCTCGAGGCATAAGCCACAACTTTCCCTTATTTCATCAAAACTCCTCCTAATCCTTGGTGAGTTGCATCACAATAGACTTGGAAATCTTTATCCAAATCTGGCAGACATAAGACTGGTGCTGTCACTAGTCTGTTCTTTAATTCCTGGAAACTGACTTCACAACCTTCAGTCCAGGTAAACACCTTATCATTCTTAAGTAACTCCGTCATTGGCTTAGCTACCTTTGAGAAATTCACAATGAACCTTCGATAATATCCTGCCAAGCCTAGGAAACTGCGAACTTCATTCACTGACTTGGGATATTCCCACTCAGTTACAGCTGACACCTTTGTGGGATCTACAGCTATACCATCTCCCGACATAATATGTCTGAGAAATCCAACTTCATTCAACCAGAATTCACACTTGCTGACCTTAGCATACAGCTTGTGCTCCCTGAGCTTCTCAAGTATCAAACGCAAATGCTCTTCATGTTCTTCTTTGCTCTTGGAATAGAGCAAAATGTTGTCGATGAATACGACAACAAACTTGTCAAGAAATTCCATGAACACCTTATTCATCATATTCATGAAATAAGCTGGTGCATTTGTCAAACCAAATGGCATCACGATGTACTCATACAATCCATACCTAGTGGTGAAAGAAGTCTTAGGTATCTGTTGCTCTCTAATTTTCAGCTGAAAGTAGCCTGATCGGAGATCAATCTTTGAGAACACACGGGCTTCTTCTAGCTGATCAATTAGATCGTTGATTCTAGGCAAAGGATACTTGTTCTTTATAGTCACCTCATTGAGTGAACGGTAATCTATGCATAACCTTTGACTTCTATCCTTCTTCTCAACAAACAGAACTGGTGCACCCAAAGATGAAGAACTTGGTTGAATAAATCCTTTCTGCAACTGTTCTCCAATCTGTTTCTTGAGTTGTTTCAACTCATCAAATGACATCTTGTAGGGTCTCTTTTCTATTTGTCCTGATCCTGGCAGTAAGTCAATCATAAACTCTACATCTCTATCTAGTTGCATTCCAGGCAATTCTCCAGGAAACACATCCGGATACTCCTTCACAATTAGCACACTGTCTATGCTAACCCCCTTAAGAGAATTTAGCTTACTCCCTTTAGATTCAAAGTTAGACTTGAACCTAATCCGTTTCTTATCCGGGGTTGTGAGTGTGACAATACGATTGGCATAATCTATTACACCTTCAAACTTAGTCATCCAATCCATACCCAAAATTACATCCAATCCTTGGGAATCTTGGATTATCAGACTAACTAGAAACTTATACTTTCCAAATTCTATCACTAGATCATGACATCCAAAATTCACTATCATCTCTCCACCGGGAGAGCTTACTTTTATAGGACACCCAATAGTTTCTGTTGGAAGTCCATTTTTATCAACAAATGATCTTGATATGAATGAATGCGATGCGCCGGTATCAAAAAGAACAAGTGCTGGAAAAGAATTAAGCTTGAACTTACCAGCCACAACATCAGAATCTTTATAAATTTCTTCCACATTGATGTGGTTCACTTGTCCCTTCTGGAAAGGGTTGGGCTTGTTGGCTCCTTCAACTTTCTTTTCTGGGCATTCATTTGGATAGTGCCCAGTTTTCTTGCATTTGAAGCACTCAACCTGACTGGTGTCTCTTTTTGAAGGCTGACTCCCATTACCATTTCCACTGTGGTGGCTCTTGTGTCCACTCTTGTGGTTCTTGTACTTGTCATTGTCATGACTACGATGATGCTTGTTGTCATGGTGATGGTTATGGTTATGGTGGCTGATATACTTTCCATGCTTGTGAAATCCAGAACCTCCAATATCATCATTATGTGAACGCTTGTGAGACGATCCCGAGATGTGCTTATCAAAGTTATGCTTTCTCTTCCTGCCCTCAACCTGTTTCATCTTGTTTTCCAAGATGGTGGCCTTGTCACAAAGTGATTAATATGTTGGGTCATAGGCAACAAATAGCTACAGGTTCAATTCATTATTCAATCCTTCGAGGATCTTCTCCTTCCTCTTGGCATCAGTATCAACCTCATCCGATGCATAACGCGCTAGATTGTTGAACTCCTCAATGTATTCAGCCACAATGCAGTGACACTGTTTCATATTGTGGAACTCCTTCTTCTTCAAATTCATCACTCTTGATGAGATGTGAGCTGTACAGAATCCATCCTCAAAAACAGTCCAAGTCACATCCTTAGGGGGAGTGGTGATCTTGAAGTTGTCCCACCATGTTGCTGCTGGTCCTTCAAGCAGATGTGGTGCAAACCTGACCTTTTCTTCATCGGTGCAGCTAACAGTGACTAGGTCTTAGTTCACCGAACGTAGCCAGTCATTGGCTACTATTGGATCAATTGTTCCCGAGAACTTGGCTGGCCTCAACCTTAGAAACCTGGTGAGCATATAAAATGCTGGTGGGTTGTTGGGATTGTTGTTGTTGTTATTGTTCTGATTCTGATTTTGATTAGCCATGAACTGGGTCATCATCTACATCCGTTGAGTTTGAGCTGTCATCAACTGCTGCATCTCAGGATTGACATTATTGTTGTTCTTGGTTGGGTTGGGATTGGCACGATGGGGAGGTATCTTTGGTTTCAATAAGGATAAGGAATGAGATATAACCCATAGACGCTATGCACAATACATCACAAAGAAAAAACACAATAAACAATCAAAAGATAAACATAGAGTTTAAACAACATAAACAACAAGTTTGGAAAAGTAAACATAATAGCAAGCCCTCCACATGTTGGATGATCATTGCGACTCAATAATCAAAGGATGATAGATAAATAGGTAGCCGAATAGTCAACTACTCCTCCATGTCTACCTCCACGTCCACAAGAGTAAGTCTGGCTATCTCCATAGCTGACTTGTACTCCTCCACGCTGGTGGTCAAGGCCTCAATCTTCGCGTGAAGAGCTCTCTTCTGTGAGCGAAGCCTCTCTATCCCACCCTGCTGAGTCTCTAACTCGAAGTCCTTGGCCTCTATCTCGGCCCACATGTCCTTGATCTTCTTGTTTCTGTCCTGAACTCTCTTCTCCTGATTCTTGAACTTCTTGTCCTGGCTCTCGAATCTGGCCTCCATCTCCTTGACGATCTCGTCTTGCTCCACAAAGATCTTGTCCTTCTCTCTCAACTGAACCTGGATCTCGTCATTGCTAAGCATGACATTGGTCCTATCTGTGTCGAGGTGTCTAATAAGGCTCTCTAGGTCCTAGAGGTACATAAGAACTGGCTCAACAGTGACCCTTCAATGATCTAAAAAATCACCATCTGGTACTTGTTTCCGCACAGAGCCTATCCTTGACAGAGCATCTGCATCCTCATTCTCTGCTCGAGGGATGTGTTGAACCTCAAAACCCTCAAACAATTTAGATAGTTCATCCACAACAGCTTTGTATGATGCCATGTGTTTGTTTGCATTGCAGATATCGGATACTTGCTGAGCAACTAAATCCCAGTCTTTGTAACACATGAGTCTTGATATGCCAATGTTTTTGGCCATGCATATCCCATGTAGCAGTGCTTCATACTCGTCAATATTATTGGTTGCCGTGAAGTGTATTTGCAATACATAGAACAGCTTATCTCCTTAGGGTGATTTGAGCACCACGCCAGCCCCCGAGCCTCCTCGTGCTTTTGATCCGTCGAAGTGAAGGGTCCAAAATTCCGAGTCTAGAGGGCTTGTGTTTTCTACCGTTTCTGTCCAATCAACAACAAAGTCGGCAAGAATTTTGGACTTGATTGCCATACATGGTTTGTACTCAATGTCAAAAGTTGCAAGCTCTATTCCACACTTTGCGACATGTCCCGTGGCATCGCGATTATTGATTATATCTCGCAGGGGAACGGTGCTCACCACTGTGATCTTTTGCTCTTGAAAATAGTGGTGTAGCGTTCTGGATGCAAAGAACACTCCATAGGCTAGCTTTTGATGGTGTGGATACCGTTGCTTTTATTCTGTCAGGACCTCACTCACATAATAATTTGGCCGCTGCACCTTATGATCGTGCCCTTCTTCCTCGCGCTCAACTACTATTACCACACTTATGACCTTGTTGGTCGCTGCAATGTAAAGTAACATAGGTTCCTGAGGTTCTGGCACTACGAGAACAGGTGGGCTTGAAAGTAGATCTTTCAAACTTTGCAGGACAGTTTCGTCTTCCTGAGTCCAGACAAATTTGTCGGTCTTGTTCAAGAGTTTGTATAAAGGTACGGCTCTTTCGCCAAGCTGGCTGACGAACCGACTCACTGCTGCAATGCAACCAGTGTGACGATGTACGTCCTTCAGGCGAGTCGGCCTGGTGATGTTTAGGATAGCCTTGATTTTTTCTAGGTTCACTTCTATGCCTTGCTCAGAGACGATGAAACCTAACAATTTTCTGGCTGGAATTCCAAAGAAATACTTCTTCGGATTTAGCATCATATTGTATGTTCGTAGGATAGAAAATGTTTCATCCAAGTAGGAAATTAAAGTTTCCTTCTTTTTGGACATAACTGCTATGTCGTCTATGTATACATGGACGTTGCCTCCGATTTGGTCATTAAGACAACATTGCATAGTACGTTGATATGTTGCTCTTGCGTTCTTTAAGCCGAAAGGCATAGTTTTGTAGCAGAAGGTTCCAAAAGGAGTGACGAAAGACGTCTTAATTTGATCCAACTTTTTCATCGGTATTTGGTGATATCCGGAATATGCGTTGAGAAAACAGAGTAGTTCCGACCCTACCGTTGAGTCGATAACTTGATCGATTCTTGGCAAGGGAATTGGATCTGTTGGGCATGCCTTGTTCAAAGCGGTATAATCAACACACATCCTTAAGTCAATGGTGTCCTTTTTAGGGACGAGTACATGATTTTCCACTCAATATGTATGGATGACCTCTGTTATAAAATTCGCTAATTCTAGGCGGGCTAATTCCTTGGCTTTGCACTTTTCATCACCAAACCATCGTAAGGACTGTTTGACTGGTTTAGCATCAGGGTACACATTAAGAGAGTGCTCCGCAAGTTCCCTAGGTAATCCGGTCATGTCAGATGGCTGCCATGCGAAGATATCACTATTATCTTTGAGGAACTTGACGAGCGCGCTTTCCTATGCATGGCCTAAGCCTACCCCTATGTTCGTCATCTTGGAGGGGTCATCTTCCTTCAGCGACGTTTTCTTCATCTCTTCTGATGCCTTGAACTACAAACTTGTCTTCAGCACCTCGTTCTTCGTAGCGGGCATCTCGGACGGATAGACGGTCTTCTTGATCTATTGGTACTCCTAGGCGTGCAGCATGGCTTGGCGAAGGCAGCAGAACCATCATCGCACTCTTGCGCCTTACTCGGATTTCCTCGTACAGTGATTACGCCCTTTGGCCCTAGAAGTTTAATCATGTTCTAGATGTAACAGGGACGGGCCATGAAAGCCCAGTAAGCCGGGCATCCGAAGATGGCCTAGTAAGCGCTTTTGAACGGTACCACCTCAAAAGAGAGAGGCTCGGTCCGGTAATTGTCTCGGGTTCTGAATGTCACGTCTAGAGTAATATCACCCAGAGAATCCGCCTATCTTCCACCGTCCATGAGTGTTTTAGAGAACTCATAGCCATCAATAAGAGGATTGACGACCAGAGGGTACTTTCCCCGATGATGTGTTTTCCTCGGGTGATCTGAACGATCAAAGGTGATGGTTACCTCTGACCAGTCCAGGAACTGTGGGACAGCCGGAACCATGGCATTGAGCTCACGAATAACCGCCTTTTTGTCCTTAGCAGGTTGGGATCCAAGGAAGCAGACATATGCGTCTTTCTTAGTCAGAAAAGTTTTCTTTCCATCCGACTTGTTCTCTGCAGCAGCTTCTGCTTCTTCCATGTCAGAATCTTCCTTGGGCTCCTTTCCTTTCTCGTAATTTTTCTTTCCTTTCTGTCGCTTGGCTCTATAGCCAACGGATTCGTCTTTCTTGATGTCTTCATTGAAACGACACTCGGCATTTGTGTGGGTAGATCCTCCATTACTATCCAAGTGGTGGATACAGGGATTGTTGGCAATGTCGGCCCAAGTATAGGTTCTTCCGGGTTGCTGGTCTCCTCTGCCTTGGATTAGGGAAGTTCCTCAGCCTCTACCCTGGCCGCCTCTATGTACTCCTCGTCCTTCGGATCCGAACGTTGCATTGACATCTGCGTTGTCCGGAGCCGGCTTTTCGTCCGAGGTGTTCTTGCACTTCCGAGTTTGTTTTGGCTCTTTGGCCGCATTGGGATTGGCCAGAATATTTAGCAGCCCTTCTAAATCATCATCGGTGTCAACATATTTGCTTGTCGTCTCTATCATTTCTCCCAAATCTGTGACGTGGTCACACTTCAGTCTGTGACGTAGAAGTATGACTGGAAGTCCTGCAATAAAAGCTTCTATCTCAATTTGCTCGTTTACTCCTTCGTAGGAGTTCTTCGTGTCGATCCAGTGTCCGATGTAATTCCGACAGGTTTCTCCGGGTCGTTGGGTGCAATGCTGCAAGTCTCTAATTGTGCAGGGCCTTTTGTATGTTCCCTCGAAGTTTGAAAATAACGCACTTTGCATATCATACCAGTTGTGAATTGAATTCTCTGGAAGTTCATTGAGCCATGATCGGGCCGTCTTCCTCAGCATGAGCGGGAGATATCAGACTGCAACCAGGATGTTTCCTCCTTTGGCGATGCAGCAAGCCTGGAAGAAATCCTGGAGCCAGTTATCTGGCCGAGCTGCGCCGTCGTAGGGCTGAATGTGTTTGGAAATACCAAAGTCAACCAGAAATTTGGTCTGACGTATGCGTGGTCCAAAGCACTTAGGTCCCACATACACGTCTTCTTCCTCATAGCGCCGCGCCTTTATGTTTGATTCAATGCGATGGCCAGCGTCGTTTGGAGAGAGAGATCTGCGCCTTGCAGGCTCGTGGATTTTGCGCGGTGGAGTCGGATTTCTGCTTCTCCTCTCACCATTGCCGCCACCGCCCCTGCGGCTTCCATGGCTACGACATGATCCTTCATGGTCGCTGCTGGGGGGCGATGGTGGCCCTGGTGGATTATTTCTGGCTGGGTTACGTGGTGGTGGTGGTGGAGCCTCATTATGTTGACTCTGATTCCTGTTTCTTCGGGAACCATCCCTACTTGATTCAGGACGATCCGGATCATCTGTTCGTCCAACATTACCAGCCGGACGACTCGGTGGTGGCATCCTTAGCCGATCTTGCTCCTCTCGCTGGCGGCGTGTTTCCGAGTCTTCTCTATAGTGATTTTTTTGCCGACGATGGTCCTGATGAGGAACCATTGCCCTAATGGAATCCTCGGACGCAGCCGGAATAACTCTTGCCTAGTCACGCGCCGGCCGGCGAGAGTGGCCGTTTGAGCCGGTTCTTAAATTCTCTTCTTCTCCACGGGGACGATAGCGTTGAGTCGTATCGCTATGAAGCCTTATGTCAGCGCTTTGGTCAGCCCCAGTGTGGAAAAACTCGGACTTTGAGGCTAGATTGTGACTAAATTATTAGCGTGGAAAAACTCGGCCTTATGCTGCTTTAACCCTTTGTCCAGCAACGCGACGCACTACTGGACCTGCTGCGGAGACGGATTATTAGCGAGGATGGCTCGAGCTGCAACAACATTTTCCAGCGGCGTGCTATAGACTCGGATCTTCTCTCCATCTTTTTCATCGAAAATAGATCTTTGTAGATATCCGGATTCTTTTTAGCAAGAAACGGACCTCCTCTTGTCTTGTTTGGATGTCGCTTGAAATCTGATTGATATTTGGCAGGGTCACTGTCTAACTGCTGCCTCATCTCGACGTGGCGTGCAACGTCTTCAAGTAGAGACAAGAGGTGCTTTTCCAGGTCCTCAGCCCTTTTCTCTAGTGCCTTTGGTGTAAGATCCGAAGCCGTTGGGATTAGAATCATGAGAGCATCTCCGTAAATTTCACGTGCACCCTTGGTGACAACATGTCCATCCACAGGAGGGTCAATCGGGGTGGTATTAATCGGATCTCCATCCTGATTCTCCATCTAGATCTCTTCATCAACTTTTTCTTCGTTAGTTTCTTTGATGTCCTGCTTTGCCAGTGTCGGATTTTTGTTCTTCTTCTTCTTCTTTGACCTCCCAGTAGCCTTAACGTGCATACCAATGGCAAAGACAGCTTTTGGTCAGGTACCGGGGGATAAAATTCCATCCTCGGAGGAATCTCCGGTATCCATATCATCCTGCGATGTGTAGCTTTAATCCATGCTATCATATGGACTAGGAGGGTTTTCCGGATCACCTTGTGTTTACTTGGAGATGTGATCTTGTTCATATTCCTCCATCTCTTTGTCAAAGTCTCGAAGTTCCTGCGATGTGATTGACTCCTAAGGGGAGCCTGGTGAGTCGGTGTTTTCTTCGATTGCGTCTAGAACCGAATCGCTACCAGCTCCAGCATCGACAGAGTAGGATCCAGTGCTTATATGGTACATGAAATAGTGCTTCTTCTTGTTCATGTTCTTGAAGTAGTGGCACAGATGGGTTTCCGCCTCCACTATCTCAAAGTTCTCCGTGATGTCGGCAATTTCTTCATAATCGATGTAGGGCACTTCATCATCTTCTTTATCCTGTTCTTCAAGGGAAGTTTTTTGGCTATGACGTCCGGTATAACAGAGCCGTAGCGGATATATTCCTCATCCGTGTATTCGATCTCATCAGGGAGATCAGATCCGGATTTTTCTTCCACCTCTTCTTCCACTACAGGAGTGTGTTGGGTGGGTTCGATTTTCTCCTGGAACTTGAACTCTTCCGCCTCTATGGATAAAATAGATCCGTATTTTTCTTCCGCCATGGTCATCACCTCAAGGGTGGATTGGGCGGGTTCGGCGAAACCGAGATAGATATCGATCTCGCCGATTGACATGATCGTGTATGTTGTCACGGGTTTCGAAGCAGGAATCCAAGTCTCGTCGAGAAGGACGAAAGGGACATCACTGGCGTAGACCACGCGACCCATGGCGATTATCTTGCCGATTCTTGCACGCAAAGATTCCTCCTGGAACGATGCTCCAAAGGTCACCCGCCCCACGATGGGCGCCAACTGTCATCGGATTGTCGACAAGTATGCCATAGGGGGTCCCAGTGGCGTTGGAAGGATGGGGTGTGAGACGTCGGATGTTCCAGGAGCAGTGAGCACAAGTTTACCCAGGTTCAGATCCGACTGTGGTGATCGGATCCTATTCCTGCTAGTAACCAGTAATATATCGGCGTAAGCCGGATGTTACAGCGGATTACAAGAGAGGTTTGCCTGTGCGAGTTGGTTGTGGTTGTGTAATGAGTTGTGCCCTAAAGGATCCCAAAGGGCCAGTTTATATAGTCACCGGGGCCTAGGGGTACAGGAGAGACCTATCCGGCTACATTACAGAGTCGGTAACTATGTACAACTTGGACTACAAGTAATACTACAGGCCTAAGTTGGTATCTCTGTGGGCCTTGTCGTAGCCGGAACTGGATCCTCCTCGTTCTCTGACTGGGCCGCCTGTGAAGCAAAGCTCTAACCCGTTGGTGGGCCACCTTGGTCAGCGAGTCCTGTGGGTATACCCGGAATGTATATCCCCAACATTAGGGACTCGGAGGGCTTAACCTAATCCGACTGGGCCTAACTACGCTTCTGGGCCTCCAGCTTCCAGTTGCTAGGTCCCTCCTTGAATCATAATCCAGTCGCCTTCCTGCAGGCCAATCGCTGGGAGTTAGATCCAATAGGGAACGTCCTGCTAGCCATACCCCATTCGACATATCCCCATCACATACTATATGCTGCCCACGTGGGCTGTTTCAAAAACAGCTCCTTTGCCCTTTTCCCATCCGTTTCTTTTTAGGTAAAATCCCTCTATTAAGATGCCTTTTATAAACCTCTATTCAAATATTGTTTTATAATATATTAATTCATAATAATTTATAATAAACATACTTAAATAACCATTTATCTAAAAACCCTTTTCCGGTCCTTTTCCTTATTATTTCTCATAACACCTTTGGATCTCTCAAGAACTTTTCTGGTCTCTCTCTTCTTACTTCTTCAATGATTCAAACTAGCCATTAATGATATCCAAGCTTCGTCAAGCACTTAAGCATTCTACCCAACAAATCGAGAATACTATAGACATGGCCAAGACTCCCCTTCTTCAATGATCAACACCGGAACCTGGATTCCCATAATGACCACCTGTGTATTCAACGTAATTTGTCATGAACCGTAAACACTATGTCTATTCCTTTTGTCTCTGTGATAATGTATTGTCTGACGATTTGATCAAGTGACATCCCCATGTCTTCAACCTCGTTACCTACAATACCTTCTTTACTCGATCCGATAAGTGATATCCCCATGACAAAGTCACATGTTGTGCAGCTTATGTATATAAATTATCTGAGTGGGCCTAGAGTATCTACCATCACGCGGATGGACAAATCCTACTCTTGACGCAGTATCCTTAGCATGTTCCTTCGGATACCCAATGACACCTTTATGATCACTATTTCACTAAGTGATGTTATGTGCCATCAAAGTAACCTCAAGTGACACTGATTTGATATGGTCTCAAGGTCTAAGGAAATATTCACTATGTTTCCTAATCATCATAACCTGAACTGTGTGACATGATCATGATATGGTTCTATGGATAGGGTATGTTCACCATCTCATTTTCTGATGAAATGATCTCATTGTCAATTAGGTGCCAAGGCACCAACATGATCAGGAACTTAATCATAAACTTTATAAGAATATGCCATCTTATATTTGACTCTAGGGAATATTTCCTTCAATGCCATGCGTGCGGATGCGTGTAGATGTGTAGATGCGTATGAAAGTAGTAGTAGGAGTGTAGATGCGAAGTTGTACCCACATTTCTGATCGCGTTTAGATGAGTACAGAAGTAGTACTTCCTCTTGTCTATATTAGCCTCAATTTTGTCTAGATACGAATGCACCTATGCTATATCTAGTCTAGTAAAGATTAGATGCATTCGTCATATCTAATTATATCTAGTCTAGTATAGACTAGATGCATTTATATCTAGACAAAATTGAGGCCATTGATATGGGCGTACATAAATTATTTGCTTCTTGTGATCTTGTTTGGATTATTTTAATGTTACTATGTGTGGAAAATAATATGTATACACTATAATATATACACATGTGACTATTCATACATTAACACAAGTATAACATAGACAAACACAAAAAAACAACCAATTCCATGGTTTGAACATCTAGATAGGAATTGGAATTTGATAGCACCATCTGATTCCAACAGCAAATTCCAAACCACCCAAACAACAGAATTCGAATTAGTAGCCATTTCCTTTCCAGTCTGGATTTGGAATTCCCACCTGATTCATTTCCTAGATTCAATTCTGTGATTGGTAGTCATATATTTCTAGCACCTCTTTCATTTGAAAATCTCATCAAAATTAGAGAAGTGCGAAGAGTACTATACAAGCTTTATTGACTCAAAACAATCAAAGGAAAGTTGATATAAGTATAAAAAACTAGAAGGGTAACAATCATTCCAAATCCTCAAGTTAATCCTAGCTTGCCAAGGAACACTAGGAAGTTTCATATTAGCAAAATTAAGTACTAAAGATCATGTCCAGAGTAGTATAACATTGAAGTTTATTATTGACACCCACATCAATAGATCAATACTATCAAAACACTACTACTCAATTCATTATATTTCAAGAAATTTCATAAATTAGTAATGAGACCATGCCAAAGACTCTTTGTGTGATTCACTTTAATTTCAAGGAATTCCAACAAGGATAATTCAATGACCTTTTAGCAACATTTTGCACAACCCTTAACAGTACCAATACTTTTTCGCATTAAGGTAATAGTTGCTACCAATGTCATCAACTCAATAACCAATATCACTAGTTGCACCTATCGGGTCACTGCCGCAAGGGGTACCTGGACCCACCGGTGGTTGGGCCCACTAACGGGACGATAGAAGCCTCACGAGGCTGTGCCCCTGCCAAATGTCCCTTATCAGGTTTGCGAGGAGGAGGGAGTGAACCTCAATGAGGCTTATGTCATAAAGGATTTGTGCCTGAGTTGACACTAGAAAGGAACCCCCCAGGGGAGATTGCTATCCTCCGCAAGAGCATAGGATCCTCTCCCGGGGTACGCTTGTATTCTTGCTACAGGGAGAAAAGCGACAAGCCCAATGGGTAGTCCCATGACCGCGCGGACTGTGTGGACCACTTTGGTGCAAGAGGGCAGTGGGTTGCATCGTGCAATGGGGAAATGTCACCGACAACTCCGTCTTTATGGTATATCAATTCCTCCTAATGGCGTAGACCTAGTCCAACCAAATAATTCTCGTAGACCCTACCATTATTGGCGTCGGGGTTGTCATTCAAGGAACTAAGGTTACTTTCAAGGAGCATCGCAACCTTCAGGTCGGCTACTAGCATCTACTCCAACCATGTTCTCCACGGGATGTTAACTACGTTATGATCTACAAGGGTATGTAATCGTAAACCTCTCTGTTACAGGTTTTCTCCTAGATAGATCTTGGGCATTAGGATATTCTATCGTAGAAAAAATTGTGTTTTCTCCCATGGAACCCTTCAGTGGTATAAGAGCCTAATCTATGCGTAGGATTGATGTATGGCCAATATACACGTGGATTGTTTGGGCATTGATCTTACAGTTGTTCCCCTCTCACGTGTTTTTGCTTATATTGCGGTATTGATTGATGAAGAGGCCCGGACCAACCTTAGGCGTAATATTACGTGAGGTTTGTTCCATGTTCAACATACATCTTTTAGTAGATAAGCGGCTAGAGGGTATCTGTCGCCCATTCAATAGTTGATATAGCATTTGCAATGAAGGGCCCCGAAAGGGGTGTAGTAGAGACATTTGTCCGATCCATGTTGTGGTTGTAAGTTTGTAGGTAGAAGCAGTTCTATTAAGAACTCCTAACAGCCACATAAAACTTGCAAAAGTAAAGTAGAGGCTTCTAACTTTGTTTTGCGGGAGGCATATGATGTGATACGGTCCGATTCATATGAAAGGTAAAATAGTTTACTTTATATTACTAAGTAGTATAGTAATAGTCATCATTACGATGAACTAAGGACTACTAGCATCGTGGACTTGGCGCACTACTGGTGGCAAGATGGAGATCATGCTGAAGCGATCGATGCAGATCAGGGTGCAAGAAGAATACCATATCATATTACTTTATCTGCATATGATGTTGATATTGTGTACATCTTGTTGTGTCCTATTATTAGGTAGCATAAATATTAGAAATAATAAGATGATCCCTATAAATACCAACCATGGTATTCTCCCATTGGTGTGCACCACCAAGAAATTTCGCAGTTATGAAGCAGGTCATTATGATCGGGTGCTAGACATCTCTACATTCACATACAATGGGCCCAAGCCATGTATGCATAGCAAATACACTAAGGTTAAGTTGGCGAGCCTAGCATGTACACAAATGACCTCAGAACACAGGATGATCGAAGGATCGTGCATGATTCACAAGTATGTTGTCATTGACGGGATATAGTTTACCCTGACAGCTGTATAAAAGGCCATGATGATCGGGGATGATAAGGTGTAAAATGATCATGTGATCGGTAATACTATCCAGGGTATGATAGTCTTAGTGGGGTTTAATTACTAATATGATTACAATATTGAACTCTTATTATGTACTTAGTCTAAAGTCCTTTGCAAATATCTTTGTAGATTATGGCCAAATTCTTTTCAGTTGGGATTTTCCTAAATGAAGAACTTAAATAAGGTGGGTCTAATTTCATAGACTGGTTTGAGCACCTCAGGGATACCCTTGAACTCAGTGACCTGCTCTACATGATACTACAGGAATTAGGTGATCGCCCCAATGAATCGGCGCATGATCTTGAAGTAGCGTACTATAAATACCCCTACAATAGCTCCATCCTTGTCCAGTGTGCAATGCTAAACTCAATGGATAAGGAGATGCATCTGTGTTACTTCAACACTCATTCATATAAGATGATAGAAGAGTTGAAAGCACGCTTCACACCACAAGCCAGGCTCATGAAGTTTGACCTGATTGACAGGTTCCTCTCACGAAAAAAGAGAGAGGATGGATGCTTTCATAGCCACCTAGATTTCATGCAAAGGATGTATGATCAACTTGCAAGCAGTGTGGACTGCTAGTTTTGCCATAGAAGGAGTGATGTGTTCACTATCATTAAGATATACATGCATCGTTGAAGGCTATATCATGATTGGAGGAGAGACTTCCTTTCATATGTTCATGAACGAATTGAAGTATCCGGTGATATACATCGATGATTCATCGGATGAAGATTATGAAGGTATAAGTGATATACAAAAAGGTATAAATGTTTCGTGGAAACACTTTCTAGCTTATCAAGTTTGTTGATACCTGTTTTGTTGTTTATGATAATAGGATAATCTGCATGAGAGCTTGTTGAAGAGGCGATAGTCATGTGATAAAGACATTCAAGCTAGTTGATGACCAACGAACACGCTCCCTCTATATTTATCGTTTAGATTAATAGTTTTGAATAAAGTTTGTAATCATAGCAAGTGTGGGGACCTTATTAGTAAATCTTGCTTTTGGCAAGAAATATATTGTATAAGTTTGTAACAAGTCAGTTGTGACAATCTTATGAATAAATTTTTTGATGGTCACTTCTTGATTATGAATGGATTGTTGCGGTTATTAATCTTTGTCAACACCCAGATTTTTAATCCCATATGCCTGTTATGCCATACATCACAATCCCAGGATTACCATTTTTGCGACACATAACATATTGGATATCATAGTACATCATCCATTACAAACCATACATAAGGTCTTACACAAATAAAGGATCTCATGATCCAGTCTTAGTACAATCATATCAGCGAAATAACATAATCATAACAGTAGCATGGCCGAAGCTCCATCTTCATGGTCACAGGCAATGCTGACGATGGGAGATGATCCTAGTTGTCGTAACCTTCCTGCGGTCCATCCTCCTTACAGTCCTCTTCATAGTCTAGCCATGAAAATAGCCAGGGACAGAGCCATGAGTACTCTTTAAGTACTCGCAAACTAATACTAACAAGTGAAGTTGTTTTGAGTAGGAAATACTAAGCTCTAGGTTGTTTTGCAAAAAGCCAGATTTACCTCTACTGAGTTCAGAAGCAAAGAAAGCTAGTTGAAAATTTTAGAGCACCTAAGTGGGAACTTGAATTTCATATCACAACCCTGTTGTGGTCAAGTCAAAGTCATGAATCATTTCACAAGTCATTTTGAATACATTTGACGACGGAACAGTATGGCCACTCCAACTGTCCATAACGACGAACACGGCTATTCGAATAGTTTGACACTCTGCAGACGTAGTACACTTTCACCACAACATTCGATACATCCGTCAGGAACAATCCTGAATTCACCATACTCAGTATGCGGATAATCAATCCTAACCTTTCAATTACATGCCCTAGTATAGGCACCTCTCCTGTGAGTTTGGCCTCCCAACCATGACCAACTGTCATCTTGGGAACTGCACAGGTGGACAATCTTCAGAAGGTAGCCTCATCTCAAACCCTGGCCACAATGGAACCCATACTAAGATATATAAATTTCCAGTCAAGCCCTACCCAAATTTCGGGTATTGTGGTTGTACGGTAAAATTGGAATGGTATCGCATCCAGACAACCATCAGTTTTAAAAAGGGTTAAGGCTCGTTCCTTAACATTTTCATCATCAAAATTCATCTGGTGTTCAAGAACATATGTCAAAACCATTCATTATAATGACTCATCATTCTATGGTTTTCGTAATCATTTTCACCGAGTATTCCCATCTAAAGTGATCAAGTTTTATGCTTAGCAATAGCATCTATAGGTGAGGGTAAACACTAATGAGGGGTGGTAATCAAGTGTGAAAAAATATAAGTTCAATCTCATGCCTCAGGATGACATCAAGATTATCTAACTTAGGCCAAGTTTTATGCTCTTTATGCTACCTTTAAATATCTTTCTAGAATCTAAAAGTCACTAAGTAAACTTCAATAGAAACCTTTGATAAAGAAATAAAATAACTAAGCCTGCAAGTAAAACTAGGATTATGTGTCATTAAGGGGTATAACCAAAGCATTACTAATGCATTGCATAGATCATATAGTTTTCATAGTTGCAAGTGTTAAATTGCCTTGTGCAGAGCAGTGGTTGAAGTTCTCCCTGGCTTCTTCCTCGTAGTATTCTCGTTCCTCCTCGTATCCTTGGTCGGTACTAGCGTATATAAATAAATACGAGGTACACAATCACCAAACAATACTTAACTACTTCCATTATCACACCAAGGTCTTCACTAGATGATCTAGGATCATCACAACATCACAAAGATTAAGGCCATAGTTTTATTTCCTTTATTTTAGAAAAGTAATTTCTACTCATTGAAAAACTACTTAAGATTTAATATTCTCCAACTAAAACATGGGATCATGTTGACACATGTCATCACCACATATTTCAGTACTTGGGAATGTGATTTAAAGTGGTGTCACAATTTAATAAGGTTTAACCTTTTTATTTTAATTAAATAAAGTGACTAGAAATGCCTATGAGGCATTCTTTTATTTCTTGTCCGATATTTCTACAAGTAACCCTAGATATTTTTATATATTCAGTAAGGTCTTGTTAAATGTGAATTTTGAGAGTTGGAATTAACTCAAAAGCTTTTGTGGTTGAATTTTGAAAAATGTTTGAATGCAGAAAATCTTCTGCCTTGTTATTTTTACTATAGGTGATCTACAAATCTAAATGGATTGAATCCAACGGGCTTGGATTAAGAATTACATTACCTTCTAACAAAATTGGTTTCATGCAATTTGGTTCAGTGAATCGACCTGGGTTGATTTTTGAATCTTGGTATAGAACTAGGTTTGAAACTAATTTGGAAAATATAAATTCAAACTAACTGGGTTGTGCGGGAGGTTAACTGGGCCAGCCCACGGTGCACAGCGCGCGCGCGGGTAGGTTTAAGTGGATGACCCCACTAGTCAGTGAGACAGTGCGGTGCGAAGCGGTACGGGGTGATGTGGACCGCACGATCAAACTCTAATCGAACAGCTGTGACCTATCGTCTCCATCGGGCAACTCCGGCAAGATAGAACCCTAGAGCGGCCAGTGGGGGTCTACGGGTGCTCATCGAGGCCCAGGCGAGGGTCGGTGATGGGGGCGAACGATGAAGTTGACGACGACAAACCTCCTGGTACCGGCAGCTTCTCCTGGGGCGGCTCCAATCGCTGGATCCTTTCTTCCTCCTCCGCGGCAGACTCCGTCCAAATTCTGGCGACCTGCTGCTCGCCTTGCTCTAGGGGTGAGGTGGGGTGGTTCTGAGAGAGAGGGGAGTGTGTTGGTGTGAAGAAATTGAATGGTGGTGGCCTCTATTTATAGTGCCAAGAGGGGACCGAAGGGCGCGGGTGGAGCTCGTCGTGGTCATCGGCAGAGTGGGCTAATGGCATGGGCGACGATAGGGGGCGGTGCTGTGCTCCCTGGTGAAGCTCAACGGCATGGTCTCAAGGCATGGGGCGGTGCGAGACGGTCGAAATGCTACGGTGCTCTGGACGGGTCCGACGGGCATTTTAATGGCGCACCACGGCTACAGGTCGCGTGGCGGCGAACGAGGTTGTCTGGCGGTCTCCTAGTACAGTGGTGATCACGCTTGCACGCAACAGGGGCGGCGCGCGGTCTATGGGCACATGTCCAGTGCGGCGCTCTAGCGCGCTCTCGGCATGGCGCAGAGGCATAGGTCGCGGCGATTCTAGAGTGGTCCAGTGGCTTGCTGATCGTTGGTGTTGGACAGGGGGTGGCAGTGGACGGTGGTCAATGTCCCAGACATGGTGGCTAGGCTTGGTGCTGCTCCTAGCTTGCTGTCGACCATGGGGTGGCAAGGTGTGGCTTGGCATGATCACCTTTGATGGCAATGGCAAGCTCATAATGGTGCTAGATCTTATTAATTGAGCTAGATGATCTACTAATAACTTCTTGTGAGACAGAGAGGGAACAAGTTAGGAAAAATCACTGCTCACTATCGTGTTTGATGTTTGTTTGTTTGGTGTTTGCAAGGTGTTTGATGAAATGTCCAAAAGAGATTTGAATTTGAATTTTTGCTTCAAACTTGGTGGGTGTATTAGTTATATACTAGGTAGTCTCAGGTTAGTTGGAAAGGTCAAGGGGTACTGGTTTGTTTGGTTTTTGAAAATGGGTGATCTTCACATATGTTAAAGATTCAATTTTGAATTGTCATTTGAATCAAGTTGCCAAATACTTCTGTAAGTTTGAAAGGTGCGCTTGGGTTCACTTTTACTTGGTCTAGGAAGGGGTGAAAAGAAATGGAAATGTTTCTGTTTGAAATCTTGGACTAGGAACACTCAAAGTGTCCTAGTGAGCAAGATTGACAAAAATGACCATCTGCTTGTTTTGTTTGTTTTTTGATTTTCTCTTGAATTGTTTCTGCTTGGAAATGTTTTAGATGATGTTGTTTTCATTTTTAAACCATTCCTTGCTATTTATAACAATCACACAAGTCAAATCATGCATTCATAGAATCATCACATACACACATGCATTCATATGATGTTGATTAACAAAAGTTTTTGTTAACCCTAATTTTGATGATTGGAATTGGATAATCATTGTTCAATATTTTTAGGATGTTACAAACCTTCCCTCCTTAAACAAAATCTCGTCCTGAGATTTGAGAAAGAATAAAGAAGAAAACTAGGGTTTAAAAAGATACCTTCCCTCCTTAATCATCCGTCTTGATGTAGTCTTCTCGTTCCCAGATAGCTTCTTCTTCAGTGTGGTTGCTCCACTGAATATTGAGAAACTTGATCCTTTGGGTCCTTGTGGTTCTAAAAGCTTCCTCCAAAATACGTATGGGTACTTCGGTATACGTCAGGTCATCGTTGATTTCTATGGTTTGGTGATCAATGTTCTTGAAAACTTCAGTCTTCTCCGGGACTTCAAGGCATTTGCGAACTAACGATATATGGAACACATTATGCATTGCTGACATCTCCTCTAACAGTTCCAGTTGATATGATACTTCTCCTCAACGATTCAGAATCTTGAAAGGTCTGATATATCTTGGGGCTAACTTTCCTTTGAGCTGGAAATGTTGCATTCCCTTCAAAGGCGA
This sequence comes from Avena insularis, assembly GCA_023614405.1. Lineage (NCBI taxonomy): Eukaryota > Viridiplantae > Streptophyta > Magnoliopsida > Poales > Poaceae > Avena > Avena insularis. Next base: position 183,976,738 of record CM042687.1, on the reverse strand, counting down.
CACTTTGAGATACACAAAATCTCTGATATTCAAAAGCGAGGTCTCAACGTCTTCTATCGGCATAACTCTTCTGCCTGGATGGGCGGTCTTGACGTGCTCACGGATCTTGTGAACTTTCTCTTCTGCTTCTCATAGGATGTCGGGTCTGAAAATCTGACTCTCTCCTACTTTCGACCAATTCAAAGGGGTACGACACTTCCTTCCATACATGAATTCAAATGGGGCCATTTGCAAACAAGCTTGATAACTTTTGTTGTAAGAAAATTCTGTGAAAGGCAGACGGTCTTCCCATTTAGATCCATACTCTAGCACACAGGCTCTCAACATATGTTGTGCTGGAATCTTGTCGGGTTCCTAATCCTTCTTGGAATTTGTTCCAAAATCTTGAGGTAAACTGAGTTCCTCGATCTGACACAATGTTCTTGGGGACTCCGTGCAAACTAACGATTCTAGCGCTGTACAACTCCGCTAGTTCGAACTTTGATAGGTGGTCTTGACTGGTAAGAAATGAGCGACTTTGGACAGTCTATTAACTATGACCCAAATAGAGTCATTTCCCCTACTAGAACTAGGTAATCCGGTGATAAAGTCCATTCCAACTGAATCCCATTTCCATTCTGGAATCTTTAATGTTTGCAACAGTCCTGCGGGTCTCTGATGTCCCGCCTTAACTCTCTAGCAAATATCACACTTGGCTATGTAGCTTCCAATTTCTCTCTGCATCTCATTCCACCAAAATTGCTCCTTCAAATCTTGATAAATCTTCGTTCCTTCGGGGTGGATAGAATAAAGGGTATCATGGGCCTCTTTTAGAATAGCTTCCTTCAATTCTGAATCCGCTGATACACAGAGACATCCTTTGTACCACAACACTCCTTCTTCATCTTCGGTGAATCTGGGTACTTTGCATGTACCGATATGATGTTTGATTCCGTCGATACTAGCATTTCCTTTCTGGGCCTCCTTGATCTGACTGATCGAAGTGGGTTGAAGTTTTATGCTAGCCAAAAATCCTTCACTTACTAATTCTATTCTGAAATCTTCCAACTCCTTGTGCAAACTTGGTTGCTCCTTCAGAATCATGGAGTTCAAGCGGCACAACAATATACTAAGGGCAACTGCTACCACATTGGCTTTACCAGGGTGATAGTGAATGTCCAGATCATAGTACTTGATTAGCTCGATCCATGTTCTCTGCCTCATATTCATCTCCTTCTGAGTGAATATATACTTCAGGCTCTTGTGATCTGGATAAATCTCACAACAGTTTCCTATCAGGTAATGCCTCCATGTCTTCAGGGCTAGAACTAGGGCTGCTAGTTCAAGATCATGGGTAGGATAATTCTGTTCATGCTTCTTCAGTTGTCAGGATAGATAAGATATAACTTTACCTTCTTGCATCATCACACAACCGAGACCGATCGTGGATGCGTCACAATACACATCAAACGGCTTCGTGATATCCGGCATGATCAAGATTGGGGCTGAAATCAATCTCCTCTTGAGTTCCTGAAAACTTGCTTCACATTTGTCTGTCCATTCAAACTTCTTATCCTTCTTCAGCAATTGGTTCATGGGTCTTGCGATACTCCAAAATCCTTCTACGAACTTGCGGTAATATCCCACCAATCCAAGAAATGCACGAACTTGGGTTTGAGTGGTTGGGGCTTGCCAATCTTCAACATCCTTCACCTTTGTAGGGTCCACGGAAATTCCTCCGGCTAATATGATATGTCCGAGGAATCCTACCTCATGCAACCAGAGTTCACATTTGCTAGACTTGGCATACAAGTGATGCTCCCTAAGGGTTGCAAGGATGGTCCTTAGGTGTAGCTCATGTTCTTCTTCTGATTTGGAATAGATCAGAATGTCATCGATGAAAACAACGACAAACTTATCCAGGAAGTCCATAAAAATCTTATTCATGAGGTTCATGAAATAAGCGGGGGCATTAGTTAATCCAAAAGACATGACAGTATACTCATACCATCCATATCTGATGGTAAAGGCAGTCTTTGGAATATCCTCTGCACGAATCTTGAGTTGATGATAACCAGTTCTAAGATCAATCTTAGAAAACACTTTGGTACCAGTCAACTGGTCAAACAGGTCTTCTATCTTTGGCAGTGGGTACTTGTTCTTGATGGTGACATCATTCAAATTCCGATAATCTGTACACAAACGGTTACCTCCATCTTTCTTGTCCACAAACATGACAAGTGATCTCCATGGCGACGCACTTGGTTGAATCAGTCCGATCTCCAGCATAGCATCCAGTTGCTTCTTCAGCTCCAGTAACTCGGACGGGTTCATACTATATGTTCTCTGGGCTATGGGTCCGGTTCCAGGAATTAGTTCAATGATAAACTCGATATCCTGATCTAGGGGCATACCGGGTAAAACATCTGGAAATACATCAGGGTATTCAGAGACTACTCTGACTTGGTCAATGGTTGGTTGGGCTAGACTCTTGTTGCACTTGAATTGACGGGGCAAGGTTTCAGGTACGTGTTCTACTGATATTCCGGTTGTACTGGTCATGGTTATGGCTTTCTTGGCATAGTCGTTTAATCCTTTATGTTTTGACATCCAATCCATTCCTAGTACTATTTTCAAACCTTTAGTTCCAAGTACAATTAGATTAGCATTAAAATTTATGCCATGGATTCGGATAGGTACGGCCTTGAAAATTTGTCTACCTTTGGTGGTTGAACCAGGTATTTGAACTATCATAACATGCTTCAATTTGGTTGGTTGAATCTTACTAGTGCATGCAAATTCTTTGGTAACAAACGAGTGCGATGCTCTAGAATCAAACAAAACTCTTACAAGTACTGAGTAAACAGAAAACATACCCAGCATGACATCTGGCGCTTCTTGGGCTTCTTCAGCATGCATGAGAAAGAGACGGCCGTTGCGGTTGAGCGAGTTCCCTAGGGAAAACCTTCTTCCGGGCTGAACACGACGCTGCTGCTGAGCTGGGGCATTTGCATTGGGGGCTGCGGCAATCTTCTTGGGGCACTCATTGGAATAGTGACCCTTGGTTCCACATTCATAACAAGTCACCTAAGACTTGTATTTTGCTGCAATAGGCAAAACATTGCTTCTAGTCCTTGGGGCAGTGTTGGTGTTGGTGACGACATTGTTGTTGTTGAACTTAGGTGGTGCACGATTGAAATTGCTGGGGTTGTCGGGGTTGTTGTGGTTTCCTCCTCCACGGTTGGGATAGGCTGGATGGTTCATCGGGGGTCTGTTGTTTCTTGGGGAAAATCCTGGAGATGGGTCAGGGCGATACTTAGGGGTATGGTGGGTTCCTGGTTGATGCATCATTCTATGCTTGCGGTTCTCATTAGCTTGGTTGATCTTGCCTCCATCTGAATGGCGGAACCCACTAAGGCTTCAATATCAGCAAATGGGATATTGACTAACACTGTCTGCATCTCATCATGCAAACCATTCAAGAATATCTCCTTCTTGGCTTCAGTGTCAATCTCATAAGGTGCATACCTAGCCAATGACAAAAAATTGTCACGGTACTCAACTACTGTCATTCTCCCTTGCTTCAGTTTCCTGAATTCATCTCTCATCCTCTTGATCAAACCCGGTGGCACATGGGTTCTGCTAAACTTAACTTTGAATTCTTCCCAAGTCATCATTTGACATCCATTCATGGCACGAACGTTGTTCCACCATGCTCTTGCATCTCCGGCAGATAGTGGGTGGAAAACAGTACCTTCTCGTTGGCTTCCACTCCTGCAAACTTCTAGGTTATTCTCCATGGTTTGCAGCCAATAATTTACATCTAGGGGCTCTTCAGACTTAGTGAAAATGGGAGGGTTGGTGATCTGGAAGTTCTTGACCTTAGATCCATGGTTGTCCTGATTTCCATGGGCTTGATTGTTGTTGGCCATCTGAGCGATGTGCTGAAGGGTGGCTACGTTGGCTTGACGTTCGGCTATTTCAGCTTCGCGGTCAGAAACCAACATTTGCATGATTTGCAACATAGGGTCCAGGGATGAAGTGCTTCCTCCGCGAGGCATCTGAAGATTGAGATAAATCATGAGAAAAGAGGGAAATTTCTAAGGTTTAGGGTTTTGAAAAGTTTTTGAAGTTTGACTCATATTTTTCTAGCAACTTGCTTTTCATTCATTTATTCATAGCACACGATACAAACACACACCACAACAAGGAAAACATATGGTTTTAAGAACCATTCTATGAAACTACGATACAGTGGGACTGGATACAACTCACTAACGCTAGTGCTCCAGTGCTACTACTCCTCAGAGTCGGTGTCCTCATCATCCTCATCATCATCATCAATGAAGGCGAAGTCATCCTCATCGGTGAAGAAGTCCATGGCCTGATCCTCCAAAAAGTCATCATCATCACTAAGGTAGGAATATGGGTTTCCACAGATGTCCTCCCCTGCATTCTCCCTCTCCTCGAGATGCATATCCCTCTCGTGGATAGTCTCCTCCAACTATGTGATCCTGTGACGAAGGTGGGCAATGATGTGCTCCTTCTTGTCGAGCTGACGACAACAAGACCGACAATCCTTCACTAGCATGGCAATGGTCTGATCCTTCATGGCAGCGATGGCGTACTTGTGGTTGGCGTAGGTGTGGTCATTGTCTAAGTCCTTCTGATGGTCATACATCATGAAGCTGAGGTGATCCAATTGAGTCTTCAGCTCATGGTGATATGGGGCCTCTAGTGGCTGTCCCATAACATCACGCCTTGGATAGAACTCAAAGCGGGTACCCTTGATCTGGTTGATATTCTGCCCACACAGACAGGAGAGAGCTTCTTGCATGGCCCTGGCAAGTCCATCGAGCTAGTTGTTCTCTCTAAGGGTGAACTGAATTCCCTCTAAGGTGGGGTATTCAATCTTTCCTTAGAGACTTGCAACAATCAGCCATTGCAATTCCTCTCCTTCCTGGTCATTGATCTGAGCTCCGAAGAACTCCGGGTGCGGGCGCTCCAGCATCTCCAACAGCTGGTCCAAGTCATGCTCAAAGATAAGATCTCCTCCATTCCCCAACTGATAGAACTATCTATACTTCACGTCCATCTATAATAATATAGGATGAGTAAGTTAGTAGAGTGATCAAGTGTGTCAAATTTTTAAGTAAGTTTACCAGAATTTTTGAGGAACATGAATTTTCATGAAAGATTCTAAGTGGTAAGAATGAGAATAAGATTTCATAAATACTCACTTCTTTTGGTTTTGAAAATAAGTTTTTGATTCAAACGTCCATTCTAAACTAGGGTCTCCTATGGTCAGGATGGCTGTGATACCAACTTGTCAACACCCGGATTTTTAATCCCAGATGCCTGTTATGCCATACATCGCAATCCCAGGATTACCATTTTTGCGAGACATAACAGATTGGATATCACCGTACATCATCCATTACAAACCATACATAAGGTGTTACACAAATAAAGGATCTCATGATCCAGTCTTAGTACAATCATAGCATCGGAATAACGTAATCATAACGGTAGCGTGGGTGAAGCTCCATCTTCATGGTCACAGGAAATGCTTCCGATGGGAGATGATCCTAGTTGTCGTAACCTTCCTGCGGTCCATCCTCCTAATAGTCCTCTTCATAGTCTGGCCATGGAAATAGCCAGGGACAGAGCCATGAGTACTCTTTGACTACTCGCAAACTAATACTAACAAGTGAAGTGGTTTTGAGTAGGAAATACTATGCTCAGGTTGTTTTGCAAAAAGCCATATTTACCTCTACTGAGTTCATAAGCAAAGAAAGCAAGTTGAAAGTTTTAGAGAACCTAAGTGGGAACTTGAATTTCATGTCACAACCCTGTTGTGGTCAAGTCAAAGTCATGAATCATTTCACAAGTCATTTTGAAAACATCTGAGGATGGAACAATATGGCCACTCCAACTGTCCATAACCGCGGACGCGGCTATTCGAATAGTTTAACACTCTGGAGAGGTGGTACACTTTCACCACAACATTCGATACATCCGTCAGGAACAATCCTGAATTCACCAAACTAAGTATGCGGATAACCAATCCTAACCTTTCAATTACACGCCCTAGTATAGGCACCTCTCCTGTGGGTTTGGCCTCCCAACCATGACCAAACTGTCATCTTGGGAACTTCACAGGTGGACAATCTTCAGAAGGTAGCCTCAGCTCAAACCTTGGCCACAAGGGAACCCATACTAAGGTATATAAATTTCCAGTCAAGCCCTACCCAAAATTTCGGGTATTGTGGTTGTACGATAAATTAGAATGGTATCGCATCCAGACAACCATCAATTTTAAAAAGGGTTAAGGCTCGTGCCATAACATTTTCATCATCAAAAATCATCTGGTGTTCAAGAACATACGGCAAAACCTTTCATTAGAATGACTCATCATTCTATGATTTTCATAATCATTTTCACCAAGTATTCCCATCTAAAGTGATCGAGTTTTATGCTTATCACTAGCATCTATAGGTGAGGGTAAACACTAATGAGTGGTGGTAATCAAGTGTGCAAGATCTAAGTTCAATCTCATGCCTTAGGATGACATCAATATTATCTAACTTAGGCCAAGTTTTATGCTCTTTATGCTACCTTTAAATATCTTTCTAGAATCTACAAGTCACTAAGTAAACCTGAAAAGAAAGCTTTGATAAAGAAATAAAATAACTAAGCTTGCAAGTCAAACTAGGATTATGTGTCATCAAAGGGTATAAACAAAGCTTGTCTAATGCATTGCATATATCATATAGTTTTCATAGTTGCAAGTTTTACCTTCCCTTATGCAGAGCAGTGGTTGAAGTTCTCCTCGGCTTCTTCCTCGTAGTATTCTCCTTCCTCCTCGTACCCTTGGTCGGTACTGGTGTCTATAAATAAATACGAGGTACACAATCAGCAAAAAGTACTTAACTACTTCTATTTAGCACACCAAGGTTTTCACTAGATGATCTAGGATCATCACAAACATCACAAAGATTAAGGCCATAGTTTTATTTCATTTATTTTAGAAAAGTAATTTCTACTCATTGAAAAACTACTTAAGATTTAATATTCTCCAACTAAAACATGGGATCATGTTGACACATGTCATCACCACATATTTCAGTACTTGGGAATGTGATTTAAAGTGGTGTCACAATTTAATAAGGTTTAACCTTTTTATTTTAATTAAACAAAGTGACTAGAAATGCCTATGAGGCATTCTTTTATTACTTGTACAATATTTCTACAAGTAAGCCTAGATATTTTTATATATTCAGAAAGGTCTTGTTAAATGTGAATTTTGAGCGTTGGAATCAACTCAAAAGCTTTTGTTGTTGAATTTTGAAAAATGTTTGAATACAGAAAAGCTTTTGCCTTGTTATTTTTACTATAGGTGATCTACAAATATAAATGGATTGAATCCAGCGGGCTTGGATTAAGAATTCCAGTACCTTTCTAACAAAATTGGTTTCATGCAATTTGGTTTAGTGAATCGACCTGGGTTGATTTTTGAATCTTGGTACAAAACTAGGTTTGAAACTAAATTGGAAAATATAAATTCAAACTAACTAGATTACGCGGGAGGTTAACTGGGCCGGCCCACGGTGCACAGCGCACGCTGGTGGGTTTAAGTGGATGACCCCACCAGTCAGCAAGACAGGAGGGTGCGAAGCGGTGTGGGGTGATGTGGACCGCACGATCAAACTCTAATCGAACGGCTGTGACCTATCGTCTCCGTAGGGCAACTCCGGCGAGACAGAAACCTAGCGCGGCCAGTGGGGGTCTACGGGGGCTCGCCGGGGCTCAGGCGAGTGATACGTTGGAAACGTATCTATAATTTTTGATGCTCCATGCTTGTTTAGTTCCTACTTTGCTTTTCTTGTATACACTTTGATGTGCTTTTTACATGTTTTCTGGTACTAAACTATTAACAAGTTTCAACAGTGCCAGATGCCTATTTTCTGCTATTTTTGCTTTCAGAAAAGTTAGTAAAGAAATATTCTCGGAATTGGACAGGACAAACATCAAAGTAAATTACTTTCCGTGGGGAACAAGAAGTCCAGAGGGGAGCCGAAGAGGCAAGCCATTGCGGCCAGACCCACCCTAGGCGCGGGTGGGCCCTGCCCCGCGCCTGGGAGGGGTGTGGGGCCCCTGGCTTCCGCCTCGGCCTCCCCCTTCGCCTATAAGAAGCCCCCGATGCAAAAACCCTAAGCACCCAATCAAATCTCCACAAAACTGTCTGTATCCGCCGCCACCATCGTCCCTAGATCGGGGGGATCTGAAGTTCTTCCCGGCACCCTGCCGGAGGGGAGATCATCCCGGAGGCCTTCCCTCCGGTATGATGCGTGAGTAGTTCCACCTTGGACTATGGGTCCATGTAGTAGCTATATGGTTGTATCTCCTCCTTTGTGCTTTCATGTATAGATCTCATGAGCTTCGTTCATGATCAAGATCTAATCTATTTGTAATCATGCATGTTGTGTTTGCGGGGATCCGATGGATATTGAGATTATTATGTTGGTTTGATTAATGGTTTTGTATTTATGATTCTATTCATGTCTGTGTTGTTTGTGATCTTGCATTCTCTCCATTGTTAGTAGCTATCTTGGACAAGTAGTTGCTAGTGACTCCAAGAGGGGGTATTTATGCTCGATAGTGGGTTCATGCCTCTAGTATCCAAGGGAAGTGACAATAATCTCTTCGGTTGTAGATTTGCTGTTGCTACTAGGGAGGAAACAACGGTCTCTTGTTCATGGAACATATGGACTGTTTACCTTATACACTTTGCTTAAAGCAGTTGTCTGTTGCTTGCAACTTAATACTAGAGGGGGTTCGGATGATAACCTGAACGTGGACTTCTAGTCATAGATGCATTTGGATGGTGGTATATGTATCTTTTTGTATTGACCAATCGAATCTCATAGGATCTTTCTGACTAGTAATTGCATTGTTATGGATTGCTCAGTTCCTGTCAATTGCCCTGCTATAATTTGTTTACCCTTCATCCCATGTTGTTTATCTAAGGAGAGCACCCCTAGTGAACTATGGACCCCGGTCCAGTCTGTACCATTGATACATCTTCCACTGTTACTTGTTTACTTGCTGCAAACCATTACCTTCCACACCATACGTTTAATCCTTTGTGACAGCAAACCGGTGAGCTTGACAACCTCACTGATTCGTTGGGACAAAGTCTAGAGTTTGTGTTATGCAGGTCTCCGCGTTGCTTGCAACACTTGTGTGACGTTTGCTTCCTCCTTCTTGTTCGATAACCTCGGTCTCAACTGAGTGAAAACTTTTTGCTTGCTCTTCACACCCTGCTCTTGGGGTTACCAATGAAGTGCCACGTCGAGCATCATCACCGAGGGTCGACAATGGGGGCGAACGACGAAGTTGACAACGGTGAACCTCCTGGTACCGGCAACTTCTCCTAGAGTGGATCCAATCTCTGGCTCCTTTCTTCCTCCTCCGTGGAAGACTCTGGCCAAATTCTGGCGACCTGCTGCTTGCCTTGCTCCGGGGTGAGGTGGGGTGGTTCTGAGAGAGAGGGGAGTGTGTTGGTGTGAAGAAATCGAATGGGGGTGGCCTCTATTTATAGTGCCAAGAGGGGACCGAAGGGCGCGGGTGGAGCTCGTCGTGGTCGTCGGCACAGTGGGCTAATGGCATGGGCGACGATAGGGGGCGGTGTTGTGCTCCCTGGCGAAGCTCAACGGCATGGTCTCGAGGCGTGGGGCGGTGCGAGATGGTAGGAACACTGCGGTTCTTTGGTTGGGTCCGACGGCCATTTTAATGGCACAACGCAGCTATGGGTCGTGCGGCGGCGAACGGGGTTATCTGGCGGTCTCCTGGGAGGGTGGTGATCACGCTTGCACGCGGTAGGGGCGGACTGCGGTCTTTGGTGCGTGTCCAGTGCGGCGCTCTGGCACGCTCTCAACATGGCGCAGAGGCATAGGGCGCGACAATTCTAGAGTAGTCTAGTGGCTTGATGGTCGTTGGCGTTGGACAGGGGGTGGCGATGGACGATGGTCAATGTCACAGACATGGTGGCTAGGCTTGGTGCTGCTCCTAGCTTGCTGTCGACGATGGGGTGGCAAGGTGTGGCTCGGCATGATCACCATTGATTGCAATGGCAAGCTCACAGTGGTGCTAGAGCTTGTTAATTGAGCTAGATGATCTACTAATAGCTTTTTGGATCCAGAGAGGGAACAAGTTAGGCCAAAGCACTGCTCACTATAGTGTTTGATGTTTGTTTGTTTGGTGTTTGCAAGGTGTTTGATGAAATGGCCGAAAGAAATTTGAATTTGAATTTTTGGTTCAAACTTGGTGGGTGTATTAGTTATATACTAGGTAGTCTCTGGTTAGTTGGAAAGGTCAAGGTGTACAGGTTTGGTTGGTTTTTGAAAATGGGTGATCTTCACATATGTTAAAGATTCAATTTGGAATTGTCATTTGAATCAAGTTTCCAAATGTGTTTGTAAGTTTGAAAGGTGGGCTTGGGTTCACTATTACTTGGTATAGCAAGGGGTGAAAAGAAATGGAAATGTTTCTGTTTGAAATCTTGGACTACGAACACTCAAACTAGCCTAGTGAGCAAGATTGGCAAAAATGACCATTTGCTTGTTTTCTTTGTTTTTTATTATCTCTTGATTTGTTTCTACTTGTAAATGTTTTAGATGATGTTGTTTTCATCTTTAAACCATTCCTTGATATTTAGAACAATCACACAAGTCAAATCATGCATTCATACAATCATCAGATACACACATGCATTCATATGATGTTGATTAACAAAAGTTTTTGTTAAACCTAATTTTGATGATTGGAATTGGATAAATCATTGTTCAATATTTTTCGGATGTTACAATCTTGATAATAAAATATTTATAAAATGTATGCCAATACAAGATCCAATGTTTCAATGTTAAACTCATTTCTGAGTAAGCACTATATTTAAGTCACACTAAGTATCATTTGCGAATTTTCATCAGGATGAAAAGAAAGTCCTTAGGTATATGACCTTTTGACTCACAAGTAATACTTCTTCTCATCTACAGAAAGTGACTAAAACCTCGTGCTCTGGTAAAACAATTCAGCTTGGATTTTTGAAAATCATGTGATGAAAAAAAATCAATAGGATAGTTGGAATTGTGGTAGATAAAAGTAAACAATGGATTTACAAGAAAGGCCACATAAGCCGAAACTATTCAGAATAGGATTGGGTATTGAATACCAAAGTCTTAAGGGTTTGATCTAAAAGTACTAAGTATACAAAAGTTAAAATTAAGGCATTAAGACTTATGAAAAGTGTTTCATAAATTACGAAATAAGGACACATCAAAGCGTATAAATCTTTCCATACCTCGTATTCATAAAGTATTAGATACTTATAGTCTGAATATGATCTTTTACTAATACATAAGATATCATTTATAATTGGCATTAGAAATAGTAAACACTCATAAGGAACATACAAAGCTCTATGGAAACTATCGTGGGAATGGCCACGGCAGATGCTGCAATCGGAAGCGAGTAGTAAAACGCGGGGCAAGGGCGGCCATCCATCTATGATGCGAGATGAAGGTGGAGACACAGGGTTTTACCCAGGTTCGCCCCCCGGAGGGTAAAGACCTACTCCTGCTGGATTGTATTCATGAGAGAGTACAAGGGCGAGCTCGACGATTAGGCGGCGAGTCGCAGGGGGTGTACGATAGAACGTGTCCTCTATGTGTATCCTAGGGAGGTTTATATAGACTCACCTCGCTAGGGTTTACAGATCTACAACCAAATTAGTTAAGGATTCGGAGGGTGTTTGACCTAATTCGACTGGTCCTAGCTACGCTTCTAGGCCTTCAGCTTCCAGTCGCCTGGCTCCTTGTTGGGTCTTGATCCAGTCGTTGTCCTGCAGGCCCACTCGCTGGCAGCATGGGCTAGTAGGAAACGTCCTTCTAGGTATACCCCACTCGGCATATCCCCATCAGTAGTCCCCGAGGCAGTCGTTGATTCGTCGCAGGTGTTATTTGGCAGTCGGAGTATGCGGGTCCAATTTGGATGCCCAGTTGAATTGGCGGTAGACTCCCTGAATGAAAGAGGAAACATGTCATCCTAGTCGCAATAATGGCAACCAATCGAATCGTAGCACGACGAATGGGTCGGCGAGTAGTCGGACCGCAGCTATGGCGATCAGGTCGGCGAGTAATCGAATCACAGCTATGGCGATCAGGTCGGCAAGAAGTCGGATCGCAGCAATGGTGATCAGGTCGGCGAGTAGTCGAATCGCTGAAGCTGGCGAATCGAGTAGACGAAGTTGGACTGTTAGCATTGGTCAAACTAGCCGTTGGTTAATCCAACGGTAATATCGGCGTAATCACCGCTCGGTAATGGCTCCCCGAAAATGGCGGGTAGCAGCCGCTATATAAGGAGAGAGACGGGCAAAGAGTGATCATTCCCCACACTTCCTCTGATCTCGCGCGCCTCCCAGTCTTCCATTCCTCCATAGCGACCAGAGCGACCCAGAGCGTTCCACAACCCTAGATCCTCCGACTGATGGCGCCTTCTACGGAACCATGGGGGAGATCCAAATGCACGAAAGTGCTGCTGAAATCTTTCGATGATGCGGGGATCCTTTGAGCAGGTAGATGGAGAATCCCCGTGGCCACATAGGTGGTGTCGGATCCGCGCGTGGGAGAATCTATCTGCTTCACCAGCCACATGGAGAGGGGGCTCGGTTTCCCCACCTCCATCTTCTTCCGTCATTTCTACACGTATTACGGCATCCAGCCCTCGGACCTAGGGCCGCACAACATCGAGCAACTCGCCATCTTTGTGGCGTTTTGCGAGTGTTACCTAGGCTATCGACCATACTTCCCCCTGTGGCAAGATCTGTTCCACGGGAGGATCGGACGTGAAGGGACAGGCGACATGATGCTAGCCGCGGGCGGCCTTACCTTTCAGCTGAAGTCCAAGGCCTCCTTCCTCGACCTGATGCTGGGGAAGAAGGCCGTGAACGAGTGGAAGAAGCATTGGTTCTACGTGACAGAGTCGCCGCCGGACGACGAGGTGGCGCTTCCGATGTACTCCACCGACCGGCCCGAGCCACGTCGGCTTCAAGTCGCCAAGCTTCCGCTCGACCAGCGGATGGTGGTCGATGAAATGCTGACGAAGATTCGTCAGCTGAAGAAAGACGGTCTCCAGACCATCAACCTCTACAACTGCTGGCTCGGGCGGCGGTTAGTGCCCTTGGACAACCGCGCACACTGGATGTACGAGTATACGGGCAAGGACGACCCGATGAAGTCTTGCACCGCCGAGTGGATGCCTTGAAGAAAATCACCGACGCGTAATATCTCGACGTGAAGACCGGGATTCCCCCATACACCGCGAAGCGCAAGGCTCCGCCAGTAAGTTCACACTTCTTTGTCCATTTCGCAGTCGCATATGTGCATTCGTGGTCTTTGCTAACTGTGTTTGTCTTTTGCAGTTGTTCCAAGTGGTGGAAGGTTGACTTCCAATGAGGGCATACCTGCCGATGATGAAAACTCGAATGAGTCCGTCGAGGACGAGAGCGAGTCCTCGTCCGATGAGGGCAACGTCGGAGGCGACGACGATGACGAAGACGACGACAATGAAGATGGCGACGAGGTCGTGAAGGTCGCCACACCCACGGTCTACAAGACCCGCGGGGCAGCAACAACGCGAGCTCGAGGCCAGCAAGAGCCTCAAGGCTCACGACGAGGGGGAGACGAGGTCCCCGAGCACTCTTCACGGCGCATGGCCACACTGTCGAAGAAGAAGTCATCGCAGAAGAATAATAAGAAGAAGCCGGCCAAGGAAGTGTCGCTGCCTTCGTCCACGAGTAGCTCCAAAGCTACCAGCGCGGCCGACGAGGCGGGGGCCAGCGTGCCGGTGCGGGCGACTGCAGCAGCTGACGCGACCGTGTTGGAGGATGAAGCGCCGTTGGCGTTGCTACCACCGCCCTTCACTGCAGTCACCGGGATCAGAGACACTCCACCGACGGGTGCCTCGCCACCAAGAGAAGCGCCTGCGGCGATTGCCGTGGATCCTCCCGCCGCGGCCTCATTGTCAAAGAAGCCCTCGTTGTCTTTGGCCTAGAGCATGTTCGAGACGGGCCTCAGTTGGAAGCTGGGGCCGGAATTGGAGAAGCCGGCGAGCATTCGCACCGGTCTTTGCTTTATCCCAGTTGCCAAGTGAGTATATCTTAGAGTATTTCTTTGGGCAGCTGATTTATGTTTGTCTGGCTAACTTGCTGACGTCGCCGTGTTGCAGGACTAATGTGAAGAAAATAGGTCACCCCTCGGTGGCTAAGGTACCATTGGGTGTCACGGGGGCGCAAGTCGATCCCTCAAAGAAGAGGAAGAGCGACGAGGTCGAGGCGCCCGTTGAGGCGCGAAGAAGGTGAAGGGCGACGAGGTCGTCACAATTTCTGACGAGCCGGTGGTCGCCCCAAGTAAAGCTCCAACTGGAGCAGATGCAGCCATCAAGGCCGTAGTGCACACGGAGTCGCAGCGGGTGGAACCCGAGGCGTCGGTCGGGGCATCAGGCCCATATTTGAGTGCCGCGGGAGCGGCCATGGCGACGTTCCCTCGCTTTGTGGCGAAGGCCTCTACGGCGAGTGCTTCAGCGCCATCGGGCCAGGTGCCCGACATTATGGGTTTGGAGGTTGAGCAACATTGCGGGCGCATGCCTCTTGTGCTCTCGTCGGTGGACGCGCTCGAGCTCCACAATATGCTAGGCGCAGCCATCCAGGTATGTCCAGTCCCCGAGGATCTGGTCGCTTAGTTTCAGCGATCGGATCCTTACTGTTTTTGTCGTCCAGTCCCCGAGTGGCTAGAGCTGAATTTCAGCAGCTAGGCACTTAGGAATTTCTTCGTTGTCCAGTCCCCGAGTGGCTAGTCGCTAAATTTCAGCGGCTAGGCCCTTAGGAATTTCTTCCCTGATTTTATCATGGTTGTGCAGGGCCTGCAGCGCGAGTCGGTGGAACGACTAGCCTCCAAGGAGCGTCTAGAAAAGGAACTCCACTCCATGCAAGGGATGAACGAGCAGCTTCGAGCAACTACTAGTAAGAGTTTGATGTGCTTGTTGTCAGGTCCTTCTTTTCCTTATGTTGTGCTCATAGATGTGTTGACGCAGAGGGTCAAGCGGCCGCGGTGGAAAAGGCTCGCGAGGGTATGGTCCCCGCCAGCGAGTTGACGGCTGCCCAGCCGTCTTTGAGCGCCGCGGAGAAGCGCGTGGCCGAGCTCGAGCAAGAACTCAAAGCCACGAAGGAGGAGGCAACCTCGGCAGATGAAAGGTCGAAGGCGGCCATCGCTGTGGCTGCTGATGATGAGCAAAAGTTGTCGGATGCGCTCATTGCTAGGCTGCAGAAGGATCTCTCGGATCTGCAGGATTCCATCACGGGGCGCTGCCGCCCTTTGATCGGTGAGCTCTTTTATATTTTGTGTGGTTGGTCTTGCGAGTCCCCCAGCGCGCAGGTCGACTTTACTCTTTTGCGCGATTATGATTTTAAGATCCTTCTTCTTTGCAGGGAAGATTTTGATGACAAGGCCGAAGCATAGTCGTATGATGCGCGGCAGTGTGTCACCATGCTGGTGGATTCCGCTGCTCTGTCAGCGACTTGCATTCGCACATGCCTTCAAGAACTTTCACCGATGGAGGTGATCCCAGCGACCTCGTCGAGGTCTAGCGCTACTTGGAGAAGGCCCCGGCAGTCGTTGATTTCACGTCGCGGTCGGCCTTCCGTTGTGGTGCTGCGACTGCGCTGAGCCTTGGGCTCGCGCACTTCCCCGACGACTTCGACCTAGACGACGTCACAAGCGGGTACCCTTCATCAACGGGCGTGGTCGTGATCTCCGACATGCTGAAGTTGACCGAGCGGGCTGCGGTTTACTCTGACCGGGTGTTGGTGATGGGTGATCTTATTCTATATCAGGAGACGATCATTGCCCCGAACGACACCGAGCCGGCGAGCCGCGACTTCAAGGTGGAGTAGCCGATCCGAGCGGTCATGGCGGGCGCTCTGACGACGTACCCATCGAACCAGTGGGTTCCCTTCATCTGTGTTCGTGGAAGTGGTGGTGCATCGTCGTCGAAGCCTGCCGAGTAAATCAGTTTTCCCAGTGGAGTTAGTTGTAAAAGCTATGTAACTGCCCTTGTAAGCGAACAAGTTTTTGCTGCCATAAGGAATACATGAGTGCTTTTGTCAGTGTTTGTTTTGATTGTGAGTTGTGCGAGTCATCGAGCGCGTCCGCCTTTTTTGTGGGGTTTACCTCGTTTTTATGTGTATGTTTGTTCTTATACTATTAGTCAGTTGAGGTCGACTCGCCGTGGCTTGAAAAGCCAGTCGTGTGACAAACCTAAGGGGTGCTCTATACTTAGCCGTTTTCCCGGACGCGAACGGGGTCGGTCGGCCAAGTCCCCTAGCATGGTACTTAGCTGTTGTAGTCGCGTGGCGAGTCCAGGACGTGCTCTCGTACTTAGCGTTTTACCTAGTCACTCGGGTTTGGACCCGTGTCAGTCCCCGAGCGTGGTACTTAGTTGTTCGAGTCGCTGCGCCAAGGATGTGGAGGACTGGGTCGTTTTTGGAAGCGAATGCGGTTGTCTTGGCTCGGAAAGCCAGTTGAGCGGGGCGACTCCAATGGGGCTCCGGGTTGGCGTTTTTCATGGACGATACAAGGCCCGAAATTTTTCGGTGCTCTCGTATCACACTACTTGGCCATGCCAGTCACATAACCAAGGGTTGACTTCCGCGAGTAGCGTAGCGCTGTTATTACGAGTGTGAGTGGCACAAGGTATGGAGAGTGGACACAATTTGTGCGAATCGATCTTCTTTATTTCATAGCGGGTAGGGGTACATGTTTGGAGTTCTAGGAGTAGAACTTCCATAGGAGATTTACATTCCACGGTCACCTCGGACATCGATGAGGTAGTAGGCGTCGTTGTCCAGGACTCGCCCGATGGTGAATGGTCCCTCCCAAGGGGGAGAGAGCTTGTGCATGCCCTTCTTGTCCTGGATCACTCGCCGGCTGTGGTAGTGGCAAAGTCCTTGCTGGTAGATGGCGGTGTGGGAGCGAGCTAGGTCACGTGCTTCATCGAACTGGTCGACCCCGTCCTGGCGTGCGAGCTCGTTGTTGGCCTCCGCGTAATTGACCACCCGAGGCGATTCGTGCTCGAGGTAGGTCGGCATAACAGCCTCGGTGCCGTACACCATGAAGAAGTGGGTGAACCCTGTCGAACTGTTGATGGAGGTGCGGATGCCCCAGACGATGGAGGGTAGATCTTCGACCCAGCACCCGGAGTTTGCTCGAGGGGAACTTGCATTCGCGGCTTCAGGCCATGGAGAATGCTCTGGTTAGCGCGTTCCGCCTGGCCGTTGGATTCCGGGTGGGCGACTGAGGCGAGGTCGAATCGTATGTTGTGCTCCTCGCAGAATTCAGCCATGGCTCCTTTAGCGAAGTTGGTGCCGTTGTCCGTGATGATGCTGTGCGGGAACCCATAGCGATAGATGAGCTCACGTAGGAACTTGGTGGCGGTCTTCCCGTCGCACTTGCGGACATGCTTGGCCTCCACCCACTTTGTGAATTTGTCTACTACGACTAGGAGGTGGGTGAAGCCAGAGGGGGCTTTCTTAAAGGGGCCCACCATGTCCATGCCCCACATGGCAAATGGCTAGGTGATGGGGATGGTCTTGAGCGCGGAGCTTCGGACTTCTGGCATCCGACTCAGCGTTGGACGATCTCGACCGCGTCGGCGTGTGCGGTGAGCCAGTAGAAGCCATGTCGCATGGCCTTGGTGACCAGGGATCAAGCACCAACGTGGTGGCCGCAGTCGCCGGCGTGGATATCTTGGAGGATTTTGCAACCCTCCGCGGGCTGGACGCAACATTGGAACACGCCGGTCACGCTGCACTTGTGGAGCTCGCCGTTGATTATGACGAAGGATTTGCAGCAGCATACAATCATGTGGGCCTCCATCTCGTCGGTGGGTAGGGACCCTCCCTCCAGGTAGGCGACATACGGAATGGTCCAATCGCTTGGTTCTGGGAGAATGGCGACCAGGGATGGCTCTAGTTGCAGTGGTATCCCGATGTCGATCTCCCTCGGAGAGACAAACGGCTTGGTGATGGTGTCGAGGAAGACACTGGCTGGTGGAGTGAGACGAGCCGACCCAATGTGAGAGAGGGCGTCGGCCTCTTCATTCTTGCGTCGGTCGATCCACTCGATGGAGTAGCCGGCGAAGTGGTCCACTTCTTGGCGGTATGCCGCAATGGTGGGGGAGACTGTATCGCAGGTGCCGGCGACTTGCCCAGTGACGAGGACGGAGTCGCCGTAGCAGCGCAGACGGTTGATGTTCATCTCCTTGGATGCTCGCATGCCGTGGAGGAGGGCGTCATACTCGGCCATGTTGTTGGTGCAGGGGGTGAAGTCTCGAGGTACAGGACGTAGCGTAGCTTGTCGCCCTTTGGAGATGTGAGGACGATCCCTGCCCCTGCGCCGTCTGCATTCTTGGAGACGTCTAAGTGTAGCGATCAGTAGTGGAGGTACGACAGCTTCTCTGGCTGTTGTGCCTCCTCCCAGTCGGCGAGGAAGTCTTCCCGGGCCTGTGACTTGATTGCCTTGCGCGGCTCGTACCTGATGTTGTGGACTTCGATCTCCATGGCCTACTTAGCGACACGCCCGGTCGCCTCGCGATTGCAGATGATGTCCTGCAATGGCGCTAAGGAGATGACCATGATTGGGTGCTACTGGAAGTAGTGCAGCAGTCGCCACTCGGCTCAGAATACATCATATACCAATTTCTGGTACTAAGGGTAGCGCTGGCGTGACTTGGTGAGGACTTAGCTGATTTAGTAGACAGGTCGCTACACCGGGCGTTCCTTCCCCTCTTCTGTTTGCTCGACGACCATGACGACGTCGACGACTCGCTCGGAAGCCAGGACGTAGACGAGCATGGGTTCCTTGTCGACAGGGGAAGCGAGTAGCACTTCCTTGAGTGCGTGGACCGTGTCGTCTGCCTCCTTGTCCCACTGGAACATGGGATTCTTGCGCATTAGGCGGTAGAGAGGCATTGCCTTCTTGCCTAGCTGGGGGATGAAGCGACTGAGAGCCGTGACTCGCCCGGCCAACTTCTGGATGTCGCGCAGGCACTCGGGTTTGCCGAGCCAGGCGATCGTTTTGATCTTGGTGGGGTTCGCCTCGATGCCTCGTTTGGCGACTATGTACCCCTGCAGTTGTCCAGTACGTACACCGAAGGTGCACTTTCCTGGGTTTAGTTTGATTTTGTACCTCCGCAGATTCGCGAAGGTTTCGGCCAGGTCGGCGAGTAGATCGCCCTGGCGAGTGCATTTCACCACCACGTCGTCGATGTAGACGTGGATGTTGCGGCCAATTTGGCTCGCAAGGCACTCCTGCATGCACCTCTGGTAGGTTGCTCCGGTGTTCTTGAGGCCGAAAGTCATGGCGGTGTATCAGAATGTTTCGAATGGCGTGATGAAAGCCGTCTTCTCCTCGTCCTCAACTGGCATTTTGATCTGGTTGTAACCAGAGTAGGCGTCAAGGAAACACAATGACTACGAGCCTGCAGTCGAGTTGATGATTTGATCGATCCGTGGAGGACGAACTGCTCCTTTGGGCGTGCGCTATTAAGGTTTGTTTAATCGATACACATTCTCTAGGTCCCATTCTTTTTCTCGACCAGGACTGGGTTTGCCAGCCACTTGGTGTATTTGATTGGACATATGAAGCCTGCAGCGAGTAGACGCTGCACCTCCTCGGCGATTGCTCGGCGGCGCTCTTCATTGAAGGGCCGCAGCGACTGCTTGATGGGTCGCGCTTTGGCGTCGGTGTTGAGTTTGTGCTCAGCGAGTTCCCTCGGGACACCATGCATGTCGGATGGCTTCCATGCGAAGATGTCGCGATTCTCACAGAGAAACTCGATGAGCGCGCCTTCCTATGTTGGGTGCATGCCCGTTCCAATCCTCACCATCTGGCAGGAGTCGCCTGGGACTAGCTCAGCGGAGCGCGTGTGCGTGGTTGCCTCGAAGGCGGTTGAGCCTCTACCCTCCGAGTTGGGCTTCTTGGGTATTGTGGGGTCGTCATTGTTGACCCTTCTTGTGTACTTGGCGAGATCCTCCGTATGGTTGGCCTCTGCGGCGATCATGGCGTCAGCGAGCTTGGCGCCCTTGGCCTCGCACTCCGCGGCCATGTCAGAGTCGCCGTGGATAGTAATGATGCCGCACGGCCCTGGGAGCTTCATCGCGTTGTACACGTAGTGGGGCGCCGCCATGAATTTGGCGAATGCCTGTCGCCCCAAGACGCAATGGTAGGGGCTATTGAAGGGTACCAGCTCGAAGACGATTCGCTCGGTGTGGAAGTTCACTGGTGTGCTAAAGGTGACTGGAAGCGTCACCTTGCCGATCGGGTACGCCTTCCGACCGGGGACGATGCCGTGTAAGGTGGTGTAGGTCGTCTTGATCATCGACTGTAGGAGCCTCAGTCGTCTGAATGTGTCCAGGTAGAGGATGTTGATGGAGCTTCCGCTGTCCATCAACGTCTTGGGTAGCCAGTATTAGCCTACTTTGGGCTTAACCACCAGCGCGACTCGCCCTGGATAATCGATGCGTGGCGAGTGGTCCTCGCGGCTCCAGGTGATCCGCTGCTCGAACCAGTTAAGGAAGCGTGGGACGTCGACCTGGGACACCGTGTTTACGGCGACAGCACGGGCGATCACCTTCTTCTCGCTCTTGGTGCTGAACCCGGTGAAGGTGTGGAGCGATCCCACGTCATTGCCGAATGCCCTGCCGTTTGGCGGGTGGTGGTTGGGGTCCTCCCGTGCGCGCCGTGCATACTCGATCTCCTTCAGGGAGTGGCAGTCGGCGGTCATGTGTGTGGAGCGCTTCCCCTCCCTGCTGTGAAACACACAGGGCTAGTTGAGGAGAGCCGCGGGGTCGAACCTCGGCTTCGCCTTGTAGTTGCCGCTATCGCGGCGCTGGCCTCCGTCGCGGCGAAAGCTCTTGGGCTCGTGTGGCGCATAGCCGGCATTGGCGACGAAGTCGACTCTCCCGTCACCGTGGCACTTGCCGATGAGGTGAGTTTTGTTGTAGCGTAGCTCGGGTCATTTCCCGTTGTCGTGGCCGCTCGAGCGACGATTTCCTCCTAACCCGTCGTCGGTTTCTTGGTTCGGGTCCTCCTCCGCGTACCGCTTGACGATCTCGAGGAGGTCCGGTATGTTATCGAGTGTCTTGTACACCCGCTTTAGTTTGGCGA
This sequence comes from Avena insularis, assembly GCA_023614405.1. Lineage (NCBI taxonomy): Eukaryota > Viridiplantae > Streptophyta > Magnoliopsida > Poales > Poaceae > Avena > Avena insularis. The sequence goes on along the minus strand of CM042687.1, from coordinate 183,955,475 downwards.
CCAGGGGCTCGTAGCGGCACGAGGTCTTGAAGCAGTGTATCGCTTTGTCTAGGTGGATGCCGGCCGCGTTGAACCACAGGTCCTGCTACCGCTGGACCCAGCTGCGGGTCGACTCGCGGGGTCCCTAGACGCATCGCTCCAGGTCCTCGATGGTGGTGGCGCGGGTGTAGGAACCCTCGAAGTGCCTAACGAAGGCATCGCGCATATCCTCCCAGGAGTCGATGCTGTCTGCGTGGAGGGTGTTGATCCATTGCCGGCTTTCTCCCTCCATCACCAGGGGGAGGTAGCGAGCGGCGAATAGGTCGGTGTGGCCGGCGATTCCCATCGCCATGAGGTACGTGTCCAGCCATACGGACGGGTCATACGAGGGATCGTACTTCTCGATCTCCTTTGGCGCTTTGAAGTTCGCCAGGTATTTTTCGCCTCGGATCATTGGTCTGAAGCACTGGGGGCCGACTCGGCTGAGCGATCCCCTTGGTTCGCTGTCGCAGCGGTTGGTGAGGGTGTAACTCAAGTCGTGAGGCTGACATGTGCGCCAGCTCTGATTGTTGATGATGTGGGTCCGCGCGTCGACTGGCTGCCCGTTGGCAGCGACCATGTTGTTCGTCGGTCGCGGGTCATTGGTGGAGAGTGACGCGTTCGCGGGTCGCGGCTGGAGCTGCAGGGGCTCGGGAGGTGGGAAATTGATGGTGTTTGCCATGTTTGGGCGGCCACTCGAGGCCGCCCTGCTTCCTGACGAGCGGGAGTACATGCGCCCCCGTGAGTCGGCGCCTGCAGATTGCTGCTCGACGGCCTTGGCGTACTGTATCTGCAACGCTCCTTCACCCGTCGCGTTGATGTTGTCGACCATGGCTCGACTCGCGATGACGTTGTCCATTGGAGTAGAGAATATCGGGAGGCCATTCGCATCCCGCTCTTGCGAGGAGATCATGATCCTTGGTTGATCCGGGGGTGGTGTGCGACCGGGCGGTGGTGGGGGAGCAACGTTCGCCATCGTGCCCAATTGTGGACAGGCGCTTCCTCCTGGTGGCGCATTCTCACAGGCCACGCGGTCGGCCATGCGGGCCGGGTCATTTTCGTCGTTGAAGTTCAGGGCGCGACCTTGAACGGTGGGGTTCAGGCGCGACTTGATGCGCGCTGGTGGTAGAGCGAGAGATCTTGAACCGTTACTTGCTCGAGGCGAAATTTTTCGCGCTCGGCCTGTTCCTTGCGGACCGCCTCCTCCAGTCGCAGGCAGAGTTCCTCGACCTCTGTCGCCGTCACGGTCGGCGGGATCGGCGTGGAGAAAGGTTCTTGCGGGGCGCTCGTGCCACTCGCCATGTAGGTAGCGACAAAGCGACCCGATCCAGCGTGGAAATCGCCGGAGTTTTCTCACCCGGAGTCGGAGTCGAAGATCCCGAGGATGGAGGGATCCTTGAAGTCCCCCATGTTGGAGACCTGAGTGATGGAGCCCGCAGGTGACGCGACGATGATGGATCCGGCGACTGACGCCGTGGTCGCAGAGTCGGCGTGATCGTTGAGGCCGCGTCATCTACGGCCATGCTGGTCTCGGACACCTTGATGTTGGCTGATTCGTACTGGGAGGCGAGGCGGTGGATGGTGCAGACCTAGCTCTCAGAGAGCCGATCGCACGGTGGCGACTCGCGGATGCGAGCCGAGTCCTCCGAGATTATTACGTCTGTGAAGCCGACGAAGAGGCTGATCGTGCCGACCGGCATGATCACGCTGTGCGTGATGGGGCGTGCCGCCGGGACGTAGCTGCTCGGCAAGTCTGGAGGATCTCGCCGATCGCGATCATGCGGCTGGTGGCGATCGTCTTGTTGATTGGCAGATTGGATCTCGCCGCAGAACACCGGCCTGAACGGCCAGGGCCCACGGTGGGCGCCACTGTCGTGGGAATGGCCACGGCAGATGCTACAATCGGCAGCGAGTAGTAGAACGAGGGGGAAGGGCGACCAGCCATCTATGGTGCGAGATGAGGGCGGAGACAGGGTTTTACCCAGATTCGGCCTCCCGGAGGGTAAAGACCTACTCCTGCTAGATTGTATTGATGAGAGAGTACAAGGTCGAGCTCGACGACTAGGCGGTAAGTCGCAGGGGGTCTATGATAGAACGTTTCCTCTATGCGTATCCTAGGGAGGTTTATATAGACTCACCGCGCTAGGGTTTATAGATCTACAACCGAATTAGTTAAGGAATCGGAGGGTGTTTGACATAATCTGACTGGGCCTAGCTATGCTTCTAGGCCTTCAGCTTCCAGTCACCTGGCTCCTTATTGGGTCTTGATCCAGTCGCCGTCCTGCAGGCCCACTCGCTGGCAGCATGGGACAGTAGGAAACGTCCTGCTAGGTATACCCCACTTGGCATATCCCCATCAGAAACTACACCATAAGTGTTATGGCAAGTTCGAGTTTCTGGAGACATCAGTAGAGTTGAAGTCATAGTGAATAAAACGGAATTTATAGAGTATTCTCAAGAAATTGTGAATATGAATTTCATAGTAAAATCAAAAGGAGTCAAATATTGTATTGCCTGGCATGGTGTTTCTAGAAAAATTCATCTCACTGAAATGTCAGTGGAAGGTGGTGAAAGTCTGATAATGGTATTTACCTTACCTTTGAAACGTCAGAGTAGCACAATGGAATTTGTTCCAAGGGGCTAAAACTCTGAAAATTGAAGGAGAAACTAATGATGAAGATCATGAAGTATCAAATGATACTTTTACTTAGATAAGTATGATTCAATAGTTTCAATAGTGTATTCTGCTATTGTAGAATTATATTGAATCACTTTCCCTTAAATGTAACATACCTACAAACTGCAAATGATCGTGATGGGCCTAAGTACGAGTTTTGATTAGGAATTATAAAATCCAATAGTTAATACTAATGGATCAACATTAACATGATTATCGAAATTGCATGATCCCTAATACAAGATGAGGAAAAATGTTATAATTAACTAGCTAAATGCCCGTGTGTTGCCACGGCCTCTCTAGATCAAATACTTCAATCTAGTATCAACGACAATATAAGAAGTCTCCATATAATAGCGTTAGGGCTTATATTTTTTTATTTTCCCAAATCCTCAACATAATTTATCTTTTATTTGTTTGTCATTCTCAAAGTGAGACATATTTTGAAGTAATATTATCGATAGATCTGCACCATTTTGATATTATACACTGAAAAATAGCATGTTTATCAGTTAAGTAGAAAATTAACAATGAATAAATGAAATAAAAACAATAAAACTATGTACAGTTTATACATTTAACCGAGTATAATAACATTTAAGCCCGTTCTGATTACATGTTCGGAAAACAAATGAATCGTGTGAACATACGATACGAGGCTCGTGCCGTTGTAGACATGCCTTAGCACCTTGAGAATGCACTATGCCTTTTTTTAAGGAAAACAGTAGGGGAAAGAACCCCCACTGCAGATTTTTTCTTTATTATAAAATCTGAAAAACAGTGTACAATATTTCAAGTACTAAGTTACAAGGGGAGAATGCACTCTGCCTTGATAAGTATACTATACACCAGTTGCGGATTCGTTCCAAAACAACCTCCATTACTTGCGTAGAAAACATGATCTGATACAGGTTTCATCTGCTCTATAACCATCCTTCGAACCATCAACCTTTTTTGTCTCAATAGACCTTGCGATAATGTGTACCTTTGGCATACACACATATGAAAACAGTGAAAGTTATCGGCATTATCTTTAGTCATGCATCTACCACTCCTCTAGCATCGTCCGTGGATCAATAATCCTATTCATCTGCGCCAAAGAAGGAATCAAGACGGCATTAGTTCAGATTAAATTTATAGTGTACAATTCAGATAAATATAAAAGTTAAAATCCAAGTAAATATATCTTGCTACTGGCGCATGGTAACATGTATCTATAGTTCTACACTTAACTGGAACAAATGGATAATGTATTACCAAAACAGCCACAAATCATCAATCAGCAGCATTGGCCACCAGATCGACCCAGGTGGTCTAAACATACCACTCTATATCGCCTGCTGAAGGGGACCGAGGCTCTAGCCTGGAGGCAAACACCAATTCTTCATAGTTCGTACCAAACAAAATTGTCCTAGATTGTAGTCCGTGAATCCATACATCAAACAATATAAGTCGAAAATCTTGTTAACTGAAATTTCAAAGGCAAGGAGCCCCGAATGTTTTTCAATCAGGCACAACTCATTCTGCTATAGATGAGAAATAGAACATGGGTGAGGGTGACCTTGTTGTGTACAAGATAATAACACCGTGGTGCAAAGCCTGAAATGAATAATTCTTTCACCTATGTGAGATGTAATCACATCCAAATATCAAATCTGAAATACAATCATCCTCATATACTGGCCTTTCGTTGAATATCTGGTTTATTTGGGATTAGAGACCAATCTGAAACAAAATCCTCATGTCCTACCTGCGTGAGATCAGTCATGCCCAGCGTCCCCTCCAGTGAAGTTCTCAAGCTTCTCCCTAAGATTCAGTTCCTCATTCACACAACCCCTTCCCCTCCCTTGAGTTTCACCATGGCCTCCACCTGCAACGAGTCCCTCCTAGGTCTCCTCCTCCACCATACCCCAAACCCCCTGACGAGGTTCTACAACACCCCGTCCACCCCGTGTCACTTTTGGTAGCTTAATAGAATATTTAGACTGTCCCCACAGACCAACACTAGTCTTTTCTGCGCACTTTATCTTGACTCATGCGCGCCTGGTACCCACTTTCTGGTCGATCACCCATCCTATAATTTCTCTAGGCCAAACACGCTTAACCTTAGAGTTCTTTTTGAATAAGCTTCCGAAAAAGAAGTTGCAAATTGTTGGTATGAGTATCCTATCAATCCTATTAACTCATGTGCTTGGATCTCACATACACCCACCCTTTAGAATATTGGTGCCCTCATCGATCAAGCACATTGCAACATTCTAAAAATATTAATCAAGGTTATCAAGTTCCAATCACCCAAGTTTAGGTTAACAAAAACTTTTGTTAATTAAAATCAATATAAATGCATGTGTGTATGTGATGAATGCATGCAATGACTTATTTGATTGCTATGAATGGCAAGGATTGGTGTAAATATGAAAAAAACATCATCTAAATCATTTCCAAGCATAAGCAAATGAAGAGAAAATAAAAAACAAATAATATAAGCAAATGATATTTTTTGCCAAACTTGTTCACTAGACCACTTTGACTATTTCTAGTCAAAGTTTTCTAACAGAAACAAATTCAATTCTTTTCACCCCTTGCTAGAACAAGTAAAAGTGAACCCAAGCCCACCTTGCAAACCCACAAAAACATTTGCAAATCTATTTTAATGATAATTCAAAATTGAATCAAGTGTAGGTACTAAGATCACCATTTCTCAAAAACCACTCAAACCAGTTCACCTTGGCAAACCCAAGCAACCAGAGACTACCAAGTATGTGACTAGTGCACTCACAAAAATTCATCCAAAAATTTCAGACTAAGTTTCTTTCGGCCATTTTGTCAAACATTTGGTGAGCACAGCAAAACCTGCCTAACTACCACTGTTTTTGATCAATGCTTTGTTCCCTTTTTGCACCCTAGTCTCACCCCTTGTGTCCCCCAGTGACCACACTGCATTGACACAAGCTAGGACCCTACCCTTTGCACCATGCCGTGCCACCCGAAGCCACCCCTTGCCAGCCGACCATGGCAAGCTAGCAGGAGCCATCGCCGCGCTTAGCCACCATGTCAAGGAGGCAGCCCAACGTCCACCACCATCCCCTGTACAGCCCTCGCACGCATCCAGGCACTGGACCACAGAGAACGCGCCACGCCCAATGTCTCTACACCATGCCGAGAGCACGCCAGAGCGCCGCGCCTGACACGCTCGCACACGCGACGCCTCGCCTTCGCTGCCCGTGCTTGCAATCACCATGACCCCAGGAACCTCTCAGACACCCCCGTTCATCGCCGCACGACCCGTAGCACCCATGCGCCGTCAAAACCACCTTCGGTGCCGCGCAGAGCGTTGACCATTCCCGACAAACCTTGACCGCCCCTTACCGCGCCATCAAGACCTTGAGCATCGCCAGGAGACCGCGCACTATCCTAGCCTCCGATCCATGCCATTAGCCCACTACACCGTCGACCGCGTCGAGTTCCGCCCATGCCGCACTGCCTCTCTCGCTCGGCTATAAAAGGAGGCCTCCCCATCCTCAATTCGCCACACCATTCCACTCCCCACCTCTCACAGAACCTCCCACACCTTTCTTCGGAGCAAGGCGAGCACCAGGTCACCGGAATTTCACCAGAGTCTGCCGCGGAGGAGGAGAAGAGGAGCCATTGATTGGAGCCGCCCCAGGAGCTTCCGTAGCCAACCAAATTGCATGAAACTAATTTTGCTAGAAAGGTATTGAAATTTTTAATCCAAGCCCGTTGGATTCAACCATTTTAAATTATAGATCACCTAGGGTAAAAATAACAAGGCAAAGACTTTTTTGCATTCAAACATTTTTCAAAAATCAACCATAAATTCTTTTGAGTTGATTCCAACTCTCAAAAATCACATTTGACAAGATCTTTCTGAATATATAAGAAATATCTAGGTTTACTTGCAGTAATATTATCCAAGAATTAAAATAATGCCCCATAGGCATTTCTAGTCACATTAATTAATTAAAATAGTAAGGTTAAACCTTATTAAATTGTGACACCACTTTAAATCACATTCCCAATTATTAAAATATGTGGTGATGACATGTTTCAACATGATACCCTATTTTAATGGGAGAATATTAAATCTTAAGTAGTTTTTCAATGAGTAGAAATTACTTTTCCAAAATAGAATAAATAAGACTAAGGCTTTAACCCATGTGATGAGTATGATGATGCTAGATCATCTAGTGTGAACCTTTGTGTGCCAAATTGAAGTAGTTAAGTATTATTTGGTGATTGTGTACCTCGTATTTGTTTATAGACGCTAGGACCAACCAAGGATACAAAGAGTAAGGAGACTACTACGAGGAAGAAGCAGACGAGAACTACAACCACTACACTACTCAAGGCAAGCTACCACTTGCATCTTACCTATGAAAGCTATCTAATGCAAGCCATCCTAGCAAGATAGAACTTTGCAAGCTAACACTTGCATAATAACTATGCAAACAATAGGCCTTAGGCATATTTGGTTATGCCACTCGATTATACCAAATCCCAGTTTTTCTCGCAAGCTTTATTCTTTTATCTCTTTATCAAAGTTCTTTATTATTTTTAGTTAGTGTTTGTGATGTTTTGGAAAGATATTAGAGGTAGCATAAAGAGCATAAAACTTGGCCTAAGTTAGATAGAACTAGATGTCATACTGATGATTGGGATTAGATTTAGATAAGTCACACTTGATTAGCACCACTCTTTAGTGATTACCCCCAACCTTAGTGGCTTGTGCTAAGCATAAAATTTGATAACTTTATATGGGAAGACTTGGTGAAAATGATTATGAAAACCTTAGAATGATGAGTCATTCTAATGAAATGTTTTGACATGTGTTATGAACACCAGATGATTTGATGATGAAAATGTTGAGGCATGAGCCTTAGCCATTTATAAAAATGATGGTTTTGTTCAGGTGCTATACCATTCCAATGTTACCGTACAACCACAATACCCGAATTTGGGTAGGGCTTAACTATAAGTTTATATATCTTAGTATGGGTTCCCTTGCGGAAGAGGTTTGAGCTGAGGCTACCTCATGATGATTGTCCACCTGTGTAGTTCCCAAGATGACAGATGTTCATGGTTGGGATGCCAAACTCATAGGGGAGGTGCCTATACTAGGGTGTGTAATTGAAAGGTTAGGATTGATTATCTGCATACTGAGTATGGTGAATCAAGATTGTTCCTGACGGATGTATCGAATGTTGTGGTGAAAGTATACAATCTATGCAGAGTGTCAAACTATTCGAATAGCTGCGTCCGCGGTTATGGACAGTTGGAGTGGCCATACTTTTTCGTCGTCAGATGTTTTCAAAATGACTTATGAAATGAATCATGACTTTGACTTGATCACAACATGGTTGTGCAAGCGAAAGTTAAGTTCCCACTTAGGTGTTGAAAGACATTAAATTAGTTTTCTTTACATCCAAACTCAGTTAGAGTTTAATCTGGCATTTTGCAAAACAACCTAGAGCTTAGGATTCCCACTTAAACCACGTTACTTGTTAGTGATAGTTTGCGAGTACTTAGAGAGTACTCGTGGCTTTGTACCTGGCTATTCTTATGGCTAGACTATGAGGAGGATACCATGATGATGAACAGCAGGAAGTCTACGACAACTAGAATCATCTCCCATCATCTGCATTGCCTGTGACCCTGAGGATGAAGCTTCGCTCACGCTAACGTTATTATATTATTCTGCTGCGTTGATTGTATTAAGACTGGATCATGAGATCCTTTATTTGTAATACCTTTATTATGGTTTGTAATGGATGATGAACTATGGTACCAATCTTTTATGTCTCGCAAAAATGGTAATCCTGGGATTGCGATGTATGGCATAACAGGCATCTGGGATTAAAAATCTGGGTGTTGACAAGTTGGTATCGGAGCCATCCTGACCATAGGAGACCCTAGTTAGAATGGATGCTTGAATCAAAAACTTAGTTTCAAAACCAAAGAAGTGAGTATTTATGAAAACATATTATCATTCTTATCACTTAGAATCTTTCATAAAAATTCATATTCCTAAAAAATTCTTGCAAACTTACATAAAATTTGACACACTTGATCACTCTACTAACTTACTCATCCTATATTCTTATAGATGTAGGTGAACTATAGCAAGTTCTACCAGTTGGTAAACGGAGGAGAGATCATGTTTGAGTGCCATTTGGACTAACTCTCGGATCTTCTTGAGCACTCGCACCCCGAGTTCTTCGGAGCCCAGCTCAACGATCAGCAAGGAGGAGAATTACAGTGGCTGATTGTTGCAAGTCTCAGAGGCAATATTGAGGCACCCACCTTAGAGGGAATCCAATTCACCTTAAGAGAGAATAACTGGCTAGACGGACTCGCCAAGGCTATGGAGGAAGCTCTTGCCCGTCTGTGTGGGAAAAGCATCAATCAGATCAAGGGTACTCACTTTGAGTACTAGGCAAGGCGTGATGCTATGGGACAGCCATTGGAGATGCTAGGTCACCCGGAGCTGAAGCATCAAGTAGATCATCTTGACTTCATGTTGTATGACCGGGAGAAGGAATTGGACAACGCCCACGCATACGCCAACCACAACTATGCCATTGCCGTCAAAAAGGACCAGACCCTCGTGATCCTTGAAAGGGAGCGTAAGTCATTTTGCCATACACGTGACAAGAAGGATCGCATCATTGCTCGCCTTCGTCACAAAGTGACAGACTTGGAGGAGACCATCCATGAGTGGGACATGCAGCTTGAGGAGAGGGAGAATGCAGGGGAAGATATCCGTGGAGATCCTTACTCCTACCTCAGTGATGATGATGACTTCCTAGAGGACCAAGCCATGGACTTCCACACTGATGATGAGGATTCCGCCTTCATTGATGATGATGAAGCCACTGATTCTGATGAGTAGTTGCACTTGAGCACTATCATAGGTGTGAGTTGTATCCGGTCCCATTGTATTGTAGTTTCATAGAATGGTTCTTAAAACCATCTTTTACCTTAGTTTGGTGTGTGTTTGTATTGTGTGTTATGAATGAATGAAAAGTAAGTTGCTAGTTGACAAAACCTTAGTCAAACATAAAGTTTAAAAACTTTTCAAAAAAAACCTGAACCTTAGAAATTTCTCCCTTGTTTCATGATCCATCTCAATCTTCAGATGCCTCGTGGAGGAAGCCGTTCATACCCGGACCCAATCCTGCAAATCTTGCAAATGTTGGTTTCAGATAGTGAAGATGAAAGAGACGAACATCAAGCCAACCTAGCCACCCTTCAACACATAGCTCAGATTTCCAATAACAATCAAGGCCATGGAAACCAGTACAACCATGGATCCAAGCTCAAGAACTTTTAGAACACCAATCCACCCATCTTTAGTAAGTCTGAAGATCCATTACATGCGGATGACTGGCTCCGGACGATGGAGAACATCTTAGAAGTTGCAGGAGTGGAAGCCGACGAGAAAGTACTATTTTCCACCCATTATCTGGCAGGAGATGCAAGAGCTTGGTGGAATAGCATTCGTACCATGAATGGAGGACAAATGATGACTTGGGATGAATTCAAACTCAAGTTTAGTAGAACCCATGTGCCCCCGGGTTTAATCAAGAGGATGAGAGATGAATTCATAAAATTGAAGCAAGGGAGGATGACAGTAGTTGAGTACCGTGGCAAATTTCTGTCATTAGCTAGGTATGCACCAGATGAGATTGACACTGAAGCCAAGAAGAAGGAGAGATTCCTGAACGGTCTTCATGATCAGATGCAGACAGTATTAGTAAACATTCCATTCATTGACATTGAAGCCTTAGTGGATTCTGCAATCCAGATGGAAGGCAAGATCAACCAAGACAATGAGAATCGCAAGAATCGAATGATGCATCAACCAGGAATCCACCATACCCCAAAGTATCTCCCCAACCCGTCTGTAGGATATGCCCCAAGAAACAATAGACCCCCGATGACCCGTCCGAACTATCCCAACCGTGGAGGAGGAAACCCAAGGCCCGCAGGAAACCATAACAACAACCCCGGCGACTCCAACAACTTCAACCATGCACCAACCAAAGTCAACAACCCCATTAGTAGCAATACTGCCCCAAGGACTGGAAGCAATGATTTGCCTGTTGCAGGAAAAGACACGTCTCAGGTGACTTGTTATGAATGCGGAACCAAGGGTCACTACTCCAATAAGTGCCCTAATAATCTTGCAGAAGCTACCAATGTGAATGCCCCAGCTCAGCAGTAGCGTCGTGTTCATCCTGGAAGGAGATTTGCCCCAGGGAACTCACTCAACCGCAACGGCCGTCTGTTTCACATGAATGCTGAAGAAGCTCATGAAGCGCCAGATGTCGTGCTAGGTATGTTTTCTGTTAACTCAGTACTTTCAAGAGTGTTGTTTGATTCTGGATCATCACACTCGTTTGTTACAGAAGAATTTGCATGCACTAGTAAGATTCAACCAACAAAATTGAAGCATGTTATCATAGTTCAAATACCTGGTTCAACCACCAAAGCTAGACAAACTTGCAAGGCCGTACCTATCAGAATCCATGGCATAGATTTTTATGCTAATCTAATAGTACTCGGAACCAAAGGTTTGGAAGTAGTGCTAGGAATGGATTGTATGCCGAAATATAAAGGATTAATCGACTGTGGCAAGAAAGCCATAACCATGACTAGTACAGCTGGAGTATCATTAGAGCATGTATCTGAAACCTTGCCCCGTCAATTCAAGTGCAACAAGAGTCTAGCCCAACCAACCATTTACCAAGTCAGAGTAGTCTGTGAATACCCCGACGCAGTGGCGGAGGACAAAAAAAATTAAGGTCGGGCGAACTATAAAATATAATGATCCCCTTGGTGTTATCATTATACATGACCTAGAATACATGGGTAAATTATACATTGATATAGGACAAAAAAGACAAATGTCATCGGGAAACATGCATTACCCCACTATCACAACTTCCCATCTTCCATCATTGAAATCTGAAGTATCTCCATCCAAAAAATGGCCTATATGGAATGACCAATAGCTTCATTGTAACTAATATAAAGCCCGATTCATTTTTGGAGAAGCCAAAACAGACACAGGAACACATCCTGGTTTCAGGTCACCTTACGGCTTCAGATGCCAAAACAGAATTGCAAAATAGAAATCGTAATCTCCCTACAAATGAAAAACTCATGATGCTAGGGGTGGAGAACTGCCGCCGCCGTGTTCCTGCATGCCCGCCGGACGTCATCTTCCCGCCCACCGGACGCCGCTGCGCTCAGCCGCTAGAGTTCCTCGTCCGAGTCGCGTCGTGGCGTCAACAGGTAATTCTGAGTCAGTCCAGATGCACCAGGATACTAGCGCTCTTCCAACTCAACCCAAAGAAAGCCCAGTGGCTAGCCCACCTCTTCCCTTCCTCTATCTTCTCGAAAAAGAAGGCAACGCCATGGAAAAGAACAGAAATGAGCTGGAACTGCCGATGCCTAAGATGCATGCATATACATAATTTTCTTGCAAAATTTAAGGTAGGGCGGCTGCCCTACCCTGCCCAAAGGGGTCCTTCGCCACTGCCCCGACGTATTGATACACCCAATTTGCATCACTTTTCTATATCATAGTTTACCTCTATTCATTGATATATGTCTTATTATGAGGTATTACTTATGTATTTTCCACTGTTTATGCCTGTTGGATGATTCTTGGAGGATGGACTATCGGATTCTGGATTCTGATGGAAAAGAAGGCATTTCGGTGCAATTTCGAGAAGATCAGAAAAATACCAGAAATATATGGGAAAATATTATTTTTCCAGAAGAATGAGGAAGTCAAAAGGAGGAGTGAAGAGGGGCCGCAGGGGGGGCACACCCCCTAGGTGCGGGCCCACCCTGGGCCATGCCTAGGGCAGGTGTGGCCCACCTTCCCGACTCCAGACTCTGCCCTTCGCCTATATCTTCCCTACAAAAACCTAAGCCCAGGAGAGCAACCATAGATAGATTTCTGCCGCCTCTGGGGGCGGAAAACACCAAGAGAGAAAGATCTCTCCGGTAGATAGATTTATGCCGGGGGAATTCCTTCCTGGAGAGGTAAGATCATCGCCATCAACACCGTCATCAAGCTAGGCTTCATCGGGATCATCATCATCATCCACTCCGTCATCTCCACCAGCACCATCATTACCACTTCGTCCCGCTGTAACAATTGTGTTGGATATTGCTTTAGTTCTTAGGGGAAACTTTCCCGATGTTAATTACTATTGTAGTTGATGCTTGTGAGTGGAACCATTGGATTATTGTTTATGTTCAGATTGTTATATATTATCATATCATCTTTGATCTTGATCCATATGATGTCTCGTGAGTAGTTCGTTTAGTTCTTGAGGACATGGGTGAAGTTATGTTGTTATTAGTGGATTTGTGTTGAGTTATTATTCAACGGTTAGTATTTAAGTTGTGGTGTTATTCTTCTAGTGCTATCATGTGAACATCGACTACATGATACTTCACCATTTATGGGCCTAGGAGAATGCATTTTGTATTTGGCTACTAATTGTGGGGTTGTCGGAGTGACAGAAACCCGAACCCCCGTTAGCACACCTTTGCACAAGGGAGTGTAGGATCTCAGAGTTTAAGGATGTGGTTAGATTTATATCTTAATTACTTTCCTATAGTTATGGATGTTTGCAGGGGGTTTAATCACAAGCATGTATTAGTCCAAGTAAGGTCGGTATATTAGTGCAGGTTCACCAACACAACACTTACAACACCACAGAAGAGTACTCAACTATATGAAGCGAAAGCACTTGACAGAATTCCCATGTGTCCTCGAGAACATTTGGTCGTTATAAGTATTTCCACCGGCTTGTCCTTTGCTAAGAAAGGATTGGGCCACTTGCTCCATTTTGTTCATTGTCTTTATTACTTGCAATTTTTTTGTTGCCTTATTAGAAAACCACTAATAATTTGTTTGCTAAGTTTTCACAGGGATTTCCTACTCCACACCACTGTTCAACACCTTCTGCTCCTCGTTGGGATCGACACTCCTATTTATCAAAAGTAATGCGATACACCCCCTATACTTGTGGGTCATCAAGACTTTTTTCTGGCGCCGTTGCCGAGGAGTGAAGCGCTAATGAAGAGTGGAACCGGTAAAGGAAACTTCTACTGTGATTATTTGTTTTGTTACTGCTTGTTTCTTTGTTTCCAATATGGATAACCCACTTGGTTTTCTGTTTGGGAAAACTACTACCACTACTAGGGTAGTAGATGAACCACCACCTATTGATATAGATCCTTTTAAGATACCTACAAGTATTCTTGACCGTGTTATTAATAATTATTATTTTGGGGATGGAACTGTCCATCCTGGTGATCATTTCCTCTTTATCCATGAATTATGCGGGTTATTTTAAGTGTTTAGGTATCACAACTGAACAGGTGAAGAAGAAGTTACTCTCCATATCCTTGAAAGGGAGAGCTGAAGAATGGTATAAGCTGCTGAAGAATGGACGATCCATGGAATGGGAGGAGATGGCATCTCTCTTTTATTCTAAATTTTATCCTCCTAGTGAGATTCATAAGGATAGAAATATGATATATAACTTTTGGCCTCGTGATGGAGAGAGTACAGCTCAAGCTTGGGGGAGATTGAAGTTACTAATGCTTAAATGTCCTATTCATGAACTCCCTAACAATATTATCATCAATAACTTTTATGCTAGGCTTTCTCTTCATGATAAAGATTTATTAGATGCTTCTTGTGCTGGATCATTCACACGTATGAAGGAAGAAGCTAAATGGGACCTCCTAGACCGTATTCAAGAGAACGCTGAAGCTTGGGAGAATGACAAAGGAAGAAAGTCAGGTATAAACTATGATTATGAATGTATTAAATCTTTTATGGGATGATGACTTCTGTGATATTAGCAATGAGTTTGGTCTTGATTCTCAAAGTATTGCCAACTGTTTTAAGGACTTTGCCTCTTACATAAGAATTCCCAAGAATAAGTGGAATAAGTACCATGCTCCTTATAAAGATGTTGTTAGTCATGTTCCAGTTAGAAGTACTCAAGTTTGTACTACTAATCATATTGTGCCTGAACCTCATGTAGAGAAAGTTCCTTTTCCAGCTAAGGTAAAGGAGTATTCTATGATTATTAGTGCAAATAACAAAGGTACTAAGAAAACTATGGAGCCTTATCAGCATTCTAATATTGAACCTATGGTAGCTATTGTGAAAGAACCTATCACTAGAAATATAGAGGATGAGCACATTGTCTTCTGCGAAGACGCTTCTAATATTATCTCTCATCCTAGTAAGGCTAGAAAAGCTAGTGTTCCTGTGATTTCTGTTAAAATTGGTGATCATTTCTACCATGGTTTATGTGATATTGGTGCTAGTTATAGTGTTATTCCTTCTGAGCTTTACACGGAAATTATGCATGAGATTGGTACTTGTGAGCTTGAGGACATTGATGTGGTTATCAACCTTGCTAATAAGTAGACCATTTGCCCCATTGGCATTGTAAGAGATGTGGAGATTCTCTGTGGTAAGATTATGTATCATGCTGATTTTCTAGTGCTTAATTCTGCAGCTAGCAAAACTTGTCCTATCATTTTTGGTAGACCTTTCTTAAACACTTGTGGAGATATTATTGATTGTAAGAGGAAAAGGTTTTAACTAAGTTTGATAGAGACTCTTATGATTTTAACTTTTTCAAATTTGCTAAAGCTCCTTGTGAAAATAGTTTGCCTAATAAAGATTTCAGGATGGAACAACTTGCTTCTATTGATCTGGTTTATGACCTTGGACCTCTTTTTGGTGACTGTAAGTATGCTTACTCAGATGATAAAGTTGTTGCTAGTGATAGTTATATTGTCAACTTTATTCAAAGTTCTAGTGAAAGTTATTATGAGAGAGGGAAACACGGTCTTATGCTTCTCAATAATGTTATGTTTCCCGTTTTATGTTGAAAGCTTTGAAGTTGCATCTGTTTTGTCTTCCTATGCTTGTGGCTTTTTATTTAAACAATTTGTTTTCTCATGATACTCCCATGCATAGGAAGTGGGTTAGCCTCAAGTGTGTTGGTTATTTGCTTCTTGATGCTCTCTTTCACTCCATGTTTATATCTCCTTTGTGAGCATCTATGAAAGTTTCTAGCCTAACTTAAAGGCAATAAAGAAAAGTACTTGTTGGGAGATAACCCAAGAGTTTTGTCGAGTCTTGGAAGTAAATACCTCTATAATAACCGCTCCTTATCCTTTTTGTTTTGATTTTTTTGTCAAGTTCAACTACTTTTGTGAAGTAGAGGAGTTGTGAAAAGTGGCTGTCCTGGGATAGACTTTTGTGCTGCACTGTAAATATTCGTAAGGAAGCTCAGTATGTTGGATGGAGATTAATTTTCTGAGCTTGTTCTCCAAGTTGTTACCCAACATTCATTAGTTCTGCACTTTTTGATTTGAGCAACAGAATTTTCTCGAAAAAATCAATCTTTACCTACTAGTCTGTTTTGACAGATTTCTGCTATCATTTGCATTTGCCTCTTTTAGAAGCCTTTGTTTTGATGGATTTTAGTTGAAGTGTGAACCTAAAGGTTTGTTGTTTTTCTTAAACTAATGTTTTCATTGAGTTTGTGCAAGGGTTATGTATGGAGGAACTTTTTAGGAGAAGGAGAAAAGGAATCTGTAGAGTTCGTCTTTGAATAGGTAAAAGTGGTAAAAGCAGAAGGTTCGTGAAAATCCAATATTTTTATATTTTCGTTGTTTTTAATACATAAGGAAGACTACGAGACGAAACAGAGGAGGAACCGGAGTCCGGGGTGGACAAACCCACCCCAGGCGTGGGCCTAGCCTGGCCGCGCCTGGAGGGGGTTTGACTCCCATGAACTCCGTCTCTGCCTCGTTTCCGTGTCAGAACCTTCCTTATGAACTAAAACTTCGTAATATATAACCCCTTGGATTGCCCAAGGTTCATGCATCGTGTTCTTGTCGTGTTTTCATTTCGATCTATTTTTGTCAGGAAATCTTCTCAAGTTTAGAGCACCATGGTCTCCACCAACGACCCTGGCAAGAAGCCCGAGGAAGACGATCCTCACAAACCCAAAGAGGAGGAGATTTTGGTAGGTTATGAAGGAGACATGGAGCAGGACAAGCCATCGGACACCCGCGCTACCGTCGCAAGCATTGGATTGGTGGAAAAACCTACCAAGCTTAAGAGGACAGCACGGATGTCTACAGGAGGGAAAACTCCACGTCATATCCTCTCCCCACGGTCACCTCCTCCTCGTACCACTCACTCTAACCATGCAGGGAAGGAACACTCTAAGCAGGAAGAGTGGAGAAAGAATAATAAGGACTGGGATCCTTGGTCTGAATTGATCATGAGCTGCATTGAGCATAATTCGGAATTGATTCATACTCTGACCTTCGATTTGGAAGATTTGAAGAAACTTATTGAGGAGCTTATCAAGAGAACACCACCACCGAAGGAGTAATTCATCATCAGGTTTGGCATCCCCTTGGCTTGTTCCAAGCCTGGGGGAGTGTCGCGGTATCACCACCATTATCTTTTATCTTTTACCTTTTTAGTGGATTCGTATCTTTGGTAGAGAGGTTATCTTATAGTTTGGTTTGCATGTGGAAGTATCTCTCCTTTAGTTGATTATCTATGTATCCCTTGGTGTGAGTGCCTTTATTGGAATATTAATGAGAAGTCTCATCTTTTAATTTTTTCACTTCTTATTTTTAGTTTGCAATCTCTATTATATGATGGATCTTGTTGATCGGTATTGGCATCACTTTGGGATCAAGTGGATATAAATTCGTTTTGGCAAACCGAGTTCTGGTTAGTAACATTACTTTGAAAGAGAAAAAGAGAAAAAGCTTACAGGTATTTTGTATCATCTGTTTTCTTTCTTGTTGTCTCTTAAGCTTAGTATTCTCTATTTTAGATCTTTTGTGTCTTCAAGGAAGATTGCATGTTTGGCTTTATTACTTGTAGGTTTGCTTGTTTCTTTCAACTCTCTTGCTTGCTACTCAGCCTTGCTAGCCAAAAACCTGTTTTGAGAAGGTATACTTCTCATGTTTCCAATTTCTTTGAACCAAAACCTTTGCCACTTGTGTCCACCATATCTACCTAGTAGCTTTTGCTATTCCAAGCAAATTCTGAAGCTTCATCTACCTTTCGAATTAAGAAAGTATTTTGTTATGTGAAAACTAGTTAGTAAAGCTCTCACGAACTTGATGACACACTTTATTTTCTTCCCCTAATAGACTTGAACCATTGTGCCATCGAACTTGTATATGCTTGCATCTATACGTTTGAATTAGCAGAACCGTACTGTCACGGGGAACGTTATCAACATTGCACCGGTACTTTGTACTCAGCTGATATCATGCTCTTTTGTCTATGGATGTCAACGGTGTGAAATAAAGAGGTAACTTGTAAGTCCATGGAGTATGTATTTAGTGTTAGAGAAATGCCTGGGCCTCTAGCCTAAGCCATGCCTAATCATGGTGGAAACTTGCAGCATCACATAGTGAGCTATCTATGAAGCATCCTCAATAAAAATCAATGCACGCAAATAGTAAATAAAAAGATCGCTGAGATGCTCACTGTCTGCTTGCCTTGTCATTTTGGTTATGGGAAAGCTCATGTACCATGTGCAAGGGGTACCCCGTTGGCGGTTCTCAATGATATGCAAGTACTTACAATGACAAGAACTTACCGGTGACCATAGTTGAGTAGCATGAGGAGTGGCCCTCATATTCAAGGGACATGAGATTGCCAACTTATATTTCGTCAAGCATATACCCCATATTTGTGCACTTTAACCTTAATCATCTCAAGATGCCTATGATAGGGGCAATGAGGGCTCAAAGCTAGTAAGTACCATAATCTATTGGAAGCTCTTTATGACTTCTAATCCCTGATACCCTCTATAAAGGGACCTTTATCCCACTTCCAAGTTGAGTTAGTAAACCTACTTCCTCTCTATCTCCATCAAGCAATTGAGTTGTTGTGTTTCAAGCATTCATATGGTGATTTATCCAATCATGTTCTTTATCTTCCTTGTTTGCACAAAATCTTATCTATTGAGTATTACTTTGAAAGCCTTCACTTGTGAAAAACCTTTTTGAGCAAAGAGTGCTCCCGTTGAAAAACTTCTACAAAACGCTTTTTGTGAAACTGTTTGCCAGGTGTTCTCTGACCAGGAACAAGTTTGCCAATTTTCCAATTATGATTTATCTTTATGCATCTCTATTGTGACTGCTATACTTGGTTGCAAGCTAAGTTATATAATGGTGAGTTGCTTTATTCTATGAGTTGTGTAATGGTAAGTGTGATGCTTCTTGTTCGTATTCTTTTATCGACACTTCACTCCATAAACATGTGGACATGTTTACTGAGCTCAGTTTTCTCTTGGGGACAAGCGAAGGTCTAAGCTTGGGGGAGTTGCTACGCCCAATTTGCATCACCTTTCTATACCATAGTTTACCTCCATTCATTGATATATGTCTTATTATGAGGTATTACGTATGTATTTTCCACTATTTATGCATGTTGGATGATTCTTGGAGGATGGACTGCCGGAGTCTAGATTCTGATGGAAATAAGGCATTTCGGTGCAATTTCGCGAAGATCAGAAAAATACGAGAAAAATATGGGAAAATATTATTTTTCCAGAAGAATGAGGAAGCCAAAAGGAGGAGAGAAGAGGGGCCGCAGGGGGGCAACATCCCCCTAGGCGCGGGCCCACCCTGGGCCACGCCTAGGGCAGGTGTGGCCCACCTGCCCGGCTCCCAACTCTGTCCCTTCGCCTATATCTTCCCAACGAAACCCTAGGCCAGGAGAGCGACCACAGATAGATTTCCGCCACCTCTGGGGGCGGAAAACACTAAGGGAGAAAGATCTCTCCGGCAGACAGATTTCTGCTGGGGGAATTCCTTCCTGGAGAGGGAAGATCATCGCCATCAACGCCGTGATCAAGCTGGGCTTTATCAGGATCATCATCATCATCCACACCATCATCTCCATAAGCACCATCATCACCACTCCGTCCCTCTATAATAATTGTGTTGGATATTGCTTTAGTTCTTAGGGGAAACTTTCCTAGTGTTAATTACTATTGTAGTTGATGCTTCTGAGTGGAACCATTGGATTATTGTTTATGTTCAAATTGTTATATATTATCATATCATCTTTGATCTTGATCCATATGATGTCTCGTGAGTAGTTCGTTTAGTTCTTGAGGACATGGGAGAAGTTATGTTGTTATTAGTGGATTTGTGTTGAGTTACTATTCAATGGTTAGTATTTAAGTTGTGGTGCTATTCTTCTAGTGGTGTCATGCGAACATCGACTACATGATACCTCACCATTTATGGGCCTAGGGGAATGCATTGTGTATTTGGCTACTAATTGTGGGGTTGCCGGAGTGATAGAAACCTGAACTCCCGTTAGGAAACCTTTGCACAAGGGAGTCTAGGATCTCAGAGTTTAAGGCTGTGGTTAGATTTATATCTTAATTACTTTCCTGTAGTTATAGATGTTTGCGGGGGTTTTAATCACAAGTATGTATTAGTCCAAGTAAGGTCGGTACCTTAGCACAGGTTCACCCACACAACACTTACAACACCAAAGAAGAGTACTCTGCTATATGAAGCGAAAGCACTTGATAGAATTCCCATGTGTCCTCGAGAACGTTTGGTCCTTATAAGTATTTCCACCGGCTTGTCCTTTACTAAGAAAGGATTGGGCCACTTGCTCCGTTTTGTTTGTTGTATTTATTACGTGCACTTTGTTTTGTTGCCTTATCAGAAAACCACTAAAAATCTGTTTGCTAAGTATTCACAGGGATTTCCTGCTCCACACCATTGTTCAGCACCTTCTGCTCCTCGTTGGGATCGACACTCCTATTTATCGAAAGTACTACGATACACCGCCTATACTTGTGGGTCATCACGTATTTCCAGATGTTTCCCCGATATGCCCCCAGATCGGGATATCGAGTTTACCATTGAACTAATCCCTGGAACTGGACCCATAGCTTAGAGACCTTATGTAACATCCCAAAAATACTAAGCTTGGATCATCAAACTCTAATCATCAAAATTATGGTTAACAAAAACTTTTCTAAATAAAATTATAAATGCATGCATATGTGTATGCATTAGTTTTGAATTCTTTTAAAACCACCTTGTTTGTTTGTTTGTTTCATTGCTTGTAAAATGTTTCTTAGGTGAAATGAACATCATCTAAAACATTCCCCACACTTTTCCTAAAGACAAGTAAATTAAAACACATATATTAAATGAATGGTCATTTTGACCAATTTAACTCCCATGCCTACTTTGGCTGTCACAAACTTTCAGAACCTAACAGAAACTTTTCTGGATCTTTGCACCCCTTGAATGTACTCATAACAAAGTATCAAGGCCCACTTTGTGATCATCCAGAAACTTTCAAATGCATAGCTTAAATGACAATTCAAAATTGAATCTTTATCATATGGGAAGATCCCACTTTTTCAAAAACCACTCAAACAAGCTCAACTTTCAAAACCCAAGCATCTGCAGACTCACCAGCACCAATCTAGCAAACCCACCAAAAATCTTTTCAAAATTCAAAACATGAATTCATGCGGCCATTTCATCAAACAGGTTGCAGACACAAATCAAACACTATTGTGAGCAGTGATTCTTGCCTAACTTGTTCCCTAGTTAGCTCACAACCAGCTTAGTAGATCATCTAGGAAGATTAGCCAAGCACTAGCACCACTGTGAGCTTGCCATTTCCATCAATGGTGAACAGCCGAGCACCCCCTTGCCACCCCATAGTCGACAGCAAGCTTGGAGCAGTAGCAAGCCTAGCCAGCATGTCTGGGAGGCAGCCCACCGTCCACCGCCACTCACTGTCCCAGCCGCAAGCGTTGCCAAGCCCTGGACCACGCGCACAAGCCGCGCCCAGACCGCCAGAGACCATGCCGAGCGTGCGCCAGAGCACCACCCTCGACTAGCGCCCACAGACCGCGCGCCGCCCTCGCCGCGTGCACACACGATTGCCACCTACCCAGGAGACCGCCAGACATCCCCGTTTGCCGCACCGTGCCGCACAGCCACCGCCCGCCGTCGAAGACGCCGCCTCTGCCGCGCAGAGCATCGCCCGTTCCAGACCAAGCCGCACCACCCCATGCCTCGAAACCATGTCGTTGAGCATCGCCAGGAGACACAGCACCATCCCCTACCCTTGCCCATGCCATTAGCCGCCTGTAACATCGCCCCCGACGAGCTCACCATGCGCCCCGACGGTCCCCTCGCTCGACTATAAATAGAGGCCACCCCCGCTCAATTTCTTCACACCATCTCACTCCCCTCTCCTCACTGATCGTGCCACACCGTTCTCAGAGCAAGGCAAGCACCACCTCGTCGGAATTTCACCACAGGTCGCCGCCTCTGGAGAAGAAGGGACCCATCGATTTCATCCACCGCAGGAGCTGCCGCGACCACCCCTGAGTGCGACGTCGTCAACTTCGTCGTTCGCCCGCCTCGCCGACCCTCACCCGTACCCCGGTGAGCCGCCAACACCCCTCACTGGCCGCGCTAGGTTGCGTTCTCACCGATGTTGTCTTGCGTCGACGATGACTCTCAGCCGTTGGATTAGAACTAGATCGAACGATCCACGTTGCCCCATACCGCTTCGCCCAGCCCCGTGTCACTGACGAGTGGGGACACCCACTTAAGCAGCCCGCGGGAGCACTGCGCTTAGCAGGCCAGCCCGTTTACTTTTCCCGCGCAGCCCAGTTATTCAAATTAAACTTTTTCCATTTCAATTCAAACACACTTCTGTACCCATTTTCAAAAATCAACCCAGATCGATTCATTACACCAAATTTAATGAAACCAATTTTGTTAGAAAGGTCTGTGAATGCTGAATCCAAGCTCGTTGGATTCAATTCATTTGGATCTATAGATCACTCATGGTAAAAATAACAAGGCAGAAGCTTTTCTGCATTCAAACATTTTTCAAATAGAAACCATAATAGCTTTTGAGTTGATTCCAACTCTCAAAATTCACATTTAACCATACCTTTCAGAATATATAAAAACATATTGGTTTACTTGCAGAAATAATATTCAAGTAATAAAAGAATGCCCCATAGGCATTACTAGCCACTTTAATTAATTAAAATAAAAGAGTAAAACCTTATTAAATTGTGTCCACATGATCCCATGTTTGGTTTGGAGAATATTAAATCTTAAGTAGTTTTTCAATGAGTAGAAATTACTTTTCTAAAAATAAAAGGAATTAAATCAAGCCTTAACCTTGTAGTGCTCCCGCGAGCTGCTTAAGTGGGTGTCCCCACTCGTTAGTGACACTGGGTTGGGCGAAGCGGTATGGGGAAACGTGGATCGTTCGATCTAGTTCTAATCTAACGGCTGGGAGTCATCGTCGACTCGAGACAACTCCGGCGAGAATGAAACCTAGCGCGGCCAGTGAGGGTCGCTAGGGAATCACCGGGGTACTGGCGAGGGTCGGCGAGGCGGGCGAACGACAAAGTCGACGACGGCGAACTCAGGGGTGGTCGCGGCAGCTCCTGGGGCGGCTCCAATCGCTGGCTCCTTTCTCCTCCGGCAGCGGCAAGCTCCAGTGAAATTCCGGCGAGGTGGTGCTTGCCTTCCTCTGAGAATGGTGTGGCACGATCAGTGAGGAGAGGGGTGTGAGATGGTGTGAAGAAATCGAGCGGGGCTGGCCTCTATTTATAGTCGAGCGAGGGGACCGTCGGGGCGCACAGTGAGCTCGTCGGGGGTGACGTTACAGGCGGCTATTTGCATGGGCAAGGTTAGGGGACGGTGCTGTGTCTCCTGGCGATGCTCAACGACATGGTCGCGAGGTATGGGGCTGTGTGGTTTGGTCTGGAACGGGCAGCGTCTTCGATGGGCGAGGCGGTGATGGCGGCACGGTGGCGTAAAATGGGGATGTCTAGCGGTCTCATGGGTTGATGGCGATCGTGTATGCACGCGGCGAGGGCGGCGCGCGGTCTATGGGTGCTGGTCGAGGGTGGCGCTCTGGCGCACGCCGCATGGTCTGGCGCGCTTGTGCGTGGTCCGTGGCTTGGCAACGCTATGGCTGGGACAAATGGAGTGGCGGTGGACGGTGGGCTGCCTCTTAGACAAGGTTGACACAGCTAGTTCTTCCTCTAGCTTGCTGTCCACAATAGGGTGACATTGGGGTGCTCGGCTGTTCACCATTAATGGCAATGGCAAGCTCACAGGGGTGCTAGTGTTGGGCTAATCTTTCTAGATGATCTACTGAGCTATGTGTGAGCTAACTAGGGAACAAGTTAGGCAAGAATCACTGCATACTATAGTGTTTGATGTTTTGTTTGATTTGTGTCTGCAACCTGTTTGATGAAATGGCCGCATGAAATCAAGTTTTGAATTTTGAAATGATTTTTGGTGGGTTTGCTAGATTGGTGCTGGTGAGTCTGCAGATGCTTGGGTTTTGAAAGTTGAGCTTGTTTGAGTGGATTTTGAAAAAGTGTGATCTTCCCATATGAAGAAGATTCAATTTTGAATTGTCATTTAAACTATGTATTTGAAAGTTTCTGGATGATCACAAAGTGGGCCTTGATACTCTGTTATGAGTACATTCAAGGGGTGCAAAGATCTAGAAAAGTTTCTGTTAGGTTCTAAAAGTTTGAGACAGCCAAAGTAGGCATGGGAGTTAAATTGGTCAAAATGACCATTCACTTAATATATTTGTTTTGATTTACTTGTCTTTAAGGAAAGTGTGGGAAATGTTTTAGATGATGTTCATTTCACCTAAGAAACATTTTACAAGCAATGGGTCACACAAACAAGGTGGTTTTTAAAGAAATTAAAAATCCATGCATACACATATACATGCATTCATGAGTTTATTTAGAAAAGTTTTTGTTAACCCTAATCTTGATGATTAGTGTTTGATGATCTAAGTTTGGTATTTTTGGGATGTTACAAACCTTCCCCCCTTAAACAAAATCTCGTCCCGAGATTTGAAAAAGGACGAAAAGATTACCTAGGATTTGAAGAGATCGGGAAACTCCGTCCTGATGTGATCTTCGCTCCTGTGTAGCTTCCTCTCCGTGGTTGCTCCACTGAATCTTGAGAAACTTGATGCTTGGGGTTCGGGTAGTTCAAAAAGCTTCTTCCAAAATGCGGATGGGCACTTGGGATAGGTCAGGTCATCGTTGATCTCTATGGTCCGATGATCGATATTCTTGAACACTTCGGTCTTCTCGGGGACTTCGAGACATTTGCGAAGTAATGAGATATGGAACACATTGTGCACAACTGATATCTCTTTAGGTAGTTCCAGTTGATAAGATACTTCTCCTCGACGGTTCAAATTTTTGAAAGGTCCGATATATCTGGGAGCTAACTTTCCTTTGAGTTGGAAACGCTGCATTCCCTTTAATGGCGACACTTTCAGATAAACAAAATCTCTGATGTTGAAGGCGAGGTCTCGACGTCTCTTGTCGGCATAACTCTTCTGTCGGGATTTGGCGGTCTTGAGGTGCTCACGAATCTTGTGAACCTTCTTCTCGCTTCTCGAGGATGTCGGGTCCAAGATCGACTCTCTCCTACTTCCGACCAGTTCAAAGGGGTGCGACACTTTCTTCCGTACATGAATTCAAATGGGGCCATTTGCAAACTGGCTTGGTAACTATTGTTGTAAGAAAATTCTGCAAACGGCAGATAGTCTTCCCACTTGGATCCATATTCTAGCACACATGCTCTAAGCATATCTTCGAGTATTTGGTTTACTCGCTCCGTTTGTCCATCAGTCTGCGGGTGATACGCGGTACTGAAATCTAGGCGGGTTCCTAAACCTTCTTGGACTTTCTTCCAGAATCTCGAGGTAAACTGAGTTCCTCGATCCGATACTATGTTCTTGGGGACTCCGTGCAAACTAACTATTCTAGCGATGTACAACTCTGTTAGCTTCGAACTCTGATAGGTGGTTTTGACGGGCAAGAAATGGGCGACTTTGGACAATCTGTCCACTATGACCCAGATAGAGTCATTTCCCCTACTAGAAGTAGGTAGTCCAGTGATAAAGTCCATTCCTACAGAATCCCATTTCCATTCCGGAATTTGCAAAGGTTGCAACAATCCAGCGGGTCTTTGATGTCCTACCTTGACTCGCTGGCATATATCACATTTAGCGATATAGCTTACGATTTCTCTCTTCATCTTATGCCACCAAAATTGCTCTTTCAAATCTTGATACATCTTCGTTCCTCCGGGATGGATAGAATAAAGAGTATCATGAGCCTTCTTCAAGATAACTTCTTTCAACTCCGAATCTGTTGGTACACAAAGGCGTCCTTTGTACCACAGAACTCCTTCTTCGTCCTTGGTGAATCCGGGTACTTTGCCTATACCGATACGACGCTTGATTCTGTCGATACTAGCATTTCCTTTCTGCGCCTCTTTAATCTGACTGATCAAAGTGGGCTGAAGTTCTATGCTAGCCAAAAATCCTTCACTTACTAATTCTATTCGAAAATCTTCCATCTCCTTGTGCAAACTTGGTTGCTCCTCTAAAATCATGGAGTTCAAGCGGCACGGCAATCTGCTAAGGGCATCGGCTACCACATTGGCTTTACCAGGGTGATAGTGAATGTCCAGGTCGTAATCCTTGATTAGCTCAATCCATCTTCTCTGCCTCATATTCAACTCCTTCTGAGTGAATATATACTTTAGGCTCTTGTGATCTGAATAAATCTCACAACGATTTCCCATCAGGTAGTGTCTCCATGTCTTCAGGGCTAGAACTACTGCAGGGAGTTCGAGGTCATGGGTTGGGTAGTTTTGCTCATGTTGCTTCAATTGTCGAGATAGATAACATATAACTTTGCCTTCTTGCATTAGCACACATCCAAGACCAATCTTGGATGCGTCACAATACACATCGAAGGGCTTCGTGATATCCGGCATGATTAAGATTGGGGCTGATATCAATCTCCTCTTGAGTTCTTGAAAACTCGTTTCACACTTGTCGGTCCATTCAAACTTCTTGTCCTTCTTCAGAAATTGGGTCATGGGTCGGGCGATACTCGAGAATCCTTCTACGAATTTGCGGTAATATCCCGCCAATTCGAGAAAAGCACGAACTTGGGTTTGAGTCGTTGGGGCTTGCCAATCTTCTACATCTTTCACTTTGGCAGGGTCAACGGCAATTCCTCCTGCTGATACAATGTGACCGAGGAATCCTACCTCCTGTAATCAAAATTCACATTTGCTAAATTTTGCATAAAACTGATGCTCTCTAAGGGTTCCAAGAATGGTCCTTAGGTGTAGCTCATGTTCTTCTTCTGATTTGGAATAAATCAGAATGTCATCAATGAAAACAACGACAAACTTATCCAGGAAGTCCATAAAAATCTTATTCATGAGATTCATGAAATAAGCGGGGGCATTGGTTAATCCAAAAGACATGACTGTATACTCATACAATCCATATCTGGTGGTAAAGGCAGTCTTTGGAATATCCTCTCCACGAATCTTGAGTTGATGATAGCCAGTTCTAAGATCAATCTTAGAAAACACCTGGGCACCGGTCAACTGATCAAACAAATCCTCTATCTTGGGCAAGGGGTACTTGTTCTTGATGGTGACATCATTCAACTTTCAATAATCCGTACATAAACGGTTACCTCCACCTTTCTTGTCCACAAATAAGACAGGTGATCTCCATGGTGACGCACTTGGTTGAATTAGTCCAATTTCTAGCATGGAATCCAGTTGCTTCTTCAGTTCTTCTAACTCCGATGGGTTCATACTATAGGGTCTCTGGGCTCTGGGTCCTGTTCCGGGGATTAGTTCAATGATAAACTCGATATCCCGATCTGGGGGCATACCGGGCAAAACATCTGGAAATACATCGGGGTATTCACAGACTATCCGGACTTGGTCAATGGTAGGTTGGGCTAGACTCTTGTTACACTTGAATTGGCGAGGTAAGGTTTTATACATGCTCATCGATATTCCGGTATCGGTCATGGTGATGGCTTTCTTGGCACAGTCAATCAATCCCTTATGTTTGGACATCCAATCCATTCCTAGTACTACTTCCAAACCTTTAGTTCTGAGTACTATTAGATTAGCATAAAAATATATGCCATGGATTCGGATAGGGACGGCTTCAGTTTGGTGGTGAATTCGGGGATTTGCACAATCATAACATGCTTCAGTTTGGTTGGTTGAATTTTACTAGTGCAGGCAAATTCTTCGGTGACAAATGAATGCGATGCACCAGAATCAAACAACACTCTTGCAAGTACTGAATTAACAGAAAACATACCCAGCACGACGTCTGGCGCTTCCTGAGCTTCTTCAGCATGCATGAGAAAAAGACGGCCATTGCGGTTGAGTGAATTTCCTGGGGCAAATCTCCTTCCTGGCTGAACACGACGCTGTTGCTGAGCTGGGGCATTGGTATTAGGGGCTGTAGCATTCTTCTTGCTGGGGCACTCATTGGAATAGTGACCTTTATTTCCACAGTCATAACAGGTCACTTGTGACTTGTCCTTGGCTGCGACAGGCACAACATTGCTTCCAGTCCTCGGGGCAGTGTTGGTGTTGGCGGTAGCATTGTTGGTGTTGAACTTGGGTGGGGCACAGGTGAAATTGCTAGAGTTGCCGGGGTTGTTGTGATTTCCTCCGGTTCTAGGGTTTCCATGGTTGGGATAGGTTGGACGGGTCATAGGGGGTCTGTTGGTTCTTGGGGCAAATCCTGGAGATGGGTTGGGGCGATACTTTGGGGTCTGATGGGTTCCTAGTTGATGCATCATACGACGCTTGCGGTTCTCATTGGCTTGGTTGATCTTTTCTTCCATCTGGATTGCTGAATCGACAAGGGCTTCAATATCAGCAAAGGGGATATTGACTAACACTGTCTGCATCTCGCCAGGCAGACCATTCAGGAATCTTTCTTTCTTCTTGGCTTCGGTGTCTATCTCGTCCGGGGCATACCTAGCTAATGACAAAAATTTGTCACGGTATTCCACTACAGTCATCCTCCCTTGCTTCAGCTTTCTGAACTCGTCTCTCATTCTCTTGATCAAACCTGGTGGCACATGGGTTCTGCTAAACTTGACCTTGAATTCCTCCCAGGTCATCATCTGGCCTCCGGTCATGGCACGAACACTGTTCCACCATGCCCTGGCATCTCCAGCTAGATAGTGGGTGGCAAATAGAACTTTCTCGTTGGCTTCGACTCCTGCTACTTCTAAGTTATTTTCCATGGTTTGCAGCCAATCATCAGCGTCTAGGGGTTCTTCTGACTTGGTGAAAACAGGTGGGTTGGTATTCTGAAAATTCTTGAGCTTAGATCCATGGTTGTCCTGATTTCCATGGCCTTGGTTGTTGTGGGCTAGCTGGGCTATCTGTTGCAGAGTGGCTAGGTTGGCTTGACGTTCCACTCTTTCAGCTTCGCGGTCAGAGGTCAACATTTGCAGAATCTGCAACATCGGATCCGGGGCTGAACCACTTCCTCCACGTGGCATCTGAAGATTTAGATAAATCATGAGAAAAGAGGGAAATTTTCTAAGGTTTGGGGTCTTTGAAAAGTTTTAAAGGTTTGACTCAGATTTTTCTAGCAACTTGCCTTTTCATTCATTCATTCATTCATAGCACACAGTACAACACACATCACAACAAGGAAAAACAAATGGTTTTAAGAACCATTCTGGAATCTACGGTACAGTGGGACCGACTACTACTCACTACGCTAGTGCTCAGTGCTACTACTCCTTGGAGTATGTGGCTTCATCATCTTCATTATCATCGATGAAGGCGAAATCATCCTCATCGGTGAAGAAGTCCATGGCCTGATCCTCCAGAAAATCATCGTCATCATTGAGATAAGAGTAAGGGTCTCCACGAAGATCCTCTCCTGCATTCTCCCTTTCCTCCAACTGCATGTCCCTCTCGTGGATGGTCTCTTCTAGAGATGAGATGCAGTGGCGAAGACGGGCAATAATGCGCTCCTTCTTGTCGAGTTGACGGCGACGAGACTTGCGATCCTTTGCTAGCATGGCTATGGTCTGATCCTTCGTCTTGATGATGGCAGACTTGTGGTTGAAATAGTCACGACAGTTGTCCAACTCCTACTGACGATCATACATCATGAAGCTAAGGTGGTCCAATTGAGTCTTCAGCTCGGGGTGGTATGGGGCTTCCAGTGGTTGTCCATTTTCATCACGCCTTGGGAAAAACTCAAAGCGGGTTCCCTTGATCTGATTGATGCTCTGCCCACACAGAAGGGAGAGAGATTCCTGCATTGCTCTGGCAAGTCCATAGAGCCAGTTGTTCTCTCTTAAGGTAAAATGAATTCCTTCCGCAGTGGGAGGTTCAATCTTTCCTCAGAGACTTGCAACAATTAACCACTGTAGATCTTCTCCTCCTTGATCATTGAGCTGAGCTCCGAAGAACTCGGGGTGTGGACGCTCCAGAAGTTCCGAAAGCTGATCCAGATCCCTCTCAAAGATAAGGTCTCCTCCATTCCCCAACTGATAACACTTGCTGTACTTCACGTCCATCTATAAAAATAGAGGATCAGTAGATTAGCAGAGTGATCAAGTGTGTCAAAATTTTAGTTATTTTGCAAGAGTTTTTGAGTAACATGAATTTTTATGAAAGAATCAAAGAGATAAGAATGAGAATAGGTTTTTGTAAATATTTGTTTTTCTTTGGTTTTGAAACTAAGTTTTTGGTTCAACGTCCAGGCTAACTAGGGTCTCCTATGGTCAGGATGGCTCTGATACCAACTTGTCAACACCCGGATTTTTCAATCCTAGATGCCTGTTATGCCATACATCGCAATCCCAGGATTACCATTTTTGTGAGACATAACAGAATTGGATACCATAGTACATCATCCGTTACAACGATACATAAGTTCTTACACAAATAGGGATCTCATGATCCAGTTCTTAATACAACTTCAAGCAGCGGAATACGTAATAATAACGGTAGCATAGGCGAAGCTCCATCTTCAGGGTCACAGG
This sequence comes from Avena insularis, assembly GCA_023614405.1. Lineage (NCBI taxonomy): Eukaryota > Viridiplantae > Streptophyta > Magnoliopsida > Poales > Poaceae > Avena > Avena insularis. The sequence goes on along the minus strand of CM042687.1, from coordinate 183,924,734 downwards.
CAATGCTGAAAATGGGAGATGATCCTAGTTGTCGTAACCTTCCTGGGGTCCATCTTCCAGGTACTCCTCTTCATAGTCTGGCCATGGGAATAGCCAGGGACAAAGCCATGAGTACTCTTTAAGACTGGCAAACTAATACTAACAGGTAAGGGGTTTTTTGGATAATAGGACACTACGCTCTAGGGTTGTTTTGCAAAAACCCAGGTTTATCTCTACTCAGTTCCAAAACTAGTCACAATTTTATAACTCCTAAGTGGGATCTTGTAATTCAGGTCACAACTCTGTTGTGGTCAAGTCAAAGTCTCAATTCGTTTCACAAGTCATTTTGAAAAGTCTGACGGGCGAACAGTATGGCCACTCCAACTGTCCATAACCACGGACGCGGCTATTCGAATAGTTTGACACTCTGCAGAGATTGTACACTTTCACCACAACATTCGATACATCCGTCAGGAACAAATCCTGAATTCACCATACTTAGTATGCGGATAATAAATCCTAACCTTTCGATTACACGCCCTAGTATAAGCACCTCTCCTGTGAGTTTGGCCTCCCAACCATGACCAACTGTCATCTTGGGTACTGCACAGGTGGACAATCTTCAAAAGGTAGCCTCAGCTCAGACCTTGGTCGTGAGGGAACTAATACTAAGTAATATAAGTTTCCAGTCAAGCCCTACCCAATCTTCGGGTATTGTGGTTGTACGATAAAATTGGAATGGTATCGCATCCAGATAACCATCAGTTTTATAAAGGGCTAAGGCTCATGCCTCAACATTTTCATCACCAAAATCATCAAGTGTTTGGAAACACATGTCCAAAACATTTCAATAGAATGATCCATCATTCCAAGGTTTTCATAACCATTTTTCCACCAAGTAATCCCATCTGAAGTTGATCAAGTTTTATGCTTAGCACTAGCATCTACAGGTGGGGGTAAGCACTGATGAGGGGTGGTAAACTAGTGGGGTTTTAACTAGGTTCAAACTCATGCCTTAGGATGATATCAAGGTTATCTAGCTTAGGCCAAATTTTATGCTCTTTATGCAACCCTCAGCACAACTGTCTAGTATCTACCAAACTCTTAGGTAGACTCTAAGTAAGCTTTGATAAAGAAATAAAGTAAGAAGCTTGCACATAAAACTAGGATTTGGTTTATCAAGTGGGTATGATCACATATGCTTAAGGAATATGGTAGTCATATCACAAGTATGGGTTTGTGGCATCAGTAGGGTATCTTGCAAGGGTTAGCTTGAATCAATATCAGTATAAGCTTGTATAGTTACTAGCTTGCATCAGTGTCAATATAAGCTTGCCTTGTGCAGAGCAGTGGTTGAAGTTCTCCTCGGCTTCCTCTTCGTAGTATCCTCCTTCCTCCTCGTATCCTTGGTCGGTACTAGCGTCTATGAATAAATACAAGGCAAACAATCACCAAACAATACTTAGCTACTTGCAATCATCACACACAAGGGTCCTATAGATGATCTAGCATCATCTCTAACATTACAAGGTTAAGGCTTGGTTTAAATCTTTTTATTTTTAGAAAAGTAATTTCTACTCATTGAAAAATTACTTAAGATTTAATATTCTCCAAACTAAACATGGGATCATGTTGACACATGTCATCACCACATATTGTAGTCCATGGGAATGTGATTTAAAGTGGTGTCACAATTTAATAAGGTTTTACCCTTTTATTTTAATTAATTAAAGTGGCTAGAAATGCTTATGAAGCATTCTTTTATTACTTGAACAATATTTCTGCAAGTAAACCTATATATTTTTATATATTCTGAAAGGTATGGTTAAATGTGATTTTTAAGAGTTGGAATCAACTCAAAAGATATTATGGTTTAAATTTGAAAAATGTTTGAATGCAGAAAAGCTTCTACCTTGTTATTTTTACCAGGGGTGATCTATAGATCCAAATGACTTGAATCGAACGGGCTTGGATTCAGCATTCACAGACCTTTCCAACAAAATTGGTTTCATTCAAATTGGTGCACTGAATCGATCTGGGTTGATTTTTGAAGTTGAGTACAGAAGTGTGTTTGAATTGAAATAGAAAAAGATTTAATTTGAATAACAGGGCTGCGCGGGAAATTCTAACGGGCCGGCCTGCTAAGCGCAGTGCTCCCGCGGGCTGCTTAAGTGGGTGTCCCCACTCGTGAATGACACTGGGCTGAGCGAAGCGGTATGGGGCAAGGTGGATCGTTCGATCTAGTTCTAATCTAACGGCTGGGAGTCATCGTCGACGCGAGACAACTCTGGCGAGAATGAAACCTAGCGCGGCCAGTGAGGGTCGCTGGGGGCTCACCGGGGTACTGGCGAGGGTCGGCGAGGCGGGCGAACGACGAAGTCGACGACGATGAACTCAGAGGTGGTCGTGGCAGCTCCTGGGGCGGCTCCAATCGCTGGCTCCTTTCTTCTCCGGCAGCGGAAGGCTCCAGTGAAATTCCGGTGAGGTGGTGCTCGCCTTGCTCTGAGAATGGTGTGGCACGATCAGTGAGGAGAGGGGAGTGAGATGGTGTGAAGAAATCGAGCGGGGGTGGCCTCTATTTATAGTCGAGCGAGGGGACCGTCGGGGCGCACAGTGAGCTCGTCGGGGGCGATGTTACAGGAGGCTATTGGCATGGGCAAGGGTAGGGGACGGTGCTGTGTCTCCTGGCGATGCTCAACGACATGGTCGCGAGGTATGGGGCGGTGTGGTTTGGTCTGGAACGGCCGGTGCTCTGCGCGGTAGAGGCGGCGTCTTCGACGGCGGACGGTGGTTGTGCGGCACGGGGCAGCAAATGGGGATGTCTGGCGGTCTCTTGGGTTGATGGCGATCGTGTATGCACGCGGCGAGGGCGGCACGCGGTCTGTGGGTGCTGGTCGATGGTGGCGCTCTGGCGCACGCTCGGCATGGTCTGGGCGCGGCTTGTGCGCGTGGTCCAGGGCTTGGCAACGCTTGCGGCTGGGACAGTGAGTGGCGGTGGACGGTGGGCTGCCTCCTAGACAAGGTTGGCACGGCTAGTTCTTCCTCTAGCTTGCTCGGCTGTTCACCATGGGGTGACATTGGGGTGCTCGGCTGTTCACCATTAATGGCAATGGCAAGCTCACAGGGGTGCTAGTGTTGGGCTAATCTTTCTAGATGATCTACTAAGCTGTGTGTGAGCTAACTAGGGAACAAGTTAGGCAAGAATCACTGCATACTATAGTGTTTGATGTTTTGTTTGATTTGTGTCTGCAACCTGTTTGATGAAATGGCCGCATGAAATCAAGTTTTGAATTTTGAAATGATTTTTGGTGGGTTTGCTAGATTGGTGCTGGTGAGTCTGCAGATGCTTGGGTTTTGAAAGTTGAGCTTGTTTGAGTGGGTTTTGAAAAAGTGGGATCTTCCCATATGAAGAAGATTCAATTTTGAACTGTCATTTAAACTATGTATTTGAAAGTTTCTGGATGATCACAAAGTGGGCCTTGATACTCTGTTATGAGTACATTCAAGGGGTGCAAAGATCCAGAAAAGTTTCTGTTAGGTTCTGAAAGTTTGAGACAGCCAAAGTAGGCATGGGAGTTAAATTGGTCAAAATGACCATTCACTTAATATATTTGTTTTGATTTACTTGTCTTTAAGGAAAGTGTGGGAAATGTTTTAGATGATGTTCATTTCACCTAAGAAACATTTTACAAGCAATGGGTCACACAAACAAGGTGGTTTTTAAAGAAATTAAAAATCCATGCATACACATATACATGCATTCATGAGTTTATTTAGAAAAGTTTTTGTTAACCCTAATCTTGATGATTAGTGTTTGATGATCTAAGTTTGTTATTTTTGGGATGTTACAGTTACGACAACTAGGATCATCTCCCATCGTCAGCATTGCCTGTGACCCCGAAGATGGAGCTTCGCCTACGCTACCGTTACTATTACGTATTCCGCTGCTTGAAGTTGTATTAAGAACTGGATCATGAGATCCCTATTCGTGTAAGAACTTATGTATCGTTTGTAATGGATGATGTACTATGGTATCCAATTCTGTTATGTCTTGCAAAAATGGTAATCCTAGGATTGCGATGTATGGCATAACAGGCATCTAGGATTGAAAAATCCGGGTGTTGACACCTTATAGTATGAACCCATCTGAATTAGTGGAGCTAAAGAAGCAACTGGATGCTATGCTAGAGATAGGATTGATTCAACCAAGTGTGTCGCCATGGAGATCACATGTCTTGTTTGTGGATAAGAAAGATGGAGGTAACCGTTTGTGTACGGATTATCGGAAGCTGACTGATGTCACCATTAAGAACAAGTATCCACTGCCGAAGATATAATATTTTTTTGACCAGTTGACCGGTGCCAAAGAGTTTTCTAAGATTGATCTTAGAACTAGTTATCATCAACTGAAGATTCGTGCAGAGGATATTCCAAAGACTGCCTTAACCACCAGATATGGACTGTATGAGTACACTGTCATGTCTTTTGGATTAACCAATGCCCCCGCTTATTTCATGAATCTCATGAATAATATTTTTATGAACTTCCTGGATAAGTTTGTCGTTGTTTTCATCGATGACATTCTGATCTATTCCAAATCAGAAGAAGAACATGAGCTACACCTAAGGACCATCCTTGAAACCCTTAGGGAGCATCAGTTATATGCCAAGTTTAGCAAATGTGAGTTCTGGTTACAGGAAGTAGGATTTCTCGGACATATCGTGTCAGCCGGAGGAATTGCTGTCGACCCTGCGAAGGTTAAGGATGTGGAAGAATGGCAAACCCCAACCACTCAAACCCAATTTCGTGCATTTCTTGGATTAGCGGGATACTACTGCAAGTTCGTAGAAGGATTTTCGAGCATCGCAAGACCCATGACCCAATTGTTGAAGAAAGATAAGAAGTTTGAATGGACGGACAAAGGTGAAGAAAGTTTTCAAGAGCTTAAGAAGAGATTGATCTCAGCCCCAATATTGATTATGCCGGATATTACGAAGCCTTTTGATGTGTATTGTGACGCTTCCAAGGTTGGTCTTGGATGTGTGTTGATGCAAGAAGGTAAGGTCATATCCTATTTATCCCGAAAACTGAAGCAACATGAGCAGAATTACCCTACCCATGACTTTGAACTAGCAGCCTTAGTTTTAGCCTTGAAGACATGGCGGCATTACCCCATGGGAAACCGTTGTGAAATTTTTTCGGATCACAAGAGCATGAAGTATATTTTCACTCAGAAAGAGCTGAATATGAGGCAGAGGAGATGGATAGAGCTAATCAAGGACTATGATCTTGAGATTCACTATCACCCCGGTAAAGCCAATGTGGTAACAGATAACTTAGCAGACTGTCGTGTCGCTTGAACACCATGATTCTGAAAAAGCAACCAAGTTTGCAAAAGGAGTTGGAATATTTCAGAATGGAGCTAGTAAGTGAAGGATTTTTGGCTAGCATAGAACTTTAACCCACTTTGATCAGTCAGATCAAGGAGGCACAGAAAGGAAATGATAGTATCGACAGAATCAAACATCGTGTCGGTATAGGAAAGGTACCCGGATTCACCGAAGATGAAGGAGTTTTGTGGTACAAAGGACGTATCTATGTGCCAACAGATTCAGAATTGAAGCAAGCTATTTTGCAATAATCCCATGATACTCTTTATTCTATCCACCCCGGAGGAATGAAGATGTATCAGGATTTGAAGGAGCAATTTTGTTGGCACAAGATGAAGAGAGAAATCAGAAGCTACATAGCCAAATGTGCTATCTGTCAGAGAGTCAAGGTAGGACATCAGAGACCCGCAGGACTTTTGCAACCATTGCAGATTCTGGAATGGAAATGGGATTCTGTAGGACCGGATTTTATCACTGGTTTACCTACGTCTGGTAGGGGAAATGACTCTATTTGGGTCATAGTGGATAGACTATCCAAAGTCGCCCATTTCTTACCAGTCAAGACCACTTACCAGAGTTCGAAGCTAGCAGAGTTCTACATTGCTAGAATAGTCAGTTTGCATGGAGTTCCCAATAAAATTGTGTCGGATCGAGGAACCCAGTTTACCTCGAGATTTTGGAAGAAAGTCCAAGAAGGATTAGGAACAAGACTAGATTTCAGCACAACTTATCACCCTCAGACTGATGGACAAACAGAGCGATTAAACCAAATACTCGAAGATATGTTGAGATCTTGTGTGTTGTAATATGGATCAAAATGGGAAGATTGTCTGTCTTTCGCAGAATTTTCATATAACAACATTTACCAACCAGTTTGCAAATGGCCCTATTTGAGTTCTTGTATGGAAGGAAGTGTCGTACCCCTTTGAATTGGTCGGAAGTAGGAGAGAGTCGGATTTTCGGACCCGACATCCTACGAGAAGCCAAAGAGAAAGTTCACAAGATTCGTGAACACCTTAAGACCGCCCAATCCAGACAGAAGAGTTATGGCGATAAGATACGTCGAGACCTAGCCTTCAATATCGGAGATTTTGTGTATTTAAAAGTATCACCCTTGAAAGGAATGCAATGTTTCCAACTCAAAGAAAAGCTAGCCCCCAGATATATCAGACCATTCAAGATTTTCAATCGCCGAGGAGAAGTATCATATCAATTGGAATTGCCAGAAGAGATGTCAGCCGTGCATAATGTGTTTCATATCTCGTTACTTTGCAAATGCCTAGAAGTCCCGGAGAAGACTGAAGTTTTTAAGAATATTGATCACAGGAACATAGATATCAACGATGAACTACCATACCCTGAAGTACCCATTCGTATTTTGGAAGAAGCCTTCAGAACAACTAGGACGCGGAGTATCAAGTTTCTCAAGATCTCGTGGAGTAACCACACTGAAGAAGAAGCTACCTGGGAGCGAGAAGATTACATTAGGACTGAGTTTACAGATCTCTTTAAATCCTAGTTTTATTTTTCTCAAATCTCAGGACGAGATTTTTTTTAAGGGGGGAAGGTTTGTAACATCCCAAAAACATTAATCAAGGTTATCAAGTTCCAATCACCCAAGTTTAGGGTTAACAAAAACTTTTGTTAATTAAAATCAATATGAATGCATGTGTGTATGTGATGAATGCATGAATACTTGCAATGACTTGTTTTATTTCTATGAATGGCAAGGATTGGTGTAAAGAAGAAAACAACATCATCTAAATCATTTCCAAGCAGAAGAAAATGAAGAAAAAATAAAAAACAAACAATATAAGCAAATGGTCTTTTTTGCCAAACTTGTTCACTAGACCACTTTGAGTGTTTCTAGTCCAAGTTTTCTAACAGAAACAAATCTAATTCTTTTCACCTCTTGTTAGACCAAGTAAAAGTGAACCCAAGCCCACCTTGCAAACCCACAGAAACATTTTGCAAATCTATTTAAATGACAATTCAAAATTGAATCAAGTGTAGGTACTAATATTACCATTTCTCAAAAACCACTCAAACCAGTTCACCTTGGCAAACCCAAGCAACCAGAGACTACCAAGTATGTGACCAGTGCACTCACAAAAATTCATACAAAAATTTCAAACTAAATTTCTTTCGGCCATTTTGTCAAACACTTGGTGAGCACAGCAAAACCTGCCTAACTATCACTATTTTTGATCAATGATTTGTTCCCTCTTTGCACCATACTCTCACCCCTTGTCTCCCCCAGTGACGACACTGCATTGACACAAGCTAGACCCCTACCCTTTGCACCATGTTGTGCCACCCGAAGCCACCCCTTTCCAGCTGACCATGGCAAGCTAACAGGAGCCATCGCCGCGCCTAGCCACCATGTCAAGGAGGCAGCCCAACGTCCACCGCCACCCCTTTTCCAGCCCTCGCACGCAGCCAGGCACTAGACCACAGAGAACACCCCACGCCCAATGTCTCTGCACCATGCCGAGAGCACACCAGAGAGCTGCACCCGACACGCTCGCACACGCCACGCCTGGCCTTCGCCGCCTGTGCCTGCAATCACCACGACCCCAGGAACCTCCCAGACACCCCCGTTCACCGTCGCATGAACCGTAGCACCCGTGCGTCGTCAAAACCACCATTGGTGCCGCACAGAGCGTCGACCATTCCCGACCAAAGTCGACCGTCCATTGCTGCGCCATCAAGACCTTGAGCATCGCTAGGAGACCGTGCACCATCCTAGCCTCTGAGCCATGCCGTTAGCTCACTGCACCGTCGACCCCGTAGAGCCCCGCCCATGCCGCACGGCCTCTCTCGCTCGGCTATACAAGGAGGACTCCCTAGCCTCAATTAACCACACCATTCCACTCCCCACCTCTCACAGAACCTCCCACATCTTTCCCCGGAACAAGGCGAGCACCAGGTCATCGGAATTTCACCAGAGTCTGCCGCGGAGGAGGAGAAGAGGAGCCATTGATTGGAGCCGCCCCGGGAGCTGCCGCAGCCACAGTTCGAACCGCCATCATCGACAACATCGTTCGCCCCCATCGCCGACCCTAGCTGGAGCCCTGGTGAGCCTCACATGACCCCCACCGCCGCGTTATGGTTCAGTCTCGCCGGTGCTGCCTAACGTAGACGACACACCCAGCTGTTAGATTAGATGATAATCGCACGGTCCAGATTGCCCCTTACCGCTTCGCGTAGCCAGAGGCGCTGATGCGTCGGGTCATCACTTAACTCAGCCCGCGCGCTGCGCTATGCGCGGTGGGCCAGCGCAGTTAGTTCCCATGTGACCTAGTTAATTTAAATTAGATTTTTCCATTTAATTCAAACTCTAGTTCTGTCAGTAGATTCAAAAATCAATTCAGAGAGATTCACTGAACCAAATTGCATGAAACTAATTTTGCTAGAAAGGTATTGAAATTGTTAATCCAAGACCGTTCGATTCAAACCATTTGAAATTATAGATCACCTAGGGTAAAAATAACAAGGAAGATAATTTTCTGCATTCAAACATTTTTCAAAAATTAACCATAAATTGTTTTGAGTTGATACCAACTCTCAAAAATCACATTTGACAAGATCTTTCTGAATATATAAAAATATCTAGGTTTACTTGCAGTAATACTAGCCAAGTATTAAAAGAATGCCCCATAGGCATTTCTAGTCACATTAATTAATTAAAATAATAAGGTTAAACCTTATTAAATTGTGACACCACTTTAAATCACATTCCCAAGTATTAAAATATGTGGTGATGAGATGTGTTAACATGATCCCCTATTTTAATGGGAGAATATTAAATCCTAAGTAGTTTTTCAATGAGTAGAAATTACTTTTCCAAAATAGAATAAAGAAGACTAAGGCTTTAACCCATGTGATGAGTGTGATGATGCTAGATCATCTAGTGTGAACCTTTGTGTGCCAAATAGAAGTAGTTAAGTATTGTTTGGAGATTGTGTACCTCGTATTTATTTATAGACGCCAGTACTGACCAAGGATACGAAGAGGAAGGAGACTACTACGAGGAAGAAGCAGAGGAGAACTGCAACCACTACACTACTCAAGGCAAGCTACCACTTGTATCTTACCTATGCAAGCTATCTAATGCAAGCCATCATAGAAAGCTAGAACTTTGCAAGCTAACACTTGCATAATAACTATGCAAACTAGAGGCCTTAGGAATATTTGGTTATGCCACTTGATTATACCAAATCCCAGTTTTACTCGCAAGCTTTATTCTTTTATTTCTTTATCAAAGTTCTTTATTATTTTTACTTAGTGTTTGTGATGTTTTGGAAAGATATTAGAGGTAGCATAAATAGCATAAAACTTGGACTAAGTTAGATAGAACTAGATGTCATACTGAAGCTTGAGATTAGATTTAGATAAGTCACACTTGATTAGCACCACTCTTTAGTGATTACCCCCAACCTTGGTGGCTAGTGCTAAGCATAAAAGTTGATCACTTTAGATGGGAACACTTGGTGAAAATGATTATGAAAACCTTAGAATGATGATTCATTCTAATGAAATGTTTTGACATGTGTTATGAACACCCGATGATTTTATGATGAAAATGTTGAGGCATGAGCCTTAGCCCTTTATAAAACTGATGGTTGTGTTCGGATGAGATACCATTCCAATGTTACCGTACAACCATAATACCTGAATTTGGGTAGGGCTTAACTAGAAGTTTATATATCTTAGTAGAGGTTTGAGCTGAGGCTACCTCGTGATGATTGTCCACCTATGCAGTTCCCAAGATGACATATGGTCATGGTTGGGAGGCCAAACTCATAGGGGAGGTTCCTATACTGGGGTGTGTAATTGAAAGGTTAGGATTGATTATCTGCATACTGAGTATGGTGAATAAGGATTGTTCCTGACGAATGTATTGAATGTTGTGGTGAAAGTGTACCACCTCTGCAGAGTGTCAAACTATTCGAATAGCCGCGTCCGTGGTTATGGACAGTTGGAGTGGCCATACTATTCCGTCATCAGATGTTTTCAAAATGACTTGTGAAATGAATCATGACTTTGACCTGACCACAACAGGGTTGTGAAAGTGAAAGTTAAGTTCCCGCTTAGGTGTTGAAAGACAGTAAATTAGTTGTCTTTACTTCTAAACTTAGTTAGAGAAAAATCTGGCTTTTTGCAAAACAACCTAGAGCTTAGGATTCCCACTTAAACCACGTTACTTGTTAGTGATAGTTTGCGAGTACTTAAAGAGTACTCATGGCTTTGTCCCTGGCTATTCCTATGGCCAGACTATGAGGAGGACTATTAGGATGATGGATAGCAGGACGTTTATGACAACAAGGATCATCTCCCATCATCAGCATTGCCTGTGACCCTGAGGATGAAGCTTAGCCAATGCTACCGTTATTATATTATTTTGCTGTGTTGATTGTATTAAGACTGGATCATGAGATCCTTTATTTGTAAGACCTTTATTATGTTTTATAATGGATGATGAACTATGGTACCAATCTGTTATGTCTCGCAAAAATAGTAATCCTAGGATTGCGATGTATGGCATAACAGGCATCTGGGATTAAAAGTCCGGGTGTTGACCCACACCCCAGGAACGTTCCCTCTTGGCGCAGCGTATGCGCCTGGCACACATGTGCCATGTCGCGGTCCACTCCCACACGCCCATGCTCCATGCTCCACATGTCCCGCCACAGACCCGCACACACCCGACACACGTATGTGCGTCTAGTGCCGGCACATGTGCCATGCCGTGTCCACTCCGGGACAAACGCTTCATGCTCCACATGTCCCGCCACTAACCCGCACACACCCGTTTAACTGCGAGGATCGGCTCTGATACCACTTGTAACACCCCGTCCACTTGGCCCCGGGAGTGTCACTCCTGGTAGCTTAATAGGATATCTAGACTGGCCCCATAGACCAACACTAGTCTTTTCTGTGCACTTTGTCCTCACTCATGTGCACCCGGTACCCACTTCCTGGACGGTCACCCATCCTAGAAGTGCTCTAGGACAAGCACGCTTAATCTTAGAGCTCTTTTCGATTAAGCTTCCGGAAAAGAAGTTGCAACTTGTTGGTATGAGTATCCTATCAATCCTATTAAGTCATGTGCTTGGATCTCATAGGTTCCTCCATCAACAATAAACATGTGGCTCCACCCGGCGGCGAGCACTTCGCCAGCCAATTCGAGCATGAAGGTTTGGACCTTGCGTTAGCGGCGGATCAGGGGCTCGAGGGGAACATGGCGGGTTGTTGGTAGCCACGTCGGACGCTGGCTGGGGGAAGGTGGGACGTGTTAGTGCGCCCCCGGTCGGCGAGGGAAGCCGCTTTGGTGGCGAGGAACCTGGCTACTAAAGGGGATGGCGGCGGATCAGGGGCTCGAGGGGAACATGGGCGTCATGGGGACAAAGGAGTTTAGCGGGCTGACAACGAAGGTACGACAAGGAACGGACGGAAACATATTTTGGGCTGACGGAAACATATTGGACGAACCTACCTCAACAGAAATTAGTAGATAGATACAACATCAAAGGTTCGCAAATTGGACAAATGTTAAATGTCTCGTCAAGGGAATTCTCGAGATGATAGATGATCAAGGATTTTGGAATTTTCCAAAATATCGAGAGTCCTACCTTTGAGTGGGAGATGATCATAATGTGTGTATAACATAGTTTTGGGATTTGAAAGGGAATCCAGACCTCATATGAGATATCATTTTGAGTGGGAGCATTACAAACTATCGTATATAAGATATTCGATGGATGAAATCTAAATAAAACATTAAGGCACTAGAAATCTATTAAGATAGATTTATGCGTTTAATGAACATTACTATTGGAATGTTTTCAAGAGATAGATTTTGAAAGAGTCTAGAATGACTAGTTTGGATTATTAAAGGGTTCATACTCACACAAGATAGAAATTTTTGTAATTGTGAAACTAGAAAAAACATTTGAGTTAGAAGTCAATATAGACAATAGTGTTTAAAAGGAAAAGGGATGTGTAACATCCATTGTGCCTTAGTCGTAGTGTCCTCCATCTAAGCATATTGAATACTCGGTATAATGATACCCATAGTATGCGATAAAAAAGGATTTATTTGTTTCAGTAAAAACCACAAGACCAAAGTTAAGTCTATCCCATGAAGAGAGAAAGGTTGGACATAGAAATTGCTATTAAAAGTGATTACAATCTACATAGATATAGGCGTATGATGATGACATTCCATATATTGATACAACCGCTATACCTACAGATACACAAATACAAGGACCTATCACTCGAGCTCGTGGCAAGAAACTTAACTCTCATGTACTTTCGTTTCTTGGAACTATTCCTCATATACATGAGAATATGATGCTGCCTAAATCAGATGTATCTGTTACTCTTAGGAATGATGAACCAAGCATGGACGAGACGGACAAGCATTGGAGCATGATCATGCATGGATATGGCAGCAAGAATGTGATCATTGAAGAGGACGCCACGAGTGGAGATTTCAAAACTTTAAAGCCACCATAATGAAAATAGAAGGCTTGAACGAAATATTCAAGGATAGTACTTCATAAATTCGTCCATAGCTTAATTTGGTGCTGAGAAACCTTTATTTTGGGCTAGGCCCATATAATTTTCACAGGTATTAAAATAGCCACTTTTTAGAGTCCATATTTGAGGAAAAAAGGACTGCTAGCGTTGGTTTTGGCCAACACCTCTATGGCTGTCCGAAATCTCACATTTTCCTCCTTAAATATCCCCCATAGCCGTCACATTAGACTTGGATTTTTTTTAGACGAAAATTTAGCCATTTTCGCAACTATGCCAAGGCTCGAGTGTCATAGACGCCTCTTGTACTTCGCACCCATACAAGATCCCACCTTTTCACTAAAGCTTTCATCTTAATCCGCATTATCTTGATTGCAATATTAGTTCTTACTTGTTCTCGATTTCAGGTAGGAATTAAGACCCTCGCTTGTTAGGATGATCGTGCTTCTGCAGGATCGGTAACCTCTAGGAGATTGGCCTAGCGATTGCATTGGTGCTCGTTCTCGCACATGTAGTCGGATCATCAATCCCGAACTCCACCAAATCGACTATCACCATCTCATCGAATGATCAGACATCTTTGCCCTATCAGAGTATATGGATATTTGGGAAATAGCTAGTGGAACTGTTATGGCTTAAAACAAGTTCGACTTCAGCTGAGTGTGTTTCAAGAACATGCATGGAAATAATGAAAGTTCGATGTGACTGATCAACCATCATGAGAACACCTAAAAATAAAGTCTCACTCTATCGCCAAAACATACTTCAACACATTATATGATAATTATGTACATGTCAACTAGGTGACATTTTCAATTTGCAAAGAACATAAGGATCTAGTAAAATAGATCATAGGAAATAGTAGGTTCTCCATAAGCAAGCATGATCAAGGAAAACGTATGTGATATGGTTTCATGATTAATACAACTGAATTAATTGTACTCTAGTACAAGTAGTACGCTAAAGGAGATATGCCCTAGAGGGAAATAATAAAGGGTGTTTATTATCATATCTCATTAGTTCATAATAGTTTTATATCATGCTATAACTGTATCAAACAGAAACACTGATACACGTGTGACATAAAACAACCAAGGTCCCTAGTAGCCTCTAATCATACTGGTCCGTTGGTCAGCTGATGGTCAAGGTTTCTTGGTCATGGTGCATTTTTGCTGGCTGACAATAGAGTCACATCATTAGAGAATGATGTGGTGGACATTACCCTAAATACATGTATTACAGCACAATCAAGTCACAAGTGTATCGTTGCAATATTAGATGTGTAGTATCTGTCTCCTTAGACTGTAAGAGCATATTAATCACTATCTCCCGAGGCTTCTTTAACTACATCAAACGTCATGTCCGTAATTGGATGACTATAAAGGTGTATGTTAAGTATTCCAAAAGAATAGTTGAGGCCTATGCATCGATATCTATATTTGTTCGCCTGCGTGATAGAAAGGTATAGTAGGACCACTCAGTAAGATTACATTGATGAATGTTGCACAACATGTGACTACGTCACGGGGATGGAATATTACGGGAAAAGTAAAAATGCATTAAGTCGGTAACGAGATTGAACAAGGTATTAGATACCAATTATCAAATCTTAGTAAAATCATGTATAGACGAAACAAAAGGAATTGGACTGAACATTTAGGTTCAAACAAAAACAGTCTCGTCGAATACACATGGGTCATTATGGGCATCCTAGTCCCGCTAATGATCATTTGTTCGAGAGAGATCTCAATCATGTATCTGATGTTCCCGAACTGCAGGGGTAACACGCTTAAGGGTGAAATGATAGTTGTAGATCCTTCGGTGGGATGGAATCTATGAAGTATGAAACTTCGAAATTGTTCCAAAAAGAGAGTGTTGGAAAAGTTCCGAAGAGGATCTGAAATGGTTCGGAAGAAAAGGAAAGGCAAGAAAGATGTTTTCAGCTTAATAAAGGATTTATAATATGAATTTATATATTCATTATGAATTAATGTACTAAATATAATATTTTAAATATTTTATTATGGGAACCCTCCACTATTGGGCCACAACCCAGAGGGAAGCTACCCCATACATGCAGCAAACAACGCACAATAGCTGGGCCACGTCGGCCATCAAGCCCACAAGAGTGAGCGACTGACGGGCGCTATCTATTGCATGGGCAATGCAGAGCGAGCGGCTAAGCGGGCCGACCTAGGAGGTCTAGTGCTCGCTGGTAGCCACGCGGGAGGGCATGGGCAAGCAAGCCTCCAGGGTTAGCACGCCCGGCCATGGCATAGCCGCCACGCGCACCACACGACCGCGATAGCTAGGCCAACTCGAGGCCTACCCTGGCTGTTGCACGGGCTACTGTCGGCCAGTGATTGTGAATGGAATATGCCCTAAGAAGCAATAATAAAGTTGTTATTATAAGTATTCTAAGTATATGATAGATGTTTATTTTGCATGCTATAATTGTATTAATACGGAAACGTTAATACATGTGTGCTTAATAAAAAAATAGAAAGTTCATAGTTATGCCTCTCTTATAAACTAGCTCGTTGATTAACAAGATGATCAAGGTTTCCTGATCATGGACACTGGATGTTGTTAATAACAAGGTCAAAACATTATTGGAATGATGTGATGAACATTCATCCGAAGTATAGCATTACGATCAAAGTCATTGTGTTTATATTGCTATAACATCATACGAAGTAATCATAATCCTTAGACCATGAGATCATGCCAATCACTAACATTAGAGAGTATCTTGATAACATCAAACGTCACACCATAACAGGGGAATATAAAGGCGTTATGCTGAGGCTCATGGATCAAGAGTGCAATTTGTCTATCCTGATGACGAATAGATATACTCTGGGTCCTATCGGTGATATCATATTAGTTAGCTTGCAAGCAAGTGATGTGATCACTAGAATGTTATATCACGGGAACGAGAAAAGAGTACATGTCGGTAACAATATCAAACTAGGTATGGAGATACCGATGATCAAATATCATACGTGTAATATATCGCGAGACAAAGGGATTAATTTACTAGTGTAAAAGGTTCTCATGATCACAAGAAGTCATTGTTGAATGTGTGGGAGTTAGTATGGATCTTCAGGCCGTACTTCTGATTATTGATCCAAGAGGGGTATCGATCATGTCTACATTATTTGCGAACCATAGGGTGACACACTTAAGAGACACCAACACAATTTGGAGCAAATATGTTCTAGACGAAAGAATTACAAAGCACTGGAATTATTTCAATAGACACTGGAATTATTTCCGGTGAAATTGTTTCTACATGTGAAGTTGAAAAGTAGCAAGGGGTTTTATGTGAATGTTTGTTAATTAATGTAATTTACAAAATTCTGAGTAAAATAAATAAGAGGAGTTTTGTTTAATGAGAGATTACATTAAATTTGGTGGAAATTTAATGGGAATTTTGAGTGGGATTTTGAGTGGAGAATATGGAGGGACATTTTGTGATTGGCATCTCCACTCACATGAATGGATGAAGGGGTGGGGGGGCTGCCCCCATGCACCGGCCATGGCCTTTGGGGTGACCCCCCTCCTCCTATATAAAGCAACCCCTCCCTCTCTCTCACTCACACCTCCTCGTGAAGTATATCTATCCCCCTCTAGAATTATTCCCCCATGATCCCGGACTAGCGAGATACATGTTCCTGGTGGCTTTTAGTCTGCAAGGAGTTGCTCCTTCTACTGCATCGCTAGAGTGAGGAGGCGGAGGTTGTTCGGTGACTTGAACGTGTGTGCGATCACGGATGCACTGCTGATTTGCGGCGCTGGACTTCTTCTCGATCTTGAGATCGGCAAGCATTCGACTACATCATCCACGAGTACAACCTCATTAAACTTTGTGTCGTCGGATTGTCAACCAGTACACCATAGGGCGTCCTATAAGCGTTGAGAAGATGGATGTTCCAGGAGCGGTGAGCACAAGTTTAGCCAGGTTCAGATCCGACTGTGGTGATCAGATCCTACTCCTACTAGCAACCCAGTAATATATTGGCGTAAGCCGGATGTTACAGCGGATTACAAGAAGTTAGCCTATGCGAGTTGTGATTGTGGTTATTGCTATTGTTGTGCCCTAAAGGCTCCCATAGGGCTGGTTTATAGTCACCAGGACCTAGGGTTACAGGAGAGACCTATCCGTCTACGTTATAGAGTAGGTAACTAGATTCAGCTTGGACTACAAGTAACACTACAGGACTAAGTTGCTAACTCTTCTAGGCCTTGTCGTAGTAGGAATTGGGTCCTCCTCTTTCTCGGACTGGGCCGCCTATGAAGCAAACCTCTAACCCATTGGTGGGCCACCCTGGTCAGCGAGTCCTGTGGGTATACCCGGAAAGTATATCCCAAATAGTAGCCCCTGGAAGTCTCCAAGATCCAAAGTCGGATAAATCGTCTAGCTTGAAGGTTTCTTCGTCTTGAGAATCTTGAAGGGTTCCCAAAAACTTCAGACCTTAGTCTTTTCCTTTGCTCAGTTTGAAATATGAGTCGGATCTTACAGCGGCATGCTGGCTGACAACTTTTCAGTCCAGGTCCTGTCACTGACAAGAGTACTGTCAACACGACCGTTGGTGGGTCTTCTCCTTATGGAACAGAGCACCGTTTTAATACTCACGCGATAATCGAGGGGGTAGAGGAGTCACTAGGAAGCCACCTCCCCCTCTCCTATGCGCATGGCGTAAATCGCACAACTAACGCATGAATCTTGGAGCAAAGGAAAATAAAATAGAGGAGAAACCCTTCTCTCTTAGATTCATCTCTCCACCATTCTCACTAATTTCCTCCTCGTACTCCTCGAGCTCTCCACAACCACTATCATCTACACGCTGCGAGAAAATTCTCATTCCCCCACCAATCCTTCATCTTCCCACAAAGCGATGGCGTCTGCATCTAGCTCTAGAGAAACGGCGGGTACATCGGCGGCGGAAGAAAATAAGTTACGGGGCCTCTTGGTCCCGAGCATCATGGTAGACGCCGAGCTCCAGGTCATGGAGGATGAGGGATACATCATCGCCGGCGCATGGCAGAGCGCCTCAGGACACGCCATTCCTACCCCGCGCGACACCGAGCGGGTGCTGTTCGGCATGCACATCGACCGCGGACTCAGCCCGCCACCGTCGGACTTCTTCATCAATGTCCTCAAATAATACAGTGTGCAGCTCCATAATCTTCCTCCCAACTCCCTGCTAGAGCTTAGTACTCATGTATCTTTGTGTGAGGGGTTTCTTGCCATTAGGCCAAGTCTCACCTTTTCCGATACTACTATGGTACCCGGAAGAATTCCATCAGTGCCGGTGTTCCTTACACCACTGGAACTCTTAGCTAAATCCTTAGGAGAAGCCGAATTTATCCTAGGATTAACGCTAGTGAGTCTGTTAAACGCTGGGCTGGAACTTTCTTCTACCATAAGGATATTCTGGCTCCTGGAAAGGTGGAAGGTCTTCCGACCTTCGTCAATGGTGCCGCTCCTCACCAAAAATCATGGGACGCGGAGGCGCCAGAACTGTCGGATATCTTGATCCTCGCCAAGAGGCGGATTGAGTTTCTGATGAAGCACAAGGGTCTCCGCGAATCCGAATTGATCCACTGCTGGCTGGATCGCCGGATCCAGCCTCTACAGCATCATGGAGATCACTTCATGCACACCTTCACCAGAGACAAGAAGGACAGCCTGCGGGTGAGCCCACACTGGATTCCGGTGAAGGATTAGAGGACGCTCATGCATTACTTGATCAATGAGAGAGTGGAACAAAAAGTTCCGGATGTCTCCCTGAAGATGTTCACATCCAACTGTCCTCTGACTCAGGTAAATATTTGGACTCTACATTTGCGTTTTGTCATTCTTTTTTGTTTGTTTCTCGGACTCTATTTTCATCGATGCTTTTTATTTTGTCAGCTCGAGGAACTCCCCAATTCTGAGCTAACTCCACTAGAGGACTATCTCTCAGACGATCCGGATGTGACGGAGGATGACGAGGTGCAAGAGTTCATGCCTCCGCTTCCAAGAAGCGTAAGGCAAAGGAGGTTGTTATCACTGCTGGTAGCCAAGTGCTGCAAGTAGTTAAAAAGTAAGCACCATGTCTTTGTTTTTAGTACTTTGCACAATTCTTTCTTTACAAAGCATACCTGATATTTGGACTTGTGTGCTTCAGAGCTAAAGCAGTTTTGAAGAGTAAAGCGAAGCTAGACAACAAGCCGGGAAAGCAACTACGTCAGCAGAAGCTTGTCATCTCCCCAGCGATGCCACCGCCGACTCCAACCAGTACCCCATCATCTGCACCAGAGGTTTCTGCCTCTCCTGATGCAGGCAACATATCGCAAGCCCTAGTCAACATTGGTGGCGAGGCAACTAACAATGGTGAACCTGTCAAGGGTAATGATCCCGTCAAAGTGGCTAGCTCCGCTCCCTCTGGCCTGAAACGGAAGAAGGAGGAGATCCTCAAACTAGATCAGTCTTGTCTTGAGAAACAAACCCTCACTCTAGAGTCAGCGAGCCAGGAGATGGAGGACGTGAAGCTGGTCAGCCTCCTGGACCAAATTTTGGTCCGGTATGCGAAGATAGAGTCTGGCGAACTCCCAGCGACGGACGTTCCCTCCCTATCCCTTGCCGAGAAAGTGTTTCATAACACTAAAATCGGATTTGATAAGTTGCACCTGGAACACATTGTAAGTTTCCGATTCTTATTTGTAGTTATTTTATTATCATATCCTCTATCCCCCAAGCATAAAGTCGGATAAACATCATTGAATCTGAGTTGATGCTTATAGGATGCAAAATAACGATGTAGTGTAGCCCCCAAGGCTCGTGCTGTATTTTTACTTAGTTAAATTTGCAGCCCGAGTCCTAGTAGCCGTCTGACGGTATTCCATATCTAAACTTACAGAAAATTGCATCTTCTAACTAGTAATTGATCAAGAATATATGCAATAAATGCAAGGAAATCAAAGTCTCGTGCCTTGATAATTCAAAGTTAAAAGTTGAAAAAGATGAAGCAGAAGGTAAACCTTTCCAACTTCCTCTTTGTCATTTAGCTATTGTCATAGTCAAAATTGTTCTCTCCGACTGATATTTTCCCCTTTGCAGAATTGTTGTGTGAATCAAGCAAGATGGTGGAGCAATCCGAGAACTTCAAGGTCTTGGAAATGGAGAATGCTAAGCTCCAGGACAAGCTTGATAAGCTTACTATTGAGTCGGGGAAATCCGTAGCCAATGTCCTGGAGTCAAGCAACCATGAGACCATGAGGCTCGAGAAGCTGGTATCCCTCTGAGATAAACAATTGGATGATCTCAAGAAGGACTTTGGTAGCCAGAGGGATCTAGCCCAGGCCATAGAGAGTGAACTGAATAGTCTCCACGAGGAGCGTGCTCAGTGGAATCATTCTGTGCTAGGTAAGATTTCTGAATTTCCTTATTCGATTGATTTTTTGACTTTCTATTGAGTCAAATTTCGACTCTCCTACTTACGAACCTCGCCTCGAGCGCATAAAGCTCGTCGGAGATATTTTGTTCGACTTCCGCCAGACTCTTGAAGAGGATGGCGAGTCGATCAAACTTTCCAACTTGCACAAAATGTCAGCACAAGAGGTGAGGGACAAGGATAAGGAGATTCCAAAGCTTATCGAATACTGGAAGAACTCCTACACTCGGACTGCTCTTACCATGGTGATGAGCCACCATAGCGATATGGAAATCTGACATGTTACCAAGGGTATCGCCGAGGAGGACGATGAAGGTAACTCGCAGAACATCAAGGCTATCCAAGATTCATGTGCAGGTTACGCTTGTTGTGTGGCGGAGATGACCAGTTACGTGACGCCTTTCTTCGAATCCGTCGCCTCAAGAGCCACAAGACAGCCTCGCTGAAGCCGCTTCCGAGTCCGAGATCCAGGGTGACAACATTGTCGACTCCAACACTCCACGTTCTTCATCACCACCACCTGATTCTACAGTATCAACATTTATAATGCATTATTCTGAACTTGGGCATGTAATGATGGAAACAATATTTTCATTGTGCTGGTCTATAAGAACTTAATGCTTTTATTATCGTAGCGCTTTTTTTTGTATATATTTTATGAGTGTGCTTGAAAATTTCTGAACTACTATTTTGTATACTTATACTTGTCGTTTTATCTGGCTCTCTGCCTTGTCCCTTTCATGATCCGGCCAACCTTTAGCACAAAAACTTTGCGGAGTAACGGAGCTCAATTGCTAAACCAGTTTAAACTCGGAAGCGAAGCCGGCTTCTAGTACCAATAATTCATTTACTCGAAAGATACCCGCGTCTAAGCAATCAGGTAAAAAAAACAAATTATAAACAATAAACTGAATTTGTTACCCTAGGGTAACATTTTTTTAGATATTCAAAAAGCATAACCAGAATGAACATGGGCACAAAGTACTTTCAAGCATTCTGGGATTTTTGAAAACAACATGCTCTTTTGGAAATAAGATGGCAAAAACTTCTCAAAGATAACATATGAGGAAACTAATACTTTATTTCACTTTGAACATGTACATATATGATTATTAGGAAATATAACTAAGAATAGAAGGGACGTAGCTATGCAATTTTCCATAGACAGTCTATCTCATCCGGTTCTGTAGTACCGCCAGCTCTCTTTCTCTTCCAATTATTTGGTCTTTCCTTGACTGGTCTCATATCGGTTAAACAATACGACCCAATATGCAGAACTCTGCTGATCATAAAAGGTTCTTCCCAAATTGGGGAAATTTTGTGCTTTCTTTTTTGCACCAGTCAGAAAACCAAATCGCCCTTTTTGAAAGAATGGTTCTGTACTCTCTGACTATGATACTTAAGCGACTTCTGCTGATAAGATGTAGATCTCTGCTCTACTTCTTCGATTATATCGGATCCTCCTATCGAGAAAGTTCTGCATCTTCTTCGATATACGCTTTGACCCGTGGAGACTGATGAATTAGATCACTTGGAAGAACTGCTTCTGCACCGTAGACCAAGAAGAAAGAAGTGTATCTGGTTGATATGTTGGAAGTTGTACGCAAGCTCCATATCATAGACGACAATTCTTCCGCCCAAGCCCCCGCAGCACGATGAAGGTTCCTCAAGACGAGGTCGGAGTCCTTGTAAAATAAGACCGTTAGTTCTTTCAAATTGTCCATTAGCATGTGGATGCGCGACTGATGCAATATAGAGTCGGATCCCTTGTTCTTCGTAGAATTCGGCAAGTTCCCCCATGGAAAAGTCGCAAGAGTTCAGCCTCAATCCATTTTGTAAATTTATCCACCATCACTAGTAGGTGAGTAAATCCACATTTTGTCGTTTGAATGGCCCTACCATGTCAAGTCCCTAGACCGCAAATGGCCATGTAATAGGGATTGTTCGCAGCTGATCAGCCGGAAAATGTGCCTGAATGGCGTACTTTTGGCAGTCTCTTCATGTTTTGACCAGTTTATCGGCATCCGCCTTAGCTGTCAGCCAAAAGAATCCGTGTCTACAAGCTTTTGCCACTAAGGATCTGGCTGCAACATGGTGACCACACTCGCCTTTGTGGATTACTCGTAAGATTTCCACTCCTTCTGGATAAATACATCGATAAAAGACCCTAGAAACACTCCGCTTATAGAGCTCACCTTTTATTATTGTGTAGGCTTTCGCTCGTCGGACGATCTGCTAGCTCAGGACTTCATCTTTGGGTAATTTTCCGTCTATCGGGAAATCCAGATAGGGTTTTGTCTAGCTGGGAATTACAGCTAGAACTGCTATTAAAGGTGAGTTAGATTTCGCCGGATAGTCCTCATCAACTCCAGTTATGGAGGGGTCCCTTAAATGCTCTAAAAAAGCGTCATCCGGTACTTGTTTCCACACAGAGCCTATCCTTGATAGAGCATTTTCTTCCTCATTTTCTGCTCGAGGGATGTGTTAAACCTCAAAACCCTCGAACGATTTAGATAATTCATCCACGACATCTTTGTAGGCTTCCATGTGCTTGTTTGCATTGCAGATGTCGGATACTTGCTGAGCAAATAAATCCGAGTCTCCGTAACACATGAGTCTTGTAATGCCAATGTTCTTGGCCATGTGTATTCCATGTAACAATGCTTCATATTCGGCAATATTATTGGTCATCGTGAAGTGTATTTGTAACACATAGAATAGCTTGTCTCCTTGGGGTGACTTGAGCACCACTCTAGCCCCCGAGCCTCCTCGTGCTTTTGATCCATGAAAATGTAGGGTCCAAAATTCTGAGTCTGGAGGACTTGTGTTTTCTGCCGTATCTGTCCAATCGATAACGAAATCGACAAGTATTTGGGAGTTGATTGTTGTACGCGGCTTGTACTCAATGTCAAAAGCTATAAGCTCTCTTCCCCACTTTGCGAAACATAATGTGGCATCATGATTATTGATTATATCTCGAAGGGGAGTAGTGCTCACCACTGTGATCTTGTGCTCTTGAAAGTAGTGGCGTAGCTTTCTGGATGCGAAGAACACTCCATAGGCTAGCTTTTGATGGTGTGGATATCGTTGTTTCCACTCTGTCAGAACCTCACTCAGGTAATAATTTGGACGCTACACCTTATGCTTGTGGCCTTCTTCCTCGCGCTCCACTACTATTACCACACTTATGACCTTGTTGGTGCACACCACTGTGATCTTGTTCTCTTGAAAGTAGTGGCGTAGCTTTCTGGATGCGAAGAACACTCTGTAGGATAGATTTTTATGGTGTGGATATCGTTGTTTCGACTCTTTCAGAACCTCACTTAGGTAATAAGTTGGACGCTGCACCTTATGCTCGTGGCCTTCTTCCTCGCGCTCCACTACTGTTACCACACTTATGACCTTGTTGGTCACTGCAATGTAAAGTAACATAGGCTCCTGAGGTTCTAGCGCTGTGAGAACTGGTGGGTTTGAAAGTAGGTATTTCAAACTTTATAGGGCAGTGTCAGCTTCCTAGGTCCAGACAAATTTGTCGGTTTTCTTCAATAGTTTGTTTAAAGGTGCGTCTCTTTGTCTGAGCCGGATGACGAACCGACTCACTACTGCAATGCAACCAGTGGGACGTTGCATGTCCTTCAGGCGATTCGGCCTAGTAATGTTAAGTATAGCCTTGATTTTGTCCCGGTTCACCTCTATGCCTCACTCAAATACGATGAAACCTAACAATTTTCCGGCTGGAATTCCAAAGAAACACTTCTTCGGATTTAGCATCAAATTGAATTTTCCTAGGCTAGCAAATGTTTCCTCTAAGTCGGAAATTAAAGTTTCCTTCCTTTTGGACATAACTACTATGTCCTCTATGTATGCATGGACGTTGTGTCCGATTTGGTCGTTGAAAAAACATGGCATAGTATGTTGATATGTTGCTCCTACGTTCTTTAAGCCAAAAGGCATAATTTTGTAGCAGAAGGTTCCGAAAGGAGTGACGAAAGACATCTTAATTTGGTCCATCCTTTCATAGGTACTTGGTGATATCCGGGATATGCGTCGAGAAAACAGAGTAATTCCGACCCTATTGTTGAGTCGATAACTTGATCGATTCTTGGCAAAGGGCGGGTCTTTTGGGAATGCCTTGTTCAAAGAGGTATAATCAACACACATCCTTAAATTAATAGTGTCCTTTTTAGGGACGAGTACAAGATTTGTCACTCAATCTATATGGATGACCTCTATTATGAATCCACCTAATTCTAGTCAGGCCAATTCCTTGGATATTGCTTTGCGCTTTTCATCACCAAACCGTCATAAGGACTGTTTGATGGGTTTAGCGTTAGGGTACACATTAAGAGAGTGCTCGACAAGTTCCCTAGGTACTCCGGTCATGTCAGAAGTCTTCCATGTAAAGATATCACTATTAGCTTTGAGAAACTCGACAAGTGCACTTTCCTACGCGAGGTCTAAGCCTACCCATATGTTCGTCGTCTTGGAGGGATCATCTTCCTTCAGCAATGTTTTCTTCATCTCTTCCAACGCCTTGAACTGTATGCTTGGCTTCAGCACCTCGTTCTTCATAGCGGGCATCTCAGACGGGTTGATGGTCTTCTTGATCTCCTAGTACTCTTGGGCGTGTAGAACGGCTTCGGCAAAGGCGGCAGATTCTTCGTCGCACTCTTGCGCTTTCATAGGATTTCCCCAGATGTGATGACGCCCTTTGGACCTGGAAGTTTTATCATATTGTAAATGTAAAAGGGGCGAGCCATGAATGCCCAGTAAGCGAGACGCCTGAAGATGGCGTGGTAAGCACTTTTGAACGGTACCACCTCAAAGGAGAGTGGCTCGGTTCGGTAGTTTTCTCGGGTTCCGAATGTCACGCCTAGAGTAATATCACCCAGAGAATCCACCTGTCTCCCTGGTATAGTGCCATGGAAAGTTACACTGTTGTAACCCAATTGGTTCTTGTGGATCTTCACGCGGTGGAGCGTTTCGATGTAGAGGATGTTAATGTTGCTTCCACCATCCATGAGATTTTTAGAAAACTCATAGCCATCAATAAGAGGATTGATGACCAGAGGATATTTTCCCCGACGATGTGTTTTCCTTGAGTGATCTGAGCGATTGTGGAATAGCTAGAACTGTGGCATTGAGCTCAGAAGAACCGCCTTCTTGGCCTTAGCCGGTTGAGATCCAAGGAAGCAGACGTATGTGTATTTGTTAGTCAGAAAATACTTCTTTCCGTCCGACTTGGGTTGTGTGGCATCCTCTTCTTCCATGTCGGCATCTTCCTTGGGCTCCTTGCCTTTCTCGAAATTTTTCTTTCCTTTTTGTCACTTGGCTCTGTAGCCAGCAGATTCGTCTTTTTTGATGTCATCATTAAAACGACACTCGGCATTTGTGTGCGTAGATCCTCCGTTACTATCCAAGTGGTGCACACAGGGATTGTTGGCAATGTCGGCCCAGGTATAGGTTCTTCCGGGTTGCTGTTCTCCTCTGCCCTAGATTCGGTAAGTTCCGTGCGGTGACCCAGCATACCACTTCATGATGTAGTACACTATAGTCGTTGACATAACACCAATGAAACACCGTTCACCAGTATTGCATCCCTCAGAGTAGTACAACATAAACACAGCAGGTCCAAGACATGACTACAGGTTACAACTCAACTCTTTACACAAGATCTAGAGAACACTCTAGGTTAAAGAGAGAGAAAGAATCTTCTTACAAAGAAGAATCAGAGATAAACAACTCAAAAATTATTATACTATTAAGACTAGTATCTTAATTAATGGTCTGGTATTGCTGTTACTGCAATACACTAAAGAAATAGGTTCTATGGCTAGAGAATATATTCTTATCTAATCCACAACTTCGTCTTGACTTGAGTGGATATATATGTTGACTTCCTTGACTTCATTCAAGAGCTTTAGCTTTTGATGATGATTCCTAGAGCATGACTTGATGCAGACGTCGTCTAGACTGGCTTTAGAACCTAGCAAGGGTTAAGAAGATACTTTGAGTACGAGCGTACTTAGCAAGTTCACTAGAAAAGGAGTGTTTGAAGCACTATATCTTCAGCCACAGACCATAGGTCGTAGGCAATGCAGGTTTTTGTAAAAAATTCTTCAAAGGTTGCTTTTATTCTAAAAAGCTATGTCCGTCAGCCTTCACGGGTTTACCAAAACTTTCATGGAGTTCCTTTCCCACCGTGTTTGCAGCTCCTTCCCGGAATAGGTAGTAACAAGTTACAGTTCTTACACTCTGTAGAGGTGCGTTACTTTACCCATGAGAGACCTTAGCCTTGTTGCACAACCAAGTCATGACCTTGTCCATACTTCCTTGGTATGGGGCCCAGTCTAAGATCCAAGCCAATCACTGCCCTCTTCGTGACCCCGCATGCCTCCTTGGTGTACACCATGCCCACATATTGAATTACGGCAATGGTTTGTACAAACCGTTAGATGCCAGAACTATCGTGGGACGTTGAGGGTTCCCACCCATATGATGCATATCCTCTACGAATTACCAATTAATATGCATGCTACGAGGATAACAACCACGACCTGCACATCTGGCTTCATGCGAGAGGAAGAAGATACAGCTGACTTCTCCATCCCATTCCAAATCTCATGGTCAACGTGTAATATACAGCGCAAGAATCACTAGCGATATTGGTTGTTAAGTCCTAGGTGATATAGTTCTGAACAGTGGTATTCCAACTGTCAGATTTAATAGATTAGCCGATCACCCTGGATTAGTAACCAATAGTTCACATTATTATCGAAAATAATGTTTTAAGACCTTTTTCAAATGCAGGTGATAATAACACTGGATTTGTAAAATACTTTACAGAAAATAACAAAGGACATGAGCAAGTGTGATCTTGCCTTTTGTGATTGCAAGATTATGCACTCACAGTCTTCGATACGACATAAGATCCAATATCTGAAATCAGCATCATTGGTCCGGTAAGGACTAATGTTTAAAGAAGCAAGATGCAGTTATGCATAAGTAATGATATGCATTTTGTAAAATTCCCAAATTGAATCCCCAATATTTTGAGTGAAGTGAATTCAAGTGATTCTTTTAAGAGTTGGTTTATCTTCAAATTTTACTTTATAAGTAATGATCTTTATAAGGAACCTAAGTGATAATAATTTTTAATACACAGATAAAGTATAAAGTAATGTGATTAATGTCTTTTGGTGTTTGATTTATTAGTTTGGACTTGAGATGTTTTATGTCTTAAGTTAAATAGACCAAAGTTAACTATAAAAACACAAGTGATTTGTTAGACCTAATGTTTATAAGGTCTGAGACTAAATTTAACTTTAAAAGGTTAAGTAAACTTAAGATGTAATATATTTTAATTATTCCCAAGTTTTAGATTTATGATAGGTATAACTAAGGTGTGGAATTATTCACTTTATATTTTAAGTGAATGATTTAGATTAAATTTTTTTTTGCTTATTAAGAAAATAATTTGTATTTATTTAATGGTAGCATATTATATGATCTTAGTAATTTGTTAGAATTTAAAGTTATGTTAATAATGGTTAAGATATAATGATTGTTCATCATATTATATATATATGAGTAATACTCAATAAGATTTTTAAAAGAATACTTTAAAGTTAAAAGTTATACTTTAGTTTGAGTATGAATTTAAGTTGTGAATTTGGGATTTAGTATTTAGACTTTAATTACTCAAGGTTTTATAACAATTGTGATTATTTCTTACTTAAGAATTGTTTTTAAAGAATTTATAAAATAAGTAATAGATAAGGATTTATAATTAAAATATTAAAGACTTTTCTAATAATATATTTAATATTTTTCGAGTGTAATATATTTATTCAAGACCTTAAAAATGAATTTTATTTATTTTTAAGTATTATATTTATTTTTATAAAATTCATCAAAGAATTAAGTGTCTTTAAATATTTACTTTATGTCTTATTGGTAAAACTCTAAATTAGTGTTTTTATAAAATAGTAGAGTTATTTTGATATACAAAAATGATTTTTTATTTATTTTTAGGGTTTTTTATTATTTTATAAAATTTCATTTAAGATTTAATGGTGTTAATAATTATTTACTTTATATTTATTTTAAATAAATAAAGTTATATTTTTATTAAATTGATTTTGTTCTTATGATAATTCTAACATGTTAAATATATTTTTATGATTTTTCTATAATTTTCTATAGCTAAAAATGTTTGGAGGTTATTTTAGTAATTCATTTTTTTTCTTAACCTAATCAATTTGGGCCGTTTGGTTGGGTATGTGGGTTGGCCTGGCCCAACTGGACCATGCCAGACTTTCACCCCCGGACCACCCCTCACTCCACACCCACACCCACACACAGAGACCTCATCCTCTCCTCTCTTGCTCCCGTGCGATGCCGCCGTCGCCTGCCTGCCGGCCGATTGCCGGCCGACCTCGGCTCCGCCGCCTGCCGAAGAGGCTCCGATTCAAGCACCTCGAGTGACTACCTCCGCCTCGGTGCTGCTCTGCTTCATCGTGCTCTCGAAACCCTAGTCAGCAGTTCGGCTGGTCATTGCGCGACCACTGGCCCCTTTGCCTCGGGCCGCCGAGGGGACCAGGATTTCCTCTTCCTCGACCCCGACCTGCTGCTGCCACCCTTTCACGAGGGTGTGGTACTGTGGCTGTTGCCGCCAATGGCCATGGTTGGTCGTGGCCTTCTTCTTCATTGCCCTCGCCACCTTCAAGTAATCTCCCTGTCTCCCTAACTTGGTGATGCGTAGATGATCTGGTCAGTAAGGTGTAGTTAATCTTGGGTTTGGAGTTATATTCTAGTTCGACATAGATGAGTTCCGATTTTAGACAGAGAGTTTGATTCATCTTAGGCACATGCTTGTTGATGTTGATAATGGTTTATTAGTATATACTAGATTATCATTTTGAGGATGTGATGTTGGACAGTCTAGTGTTTATACTCTTCAATGACCTTGATTGTGTGTTCTTCTTTTCAACATATGTAGAGGTTTTAGTTGGGCGGTCCTTGTGTTGTGATTGCACATAGTGTTCTTCAGAATATTAACATCTCTATTTTGAGAATGGAAATTACATGTTGTATTAATTAGACAATGGTATCTGTAATGTGTAGGAGTGTGTATGTGGTTGGAATATATGATTGTTGTTTAATCAGAAAGTTAGTGATATAGTCCAGTAATTGTTCGAAGACAAATAACAACATATGGGCTTAATATTATGAGCTTATTTAAACAGCATGTACTTGAATTTGGTTCTAGTTCATCTAGAGCAAGTATTTGTTATATAGTATCACTTGCATTCTTATGTTTACTGAACCTTGGGGTTCAATGATGTATTAAATTGAACCTCTCTGTCTATGTGGAGTATCAAAAATGATTCCTAGATGTAGCTATCTAGATAGATGATTTAATTCATTTTTTTGATGGTTGCAGATGATATATGATGTGTTTGGCTTATGTGGGAGATATACATGATGAAATGGACCTATGGTTCAGTAATGATCTTGGTCCCTTAATGTACATATTCTCTTAGAATGATTCCTAACCAAAGGTGTCTAGGAAAATGATTTAAATGATTATTGGTAGTTGCTTTATTGTGTTTGTAAGATGATAAGGGCTAGAACTGCTACAGAGGTGCTACCATGAGTTGGAATGTGCCTTGTAGTAGCTCATTAGTAGATCTGCGTTTATCTAGTTTTAAACTAGAAAGCACCATCTTGGTCTATGATGCATAGTCTGAGACTTAAATTTGATAAGGACAGATAAGATTGCCTTATAGATGATTAAGGATAATTTGTAGAATGGCTTTATTTGGTTTGCAAATACTCTATTGACCTTTTGGTCAAATGATGTGGTTCATTGCCCTAGTGGCTTGCTTAATAAGCTTTGAACTGTGCAATTAGTTTTGGTGTCTCTTATTGCTGTGATCTTACTACTATGGTGCCTCCCTTTGGAGTGTGCACAGTAGTATGACCATGGCATATATATTATGATGCCTTTTCCCCTGCCAATGATGCAAATGCTGAGGCCATATCCTTTGAGATAATAATCAGATATGATTGGTTGGCTTTAATCTTCTTTGATGAACCTTTCATGGCACCAGTGGATAAATAAAAATATATATTTAGTTTTAGTTGCTTTCATTCTCTATGATGAGCTGGCATAGCATTCCTATGCAAACTGAGAGAAGTCTCCTTCTAATCCTCCTTGACAACCTCTAGTTGAAGGGTAGATGGATTTGTATGATTTGTGGCATAGCCACTATTTCTTTTCAATCTGGTGATACAAGCTAATAAGAACAAGTGCTGCATGATCTAATTTATATCTTGGACTTGTACCTGTTGTTGGTGGCCTATTGGGGATCACGGTCTTCTACTACTTGTGATGCTACTGATCTTGATCTACTTCTCTCGGTGATGCTGCTGATCTTGATCTACTCCTCCTTGTGGTGCTATTGATCTTGATCTACTCCTCCTTGTGGTCACTTGATCATTTCTTGGATGGCTTAAGTAAGCAACCAGATACTGATTAGGTGGTGGATTTGGTGGGATGATCTAAGTATTCTTGGTTTGATGATGAGAGGATGAGATGGGGAATGTTCTCTGAAGTGTGGAGGGGAAATGGTAGCTTGCTGCTACGGCTGGTTCACCCCTTTGTGTACATAAGTTGGCTTTCTTGTCTCCTTCTTGGGCTGCTGCTGTGTTGACAGCACACCCATATGCATGGTTGTGTGAGTAGCTTGCTTGCTTGTTGTGACTCATGGATCAGATCAAGTACTTCCTTGATATTTCTGGATGGTTTTATACTTCTTATCTGTTTACTATATAAAACCAAGGTGAAACTTGCCCCCTGGCTTATGATGCTAAGCCTGAAGCCCCTTTTTATGATAAGATGAGATACACAAATTGGTGAAACTTTCCCCTTCAATTTAAAAGCTCAATGATGTGTCCAATAAAGGCATTTCACCGCCGACGAAAGAAAGATTTAACCAAGTCCCCATTCTATTTCTTCCTTGTCTTTTTGTTTTTTTTGTTTTGCAGGGTGAAGAATGAGGAGAGTTGAAGAACAGAAGACATAGGACTAATTAGGAAAATAGTTTAGGTTTTCTTTTTTATTCTTTTACAACTTTATTTGATTCTTAAATATTGTAAATAATATTGTATTCTTTTATTAGTGTAATAAAGTTCATTTTTCTCTTTATTAGTTGAAACTTGTAAGGATTTGTATCTTATTTAATAAAGTTTACTTATTTCCTTTTTCTTTTACAATTCTTTTGTAAAGACAATTTCATATTTATTCTGTTGTAATAAAGAGCTCTTTTATTTATTTCAGCAATGTAATATCTTTTTCTGCTTATTTAATTCCTCATACTTTACTTTTATTAATTTATTGTAAAAGATCGATGTAATACTATATGTATATATATATTATTAAAGAAATCTTTTTATATCATTTTCTTTTGTAATCACTTCAATTCAAGTTATTAAGTGTTTCTAATTTCCATTTGTGAATTTTATAAATTCATTTGAATTTCATATTTGAAATTCGAATACATGCTTGAGCAACTTTCCCCTAAACAAGGAATTCTATAAAGGTCATGTCAAAGTCTATCGCACTTGCTCCGAAGTTTCCATCAGAACAAGAGAGATCTCGATCCCTGTACAGCTCTTGTAGTCTTGCGTGAAAATTCCCCGGATTTTCTTATGTATGAATGCTATGCACAACCCTGCGTCCTCTTTATTTCTAGGTGCTAATCCTGGGATGTTACATTCCGCGACCTTGATCCCGGCCGCCTCCGCGCCCTCCTTGTCCTCCAGATCCGAATGTTGCATTAATAGTTGCATTGTCCAGAGATTATCTTCCGAGGTGTTCTTGCACTTCTACACTTGTTGTTTGGCTGTTTGGCTGCATTGGGATTGGCTAGAATATTTAGCAGCCCTTCTGAATCATCATCGGCATCAGCATATTTGCTTTCCATCTCTATCATTTCTCCCAATTCTGTAACGTGGTCACGCTTCAATCTGTGACGCAAAAGTCCGACCAGGAGTCCTGCGATGAAAGCTTCTATCGTAGTTTGCTCATTTACTCCTTCACAGGAGTTCTTTGTGTCAATCCAGCATCCGAGGTAATCCCGGCAAGTTTGTCTGGGTCTGTGGGTGCAACGCTGAAACTCTCCGACTATGCAGGGCCTCCTTTATGTTCCCTCGAAGTTTGAAAAGAACGCACTTTGCATATCATACCAGTTAAGAATTGAATTTTCTAGCAGGTCATTGAGCCATGATCGAGCCATCTTCCTCAACATAAGCGGTCGATATCAGACTGCAACCAGGCTGTTTCCTCCTTTGGCGATGCAGCAGGCCTGGAAAAAGTCCTGGAGCCAGGTATCTGGCCGAGCCGCGCTGTCATAGGGTTAGATGTGTTCGGCAATACCAAAGTCACCGGAAATTTGGTCTGACGTATGCGTGGGCCAAAGCACTTGGGTCCCACGTACACATCTTCTTCCCCGTACCGTCGCGCCTCTATATTTGACTCAATGCGATGGCGAGCTTCATTTGGCGAGAGAGATCTGTGCCTTGGAGACTCACGGCTTTTGTGCGGCGAAGTCAGATTTCAGCTTCTTCTCTCACCATTGCCACCTCCGTCCCTGCAGCATCCATGGCTATGATGTGATCCTTCATGGTCGCTGCCTAGAGGTGATGGTGGCCCTGGTGGATTGTTTCTGGCTGGGTTAAGCGGTGGTGGTGGTGGAGCCTCCCTGTGATGACTCCGATGCTGATTTCTTTGGGTTCCGTCCCTACTTGATTCAGGACGATCTGTATCATCTCTTCGTCCGGCGTTACCAGCCGGACGGCTTGGTGCTGGAATTTGTAGCCGATCTTGCTCTCGCTGGCGGCGCACTTCCGAGTCTTCTCTATGGCGGTTGTTTTGCGGATGATGGCCCTGATGGGGGACCATTGCCCTGATGGCATCTTCGGACGCAGCCGGAGTAACTCTTCCCCAGTTGTGTGCCGGCCTGTGAGAGTGGTTGTTTGAGCCGGTCCTTGAATTCTCTTCTTCTCTCTAGGGATGATAGCGTTGATCTGTATCCCTGCGGGTCTTTCGTCAGCGCTTTGGTTGGCGCCAGTGTGGCAAAATTCCTACTTTGAGGCCAGTTTGCCACTAAATGACGCGGCCGTTTTCTGCTGCTTCAATCCTTTGTCTAGAAACACAACACATTGCCGGACCTGCTCTGGAGACGGATTATTTGCGACGATAGCTCGAGCTACTGCAGCGTTTTCCAACGGCGTGCCATAGACTTGGATTTTCTCTCCATTTTTTCGTCGAATAGGTCTATGTGGATATCCGGGTTCTTATTAGCAAGACTCCTCTTGTCTTGTTTGGTGGTCGCTTGAAATATGACTTATATTTGGCAGGATCACTGTCTAACTATTGTTTAAGCTCGACGATGTGCGCGGCTTCCTCGAGTAAAAACAAGCGGTGATTTTCTAGGTCCTTAGCCCTTTTCTCCAGTGCATCCGGAGTGAGATCCGAAGCCGTTGGGATTGTAATTGTGAGAGCATCTCCGTAAATTTCACGTGCACCCTTAGTGACAACGTGTCCATCCACGGGAGGGTCGATCGGCATGGTATTAATCGGATCTCCATCTTGATTCTCCATCTCGATCTCTTCATCAACTTTTTTCTTCGTTGGTTTCCTTGATGTCCGGCTCCGCTGGTGTCGGATTTTTGTTATTCTTCTTCTTCTTCTTTGACCACCAAGTAGCCTTAACGTGCGTACTGGTGGAAAAGATAGCTTTTGGTCCGGTATTGGGGGACAAACTTTCATCAGTACTTTCCGTAGTGGTTGGCTTGTGGACCTCGGACGAATCTCCGGTGTCCATGTCATCCTGCAAGGTGTAGCTTTCATCCATGCTATTATATGGACTAGGGGGATTTTCCGGCTCACCTTGCATTGGTTTGGACGCGTGTTCTTCTTCGTACTCATCCATCTCCTTCTCGAAGTCCTAAAGTTCTTGCGACATTATTGACTCCTGAGGGGAGCCAGGTTAGTCAGTGTTTTCTTCGATCGCGTCGAGAACTAAATTGCTGCCGGCTCTAGCATCGACAAAGTCGGATCCAGAGCTTATGTGGTACACGAAACAGTGCTTCTTCTTGTTCATGTTCTTGAGGTAGTGGTACTGTTGGGTTTCCGCCTCCTCCATCTCAAAGCTTTCCTTGATATCGGCGATTTCTTCATAATTGATGTAGGGGCATCTTGTCATCTTCTTTATCTTGCTCCTCAAGTGTGCTTTTTCTGCTACGACATCGGTAGGGCTGGATCCATAGCGGATATATTCCTTGTCCGTGTATCCGATCTCGTCAAGGAGATCAGTCTAGATTTTTACTGTACCGCTTCTTACACTACAGGAGTGGGCTGGGTGGGTTCGATTTTTCCAGGATCCTGAACTCTTCCGCCTCTGTGGACAGAGCAGAACCGGTTTTTTTCTTCTGCCATGGTAATCACCTCAAGGGTGGGTTGGGCAGGTTTAGCAAAACCGAGATAAATATCGATCTTGCCAATAGACATGATCGTGTAGGTTGTCACAGGTTTTCTAGCTGGAATCCAGGTCTCGTCGAGAAGGACGAGAGGGACATCACTGGAGCAGACCACGTGACCCATGGCGATTGTTTCGCTGATTCCTGCATGTGTACATTCCACCTGGAACGAAGCTCAAAAAGTCACCTGCCCCACGGTGGGCGCCACCGGCCATTGGATTATCGATAAGTACGCCATAGAGGGTCCTAGAGGCGTTGACAATATGGGGTGTGAGAAGTTGGATGTTCCAGGAGCGGTGAGCACCAGTTTACCCATGTTTAGATCTTACTGTGGTGATCGGATCCTAGTCCTGCTAGCAACCTAGTAATATATCGGCGTAAGCCGGATGTTACAGCGGATTACAAGAGAGGTTCGCCTGTGCGAGTTGTGATTGTGGTTATTGCTATGGTTGTTCCCTAGAGGCTCCCATAGGCTGGTTTATATAGTAACCAGGACCTAGGGTTACAGGAGAGACCTATCCGGCTACGTTACAAAGTCGGTAACTAGATACAGCTTGGACTACAAGTAATACTACATGCCTAAGTCAATAACTCTTTTGGGCCTTGTCGTAGCCAGAACTGGCTCCTCCGCATTATCTGACTGGGCCGCCCGTGAAGCAAAGCTCTAACCCATTGGTGGGCCACCCTGGTCAGCGAGTCCTATGGGAAAGTATATCCCCAACACTTGTCGGTCTACATGGGTATGTTCTCTATTGATGTATATCCACCCGTTGCTTGTATCTAGTAGATAGATCTGTGTGCTTAGTGGTTCCCATCGTAGGAAAAAAATTATTTTCTATGCTGTGAACCCAATAGTGGTATCAGAGCATGATCTATGTGTAGATGCTTTTCACGGGTAGTACACATATGAGTATGTCGGCGATGATGATCATGTTATTGCTTCTTGCTTGTACTTTGGATATTGGTGGCATAGTGATAGTTGTGAGATTCGACACATTTTTTATCATTTCTATTGATGGTTTTCATTTGGATTTGATGGATTTCTAGCTTTACCTAACGCCAATACTTAGGTAGCAAAGAAAACTTGGTCTTCAATGTGTGTTTCGGGTTTTGAAGAACAACAGAGGGTTTTAAAAGCAAAAACATAATATTCAGACGAAGACAAGCAAGTCTCTTTTTGGAAGCAATCGAGGGAGGCATATAGTAGATTTAATGAGAAACTATATGGCGGGAATATTTTCTCCGACCTTATAGTTGCCATAAGCTTCGTCTTGTTAAAAGGACAACTTTCGTGAAGAGGCCTAGGTCGAAAAAAACACAGCAGCCGCATCCCATCCAGAAGGGAGAAATAAGAGATCCGGAGAAGAAGGAGAAGACATTCTTCATCTCGCTCCATGGTATTCAACCTCCTAGTCACCACACCCCCATAGCCATTACTTGTACTTGAGAGAGAGAGAGAGATCTCCACCTTGCAAGACTAGGGTTTGAGATTGTTCTTCCCATCTTGAATTGTGTTTCATTCATTTCTGTTCTTATTCTGGATCTCCACGGTAATATCAAGAAGAACTCCCTTTATTTAATTATATTGATGATGCTTTCTTCTCTCATGTGTGAGTAAGTTCTGTTGGCCGTGGGAGATGTAAGGGATTGGTGAGACGTGATGTGCCTATATAATTTCCATTAAGTTTCTGGTTGATTTTAATTATGATATTATGTGTGCTTGACTATCTGCGGGATGCCTAATTCTTGTTGTCCAATTAAGGGCCGAGACAACATGATGCTTTGTTGTACATAGATAGGATCTTATTCGCTAGCAGACCGGCAACCCCCGAGTGACACGGGGGTATCAATGGGAAACTAGTTTGACTCGAGGATCACGAGGAACCACTGTTCTTATTGCATTAGTCTAATCCAAGGAGCTTAATTGCTAAGCAACCTGAAGTATCTTAATCGTCTAGTGATCGACCATGGTTTTGGTAACAGGATAGTAGGATTATTTAAGTTGGGATGAAATCTACCAAGAGGAGTTCCGGCTAATTATGGGTTCCTCGCCTACACACATACTTATAAGATTATACTTGTTACGCTAATCACTCATCCACCTGGAAAATTCACTATTAGCATGAACTGAATCTCCCCGCGCCTATTTTGAAGTTTACATTTTATTTTTATTTAAATACATTCCTTTAATCCAAATTCTATTCTTATTTCAACACTTGCAGTCAATTCAGTCCTAGACATTTGATAACTTTGAGTGTGACAGAGACTTCATCAATAAACACTTACCTTTGGGCTCCCCGTGGGATCGACATCTTAACTTCGAAACTAGCTACAAACGATCTGTGCACTTGCAGCCATCAAACTATTTTCTGGCTCCGTTGCCAAAGAGCTAAGCGCTAAGTATTTTGCTCTTGACATTTAAGGTGTTACTATTACAAGATGGTTTCCCTTGGGGACAAAGGGTCTACACGCTCTGGTAGGACCTATCTACCAGATTATTTTGAGCGCGTGCTTGTTTAGAGATGCGAAGAAATTATTGAAAAACTTTTGAGATCAAATAGAGTTGAAGTTGAAAATCTTAGTGATTTCATGGAAATCATGTCCATTCATAGGAAAACTCCCAAGAAACGTGAGAAAACTCTTAGAGAATATAGTGCTCTAAATTCTTCTTTTCTTAAACAACCAATAGAATTTCCTAATCCTAGAGTTAGAGAATATCGATTTGATGGTGAGATTATTATAATTTTGTAGGAAAAATATTTTAGTGTAAGGGAAGATGAAGACCCAACAAGACATCTTAGAGAGTTCGACAATGTGATAACATCACTTGGACCAAAAGGTTTGCCAAGATATTTTTCCCGTTTAAAATTATTTCGTTGGTCTTTTAAAGTTAAGTGTCTAGACTGGATATATTCTCTCCCTCGTCGTTACACTAAATGTTGGGCAAGATGTATTGTTAAATTCATAAAAACAGGTTTAATACTTTGAAAAAGGTAACACAAAATAGAAAGAATATAGGCAACTTCAGTCAAAATGTGGGAGAAAACTACCCACAAGCCTGGGATAGATTCTTTGGAATTATAAATAGTATTCCTAATCATGGCTATTCTGAATCAACTATTTGCCATTTATTTTACCACGGTCTTAATACCCAATTCAGAGAGTTGCTTGATTTATCAGCAAGAGGATCGATAAACACTTTAACTATTAAATAATATTTGAAATTGATGTCTACTAGGGCTAAGAATGATTCTTTATATAATCCTGATTTTGGCACTAAGCCAGAAAAGGGAATACTTCATATAATTCCTGATCTTATGCCTGAAGTACACAAAACCATGAAATAAAAAGGTATACCTTCTGAACTTTTTAAGGAAAACAAAGTAGATTTGTTACAAGTTTTTACTGAAGAGGATGAAACTAGAAAAGTTTTTCAAGAATTCAAACATCGATAGGCCAAATCTCATAATAACCTACATAAGCTATTTCAAAGACACGAGAATATTTTGGGTGATCTTACAGAAAATTATGATGAGATTGGCCAAGAAATAAAATTAATTCACAAGTACCTTAGTATGATTGAAACACAATGTGGACAAATAGCATCTGGTTATCAATTTTTTATTCAAGATGATATAAATATTCCTGTTTCTACTAATGTTGTTACAAGGAGAGGTGCAGTTGTTAAAGGACCACCAAAATATGAAGCTTAAAAAGATCGAAGGAAAAAGCCTTGCTCAAAGCAAGCCAAGAAGATGATACCCTGGTGGTATCGTGGTATTGCCGACGAGTACGCCATGGAGGGGTCCTCACAGTGCATATTTAGAGACGTGGGGTAAGGCAGACGGTTGACGGGTACGAGGTAACACATCTTACCTAGGTTCAGATCCCATGACGGTGGCGGAATCCTACTCTTGGTATAAATCACTATAATGGCTATACACCGAGTTACAGGGATCGGTTCGCTGTGCGAGGTATGAGTTAATTGGTAAGGTTATGCCCTAAAGGCTTCCATAGGTCCGGCTTATATAGTCGCCAGATCTTAGGGTTAGAGGGAAAGTCCTAGCCGGACAGGTTACAGAGTCCTACACAGTATACAATCAGCCTAACATGTCTTGCACGCCAAGGCTCCGAATACGTCGGTGACTCCTTCGTAGCCTTCCTTTATCCGGCATGGGCCTCCCTTCTGGATCCATCTAACTAGGCCGCCCAGCTGGCCATGGTCCTTGCTTCCAAATGTGGGCCACCCGGGTTATTCGGATAAGAGACATGCTATGAGGATACCCATATGGCATATCCCCAACAGTAGCCCCCGGAGAACTCCGAGATCTTGCGTCGTCTTGCCTCTTCAGGTTAAATGCTCCGTATAGGTGGATGTCAGAAAATCGCCAAGAAACATCTTGTAGTCCTCCCAATAACCCTGCAATGTTCTCCGTCTTCAACTGGTAAGTCGGAGAAATGTTGAATCTTCCATTGTACTCTTATCATAGTCGGACTGGATCTGTCCATGCCGGAATATTCTGATGGGATGGTTCATCTGCCTATGTTAGCTAGAGCAACGTAGACCATAGGTCAGCGAAGCCTCGTAACTCACACATGCATAGAACACAATCATGTCCATTTTTCCCGCGCGAAGGATACGAACCGTTGGCGGCGGCGGTTGAGAACATGGCGAAATTTCCGCGCACGCGCACACACGCAATGTCCACGCAGCAACCATTCAATCGCTTTGCACGAATCTTGACGCTGGGGGTTATAAATTATAACTAAGGTAGGTTTCATTTTTTCACCGCATTCTCCCCTGTGTCAACTTCTTCCTCCTGCGAATCGTCTCCTCGAGCTCTCCGCACGCACGCGGAAAACCCTAGCTTCTCCCCCAATCTCCCTATCTCCTCCCCTCTCACTCTAATGGCTAGCAGCAGCTCCACCTCTTCCATGGCAGTGGCGAATGATGCTGCGGCCAAGCCGGCGAGCGCCGTCCACGTGCCCCCAGAAGGTGTGGTGGTGCCGCTGTCCGCGGTGGTGGAGACCACCGGCGACGACCATATTTCAGCGGGGCTGGAGCCGCTGGAGGAGGAAATTTACTCCCACAAGGGTTATTGGCGCAGTTCCGATATCATAGATGGTGATATCTAGGAGCTTCTCACCGAAGGATACCTCCCCACGGCGGAGGGTCTCATCTGGCGGGCGGCATCGGCCGGCGAGGTCACTCCTTCTCCCTAGGCCGGAGAGAAGGTGTACCTAAAAGTGCAACTAGTACGCGGCGTCTTCCTTCCAATCTCCGTCTTCTTCCTTGCTGTCCTCAAACATTACCAGGTTCAACATCAGAACCTCTCCCCGAATAGCATCTTAGCGCTTAGCAACTATGTAGCGCTTTGAGAGGGCTATCTAGGGATTAGACCTAGGTTAGATCTGTTCATTTACTTTTTCACCGTCAAGAGGGAAGCCGGTGCTAGCAAGGAGGAGCTTAGAAACTGCGGAACAATTAGCATCAAGATCCAGCCTGGTCGGCGGTTCCCCGACATCGTCGGTCACGAGTCCTGCAAGAACTAGCAGCGGACGTACTTCTATGGCCCAGATATCCCTCTGGCCGGCCGAGAAGGAACGTAACCCAGACTTCATTGATGGAGCCGTCGCTGAAGCCCCGACATGGAGATCCCAGGCATCCCTTCCCTCCGACAATGAATCTTCCCGCGCCATAAGGCTGATAGAGTGATTCATAGAGACGGGTCTGACCAGGTTGGATCTAGCCATGTGCTGGTTCGTCTGGAGGATCCAGCCTATGTAGCACCGTGAGAAGCTGATACACCAGTACACCAAGGATATGAAGTATAGCCTACGCATCTCCGATGACAACTTCTCGAGTGACTCCATCAAGCTCCGCCTCAAGTACATCGTCAAGGTGAAGGACAGGAAGCGTGGATTCGCCATCACCTATGACATGTTCATAGAGGGCAAGTGCCCAGAGGTACCTGTTTATTTTCCGTGTATGACATATACTCCAGTTCTTCTATCTAGCCATTACCATCTCATCTAACACTTTGGTATTTCACTTAACATCTCAAAAGTCCAGAGGAGGATAGCATGGCTGTCCAAATCTATGACCCCAAGATGAAGGAAGTCACCGTCATGTCCGATGACTATGTGCCGTTGGCACATAAGCGGAAGAGCTCCACCTCTAACGCTGCCGACGGAGGCAATAAGAAGAAGACGGAGGGTGGAGCCTCCAAGAAGACTACCGCCGCGCTGAAGGCAGAGAAAAGAAGAATTACCAGGATCCCTTTCACCAATGCACCCACTATTGTGTAAGCTTCTTATCCTTCGACATTGTCCATTGCTCATCTTATTCCTTTACTTATAATTTTGCATGTTTCAGGAAGAACGCCATTTTAAGTTTGAAGAAGTCCTCCAAAACATTGGGGGCTTCTAAAAATATCAAGGATATGTTGCACCAAGCGTCTCCCGCCATTGCCCCTACAACTCCCAGCATCCAGCATATTGCCGCTCCGACAAGCTCTCCAGCTAAGGCGGCATCTGGCCCCTCCACCATGGAGGTGGATCTAGGTGTCACCACGGATCTTGTCCTTGTCGGCGATCAGGCAACACAAGAAAGTACTGCATCCAAGATGGCTGAAGCTCCAGCTAAGGATGCCATCGGTAGCAGTAAGGCAATGGTGGTAGGCGGAACGTCTGTCGAAGGCGGCGCCTCTGCACCTAGGACGTCAACAGAGGTCCCGAAGATAGTCTACCCGACGCTTACGCCGAGTAGCTCAACTATGGCTCCTGGTGCAGCGCCAACATCTCTGACTTGCGGTCTTGAGGATCTCCTCAGGCAAGCTGATATCATGCGAGGAAATAGCCTTTCCTTCAGCAAGATATTTGCCAAGAGCGCAACCAATCTCAAGATCATCACACTTGTAAGTTTTATTTTTCCTTTTGCATTTCATATGAGTATCCCACTGTAGCCCGCGAGGATTTATATGGAAAGCCATAGGCCTTTGCATCTGAATGCTCTAAGAGTGACCAAGCTAGAAAACTTCGCACTGTAGCCCCCAAGTATTTAGTTTGAATGAATTATTCCGACTAGATACTTTTAGAGTAGCATACGCAGTGTTTGTAAATTTTAAAACTATAGCCCCCAAGCCTCTAGTTGAAACTGAATTAGTTCCGACTAGATGCTTAAAGAAA
Organism: Avena insularis; assembly: GCA_023614405.1. Lineage (NCBI taxonomy): Eukaryota > Viridiplantae > Streptophyta > Magnoliopsida > Poales > Poaceae > Avena > Avena insularis. Next base: position 183,882,643 of record CM042687.1, on the reverse strand, counting down.
GACTAAGCATTTTGTCGAGTTAAAACTCTCACTGTAGCCCCCCAAGCCTCTAGGTGGATGCTCCAAGAGACTAAGTAATTTTGATCTTATTTCCACAGAATGAGAATGCTCGGAGAAGCGTCGCCAATGAGAAGTTCCACAAGATGTGCGCTGAGCTAGAAGCTGAAAATGGTAAAACTGCCTTCTTGAAGGAACAAATCACCAAGAGCAAGAGTCTGTTTTTTCCTTTCAATTTTGCAATCAAACTTCGTCTTGTGCCATCACTCTCTGACTACACATTGTGTGTTGTTCTTTCTCCGACTTGCAGAAACCAAACCAAGGCTAAGGACATTGTCAAGCAATCCAAGCACATTGAGTTGCTAGATAGCAAAAACAAGATCCTTAAGCAGGAGAGGACTGATACCCTGAAGATGCATGAAGAGTCCATGGCGGCCTTGCAGGAGTCTGCCAACATGGAGATCAACGGCTTGAAGGAGGAAATTGCGATCCTTAAGGAGCAGAAGAAAGCTGCCGATGAGCAGAATCAGCGCAACCTTGAGGCTTACAAGATTCTCCGACAAGAGCGGGACTCCATGGCGGAGACACTCCAGCAAGCCGAGGCGAGCATCTTTGGTAAGTGATCTCCGTCTTGTTTATCTAAAAGCCAGGTACTCTGAACTGTTTGTGTTATTGAACTAATGTTCTCTTTTGTTTGTCGGAAATGCAGCTCCTATTGGTTTGACCAATGCGCCTCCTCTGCCAAAGGAATGCATAGTTCTCGCCGGCAACTTCATCAGCACCACCGTCAAGCAAGCTAAAGAGATTACCAAGCCCCTCAACATTAACATCAAAGAGGTGGACTCCATGATGAAGTACTCGGAGATGCTGCGCCAAGCCCCTGAGCGTATCGTAAGCTGGAAGGCTTCATGTACCTGGGCTGGCGTAAGGATGTCGCTAGGAATGGTCAAGGCCCACTACGAAAATGTCGACATCGACACGGTAACCTCAGGTCTCCCCGACGTAGATGATGAAGGCCAGAAGATTGACCATAAGGCTATCAAGGCATCGCTCACGGGTTTTGAACCCAGGGTTGCCGAGTTGGTCGACTACAGTGTCTTCGTACCTCTGGAGATCATTGACGGCGACCACAAAAGCTCCTCTGAGTCCCTGAAGACCACCGACTTTGAAGATGACCAGGATGGCTCTCCCGCCACCGACGATGCGGCTTCAAAGTCTCCTGCGCTAGAGGAGTAAAAAACACTTTGTAATATTTGTTTCCTCTGGATTGGTGTATGCGGAAAAACTACTATGTTAACTTAAGGCGGAAAAACAATAGTTGTAATTTCCTTCTACTCAAGTAGTAGTTCCAGCATGTAAATATGTTTTAAGAAAGTGCTGGCTTATCCATTACTTTGGTTTTTATGCTTGACCTTTCGTGAGTCGGAATACTTGTAGTCGGAACCATGCGCTCAGGTGATGATGCCCAATGGCACCGTCAAAAACCTAAGCACAAAATCGCCGAATTCAAGTGCCGAAAGTCACTACTCCAGAATCCACATAAAAACAACAAAGAACGTGTAGACCAGGAAACTTAAGCTAACGCTCGTAGGAGGAATGTTCACAAGTGCAAATGCAAGGTTTGAGCATAAAGGTTTTATACGATCCAAAAATGAACACTAAAGGAGGTAAAAGACTCAAGAATATGAGTGAACTAGAGAGCTTTATTTCATTGATCATATAAGAGGTACACAATTGATAAAAAAATATGCTAAGTGTAAAAAGGACGTAGCTATGCTATGTTCCATGGCCGATCAAGCTCCGTGTAGTTTGCTTACGCTTATGATCTTCGTTGGGTGTATCCTCAAGTTCACGATTGTCAACGAGGTAGTACGACCCATTGAGCAGCGCCTTGCTTATGATGAATGGTCCTTCCCATGGCAGGGATAATTTGTGTGACTCCTTCTGCTTAAGTCGGAGCACCAGATCCCCCTCTTTAAACGAGCGATGCCAAACGCGGCAACTATGGTAGCTGCATAGATTCTGCTGGTAGATGGCGGATCTTTAGCATGACAATATGCGCTCTTCCTCGAGAAGGTCCACATCTAGGTGTCTGGATTCTTCAGCGTCATCTTCGTCATAGGCGGCAACTCTTGGTGAATCGTGAAGGATGTCGGACGGAAGGATAGCTTCTGCTCCATATACCATGAAATAAGGGGTGTAGCCGGTGGATCTATTGGGTGTAGTTCGTAAACTCCATAGCACAGATGGTAATTCCTCCGCCCAGGCTCCAGCTGCTCTATGTAGCGGTGCCTCAAGACGTGGCTTGATTCCCTGCAGAATTAATCCATTGGCTTTCTCAACTTGACCATTGGACTATGGATGAGCCACAGATGCTAGGTCAAGTCGGATGCCCTTCTCCCAACAATAAGCTTCGACTTCTCCGAGTGACATGTTGTTGCTGTTGTTGGTGATAATTCTATGTGGAACACCAAATCTCACCACTAGATCCCGGACAAACCTAAGGGCACTTGCCCGATCAAGCTTTCTAATGGGTTTAGCTTCTATCCATTTGGTGAATTTATCAACTGCTACTGGCAGATGCATAAATCCACATGGTGTTGTTTGCAATATACCAACCATGTCTAGCCCCCAGACTGCAAACGGCCAAGCTATTGGTATTGTTCGCAATTCTTTAGCTGGACCATGTGGTTGTCGGGCATAGTACTAGCATTCCATGCATGTCTCAACCAGCTTGTCGGTGTCCGCCTTCGCGGTCAGCCAGTAGAATCCTTGCCGGTAATCTTTGGAGACCAACGATCGAGGAGCGGCGTGATGCCCGCAATCTCCGAGATGGATCTCACGAAGGATTTCAATATCTTCCTGCTGGGAAACACACTTAAGGTATACACCAGTGGTGCTTCTTTTGTAGAGTTGTCCATTGATTATGGTATAGCCCTTTGCTTGACGTAATATTTTTAGACTTCCGACCTCGTGGATGGGCAAAGTTCCGTGTACGAGATATTCCATGAACGGTTTTGTCCAATCCGGGTGGATCTTTGTCACTGTGCGAACGAAAGAATCAATTCTATCCGTGTTCTCGGTGTCCGCTCCCTTCAGGGATGGTATCCATAGATGTTCCAGAAAAACACCTGGTGGAATTTGTTTGCGCCCTGACCCAAGCTTTGATAGTAGATCAGCCGCCTCATTTTGCTCCCTGGGGACATACTTGAATTTGTACCCCAAGAAGCTCTTAGCTATCTCATCCACTTCGTCTCGATATGCCTCCATCATAGGGTTCCGCGCGTTCCAGGTGCCAGCCACCTGCTGGGCAACCAAGTCGGAATCTCCACAAGAAACTATGCGCTTGATACCAATATCCTTGGATGTGTGTAGTCCGTGAATGAGTGCTTCATACTCCGCCATGTTGTTCATAGCCTTGAAGTGGATCTGCAGAACGTAGTGCAGTTTCTCCCCATTTGGTGATTGTAGCAGTACACCAGCCCCCGAGCCATTGAGTAGCTTTGATCCGTCAAAGTGCATCACCCAGTATTCTGGCTCTAGCATAGGGGTAGCATCTAGCATATCCATCCAATCAACGATGAAATCCTCCAAGGCATGTGATTTGATAGCGTTCGCGTCTCTTGTAGGTGATCTCGAAGGCAGAAAGTTCAATGCCCCACTTCACAACCCTTCCTGTAGCGTCGCTGTTGTTGATAATGTCGGATAGTGGAGCCTTGCTCACCACTGTGATAGGGTGCTCCTGGAAATAGTGCCTTAGCTTCCGAGAAGCAAGGAACACTCCATAGGCTATCTTCTGGTAGTGCGGGTAATGCTGCTTGGACTCCTTCAAGACCTCGCTTACATAGTAAACTGGTCGTTGAACTCTGTACTCATGCTCTGGTTCCTTCCGCTCTACCACGACGATGATGCTGATTACCCGGTTGGTGGCCGCCATGTAAATTAACATAGGCTCCATAGGCTCAGGTGCTGCAAGGATAGGCGCCGAGGAGAGTATATCTTTTAGCTGCTTCAATGCTACATCTGCTTTGTATGTCCATGTCAATTTGTCCGCCTTCTTCGGCAACATGTACAGCGACAGAGCCTTCTCTCCAAGTCGGCTGACAAACCGACTAACTGCTGCGACGCAGCCTGTAAGCTGTTGTATGTCCTTCAAGCATGTCAAACGGTTTATGTTTAGGATGGACTTGATTTTATCTAGGTTGACATTGATACCACGATGGGAAACGATGAAGCCCAACAATTTGGCGGCTGGAACCCCAAAAACGCACTTCTTAGGGTTGAGCATCATGTTGTAGTTCCGGAGATTATCAAAGGATTCTTTTAAGTCAGAGATTAAGTCGTTTGACTTTTTAGACATCACCGCTATATCGTCCACATAGGCGTGAATGTTCAGACCAATTTGATCATGTAGGCAACGCTGCATTGTCCGCTGGTACGTAGCACCTGCGTTTTTAGCAAAAAGGGCATCGTGACATAGCAAAACATGCCATAAGGTGTGGTGAACGAAGTGGCCAATTGGTCCGACTTCCTAATCTTAATCTGGTGGTATCCTGAGTATGTATCGAAAAAACACAAAAGCTCTGAGCCAGCCGTCCAGTCAATGACTTGGTCAATGCGAGGCAAAGCAAACGGATCTTTGGGACACGCTTTGTTAAAGCTGGTGTAATCAACACACATTCTTAATTCTTTGGTTCCCTTTTTAGGGACAAGTACAGGATTGGCCACCCATCGGGTGTGAAGGACTTCTCGAATAAAACTAGCCTTAAGTAACCTAGCTATATCTTTGCCTATGGCGCGTCTCTTCTCTTCCCTGAAGCGTCATAGAGGTTGTTTCACTGATTTGCATTTTGGATCAATATTCAAGCTGTGCTCGGCAAGTTCCCTAGGTACACCTTTCATGTCGGCAGGTTGCCAGGCAAAGATGTCCCTATTCTCATGGAGGAACTCGACGAGCGTGCTTTCCTATTTGGGATCCAGGTTCATCCCAATGGCGGTGGTCCTGGAGGCATCGCCTACCACAAGTTCCACTGGCTTGGTTACGATGGCAGCTTTGAATGATGGGGGGAGTCATAAATCTGCTTCTTCGATGCCGGCATCTCCGAGGCATCGACCTTGCTCTTGATCTCTTTTAATTCTTTGCTGTAGAGGAAAGCTTATGCAAAGGTTGCTTCTGCAATCTCGCAGTCCCTTGCCTTGGTAAAGCTTCCGGATACGGTGATGACGCCGTTTGGTCCGGGTATCTTGAGCTTGTTGTAGATGAAGCATGCTTTGTCCATGAAGGTGTGGAAGATGTCGCGTCCAAAGATGACGTGGTACACGCTCTTGAAGGGGACCACCTCGAAGGTCATGCGTTCTTGGCGGTAATTATTGACATCACCAAAAGCGACCTGAAGCGTAATGCATCCAAGGGACCGAGCCTCCTAGCTAGGAACTACGCTTGTAGCCGGAGTCCGGGTCCTCCTTGAGATCGTTGATGAACTTGCAATGTTGATTGGTGTGAGTGGCTTTGCCGTTGGCATATCATGGTACTCCTCGTAGGCTTGGGGAACGTGGAGCGATGTTGGGGTAGTTTCACTACCACGTTGCTGCCCACGACCAGCCCCCCGTCCTCGGCCATGCTGTCTGCCATCACCTCGTCCTGCAAACGTCATGGCGACCATGTCAGAGGTTTTCTTTTCTTATGGAGGGATCTTCCGCTTGGTGCTGCTGCTCCTCCTAGCTTGAGTTGGAACGGTCGTTGTCGGCAAGGAGCCGCGGGCATCGTCGGCGGCAGCCGCGAACTCACTAGCCAGCTGGATCATCTGGTTGAGATCTAGCCGGTGATTGTCCTACAGGCACTTCAACTTATGTCGGAGCAACATACCTTTCTCCAACCCGTCGATAAAGGCGGCCATGGCGGTCTGAGCGTGCACTCCTGCGCAGGAATTCTCCATACCTAGCCAGCGAGAGAGGTAGGTGTGAGATGACTCGTCTTTCTCCTGCACGCACCGCTGTAAATCGCCAACAGTACATGGACGCTTATACGTACCCTCGAAGTTCTTGGTGAACGCTTCTTGCATGTACTACTAGTTGCAAATGGACTTCTCCGCCAAGTCATCAATCCATTGTTGGGTCGTGCCCTCTAGCATCAGCAGGAGGTACTTGACGGCGACATTGGGGTTACCCCCGACGATCTCCACCGCGTTATCATAATCCTGCAACCACGTAGCTGGTTTGGCGGTGCCGTCATAGGGCTTGATGGTCTTGTCAATCTGGAAACCCTTGGCGTAAGTTACGGTCCGTATTACAGGTCCAAAGCAACGTGGTCCCAGGTATTGTCCTTCCCGGACCTCCTGAATCTTTTCCAGGCGTGAACGTGCGTCGTATGGCTCCGGGCTTTCTCTTTTCTTCTTGCCGCCAGGGGAAGGGCTACGTGAACGATGCGGGCCTCCTCCGCCATGGTGTTTGCTAGGGGGCGATGGAGGCAGAGGTGGGTTAGCTTTCTTACTATTACCGTCCTGCGACGCCTCACGCTTGTCGTGGTTGCATGTCGGACACGGAGGGTCATGACGTGACCTGCTCTTGTGTCCTTGGTTATGCTCTCCATCATGTCGGGGCTGCTCCGCGTTGTCACGGATGATGATGCCGCTTTGCCTTGGCGGAGGCATGTCCGTGCGATAGTGAGCCTTGGGGTCTTCGCGATGTTGGGGAGACCGGGGCGATGGAGATAGGCGACGAGGATGATCCATGCCTCCGTGGTCAGAAGATATGGGGATAGCGTCCTTCCTATTGCGTGCATCCCTCCGTCTTCATTATGCTGAACCCATCTGGGACCCGACATCATGAGGAGATCGATCCCTTGACTGCTTAGGAACGCTAGACTGGAAAAACGCTGGGTCAGTCTCGAGCCTCTGAGAGGTGGCCTTTTCCTGCTGTTTCACCGCCTTTCCCACAAGGTCATAGACCTGTTCCACAGCTGCGGGTGATCTATCCTGCTCCAGAAGGGTCTTGGCGACGGCTATGTTGAGAATAGGAGTGGGTATCACCTGCCTGCCTTTGCTGTCAATGTATGGTTTTGTTTGTGGCGACTTCGAGGGGATCCCATCCTATATTTCGCCATACACCAGGATCGTTGATGACGAGAGCTGGAGCTTTCTTAGCCTTCTGCTGCTGGAGCAGAGTCTTGTACTCGACCTCCATGGCTCTAGCTTTCTCAATTGACTTCTGCGTGTTGGCCAGATCTCGATCCATCTTTGCGCCTTGCTCCGCGATGGCATGTGCTTCCTCCAGCAGCTGCTGACGCTTCTCGTCAAGCTGTACTACGTTCCGATTATGCGCCATAGTCATGGGCTCGACGAGTAGGTTGCGGTACATCACTCTATTAGCTGGAGTGACTTGGGCAGCAGCAGACGTAGATGACGGAGGCGGTGGGTTTTCGGTGTTGTTGTTACTCGGACCGACGTTGAGTTCCTGTGGCTGCTGCACTAGGTTAGGTGGAGAGGGCATAACCTTTGCGCGATCATTGTCGGCAGCAACAAGTTGTCCCTTCCCCTTGTCCAGCGCTTTAGGCAGAGCTTGTCGGGGTTGATATTCATCCATCATAGTCCCAATGGTGACAAAAACCTGTCGGGATGTGACGGTGTTGTTGGCCTGCTCGTCGCATTTGAAATCCTCCTCCATCTCCTGCATAGCAGAGTCAGTGCTGATGTCGGTGTAGAGCGCGTCAAGAACGGAATTGGAGGGTGCCAGGGCTTCCTCGATGATGGGCAGTGGTGGTGCGACAATAGCGATGATGACTGGAGGCAGTGGTGCAGCTGGAGCGATGATGACCGGAGGCGGTGGTGGCAGTGGATGAGGTAGAGGGGAGGCTTCTAAGAGCACGAGCGCTGTCTGAGCTGCCTCCTTAGCCTCCGCGTAGTTGTTCATGGTGTTTACCATGCCTTTGAAAGTAAGGCATCCTGAAGCCTGCTGCCGCCTTAGCGTATGTCGGAGAAGTGTTCCGTGGACCAGTCCTTCCACAAAGTGATACATGGCATCATCATTGGGGTAATGCGCTAGGTCGGCCCGTATACGGAGCCAGGCTAGGTAATTGTGGGGGTTTTCACCCTCTCTCTAAATGCAACGGGCCAGATCGAAGATAGTCACCAGTCCGACAAACTTGGATCTCTGTTTTCCAGACGCACGGGCGAAGCCGACAGACTTGCAGCGATCTTCCACCATTATATCCTGCACAGGGGCGGTTTGGGTGGGCCTTGAATTTTTCCGATCTTTTCCGACAAACTCCGAAGAGAGATCCGACTTCGATCCTTCCGCGAACGTATCCTGCCCGTGGGCGGTCCGTGCGGGTCTTGACGCTCCTCCGACTTCCAGGGAACTAGTGCCCGAGTCGGTTTTGCCGATGAAGAGGTGGATGTCCCCGATTGGGACGGTCAAGAAGCGGGTGCGGTTTGTCTTCACCGGGATCCAGAACTCATCAGGAGGGATGATCGAAACGTTGCCGGAGAAGAGAACACAACCGATGGCTATGGTTTTGTCGATTCCCACGAAGAGCTTGGACCTCGCCCGTTGTAGAGCCTAAAGCGCCTCTTGCCCCACGGTGGGCGCCAACTATCATGGTATTGCCGACGAGTACGCCATGGAGGGGCCCTCACAGTGCGTGTTTAGATACGTGGGGTAAGGCGGACGGTTGACGGTTATGAGGTAACACAACTTACCCAGGTTCAGATCCCATGACGGTGGCGGAATCCTACTCCTGCTATAAATCACTATAATGGCAATACGCCGAGTTACAGGGACCACTTCGCCGTATGAGGTATGAATTAATTGGTAAGGTTATGCACTAAAGGCTCCCATAGGTCCGGCTTATATAGTCGATAGATCCTAGGGTTACTGGGAAAGTCCTAGCTAGACAGGTTACAGAGTCCTACACAGTATACAATCAGTCTAACGTGTCTTGCACTCCAAGGCTCCGAGTATGTCGGTGACTCCTTCGTATCATTCCTTTATCCGGCATGGGTCTCCCTTCTGGATCCATCTAACTGGGTCGCCCAGCAGGCCATGGGCCTTGCTACCAAATGTGGTCCACCCGGGTTATCCGGATAGCAGACATGCTATGAGGATACCCATATGGCATATCCCCAACAGGTGGATCCTCAAGATGAGACTGCTCAAGAAACACAAGATCAAACCTTGGAGGAGAAGAATGATGCACATGAAGACAGTTATGACTCTGATGCAGAGACTATTGATCCAAGAGAAGAAAAAGAAACAAGCAAAGAAGATGAAGTAGTTGTAGTAGAAAATAAGAAGAGCGATAAGAAACAACAAAAGAAAGTAACTAAAGAGGCTGATCCCCCACAAAAGGTAAAAGATAAGAATAAGAAAGCTGAGAAAAATCTTTCTTATCTAAATCGAAAAAATAAAGCACCGGATCAGGTAATCTGTGACTCTTTCACAAAAGCATTAAGTGATCTTCGTCTAGAAATTCCATTTGCGGATGCAATAAAACTTCCTACCTATTCTAAATTTCTTCGAGATATTATTAGTAGAAAGAAAAAGATAAATAAAACCTTTGCCATGGTGACTAGTTACCCTTCTAATGGGAAGCTATTGTCTAAATCAGGAGATCTCGAAACAACAACTATTTCATGTTCAATAGGCAAAACAGATATTCATAATGCCTTGTGTGATCTAGGTGCAGGAGTTAGTGTAATGCCATATTACCACTATAAAAGGTTAGGATTAGGGGATTATTCCCCTACTACTATCACTTTATAGATGACTGACAAATCCACTAAACAACCCATTGGAATGATCGAGGATGTTCTACTTAGAATAGATGAGCATGTTATTCCCACTGACTTTATTATTCTTGAAATGCCAGAGGATGAAATATTATCTATAATACTTGGAAGACCTTTCCTTAGTACTACAGGATCTTTAGTTGATTGTGCTGAGGGAAAAATAATCTTGAATATTTATGATGCTGAAATCATCTGGTACTTTCCAAAAAAGCTTGAAGCAGGAGAAAGGTATGTTCCACCGGCAAAACGAGTTCATGTGGTAAGTGCCTTTGATAAAGGGAAACCAAAGGAAAGAATTCGAGAACAGAGAAAGGGTTGAGATATTCAACCATTCTTAATAAATTCTTAAAGGGAGTCAACCCATCACAATGATAAAATAAAGTAAAATAAGAAAAAGTACATCGCATTCCTACAACTTTTTGTAGAGGTCCCAACCTAATAAGGTAGAGATCCATGTGTTTACAGTGCTAGTCCCTGGATCGAACAGCTAGCACCCACAGTTTAAGATGTAATATCAAGAAACAAAGGTAATATTACAACTTATAACCCAGAATAAAATAGTTCATTCATCTTACATAGCTCATATGGCTATCTTATTACAAAGCAGCAGATACAACTATAATGCATGGAGTCCTTCATCTTCATATGCCACAAGCAATCATGTTGGTTGTAGACTTGTAATCCCTACTCAACAAATTTCACTAACATCAAACAAACCCGCAACATAATAAGTTACAGTCACAAGGGTCAATACATTTGAATTGTATTGGAAAGTGATATCATATTGATATGGAGAATCTATCATCTACAAGAATGTATGGCTAAGTAGCGTTTTGGCTGGCCTTTGCATAAAATAAGTTTTTTCCTAACCTTTGAAAATAATTTTTCTCTTCTCAAAAACATTTCATCACATAAGGCACACTAGATACACCAGGTGCTTCCCTTGTTCACACAACAAGTTTTAACTTAGAGAAATTGGGATAAGGAGAACCTTGATCATTTCAATGTCTTTGATGCTCAAAATGTCCATTACCAGGGACACGGCTAAGTACTTAGGTTTTACCCTCTCGAGAGGTGGTGCACTTTTCCCATAAGACTCGACATGCATCGAGACGAGACTTTTCAGAAACAATCCCTCAGATCAGCACAGACACGTTCCATCCTATCATCATTACCACCAACTGTTTGTCTGTCTGAGTTCTTGCAACCTAGTTGGTCAAGGAAGAGCCCGTATTCCATGTGGCTACACTAGAAGCTTCTCAACACAAAACATCTCCAATCTCTTTGTTTCTTGGTGGCCATGCACAAGTGAGATACACCAGGGTAAACCATAGAAATGGGCCCTGGGTAACCACTCAACAAAAATCCATCCAATCAATTACCATTCCACCCAGGTGTTTCATTCACATAGTTGTTTTATTAATCAAAAACATAGTCATAGACTTTGCATAATATCATAGAATGAACATTCTACCCTTTAATTCTAATAGCTAGGCTAAGCATACTAGAATAGCATGTCTCTTAACTTATGAAGATTCCTACCAAGATATATTCTATAGGATCTACTATAGCATAGCAATATATAAAAATAGTCCTATCATGCATACTACAAAAATATCACTAATGCAATATTGAAAAGATAGGACTTTTGATGACCAACGTATCAATTGCCTTTTTAGTAGAGAATCTAGGTACTCTCCTTGATCTTTCAACTGTCACACTTCTCAAGGTTCACTAGATACAATCAAGCAAGGCACTCATTCAAAACTAGCACTCAAACAAATAACAAAACCAAACAATAGAAACAAACAAATGCATGCAAGCATGCAAAAGGTTGTTTTTATTGAAAAAGTGGTTTCTAACAAGGTTCTAAACATTTCAAAACACCTACTAGTCTTTTATAAAAGTGGAAATTCATTTAAAACCAAGTTAGTGAAAATGGCCCTTTTAAATCATTTTTGTTTTACTAGAAATACTTTTATTTAAAGGAATAATTCCTAGTGTTAAATTTTTAAATTCAAATGTTAGTGTTTATGGTCAGAGGGTTCAAAAACAAATCCATTTGCAAAAGGTTTCACTCAAAAAATCATTTTTAGAACAATTATTATACTCAAAAATAGTCCTAAATTTTCAGAAGCAAATGACCAAACCAGGGCCATAGTTGCAAAGTACACATTTTTATGAATCCATTGATATAAAATTTGTAATTTTTGGACATACAGATCAAACGTTATTGATTTTTCAAATTCAAACAACTAATAGATCAATTTCTGGTTTTTAAAACAACAGCCTGGACACGTGTCTTATTTTTACTGGCTGGTACCTCTTCGGGTGGATCGAGCAACATAGGTCATTAGATTTAAATATCATCGCACGGATAAGATCAATCCGTACCACTTCGATTAGTTTTTCTATCCTAACCCTGTGATCTAGATCTAACATACAAGATTGCTTTGGCCAAGAACTGGCATGTCTGGTGGCGGTGGTCCGGCGAAACCAGAAGGCAAAGGAGGGGGTGCAGTGGCTTACTGATTTCGCGGGGTTGTCGCGGTGCTCATGGTCGTCGTGGCTGGCGAAGCGGCGCACGGGGTCGACGGGATTCTTCGCCGGAGTTCGCGTCGATGTCTTGTGCGTGCTGTCATCGCTGGAGGTGAGCCTGCAGGTCATGAGCAAGTGAACGGCAAACATCAGGAGACTCACAAGATGATGGCAAACAAGACAGTAAGTGCTAGAGGACGAGGCGCACACGGGGCTCATTGGGAAAACTCGCCGGATATGTTCCTGGCGTCGGATGCTTGAAGTCATTTACGGAGGCGAGCCTACATTGCGCCAGTAGACAAACCAAAAACGTTAGCATGTGCATGTAAGGACAGGGGATGCGGCAAAGGAAACCAGAGGCAATGGGAAGGTCAGACCTCACCGGAATCGTTGCCGAAGCTCATCGGAGACAGCGGCGGTGCGGGCAAAAATCAGAGCAGCCTGGGGCTCTTGGTGTGTGGATCTTGAGAGGAAACAGAGAGGAGAGGGAGGCGGTTAAGAAGGCCAGGTCGAGGGAGGGATTTAATCACGGAGTTACTCGAATTTACGTGGATTCAAACGGGGAATAAACGGTCAGAGGGGGGCGAGTTCGTCGTGCGGTGAGAACGAAGATGTCGACGTGGCGTGAGGCTGGTTAGTCAGCGAGAGGGTGCGGGGTGGTACGTGGGTGAGAAAATATCCACGGGGAGAGAGGGGAGAGCCGGGTGGGCTAGTGCTGGGCTTCAGTTGGGCCAGGGTAGGTGGGTTGGGTTCTTTTCCATTTTTTTCTTCTTATTCTTTTTTCCTTTTCCTGTTTCTATTTTCTGTTTTAATTCAAACCAATTTCTTTATACTTTAATTTGAATTTAAAACTTTCCAAATCTTTTCTGTAGTTTTATTCAAAACATGTGTTGATTTATTTAGTCCACTTTGGAATAATCCAAATATTTTCCTTGTGATTTAATATTTATTAAGTGAGGCATTTTGTCTTTATTTAAATAAAATTGAATATGGTTCATAAACCCATATAATTTTATTTAAATAATCTTTTATTCCTTTATTTCATTTGCTTTACTTTTATTCTGTTTTCTTATTGATTTGGCCAATGGTTTAAATTGTCTTTTTAATATTTCTTATTTATTTATTTCTTTCTTTCTTTGTCTTATAAAATCCATATCTTTTTATTTGTAGTTCCAAGATTGGTGATTCCACCTTGTAAAATTTTATTTAATAATTATTTATCTTTTAAAATCCTTTTAGGATTACTTTGCTCACAAATTAGTGTTGATTTTAGTTAGGAGCTTTATTAGCCTTGGAAATTACTTTATTTTATCTTATTAAAATCATAAGTTTTTATCCATGGCTCCAAATTGAATGAAATAAATTTTCATGGTTTTATAATATTTTTGTTTAGCATTTTTGATCATTTAGAAATGTTTGTTGCTAAAATTTTATATGGAACAAAGCCATAGTCTTAGAGTTATCTTGGAGATGATTTCTTTCATTAGGTTTTTTTAGGGTTTGGTTCAATTTTTTCAAGTGCTTTAAATTCAAGATACATTCCATGCAGGGATGCATTTGATTTGTTTGAAAATTTGTTTGTTGATTTTTCATTCAAATTTTGTTCAAGTAGGGTTTTGATGTTTCCATTTAGAAGCAAAAAGTTGCTTTTAACCCTAAATTTCAAAAATTGTTTCTTTTGTTTGTTTATTTTTCACATTTCAAATTTGGAAAATTTTGGGATGTGACACTTTTTCACATAAATTCTTGCGGAAGCGCGCCCGTAAAAATGCAGCTGTCAAAAATTAGTAGAAATATCGATTGAATAAGCATAGATTTAGTGTAAAAATAAAGTTTGAGTTTTATATGCAGAAACTAGCTTAATCATATTATCCATATTAAAAAGTGAATCTCTGAAAATTAGGGCGAAAAAGCATCAACTATATGGCGGGAATATATATTCCAGCCATATAGTTATGGTTGTATAGTTATCGATAGAATTTTCAAAAAAAGGGTCCTCAGATACAGAAGCCTTGACGACCAACTATACACCGGGACCATTTTGGTCCGGCCATATAGTTGCGCCCGTATAATTGTGATCTGGTGTGGGGAAACCCTAAATCTCACCGCCGCCGCAACTATACGGCGGGAGCTACTTATCTCGCTAGGGTTCCTCCACCCCTCATTATTTCTCTCATATTCTCTCTCCAAAACTCTCAAAACCCACCTAGAAATCTTGATTCTTCGAGGATTTCGTTTTTTTTGAGTTGAGGAATCAACATATCGGTATGTTTCTCCCCTATCCATGCTTTATTTTGAGAATTCCATGGTTGAAATCCTCACATTGAATTAGTGGATGAACTCAAGCTTGTTTGATTTTCTATTTTTGATTTTTCACGTTAGGATTGAATTCCTCCACGTAGAATCATTCATATATCATGTAGAAACTATATTCCTAAGGTTTTATATTTAAATTTCTCAGTGCATCAAGATGAACAAGCTCGGTATCATTTTTTGCAAGAGCAAACGCCAACGTGGTAAAGTCTCGGGGCTTCGGGCTGAGCTCGAGAACAAGTACGCCATGGTTTTAAAGAGTAAGGTGATGCCCACATGATGGGCCGATGATGGATTTCTCAGCGCAGCAGGGTTGAGGGCAGACTTCGACCACATGTGTGCAAATGCAGGGCTATCCAACCTTGCCTATGCAAGCCACAAAACCTACACCGAGATCACCCATGAGTTCCTCGCCTCCTTATATGACGACTACAAGGAGAAAGGTAATGCATGCATGGTGAGTTTCACCATTAACCAGCGGCCATAAAAAATCACTTTTCATCAATTTTGTGAAGCTTTTGGATTCCCTCAAGAAGGGGAATCAACTATTACAAACTTGTATATCTTCTCAAGTGGAGAAACTTGGGAGGTTATTTATGTTAATGGTGATAGGGACTTATACCAGAAGAAGATGTCCACCATTCAGAACCCGACCATCTGCTACTTCACTTTGTTTCTTGCTAACACTTTGTTGGGAAGAGGACATACCATCTCTATGGCCAATGTAGACATGGCCATGATCACCAAGGCACTCTTCCCTAATGCACCAGAGAGTCCCACTCCTGCAGTTCTATTCCTCCAGCACCTTCGCCACTAGAGCAACAAAAAGAAAGTTGATAATCACATCGGTGGATTGGTAACCCACCTACTCCAAGCCCACGGAATTCTGATACCTATTCTACAACCTGTTGATGGCTCCATACTTATGGATGTAAAATATATAACTGCTTGGGGCTTCCTCGGTGTATAGCGAGCTAACAGGAGGCTCCGAGCCTATCAATTTGGTTATCTTGATGTTGCACAGGATGAGCAGGTACCATTTCCTTGTCCAAAAGCCTTCTCAATTCAGGAGAGGAACAGCTGGATCCTCGCCAAGGATCAAGTGATGGAGATCATGGAACCACTCTATCCTGACTCCAGGGAAGATGTAGATGGAGAGCAGTAGGATGAGAAGGAGCAGGAGTACAACCCGGCTTAGGAAGGACATCAGCAGTAGCAGGAGGGACCTTGGGACCCATGTCCCAACCAGCAGCAACAACAGCAGGGTTTCAAAAATGTCCCTATGAAGATTTTCTGCAGCTCAACCAGCACGTTGGGGAGATCGACCAAACTCTGCATGGAGTGAATGATGATGTGAGTGCCTTAACTCACAACTTAGTCACTTCATGACCTACTTCCCCGACTACTACCAGCAGAATCCGTACCCGTCGTCGAACGACTGCAACAACTAAGCATGGCAACCGCCTAAGGTTGGGGGACGTTTGAAATCCTCCAAACTTTGCATTCATGTTTTTATTTCTTCTTTTGAATTAGTTCACTTCTTCAAAAATTGCATGTTTACTTTCAGTATGCATTCTTAATCCAAGAACACACAAAAAATAGTTGAAACCTTTATTATGAATTTGTTTCTTTGTTTCTCTCGGAGATTGCTCAATTTTAGGTGACCTAGCAATATGATAAATATAGAGGGGATTCGACTCAAGTACGAGAACGAAGATGGAAAAAGTATGTATCACATTCCTTTCATCGCCTCTTTTGCAACCTTAAATTGATCCTACAACTATTTACTCGCTTGCACTTCATTCACTCCCCACTTCGCTTGTTATCCTATAAATTCTATTCCTTTGCCAGTGTCTGATTTTAGCTTTGAAATAATGAGAAATGAACTTGGTAAAAATATTTCCGACATTTTTACAACAACAAAAAGCACCCAAGAGATAACATGAGTTCATGTTTAGCCTAAAGATTTTGATTTTAGAAACTACTCAACCCCATTGAGCTTAATGTAAACAGACTCGATAGCACCCTTGAATGAAATTGTCTGATAAAATGGATGTTTCAAACTAGTATAGATTATGCCACTCTTTTTCTAATAATTATAGTAAGATATTTCTTTATGCGTGTCATTACAACACTTTCTTACTCTATGGGGAACTATTAACTCCGCTGGCCAACGAACGATCGAAATGTGGGAAACCACTTGATTTCGGCTATTGAGTTATGTAAGTGTATGTAGCTGCAATGCTATGACGGGTAAAGTTTTAGTATCGTCATGGTTTCACATTCCAAGTGGAGTTGTAGTACTCCTCTGACCCACTATTGCTCAACAGTTATCTATTTGCATGGTCACGAGTGCGCAACATAGTCCCAATTAACATCTTAAAAACAGTGGCATGATTTCTCTATGAAAGAGCTAAAGTTTTTGAAAAACAAGGAAAGGAAAAAGGTGCTTTGAAAGTCTTGAAATTTTGACATGGGAGGAGATGAATTGGTCTTAAATTAAATGTTGTTGGTGCCAACTTGAGTACTCTTAATTGATTAAAGGAACAAGAGCAAAAAGTTTCCATCTCTCAATAAGAGAGAAACCAAAAGGATTTGTTTCACTTTCCTAGCTAAACTTTTGACACTTGCTCAGGCATATGATTTATTTGATAGCAAGTATAGTGGTTAGGAAGTGGACTCAATGCAATCTTGTGAATACTTGTATGATCATGTTTAAGATTGCAGAAATTGTGAAGAATAGAATTTGACACGAATTCGAGCTTGTAAGTTCTTTTATTTCGGTCTCGAATCTCCTCTATGTAGGGGTTTGTAGCATGGAAAACAAAAAAATTCTACTACATGAACACACACAAGCCAAGATTTATCTACTAGATTGTAGCAACGAGTCGATTAGAGTACTCGCCTTCGAAGATTCCAAAGCGGTTAAAGAAAGCAGATTCTCGGAGGGTGATGTAGTCGTACACTTGCCGATCTCAAGATCGCGTAGACGATCCTTCCGGCATTGCGTTCTGGCAGCGCTTCTGCAGTCGGTCACACTTTTGGTACTCGATGAAGACCTTCCTCTCCCTTATTCTAACAGGCGGCAGAGAGTATTAGGGTTTCCTTGGCGATCTAGGGTTTAGAAGCCGGAGAGGAGGAGGTGGAGCCGGCGGCGACGCAAGGCGGTTTGGGTGGTGGTGGTATTGTGGAGGGGCAGCCCCCTCCCCTCTATTTATGAGAGGGAGGGGCAGCTATGGAGAGGGGGGTTTGAATCCTTCCCCAACTCCCTCTCCTTCTAGGCTTGTAGTGGAGGGAGAGAAGGATTCTCTTCTACCTCCATGAGGAAACATTGTCCCGATTTGAATTTTCAAATTTGCTTTTTGACTTTCAATTTTGGAGTTCATATTAACTCTTTATTTGCATAGCCCTTTGACCTAGGACATGATACAACTATTCCGCTTAGTCATGACACATTCATGCACCCTTCCCCTTCCGGTCCGGCAAACCTTCTAGAGCCTTCTAGATCATTCTGGTCAAAACACCAGAATCATTCCCGAACTCCGGAATTGGACTTTCCTTATATGAATCTTATTCTATGGACCATTCGGGATCTCCTCGTGATATCCCGGATTCCATCCGAGACTCCGAACAACATTAGGTCTCCCTACTTACATTCCATATCTACTAAACAACATCGAATCCTTAAGTGTGTCTCCCTACGGTTCGTGAATTATGTAGTCATGACCGAGACTCTTCTCCGATCGATAACCAATAGAGGAATCAGGAAATTCATATGGTTCCCACATATTTGTATGATTACTTTGTGATTGAATGAATCATTTACCTACGATACCAATTTCCCTTTGTCTCGTGATATTTTACTTATCCGAGGTCTGGTCGTATGTATCTCTGCATACCTAGTTCAACCTCATTACCGATAAGTACTCTTTTCTCATTCCCATGATATGTGATCCCTTGTGAGCCAATCACATTCTTGCAAGCTAATTGGATGACATTCCACCGAGGGGCCTAGAGTATATCTATCTGTCATATGGATGGACAAATCCCAGTCTTGATTCGATATGCCTCAACACATACTTTCCGAACACTCAATGCCACCTTTATAGCCACCCAGTTACGGTGTGGTGTTTGATGTCATCAAAGTATCCATCCAGTGATGGTGATTAGAATGATCTCATGGTCGAAGGAATTAGGTTACTATGTATCAGAAAGCTTATAGCAAACGAACTAATGAAATGACTTGATTTTTATGCTACGCTTATCTATAGAAGTATGTCCATCACACCATTCTCCTAATGATATGATCTTGTTGTTAATAACATCTCAATGTTCATGATTAGGAAACCATGATCATCTATCAACCAACAAGCTAGTATTATAAATAATCTTTACTAGGTACTCTAATTAGTTTACAAATCACACAAGTATTAATGTTTTCGGTTAATACTATTATAGCATGAATGCAAACATTCATCATAAACACAAAGATGTAATAATAAATACTTTTATTATTGCCTCTAGGGCATATCTCCAACAGTCACACACTTGCACTAGAGTCAACCAATCTAGATTACATGGTAATATACCGAACACCCATGGCGGTTTCGTGATGGTCATGTTTTGTCCTCGGGAAAGGTTTAGTCAACGGATCCGCCACATTCAGATCTGTGTGTACTTTGCAAATCTTTATGTCATGCTCCGGAATACCGTGAAAATGCAGCTTGATATGCTTCAGTTTCTTGTGCGACCTTGGTTCTTGCGCATTGGATATGGCGCCCATGTTATCACAGTAGATAGACATTGGGTCCACCGCACTAGGAACCACACCGAGCTTTGTAATTAAATCATGCATCCATATCACCTCTTGTGAAGCCTTCGAAGCAGCTATGTATTCCGCTACAGTTGAAGATCTTGCCACAACTCTTTGCTTTGCACTCATCCAGCTTACTGCTGCAACATTCAAAGTAAATACATATCTAGGTTTAGATTTAGAATCATTTGAATCGGTGTTCCAACTAGCATAAGTGTAACCATTAACAACGAGTTGTTCATCACCTCCATAAGAAAGAACCATATCCTTAGTTCTTCTCAAGTACTTAAGGATGTTTTTGACCGCTGTCCAATGATCCACTCCTGGATCACTTTGATATCTGTTGGTTAACCTAATAGTATATGCAATGTCGGGTCTAGTACATATCATGGCATACATGATAGATCCTATGGATGAGGCATAGGGAGTCTTACTAATTCTTTCTCTATCTTCTGCCATATCTAGACTTTGAGTTTTACTCAAGGTCGTATTGGGCAACATGGGCAAGAACCCTTTCTTGCTATCTTCCATTCCAAACCTCTTTAGAACTTTGTCCAAATATATACTTTGTGACAACGATATTAGGCGTCTGGATCTATCTCTATAAATCTTTATGCCTAATATGTAAGCAGCTTCGCCAAGATCCTTCATTGAAAAACTATTATTCAAATAATCTTTGACACTATTAAGAAGGTCAACATCATTCCCAATCAATAATATGTCATCCACATATAGTACTTGGAATGCTACAGAGCTCCCACTCACTTTCTTGTAAATACAAGCTTCTCCATAAGTTTGTATAAAAGCAAAACTTTTGATTACCTTATCAAAACATTGATTCAACTTCGGGATGCTTGATTCAACTTTTGATTACCTTGTTAGCATCTTTAGGATCGACAAAACCTTTGGATTGTACCATATACAACCCTCCATCAATGTCTCCATTGAGGAACGCTGTTTTGACATGATCTGCCATATCTCATAATCATAATATGCAACGATTGTTAACAAAATCCTCACAGACTTTAGCTTCACTATCGGTGAGAAAGTATCATCGTAGTCAACTCCTTGAATTTGTCGAAACCCTTTTGCGACAAGTCGAGCTTTATAGACAGTAACATTACCATTAGCATCTGTTTTCTTCTTGAAAATCCATTTATTCTCGACAGCCTTTCGGCCATCCGGTAAGTCCACCAAAGTCCATACTTGGTTTTCATACATGGATCCAATCTCGGATTTCATGGCTTCTTGCCATTTATTGGAATCTAGGCTCATCATCGCTTCCTCATATGTCGCAGGGTCGTTGGTGTTGTCCACCAACATGACACTCATAACAGGATCATACCAATCGGGAGTGGTACGAGTTCTTGTTGACCTGCGAGGTTCCGTTGTAACTTCAACCGAAGTTTCATGATCAACATCATTAGCTTCCTCTCTTATTGGTGTAGGCGCCATAGGAACTTCTTCCCGTGTTGCGCTACTCTCAAATCCGAGAGAAGGTTCGACAACCTCGTCGAGTTCTACTTTCCTGCCAGGCACTTCTTTCGAGAGAAACTCCTTCTCTAGAAAGGATCCATTCTTGGCAACGAAGATTTTGACCTCGGATATATGATAGAAGACCAATAATTTCCTTCAGGTATCCTATGAAGACGCATTTTTCCGCTTTGGGTTCAAGCTTGTCGGGCTGTAACTTCTTTACATAAGCTTCGCAACCCCAAACTTTAAGGAACGATAATTGAGGTTTCTTCCCAAACCATAATTCATACGGTGTCGTTTCAACGGATTTAGATGGTGCCCTATTTAAAATGAATGCGGCAACCCTCAAAAAAAGTGACATCATAGAATGAACCAAATATAAGATAATTAGATTATGACATTTGGACACACCATTACGTTGTGGTGTTCCTTGTGATGTCAATTGTGAAAGTATTCGACATTTCTTCAAATGCTTGCCAAACTCGTAACTTAGATATTCACCTCCACGATCAGATCATAGAAATTTAATCTTCTTGGTACGTTGATTCTCTACTTGTAACATCCCAAAAATACTAAGATTGGATCATCAAACTCTAATCATCAAAATTAGGGTTAACAAAAACTTTTCTAAATAAAATTATAAATGCATGCATATGTGTATGCATTAGTTTTGAATTATTTTAAAACCACCTTGTTTGTTTGTTTCATTGCTTGTAAAATGTTTCTTAGGTGAAATGAACATCATCTAAAACATTCCCCACACTTTTCCTAAAGACAAGTAAATCAAAGCACATATATTAAATGAATGGTCATTTTGACCAATTTAACTCCCATGCCTACTTTGGCTGTCTCACACTTTCAGAACCTAACAGAAACTTTTCTGGATCTTTGCACCCCTTGAATGTACTCATAACAAAGTATCAAGGCCTACTTTGTGATCATCCAGAAACTTTCAAATGCATATCTTAAATGACAATTCAAAATTGAATCTTTATCATATGGGAAGATCCCACTTTTTCAAAAACCACTCAAACAAGCTCAACTTTCAAAACCCAAGCATCTGCAGACTCACCAGCACGAATCTAGCAAACCCACCAAAAATCTTTTCAAAATTCAAAACTTGAATTCATGCGGCCATTTCATCAAACAGGTTGCAGACACAAATCAAACAAACATCAAACACTATTGTGAGCAGTGATTCTTGCCTAAATTATTCCCTAGTTAGCTCACAACCAGCTCAGTAGATCATCTAGGAAGATTAGCCAAGCACTAGCACCACTGTGAGCTTGCCATTGCCATCAATGGTAAACAGCTGAGCACCCCTTGCCACCCCATAGTCGACAGCAAGCTAGGGGCAGCAGCAAGCCTAGCCAGCATGTCTGGGAGGCAGCCCACCGTCCACTGCCACTCACTGTCCCAGACGCAAGCGTTGCCAAGCCCTGGACCACGCGCACAAGCCGCGCCCAGACCGCCAGAGACCATGCCGAGCGTGCGCTAGAGCACCACCCTCGACCAGCGCCCACAGACCGCGCGCCACCCTCACCGCGTGCACACACGATCGCCACCGACCCAGGAGACCGCCAGACATCCCCGTTTACGCACCGTCAAGACAGCCACCGCCATCGAAGACGCCACGCGCAGAGCATCGCCCATTCCAGACCAAGCCGCACCGCCCATGCCTCAAACCATGTCATTGAGCATCGCCGAGACACAAAGACCGCCCCTACCTTGCCCATGCCATTAGCTGCCTGTAACATCGCTTCGACGAGCTCACTGCGCCTGACGGTCCCCTCGCTCGACTATAAATAGAGGCCACCCCCGCTCAATTTCTTCACACCATCTCACTCCACTCTCCTCACTGATCGTGCCACACCGTTCTCAGAGCAAGGCGAGCACCACCCCGCCGGAATTTCACCGGAGCCCGCCGCCTCTGGAGAAGAAGGGAGCAATCGAATTAAATCCACCCCAGAGCTGCCGCCGACCTCGCCTGCACTCCCGGTGAGACCCCAGCACCCCATCGCCGCCGCTTAGGTTTCGCTTCACCGGGCGTTGTCTCGCCGATGATGACTCTCAGCTGGATTAGAACTAGATCGAACGATCCACGTTGCCGCTTGCCGCCCAGCCCGTGTCACGCAGTGGGGACACCCACTTAAGCAGCCCGCGGGAGCACTGCGCTTAGCAGGACGGCCCGTTTACTTTTCCCGCGCAGCCCAGTTATTCGAATTAAACTTTTTCCATTTCAATTCAAACACACTTCTGTACCCATTTTCAAAAATCAACCCAGATCGATTCAGTACACTAAATTTAATGAAACCAATTTTTTTGGAAAGTTCTCTGAATGATGAATCCAAGCCCGTTGGATTCAATTCATTTGGATCTATAGATCACTCATGGTAAAAATAACAAGGCAGAAGCTTTTATGCATTCAAACATTTTTCAAATTTAAACCATAATAGCTTTTGAGTTGATTCCAACTCTCAAAAATCAGATTTAACCATACCTTTCAGAATATATAAAAATATATAGGTTTACTTGCAGAAATAATATTCAAGTAATAAAAGAATGCCCCATAGGCATTACTAGCCACTTTAATTAATTAAAATAAAAGGGTAAAACCTTATTAAATTGTGACACCACTTTAAATCACATTCCCATGGACTACAATATGTGGTGATGACATGTGTCCACATGATCCCATGTTTGGTTTGGAGAATATTAAATCTTAAGTAGTTTTTCGATGAGTAGAAATTACTTTTCTAAAAATAAAAGGAATTAAATCAAGCCTTAACCTTGTAATGTAGAGATGATGCTAGATCATCTATAGGACCCTTGTGTGTGATGATTGCAAGTATTTAAGTATTGTTTGGTGATTGTGTACCACATATTTATTCATAGACGCTAGTACCGACCAAGGATACGAGGAGGAAGGAGGATACTACGAAGAAGAAGCCGAGGAGAACTTCAACCACTGCTCTGCACAAGGCAAGCTAACACTTGCAATTTAGCAAGCTTATATTGACATTGATGCAAGCCTAATACTACTAGTAAATGTGCAAGCTAACACTTGCAATTTAGCAAGCTTATATTGACACTAATGCAAGCCTAATACTACTAGTAAATGTGCAAGCTAACACTTGCAATTTAGCAAGCTTATATTGACACTGCTGCAAGCCTAATACTACTAGTAAATGTGCAAGCTAATACTTGCAATTTAGCAAGCTTATATTGACACTGATGCAAGCCTAATACTACTAGTAATTGTGCAAGATACCCTACTGATGAAACAAATCCCTACTTGTTACTATGCCTATTATATGCTTTAAGCATATGAGATCATACCCATTTGAAAAACCAATCCTAGTTTTATTTGCAAGCTTCTTACTTTATTTCTTTATCAAAGCTTACTTAGAGTTCACTTAAGTGAAGTATAGATACTAGAAAGATAGTTGAAGGTCGCATAAAGAGCATAAAATTTGGCCTAAGTTAGAAACCTTGATATCAGCCTAAGATATAAGGTTTGACTTAGTTGAAACTCCACTAGTTTACCACCCCTCATCAGTACTACCCCCACCTCTAGATGCTAGTGCTAAGCATAAAACTTGATCAACTTTAGATGGGAATACTTGGTGGAAAAATGGTTACGAAAACCTTGGAATGATGGATCATTCTATTGAAATGTTTTGGACATGTGTTTCTAAACACCTGATGATCTTGGTGATGAAAATGTTGAGGCATGAGCCTTAGCCCTTTATAAAACTGATGGTTGTCTGGATGCGATACCATTCCAATTTTCTCGTACAACCACAATACCCGAATATTGGGTAGGGCTTGACTGG
The DNA here is from genome assembly GCA_023614405.1 of Avena insularis. Taxonomy (NCBI): domain Eukaryota; kingdom Viridiplantae; phylum Streptophyta; class Magnoliopsida; order Poales; family Poaceae; genus Avena; species Avena insularis. Next base: position 183,857,885 of record CM042687.1, on the reverse strand, counting down.
AAACTTATATACCTTAGTATTAGTTCCCTCACAGCCAAGGTCTGAGCTGAGGCTACCTTGTGAACATTGTCCACCTGTGCAGTACCCAAGATGACAGTTGGTCATGGTTGGGAGGCCAAACTCACAGGAGAGGTGCTTATACTAGGGCGTGTAATTGAAAGGTTAGGATTGATTATCCGCATACTGCGTATGGTGAATTCAGTATTTGTTCCTGACGGATGTATCGAATGTTGTGGTGAAAGTGTACAATTTCTGCAGAGTGTCAAACTATTCGAATAGCCGCGTCCGTGGTTATGGACAGTTGGAGTGGCCATACTGTTCCCCCGTCAGACTTTTCAAAAATGACCTGTGAAATGAATTGATACTTTCACTTGACCACAACAGAGTTGTGATATGAAATACAAGATCCCACGTAGGAGTTATAAAATTGTAACTAGCTTTGGAACCTAGTAGAGATAAATCTGGCTTTTGCAAAACAACCCTAGAGCCTAGTGTCCTATTATCCAAAAAACCCTTTACCTGTTAGTATTAGTTTGCGAGTACTTAAAGAGTACTCATGGCTTTGTCCCTAGCTATTCCCACGGCCAGACTATGAAGAGGAGTACCTGGAAGATGGACCCTAGGAAGTTTACGACAACTAGGATCATCTCCCATTGTCAGCATTGCCTGTGACCCCGAAGATGGAGCTTCGCCTACGCTACCGTTACTATTACGTATTCCGCTGCTTGAAGTTGTATTAAGAACTGGATCATGAGATCCCTATTCGTGTAAGAACTTATGTATCGTTTGTAATGGATGATGTACTATGGTATCCAATTCTGTTATGTCTCGCAAAAATGGTAATCCTGGGATTGCGATGTATGGCATAAAAGGCATCTAGGATTGAAAAATCCGGGTGTTGACAAGTTGGTATCAGAGCCATCCTGACCATAGGAGATCCAAGTTAGACTGGACGTTTGAACCAAAAACGTAGTTTCAAAACCAAAGCAAATAAATATTAACAAAAACTTATTCTCATTCTTATCTCTTTAATTCTTTCCTAAAAATTCATGTTCCTCAAAAACTCTTGCAAAATACATAATTTTTTTGACACACTTGATCACCCTGCTAATCTACTCATCCTCTATTTTTATAGATGGACGTGAAGTACAGCAAGTTTTACCAACTTGGGAATGGAGGAGACCTTATCTTTGAGAGGGATTTGGATCAGCTTTCGGAACTTCTGGAGCGTCCGCACCCCGAGTTCTTCGGAGCTCAGCTCAATGATCAAGGAGGAGAAGACCTGCAGTGGCTAATTGTTGCAAGTCTCCGAGGAAAGATTGAACCTCCCACTGCGGAGGGAATTCAGTTTACCTTGAGGGAAAACAACTGGCTCGATGGACTTTCCAGAGCAATGAAGGAAGCTCTTTCCCGTCTGTGTGGGAAGAGCATCAATCAGATCAAGGGTACTCGCTTTGAGTTTTGCCCAAGGCATGATGCAAATGGAAAACCCCTGGAAGCCCCATACCACCCCGAGCTGAAGACTCAATTGGACCACCTTAGCTTCATGATGTATGATCGTCAGCAGGAGTTGGACAACCGCCCGACTCATCGCAACCACAAGTCTGCCATCATCAAGACAAAGGACTGACCATCACCATGCTAGCAAGGGATCGCAAGTCTCTGCCGCCAGCTCGACAAGAAGGAGCGATTATTGCCCGTCTTCGCCATCAAGATCTCATCTTTGGAGGAGACCATCCACGAGAGATACATGCAGTTGGAGGAAAGGGAGAATGCCGGAGAGGATCTTCGTGGAGACCCTTACTCCTATCTCAGCGATGACGATGATTTTATGGAGGATCAGGCCATGGACTTCTTCACCGATGAGGATGATTTCGCCTTCATTGATGATGATGAAGATGATGAAGCCACAGACTCCAAGGAGTAGTAGCACTTGAGCACTAGCGTAGTGAGTAGTATTCGGTCCCACTGTATCGTAGTTCCTAGAATGGTTCTTAAAACCATCTGTTTTTCTCTGTTGTGGTGTGTGTTGTACTGTGTGCTATGAATGAATGAATGAAAAAGCAAGTTGCTAGAAAAATCTAAGTCAAACCTTTAAAAACTTTTCAAAGTCCCCAAACCTTAGAAATTTCCCTCTTTTCTCATGATCTATCTAAATCTTCAGATGCCACATGGAGGAAGTGGTTCAGCCCCAGACCCGATGTTGCAGATCCTGCAACTGTTGACTTCTCACCACGAAGCTGAAAGAGCGGAACGTCAAGCCAACCTAGCCACTCTGCAACAGATAACCCAGCTAGCCCACAACAACCAAGGCCACGGAAATCAGGACAACCATGGATCTAAGATCAAGAATTTCCAGAATACCAACCCACCTATTTTCACTAAGTCAGAAGAGCCCCTAGACGCCGATGATTGGCTGCAAACCATGGAAAATAACCTAGAAGTCACCGGAGTGGAAGCCAACGAGAAAGTCATGTTCGCCACCCACTATCTAGCCGGAGATGCCCGAGCATGGTAGAACAGTGTTCGTGCAATGACCAGAGGCCAGATGATGACCTGGGAGGAATTCAAGGTTGTTCAGCAGAACCCATGTACCACCGGGTTTGATCAAGAGAATGAGAGACGAGTTCAGAGAGCTGAAGCAAGGAAGGATGACTGTAGTGGAATACCGTGAATTTTTTTTGTCATTAGCTAGGTATGCCCCGGACGAGATAGACACCGAAGCCAAGAAGAAAGAAAGATTCCTGAATGGTCTGCATGACGAGATGCAGATGGTGTTAGTCAATATCCCCTTTGCTGATATTGAAGCCCTTGCCGATTCAGCCATCCAGATGGAAGGAAAGATCAACCAAGCAAATGAGAACCGCAAGCGTCGTATGATGCATCAACTAGGAACCCATCAGACCCCAAAGTACAGCCCCAACCCATCTCCAGGATTTGCCCCAAGAACCAACAGACCCCCGATGAACCGTCCGACCTATCCCAACCATGGAAACCCTAGACCAGGAGGAAATCACAACAACCCCGGCAACTCTAGCAATTTCAACCGTGCCCCACCCAAGTTCAACACCAACAATGCTACCGCCAACCCCAACACTGCCCCGAGGACTGGAAGCAATGTTGTGCCTGTAGCAGCCAAGGACAAGTCGCAAGTGACTTGTTATGACTGTGGAAATAAAGGCCACTATTCTAACGAGTGCCCCAACAAGAAGAATGCTACAGCCCCCAATGCCAATGCCCCAGCTCAACAGCAGCGTCGTGTTCAGCCCGGAAGAAGATTTGCCCTAGGGAATTCACTCAACCGCAATGGCCGCCTTTTTCTCATGCATGCTGAAGAAGCTCAGGAAGCGCTAGACGTCGTGCTGGGTATGTTTTCTGTTAATTCAGTACTTGCAAGAGTGTTGTTTGATTCTGGTGCATCGCATTCATTTTTCACCGAAGAATTTGCATGCACTAGTAAAATTCAACCAACCAAATTGAAGCATGTGATGATTGTGCAAATTCCCGGATCAACCACCAATGCTAGGCAAATTTGCGAAGCCGTCCCTATCCGAATCCATGGCATAGATTTTTATGCAAATCTTATAGTACTCGGAACTAAAGGTTTGGAAGTAGTACTAGGAATGGATTGGATGTCCAAACATAAAGGATTGATTGACTGTGCCAAGAAAGCCATCACTATGACCAGTACCGCCGGAATATCGGTCGAGCATATATCTGAAACCTTACCTCGCCAATTCAAGTGTAACAAGAGTATAGCCCAACCTACCATTGACCAAGTCCGGATAGTCTGTGAATACCCCGATGTATTTCCAGATGTTTTGCCAGTATGCCCCAGATAGGGATATCGAGATTATCATTGAACTAATCCCCGGAACCGGACCCATAGCCCAGAGACCCTATAGTATGAACCCGTCAGAGCTCGCAGAACTGAAGAAGCAACTGGATTCCATGTTGGAAATTGGATTGATTCAACCAAGTGCGTCCCCATGGAGATCACCTGTCTTGTTTGTGGATAAGAAGGATGGAGGTAACCGTTTGTGTACGGATTATCGGAAGTTGAATGATGTCACCATCAAGAACAAGTACCCCTTGCCCAAGATAGAAGATTTGTTTGATCAGTTGACCGGTGCCAAAGTGTTTTCTAAGATTGATCTTAGAACTGGCTATCATCAACTCAAAATTCGTGTAGAGGATATTCCAAAGACTGCCTTTACCACCAGATATGGATTGTATGATTATACAGTCATGTCTTTCGGATTAACCAATGCCCCCGCTTATTTCATGAACCTCATGAATAAGATTTTTATGGACTTCCTGGATAAGTTTGTCGTTGTTTTCATCGATGACATTCTGATTTATTCCAAATCAGAAGAAGAACATGAGCTACACCTAAGGACCATTCTTGGAACCCTTAGAGAGTATCAGTTGTATGCCAAGTTTACCAAATGTGAATTCTGGTTACAGGAGGTAGGATTCCTCGGTCACATTGTATCAGCCGGAGGGATTGCCGTGGACCCTGCCAAAGTGAAAGATGTAGAAGATTGGCAAGCCCCAGCCACTCAAACCCAAGTTCGTGCTTTTCTAGGATTGGCGGGATATTACCGCAAATTCGTAGAAGGATTCTCGAGTATCGCCAGACCCATGACCCAATTGCTGAAGAAGGACAAGAAGTTTGAATGGACCGACAAGTGTGAAGCAAGTTTTCAAGAACTCAAAAGGAGATTGATTTCAGCCCCAATCTTGATCATGCCGGATATCACGAAGCCCTTCGATGTGTATTGTGACGCATCCAAGATTGGTCTCGGATGTGTGCTAATGCAAGAAGGCAAAGTTATATCTTATCTATCTCGACAATTGAAGCAACATGAGCAAAACTACCCAACTCATGACCTCGAACTCGCAGTAGTAGTTCTAGACCTGAAGACATGGAGACATTACCTGATGGGAAATCGTTGTGAGATTTATTGGGATCACAAGAGCCTAAAGTATATATTCACTCAGAAGGAGCTGAATATGAGGCAGAGAAGATGGATTGAGCTAATCAAGGATTATGACCTGGACATTCACTATCACCCCGGTAAAGCCAACGTGGTAGCCGATGCCCTTAGCAGATTGCCGTGCCGCTTGAACTCCATGATTTTGAAGGAGCAACCAAGTTTGCACAAGGAGATGGAAGATTTTTGAATGGAATTAGTAAGTGAAGGATTTTTGGCTAGCATAGAACTCCAACCTACTTTGATCAGCCAGATTAAGGAGGCGCAGAAGGAAAATGCTAGTATCGATGGAATCAAGCATCGTATCGGTATAGGCAAAGTACCCGGATTCACCGAGGACGAAGAAGGAGTGTTGTGGTACAAAGGACGCCTTTGTGTACCAGCAGATTCTGAATCGAAAGAAGTTACTTTGAAGGAGGCTCATGATACTATTTATTCTATCCATCCCGGAGGAACTAAGATGTATCAAGATTTGAAAGAGCAATTTTGGTGGCATAATATGAAGAGAGAAATCAGAAGCTATATCGCCAAGTGTGATATTTTCCAGCGAGTCAAGGCTGGACATCAAAGACCCGGTGGATTGTTGCAACCTTTGCAGATTCCGGAATGGAAATGGGATTCTGTAGGAATGGACTTTATCACTGGACTACCTACTTCTAGTAGGGGAAATGACTCTATCTGGGTCATAGTGGACAGGTTGTCCAAAGTCGCCCATTTCTTGCCCGTCAAAACCACCTATCAAAGTTCGAAGCTAGCGGAGTTGTACATCGCTAGAATCGTCAGTTTGCATGGAGTCCCCAAGAACATAGTGTCGGATCGAGGAACTTAGTTTACCTCGAGATTCTGGAAGAAAGTCCAAGAAGGTTTAGGAACCCGCCTAGATTTCAAGATCAGTATCACCCTCGTATCGACGGACAAACGGAGCGAGTAAATCAAATACTCGAAGATATGCTGAGTGCATGCGTGTTAGAATATGGATCCAAGTGGGAAGACTGTCTGCCGTTCGCAGAATTTTCTTACAACAATAGTTATCAAGCCAGTTTGCAAATGGACCCATTTGAATTCATGTATGGAAGAAAGTGTCGTACCCCTTTGAACTGGTCGGAAGTAGGAGAGAGTCAGATTTTCGGACCCGACATCCTACGAGAAGCAGAAGAGAAGGTTCACAAGATTCGTGAGCACCTCAAGACCGCCCAATTCCGACAGAAGAGTTACTCCGACAAGAGACGTAGAGACCTCGCCTTCAATATAGGAGATTTTGTTTATCTGAAAGTGTCGCCATTGAAGGGAATGCAGTGTTTCCAACTCAAAGGAAAGTTAGCCCCCAGAGATATCGGACCTTTCAAGATCCTGAACCGTCGAGGAGAAGTATCGTATCAATTGGAGCTACCTGAAGAGATGTCAGCCGTGCACAACGTGTTCCATATCTCGTTACTTCGCAAGTGTCTCGAAGTCCCCGAGAAGACCGAAGTATTCAAGAATATCGATCATCGGACCATAGAGATCAACGATGACCTGACCTATCCTGAAGTACCCATCCGCATTTTGGAAGAAGCTTTTCGAACTACCCGAACCCGAAGCATCAAGTTTCTCAAGATTCAAGGAGCAACCACAGTAAGAGGAAGCTACCTGGGAACGCGAAGATCACATCAGGACGGAGTTCCCCGATCTCTTCAAATCCTAGGTAATCTTTTCGTCATTTTTCAAATCTCGGGACGAGATTTTGTTTAAGGGGGGAAGGTTTGTAACATCCCAAAAATACTAAGCTTGGATCATCAAACTCTAATCATCAAAATTAGGGTTAACAAAAACTTTTCTAAATAAAATTATAAATGCATGCAAATGTGTATGCATTAGTTTTGAATTCTTTTAAAACCACCTTGTTTGTTTGTTTCATTGCTTGTAAAATGTTTCTTAGGTGAAATGAACATCATCTAAAACATTCCCGACACTTTTCCTAAAGACAAGTAAATCAAAACACATATATTAAATGAATGGTCATTTTGACCAATTTAACTCCCATGCCTACTTTGGCTGTCTCACACTTTCAGAACCTAACTTTTCTGGATCTTTGCACCCCTTGAATGTACTCATAACAAAGTATCAAGGCCCATTTTGTGATCATCCAGAAACTTTCAAATGCATAGCTTAAATGACAATTCAAAATTGAATCTTTATCATATGGGAAGATCCCACTTTTTCAAAAACCACTCAAACATGCTCAACTTTCAAAACCCAAGCAGCTGCAGACTCACCAGCACCAATCTAGCAAACCCACCAAAAATCTTTTCAAAATTAAAAACTTGAATTCATGTGGCCATTTCATCAAACAGGTTGCAGACACAAATCAAACAAACATCAAACACTATTGTGAGCAGTGATTCTTGCCTAACTTATTCCCTAGTTAGCTCACAACCAGCTCAGTAGATCATCTAGGAAGATTAGCCAAGCACTAGCACCACTGTGAGCTTGCCATTGCCATCAATGGTGAACAGCCGAGGACCCCTTGCCACCCCATAGTCGACAGCAAGCTAGGAGCAGCAGCAAGCCTAGCCAGCATGTCTGGGAGGCAGCCCACCGTCCACCGCCACTCACTGTCCCAGCCGCAAGCGCTGCCAAGCCCTGGACCTCGCGCACAAGCCGCGCCTAGACCGCTAGAGACCATGCCGAGCGTGCGCCAGAGCACCACCCTCGACCAGCGCCCACAGACCGCGCGCCACCCTCACCGCGTGCACACATGATCGCCACCGACCCAGGAGACCGCCAGACATCCCAGTTTGCCGCACCGTGGCGCACAGCCACCGCTCGCCGTCGAAGACGCCGCCTCTGCCGCGCAGAGCATCGCCCGTTCCAAACCAAGCCGCACTGCCCCATGCCTCGAAACCATGTCGTTGAGCATCGCCAGGAGACACAGCACCGGCCCCTACCCTTGCCCATGTCATTAGTCTGTAACATCGCCTCGACGAGCTCACCGGCGCCTGACGGTCCCTCGCTCGACTATAAATAGAGGCCACCCCCGCTCAATTTCTTCACACCATCTCACTCCCCTCTCCTCACTGATCGTGCCACACCGTTCTCAGAGCAAGGTGAGCACCACCCCGCCGGAATTTCACCGGAGCCCGCCGCCTCTGGAGAAGAAGGGAGCCATCGATTTCGTCCACCCCAGGAGCTGCCGCGACCACCCCTAAGTTCGCTGCCGACTGTTGCTCGCCGCCTCGCACCTCGCCCATACCCCGTTGAGCCCCCAGCACCCCTCACTGGCCGCGCTAGGTTTCGTTCTCACTGGCGTTGTCTCGCGTCGACGATGACTCTCAGTCGTTGTATTAGAACTAGATCGAACGATCCACATTGCCCCATACCGCTTCGCCCAGCCCCGTGTCACTGACGAGTGGGGACACCCACTTAAGCAGCCCGCGGGAGCACTGTGCCTAGCAGGCCGGCCCGTTTACTTTTCCCGCGCAGCCCAGTTATTCAAACTAAACTTTTTCCATTTAAATTCAAACACACTTCTGTACCCATTTTCAAAAATCAACCCAGATCGATTCAGTACACCAAATTGAATGAAACCAATTTTGTTGGAAAGGTCTGTGAATGCTGAATCCAAGCCCGTTGGATTCAATTCATTTGGATCTATAGATCACTCATGGTAAAAATAACAAGGCAGAAGCTTTTCCGCATTCAAACATTTTTCGAATTTAAACCATAATAGCTTTTGAGTTGATTCCAACTCTCAAAAATCACATTTAACCATACCTTTCATAATATATAAAAATATATAGGTTTACTTGCAGAAATAATATTCAAGTAATAAAAGAATGCCCCATAGGCATTACTAGCCACTTTAATTAATTAAAATAAAAGGGTAAAACCTTATTAAATTGTGACACTACTTTAAATCACATTCCCATGGACTACAATATGTGGTGATGACATGTGTTCACATGATCCCATGTTTGGTTTGGAGAATATTAAATCTTAAGTAGTTTTTCAATGAGTAGAAATTACTTTTCTAAAAATAAAAGGAATTAAATCAAGCCTTAACCTTGTAATGTAGAGATGATGCTAGATCATCTATAGGACCCTTGTGTGTGATGATTGCAAGTAGTTAAGTATTGTTTGGTGATTGTGTACCTCCTATTTATTCATAGACGCTAGTACCGACCAAGGATACGAGGAGGAAGGAGGATACTACGAAGAAGAAGCCGAGGAGAACTTCAACCACTGCTCAGCACAAGGCAAGCTAACACTTGCAATTTAGCAAGCTTATATTGACACTGATGCAAGCCTAATACTACTAGTAAATGTGCAAGCTAACACTTGCAATTTAGCAAGCTTATATTGACATTGATGCAAGCCTAATACTACTAGAAAATTTGCAAGCTAACACTTGCAATTTAGCAAGCTTATATTGACATTGTTGCAAGCCTAATACTACTAGTAAATGTGCAAGCTAACACTTGCAATTTAGCAAGCTTATATTGACACTGATGCAAGCCTAATACTACTATTAAATGTGCAAGCTAACACTTGCAAGATACCCTACTGATGCAACAAATCCCTACTTGTTACTATGCCTATTATATGCTTTAAGCATATGAGATCATACCCATTTGATAAACCAATCCTAGTTTTACTTGCAAGATTCTTACTTTATTTCTTTATCAAAGCTTACTTACAGTTCACTTAAGTGAAGTATAGATACTAGAAAGATAGTTGAAGGTCGCATAAAGAGCATAAAATTTGGCCTAAGTTAGAAACCTTGATATCAGCCTAAGATATAAGGTTGGACTTAGTTGAAACTCCACTAGTTTACCACCCCTCAGTACTACCCCCACCTGTAGATGCTAGTGCTAAGCATAAAACTTATGGGAATACTTGGTGGAAAAATGGTTACGAAAACCTTGGAATGATGGATCATTCTATTGAAATGTTTTGGACATGTCTTTCTAAACACCTGATGATCTTGGTGATGAAAATGTTGAGGCATGAGCCTTAGCCCTTTATAAAACTGATGGTTGTCTGGATGCGATACAGTTCCAATTTTCTCGTACAACCACAATACCCGAATATTGGGTAGGGCTTGACTGGAAACTTATATACCTTAGTATTAGTTCCCTCACTGCCAAGGTCTGAGCTGAGGCTACCTTGTGAAGATTGTCCACCTGTGCAGTACCCAAGATGACAGTTGGTCATGGTTGGGAGGCCAAACTCACAGGAGATGTGCTTATACTAGGGCGTGTAATTGAAAGGTTAGGATTGATTATCCATATCGAGTATGGTGAATTCAGGATTTGTTCTGACGGATGTATCGAATGTTGTGGTGAAAGTGTACAATCTCTGCAGAGTGTCAAACATTGAATAGCGCGTCATGATTATGGACAGTTGGAGTGGCCATACTGTTCCCCCGTCAGACTTTTCAAAAATGAACTGTGAAATGAATTGAGACTTTAACTTGACCACAACAGAGTTTTGATATGAAATACAAGATCCCACGTAGGAGTTATAAAATTGTGACTAGCTTTGGAACCTAGTAGAGATAAATCTGGCTTTTGCAAAACAACCCTAGAGCCTAGTGTCCTATTATCCAAAAACCCCTTTACCTGTTAGTATTAGTTTGCGAGTACTTAAAGAGTACTCATGGCTTTGTCCCTGGCTATTCCCATGGCCAGACTATGAAGAGGAGTACCTGGAAGATGGACCCCAGGAAGGTTACGAAAACTAGGATCATCTCCCATCGTCAGCATTGCTCGTGACCCGAAGATGGAGCTTCGCCCTCATCTAGTTACTATTACGTATTCCGCTGCTTGAAGTTGTATTAAGAACTGGATCATGAGATCCCTATTCGTGTAAGAACTTATGTATCGTTTGTAATGGATGATGTACTATGGTATCCAATTTTGTTATGTCTCGCAAAAATGGTAATCCTGGGATTGTGATGTATGGCATAACAGGCATCTAGGATTGAAAAATTCGGGTGTTGACACTACTTCACTTTGAAATTCCTTAAACTTCTCGAAAGTTTTAGACTTATGTTTCATGAAATAGATATACCCATATCTACTCAAGTCATCCGTGAATGTAAGAACATAATGATAACCACCACGCGATGCTACACTCATCAGGCCACACACATCAGTATGTATGATTTCCAATAAGTACATAGCTCGCTCCATCATACCAGAAAATGGAGTCTTAGTCATTTTACCCATCATACATGCTTCGCATCTTTCAAGTGATTCGAAATCAAGTGATTCAAGAAGTCCATCGGAATGGAGTTTCTTCATACGCTTCACTCCAATGTGACCAAGACGACAGTGCCACATATAGCTTGAGTTATCGCTTAATTTCAAATGTTTAGCTTCAATGTTATTAACATGTGTATTACTACAACCGAGATTCAACAAGAATAGACCATCTAGCAAAGGTGCATGTGCATAAAACATATTACTCATATAAATCGAACAACCATTATTCTCGGACTTAAACAAGTAACCATCTCGCAATAAACATGATCCGGATATAATATTCATGCTTAACATAGGCAATAAATAACAATTATTTAAGTATAAAACTAATACCGATGGTAGATGAAGAGGTAGCGTGCTGACCGCGATCACATCAACCTTTGATCCATTTCCATCATGCATCGTCACCTTGTTCTTTGCTAGTTTCTATCTATTATGCAACACCTATTTCGAGTTACAAATATGAGCAACCGAACCAGTATCAAATACACAGGCACTACTACGACTACTAGTGAGATACACATCAATAACATGTATATCGGATATACCTTTCTTCTTGATGTTGTCTTTCTTCAGATCCTCCAAGTACTTAGGGCAATTCCGCTTCTAGTAACCTTCTCCCTTGCAGTAAAAGCACTCAGTATCAGGCTTAGGCCCAGCCTTGGTCTTCTTCGCTAGCGCAGTAAGTTTCTTACCGCCCTTCTTGAAGTTTTCCTTTTTCTTGGACTTGCCTTCCCTTTTTAATTTGGTGGTCTTATTGACCATCAACAGTTGGTGATCTTTCTTGATCTCCACTTCCGCAGACTTTAACATGGAGAAGAGTTCATGTAATGACTTGTCCATGTTTTGCATATTGTAGTTCATCACAAAGTTCTTGTAACTTGGTGGTAGTGATTGGAGGACACGGTGAAGCCCCAAAGCATTAGGAATCACTATACCCAAGTTTTGGAGCTTACTTGCGTGCCCATACATCTTAAGCACATGCTCACTAACAGAGCTGCCCTCTTCAATCTTGCCGTTAAAGAACTTTTCAGAAGCCTCATAACTCTCAACTGCCGCGTGAGCCTCAAATATCATTTTGAGTTCACGGACAATATCATGTGGGTCAAATTTCTCAAACCTTTTCTGAAGCTCCGATTCCAAACCATACAATATAGCACATTGAACTGTGGAGTATTGATTCTTCCGAGTGAGGAAAACATTCTTCGCCTCATAGGTAGCGTAAGTTGTAGGTGAGTCACCCAGCGGTGCATCCAGCACATAGGTCAAATTACCAACAATGAGGATAATCCTCAAGTTGCAGAACCAATCCACAAAGTTGCTTCCATTGTTTTTCAACATTTCTTTCTCTAGGAACGCATTAGAATTGATGGTAGGGGCCGCCATTGATCTACAACATATTTGCAATAGTTTAGACTAAGTTTATGAAAAATTGAGTTCTAATTAATAGTTAAATTAATCTAGGTGAACTCCCACTCAAAACAACATCCCTCACATTATTTTAGTGATCACACGAACCAAATCCACCACATCAAAACCGATCATCACGAGACCATATATGTTCATCATATCTACTATGACTCATGCTTTACCTTTCGGTGACCTGTGTTCCGAGACCATGTCTGTACATGCTAGTCTCGTCAAGATCAAACCTTAACTTCTGCATGAGCAAATATGGCTTGCTCCCGTTGTATACACTTGTAGAATCTAACACACCCGATAATCACGTGGTGGTTCGAAACAACGAGCTTTGGCAACAGTGCCTACTAAGGACGAACACTTTATAACTTGATATTTTTGTGAGAGGGGTAATCTTATAATTCTACCATTGTGAACTAAGCAATAGAAGATGCATAAAAGGATTAACATCTCATGCAATTCAAAAATATGTGATATGATATGGCCTTTCTTCTTGTGCTTCGGATTTTCATCTTCAAGCACGAACATGATCTCCATCATCACCGATGTGGCGTCAAGGTCAATGGCACTGCTCCATGGTTGTCGTCCACCAACATCAACTATTAAACCTACTTTAAATAATAGACACACAGGTCTTAACGAAATTAAAAGACAACCATAAGGCTCCTGCCAGTTGCCGACTTACAATAAGGAACATTGCATACATCACATATAATCACAATCATGGGCATATCACATCGCAGCACACCCCTACAAAACAAAGTTAGACTCCTCTAATTTTCTTTGCATATTTTACGTTGTTTGGGGCTTTCAATAAGTGTCGTTCTAACTTACGAACAAGAACCACAACGTTGATGCTTGAACTATCAAGTGCCTGTTGTAAATTGAATCTATACTATGATGGGAGAGACAGACACCCGCAAATCCACTTATGCAATACAAGTTGCATGTTGAGCGTGGAGCAAGTCTCATGAGCGATGTCATGTAAGGTTAGCCCGGGCAACTTCATCCCATCATACCGCAAGATGCAAAGTACACAAAAAGCAATTGATAATAGAAGCACCACCGCCCATAATGACCATTGTGTTCTACTCGTGCAACAGATATACATATAGACACGGCTCTGATACCACTGTAGGAGTTCGTAGCATGGAAAACAAAAAATTTCTATAGCATGAACACACACAAGCCAAGATCTACCTACTATATTGTAGCAACGAGTCGATTAGAGTACTCACCCTCGAAGATTCCAAAGAGGTTACGAGAGAAGATTCTCATGGGTGATGTAGTTATACACTTGCCGATCTCAACATCGTGTAGACGATCCTTCCGGCGCTGCGTTCTGACGGCGCTTCCATAGTCGGTCACATGTTCGGTACTCGATGAAGACCTTCCTCTCCCTTGTTCCAGCAGGCAGCGAAGGTTGTAGTTCTCTCCTCGCGATTCTGGCAGCACGATAGCGTAGTGTCGGAAGTAGAGGGAAGATCCCGCAAGGCTTCTCTAAGCCAGAGTGGGTTATGGTGGAGTATTAGGGTTTCCCCAGCGATCTAGGTTTAGAATCCAGATAGGAGGAGGTGGAGCCGGCGGTGACTAAGGCAGCGATGGCAAGCAGACGACAGCGTGAGGCGGTGGCGGCTTGGATGGTGGTGGTATTGTGGAGGGGCAGCCCCATCCCCTCTATTTATGAGAGGGAGGGGAAGCTAGGGAGAGGGGAGTTTGAATACTTCCCCAGCTCCCTCTCCTTCTTGGCTTGTAGTGGAGGGAGAGAAGGATTCTCTTCTTCCTCCACTAGGAAACATTGTCCCAGATTGACTTTTCAAACTTGCCTTTTGACTTTCAATTTTGGAGTTCATATTAACTCTTTATTTGCACAGCCCTTTGACCTAGGACATGATGCAACCATTCCACTTAGTCATGACACATTAATGCACCCTTCCCCTTCTGGTCTGGTGAACCTTCTAGACCCTTCTAGATCATTTGGTGAAAACACCGGAATCATTACCGAACTCCAGAATTGGACTTTCCTTATATGAATCTTATTCTCTGGACCATTCGGGGTGTCCTCGTGATATCCCAGATTCCATTTGAGACACCGAACAACATTTGGTCTCCCTACTTACATTCCATATCTACTAAACAACATCGAATCCTTAAGGGTGTCTCCCTACGGTTCGTGAATTATGTAGACATGACCGAGACTCTTCTCCGATCAATAACAAATAGAGGAATATGGAAATTCATATTGGTTCCCACATATTTCTATGATTACTTTGTGATCGAATGAACCATTTACATATGATCCCAATTTACCTTTGTATCACGATATTATACTTATCCGAGGTCTGATCATCGGTATCTCTGCATACCTAGTTCAACCTCGTTACCGATAAGTACTCGTTACCGTGATATGTGATCCCTTGTGATCCAGTCACATGCTTACAAGCTAATTGGATGACATTCCACCGAGAGAGCTCAGAGTATATCTATCTGTCATATGGATGGACAAATCCCACTCTTGATTCCATGTGCCTCAAAACATACTTTCCGAACACTCAATGCCACCGAGTTACAGTGTTGTGTTTGATTTCATCAAAGTATCCATCGAGTGATGGTGATTAGCATGATCTCGTGATCAAAGGAATTAGGTTACTATGTATCAGAAATCTTATAGCAAACGAACTAATGAAATGACTTGATCTTTATGCTACTCTTATCTATATGAGTATGTCCATAACACCATTCTCATAATGATATGATCTTGTTGTTAATAACATCTCAATGTTCATGATTAGGAAACCATGATCATCTATCAACCAACAAGCTAGTATTATAAAGAGGCTTTACTAGGGACTCTAATTAGTTTATAAATCACACAAGTATTAATGTGTCCGGTTAAAACTATTATGGCATGAATGCAAACATTTATCATAAACACAAATATATAATAATAATTACTTTTATTATTGCCTCTAGGGCATATATCCAACGCTCTATCCTTTCTTATTTACTTGTCACTTGAGGGAGAGCAACATCTAAGATTGGGGGAGTTGATAGCTGTGAGATTCGACACATTTTTATGGTTTTTATTGATGGTTTTCGTTAGGATTTGATGGTTTTCTAGCTTTAACTAACGCTAATACTTTGGTAGCGAAGAAAACTTGGTTTTTAACGTGTGTTTCAGGTTCTGAACATCAACAGAGGGTTTTAACAGCAAAAACACAATATTCAGACAAAGAGAAGCAAGTCTCTTTTTGGAAAACATCGAGGGTGGCATACAGTAGCTTTAACGAGCAATTATACGGGGGGAATATTTTATCCGGCCATATAGTTCCCGCCATATAGTTTCCATCAGCTTCGTCTTGTTAAAAGGGACAACTTTTGCGAAGAGGCTGGGTCGAAATCAGAACACAACAGCCACCATCCCATCCAGAAGGGAGAAAGAAGAGATCCAGAGAAGAAGGACAAGATGTTCTTCATCTCACTCATGATCTTTGACCTCCTAATCACCACACCCCGATAGCCATTACTTAGAGAGATCTCCACCTTGCAAGACTAGGGTTTGAGATTGTTCTCCCCATCTTGAATTGTGTTGGATTTATTTCTATTCTTATTGTGGATCTCCACGATAATATCAAGAAGAACTCCCTTTATTTAATTATATTGATGATGCTTTCTTCTCTCATGTGTGAGTAAGTTCCCTTGGGCATGGGAGATGTAAGGGATTGGTGAGATGTGATGTGCCTATATAATTTCCATTAAGTTTGTGGTTCATTTTAATTACTATATTATGTGTGCTTGACTATCTGTGGGACACCTAATGATTGTTGTCCAATTCAGGGCCCAGACAACATGATGCTTTGTTCTACATAGATAGGATCTTGTTTGCTAGCAGACCCACGATCCCCGAGTGACACAGGGATATCAATGGGAATCTAGTTTGAATCAAGGATCACGAGGAACCACTATGCTTATTACATTAGTCCGATCCAAGGAGCTTAATTGCTAAGCAACCTGAAGGATCTTAATCGTCTAGTGACTGACCATGGTTTTGGTAACAGGCTAGTAGCATTATTGAAGTTGGGATGAAATCTACCAAGAGGAGTTCCAGCTAATTATGGGTTGCTCGGCTACACACATACTTATAAGATTATAATTGCTACGCTTATCACTCATCCACCTGACACATTAACTATCACCATGAACTGAATCTCCCCGCGGCTATTTTGTCATCTGCAAAAAACAACAAAAAAATCATTCTTTACTTTTATGCTTTTTATTTTTGAAGTTTACATTTTATTTTTATTTAAATACATTCCTTTAATCCAAATTCTATTCTTATTTCAACACTTGCAGTCAATTAACTCGAAGAATTGTGAAAACTTTGAGTTTAACAGAGACTTCATCCATAAACACTTACCTTTGGTCTCCCTATGTGATCAACATCTTAACTTTGAAACTAGCTACAAACAATCTGTGCACTTGCAGCCATCATGCTATTTTCTAGCGCCATTACCCGGGAGCTAAGCGCTAAGTGTTTTTCTCTTAACATTTCAAGTGTTACTATTACAAGATGGTCTCCCTAGGAGACAAAGGGTCTACACACTCTGGTATGACATATCTACCAGATTATTTTGAGAGCATGCATGTTCAGAGACGCAAAGAAATTATTGAAAAACTTTTGAGATCAATAGAGTTGAATTTGAAAATCTTAGTGATTTCATGGAAATCATGTCCATTCATAGGACAACTCCCAAGAAACCTGAGAAAACACTCAGAGAATATAGTGCTCCAAATTCTACTCTTCTTAAACAACCAATAGAATTTCCTAATCCTGGAGTTAGTGAATATTGATTTGATGGTGAGATTATTAAAATTTTGTAGGAAAAAGCTTTCAGCGGAAGGGAAGATGAAGATCCAGGAAGACATCTTAGAGAGTTCGACGATGTGATAACATCACATGGACTAAAAGGTTTGCCAAGAGATTTTTCCCATTTAAAATTATTTTGTTGGTCTCTTAAAGGTAAGGCTCTAGTCTGGTTATATTCTCTCCCTCATCATTACATTAAATGTTGGGAAAAGGTATTATTAAATTCATCAATAGGTTTAATCCTTTTAAAAAGGTAACAGAAAATAGAAATAATATAGGCAACTTCAATCAGAATGTGGGAGAAAACTACCCACAAGCCTGCGATAGATTCTTTGGAATGATAAATAGTATTCCTAATCATGGCTATTCTGAATCAACTATTTGCCATTTATTTTACCTCCCAATGCAGAGAGTTGCTTGATTTATTAGCAAGAGGATCGATAAATACTTAAACTATTAAAGAATGTTTGAAATTGATGTCTACTAGGGCTAAGAATGATTCTTTATATAATCCTCATGTTGGAACTAAGCCGGAAAAGGGAATACTTCGTATAATTCCTGTCTTATGCCTAAAGTACACAAAACCATGAAAGAAAAAGGTATACCTTCTGAACTTTTTAAGGAAAACAAAGTAGATGTGTTACAAGTTTTACTGAAGAGGATGAAACTAGGAAAGTTTTTCAAGAATTCAAATATCGACATGCCAAATCTCATAATAACCTACATAAGCAATTTCAAAGACACAAGAAGATTTTGGCTGAACTTATAGAAAATTATGATGAGATTGGCCAAGAAATAAAATTATTTCACAAGTACCTTAGTATGATTTAAACCCAATGTGAACAAATATTATCTTGTTATCAAATTTTTCTTCAAGATTATATAAATATTCCTGTTTCAACTAATGTTGTTACAAGGAGAGGTGCGGTTGATAAAGGACCATTAGGACCACCAGAATATGAAGCTGAAAAAGATCGAAGGTAAAAAGCCTTTCTCAAAGCAAGCAAAGAATATGATACCCTGGTGGATCCTCAAGATGAGACTTCTAAAGAAACAAAAGACCAAACCTTGGAGGAGCAGAATGATGCACATGATGATAGTTATGACTCTGATGCAGAGACTATTGATCCAAGAGAAGAAAAAGAAACAAGCAAAGAAGATGAAGGAGTTGAAGTAGAAAAGAAGAAAAGTGATAAGAAACAACAAAAGAAAGTAACTAAAGAGCCTGATCCCCCACAAAAGGTAAAAGATAAGAATAAGAAAGGTGAGAAAAGCTTCCTTATATAGATCGAAAAAAGAAAGCACCGGATCAAGTAATCTATGACTCTTTCACAAAATCATTAAGTGATCTTCGTCTAAAATTCCATTTGCGGATGCAATAAAAATTCCTACCTTTATAAATTTCTCTGTGGCATTATTAATAGAAAGAAAAAGATAACTAAAACCTTTGCCATGGTGACTAGTTACCCATTAATGGGAAGCTATTGTCTAAATCAGGAGATCCCGGAACAACAACTATTTCATGTTCAATAGGAAAAACTGATATTCATAATGCCTTGTGTGATCTAGGTGAAGGAGTTAGTGTAACGCCATATTACCTCTATAAAAGGTTAGGATTAGGGGAGTATTCCCCTACTACTATCACTTTAAAGATGGCTGACAAATCCACTAAACAACCCATTGGTATGATCGAGGATGTTCTACTTAGAATAGATGAGCATGTTATTCCCACTGACTTTATTATTCTTGAAATGCCAGAGGATGAAAAATTATCTATAATACTTGGAAGACCTTTCGTTAGTAATGCAGGAGCTTCAGTTGATTGTGCTGAGGGAAAAATAATCTTAAATGTTTACGATGCTGAAATCATCCGGTAACCAAAAAAGCTTGAAGCGGGAGAAAGTTATGTTCTACCGGCAAAACGAGTTCATGTGGTAAGTGCCTTTGATAAAGGGCAACGAAAGGTAAGAATTTGAGAACAGATAAAGGGTTGCAATATTCAACCATTCTTAATAAATGCTTATTGGGAGTTAGCCCATCACAACGATAAAATAAAGTTAAATAATAAAAAGTACATTGCATTCCTACAAATTTTTCATAGACATTCTTGTGGAAGCACGCCCGTAAAAATGCAGCTGTTAAAAAGTAGTAGAAATATCGACTGAATAAGCATAGATTTAGTGTAAAAAATAAAGTTTGAGTTTTATATGCAGAAACTAGATTAATCATATTGTACAGATTAAGAAGTGAATCTTTGAAAATTTGGGCGGAAAATCATGTTCCAGGAGTTGTAACGACCAACTATATGGCGGGAATATATATTCCAGCCGTATAGTTGCGGTCATATAGTTATCGAAAGAATTCTCAAAAAAAGGGGTCTCGGATACGAAAGGTTTGACGACCAACTATATGTCGGGACCATTTTGGTCTGGCCGTATAGTTGCGTCCGTATAGTTGTGATCTGGTGTGGGGAAACCCTAAATCTTGCTGCCGCCACAACTATACAGCGGGAGCTACTTATCCCGCCCGTATAGCACCCGCAGTATAGTTCATCCCGACCACTTAATCGTCCCGGGTCCGGCTAGGGTTCCTACGCCCCTCATTATTTCTCTCATATTCTCTCCAAACCTCTCAAAACCCACCTAGAACTCTTGATTCTTCATGGATTTCGTTCATTTGAGTTGGGGAATCAATAGATCGGTATGTTTCTCTCCCTATCCATGCTTTATTTTCAGAATTCCATGGTCAAAATCCTCATATTGAATTAGTGGATGAACTTGAGCTTGTTTGATTTTATCTTTTTGATTTTTCATGTTAGGATTGAATTCCTCCATGTAGAATTATTCATATATCATGTAGAAACTATATGCCTAAGGTTTTAGGTTGAAATTTCTCAGTGCATCAAGATCAACAAGATCGGTAGCATTTTTTGCAAGAGCAAGCGCCAACATGGTTAAGGCTCGGCGCTCCGGGCTGAGCTTGACAACAAGTACGCCATGGTTTTAGAGAGGAAGGTGTTGCCCACACGATGGCCGATGATGGCTTTCTCAGCGCAGCGGGGTTGAGGGCAGACTTCGACAACACGTGTGCAAGTGCAGGGCTCTCCAACCTTGCCTATGCAAGCCACTACACATACATCGAGCTCACCCATGAGTTCCTCGCCTCCTTCTATGACGACTACAAGGAGAAAGGTAATGCATGCACGGTGAGTTTCACTGTTAAACAGCGGCAATAACAAATCACTTTTCAACAATTTTTTGAAGCTTTTGGATTCCCTCAAGAAGGGGAATCAACTGTTACAAACTTGTATAGCATCTCAAGTGGAGAAACTTGGGAGGTTATTTCTGTTAATGGTGGCAGGGACTTCTACCAGAAGAAGATGTCCACCATTCACAATCCAACCATACACTACTTCGCTTTGTTTCTTGCTAACACTTTGTTGGGAAGAGGATATACCGGCTCTATGGCCAATGCATACATGGCCATGATTACCACGACACTCTTCCCTGATCCACCGCAGAGTCCCACTCCTGCAGCTCTATTCCTCCAGCACCTTTGCCACCAGAGCAACAAAAAGAAAGGTGATATTCGCATCGGTGGATTGGTAACCCACCTACTCGAAGCCCGTGGAAATCCGATACCTATTGTGCAACCTGTTGATGGCTCCATACTTATGGATGTCACATATATAACTTCTTGTGGCTTCCTCAGTGTATAGCGAGCTAACAGGAGGCTCAGAGCCTATCAATTTGGTTTTCTTGATGTTGCACAGGATGAGCAGGTACCATTTCCTTGTCCACAAGACTTCTTGATTCAGGAGAGGAAAAATTTGATCCTCACCAAGGATCAAGTGACGGAGATCATGGAAGTACTCTATCCTGACTTCGGGGAGGATGAAGAAGGAGAGCAATAGGATGAGCAGGAGTACAACCCTGCTTCGGAAGGAAAGCAGAAATAGTTGGAGGAGGGACCTTGGACCCATGGCCCAATCGGCAGCAACAGCAGCAGGGGTTCAACAATGTCCCCTATGAAGGTTTTATGCAGCTCAACCAACGTGTTGGGGAGATCAACCAAACTCTGCATGGAGTGAATGAGGATGTGAGTGCCTTAACTCACAACTTAAGTCACTTCATGACCCACTTCCCCGACTACTACCAGTAGCATCCGTACCCGCCGCCGAATGACTGCAACAACTAAGCATGGCAACAACCTAAGTTGGGGGAGGTTTGAAAAACCTTCAAACTTCGCATTCATGTTTTTATTTCTTCTTTTGATTTATTTCACTTCTTCAAAAATTGCATGTTTACTTTCAGTCTGCATTCTTAAGCCAAAAACACAAAAAATTAGTTGTAACCTTTATTACGAATTTTTTTCTTTGTTTCTCTCAGAGATTGCTCAATTTCAGGTGACCAGGCAATAGGGAAATATCGACGGGATTCGACTCAAGTACGAGAACAAAGAAAGCAAGCAAGAGGAGGTATAACGTTCCTTTCATCACCTCTTTTGTAACCTCAAATTGATCCTACAACTGTTTACTCGCTTGCACTTGAGTCACTCCCCACTTAGCTTTTTATCCTATAAATTCTATTCCTTTACCAGTTTCTCCTTTTAGCTTTGAAATAATGAGAAATGAACTTGGTTAAAATATTTCCACCATTTTTACAACAAGAAAAAGCATCCAAGAGATGACTTGAGTCCATGTTTATCCCAAATGATTTGATTTTAGAAACTACTCAACCCCATTGAGCTTAATGTAAACAAAATCGATAGCACCCTTGAATGAAATTGTCTGATAAAATGGATGTTTAAAAGTAGTATAGATTATTCCACTTCATTTTCTAATAATTATAGTAAGATATTGCTTTACGCGTGTCATTACAACACTGTCTTACTCCATGGGGAACTATTAACTCCGCCGGCCAACGAACGATCTAAATGTGGAAAACCACTTGATTTTGGCATTGAGTTAAGTAAGCGTCTGTAGCTGCAATGCTATGATGGGTGAAATTTTAGTCTTCTCATGGTTTCATGTTCCAAGTGAAGTTGTAGTACTCCTATGACCCACTATTGCTCAATAGTTATCAATTGGCATGGTCACGAGTGTGCAACGCAGTCCTAATTAATATGTTAAAAACAATGCCATGATTGCTCTATGAAAGAGCTGAAGTTTTTGAAAAACAAGGAAAGGAAAAAGGTGCTTTGAGAGTCTTGAAATTGTGATGTGGGAGTAGATGAGTTGTTCTTAAATTAAATGTTGTTGGTGCCAACTTGAGTACTCTTAATTAATTAAAGGAACAAGAGCAAAAGTTTCCATCGCTCAATAAGAGAGAAACCAAAAGGATTTGTTTCACTTTCCTAGCTAAACTTTTGACACTTGCTCAAGCATATGATTTATTTGCTAGCAAGTATAGTGGTTAGGAAGTGAACTCAGTGCAATCTTGTGAATAATTGTATGCGCATGTTTAAGATTGCAGGAATTGTGAAGAAAAGAATTTGACACCAATTCGATCTTGTAAGTTCTTTTATTTCAGTCTCAAAAATCCTCTATCCTTTCATATTTCCTTATCACTCGAGGGCGAGCAACATCTAAGCTTGTGGGAGTTGATAGCTGTGAGATTTGACACATTTGTTGATGGTTTCTATTGCTGGTTTTCATTTGGATTTGATGGTTCTCTAGCTTTACCTGACACTAATACTTCGGTAGCGAAGAAAACTTGGTTTTAATGTGTGTTTCAGGTTCTAAACATCAACAGAGGGTTTTAACAGCAAAAACACAATATTCAGACCAAGAAAAGCATGTCTCTTTTTGGAAGAAATCGAGGGAGGCATACAGTAGCTTTAACGAGCAACTATACGGCAGGAATATTTTCTCCGGCCGTATAGTTGCCATCAGCTTCGTCTTGTTAAAAGGGACAACTTTCACAAATAGGCCGAGGTCGAAATCAGAACACATCAGCCGCCATCCCATCCTGAAGGGAGAAAGAAGAGATCCGGAGAAGAAGGAGAATATGTTCTTCATCTCTCTCCACGATCTTCGACCTCCTAGTCACCACACCCCCATAGCCATTACTTGTACTTGAGAGAGAGAGAGATCTCCACCTTGCAAGACTAGCGTTTGAGATTGTTCTTCCAATCTTGAATTGTGTTGGATAGATTTCTATTCTTATTGTGGATCTACATGGTAATATCAAGAAGAACTCCCTTTATTTAATTATATTGATTATGCTTTCTTCTCTCATGTGTGAGTAAGTTCCCTTGGGCGTGGGAGACGTAAGGGATTAGTGAGATGTGATGTGCGTATATAATTTCCATTAATTTTGTGGTTTATTTTAATTACTATATTATGTGTGCTTGACTATTTGTGGAATGCCTAATACTTGTTGTCCCATTAAGCGCCCAGAAAACATGATGCTTTGTTCTACATAGATAGTATCTTGTTCGCTAGCAGACAGGCGACCCCCGAGTGACACGCAGGTATCAATGTGAAATTAGTTTGACTCGAGGATCACAAGGAACCACTGTGATTTTTGCATTAGTCCGGTCCAAGGAGCTTTATTGCTAAGAAACCTGAAGGATCTTAATCGTCTAGTGACCAATCATGGTTTTGGTAACAGGATAGTAGGATTATTTAAGCTGGGATGAAATCTAACAAGAGGAGTTCTGGCTAATTATGGGTTGCTCGCCTACACACATACTTATAAGATTATAATTGTTACACCTATCACTCATCTACATGGCACATTCACTATCACCATTAATTGAATCTCCCCGCGCCTATTTTGTCATCTATACAAAACAACAAACAAATCTTTCTTTATATGCTTTTTATCTTTGAAGTTTACATTTTAGTTTTATTTAAATACATTCCTTTAATCCAAATTCTATTCTTATTTCAACACTTGTAGTTAATTCACTTGAAGACCTATAACAACTTTGAGTGTGACAGAGAATTCATCCATAAACACTTACCTTTGGGCTCCCTCTGGATCGACATCTTAACTTCGAAACTAGCTACAAACGTATGTGCACTTGCAGCCATCACTGTCACATCCCAAAATTTTCCAAATTTTGAAATATGAAAAATAAATAAATAAATAAACAAAATAAATAATTGTTGAAATTTAGGGTGAAAAAGAAACTTTTTGATTCCAAATGGAAACATCAAAACCCTTTTTGAACAAATTTGAATAAAATGGAATCCAACAAATTTCAATCCAGTGAAATGCATTCATCAATGAATGTATCTTGAAATTTAAACACTTGGGAAAATAAACCAAAACCCTAAAACCCTAATGGAAAAAAATCATTTCCAAGATCACTCTAAGACTATGGATTTGATCCATAAAAAATTCAGCAACTATCATTTTAAAATGATCAAAAATGATAAACAAAAATATTTTAAAACCATAGAAATTGGTTTCATTTAATTTTGGAGCCAAGAATAAAAACTTATGAATTTACTAAGATAAAAAGAATTAATTTCCAAGGCTAATAAAACTCCTATCTAGAATCCATACCAAATTGTGATCAAAATAATCCAAAAAGGATTTAAAAACATAAACAAATATTAAATAAAATAATACAAATTGGAATCACCAATTTTGGATCTATAAATAAAAAGATATGGATTTTATAAGACAAAGAAAGAAATAAATAAATAATAAGGAATATTTAAAAAGCCAAATTAAATCTTGGCCAAGTCCATAAACAAAATAAAAGTTTATTAAATAAAAATATTATTTAAATAAAACTATATGGGATTTGAACCGTATTCAATTTTATTTAAATAAAGACTATTTGCCTAAATAATAAATCCTAAGTAAATTATTTAGAAGACAATTTAAATCTTGAATTAAATAAGAAAATGGAATAAAGATAATTCAAATAAAATAAAGGGACAAAGAATAATCAAATAAAAATATATGAGACTAAACCATATTCAAATTATTTAAATAAAGACAAAATCCCTAATAGGAATGGTTAATTAAATCATGAGAAAATATTAACTTAAAAAGTTATATAATTAACTTAAAAAGAATAAAGGAATTATTGGAATAAAATTTATATGGGTTAAAAACCATATTTGATTTTATTGGAATAAAGGCAAATGCCCAATTTAAATGATTCATAAATCATATTAAATTATATTAAATAATTCAAAGTAAATTATTTAACACACTTTTGAATAAATAAAACCTACTGAAAAAGGTTTGGTAAAAATTAGGATTCAAATAAGAGTTTGAAAATATAATTAAAATCTTATTTAAATAAAGACAAAATGTCTAATTTAAATAAATACTAAACCATAAAGGAATATTTGAAATATTCTAAGAATGGAATTTCAAACACATAAATAAACAGTACAAGCTTACTGAAAACATTTTGTCAAAACTTGAATTCAAATTGAGGTTTAAATCAAAGGTTGAAATTCAAAACAGAAAAAGAAATCAGAAAAAGAAAAGGAAATAGAATAAAAAAAGGAAAGCAGCCAGCCCAACTAACTAGGCCCAGACCATCCCAGCACAGCCCACCTTCTTCCCTCCTCGCGAAACATTTTCCTACCCGAGAACAAACCCGCGTCCTCACTGACGCTTGGACCCCATGTGCACCCCCTCTCTCTCGCTGCTGCCAGGCCCCACTGCCAGCTCATCTTCTTCCCCACCCTCGACTGATTCTTCCCCCAAACTTCGCCCATTTCTTCTGATCAATGCCAGCTTAAATTCACCTCAATGGCCACGTGATTTTCGCCCGTGACACTACCCTCTTAAACGCCTGCCTCTCCTCTCCATTTCCCCTCAAACCCCTCTGCCTATGAGCCACCAGGCTACTGCAATTGTTGCTCGAGACGCCCACTGCCCCGGCGATCCTTCCTTCTGATTCTGGCCAACCTTCACCGCCCCACTACCCTAACCTACACGAGCATGCTCACAAGAACCAGGCGCATCCTCTAGTAACCCTAGCTCGCCCGCGCAAGCTCCACAACATCGGCAACGTCTTCGACAGAGCGTCGCCACCGTCTGCCATTTCTCTGACGAGCTCCCCTGGTAAAGTCTGACCGCGCCTCTCCCTCTATTTCACACGTGTGTACTCGCCTCTCCCGTGCGCATCTAATGCCGCCTATTTCGTGTCCCAGTGCGCCCTGTAGGTTCGTCTTCAACAACGCCAGAGCTCGCCCATCGCCAGAAGGAACTCCGGCGAGCAATTGTCACCATCCTCGTGCGCCCCCTGCTCTCCGAAGACCACCTTGAGCTTCGCCACACCCCTGCAATCACTATGAGATACCTCTCTCTCTCTATCTCGCTTCATGTATTGCCGGCAACATCTCCTCCCGAGCGCGCCGCCGTCGTCCACCGTCGCAGCGCCGCCAGATCTTGGTTAGATTGCTAGGATCCGTAGGATGCAGATCTGTTGGCTACGATAGAATCACTTAAACGAAAGGGTACGTTGCTTCTGTGCCGCACAATTTACATTAGAGCCAACGATCCACACTGTGTGATCCACGCGAACCATTATCAACCAGTAAGAACGTGACGCGTGGCCAGTGATTTGTCTTAAAAACAGAAACTTGTCTATTAGATGTTTAGATTTGTAAAATTCATAACTTTAAATATACACGTCCAGAATTTACAAATTTTATATCATTGGAATCAGGAAAAAGAATACTTTTCAACCATGCCCTTTGTTTAGAGATTTGCTTCTGTAAAATTGGTTGTTTTTGCAGAAACATGTGTAGGCATATTCTAAAAATGATTTTAGGGTAAAATCTTTTGTAAATGGTTTGTTTTGAACCTACTAACCATAAAAACCAACATTTGGATTTAAAAGTAAATTTTGTGACACTAAGGAATTAATCCTTGAATAAAAGCATTTCTCGTTAAATACAAATATTGATTATGGTTTAAAAATGCTTTTTGAGTAAAACCTTTTGGAAATGGTTTGAATTAAACTCTCTGGCCCTAAACACAGAGTTTTGGATTTAAAAATATATTTTATTAAACCCTAGGAAATTATTACTTTATTTAAAGGCATTTCCAACAAAATAAGATATTTCTTTGATTTAAAAATGGTTTTTAGGTAAAACCTTTTGAAAATGGTTTAATATTAAACACTTGACCTTAAAACACTAACATTTTTGTTTAAAAATATATTTGTCAAACACTAGAAATTATTACTTTGATTTAAATCATTTCTAGCAAAACAAAAATGATTTAAAGTGGCCATTTTCACTAACTTAATATCAAATGGTTTTGCCACTTTTATAAATGACCAATAGGTGTTTTAAAATGTTTATAGCCTATTAGAAACCACTTTTCCAAATAAAATAATCTTTTGCATGCTTGCATGCATTGTTTTGTTTTTACTATTTTATGTGGTGAATTGTTTGAATGCTAGATTGAATTTGTGCCTTGATTGAATTGTAGTGAACTTTGAAGAGTGTGACATTTTCAAGATCAAGAAGTGAACCTATATTCTCTACCAAAAAGGAAAGTGGTGCTTCATACTTTTGTCCTAATATTTTCACTATGCATTAGTGATGTTTTGAGTAGGACTTGCATGGAATTTTTACTAAGTATGCTATGCCATGGGAAATCCTAGTAGATGATGCCTTAGTAGAATTTTCCTAAGTTAAGATCCCTACTACTATCATGCTTAGCTTAGCTAATAGAAAACAAGGGTGGATTATATTCATGCTATGAAATATTTCTAAGTCAATGACTTGTGTTTTGTTTAATAAAACAACTATGTGAATAAATCACCTGGGTGGAATGGTGTGAGTGGTTACACAGGGCCCATATTTATGGCCTACCCTAGTGTATCTCACTTGTGGAAAGCCACCCAGGAACAAAGAGATTTGAGATGTCAAATGTTGAGAAGCTTCAAGTGCAGCCACATGGCATTATGGGCTCTGCCTGGATCACATAGGTTGCAATAACTTAACCAAATGGACAGTTGGTTGTAGGGGGTGATAGGTTTGGAGCGCATCCATTTTGGTCTAAGGGAAGGCTTCTGAAAGATCTTGTCTCGATGCATGTCGAGTCTTGTGGGGAAAGTGCACCACCTCTCGAGAGAGTAAAATCTAAGTACTTAGCCGTGTCCCCGGCAATGGACAATTTGAGGATCAAGACATGGAAGCTATCAAGGATCTCCTCATCCCAATTTCTAAGTTAAAAACTTGTGGTTGAACAAGGGTAAAGGTTAACCAATGTTCATTGGTTGTTCCTTGGGTGATTTGACAAACAAAAACTTAGTGTTTTTCAAATGATAAGGAAAATCTATTTTGAGCAAAGCAAGCCTAAGATCCACATATCCAAATGCATATAGATGATAGACACCACTATTCTACCATAGTATCACTTCCCAATACAATTAAAATGTATTGACCCTTGTGGCTGTAACTTATTATGTTGCAGGTTTGTTTGATGTTAGTGAAGTGTGTTGAATAGGATTACAAGTCTACAACCAACATGATTGCATGTGGCACTTTGAAGATGAAGGACTCCATGCTATGGTTATTTCTGGTGCATTGTAATAAGATAGCCAAATGAGCTATGTAAGATGTAATGAATTATTTATTCCTGGTTATAAAGTTGTAATATGACCTTTGTTTCTTGATATTACATCTTAAACTGTGGATGCTAGCTATTGATCCAGGGACTAGCATTGTAAACACAGGGATCTCTACCTTATCAAGGTTGAGACCTCTACAGCGTGTGTTGAATAGGATTACAAGTCTACAACCAACATGACTGTTTGTAGCACTTTAAAGATGAAGGACTCCATGCTATGGTTATTTCTGGTGCATTGTAATAAGATAGCCAAATGATTTATGTAAGATGTAATGAATTATTTTATTCCTGGTTAAAAAGTTGTACTATGACCTTTGTTTCTTGATATTACATCTTAAACTGTGGATGCTAGCTATTGATCCAGGTACTAGCATTGTATACCCAGGGATCTCTACCTTATCAAGTTTGGGACCTCTACAATCACATAGTGGGATGAAGCAGCCCGAACAAACTTTACATGTCCTCACACATGAGACTTGTTCCATGCTTGACATGCAACTAGTTTTGCATCAGTGGCTAACGGGTGTCTGTCGCTCCTACTATAGTCAATATATCTTATTTACAAAGATTTGTTAATAATTTGGTTATCATCGTTGTGGTTCCATATTCATAGGTAAGAACGGTTCTATCTTCGAAAGCCCTAAGCAACATGAAACCTGCAATGGATAAATTTTAAGCGTCTAGTTTAGATTGTTGTTAGGCTAGTGTCATGATATGGTAATGTTGTACGTAGATGTATAGTTGATACTCTTACAACACACCTAACGTGTAAGTTACATAGACCTTGGCCTTACACAAAAAGGAATGATAAAGATCATACCTTGATGCATATGATAGTGATCAAGTGCAAGAACCATATCATTTCACTTTTCACATATGATGTTTTTGCATCTTATATTGCTTGTTTGGCATTTTAGTAGCATCATAAGATGATCCCTCATTTAGATATCAAGATAAAAATGTGTTCTCCCTTAAGTATAAACTGATTATGTTTTGCCGCTTCAAGACATCACGTGACGATCGGGTGTACTTGAATCCATGATCATATTTTGCATGTAAAACAGTTTAACACATGCACTAAGGTTCTTATTTGGCGAGCCTAGCATGTACAGACATGGCCTTGGAACACGGATGGAAAGGTTAAGCATGATTCATATATTTGATATGATGCCCATATAGATGCTCGCCTTTGAAACTACACTGACTCACGTGATGATCGGACTTGGTGTAGTGGATTTGGTTCGTGTAATCACCAAAAATACACGAGGGATGTTGTTTTTGAGTGGGATTTCATTCATAATTTGTATTAGTTGAACTCGATCTATCATAAACTTAGTTTAAACTCTACAAATTCGGGTGTATATGGCACCACCCGCTTTTAATTTCAATCTGTTCATGGAGAAAGAGAAACTTGGGACGAATGGTAGCAACTTTACCGACTGGGCCATGAATTTGAGGATTCTCCTCTTTGCTACACAAAAGCATTATGTGCTAGAAGCGCCGCTAGGCCCCCCACCACTTGATGATGCCCCTGACGAGGAAAAGAACATCTATTTGACTCGTTAAGAGGACCAAAACTTAGGTCATTGTGGCATACTGTATGGGCTAGAGCCAGAACTTATAAAGCGTTCCAAAAACGGCAATGCCTTTGATACAATGGGTGAATTGAAAATGATTTTCGATATCCATGCTGCTGTAGAGAGTTATAATGCTTCTGAAAATTTCTTTAGCTGCATGATGGAACAGAACACCTCCGTTAGTGAGCATGTACTCAAAATGTCTGGGTACGCCGATAAGCTTGTGGTCCTTGGGAATAATGATTCGCATTGACTTAGGCATACATTGTATTATCCAATCTATGCCACATACTTACAAGAGTTCCGTGATGAACTATAACATGCAGGGCATGAAGAAGTCTATCCCCGAGCTTATGTCAATGCTTAAGACTGCAGAGGTGGAGATCAAGAAAGAACATCAAGTGTTGATGATCAATAACACCACTGCTTTCAAGAAAGACAAGAAGGGTAAACATAAGGGAAAGAAGGGTGGAAAGTCTATTGCCGCACCTGAAAATAAATCTCGAGCTGGCCCTAAGTCTGATACCGAGTGCTATTATTGTAAGGGGACTGGCCATTGGAAGAATAACTATCCCAAGTATTTGGCAGACAAGAAGGCCGGCAAGGCAAACAAAGGTATACATAATATACATGTTATTGATGGGTACTTGTCGTGGTGGTGTCACGGCAGATGCCATGGGTAGGCTAAAGTATGGGGCCGATGGATGCTAGTGGGATCTGGGGAGGGAAGATGCAACTGTCTTTACACTCAAGCTGCCAAAGTGATGAACTTTATTTCTCTCTTGATGGGTTACAAGTGCTCCTTGAGCTGCTTAGGGGGGACAATGTGAATCTCCCCATCGGTGCTCTCCTTTTCTTCTCTCCTCGTGGTCCAAACCTCCCTTATAAAGGGTGCCTTGGGTGCCCTTAGGGTCGACGAGGCAAGCATATTCGTGGAATATGCTTGTCCCAAAATAGTAGTTCGGCGGCCTCCTTTCCCCGTCGCCTTCTAATGACGGCAAGGCTCAGGTGGCCCTCCTGCGGCCTCTAAGCAGGACTGCCACCTTCGTGACCTCCTTCGCTTCCGCCTTCGGCGACGTGCGTCCTTGTCTCTTGTGCTTGGCCCCGCCCCGATTCCTTCTAGCCCAGCTATACTTTGACCTGGCTTCTCCTTCTCCGCAAGCTTCATATCACTCGGCCTTACTTGTGTTACTCGCCTGCTCTTACCCGCATGAAGATCATTTGGGTAACCCGCCGATTTTCTCATTAACTCGGCCGGTAACTACTTGATACCTAAACATGGGCTTCTTGCTCCGCTCATCGGCCGACATATCCATGATTCGCCGACCTAGGTCAGAGTTTCGAAACCAGACGGGACATTACCGCTTTCCCCGCTCGACCTACCCGAGGTTAACCCCGACATTAGTCCCCGGCTGGTGTGGCCTGTCAATAGCTTTGGCCGGGTTATATCAGCTTCATTACTTTCTTAAGTCTTGTTTCCGAGCTATGGCCTTTTCCGAGGTTTCCTCATTCCTTCCATCGCACAAAGACGCCCCACGATCACCCCATCATTGCTCTTCTAGTTTTTAGGTCCTTCTACGGTTTATCGACAAGCCATGTGAACTCCTGTTCGCTGCTGCGCCGCTGACGCTTCGTGCCGCCTCCTCGATCGTAACCACTTTTCTTTGTTCGTGGCTGGTGTGGCTCCACTTACCGTCAGGCGCTCGCGCTGTTCCCACGATCTACACGGCAACTGCCACACCCACGATCCCACTCCCCTGCTCGTGGCTTGACTATACAGAGGGGAAACGCGCCCGCAGGTTCATCTTTCCTTATCGCCGCGTCCTCTCCTTCTTCCCTTCGCTGCGTGTTCTCTTGCTGCTCCGCGCCGCTCATCCGCCAGAGCCTCGCGGTGAGGATTCCGCTGGCTGCTCGCTCGCGCTTACTGGCTGGGCTCCGCCGGTGAGTCCTTTCGACCACCTTGCCCTGATCTTGCCCTAGATCGATCCGCCTGCTGCGTTTCGGCCGACGGTTCCTCCTCTCTTCACCATTGTTTTCGTGCTAAGTCCCGACGGGCCTTGTAGCTCTAAGCTCCCTCCGCCGCCAGTTTTTCCTCCGCATCTCCGGCGCACCCATGTCTAGTTCGTTTAGAGGTGCTCTTGTTGAGGACGATGACGCTGGCTCGGGCCCGAGCGTGGATCGTGGCAGGGCTCTTCACCACGCTACCGTGAGATTGAATGGCTCATCCGAACTCGACGGATTCTCGCCGAGGTTTCTGCCGCCGCCTACCCGGCAGTAATCCTCTCCGCCATCGAGAGGGCGAGTATGTGGTCTTCATGTCTCACTTCGCTCAGGCTTCGTCTCCCTCTCAGCGATTTCGCTTAGGGAATTCTTGATTACTTCGCCTTCAGCCGCACCACCTTCTCGCGAACGCCATAGCTTCTTCTTTCGCTTTCATCTCCGCCGGAGGGTTACTTCGGCCTGGTCGGTGCATGTCCGGGTCGGTTCTTCCAGATCCGCCCAACGTTGTTCCCGACAAATCTGCATCCTTCCGAGAAGTTGCTCACCCAATGTGGGCGGCCTATTACACCGGAGGAAATCCGTGTTCCCCGTGTCACCGGGTTGGAGTCATGCAAGAAATGGCACAAATCATTCTTCTATGTCAAGAACAGAGGGGCTAAGACAAGATTCGCCCCTCCATTCTCAATTGGCCCACCTTCCAAAGTGAACTGGCTCTATAATCCGAGGAAAACTCATGCCCTGGCCGAGGCCTTCGAGATTCGCTAAAGAGTTGATCCGGCCGGTCAGCGGCGAAGACCTGATGGCAACTTTTATTAGTAGCCGGATCTGCCCTTCCAAAGAATGGGACCCACAAGCTATGCTACATGAGTGGTCCTCTTGACCCTAACCGAGTCTCGACTGTGGAGTTGGACAATTACCTTATTCATAAGCGTCCGAGCTATCTTCAAGACTGAGATGCTCGAGGATTGGTCTTGGGGTTAAAACCATTCACCCACCGTCCGCCTCCCGAGGTATGCCTAATCTCCATTACTCTATTTTTCCTCGCCTTAGAGACTGGTTTACATGATTTTCTTTCTCCTTGTCCTGCAGAGGTTCGCAGCGTAAGAATGAGGACGCCAAGTTCTGCAGCTCCCTTGGCCCGCAGACAGAGTACCTGATATCGCGAGCCGGACTCGAGGAGTTCGTCCCTAAGTCGGATCCTGCTCGGCCGAGCTCATGGCAAAACTTCAGCAAGAAGAGGAGGAAGGTGATTCGACGAGGTCCAAATACTTGAGGTAGCCGCCATGCCTATTTCTTATGCATTCGGCTTCTACTTTCCCAGCTAATCCGCCGGTCAGGTTCACGACGCCAACCTATTGCTTCCCGGCCTCCTGTTACCTCGGGAAGCTGGGCTCGCTAGTGCCTTCCGAGGCGGTTCCTAAGAAGCGAATAAAGAAATCCTCGAATCCTCCCAGCGCAAGACTATGCCCGGGTTGCTGGGTAAATTCTTTTGCCTATATTTCTTGTTTCTTTCGTCTCCCATACCGACGAACCTTCTTTCTTATTTTGCAGCTCCTTTGTCTGTTAAACCCGGCGGTCCTAGTATGACTAGCCATCCGATTCGCCGCCATCTCCTCCTCCCGCTGATGACACCAATTCCAAGTCCTATTCGCCCCGCTTCTCCCCCGCTCCAAATACGCCGCCTGCTCGTCGGATGCCCCCGAGACCTCTTCCATTGATCTCGATCCGATCCGCCCTCCAATGTTTGTTGAGCCAGCTGTCCTCTATGGGCCCCAGCGTTACCATTGAGCCTCCATCTACTCCGCAGTTTTACGGTCGTCCCGACCTTGGCCGAAAAGGTCGTTGCCGGCGCCTCTCTGAACTTATCCTCCGCTGGTCCTAAGGACTCCGTCCCCACTTCGAGGCGCAACTTCCTCCGACGCCTTCTAAGGAGAACGTGTTATTGCCGGCCAAGAGTTCTTCTCAAAGGTCTTGCCGCTCTTCTCACCGAGTATTGCAGACGCTGCGTAAAGGGAGCCGCTTCTACCAAAGTCATCTGTTACCTCGCCACCGCAGCCAGCTCGCTTCTTCATAAGAGTCTCGCGATCGCCGTGGTCGGACCGCCCGCCTGGGTAAAGTTTTAACTCGGACAGCTAGGAACAACCTTGGAGCGCTTAGTTGAGTATGCCAATAATCGAATGTCACGATCAATTTGAGGGTAATCCAGCCAACCAACCTTTCCAGCTTTTCTCGACATCGGGCCGTTTGACCATGCCCAGTTTATCATTGATACCAACAAGATGAATGCGGTAATTATTTTATCTCTGAGTCTTAAATTGTTCTCCAGATGTTACCATATTCTCTAGTCCCCGAAACTTGCAAGGAAATAACTTGTTGTATGCTTGGAAGTTTGACTTAATTTTATTTCTAAGGTTTGTTAGTCCGCCATCTAGTTCATAGTTTATTCGGACTTGGTGTAGCTTTGAATATCCATCCACCTAGAGCCGAGTTAAGCCCTTCTTGACTTGGATCTGGCATAGCTTTGAATATCCAGCCACCTATAGCCGAATTAAGCCTTGCTTTATTCGGATCTAGTTTAACTTTGAAGAGCTAGCCACCTAGATCTGAGTCTAGTCCTTCTTGACTCGGATCTAGTATAGCTTTGAATATCCAGCCACCTAGAGCCGAAGTGAGCTTTGCTTGATTCGGATCTAGTTTAGCTTTTAATATCCAGCCACCTAGAGCCGAATTAAGCTTTGCTTGATTTGGATCTGGTATAGCTTTGAATATCCAGCCACCTAGAGCCGAAGTGAGCTTTGCTTGATTCGGATCTAGTTTAGCTTTTAATATCCAGCCACCTAGAGCCAATTAAGCTTTGCTTGATTTGGATCTGGTATAGCTTTGAATATCCAGCCACCTAGAGCCGAAGTGAGCTTTGCTTGATTCGGATCTAGTTTAGCTTTTAATATCCAGCCACCTAGAGCCGAATTAAGCTTTGCTTGATTTGGATCTGGTATAGCTTTGAATATCCACCACCTAGAGTCAAGTGAGCTTTGCTTGATTCGGATCTAGTTTAGCTTTTAATATCCAGCCACCTATGGCGAATTAAGCTTTGCTTGATTTGGATCTGGTATAGCTTTGAATATCCAATACCTAGAGCCGAATTAAGCTTTGCTTGATTCGGATCTAGTTTAGCTTCTACTTGTTGTTTTATCATTTTGCTCCATTGCTCAGGTTGCACATGACTGACGGACCGCCGAGTTCCAGAGGTTGCTTTTTTCGCACCGCAAGCTGGAAGAGAAGTACGAGAAAGTTCTGCCTGGCAAAGAAGGCCTAAGTCGATAGTTCGCTTTTCCTTATTTCCACCTTTCTCATATACTCGTCCATGAATGCCGGCTTACTTCTTGTTGAATAGGTAATATCAATAACATCAATATCCGCCTTGAAAAGAAGATCAAGACCTTGGAAGGTTATTTTCCTTTCTATTTTACTCCTTCTCATTTTAGTATCTATTCTAAGTTTCCTTATTGAGTTGGGCTGTTGTAAAGCCGAGTTGCAAGACTTTGCAATGTCGCAATAAGATTGCGGCCCATGCCCCGACGTGATGCTTCATTTTTTAGAACAAAGCGCAGTTCATTCGGCACAACTACAAGAAAAAGATGATGAGATAGCTCGCCTGAGATCCGAGGTGAATGCACTCAAGCTCTCTCAGAAGTCCGAGCTAGAAAAGGTCGACCAAGAATTTGCCGAGGAAAAAGAATCCCGACTGGATTTACAGAAGAACAAAGAACTCCTCGAAGCTGCCGAACTTAAAACTCTCGGTTTGAGCTAGGAAATTGCTAGTTTCGAGAAGAGTAAAGCTGCGTGGGCCAAAGACCTTCAGATAATGATGAGCTCCATTCATCGAAGTTAGTTGGCCTGGCCGAACTATATTTTTGCTTTGTCGTCCGCTATCCTTTGACACGCCCATGTTTTATGCAGATCACTTCGAGGCCAAACCCGTGAGTTCTAAAGCTGTTCTTGCAGCTCGCTCGCCGAGGTGAACCTGCATCGACTTTGAATATTCGATGGAGGATTTCTTGGTTGCTGTTGGTGCTGCAGCTTGGTTTGATGAAAATTATGGGCGACTTGGTGCAGCCGCTATCCGAGCTTATCATGTACTCGGCGAATACCTCGTGGACTCCTGATATCAATGAAGTCAAGTTATTGGTGACAAGGCTGATGGCATCCGAGAGACAGCTTGAGTCTTTGAGAGAATTCTGCAGGCTTGGTGCCGACATGGCCCTCATCGTAATCATGTCATGGTATGAAGACATCTCTCTTGACATTCTCGAGGAATCGCGACCGGCTCCCGCTGGGTTGAAGATCCCACCTTTGTTGCTCTTCGGCAAGCTCGGGCTTTCCAGCTCGTCGAGTACGCCGACGTGCACACTTGGAATGAGGGGCCTAGTTTTCTCCCCGATCCGGATCAGGAGGTCGCGGCTGCAGGTGCTTCGGGTGATGATTCAGCTGAGCACGGGGAAGGTGAAGATGATTCGGCCACCTCCGATAGCTCCAGCTCAAGCTCGGATAGCAACGGTGATGCGCGGTCCTCCTCCAAAGGCACCGGGCATTCTACCGCACGTACTGACGCTCCTGAACAACCCCGTGATACCGCCGAAGTTGCACCTGGGTCGGCGGAGGGCGAGGCGACCTCAGTCGAAGTTCCTCCTACTTCGGAGTGCCCCGCACCTGAGCGAGGAGCTGCCCCTCCAACGAACAACGCCTAGGTTATTTGCGATCCCTGGTATGCCGGGCGTATAATGTAGACGAAAAATTTGTCAACTCGTATGATTCGAACTTCTTTTGCTATGTGTTGTTGAGACTCTTTGTTAAGTGGACGCTCGTCCGAATTCTTGCCTTGCTGGCTCGTAATTTCTTCATCTTTTAGGGCTCAACTTTGTCGTTATTTTGATGATCTTATCCAGGCATTAGCGCTGAATATCTACGCTATTGACCTGTTTTGAATATAAATTAACTACTCCGTTGTGGGAGCAAGCAACAATCGCTGGATCGCTGCCATCGTCCGGAACTTCCTTATATAAATCACGCTTTGAGGTGGTATAAAACTGATATGATTGCGTTTAGCATAGGTTTGAGGTATCATACGGTAGTCCCCGAATCGTTGCTTTAGGTGCCGAGTTTTAAGTGTCAATACGCATTTGACATACCATATGATAGTCCCTGAGTCAATGCTTTTGGCACCGAGGTACATATTCGTAACATGAAAAGAACACAACATACGGCAGTCCCCGAGTCACTGCTCTTATCGCCAATGTTCAAGTATGTAACGCGAAATAAATAAATATACCATATGGCAGTCCCCGAGTCATTGCTCTGTGTCGAGGTTCAAACATACAATACCAAATAATCATTACATATGGCAGTCCCCGAGTAACTGCTCTGGGTACCGAGGTTTAAACATCTAACATAACATAACATATTGTAGTCCCCGAGTAACTGCTCTGGGTACCGAGGTTTAAACATCTAACATAACATAACATATTGTAGTCCCCGAGTAACTGCTCTGGGTGCCGAGGTTTGAAATACATGATATGACATAAATATATCCTATGGCGCCCCCGAGCCACCGCCTGGGTGCCGAGATGCAAATACATTATTGATTTTGACCTTGAGATAGAACGCCACGAGTAAAATGGTCAAGTAAAGCCACATTCTGTGGGCGCTTGCTTTTCACCAGCTTTGTCCGCTTTGTTCTCCAGGGGATTGAGCATCGATCGATAATATGCATCGTTGTGCAATGCTTTGCTCACGATAAATGGTCCTTCCCATGGGGTGATAATTTGTGCATGCCGCCGTGGCTGCACCAGCCGGAGGACTAAATCTCCTTCTTTGAATATTCTTGATTCACTTTCTTGTCAGGATATCGCCGTAAGTTCTGTTGATAAATGGCCGATCGTGATAATGTCAACTCCCGGCTTCTTCCAACAGGTCTACGGCATCTTGCCGAGCTATTTCATTTGTTTCGAGGTTGTGTAATCGAGCAACCCTTGGCGAAGTCATATATTATGTCTACCGGGAGTACGGCCTCTGCCCGTATACCAGAAAGAATGGAGTGTAACCTGTTGATCTATTCGAGTAGTCCGAGGCTCCATAACACGGCTGGGATTTCTTCGATCCAACATCCCGCCGACCGCTGCAAAGGTTCAACAAGTCGTGGTTTTATTCTCGATAACACCAGTCCATTAGATCTTTCAACCTGCCCATTGGATGTCGGGTGGGCCACCGAGGCAACATCTAGTCTTATGTGCTTCTCTTGGCAAAATCGTAAGGCTCCTTCGCAAAGTTCGTGCCATTATCCGTAATAATGCTATGTGGGTATCCGTATCTCAAGATGATATCCTTGAGAAATTTCACCGCCGTGTGCCCATCACACTTTTTGATTGGTTTTACTTCAATCCACTTTGTGAACTTGTCTACCATAACCAAGATGTGGGTCATTCCTCCTCTCCGGCTTGAAAGGTCCCACCATGTCTAAACCCCATACGTAAAATGGCCAAGTGATGGGTATTGTTTTTAACTCGCCGACGGCATATGTATTCTGGTTGCATATCTCGACACCCATTGCACTTCTTAACTAATTCTTCTGCCTCTTTAACGCTGGCAAGAAAATCCATGCCTGAAAGCCTTGGCTACTAAAGCGAGATGAGGCATGGTGCCCACATTCTCCTTGGTGTATGTCTAGAAGGATTTCCGACCTTCGTGGAACTCACGCACTTCGCAATATGTTTGTTACGCTTCTCTATATAACTCATTGTTTATGATTGTATAGGCTTTTGCTCTTCGATGGTTTGTCTGGCTAATATTTCATTACTCGCAATACTGCGCCTTTTAGGTACGAAAATATGGGTTGCGCCATATCGGCGCATTTCTTTCTGCAGTTGATCTCACCGTCATCTCCATGTTTTCGCCGACGATATACCTCGCTCTTCCATGATTGCTATTACCTCGGCTGTCCCTCTCTTTAGGGATTCCGAATCTTTCTGGATCTACCTCCATTGGCATATGATTCTCTCGCAGAACTTGCTGGGATAAAGATTGATTAGGACTCGTGATGGGTTTATTGATGGTTTTCGAGGTGCTCGAGGCAATACCTCGGAATTGATTGCCGGGTTGATCCTAATTTTGACAATGTGTCGAGCGCCATTTTCTGCTCGTGGTATGTGGTGGAATTCACATCCTTCAAAATATCCACTTATCTTTTGCACATGGAATCAGCAAAGCCATATTAGCATCTAATGCGTCCCAACCGCCCGATACTTGCAGTACTACTAGATCCGAGTCACCGTAGCATAGGATTCGGCGTATACCAATTTCTTTCGCCATTTTCAATCCATGAACTAGTGCTTCATATTCAGCTACATTGTTGGATGCGGCAAAATGTATTTGCAGTACATATTTCAACTGATCTTTTTTAGGCGAGGTTAGCACTATTCCTGCTCCCAAACCGTTCCTTAGTTTGGAACCATCAAAATGCATTGTCCAAGAATTTGATCTGGCTGGTGGCTCATATTGCATCTCGCCCACGAGAAAGTCGGCGATACTTGAGATTTGATCGCCTCTCTCCTATCAAATTGTGGAGCATACGGTGATAACTCGATTGCCCATTTTGCTATTCGGCCACTTGCATCTTTGTTGTTCAATATGTCGGCTATGGGTGCCTCACAAATTACTTTGATGGGGTGCTCTTCAAAGTAATGCTTAAGCTTTCTTGCCGACATATATACTCCATAAGCCATCTTCTGATAGTGCGGATAATTCTGCTTTGAAGTGGATAATACTTCACTTAGATAATATACTGGCCTCGAACTGTCTTACCTCTTCAAGTCGTTCTACTACAACCACAGATTAACTACTCGATTGGTAGCCGCTACATAGAGTAGCATAGGTTCTTTCGATAATGGAGAAGCTAAAATGGGTGCCAGAATTCAACATCTTTTTCAACTCATGAAATGCAAGGTCCGCTGGGAGTCCAAATGAATTTGTCCGACTTTCTCATCACTGATAAAGTGGCGGTTTTTCTCCCAGCCGACATACAAATCGACTAAGCGAGGCCAGCAATTTCGTGAATTTTTGTACATCTTTCAAGCATCTCGGCAATTCCATTCTTTCTATTGCTCTTATCTTTGTTGGATTAGCCTCGATACCTCGCTGGACACAAGGAAACCGAGTAATTTTCCCGGCACGCCAAATGTGCACTTCTCTCGATTAAGTTTCATTCGAACCTTCTCGTGTTCGCGAAAGTTTGTCAGATATCTTCTAGCAAGGTTTTGTTTCCTTAGTTTTGATGACTACGTCATCCACATATACTTGTACATTTTTTCCTATCCGATCATGTAGGCACTTTTGCATGCACCTTTGATACGTTGTTCTGCATTTCGCAGTCAATGGCATTGTGCGATAACAATAAGCCCCGACGGGGTAATAAATGCAGTCTTTATTTGATCGTCGGATTTAACGATCTGGTGGAAACCAGAATACGCGTCTACAAATGATAACAGCTCACAACCAGCGGTCGAGTCAATGACTTGGTCTATTCTAGGCAAAGGAAAAGGATCTTTCGGACATGCCTTGTTCAGGTTAGTGTAGTCGATACACATTCGCCACACAATGGCTACATTGGGGTCATCTTTTTTCTTTTCTACTAGTACCGGATTTGATAACCAATCCGGATACAGCACCTCCATGATGAACCCGGCTGCGAGAAGCCGAGCTATTTCATCCCCTATTACTTTTCTCCTGTCTTCGGTAAGCGGGCGGAGAGGTTGCTTCACCGCCTTGCTCCTGGCCCGACGTTTAAAGAGTGCTCATTAACTCCTCGGACACCTTGCGATCTTGAGTTGACCATGCAAATATGTCCCGATTCTCACGGAGGAAGTTGGTGAGCTCGCCTTCCTATTTAGCATCAAGGCCTGCACCAATAGTAACAGTGCGCTCTGGGAACTGCTCATCAATCTGAAATTTCTTCGTCTCTTTGGTCGGCTAAAAAGAAACACTGCCATGAGGGTTGGGTGCGGCATGCTTAATCTGTCGACCGAGCGAGGGCTGCTACCTCCTGAATCCTTTTCTTTTCTCTTGCTATAACCAATGACTCGCCAAATTTGACCCAGCCAAGCACACTCCATTGACTTCTTGTAATCCCCAAGAATCGTTATCACCCCTTGTGGTCCGGTAACTTCATCTTTAGATAACCTATATGACAGCTGCTCATGAATTTGGCCAAGGGTCAGTCCGAGTAGAGCATGATAACAACTTTCCAGATCGACCACCTCAAATTCTAAATTTTCTGCTCGCAGTTATCTCTTGTACTGAATAACACGCCCACTGGACTTTACCGATGGGCTCACATGAAAGCCCGGCACTATCCCATGGAAAGTTGTCCTCGTGGATCGCAGCATATTCTGTGATATTCGAGCTTGTGCATGGTATCTTTGTACATGATGTTGATATCGCTTCCATTATCGATGAGTACTTTTGAGAATTTCACATTGATGCTTGGTCCCACAAACGTTGGATCCAACACGGTGCATATGATCCTGGACTTGGCATTATTCGGGTGGTCTTTCATGCTCCGTCATCTCCTGATCGGACCATGGTTGGTATCTCGCACCGCCGCATAATCGCATTCACTTCCATATGCCGCGCCGCACACTCGCTTGTCCTGTTGTTCCGCCGGAACACACAATAAGACCGGTGATGTTCCTGTAATCATTACGCCCAGCATTCGCCGGATTTATCCTTCCGCCCGCCTCGGTTCATTACTTGATGCATCGCATCCTTCGATCCGAGTTATCGTACTCGGGGAAAGGGCGGTAGCATCGCTTGCTGTATTTGCTCCAGCTTAGTTGCGCTGATGTTGTTGCATCTGATGGGAAACCTGAACTCCTGTCGGGTTCCCCATCGCATTTTTCATCCAGGCGCATTGCCGGGTTGTATGATTGGCCGGTCTAGATGGGTTTGATGTGTGAAATTTGCACTGATCTAACATGGATTCAAACGATACTTCGCCTCTCTTGCCATTGCTTCTTTTGCTCGGGGTCCATTGCCTCTTTCCTCATTCCTTGATGTCCACCGTTGAGGTCCATTTTTCCGTCGTTGAGTTGCTCGCGACTCGGCTGATCTTGTGCTACAGCCGCCACCGGCTGAATTATATCTATAACCCGCCTCTCTTCTTCTTCCTCTGAAATCACGCCTAGATGACCCGCCAATTCTCTCGTAATCTGGTCTTGTTGCTCACGATGATCCGACATTAACTCCGGTTGGGTCACCCAATGCATAGGAGTCCGCTATTCGATAGTTTCGCCGGTGTGGTTGGCATATCTCTGCAGGCGTTGTTACAAAGACGCTGCCATAACGGCAGCCTTGCGAACCAAGCGATCGCTATGCATTCGATAACTCCTCACATGAGTTTCTCAGTTACACCATCGAGTTAAAAACTCTCTATCTGTTTCATTCGCCTCGCTGCACATGGCTAGTTGCCGTGGTCTATTCGGTCTCTTGTATGTGCCGTAAAGTTGCTAACGAACATCTCTT
This sequence comes from Avena insularis, assembly GCA_023614405.1. Taxonomy (NCBI): domain Eukaryota; kingdom Viridiplantae; phylum Streptophyta; class Magnoliopsida; order Poales; family Poaceae; genus Avena; species Avena insularis. The sequence goes on along the minus strand of CM042687.1, from coordinate 183,814,640 downwards.
CAAATCCAACCAGCAGTTGATACCGCCACTGGTTGATTATTCAACCATACCTGGCTGGTCCTTCCAACATCTGGGACATACCGCACAGCCCATCTCAGATTGCCACCCGCTATCTTCACGTGGCATAATCAATCAACCAGTCTTGTGGTTTGGTACTTCCATTGCACGTTGCGTGCCTCTTGCCAACTGAAAATTCGCACCGGTGGTTCACCCATGATCCTTGGTCCAAAACATGCCGACCTGGTGGACCTTGCTCTTCCAATAGCTCGGACCGGTATAGCCGATCCAACTTTACTCTTGCATCATTTGTCGGCAAATCAGACAGATTCTATCCTGCATCCCATAGTGATTGTTTCCACCCTGGTTTGCGTATTCAACCTCGGAATATCCATCATTATACCTTTCATTCATCTGATTGTAGCGAGCTGGCCTCACTTCTCTTTCCTGCCGAGGCTCATGTCTTGGTTGCGGGTTGAGCGGCACTTCTCTTCTTACCTCGCCGGGTTTGGTTTTCATGATTGTCTCTTGCAGGTTCTTTCCTGCCGTGTTCCCCATTACCTCGCCGCCGTCAGTCTTTTCCATGCGGTCATGGTTTCTCTCCCTACTATTACCTCGGCTTGCATTGCCTCTGTTCTTATTTGCCTTTCCAGCTATTGCCGGGTCATATGGAACAATTTGTTTGCTCCTCCTCCCTGAGGTTACTGCTTTTTCTTTTCTAGCGTTGTTTGTGTGAAGACGCATTGCCGCACAGATAAAGCAGTGCTACCGCCGAATGAACCATCCGTGAAGCCCCGGTCTTGCCGGGTTGGCTCGAGCATTTTCATTTTGCTGGTTCGCGATGCGCATCAGCTCATTCACTCTTTCTTGTTGTTTCGCCGAGCTTCGTCAATCCTCTAATTCCAAAGCTGCGGCATGCATTTGCCGCCTCAGGTTTTTCGCCGGGTGTCAGACTCGGCAAACCCAAATCGCCTCGATTCGCTCTGGAGCTTCATGCTCTTTGTTAATATCATTCATGAGGTTCTTACCTCTTAATCTTAGTTCGTCCACCCACCAGGTGCGATATCAAGCATATTAGCTTTTGCATATTCTCTCGTGGTCCTGTTCATGATTTCAGGCTGATACTTTTTGGCCTCTACCAGCACCTTTTGCCTGGTTTCCTCTAACTCTGTCACAAGATTTGCCGGATCAAGTATCGCGCCATGGTGTGGTTAAATTCTCTATAGTTGCTCAAGAATGTTCTCTGGTCTCTCCGAGGTGGTCCTCTCACTCTTGGTGCCTTTGGGGTGGTGTCATGCAGCTCACGGTTTGTCGCTGGGCGGAATTACCTCGGCGGGTTCTCCGCTTGACCCGGCCAATGCTGCTCCCCGCTTGAGTCCTCGCTGCGACCATCACTCGACGCTGCCCGCCCGATGCTCCTCGATGGATCGCTGCCGCTCGAGGTGGTTCCCCGCAACAACAACTTGGTGAGGATAAATGTCGGTGATGTCGACGCCGACGAGACTCGTGTTCGCCAGCCGATGAAGATCCTGCTGCGGGGGGTTTCTAAAGCTCTCGCATTGTCTCCGACATAGTCGCAGAGACCAAATCTCGACCAAGCCGTAAACAACGCGGCCGCGGTGTTGATGAAGTTTCCGTCCGATCACGACTCAGCTAGCATCGCTCATGCCCCACGGTGGGCGCCTAACCGTCGTGGTGGTGGCACGGCAGATGCCATGGGTAGGCTAAAGTATGGGGATGGATGCTAGTGGGATCCGGGGAGGAAGATGCAATCGCCTTTACACTCAAGCTGCCAAAGTGATGAACTTTATTTCTCTCTTGATGGGTTACAAGTGCTCCTTGAGCTGCTTAGGGGGGACAATGTGAATCTCCCCAGCCTATCGGTGCTCTCCTCTTTTTCTTCTCCCTCAGGGTCCAAACCTCCCCTTATAAAGGGGTGCCTTGGGTGCCCTTAGGGCTGACGAGGCAAGCATATTCGTGGAATATGCTTGTCCCAAAATAGTAGTTCGGCGGCCTCCTTTCCCTGTCGCCCTTCTAATGACGGCAAGGCTCCAGTGGCCCCCCTCCTGCGTGCCTCGGGCTTCAGGACTGCCACCTTCGTGACCTCCTTCTGCCCTTCTTCCGACGCTGGCGTCCTTGTCTCTTGTGCTTGGCCCTGTCCTGATTCCTTCTAGCTGCAGCTATACTTTGACCTGGCTTCTCCTTCTCCTGCAAGCTTCATATCACTCGGCCTTACCTTGTGTTACTCGCCTGCTCCTTACCTGCATGAAGATCATTTGGGTAACCCGGCCGATTTTCTCATTAACTCGGCCGGGTAACTACTTGATACCTAAACATGGGCTTCTTGCCTCCGTTCATCGGCCGACATATCCATGATTCGGCTGACCTAGGCCATAGCTCGGAAACCAGACGGGGACAGTACCTCTGTCTTTCCCCGTCTCTGACCTACCCGAGGTTAACCCCCCGACAGTACTTGACTAGTACTCGCAGTAGCACATGGGTATTTGATACTGGATCGGTTGCTAATATATGTAACTCAAATCAGGGGCTGCGGAACAAGAGACCGCTAGCAAGGGGTGAGGTCATGATGCGTGTCGGCAATGGATCAAAATTTGATGTGATCGCTGTCGGAACGCTGCCTCTCCACTTACCATCGGGATTAGTGATAAATCGGAATAATTGTTATTTGGTGCCTACACTGAGCATGAACATTGTATCCGCATCGTGTTTGATACGAAGTGGTTATTCATTTAGATATGAAAACAATGGTTGTTCGATTTATATGAATGATATCTTTTATAGTCATGCACGTGTGATGAATGGTATATTTCTGTCGGATCTTGATAATAGTGTTACACATATTCATAGTGTTGATGCTAAAAGGATTAAACTTGATGAATATATATCTACATATATGTGGCGTTGCCGTCTAGGTCATATTGGCGTTAAACGCATGAAGAAAATCCATTCAGATGGACTTTTGGAATCACTTGATTTCGAATCATTTGATACATGTGAGTCGTGCCTTATGGGCAAGATGACTAGAACGCCGTTTTCTAGTTCAATGGAGCGGGCGACAGATTTATTGGAAATCATATATACTGATGTATGTGGTCCAATGAGTGTGTCGGCGCGAGGTGGATATCGTTATTTTGTTACTTTCACGGATGATTTGAGTAGATACTGGTATATCTATTTGATGAACACAAGTCTGGAAACTTTGAAAAGTTCAAGGAATTTAAGAGTGATGTCGAAAATCATCATAATAGAAAGATCAAATTTTTGCAGTCCGACCGTGGAGGTGAGTATCTAAGTTACAAGTTTAGTGCACATATGAAAGAGTGTGGAATAGTTTCATAACTCACACCTGCCAGAACACCACAGCGTAATGGTTTGTCGTAATCGTACTTTATAGATATGGTTCGATCTATGATGTCTCTGACTGACTTGCCACTGTCATTTTGGGGTTGTGCACTAGAAACCGCTGCATTTACCTTAAATCAGGACCATCTAAATCCATTGAAAACACATCGTATGAATTTTGGTTTGGAAGCAAACCTAAGCTGTCATTCCTTAAAGTTTGGGTATGCGATGTTTATGTGAAGAAACTTCAGCCTGATAAACTTGAACCCAAAGTGGAAAAATGCGTCTTCATAGGATACCCTAAGGAAACTATTGGGTATTCCTTCTATCATAGATCTGAGGGCAAGGTATTCGTTGCCAAGAATGGATCCTTTCTAGAGAAAGAGTTTATCACAAAAGGTGTGTGTAGTCGGAAGGTAGAACTCGAAGAGGTTACTGAACCTTCTCCTCATAAAACGGCGAGTAGCGCAGCGCCAGAAATTTTTGTGAGTTAACTTCACCGAATGAAGAGGGAACTAATGATAATGATCATGAAACTCCGAAAGAGAATACTACTGAACCTCGCAGGTCAAGAAGGACATGTGCAGCTCCTGAACTATACAGAAATCCTGTTATGAATTTCATGGTTGATGAAATAGATGACCCTGCGACGTATGAAGAAGATATGACGAGCCCGGATTCCAACAAATGGCTAGAAGCCATGAAATCTTAGATGGAATCCTTGTACGAAAACCAGGTTTGGACCTTGGTGGACTTACCTCACAACTGAAAGGTCGTGGAGAACAAATGGATTTTCAAAAGAAAAAGTGATGATGATGGTAATGTAACCATCTATAAATCTTGACTTGTTGCAAAGGGGTTTAGACAAATTCAAGAAGTTGACTACGATGAGACATTCTCTCCCGTAGCAATGTTAAAGTCAGTTAGGATTATGTTAGAAATTGCTCCATATTTCGACTATGAGATATGTCAGATGGATGTCAAAACTGCGTTCCTCAATGGAAACATTGAAGAAGACTTGTATATGATACAACCAAAGGGTTTTGTCGATCCTAAGGATGCTAAAAAGGTTTGCAAGATGCAGCGATCCATCTATGGACTGAAGCAAGCATCCCGGAGTTGGAATATCCGCTTTGATGAGGTGATCAAAGAGTTTGGATTTGTCCAAACTTATGGAGTGGCTTGTGTTTACAAGAAAGTGAGTGGGAGCAATGTGGAATTTCTGATATTATATGTGGATGACATATTACTGAATGGAAATGATATAGATCTTTTAAAAAGTCTTAAAAGTTATCTAAACAGCAAATTTTCGATGAAGAACCTAGGTGAAGCGTCATACATATTAGGCATAAAGATAGATCAAGACGCCTGATAGGGCTATCCCAGAGTACATACCTTCATAAGATTTTAAAGAAGTTTAAAATGGACGAAAGTAAGAAGGGGTTCTTACCCATGTTGCAAGGCAAGACATTGAGTAAGACTCAAAGTGCAGCTACGGAGGAAGAAGGAGAGATAATGGACAAGATCCCCTATACTTCAGCCATAGGATCTATCATGTACGCCATGCTATGTACAAGACCGGATGTGGCAATTGCTATTACTTTGACTAGCAGATACAAATATGATCTAGGTTCGGAACACTGGATAGAGGTCAATAATATCCTTAAGTACTTAATAAGAAATAAGGAAATGTTTCTCGTGTACAGAGGTGAAGAGGAGATCATCGCTAAATGTTATGTCTACGCTAGTTTCGACACCGATCCGGATGACTCTAAGTCTCAATCCGGATACGTATTTCTCATGAACGGAGCAATAGTTAGCTGGAGGAGTTCCAAACAACCCGTGGTGGCGGGATCAACAACGGAGGTCGAATATGTTGCTGCTTTGGAAGAAGCTCAGGAAGCAGTTTGGATGAAGGATTTCATAACCAAACTAGGTGTGGTTCCTAGTGCGTTGGACCCAATGGTGATCTATTGTGACAACAATGGATCCATAGCCAATGCCAAGGAACCAAGGTCTCATAAGAATTACTAGCATATTAAGTGTTGGTTTCACTCCATCCGCGAACATGTCAAGGATGGAGATATAAAGATTTGTAACGTACACACGGATCTCAATGTAGTAGGTCAGTTGACTAAAATTCTCCCTAGGGAAAAACATAATCAACACCAGAACTCCATGGATGTTAGATTTATCACTATGTAACTAGATTATTGTCTCTAGTGCAAGTGGGAGACTAAAGGGAATATGCCTTAAGAGGCAATAATAAAGTTGTTATTATAAGTATTCCAAGTATATGTTAGATGTTTATTTTGCATGCTATAATTGTATTAATATGGAAACATTAGTACATGTGTGTTTAATAAACAAATAGAAAGTTCCTAGTTATGCCTATCTTATAAACTAGCTCGTTGATTAATAAGATGATCATGGTTTCCTGATCATGGACATTCCATGTTGTTATAACGAGGTCACAACATTATTGGAATGATGTGATGAATCTCCATCCGAAGTACATCATTATGATCAAAGTCATTGTGTTTATATTTCTATAACATCATACGAAGTAATCCTAATCCTTAGACCATGAGATCATGTTAATCACTAACACTGGAAGAGTATCTTGATAACATTAAACATCACACCATAACAGGGTGACTATAAAGGTGGGTTTAGTGCTACAAAGGTGTTATGTAGAGGATCATGGATCAAGTGTGGAATTTGTCCATCCCGATGACGGATAGATATACTCTGGGCCCTCTCGGTGGTATCACATTAGTTAGCTTGCAAGCAAGTGATGTGATCACTAGAATGTTATATCATAGGAATGAGAAAAGATTACATGTCGATAACGAGATCAAACTAGGTATGGAGATACTGATGATCGAATCTCATACATGTAATATATTGCGAGACAAAGGGATTAAGTTACTAGCGTAAAAGGTTCTCACGATCACAAGAAGTCATCGTTGAATGTGTGGGAGTCAATATGGATCTCCAGGTCCCGCTTCTCATTATAGATCCGAGAGGGGTCTCGATCATGTCTGCATTATTTGTGAACCGTAGGGTGACAGACTTAAGAGACACCGACACCATTTGGAGAAAATATGTTCTAGACGAAAGAATTACAAAGCACTGGAATTATTTCAATGGACACCGAAATTGTTTCAGGTGAAATTGCTGAAATTGTTTTTGCATGTGAAATTGAAAAGTAGCAAGGGGTTGTATGTGAATGTTTGTTAATTAATGTAATTGAAAAAATTCTGAATAAATAAATAAAAGGAGTTTTATTTAATGAGAGATTACATTAAATTTGGTGGAAATTTAATGGGAATTTTGAGTAGGATTTTGAGTGGAGAATATGGAGGGACATGTTGTGAGTGGGAGGTCCACTCACATGAATGGAGGAAGGGGTGGGGGATTCCTCCATGCGCCGGCCATGGCCTTTGGAGTAACCCCCTCCTCATATATAAGGCCCCCTCTCCCTCTCTCTCACTCACACCTCCTCGTCAAGGATCTCTCTCCCCCTCTAGAATAATTCCCCCATTGTCTCGAACTAGCGAGATACATTTTCCTGGTGGATTTTCGTCTAGAAGGAGTTTCTTCTTCCGCTGCATCACTGGAGCGAGGAGACGGAGGTTGTTCACTGGCTTGAACATGTGTGTGATCACGGATGCGCTACTGATTTGCAACACTGGAATTCTTCTCAATCTTAAGATCAGCAAGCGTTCGACTACATCATCCACGTGTACAACCTCGTTAAAATTTGTCGGTCTACAAGGTTATATTCTCTATGGATATATATCCATCCGTTTCTTGTATCTAGTAGATAGATCTTGGTGCTTAGTGGTTCCCATCGTATAAAAAATTTTGTTTTCTATGCTGTGAACCCAACATCTTGCTAGCCCACCGTGGTGCAGCCCACCCAGCTTCTCCACAGCTGTCGCACACGCCTATGGGTCGTGAGCACTAGGCCAGGCGCGGGAGCCCACTCGACTGCCACATAGGGCCCATCCAGCAGTTTCCCTCTTGCCCCCCTTTTTATTTTTCTCCTTTAGTGCCACATGGGAAGCCCTTTGGCAAAGGTACACCACCCTTCGCCTATATAAAGGGGTGCCCATGGGAGGAAGAAGACATGCCAACAAATTGGGATTTTATCTAAGGCATTTTCGTTGGGGAATTTCTCCCTCTCTCTCTATCTCTTTATCTCTCTCTCTTTCTCTTTGCAACTATGGCCCGAAGTGAGGGTTGTGCGAGCAAGAGGGATTTTGTTGTAGGACGGCGAAACACTACAGGGATTCCAAGACGGAGATCTGCTTCCACTATCGGCGGGGATCAGGGAACCAGAACTTATCATCATACACCGTATGTGTGCGAAACCTCAGAGGATCTACCAGTAGTGGAACCGAGGTTGTTGTTCAAGGACCTCAGGTGACTTCCGAGGAGCATCGCGACCTTGAGGTCATCTACGACCATCTACTCCAACCAGGTTCCCCGCGAGATGTTAACCGTGTTACGATCTACAAGGGTATGTTATCGTAAATCTCTCTGTTACAACTTTTCCCCTAGATATATCTTGGGCATCAGGGTATTCTATCATAGGAAATTTTTGTGTTTTCTGCCACAAAACCCTTCATTGGCCACCAACAATTGCATGCCTACTCCACTCATGGGGATGCATTTCAGATGATCATAGGCGGCATGGAACTTGCTACTCTTTGCTGAGATTGTCGGAGCCCTGGCACCCGGGGTGCCACGTCCCCGCGATGAATGAGCCCCGCGCCAAGGGAATCTTCACCCTCAAGAGGTGGCACGCCTTTGGAGGGGACCTAATGAAATGGGGATCGCGAGGTTTTCGCCTAACGAGAGAATGGACCTATGGAGGTCATACCTCTGGAGGGACGCCGCCGCCGTATCATGTGGAATCTTCAAGCCTCGGATACCCTAGATTGTGCCCGGTGGTACGATGGTAACTTTACCAGAAGAAGTACAAACCATGGCCCTGATAGGGAGTACATCGCTTCCATGGCCCCGGCCACCTCGGTAAAGAAGACTTTGTCCACCCACCTTTCGTAGGGAAAGGACAGGTGATCTCATGGTGGAAGGCTCCCCCAGTTGTCGTTTTGGTGAAAAGGGGGAAAAGCAGAGAGCAGGAGATGAAGACAAGCGACATTGATAAAGGACACTTTACATGAGGACAGAGTGGAGCGCAGCGAGCTGGACCATGTCCACATAATGTAGCCTCCTAGACAGGGATCCCGAAGGGTGACACTGTGGATGCCCTTCCCGCCTAAGGGCGGTGGGAAGAGGCCTAACGCTGCCCTATATAAGGGACCCTTCTCCTACCTTAGAAAGGATGGATCCCCTATGATCTAAACCCTAGACATTCATCCCCCATTGTACCCTCGTAGCCAAGCGAGCAATACAACAAAGAAGGAGTAGGGGATTTACCTCCTCATGAAGGTCCAAAACCTAGGTAAAAACCCCGTGTCATCTCTCTGTCATGGTTCTTTCTCCGTCGTCTCCACCATCACCGAGGTTTCTTGCGAACGCGTGTTCAGCCCCCTCTCGAACCAAGGGATCGTTGTACCCTAGTTCCTTCATGGGACAAATCTCCGACATTTGGCGCGCCAGGTAGGGGCCTAAGGCACACTTCTGAGACCTTCACCAACCCCGGCCAAATGTCGACCCGCGTCGAGACCCATGTTGAGCGTGTGCTTTGTCGTGCATCGAGCAAGGCCCAGATCGAGAAGACTCCGTGATGTGCCCCCTCCGAGCAGGACCCATGGACCTAGGATGATGGGTCTCTACCTACCATCCATCGAGGGAGTCCGCGTCTTCCTCGTGCGGCGTCACCTCGCTCTCTCGCACCGCGTCCCTACGCAGCCACGACGAGCGCGTCTCAGGCCAAAGGTAGCCAAGCGCATGGCTTAGTAGTTCCTGGATCACCAGCCGGCCGAGCCAGGCAAAGGAGAGGTGGTGTGACTGGATCACCGAGCTCCTCGATGTCACCACGCTCTCCTCGCGGGAGCAAGGGGCTCGAGGGGAGGATCTGGCAGCGGGGGCTAGGGGCTCGCGGACGTCCCAGCTCCATAACAGGTCTCTCACACCCGACCAGGTGAACCCACCGGTGGCCAACAGCTGCCAGATCATCTCGACCCAGGCGGTCACGGCGCCGCCGCGCAGGAGCGAGGACCATCCCGCCAAAGAAATTATTGCTGCTAGCCGGTAGAACCGCGCGGCCCTCGCAAACGGCAAGGCAGTGCAGGACAACGGCTATCTCTCCCTCACGAAGGCGCATCGCCATATGTTCTTGCCGCACATGTTCCACCTAGAGACGCCTGCGCGCTATGCTGGAACGACCAACCCGTGCGAGTTCTTGCAGCTCTACAGCACGAGCATCGAGGCCGCAGGAGGCAATGACCGCATCATGGAAAACTGGCTTTGCTATGCCTGAAGGAGACCGCCAGCACTTGGTTGATGAACCATCCAGAGGAATCCATCGGCTCGTGCGCTAAGCTCAGATCCCTCTTCATCACGAACTTCAAAGGGAGATACAAACATCTTCTCACGTAATTCGACCTCTGCGAGGTGCGCCAGCAACCTAGAGAGACCATCTTCAAGTTCCTGTAGAGATTCATCCTAGTCTGCAACAAGATTTCAAAGATCTAAACTCCAACGTCATCACCGCCTTCTCTGAGGGCGTCAAGGACGTCAAGATGAGGGAGAAAATCGGCATCCGAGGCGAGAACCTCACCACGTATACCGAGATCTTTGTCATGGCCAAGAAACGTGCCAAGGCAGAGGCGGGGCGGATGTTCGACCTAACACCCGAGGCAGAAATCACCCCCAAGACCCCGAGCTCATCCAAGCACAAGACTGCCATCATCCTGGCTGCATAACCTCATCAAAAGATCCCTCACGAGGAGCACAGCAAGGGGGAGCAGGACGACATCACGTACTACCACTTCCACAAGAGGAGCGGACACCCCACTGATGACTTCTACGAGCTCAAGAAGCTCGCCGACATGCACAACAACCATAGAAGGGGAAGGCCCGGTGGCGAGCGTGGTGGGGCGAGAGGCGGACACCATGGATGCAAGGGCTGGGACAATAACTCTGGAGGCCGCGACGCACCCTAGGCGGGCCACCAGGACAAAGCCATGCAATAGCTCCCATTGCAGCCTGAGAAAGGCCATACCCAGGACCCTAGGGTCTACCAGGTATCGTAGGGGTCTATCGCCTGCAACATTGGCAGTTCCCAGGCCTCAGTGTCCAGCCGGCACTTCAAGCTGCTCACTCGCGAGGTTGCCGCTATCTGGCCAGGAGTTCACTCCCGAAGCTCAAGTGGTCTCAGTACCGCATCACCTTCGACGCTCGTGACCACCCGTTCTCGACCAGGCCCGTAGGCACTCTCCCCATGATCTGCACCCCCACCATCAAAAATATCGCGGTCACGAAGACCCTCATCGACGGGGGCGCTGGTCTGAACGTGATCGCCACCCAGATGTTTGCCTAGCTGCATGTGCCCTACAATAGGTTGGTGCCGACTATATTCCGTTCTCTGGGGTGACAGACAGAACCACCATACCCATCGGGAAGGGGAGCCTCTCCGTGACGTTTGGGATGTGCGACAACTACCACACCAAGCTCGTCGACTTCAACGTGGCTCACATCGAGCTCCCTTACAACGTCATCCTCGGCTACCCCGCGCTGGCCAAGTTCATGGCAGCCACTCGCCACGCCTACAACATCCTCAAGATGCCCAGAGGCAACGGCGAAACCATCACGGTCCGCTGCGACGAAGTAGAGGCCCTACGCTCACTCGAGAACGCCTACAAGGCAGCGGTCGTTGCCTACCCCAAGGACGTGGATGCGTTGGATTACATTGGGAGCTCTACGAGGAGGAGGCATATGGCGTCTTAGGAGAGCGCCATGGTCAGGAGGGCGGCGGCCATGCTGTACCCACCTCGCGAGGGATAGGGCAAAGTAGGAACCCGAGACTCCAAGAGGAACCAGGCACCGTCCCCGCCTCGTGTGAGTATTGAAGAGGCTCCCGAGGACTACCCCGACTCAGGGCTCCCGACTTCCAGATGGACTACACCCTGCACACGGACAACAACAATAGCCCTCTAGAGGGAAGCTTGGCTACCGGCCGAGCAGGAGCTCAAGACAGCGGGAAGGTGTACAAGCCTCTCCAAGAAACTCGATTGACTCCATGACTTTTTGGAGGTGACCCTCGAGAAACTCTCATCCCCTACATCCTTACCTTAGTAATATCACGTGGGAGCCACGGTGGTGCTGTAATAAGCTTGAACTCTTAGCAGTTTTTTGGATCTTCTGCTCCATGCACGCCTTGCCATTTCATTTTTCCTCGGAAAGGTCTTCTCTGAAAACCATACCTAGCTGAGTTCCCTCAGATACACCTCGCGAGCGGGGGGCTAGGCATGATGCCTGATACCGGTCACTCCCCGGCATCATCAGAGCCTAAAGTGTCGAGCTCTGAACTTATGGACTTGTTCCGGCCATAAGTTACCACACCTACGGTATTTGGTGCTTGTGTCCCTTGTGTGGCGCATGTATCAGGCCAGAGCGGTACGTGCGTTTTGCCCAACGGCCCTCTCTTCGTAAGGCCTATGGGGTGGCTTGTGAGGGATCATTCCCCTCTGTTTGTTGTCCAGGATCTAAACTGTGAGCTCTGAACTTATGGACTAGGTCCGGCTACGCGTTACCTCACCCACGCTCCTGGACCTCAAATACTAAAATGATTTAGCAAATGGCTCGCAAGGCCTTGTTCCTCCGCTATCTTGTCCGGGACCTAAAGCGTGAGCTCTGAACTTCCGGACCGGGTCTGGCTATGAGTTACTTCACCCACAGTTCCTAATATATCAAAAAAATCCTTTAAGCGATAGCTCACGAGGCCATGTTCCTCTGTTAGCCTGTCTTGGACCTAAAGTGTGAGCTCTGAACTTACGGACTGGGTCTGACTACGAGTTTCCTCACCCACGCTCCTGGACCTTAAAAATAAAAACCCATCGGTATGTGTGTTTTGGCCCTATGGCCCTCTCCTGGTAAGATATACGGGGCAACTTTCGGGGACATGTTCCTCAGTTAGCCCGTCCAGGACCTAAAGCGTGAGCTCTGAACTTACGGATTGGGATCGGTTACGAGTTACCTCTCCCACGCTCCTGGACGTTAAAAAGAGAAATTCTTTAGCAACGGATCATGAGGCCATGTTCCTTCGAGCTTTTTCAGGAACTAAATCATTAAGCTCTGAACTCATGGACCAGGTCCGGCTACGAGTCACCTCACCTACGGTTCCTGGCACTTCTTAAAAACTCGTCTGAAACCTATAAAACCGCCGACACGGGGGCTGACCGGAAAAACACTATGTCCTACGGATTTCTCCTCGAGAGGCTCAGAGGGCGACCCTAGAGACACCCTCTATAGCAGACAAACTTCGCAGATCCTAGAGTATGAGCTCTGAACTTACAACCCTAGTCGGTGGTAAGTTAACTCACCTACGGTTCCTAGTGCTTACAACACTTCGCAAAAGTGATTTTCAAGTCTCCAGCTGCATGCATTCACACACATTGGTCATCCCCTCGAGAGGCACCTAGGGAGGGCGCGCGAGCCTCGCAAGGCTGTGCCCCGCTCGTTGAGATTTGAAAGATAAATCATCGGATCGCTCGGCTACACCGGATACCAGTCCCACAACACTCCACCATGGGACCCGAAGAAACACCTTGGGAGACAATACTGGTCTTGGGCCCATGCCCGGGCAACCATGTTAGGGCTCGCTTCCCCATCCCTCAGAAGGTGCGCAGCATTACCACCCGCGTGATCAAGGCGCGATGCTGCTCATGAGACTCGCAAGGCCACCGCGCTCTTAAGAGGGTGGGCACCAGAAGGTAGTGTAGGATCCCTTCCCGAGGGTGCATGTTGGAGTCCCTCCTCAAGGGAACAGCCAAAATCCACCGCGATAGGCGACCTAAGAGCCAAAGTCCTAGCTATTCCCTAAAAAATAGGGGGCTACCCTCTTGAGGCGCTAAGAGCCCCATGGGCCTAACCAAGGGGAGCCCATTGCGAGGCAATTCGGCAGCTGGTCAAAACAAACCCTGCTAGCAGTGCTGCGCAAGCATCATCTTCAGGAGCCATCCTTCTAGAACTATCCCTATAACTTCGCCTCGCAAGGGCGCATGCCCGGGACACTCAACCCTTCAACGGACACGTCCGATGGCTCAAGAGGACTGTCTCGGCAGAAATAAGGCGTGTGCCGCCATCATTGGCCTTGTTAGATAGACACTATGCCGCGAACAAACAAAGAACTCCAGGCACAACAAGAACATACAAAAGGAGGCAAAAGGATCAGCAAGCACTACGGTGCTACTACCCCATGGCCAGGGGTCTTACTCCCTCGGTGGCACCACGATGGCATCGCTACTCCGCGAGCAGAAGGTCGCATGACGATAATTGTCATGCGATTCCGCTACCATGGCAGCAACGCCTATTAGGCCGCCCGGAGGACTTGGGGACAGACCACCTGATATAGCAGGGGGTCAAACACCGTGATGGAGAATTTCCCCTTGCCAAGGTAGTGGAATCGCATCACGGAGCCGCGCCGGATGCATTGGGAAATGTAGAAATGGTCCTACCATCACAGAGGTACATCTCGTCGGGCAGGAGGGTCTCCATGTTCACCCTCCATGTCTCTCGCCAGCCAGAGTGCCATAACTCCACCTCGTCAGGGAAGAACCACATCACCCCAAGGACAAAGCCTGTGGGGAGCCTCACCCGGGCGAACCAGTCAGGGTGCCCGCTTCCACGAGGGTGCCCGCGCCCTCGCCTGGCACAAGCTCCCCGACGACCACCTCGGCCTCCACAGGAGAGGGCACGGCAGGGGTCGCACCATGGCCATAGCTCCTCCCTCGGCCGCTCCCACGCGGCCATCTGCATCCGCGCTTCACCGACGGAATCGCCTCCATCCCGACCTAAACAGGGACAGCCTGGGTCCCGGTGAGCGTGTCCTCGCCTGCCCCAGCAAGGGGGAGGTCTAGGGACGCCATGTAAAGGACGAAGCTTTGGCACGAGAGCACAAGCAAGAAACAGATTCCTCACATTTTTCTGATTCAAAAAACATATATGATTTAAATTATTTGGAATTATAAATTTAAGTTATTATTAAAGTCAAAATTATTAAAAGGGGTCAAAGTCAAAGGTTTGACTAGTTTGAATCAAATTTGAAAACATTTGGGTGTGCATATGAATTCACAACTTAAAACTAAACACATTTCATATTACAATTTTATTCAAGTTCTTGTTTATTCAAAAGTTATGAATTAGTTTAGATTTAAACAAAATATAAACAAATTGAATTTGAATTAAGAAAAGGTTTTCTGGACTTTTGTTACCCGTAGGAATCTACCCATAGAGAGTGACATGTGGGCCTCGTTGCTGACTGGGCAGCCGACGGAGCGGGTCAGTGAGCGGGTGACAAGTGACGCGGTGGGGGGACTACGGGTTGGAGAAAGAGAAAATGGAGAGGCCTCTTTATAAAATGTTTTGGATGACACAGACGAGTCTGAATCTGATTTCGTGAAAATCGCCTAGCTGAGATGATCTTTGGTCGAAGATTACGAGCAACCCTCTATAGATAACGTAACACCGTAAAAACCAAAGTTGAAGAAGAATGTTAGGCTTACAAGATTGGTTCATGTGGTACTCACTTAAGAGCAACAGAGGCGCCGGAAATCGAACGGGAACCGAGGGGAAAACTGACGTTATCTGACGGGGAGAAAAGTCTGAAAACTGATAGCAAGGCAACGAAATCGGCTCAACTTTGATGGATGATTTCTTGAGCCATAAGGCTCGGATTAGGGTGATTCCTTTTGGAATGGAAATACGGGATATCAGAGAAGATATTAGATGGGATGGCACACACCGAGAGAGTCTATTACGGCAGGGATCTTACAGCAAAGTAGGCGTCTAGCGTCAGTTTCAGAGCATCGTTCCAGCGCGTGGGGGTAGGCGACGATGAGGCCACTTCAGTTGGAGCTCTATCTGAAGGAGCACGGGTCGGCGATGAGGTGTGTGCAGGCGATGCAGAAGCGAGCGAGATGGAGAAGATGGTGGGGAGGCAGGAAGGAGGGTGCTCACCAGGAGGTGGTCTTCGTGGATGTACAACTCGCGGAGGACGACCACAACGACATAGAGGTCGAAGGCGAGCGGGGCGTACGTGGAGCGGGAGGAAGATCTTGTCTACAACGCTGATCCAGGACGGCCCCTGCTCCCGGTTCTTCGATGTAGACAAAGAAGAACACGAGGGGGTTTCGTTCCCAGGCTTCAATAAGGAGGGCGGAGGTGAGGAGGCTTCTCTATCCTCGGTCGCAGCAGGACAGGAGGCGGTGTAGCTTGCGGTGGGTTTTAGAGCAGAGGAAAACAAAGAAAGAGGAAAGTGGCGGCGCGAGGGGATGGCTGGGATAGAGGCGCTAGGGTTTACTTGAGGAGAAAGAAGAAAGGCAGCGGATGGGGATGGGGATGAGGCGCTGCTTTACTGGAGGCCTCTTATTTAGAGAGGAGGGAGGCACGCGCGATGCACGTGAGAGAGGTGGGGAAGATAAACAGGGCCCAGACGCGTCGATCGCTGGTTGATAATGTCGAACCAGACCAAGATGCGAAGAGGGGACGGGACAAGCCACCTGGTGTTGTTGGCCGGACTAGACCAGGAAGGAGGAAGGACCAGCAAGAAACATAGAAGGAGGTGTAGATTGGGCAGCTGGATCAATCGATGCTTGGTCTGGGCACAGGAAGGTTGAATGATTGGTGGAATTGCTGGGTGAATTGAATAGATGGTCTTGGTAGGTGGAGAGTGTACACACGATTTGGTATATATAGAGAGATTTAGCTAGGTACCACATCAAATGCATGGCATATATGCAAGTACATATACACTTGCATGCATTCATGAATGAATGTTAGATCCATACTAGATATGTGTGGGCTGGAATTAAATACCCAAAAGGAAAATACAAAGCCCGCATACATAGGTATGGTAGAGTGAAAACAAGATTGTTATGGCAAGGTTTAGAAGGGTGGATGATCCACACAAGGGATTATGGGCATTATTCAAAAATAGAAGAACCCATGTGACCATGATGTAGTACAAAAGAGAGTAGATTAAATGGACCAATGAATAGTGGCTAGTTAGTGATGGAAAAGGAAAATAAGAGATATGTCCTTAACTCAAATTGGGCATCAAACATTTTATTAAGAAGCAAATGCAATATATCAAGAAGCGTAAATAATATGCTAGACAATGCAATATGAGGAGAAGAACCAAATAGAATAGGTTTTAATATGATGCTCTGTAACATCCCTAAAATCATGTTTCAAAACTCATGCATATCATCCCTGCATTCATGATCATACAGGGTTCCATTTTCTAAACCATTCCAAGAACAGGAGCAAATGTGCTCATTATTTTATGTGAACAAAACTTTTAACCCAATGTTACTCTCTTTCATGAGATGGTCTGTTTAAACCAGTTATATTTGATCCTATGGTAGTATGAAGTGTTCCAAGGCTTGAACAAAAAAATTTAAAAAATATGTCTTTAAAACAATTTTTATATCATTAATAAAACATTAGTAAAGGCTCTGTTTATTTTAAAACTCCAAAGGACCAATGCAAGTTTAAGTGAAATAGCATGGTTCTATACTTAAAAATGTGCAGGTTACATTTTATAAAAATCCAGAAAGAGTTTGAATTCAAACATATTTAAAATCATTAGAAATTGATTCCTGGAAAATCAAAGAGAAATAGAAAAGGAGTAAAGAAAAGGAAAAAGGCCGGCGCCACTATTCTAGCCCAATAGCAGAAACGGCCCAAAAGCCAGCCCACCCGGGTTTTTCCCTTCTCTCTCTCTCACCCTCACCTTCCCTACCCCGCAGACACTGCCGCTGGGCCCAAGCCAGGTCAGCATCTTCTTCTCCACCCCCACGCGCGAAGACCCCGTCGCCACCGCTGTTTCCTCCAGAAACGCCGCGTTGATTCCTCGCTTAATTGGCATGGAACCGCAGCATAATTCCCTCGCTCCTCCTGGCTACTTAATCACCTCGCCACCGCGGTCATTTCCCCCCACACAACATGCTCACCTCGCCACCAGGCTGCCAGTATTTCAAACTGCACCGCCGCTGCCCGACGAACTCCGGAAAGCGATTACGGTGAGCTCCGACCGCCCCTCTGCTTTTGGTTCAAACGAGCGTGGCCCTCGTGTCCTTACGCACCTGCTGACACCTCTAGTTTGCCTGCTCGTGACCCAGGTCGCCGTCTTCATTCACGCCCGCGAACGCCAGAGCCGCCTCTCAACTTCGACGAGCGATTTAGGTAAAATCCGTGCGCCCCTTGACCCCTCATACATGCTATCAGGTCTGACGTGTCCTTGCGCAGCTGCTAACACCACTGACTTGTGCTAGGGCGATCCCGAACGTCGTCAACGTCGCTGTCACACGAACCCGACGCGCCAGCAACTCCGACGAGACCCTGCCGCTGCATCTGTGCGCCTCTTGACAAGTCACCGCCACGTTGAGCTTTAGCACACCGCCGCGAGCCTGGTAAGCATATCCGATGACTCCAACCCCTCAGTAGCCACCGCGGCCAGAGACAGCGCATCACGCCAGCCGCCGCGCCGCGAGTCGTTGGCAGTTTGATCGAGCACCGTAGGATTTAGATCTAACGCATACGATAGATCATAAGCGAAGCAGTATGTTTTAATAAGAGCCGCGCATTTTAGTTAGATCCAACGGCTCGCAGACGCGATCCAGCGCGAAGCGGTATCAGCCAGTTAGAAGGCGCCGCGTGGCACGAGTTTGGTTTTAAAATTTTGAATTAGATCTATTAGATGTTTGATTTTGTTTAATTCATAACTTTTGAATGCCACGTCCAAATTTTACAAATTTTATATCAATGGAATCAGGAGAGAAAGCCCTTTACATATATGCAATGTGTTTAATGTTTTGGTTCTATTAAAATGGTTATTTTTACATAAACATGTGTAGGCCTATTTTATGTATAACAAATATTTGGGAAATGTTTTATTGTTCAAATAAAGGTTGTTTGGCAAGTTTTGAACTTGTTTATGAATCAGTACTGTGCACTTGTCTTGTTGAGTATAGAAAAATCATCACATATCATATTGCATGCATCCATATATTTTTGCTTGTATTTATTTTGTATGTGATTTGGGCTATCATTTTATGTGTATATTTTGGTGCAAATAGTGATTGTGATTGTGAGGATTGTAGCTACTCTCCAAACTACCAAGGCAAGTGGTGCTTTATGATTTTATCCCTATGTTTTTCAACTATGCATTAGAAATATTTTGCTAGTCTTGCATGGATATATTTTGATTTATATGCTATGCTTGGGAAATCCTAGTAGTTGTAGAATTGCTAGCAATTTCTAAGTTAAGATGCTTATCTATGCCATGCTTAGCCTAGCTAGTAGCAACCAAGGGTGGTTATATATTCATGCTATGAATAAATATTTCTAAGTCTTTGGACTATGTTTTTGCTTAATAAAACAACTAAGTGAATGGAACACCTGGGTGGAATGGAAAGATTGGGTTATGTTGAGTGGTTACACAAGGCCCATTTCTATGGTTTACCTTGTGTATCTCACTTGTGGAAAGCCACCCAGGAACAGAGGGATTTGAGAGGCCAAATGTTAAGAAGCTTCTAGTGCAGCCACTTGGCAATATGGGCTCTGCCTGGATCACATAGGTTGCAATAACTTAGCAATTTGGACAGTTGGTGGTAGTGGGATGATAGGTTGGAACGCGTCCATTTGGTCTAAGGGAAGGCTTCTGAAAGGTCCTGTCTTGGTGAAAATCAAGTCTTGTGGGGAAGTGCACAACCACTGCAGATGGAAGAATCTAAGTACTTAGCCATGTCCCTGGTATTGGACAACTTGAGCATCAAGACATGGAAGCTATCAAGAATCTCCTCATCCCAATTTCTAAGTAAAACTTGTGGTGGAACAAGGGTGAGGGACCCCAATGTCTATTGGTGGTTCCTTGGGAAAGATTTTGACAAAGAAAAACTTAGTGTTTTCAAGTGATAGGTAAAACCTATTTTGAGCAAAGCAAGCCTAAGCTACACTTAGCCAAAATGCATATAGTATTTAATACACCGATATTCTACTAAGGTATCACTTGCCAATACTATTCCAATGTATTGACCCACTGTGGCTGTAACTTGTGATGTTGCAGGATATTCTGATGATGATTAGGAGTCATGAGTCTACACTCAACATGCTTGCCTGTGGCACATGAAGATGAAGACTTATTTACCTTGTTATATATTTGAACTCTTGTATTAGGCCTGTGGCCATGGAGTTGTGAAAGACTATGTTTGCCTCTGGAATGATATGTAATAATGACCTTTGTTTCTGTGGACTTCATCTTAAACTATGGATGCTAGCATTGATCCAGGGACTAGCATTGCAATCATAGGGATCCTTTCCTTTACAAAGGAGGGATCTTACATGCTCAACTGCAATATGGCATGATGACATGAGTATGATATCAGGATGATGCACAAAACAAAAACACCAAGCGATTTTCTAGTAGTGGTTTTACCCAGGGTGCTACAATTCGAGACCACTAACAATGGATCTCGCCCTCGAGATCGGCCTCATGGTACGGGGAAGAAGGCCGGCGGTCTGGATCTTCTCGCTTCGTGTAGATCTTCGCGACACCACTAACAAGGGTTCATTATCCATCTTGAAATCGGCGGCACCACCAACAAAGGGGCGTTGCTCACGTTTGTCGAGAGAACACTCTGGAGAAGCAAAGACGAAGGTAGAGGTCTCAAAAGGTAAGGCCACCTCTAACTTCCGTGGAAGGAGTGAAATTGCATTGATCCACCATTCAATGTACAAAAGCGAATGATAAGAGTAGTGGTATGGTCGCGACTCCATCCCGCACTCAAAGCATTACTATGTACACGAACATACGGATTATGCAACCAGCCCTCAGAATTCAGACTAAAGATCTCGATGAACGAGATTCAGAAGCAAACGAGTGATGCCGACTCTTCATCGGATCTGATGGAGACGAGGTCGTCGCGTTGAAAAACACTGGAAGATACAAAGAAAAAATTGTGAATTTTTGGTCCACTAAAAGGTACAAGAGATGAAAGTTTCCTCAGATAGCATGAAGGTCAGATGTCGTAGCACCTTTATAAGAGGAGAAAGCGAAACCCTGAAGGAACGACAGAAACCCAACCACGAGAATTCCTAGACTCAAAGAAAAGATAAGGAGATAGACTCAAAACACGTCGAGGTAAGAGGAGAATAGCAGAGGGGTAAGGAGTAAAAGCAGACTTAATCAGATTTATCCAACCGAGTTTCCAAAATAGTTTGACACTCTACAACGTCCATTAGCTAGGTTATCCTACAGGCTGGACCAATGGGGTATCGCAACTGCTGAGCTCTGATACCACTCTGTAACACCCTCGGAATCGGCCCTATGCAAGTTTCAGCGATTCCCGCCAAACCCGCATAGAAACGATTCAAAGGTACCCATCAGGCACTTTCGTGCGGGTGGAAAATGAAGTAATATCATTACACAATAGTCCACGATGGAACCCACAGAACAAATATATACAACAATGACTCAATGAGTCAAGAGTTTAGATATACAGTACAAAGATCCAAATCACCTTGAAATCGATACAGCATCCGACTACCAACAAGATGCAAATTGAGCTAAGAGCCCTAAAGAATAACCAATGGCGTCCATAACCCTGCCCAGGCCAAGCCGGAAGGGTAACCCTGCTAACGACGTCGATCTCAAAACCTGCTTAAACAAAAGGGGTGCCGACAAAGGGCAAGGAAAAAGAGAGCGGTTAGTACTGAGGCCAGTACACAGCGAGACTAGAATTCGGCGGTCCTCACCTACATAGGTATAGTGGACTGAAGCGGCAGCGCAGCATGCACTAAACAACCTATAGAGACTCAATACAGCTGGCGGCTATTAGATAGGGATAAGAAATACCTATTCGGATCCAACCTGAAACTATCACCAAGCATACCCATCCTGGTATTTCCCCCCTCGAGACCAAACGAGTAAGTCAACCGAGAAACTCACACAGTTGGCAGTTTTATGCATTCTGTTATAGTTGCGGCAATTACTAGTCACATATAGATAGCATGAGTCATCCTGATATAATAAGCAGTGGGCAGTTTTAGCTAACCATTCCGTTATTGTTGTAGTACTTACTAGTCAGATACATATAGCATGAGGAATCCCAAAACCCAGTAGTTGTTGGTACTTTTATTTAGCTATTCTATCGTAGTTGCAATACTTACTAGTCAGATACACTGGTAACAGGTGAAAACCTAAACCAGCAGTTGTTGGCACTTTTATTTAGCCATTCCATTATAGTGAAGCTGATTACTAGTCATTATAAAGTCAAATTTATAGCACTACTTTAGTTATAGTTGTTTATGATCGAGATACTGTGCTCCAAGTCGTCCATAACCGCGGACACGGCTTTCAGAAAGTATTACCCTGCAGGGGGCACAAATAGCAACACACGCACGATCAACCTCGGGAAGAACCAAATGAAAACCCAACAAGGCATCACGATAGAGCAATTGCAAGATTCATATAATATTTCAGGGGGCCACCCCACCAAGCTACCCGCTACGAAGTTGGCCGGCTCCGAGACGGACCCAGAGGTTTGTGACGACGGCTATAAACGATTGGGAACCCAAAAGTGTGACTGGGCTTGTCGATACCGCGAAAACATGGCACGGGGTTCCAAAATAGTACAGGCGCTCCACGCGCAATCATAAATAAAGCAGTAAAGCATGGCATAAGTACAGGATAGTAATAAAGCCCCAAACTACTTGTGGCCCCAAGAAATAAGATATGACTCAAGCTCTGGCTAGGGGGATTCATGGTCCCACATGCGGATAGTGCGAATATTCAAAGAACAGGTATCAAGTACTCGGGGTCCTACGGGACACAAGTGGACGGTTATAATCCAAATAACATCTATTGTCCACCTGTGCCTCTGCATTGTTCGCCTACTTCAATTTTAGTTATTAAACGATAATTAAAGCCATGATCATCTCCAACTTAAACATGCGGAATTACTTCAACAACTATGGTACTTGACGACACGCAACCACACCTGAGAAAGCGACTACGACACGCAAGTCCAACTATCTACCAACCAACAGGTAATAGGATGTGTCCAAGGCAATATAAGGCTACAAGGGATATCACGGGTACGGAAACTAGAGCATCGGAACACACATAGCAATAGATCAACATGAGGAAATAAAGACTATAAAGTAAACTAGGTAGAGAGAAGGAGAATGCTCGCCTGAAAACATTGTCGAAGGTTCATAACCGAAGAACTTGTCGAAGCTCACAACATCTCATCGTCCTATCCGGGAAGAAGCAAAACACTAAAAGAAACAAGCGATACAGCAATTACAACTAATGCGGAAGAATCGGCATGATCATGATATGATGTATGACATGGCAAGTTAATGATGCAAACTATGTCAAAGAGGTATTAGGGGAAGAGCACATTGATTATATAGCATTTATGAGGCATTATTAATAAGAAACAATTAGTTTTCAATTTTATTTATCATGTTTTTCTTGCATGAACAGTATTGATTATAAAGCTGCTCTTAATGCATGATGCAAAGGATAAAATGGATATCATGGTTGGATAGGGTCTCGTCGCGCTGATCGATTTGGACATATTATTTATCAGATTCGGATTTACGGTTTTAAAGTTATGCAATTATTAAGAAATAGGCATTTGTTAATATTTAATAATTCGAAAATTTTAAATTGCTCAAATGATATTATGAATGGCATAAACAGATTCCCCACATTTTTCTTATTCAAAAAACATATATGATTTAAATTATTTGGAATTATAAATTTAAGTTATTATTAAAGTCAAAATTATTAAAAGGGGTCAAAGTCAAAGGTTTGACTAGTTTGAATCAAATTTGAAAACATCTGGATGTGCATATGAATTCACAACTTAATACTCAACACATTTCATATTAGAATTTTATTCAAATTCTTGTTTATTCAAAAGTTATGAATTAGTTTAGATTCAAACAGAATATAAACAAATTGAATTTGAATTAAGAAAAGGTTTTCTCGACTTTTGTTACCCGTAGGATTCTACCCATAGAGAGTGACATGTGGGCCTCGTTGCTGACTGGGCAGCCGGCGGAGCGGGTCAGTGAGCGGGTGACAAGTGACGCAGTGGTGGGACTGTAGGTTGGAGAAAGAGAAAATGGAGGGGTCTCTTTATAAAATGTTCTGGATGACACGGACGAGTCTGAATCTGATTTCGCGAAAATCGCCCAGCTGAGATGATCTTTGGTCAAAGATTACGAGCAACCCTCTATAGATAATGCAATACCATAAAAACCAAAGTTGAAGAAGAATGTTAGAGTTACAAGATTGGTTCATGTGGTACTCACTTAAGAGCAACAGAGGCGCCGGAAATCGGACGGGAACCGAGGGGAAAACTAAGGTTATCTGACGGGGAGAAAAGTCTGAAAACTGACAGCAAGGCAGCGAAATCGGCTCAACTTTGACGGATGATTTCTTGAGCTATAACGCTCGGATTAGGGTGATTCCTTTTGGAATGGAAATACGGGATATCGGAGAAGATATTAGATGGGACGGCACGCACCGAGAGAGTCTATTACGGCAGGGATCTTACAGCAAAGTAGGCGTCTAGCGTCAGTTTCAGAGCATCGTTCCAGTGCGTGGGGGTAGGCGACGACGAGTCCACTTCAGTTGGAGCTCTATCTAAAGGAGCACGGGTTGGCGATGAGGTGTGTGCAGGCGATGCAAAAGCGAGCGAGATGGAGAAGATGGTGGGGAGGCAGGAAGGAGGGTGCTCACCAAGAGGTGGTCTTCGTGGATGTACAACTCGCGGAGGACGACCACAACGACATAGAGGTCGAAGGCGAGCGGGGCGTACGTGCAGCGGGAGGAAGATCTTGTCTGCAACGCTGATCCAGGACGGCCCCTGCTCCCGGTTCTTCGATGTAGACAAAGAAGAAGACGAGGGGGTTTCGTTCCCAGGCTTCAATAAGGAGGGCGGAGGTGAGGAGGCTTCTCTATCCTCGGTCGCAGCAGGACAGGAGGCAGTGTAGCTTGCGGTGGGTTTTAGAGCAGAGGAAAACAGAGAAAGAGGAAAGTGGCGGCGCGAGGGGATAGCTGGGACAGAGGCGCTAGGGGTTTCCTTGAGGAGAAAGAAGAAAGGCAGCGGATGGGGATGGGGATGAGGCGCTGCTTTACTGGAGGCCTCTTTTGCAGAGAGGAGGGAGGCACGCGCGAGGCGTGGTCTGTCCTTGCGCAGCTGGCGATGCACGTGAGAGAGGTGGGGAAGATAAACAGGGCCTAGACGCGTCGATCGCTGGTTGATAATGTCGAACCAGACCAAGAGGCAAAGAGGGGACGGGACAAGCCACCTGGTGTTGTTGTCCAGACTAGACCATGAAGGAGGAAGGACCAGCAAGAAACATAGATGGAGGTGTCGATTGGGCAGCTGGATCAATCGATGCTTGGTCTGGGCACAGGAAGGTTGAATGATTGGTGGAATTGCTGGCTGAATTGAATAGATGGTGTTGGTAGGTGGAGAGTGTACACACGATTTGGTATATATAGAGAAATTTAGCTAGGTACCACATCGAATGCATGGCATATATGCAAGTACATATACACTTGCCTGCATGCATGAATGAATGTTAGATCCATACTAGATATGTGTGGGATGGAATTAAATACCCAAAAGGAAAATACAAAGCCCACATACATAGGTATGGTAGAGTGAAAACAAGATTGTTATGACAAGATTTAGAAGGATGGATGATCCACACAAGGGATTATGGGCATTATTCAAAAATAGAAGAACCCATGTGACCATGATGTAGTAGAAAAGAGAGTAGATTAAATGGACCAATGAATAGTGGCTAGTTAGTGATGGAAAAGGAAAAGAAGAGATATGCCCTCAACTCAATTTGGGCATCAAACATTTTATTAAGAAGCAAATGCAATATATCAAGAAGCGTAAATAATATGCTAGACAATGCAATATGAGGAGAAGAACCAAATGGAATAGGTTTTAATATGGTGCTCAAATGCAATATGGCATGATGATATGAGTATGATATCAGGATGATGCACAAAACAAAAACACCAAGCGATTTTCTAGTAGTGGTTTTACCCGGGGTGCTATAGAAGAGGCCTGACGCCGCCCTATATAAATGACCCATCTCCTAATTTAGAAAGGATGGATCCCCTACGATCTAAACCCTAGACATTAATCCTCCATTGTACCCTTGCGAAGCGAATCGATTAATACAAGAAATCAGGAGTATGGGCTTTACCTCCTCACGAGGGTCCCGAACCTGGGTAAAAAACCATGTCATCTCTCTGTCGTGGTGCTTTCACCATCATTGCCACCATCGCCGAGGTTCCTTGGGAACGCGTGTTCAGCCCCCTCTCGAACCAAGGGATCGTTGGACCCTAGTTACTTTAGGGGACAAATCTCCGACATAGATATACCCCCACCTATTTTGATAAGAATTTGCATAGCTATAACTAAAAAAATTGTAGGGAGGAAAATGGCGGTGTTCATGGAAGTAATCATGAACCCGCTTCCAAAATGCAAGCCCCTTTTTTTGGGCACCGCATATTGGATCTTGGACTATCTCCATCCAAGCATTGCAAAGGACTATGCCCTCCTCATCCGTGTATGCCCCGGTCCTCCTAGAAAACCCCGGAGTTTGATGGGTGAGATCTTCCTAAAACAATGGCTCGTGGTCAACTGGGACTCTATCATGTTGAGTCTCTATTCCATCATCGTCCATATCCTAAGAAAAATTGAATATAACATCCACAAAATACGATAACACAAGGGGCAAATACGTAGATAGAGTTTGTATAGTTCATACCTCGTGAACAAATGCCGGTTTGGGTATATCACCGAACAGGTTGCGAAGCCCTGGTGCCTCGTCAGTAGTGCAGCCGCATGGGGCCACCGGCGACTCGCCGGGCAATGGTGTCCTGTTGAGGTCAAGGGTAGCCACACAGATTCGCCAACCTCCGGCGATTTATCACGCAATCTAGTAATGGAGGTGACATCGTGCGCACCGCTGACAGGTTCCTGCTCCAACGGAGGTGTTATGGTGCTCGTCGCTGAGCATGCGGGCGGTGGGTGACGGACGTTGCCGAACTCGCGGCCGCCGAATGGAGAAGGGTGGTGTTGCTGATAGCAAAGGCCATGCTTAGCGCCCCATGCGTGTTGATATTCTCGTTGATAGCCTTGTCCTACACAGCAAGAGCCGCGTTGGGAGCCTGGGTATTATCCTCGGCCATCTTACGGGACTCTAGCAAACAGCTTCGGCGGCTCCCTGGGTCGCTCGTGATTTCTGACCGCGGCGTCGGCTGGCCCTCTTCTTGCTTTCCTCGCTATGCTCTTTTTTGGGCTTGCGAAGAGGCTTGACGGCGGCCTTCAATGCGGTCACGGGGCTAGAAGAGGGGGCAGCGGTGGAGGCATCTGCTGCTCCGTCTCTATGGTTTCCTATGAGTTGGATATAGGGAGGAGTGGGGAATCTACGCAATCGAGTGGGCCAGGGGGACAAAATGTGAACACGAATCGGTCCATCGTGGGCACGAGCGAGCGTTAACGCACCTAGAATTGAGCCGCAATCCTTTGCGGACCGTCCCGTTGCAAGCTCGTTTTTTGAACCGCGCTCTTTTTTGAACCCCGCTCGTTTTTTGAACCGTGCAATCCACGGACACTAATTCAGACTGAAGAGTGCATGTTAGACCCGCTGCTCGGATGCGCATATCATCCATAGTCCCTGCGATGGGATGCGCTTAGGACTTTTCCAATAGGCATTTCTTAGTACGATATCATAGACAAATTTTACTTATGTTGCACTATATTTAATAAGAAGAGAATGTGAGGTTGTATCTTAGCTTTACAGCTTATACAAATACATGATTAGTTCAATCAAATATATGTATCGACGCGGATTTTCTACCCACCATGCTACCTACGCATGCATGCATTATCATACGATATAGCCATCACATGATCCCGCAATATCCGCATCATCGGTTGCTGGTATTATTTTGCTAATGGCGTCCTCTTGTCATCCTTCACGCCAAGAATAGGCCGAAGGATATGTCCTTTGTCCTTTCACTTGTGTATTAGCCACCATCCTCATATTGTTGTGATTTTCCTTTGTGTCTTAAAATCATCGTCACCTCGTCGTGGTTTTTGACATGTGCACCGCAATCACCTGTTTTATGATTTCCATAGGATGGTATATTCGATATCATGTATATTTGTTTATGGCTTGTCCGACCAACTGGCCACGTTATTTTTGCCGCGCTTTCTATCCTCCGTTTCCTCAATCTAGCACCAAACTTTTTTTTTGAATTTGTAGTATGTGATTCCGTATCTTCTAAGATTAATAACATAAACATAAAAACACGAAAAAAAATCCCGAATTGATGCATATGGGTAGAAAATCGCATATATGAAAACACCCAATAAGTTGATACCTTCTTGACACCTAAATGAAGCTGTTCCGACTGAGTGAGAGGACGCCCTATTTCATTTTGTAGAAAAACGTATATTCTTGGTTCGTGTGAAGATGCATGTTCTTCGCTCTATGGTCTATACCATGCGTGATATTATGCATGTCCTTGTCTGTGTGTTCTATCATGTGTGACATGTAAAAAAATGCATGTTGTTGTGGTAAGTTTGGAAGCCAGATAGAGAGAACATTTGTGTGTGGATGGGTAATACCGTAGGAAAAACTCATGTGTGTGGATGGCATGGATAACACCGTGAGAAAAACTCATGTGTGTGGATGACATGCGTCATTTACATAATAAATCAACCTCATGCTCCCGATACAACGAACGTTAGTTTCTTTAATGATTTTATATCACATCGGTTAATCGGATTGTCCTCTCGTCTTTTTATCCTACGCGTTGCATGGATGCGCAGCTAGAATAGCCCACTATTTCCCATACATGTATATACACAAATTCATTAAATATAGATACAATTATTAATATACAATCTATTATACTAGTTGTACCAGTTCATTGTGAAAGGGCTTATCGTTCGTAGTCCCTGCAGTGGGATTAGGGTGTGCAGTGTCGTAACGTCCAACACGTCTCATTTAACCTGCAAGCTACGCACGCTTTGCTTCCTGCCGTACCAATTTGACCTCTGTTTTAACCTTTTTAGTTCAAAGAGTCAGCGTCCAGGTGCGATAAACATCCCTGGGGCTTTCTTGAATTTTCTATTGCCAGAAACTGAAAAGGATATGCATCAATTTTGCAAGCTTTTCGAGAGAAGTGAAGCATGCTAATTGCGCGGTATTCCTAAATTTTGGGGGAAACGCATATCAGTTTTAAAGGAACCACATAAACATTTCAACTCTCAGCAGTAATCTGAAGAAAAATAATAAACCTGGCGTTCGAAACATGGACAATAATAATGGACACGGCAACATGTTGCTAGGACGGTACAGAACCGTGGCAGGCTGGCCAGAGATCGCTGGAGTGTGAATTAAGGAAGAACCCCCTCCCTCCACGGTGGTAGGCCCCAAACACCATTTTCACCCTTGTCCCCTAGCAGGAAAGATAAACTCACACACAATCCCTCTCTCCCCTGACCTCCTTCCTTCCTTCTCCCCCGGCGGTGCAAGGACCTAGCTAGCTCCATGTATGATGGCGATGTGCCCATGTGTGTGAGTGCCCACCCAGACCCATACATAGCTTTCTCCCACTAGCTCCTTGATCCCCCGCAGAATAAATCAATAGGGAGAAAAGAAAGGCATCACTTGATCAGACTCCAGCAAGCAATCAGGTTGATTCTTGCAAAGCAACAACTGCAATTTGTGAGTAGTTGTTCCGTAGCCCCACGCCCTTGTATTATATAGGAACTCCTACTAGATCCTCTTGCTTTTGTATGTTGCCATGGAGAAAGGAGGTGTTTCTTCCATGGATTCCAGCGTCCAGGACGTGTGGGACTGGGAGGTGCTGCCTGACGGACATAGGAGCTTCTACACCGAGAGCAGGGCTGTTGGCCATGTCAACGATGGCCGCGAGGTTCCTCTTGCCGGTAAGATAAGAATCAGTCGACTAGACCCTTGGTGGCAAAGATATCCACTTGAATTCCACACTTTAATTAAAATTATCATCCCTGTGCTGTGATCGATCGATTGCGTTTGCAGTTCCAGATCAAAAAATAGAGGAACCGATCCTGCCTCCTCCATCAGAAGGCCAAGACATCGGCGTCGACGTCGCACCGGCCGAGACCCAAGAGGAGCACACGCCGATACCGCCGGCGCCAACGGTGGCCGAGCTGCTGGTCTCTGACGGCGACGACGTAGTGGACAAGTTCAAGACCTCGGACGACGACAAGGAGGTTGCTGACGACGTCAAGCCGGTGTCGGTGCCGGAAGGTGCAGTAGCAGCTGATGTTCTTCCACACGAGCTCGTTGGAGGAGAGGAGGAGGTGCAAGAGACGAAGAAGGAGAAGAGGGCGCCGGCGGAGTGCTTGGCGTTCAGCGTTGGGAAGCTTCGGGTGAACGGGATCGGGGCGCTCTGCTCGTTCGGGGTCGCGGCGGCCACCGTGTGCGTGTTACTCGTCGGCGGCAAGCTGCAGCATCAGCAGAAGCAGCAGCACCAGCAGAACATCCAGCTGCAGTTCCTTGGCGATGATAAGGTTTGCTGACTCACACACTCATCATCTATCTATCTCGCTCCACCTAATTCATCATCATTTGTTTTCTCTTCTTCCTATCTGCAAAGAGTACCTAACCTAGTACCTGCAGTAGTTTTAAATTCTTAAACTAACAATGGGTAGTAAACAGTGTGATCCACTCCAATTATACCACCTGATTTGACCCATTCGCGTAATAAAACACGGGAGACCAGGTCCTCATCTGATTTCTTGATCTGATCTACAGAGGTTTCAGCAGGTTGTGCAGCAGACATCCAAGCTTAACCAGGCCGTGTCATCTATGATGGGAGCAGGCGCTTCCACAAGGGCCAAAATATCCTTCGGTGGCTTCTACGAAGGCTTCTGATCAAACGGGCTATGTATGTTAGGATCGCGCGCGGGGAAATGAAGGACCAGTTTTTGTGAAACTCCGGCGAATTCAACCATGACCAAGCAGTGTACAAGCGCTAGCTGCTCAAAGTCTTGTGCCAATTAGCAGACACTACTACAATGGCCTAGCTACTAGTGGTCGTCATGCATAGTAGTAACATCGATCGCGCGCTTGTACATGCTGCACGCTATACTGGGTGTAAATAATTGGGGGTACTAGACCGCACATGGACAGATGGACTGTTGTGTGTACAATATACAGATGGGGATGTTTAGTAGTATTGGATTTGTTACTGCTAGAATAAGCTAGGGGACAGTAGTACGACTATTTGACTTGTGCAGGAATAGGTTAAGCTTAATGGAGACGGTTATTAATTATTGGATGTTTATGGCAGTGCAGTTTGCCTAAGGCTGGTCATAATGGGGAGTAACTCAGAGTAGTAACATATGTATGTTACTAGTCTAAGTTACTACCTCTATAGTGAAAAATAATATATGTGTGGTGTCATATAAAACTTATTTATACAATATAGACTCATTTTGTCTTGAAATGTGTGATGTTATGGTAACATAGCTACTTACCACGAACCTTTCTTTCATCATTTAATAACATGTCATGTCATCTAAGTGATTAGTTGGCAATACATATAGGACTATATTACTACTCAAATACTCTCAGTATGACTAGCCTAAAGATGATATATTCTGACCGAATACTGGCTCCTTGTGTATTCTCCATCTGTGATGTGGTGTGTATTCTCTCCTGCTTGCACGCGCGATCTAGTTGACCCAAAATTTTAATTTGACAAAGAAATATGAAAAGTATTTCAACACTTCCAAGAACGTGCGTACAACAATTCTGAACATACAGGCTATAAGGCTAGTGACTAATCATAGTGCAAAATAATTTAGACTAGTAACTGCATATTATTAGTTTATATTACTACGTTTATAGTAAAAAATAATTTATTTATGATAACATGCAGTGTCACGTTAATTAGAGAGTAGTAATCTAAGGCTGGTAATATAGATGCCACCTATGCATAAAAGATGATGTGTCAGGTAACTAATAAAGAGAGAGGCAAATGAAGTAACATAATATATTACCATCATATCACATTTTTTAATATATAAAATAAGTGTATAAAGTAATAAATAAGACTTTCTATGTTACTTAAATTATGACACTACCCACTACGAAGGTAAAACCTAGACTAGTAATATATGCATGTTACTACTCTAAATTATTACTATCCACTATGACCACTTAATGGGAGTAACGTATGTGGTAACATGCATGCCATCTTGGAAAAAATAATGTGGCATTCAATTACTAAAGAAAGAGACAATTTAAGTAACATAATATTTTACCATCGGATCACACTTTTTAATCACATTTTTAATAAATGAGTATACAAATTAATTAATGAAGCTTTATATGTTATCACATATATATATTGCATTCTTCACTATGGAGATAGTAGCTTAGACTACTAGTAACATAAGCATTTACTAGTCTAAGTTACTCCCTCCGTGACTAGTCTAAACTAGTTACTCTATTTATCTCTTTCTTCATCATTGCCATATAAACAAATGTGATGAGTTGGACTCTTAGTTACTACTGAACTATCCCTATTATGACTAGCCTATAATACGGACATGCTTAGTATAAAGTGTCAACTAGACATTTTAAGGGTAGGATATGTTATTAAATAAGAAGTGAACTCACTACATGTACTATGTTACCATAAAGTTTTTTGAGACAAGATGACTCTACATCGTGATAAATGATTTCTTGTACTCACTCGTTTCCAAAATAGGACGAATATAATTTTTTGTCAAAGTTAAGATTTTCAAAAATTTACCAACTATATAAAAAATATGGACATCCACAATACCATATGTACACACAATATGCAAATATATTTGATGGTTCTCATAATATTGATTTGAGATTACAAATATTCACATTTTTATATAGTTGGTCAAATTTGGAGAATTGTGACGAGAGATCAAATCCAAGTCATTGATAATAGAATGACCCAAACTCATTCTTGGTATGGCTTGAGCCTGCGCAAACCTACCACAACGCAAGTGTAGCCCTTGTGGAGGATAGCATTGCTACCCTACTGGAACTATGGTGTTTTTGGGTTCTGGTGCAGAAAAAAATTTACTTCACGGAAAACCCTAACTGTCCAAGATCTATCTATTAGTAATGCAGTAACTGACGAAGACAACGTTAACGTACCTTTGAAGATCGAGAGAGCGTTACGCTCATACATAAGCGTGGTTGATATAGTCGTACCCATCCGACCACAAGGTCACAAAGATCCTCGTACGTCACCCCTTATCCAGGTCCTCGCACGATGACTTAGGTAGCTCCAAGTGTAGCCCCACCGAGTTGTCACACACATACGGTGCAAGACAACGACTCCCGGGCTCAGATCCGCCAAGATTGCGGAAGTAGACTGCCTGGCTGAAATCCCAACAGGATAACGGCGTGCCACAGAAAAGAAGGTCTTGCGTATGCAGTCCAGACGTCGGACCATGCACTAGCAAAGACAACTTTAGAGAGAGAGAGGGATATTCCAACCAAAGGGAATATCTGAATTTATTGTGTGTTTTATCTCACTCATGGGCACCCCTTTATATAGACTAAAGGAGGTGTACCCTCTCTCTTAGGTGCCCCATGTGGGACTAAACATAAATAAAATGGGGGTAGAAAACAGGTTCTATCCGGCTGGGATGAGGCGGTGGCCGAGTGTGCCACTAGCATCGGCCCAGCCAGCAACAGAAGCCAGCGGCAGTGCCAGTGGCGGTAGCCAACCCAGTGGGCCGGTTCCACCCCGTGGCCCAACTCGCGCGGTAGCACGGCAGCAGGCGGTCGCCCTTCCCGGGTGGGTTGGCTATTGCTCTCCCGTGGCCCGCCAGCGGAAGCGTATAGCGCTGCGTCGACACGGCCGAGTGGGCTGGCTGCTGACCGCGGCCCATCCGGCTTGGCCGGTCTACCTGCCAGCTGGCTCCCCGAGCGCCCTCTTGGGCTGGGTTGAGATGGCCCGGCGAGGCGTCCAGTACTCCCCTATTGCTCGCGCGCGATGCATAGTACCAGCCGCATGCCTTATTGGGCTATACAGCCCAGCAACATATCAGATTTGCTTCCTTTTTTAGCTGCTATTTTTGCCATGGGTTTTCTCCTAGGTTAAATCCTCCGGGATTTTGGCCTAATGAGAACCTTGCCTTTATAAACCTAATTTAAATATTTATTTAGAATATATTAATTCACAATTAACATATAATAAATACATATTTAAATTCTCATTTATCTGAAACTCCT
Source organism: Avena insularis (assembly GCA_023614405.1). NCBI lineage: Eukaryota > Viridiplantae > Streptophyta > Magnoliopsida > Poales > Poaceae > Avena > Avena insularis. The sequence goes on along the minus strand of CM042687.1, from coordinate 183,780,743 downwards.
TTTAGTCATTTTCCTTCTTTCTTTCTCCGAACAACTTCAGATTTCCCTAGAACAATTCTAGTTTCTCTCTCTTCTGTGATTCCTTCTTATAGGTAGATCTCTAAGCATCATAATGCACGTAAGCGTGCGTTCCTACGGTTCAGGAATGTCTATACATGATCTCTATCAATGATCATCAATGGGACTGAGATGCCCATGATGACCCCTATGCACTCCACGAGTCTCCATCATGTCGAATCTTAAACAATATGTGTCATATTCCTTTTGTATCTGTAGTACTTGCATTGTCCAAGATTTGATCATCCACATCACCATATCGTGTTCAATCTCGTTACCGACAAATGCTACTTTACTCGTACCGATAAGTAATATCTACATGACCTAGTCACATATTGCGCAACATATTAGATATAACTTATTCGAGTGGGTCCAGAGTATCTTCCATCACGTGAATGTATAAATCCCGCTCTTGACACATATGCCTCAACCTGCCCCTCTGAGTACTTGATCACACATTTATAATCACCGTTTCACGGAGTGACGTTTGATGCTTTCTAAGCACACTCAGGCGATGGTGATTAAATATGGTCTCACGGTCTGAGGAACAAGTCACTATGTTTCTGATATGTACTTTGTGATATGATCATGTTTCAACAATCATTTGTGAAACTGTCCATAATCACATTCTCCAATGAGATGGTGCCAAAGCACCAATATGATCAGGAAACCTTGATCATTCAGTGACCAATGAACTAGTTAAATAGAGGCTACTAGGGACCTGAGTTTGTTTACATATCATACCTATATCATTGTTTCCTCTTGATATAGTTATAACATGATATAAACTATTATGAACTAATGAAATATGATAATAAACTCCTTAATTATTTGCCTCTAGGGCACATTTCCTTCAGTCTCACACTTGCACTAGAGTAATAATCCAACTGCATTGCTACTAATCAAAACCATATATCATATGCGTTAATTTATCATGCTTGCTCATGGAGGACTTACTATCCTAAATCTGTTTTATGAGATTCATAAGGTCTTATTTTGTAAATCATTAATGTCACCTATTTGACATTAATCCCATTATCATATAATGTGCTTTTAGCATTTTGGTGACAAAGTGAGACTTCTGTTTTTCTAGTATATATAATGATGATCTATCAATGAATTGGATTTTTCAAGATGTCATGCATAGTGATAAACACACTCAGTCGAAAGTCGAACTTTCTTCAAACGAAAATTATACTTGCTAATTCTGAAGTATCACAATACTTCTATATCTTCATAGTTTTAATCGAAGTGTATAACTTGAAACTTTGATTCTGACCATGCTTCCTTTGCGCCAAAATTAACTCTGATTCAGTGGTTAGCTCAGAAAGCATTCTAGAATATTTGTTCTTTACAACTAAGAACATGGGTCACATAATGTATAATTTCATTTGAATGATCTAATCATTTCTAATACCCAGCATATTGTTCACAAATATGTCAATTACATATTCAAGAACGCTGTTACGCTCCCACTCGAATATATCAACAATATTTGGCATATCAGGATGTCACTCATCTCCCACTCAAATATGTTGAACACATATTCTATTTGGAAAAATTCCTTAGCTCCCACTCAATTTAAAACCTTTCTCAATAATATTGGCAAATCCAAAATTCTTTGATCTTGCATCGAATCGAGAATTTTCTTCTATAAGACTTCAGCAAATCCCGATTGATCAAAATCTGCTTGTTGTACTAGTTACAACCTCTTTCTTCGATCTCTTGAAGACTTCACAGTTTTTGAACAGTCCTTGGCCAACTTCCAAATTGGACTTATATGTTGATTCAATCCAATATACATTAAGTATTGGGATTTCTATTTCCGTGCCCCTAGTTTGTTAGTTGTACTTAGTTTTCCCTAGTCGCTTAACTTTTCCTCACTTTTCTCCTCCCTCTATTCTAAAACCCTTGCAGGCACTTGGACGGAGGGATGCTGTTAGGTCAAAGGCTTGACTGTTACATGCTGACCGGTGGGACCGTGTTGGAGCGGGTCGTGCGTTGAGCGTTATGTTACGTGGCCTCGACCATTACATGCTGACGGGTGGGGCCATGTTGGGACAGGTCCTGCATACATGGTGAAGGGTGGGGCCGTGATGGGACGGGTCTTGCATATGTGGTGAAGGGTGGGCCGCATGGATACACGTCAGACCGGCCATTCTTGGTCACCCAAAGAATTCGCTTCTCCCAAGCCTCGAACAACTCCCACACTGCCCCTCCGCTGCCCTGCGGTCGTGCCCTCCTACCTTATGTCATCCTCGGCCCCCGAGACACCCCTCCCCCTAGCCGTGAATCCCACTCCACCTCTGGATCCCCTCCCTCCCCTATTAGATGTACCCCTTTTGCGAAACAGTATGCAATGCCGGCTGGTGTACCGGTCCTCCCCATAGAGCGCAAAGAAAATTGGTTGGAATCGGAGGGATCTAATGCATGGATTCCATCTGGGTAAGCATTTTTTCCATTTGTGGGTTGATCATAGGAAGTATTTGAGCGTGAATCGCTTGTGCTGAACTAACTTCCTTGCTTTTCGATAGGATAAATCGAGAGCTGGCATTTTGGCTGGCGGTTAAACTGGATACTAGCGTAATTCTTGGTTGTGAGCAGTATGTCTCTAGATTTTAGTTCCTAGCGGTGGTTGCAAACTCCATAACTCTCAGATATTTTAAAGATAAATTCTATTCTAAATTCCCCTGGATCAATGTCGATTCAGTTGATTTACAAGATTTCAACATTAGCAAGCAAAGATGCTCCCACTAACTAGCGTAGCTAATCTGGTAATGCTTTTTTAATCCTAGATGCCTGTTATGCCATACATCGCAATCCCAGGATTACCATTTTTGCGAGACATAACAGATTGGATATCACAGTACATCATCCATTACAAACCATACATAAGGTCTTACACAAATAAGGATCTCATGATCTAGTTCTTAATACAATTCAAGCAGCGGAATAACGTAATAGTAACGATAGCATAGGCGAAGCTCCATCTTCTGGGTCACATGCAATACTGATGATGGGAGATGATCCTAGTTGTCGTAACCTTCCTCAGGTCCATCCTCCTGATAGTCCTCTTCATAGTCTGACCACGGTAATAGTTAGGGACAAAGCCATGAGTACTCTTTAAGTACTCGCAAACTAATACTAACAAGTGAAGTGGTTTTGAGTAGGAAGTACTAGACTCTAGGTTGTTTTGCAAAAAGCCAGATTTATCTCTACTGAGTTCAGAAGCAAAGAAAGCTAGTTGAAATTTTTATATCACCTAAGTGGGAACTTGAGTTTCATATCAAATCTGTGTTGTGGTCAAGTCAAAGTCATAAATCATTTCATAAGTCATTTTGAAAAACATATGATGACAGAACTGTATGGCCACTCCAACTGTCCGTAACCGCAGACGCAGCTATTCAAATAGTTTGACACTCTGTAGAGGTGGTACACTTTCACCACAATATCCGTCAGGAACAATCCTTAATTCACCATACTTAGTATCCGGATAATCAATCCTAACCTTTCAATTACACGCCCTAGTATAGGCACCTCTCCTATGAGTTTGGCCTGCCAACCATGACCAACTGTCATCTTGGGAACTGCACAGGTGGCCAATCTTCACAAGGTAGCCTCAGCTCAAAACTTGGATGCGAGGGAACCCATACTAAGGTATATAAACTTCTAGTCAAGCCCTACCCAAATTTCGGGTATTGTGGTTGTACGGTAAAATTGGAATGGTATCGCATCCATACAACCATCAGTTTTATAAAGGGCTAAGGCTCATGACTTAACATTTTCATCACCAAAATCATATGGTGTTCAAGAACACATGTCAAAACATTTCAGTAGAATGACTCATCATTCTAAGGTTTTCGTAACCATTTTCACCAAGTATTCCCATCTAAATTTGATCAAATTTTATGCTTAGCACTAGCAACTACACGTAGGGTAAACACTAATGAGGGGTGGTAAACAAGTGTGAACTAGCTAAGTTCAATATCATGCCTCAGGATGACATCAAGATGATCTAACTTAGGTCAAGTTTTATGCTCTTTATGCTACCTTCAAATATCCTTCTAATATCTACTAGTCACCAAGTAAACTCAAATAAAAGCTTTGATAAAGAAATAAAATACTAAGCTTGCAAGTAAAACTAGGATTGGGTATCATCAAATGTATCTTAACCAAGCATGCTTAATGCATTGCATAGGTTATCTAACTTTCATAGTTGCAAGTGTTAGCTTGCCTAGTGCAGAGCAGTGGTTGAAGTTCTCCTCGGCTTCTTCCTCGTAGTATCCTCCTCGTATCCTTGGTCGGTACTAGCGTCTATAAATAAATATGAGGTACACAATCACCAAACAATACTTAACAATTTCTATTTATCACACCAAGGTTTTAACTAGATGATATAGGATCATCACAAGCATTACAATTATTAAGGAAAATAGTTTTATTTCCTTTATTTTAGAAAAGTAATTTCTACTCATTGAAAAACTACTTAAGATTTAATATTCTCCAACTAAAATATGGGATCATGTTGACACATGCCATCACCACATATTTTGGTATATGGGAATATGATTTAAAGTGGTGTCACAATTTAATAAGGTTTAACCTTTTTATTTTAATTAATTAAAGTGACTAAAAATGCCTATGGGGCATTCTTTTAGTACTTGATCATTATTTCTGCAAGTAAACCTATATATTATTATATATTATGAAAGGTATGGTTAAATGTGATTTTTGAGAGTTGGAGTCGACTCAAAAGCTTTCATGGTTGAATTTTGAAAAATGTTTGAATCGATAAAAGCTTCTGCCTTGTTATTTTTACCATGGGTGATCTACAAATCTAAATGGTTTGAATCCAACGGGCTTGGATTAAGCACTCCAGTACCTTTCTAAAAAAATTAGTTTCATGCATTTTAGTTCAGTGAATCGAGTTGGGTTAATTTTTGAATATAGATACAGAACTGAGTTTGAAACTAAAAGAATAAACCTAGATTTGAATTACTGGGTCGCGGGGGAGGTTAACTGGCTGGCCCACTATGCACAATGCGCGCGCGGACTGGTTAAGTGGCTGTCCCCACTCGTCAGTGAGACAGAGGGGTGTGAAGCGGTATGGGGGGATGTGGACCGCACGATCAAGCTCTAATCCTACGGCTGCGGTTCATCGTCCAAGTCAGGCAACACCGGCGAGACAAAACCCTAGAGTGGCAAGTGGGGGTCATGGGAGGCTCATGGGGGCCCAGGCGATGGTCGGCGACGAGGCTGAACGACGAAGTCGACGACGGTGATCCTCCTAGTACCAGCAGATTCTCCTAGGATGGGTCCAATCAACCGCGCCCTTCTCCTCCAGCAGCGACAGACTCCGGGCAAATTCCGGCGATGCGCTGCTCGCCTTGCTCCGGGAGTGAGGTGGGGTGCTTCTGAGATAGAGGGGAGTGAGATGGTGTGAAGAATTCGTGATGGGGTGGCCTCTATTTATAGTGCCTGAAGGGGACCGACAGGCGCGGGCTGAGCTCGTCGTGGTCGTCGACACAGCGAGCTAAAGGCATGGACGACGATAGGGGGCGGTGCTGTGCTCCCTGGTGAAGCTCAACAGCATGGCTACGCAGCGTGGGGCGGTGGGAAATGGTCGGAACATCGTGGCGCTCTGGGCGGGTCCGACGACAGTTTTAATGGCGCACAACGTCTATGGTCCACGCGGCAGTGAATGGGCATGTCCGCGGTGTTGCTGGGGTGCTGGCGATCCTGATTGCACGCGGCGAGAGCGGCGTGCGGTCTGTGGGCGTGTGTCGGGGTTGGCGCTCTGGCGCGCTCTCGGCTCGCTCGCAGAGAGGCTTGGCATTCTCGGGCTATGTGGTCCAAGGACTGGCTGCACTTGAGGCTTGGACAGGGGGTGGTGGTGGACGGTGGAGAGTGTCCTAGCTAAGGATGGCAATGGGAAGGGTATGGGCAGGGTAGAGAAATACCATACCCATACCCGTGTAGCCAATGGGTACAAAAGCTTACCCATACCCATACCCGCGGGTATAAAACTTTACCCATACCCATACCCGGCGGGTACCCGTACCCATTGGGTACCCGACGGGTATATCCAATAGTATACAAGTTATTCAAAATTTTACTTTTATCAATAGACTATTTGAAAAAAGGCAATAATCTCTACTTACTAATAGTAGATGAGTACATGAAAGTATCAAATTAAAGTTTAGAAGTGGAAATCTCATACTTGTCCCTAGACTTCTCGGCCGCATAGGTTCAAACTCTACAGGTCAGTTTGACATGTTAGTTTAAACAGGAAGGGTATGGGTATACCCATGTGTATAAGTTTATACCTGTTCCAGTACCCATGACTTAACGTGCAGGGTATGGGTATTACCCATGGGTATAAAAGTGTGCCCATACCCTACCCATGCGGGTACGGTACCCGTGGGTACCCGTACCCATGGGTAAAATTGCCATCCTTACTCCTAGCTTGCTGTCGACATGGGGGTGGCAAGTTAGGCTCGGCATGGTCACTATTGATGGCCATGGCATGCTCACAGTGGTGCTAAAGATTGTTAATTGAGCTAGATCATCTACTGAGAGTGTAGTGTGAGCTATAGAGGGAACAAGTTAGGCCAAATTTACTGCTCACAATAGTGTTTCTGGTTTGTTTGTTTGGTGCCAGCAAGGTGTTTGATGAAATGGCCGCAAGAGATTCAAATTTGAATTTTTGAATCAAACTTTGCGGTGTGCTAGTTACATACTAGGGAGTATCTGGTTAGTTGGAAAGGTCAAGTGGAATTGGTTTGGTTGGTTTTTGAAAAGGGGTGATCATCACATATGAATCAGATTCAATTTTGAAAAATCAAGTTGCAAATTGTTTCTGTAAGTTTGAAAGGTGGGCTTTGATTCACTTTTACTTGGTCTTGCAAGGGGTGAAAAGAAATGGAAAAGTTTCTGTTTGAAATCTTGGACTAGAAACACTCAAAGTGGCCTAGTGAGCAAGATTGGCAAAAATGACCATCTGCCTTATTTGTTTTGTTTTTGATTTTCTCTTGATTTGTTTCTACTTGGAAATGATTTTGATGATGTTGTTTTCATCTTTAAAACATTCCTTGTTGCCAATCACACAGGTCCATTCATTCATTTATACAATCATCACATACACACATGCATTCATAATGATTTGAATTAACAAAAGTTTTTGTTAATCCTAATTTTGGTGATTGGAATTTGATAATCATTGTTCAACATTTTTGGGATGTTATAGATGTGGAAGACTAAGCATCCTAATGAGGGAGCGCCTCCACTAGATGATGAGGATGAGTTGATGTTTTCTGAATTGGTAGATAGATTTAGCAAACATGCACTAGAGGATCAATACACGGAGGAAATGGACCACGTGGCCAGATTGGGTGACACTGGTGAAAAAGAGAACAAGGAGAACAATGACAGTCTCATTTTAGCCGAGTACAATGGTGAGGACTTGCCAATAATTGAGTGGGACAAGGACGATCCTAATGTTTCAGAAGAAACCATATTTGAAATGATGCGGGACTGTCGTAATGGCCTAACTACATATTGCATTCGCACCAATAATGATTATGATGTTATTAAGAGTGAGACAGCAAGGTTCATAGTGAAGTTCCCATACAAGAGGTGTAGGTGTAGGATGCATGCATCCTCTATGCTTAGGAGCAGTTTGGTTCAGGTATTACAACTGGTTGTGTATTTTAGATCATTGTTTAGAGTTTCTTAACTATAACTGACATTTTCATTATGTTTTAGATAAAAAGTAACCGGTGCTAACGTTCTTATCCACCTCAAGAGGGACAACCAAAGGAAAAAACAAAAGTAGCAAAGACTAGGTGGTTGGCAGATGCAATCATGGATTGGATGAGACCAAACCCATCACTTGGTGCAATATCGCTCATAAAATAATTTTATAAAAAGTTTAATATTACAGTACCTTACATGAGGAAGTTCTATGCAAAGGAAATGGCTGTTGAGAGGATCAATGGTCCATGTAATGAAAGTTTTCAATTGCTTTATAGCTTCAAAGCTGAAGTGGAGATGGCTAGTCCAGGTAGTGTTGTACAGATATACATGTAATAAAGTTCAGTACAAAATAAGAGGGAAGACAATGGAGAAGGAGTGCTTTAGAAGGTCTTTGTTTGTTTCAAAGATTGCTAGAAAGGGTTTCTGGATGGTTGCAGGCCTTTATTTGGCCATGGATGCAATAGCTTTTCATGGCAGATTTAAAGGACAACTAGTAGCTTCTACTATAGTTGATGGCCACAATTGGATGTTCACTATTGCTTATGGAGTTTTGGAGATTGAGTCAGACGAAAGTTAGACTTGGTTTCTAGAGAATTTGCATGACATTATAGGTCATCCACTAGGACTTACTATCCACACGAATTCTTGCAAATTTTTGGAGAAAGCTGTAGAAGCAGTATTCCCTGGTGTGGAGCATATGGAATGTATGCGACACTTAGTGTAGAATTTTACGAAGAAATTCAAGGGTAAATTTTATACTAACAACCTATGGCCAGCCTCATACACATGCAGTTTGAGGAAGAATCTGTATCATTTGGAAGTGTTGTATAAACATAAACCTACGATGAAGGAGTACTTGGATGCACATCATGGAATGGAGTGGTCAAAAGGCCGATTCAATGAAATTTGCTAGGTAGACTATGTAACAAGTAACCTTGCAAAGAGTTTCACTGTAAAAGTCAAGTCATTGAAAGGGCTTATGTTGTGGCAAATATTTTATAAGATTAGGTAGATGATCATGATAAAGTTTGATTTTTGTCAAAGAATTACATCAACAGTATATGTTGGCCATCTCTCCTCCCATCTTTGATTAAGGATTTGCATGCCAGGGCAAAACAATTGAAGATGAAATTCATTATAAGATGAATGGAGGCTGAATGTACACTGTCAGTAAAGATAGGAAATGGAGGTATCTAGTGAGTTTCGTTGATAGGACATGCCATTGCAGGCAATGGTAGCTCCGTGGGAAACCCTGAATACATGCATTGTCTTTCATGGGTGTTCTAGGAGGTGAAGAGGGTGAAGTTGATCAATACGTGTCAGAGTATTTCCCCATTGCAAAATTTAGGGAAACATATGCTCAGAATGTTCCAACCTTGTTGGGAAAAAACCAATGGATGGAAGTGGATCTAGGATGCAAGCTATACCCTCTAGTTTTTACTAGACCAGCAGGTAGGCCAAGGAAGAATAGGATAAGAGCTAGTGCAGAGGGTGGTTCACCACCTCGACAACGTAAGTGCAAAGGTTGTGGGATCCTAGGGAACATTTCTAGGCTTTGTAAAAATGAAGTGGACCCAGCTTATGGAATGGATGATCAGGTGGGAGCAGCAAATGCAGATGATAATGAAGTATTTGAACGAGAGGAGAATGAAGCAATGGATAAATTGCGGATTGAACCAATAGACCGAGAGGAGATTGAACCGAATATAGGAGTGACTGAAGCAAATGCAGAGTAGATAGAACCAAATGCAGGAGAGATTAAACCAAATGCAGGGGAAATTGAGCCAAATGCAGCGGAGATTGAACCAATTGATCAAGAGGATATTGAACCAAATGTAGAGGAGATTGAACCAATGGATAAAGAGGAGATTGAACCAAATGCAGGGGAGATTGAATCAAGTGCATGGGAGATTGAAGCAATTGATTCATTGTATGTAGAAAGTAAAGCAATTTATTCATTGGAAGTGGAGTTCAAAAGTAAAGGAATTACACAAGAGGATATTGAAGAAATGCAGGAAAAGATTTTTGAACCATATGAACCGAAGGATCGAAACATTATTGAACCAATTGTATGACAGACTGAAGCACTTGATTCATTGGATGCAGAGAAAAAGAAAAAAGTGAACAAATAGGAGAAGCTGATGGTGGACTCAGAGAATATTACAGCTTGTATGGGTTCGTTGCATGGAAAACAAAAAATTTCTACCGCATGAACACACACACAAGCCAAGATCTATCTACTATATTGTAGCAACTAGTCGATAGAGTACTCACCCTCGAAGATTCCAAAGCGGTTAACGAGATCGGATTCTTGTCGGTGATGTAGTCATTCACTTTACGATCTCAAGATCGCGTAGACGATCCTTCCGGCGCCGCGTTCTGGAAGAGCTCTCGTAGTCGGTCACACGTTCGGTACTCAATGAATACCTTCCTCTCCCTTTTTCCAGCAGGCATCATAGGTTGTAGATTTCTCCTCGTGAATCCAGTAGCATGACGACATGGTGTCGGAGTTTAGAGGGGAAATCCTGCAGGGCTTCTGATACGTCATAAACGTATCTATACTTTTTGATGCTCCATGCTTGTTTTGTATCAACTTGCTATGTTTTGTCTACACTTTGAGGTATTTTTATACACTTTCTGGAAATAACCTATTGACAAGATGCCACAATGCCAGTTGCCTGTTTTCTTTTGTTTTTGGTTTCACAAAGCTAAAAAATGATTATTCTCGGAATTGGACGTGACAAAAGCCAAAGTTCATATATTTTTCCTGAACGATACAGAAAATCGAAGACGAGACGAAGGAGGACACCAGGGTGGCCATAACCTAGGTGAGCGCGGGGCCTACCCTGGCTGCGCCCATAGGGGGTGGGGGCCCCCTGGCCCTCCATCGACTTGGCCTCCTTCGCCTATAAGAATCCCCCGACTCAGAAACCCTAAATAATTGACTAGAAAGTCATGAAAAGTTCCACAACACCGCCGCCACCGAAAGGGAGATTCGGGGGATAGAAAGTCTCTATCCGGCATCCTGCCGGGACGGGGAAGTGCCCCCGGAGCCATCTCCTTCTATCTCCACCACCATCTCCATCGATCTCCATCGCCATCTTCATCATCATTGCTTATTCTCATGATGAGGAGGGAGTAGTTCTTCCTCAAGACTAAGGGCTCTACCGGTAGCTATGTTTTCATCTCTCTCTATGCTTGATCTGGTTGTGGTCATGAGCTTTGTAATCAAGTAGATCTACCTTGCTACTCAAGTTCTTTAATATATCTCTGCTCTCCCCATGTGTGTGAAAGTGACAGCATGCACGCCATGGTGTTAGTTAGGCTAGAGTCTACATAAATAATCATCGTGCTTTAATAGATCTATGCTTTTCCCCACGTGTGTGAAAGTTACAGCATGCACACCGTGTGTGGCACTTAAGATAGGTTACATATATATTTATCATGAGTATATTTTGAGTTGGTTCTCTCTATGAAATTGTGGTGTTTGTTGGAACCATCTAGCACTCAAGGTGACAGTGTGGGGTTATCTAGATTGGGCTAGGCGGACTTTGAGGTGTGCTGTTATATCCCTACCATGGATTACAGTGTCCAACCGGAGATTAGTTAAGAGTAGTATCATTAAGAGAAGATATTTATATGAGAGAGTGTTCACTAGTGAAATTATGATCCCTAGGCCTTGTTTCTAAACATTGAAACACCGTTTGCATCTAGATCTGTTACATGTTTGCTTGCTTCCATCTTTTTGCCTTTAGTCCTTACCTCACCGTCAAGCTATTTTTTGGCACCATTACCACTTGTATTTCACTATCTCTTCGCAGAACTAGTGCACATATACACGTGACAAGTGTATTGGGGACACAAGGGATTTCTTGTATCTTGATTGCACGGTTGCTTGAGAGGGAATACCTTTGACCACTTCCTCCCTGAGTTCGATAAACCTTGGGTAATCTAGTTAAGGGAAACTTGCTGCTGTTTTACAAACATCTGCACTTGGAGGCCCAACAACTGTCTACAAGAATATAAGTGCGTAGACATCAAGCTATTTTCTGGCACCGTTGCCGGGGAGGTAAGGTAAAAGGTACTCACATCCTCTGGCTACTATACTATCTTGTAGTACTGTTGCTAGTGTGTGAGTGCTCGAAGTTATTTCCTTTAGATTCTGCAATTTTGTCTTTTTGTTTCTTGTTTTCACTAGTTAGGTTTAATGGAAAACAACAACAAAAATTAGAGAGCTTTATAGTATCTATCTTGAGTTAGGACATGAAGTGTTTGAAGAGAAAATTAAAAAACCTATGGAACTTTATATGCGTGCTAATAGCAATGTTATTAGTATGAACTCTTTGGACACCATTATTGCTAATGCTATGGAAAAGTGTAAGCTTGGGGAAGCTAGTTTTGATGAAAATGATCTTTTTAGTCCCCCAAGCATGGAGGAGAAAATTTACTTTGATGATACTTTACCTCCAATATATGATGATTACAATGATGAATATGATATTTTTAGTCGACCTACTATTGATGAGAAAATTTATTGTGATTACAATATGCCTCCTATATTTGATGATTATGGTGATGAGAATAATAATGATAGCTATTTTTTGGAATTTGCTCCCACTACAATTAATAAGAATGACTATGCTTATGTGGAGAGTAATAATTATTATATGCATGTGGCTCATGATAAGAATGTTTTATGTGATAGTTATATTGTTAATTTTATTCATGATGCTACTGAAAGTTATTATGAGAGAGGGAAACATGGTTTTATGCATCTCAAAAATATTAAGTTTCCCCTCTTTATGTTGAAATTTTTGAAGTTGCACTTGTTTTGCTTTCCAATGCTTGTTGCTTTGTGCTTTCATGACTTGTTTCTTTACAAGATTCCTATGCATAGGAAGTGGGTTATACTTAAATATGTTTTGAATTTTCTTATTGATGCTCTCTTTTACTTCAATTCATATTTCTTATGTGAGCATCTTCTCAAACTATCAAGCCTAACTTAAAGGTGTTAAAGAAAAGTACTTGTTGGGAGATAACCCAATAGTTTTATTGAGTCTTGGAAGTTACTACTTCAGTAATGACCTTTCCTTATCCTTTCTGTTTGCTTTTTGTGCCAAGAATGACCTCTAATGAGAGGGAAGTAAGATTTGGGGAGTTGCTGTCCCGAAACAGATTTTTGTGCTCCATCGTAAATATTTGTTAGTAATCTCTGTAAGTCGGATTGAGCAGATATTTTACGAATAAACCCCCCAGTATGTTATATAACTTTTGTTAGATCAACACTTTTTGATTTGAGCAACATAAGGTCTTCGAAAAAATTGATTTCTACCTGCTGGTCTGTTTTGACAGATTTCTGCCATTATTTGCATTTGCTTCTTATTGATTCCTTTTTGTTTTTTTTTTAAATTGAGATTTTTGAGGGAATTGCTACAGTAGATAGTGTTTTTAGTAAAAGTTTTGCTGTTATAAATCTAAACCCAAGGGTCTATTATCTTTTGAATACACTAATGTTGCTAATGAAGATTGTGTGAAGTTTTGTATGAAGGAAAATTTTCAGGTGTAGAGAAAGAATGATGTAATGAGATGAAGAATGGACAAAAGCTCAAGATTGGGGATGCCACCCCGTGTCACCCCAAAAAATATTCAAGAGGTACAAGCATCAAAGCTTGGGGATGCCCAAGGCATCCCCTTCTTCATCAATAAAAATCTCAGGTCTTTCTAGACACTTTGTTTTTATTGTTTCATGCACAGTTGTGTTGTTCTTGGAGCGTCTTTGTTTTTTTAGTTTTCTTTTGTTTAGTTTTCTTGATTAATTTTCTTGGATTATAGCACACTTATTTTGGAGAGATACACTCTGTTTTCATTGCCTAGAACACTCTAGTTTTCACTCTTATTGTTCTGTGAGTGTTCACTTTTGCTAGCACTGCTTTTAGCCTTAGTTTTCTTATGGTTTCTGCTTAGAACTTGTTAGTTCTTCTTTGTGGATTTGTGAGACAAGATCATTGGTCTTTATTGATTATTATCCTTGTGAGTTGTTTCAAATAAGTTGATTGGTGTTGGAAAGGAGTAGGAAGTTCTTGCTTGAGTAGTACAAGAGGAGCTTGCTTTGACTGTAACTTAGACTTTAGCATGTCATGCTAGGTGTTGTTTTGACCTTATGCTTAGTAATTATTTCTATAGCATGACTTGCTCCAAACAATTGAGATTGCTTAATGTGCCTTGAAAGAATCATGCGTTGTTTTAGCATACAAAAGCATAGTATTGTGGTATTCTCCTTTGATGCTTTGTTTGGGTTGACTTGGCACATGCTCACACCATGTTATGAATATGAACAAGTCACCATAGACTCTATTATTTAGTTTTGACTTGTGGTACCACTTTATGCTTTGATTGATAATGTTTTGTCGCTCTACATGATTATGGCCATCATTGCTCTCTTAGTTGTTCACTCCCAGTCTTTTGCTAGCCTCCAGTTGTATGAGTAAGCTCTACTTGCATCCAACTCCCAAGAAACCAAGTTATTCCAAAGTGTCCACTATAAATTCCTATGCATGATGTGTTACACCATTCCAAGTATATTCTTGTTTTATCTATCTTCCAATTAAAAAGTTATTTTGTTATGTGAAACTTAGTGATTAAAGCTCTCACAAACTTGATGGCACACTTTATTTTTCTTGCCCCTAATAAACTTGAACCATTGTGTCATCTATGTTGTATTGCTTGCACTTATAAGTTGGGAATTAGCAGAACCGTGCTGCCAAGGGGAACGCTTTCAACATTGCACATGTACATTGTACCCAGTTGATATCATGCTCTTTTGTTTGTGGATGTCGTCGGTGTGAAATAAAAGAGGAGATTGTAAGTCCATGGGGACACAAGTGTATTGGGTGTGTTGGGGACACAAGAGATTTTTATATCTTGATTGCAGGGTTCCTTGAGAGGGAATACATTTGACCACTTCCTCCCTGAGTTCGATAAACCTTGGGTAATCCACTTAAGGGAAACTTGCTGCTGTTCTACAAACCTCTGCACTTGGAGGCCCAACAACTGTCTACAAGAATAGAAGTGCGTAGAAATCAGCTTCGCCTAAGACGGAGCGGGTATGGTGGAGTAGAAGAGGTCCTCGGCGATCTAGGATTTAGAGGGCGCTTAGGGAAGATAGTGGCCGGCGGCTAGGGCTAGGGCTTTGCCCTAGTAGGCAACATGGGAGGAGATCCCCTAGATGGCGGTGGCTAGATAGGGAGGCGGCCAAGCTAGGGTTTGTGGTGAGGGGTAGGGGGCGCCCTACCCCTCCTTATATAGGTGGGAGAGGCGGTTGGGGGGAGGGGAGTCCTCCCCCAACTCCTCTTCTAGGCTGGCGGTAAGGGAGAGGGAAGAATCCTCTCTTAGGTAGGATTCCTTCCCTCCCTCCACTAAGCAATCAATGTTGGCGTTTGACTTTTTTAAACTGGCATTTGACTTTCAAACTAGAGTTTGATTTCTCTCTTCCAATTGCCCAACCAAGTGACCTAGGACATGATGCAACCATTCCACTTTGTTATGACACATCCATGTACCCTTCCCACTCGGGAGTGATGGACCTTCTAGACCCTTCTAGAACATTCCGGTGAAAACACCGAAACCATTCCCAAACTCTGGAATTGGACTTTCCTTATATGAATCTTATTCTCCGAACCATTCCGGATCTACTCGTGATATCCCGGATCCCATGCAAGACTCTGAACAACATTCGGTCTTCTTACTCACTTTCCATATCTACTAAATAACATTGAATCCTTAAGTGTGTCTCCCTATTGTTCGTGAATTATGCAGACATGATCGAGACTCTTCTTCGATCAATAATCAATAGAAGAATCTAGAAATTCATATGGCTCCCACATATTTATACGATTAATTCATGATCGAATAAACCATTTACATACGATACCAATTTCCCTTTCTCTCATGATACTTTACTTATCTGAGGTTTGATTATCGGTATCTCTGCATACCTAGTTCAACCTCGTTACCGATAAGTACTCTTTACTCGTTACTATGATATGTGATCCCTTGTGAGTCAGTCACATGCTTGCAAGCTAATTGTATGACATTCCACTGAGAGGGCCCAGAGTATATCTATCTGTCATATGGATGGACAAATCCCACTCTTGATCCATGTGCCTCAACACATACTTTCCGAACACTCAATGCCACCTTTGTAACCACCTAGTTATGGAGTGGTGTTTGATGTCATCAAAGCATACATGCGGTGATGGTGATGAACATGATCTCATGGTGGAAGGATTTAGGTTACTATGTATCTGAAAGCTTATAGCAAATAAACTATTGAAATGACTTTATCTTTATGCTACTCTTAACTATAGGAGTATGCCCATCACATCAGTCTCCTAATGATATGATCGTGTTGTCAATAACATCTCAATGTTCATGATCAGGAAACCATGATCATCTATTACCAACAAGCTAGTATAACAAAGAGGCTTTACTAGGGACTCTAACAAGTTTACAAATCACACAAGTATTAATGTTTCTGGTTAATTCAATTATAGAATGAATGTAAACATTTATCATAAACACAAAGATATAATAATAATAACTACTTTTATTATTGCCTCTTGGGATTATCTGAACACAGCTAGGATCACCCTTAGTAGGGTGGTGAACTGCGGTGACCCATCATACCACTGCATGTGTAGTACACTATAGTCGTTGACATGACATTCATAGAACACCGTTCCACAAATATCACATCCCTTAGAGTGGTACAACAGAAACATTGTGGGTCCATATTACAAACATACACACATTATTATTATTACAATACCAAAAGATCAGTACCTCAAGTTATTCAAAATTACAAATCAAACTAAAGTAGTTTTAGCAGAAGATTCAAGTTTCAAACTTATAACCAGAATTAAGATCAACAACTTATTATATAAGGTTTGTGCTGCTCGGATCATCTGGATTGCTATCTAATTAAGGCAACTACTCGGACTCATTGCCTTCCACTCTGTAGCGTGTCTTGTAGACCACCCCTTCCACTCCTCCAGACATGTCTGGTTCCTCGTAGTAGACATCCTCTTGTCCTTCAGTGGCATACATTGGAGTGTCTTCTGCCTCGTCAGAGTCTATGCAGGGGATTAGAGGAAAGGTTGAGTAACATCGTTACCCAATAAGTTCATTATATGCAAGGTGGGAAGTTTGATGCTCTATATACCACCTCGTACTAATGGTCCTTGGCACTATGCAGTTTTCGTAAACATTTCTTCAAAGGTTGATTTTAATATCAAACACTATGCCCATCAGCCTTCATAGGTTGACTAGAACATCATGGAGTTCCTTTCCTGCCACGCTCGCAGTTCCTTCCCAGAATAGGGAGTAACAAGTTACAGTTCTTACACTCTGTAGAGGTGCGTTGCTTTACCCATGAGAGATCAAATCATTGTTGCACAACCGAGCATTCTTTCCTGTTTACAATTGCATAATGTGGGGCCCAGTATATGATCCAAGCCAATCACTTTCCTTCTCTACAACCCCATGTGTCTGCACGATCCTTCGGGACGAGCTACATCTTTGTTAAGCCCCCTTCCGGGCAAGCTATAACCCTGATGAGTTCCTGAAGACTCTATGAGCCGGTTATGCCCTTGCAAGCTCCATAAAAGTCTGACTATACCTCCGGCAGCCGCTCATAGATAATCTAGACACCAAAATCGTGGGGCCTAAGGGTGCCCACACATATTATGGATCCGCACAAGGAATCACAACATCACATTAAGGTCATATTTCCTACTTACGAAAGGAAGAAGATCCAGCTGACTTCTCCGTCCCATTCCAAATCTCATCGTTAACGCGTGATATATGGTGCTAGAATCACTGATGTCATGGGTTTTTAATTCCTATGTGATGAACATCACTGCATATGGAAACCTAAGTTCCATTGCAAACCTTATATTTAGCATCACTTAGGATGATAATAGCATTTTATTTGTTTGATAAATTAGTATTTTATTTCTTCTCTTTAAAACATAGATGATAACACACATTTTGCAAACTTTGATAAAACTCATCAAAGGACATGAGCAAGTGATGAACTTGCCTTGTGACTGCAAGGTAGTGAAGTCGAATGCTTGCACTAACCCTGAGCTTCTATTTCTACAAAACACCATTATTGCCCGGTAAGGACAATATTTAAAGAAGCAATAATGAATATGCATAGTAATGTAATGCATCATTGATTATTTATCTTCTTTTACTACTAGGAAAAGGGTTGTTCGTGGCGCACCTGAAAAGCCCATCCATGGCGCACTAGTGGTGCGCCACTAGGCGTATGGTGCGGCTAAAAAGTGCCTGTAGCGCACTACCCTGGTGCGCTACGGTTATATGGGGATAGGCGTAGCGCACTACCAGGTGTGCCACGGGTAGGGGTACATGTGCGCTACGGATGTGTTTTTCAAAAAACAAAGAAAATACAAAAAACAACCTCGTTTTGAATTGCAAAAGCAATCGGGTCCGTGCGCCGCTGTCGTGTCGCCTCGCCAGAGCATGGCCATGGTCACGACCTAACACCCTGGCCGCGCTAGTCCTTGCCGACATTGAGGCGGTAGGTGGTTAGAGAAAGGGAAGTAGGAAGAGAGGAAGGAATAGAAGAAGAGAGGGAGGAAGGGAGGTAGGTGAGGAGAAGGAGGCCGCCTTCGCCCGTCGTCGCTGCGAGGAGGAGGAGCCCGCCATCGCGCACCGTCACTGCAAGGAGAGGAAGAGGTCGCCATCGCGCCACCGTCACTGCAAGGAGAGGAGGAGGAGAAGGCTACCGTCGCGCCGCCGTCACTGCAAGGAGAGGAGGAGGCTGGAGCAAGGACGCCGGAGCAAGGTGGCCGGAGAGAGGAGAAGAGGAAGGAGGAGAAGGAGAAGGAGAAGGAGAAGGAGAAGGAAAAGGAGAAGGGATAAGGAGAAGGGAGAAGGAAAAGAAAAAGGGAAGGGAAAAGTAGAGGGGTAGGTGGGCGGGGTGGTGATTCGAATTTTGAATCCCGCCCAACTTACTGGTGGCGCACCAGGGGTGGTGCGCTACGGGTAAGTTGCCTCATTTTTTGCAGGAAAAAATCTTGTTTTTGTCATAACTTTTTACTCTTTTGGAATTTTGAGATTTTAAAAAATCGCTAAATGACCTACATGCATTGCAAGCAAATGTGGAATTTCGTTCTGGTCATTTTGATATATTAAACATTTTTTCGACATTGTATGCAAAACTTACGACCGTTTTACCGTGGCATGACTTTTTTTTGCAGAAAAAGTAAAAATTAATGTTTGTTAATTTTCCTAGAAACTAGACCATATTATCTACCTATATATGAAAGCATTTTATTTTTTGAAGTGTTTTTCATTTTCTTTTATATTTTGCAAAGATAAAAAGGCGATCCAGGGGGGGTGTGGAGTTGGTGCAGGCCACTTAGCCGTAGGGCACTAGGACAGAGTGCCCTATGGCTAAGTTGACCCAGCTTCTGCCCATTTACAGAGCAGATGAGACTTAACTTAGGCGTAGAGCACGGTCCTCATGTGCGCCACGGCTAACCCTAACAACCGTAGCGCACATACCCCATGTGCGCTACGGGTATGTAACATCTTGACCAGGCTACCCGCCCACATAAGCATGGTGCACTATCACCACGTGCGCCATGGTTGTTCTAATTACTAGTAGGGCACTGCCCACTGGTGAGCCACGCCTGTTTTACCCGTGGGGAACTTCAACCACGTGAGCCACGGATGTGTGAATTACCTATAGCCCTTTTCCTAGTAGTGTTTGTGTGTTTTACCCACATTATCAAATTCTTACGCTTCTTTATTAAATAAAATAAAGTTAATAGTTGATAATTCCTAAAATATTGTAACTATAATATTTACTATTTTTGTGGTACAATACATTAGTATAAGAGTTTAAAACTAATTTTTATTTAATTTTAACTCTTGTATTTATTTTCTTAAAATTCTATTTAAGAATAAGTATTTTAATTTAGAGAAATTTCTTTTTATTACCTTGAATATTAATTTAATATTTTTCTAAAATACGACACCTATTTAGAATTGTAAAAGTGAATTGAATTTATTTTTATAAAATTCCATAAGTAATATATATTATAAAAATAATTAACCTATATTTATTCTATTAAAATAGAATTCATTAATTTTATTACATATTTTATATTTTTATGAACTCATGGATATATTAGTTGTATTCTAGGGATTTTTATTCAATTTCTTAGAGCTCATTTAGTTCTAGGGGTATTTTGGTATTTAAACAAAATGTTTCAAATATTTTCTTTAAAACCTGGACCTGGCCCACTAGGCTGGCCCTACCCTGACCTGGCTTATCTGGATTGGGTCAAACCCCTGATTCACTCGGTACTGGCCCAAACCGGCCCAACACCCTTCTCTCTCTCCCACGTGCACTCGAGATCTCCTCTCTCGTTCCACTCCGTGGCGATGTGGTGCCGCCACCATCACCGTGCGATTCCGGCTGGCTCGGTCCTCCTCGGCCGCCGTTGTGACATGAGATGAGTCAGTCGATGATACTTCATCGACTGGTCCAGTGCGATTTGGTGCTAGAGCTCTTCACTGACCAGGACGCCCTGGTGTTCTGGTGGCTGTGTGGTGCTTCCAGTGCCACTCGTGTTCATGTGGCCGCTGTGTTTGCGGCTTGGCGCAGGTCACAACGCCTTCGGGGTTCTCCCTGTGCTGCCATGTACACCCTCGTCGGCCGTACTGCTTCCTCTTCTAAAATTTGTGACGACCATCGGTGAGTTCCTCATTCTTCTCCCCTCTCTGCTCTCACCTTGCTACCCTCTATGTGCTTGCTTATTGTGAACCCTAATTAGGGTTGCTCACTTCACTAGGGTTCATCCCTCTATGCTAGATTTTTCCCCTTGGTGCAATTATTATTCAAGTTGATGAATCTGCTCTATGTGATTACCTACTAAACCTAGGTTGTGTAGAATTTACTACTGTATTGTGATTATGGATGTTGACATTGGCCTCTGACAGTGAACTGTTAACTGAATTTTATTTTATTTCATGTACTGGATTGATGATACTATGTCTAGAATCTGGATTGAGATTAGTTCATTGGTCCTGGTTGATATGCTTTATTATGTAAGCATTAGAGTTGGATATCAAATCCAATTGTGTTCTGATGAATTCTGGTGATAACATTATAGTTGAATATAAATGATTCTTAACTATGATTTTAGGAAAATGATTAATCATATCTTTGAGAGGATTTGGTTATGAAGCCTATGTATATGGATTGCTTAACAAGTATGTTTATTGTGACACCTTCTACTGAATGGTACACAATTCCTGTTTATTGCTAAGTTTTTCATAGACTATTCTTTCGATTGGCTTATCTTTAAGAATTGAGGAACTTCTATCAAATACAGTGCTACACTTGATAGATATATTGGCCTATGATGCTGGTTTGAGGCACTTCCAGGTAAAAACAAATGTTTTTATCTGCTGCCTCCCTTTTCATGTATTCCCTGATAAATAGTTCTAAACAACGATTCCTATAGTTTTTAGGAAAATTATTTGATAACCTTTATAAGAAGTTTCATGGATGATTCTTCTTTATGAGAGAAATTTTACAACATAAAGCCATTTCTGAGGTGCTACTATTCTTGGAATGTGCCGAGTAGTGGTTAATTAAGGAATTCCTTTGCATATAGTTTTAAAACTAGAGAGTACGATCCAAGATCAATGATGCAAAGTCTAAGATCTTGGCTATGGATTTGAATAGATTTATACTTGGATTTTTAAATTTCTTCCAAGATGAATTTCTACCTCACTTGGGCGTATTTCTAAGAAGAACCTTTAGAGAAAAATCATGTTCTTATGGAATGGATAAGAATCACTAGAAATAAAGATCTTGTTTAACACTCACCAATCAGATGCTATTGGTGATGTTGCTGTGGTGATTTATCTTCCAGCTTGCTTGTCGAACTATGACCTCTCCCTAGGCCTTGCTCTACACTTCCTGGTATTGGCCCTGCTCCTCCTAGACCCCGTGAGCTCCTGCTTGTCCTTGTTGTCCTCCTAGACCACCCCCTCCATTAGGTCAACATCTTGTGGATGATTTGATTGGGTTTCTATCTAGATAGGTTGGTTGATCTATTGGATATCTAGAAAGAACTGCTGGGGTTTTAGCTGTGTTCTTGAGAGATAGAACTGGGTTGTGTTGATGAAGTGATGTGAAGTGCTGTTGTGTTGTGTGCGAGTGTGGTGTTGATACTTCCCTTCTGCCTTTGCTGGTCGACAACACATAGCATTAATTTACATGAGTGAGCTGCTTTACTATGCTCCTCTTCTTTGGATCAGATCAAGTAAATTTACTTAACTGTCTATCATGTTACTGATATGGTGAAGCTTGCCCCTTTTACTTTGGATTATGATGTTGTTCTAAAGGTTTTTTGATGTGGAAGAACAAATACTACACATTGGTGAAACTTGCCCCCTATTTACTCAATTAGGTAAAAGTGAAAAGTGCACTTCCCGTTCCTAACTATGAGTAAAACTAACAAAATAATTTCTATGTTCATCTTATTCCCTTTTGTTTTGCAAGTATAGAAGCTTTGAAGATCAAGATGTAGTTTAGGAATAGATAGATAGTTTAGGTTTTCTTTACTTAATTTCTTTTTTTTTCACTTATTCACTTTGTAAATAATGTTTGTAACATCATTCTTTTATTTAATAAAGTTTCCTATTTAATGTAACTTGTTCCTGTAATAAACTTATTTGATATTTATATTTGTATCTATTTTTTTCTGATTGAATAAAGGAAAGAAATAAGAGATACTTTCTTATTTAAATTATTCTGTTTGTATTATTTTAAATTTTTTCATTATTATTTAATAAATATTATATAATCAAACAATATTACTAAACCATTTTGGAAAACAAGTAAATAGTAGTTACTTCTAATTTTCAAAAAAAATCAAATTTAAACTTGAATTCAAATTGTTTACCTAAAATCCTTTAAATTCCTAATGGTCATGTCAAAGTTTATAGCAAACACTATAAAGAGCAAAGGTAGTGAAAGAAACTCTGACCTCTTTATGTTTTTGTTCGGCGAAAAATTTACCCTAATTTTACAGATGAATGCATGCAAATGCACAAATTCTTATTTCTATCCTTCGTTGGTTCTTAAATGCTGGGATGTTACAGTCTCCCCCCCTTAAATTATACTTTTTCCCGAAGTTTGCTGAATTATGCATAAGCTTCTTGTAAATCATCTTCTTTCTCCCAAGTTGCTTCTCATTCAGGGTGATGTTCCCATTGTACTTTGCAATACTTAATAGCTCTATTTATGAATCTTTCCTAGTTCTCTTCCAGAATTTTGCATTGCTTATCAACATAGGTCCAATCTAATTGTAACTCGGTCTCTTGATGTGTAACGACATCAGTTGGAACTTTAAGACATTTCCATAGTTATGACACATGGAAAACATTGTGAACTTGAGCCAGCCGTTTTGGTAATTCTAGAGCATAATCTACCATTATGTTCTGAATCAATATTTTGAATGGCTTGATATATCTTGGACTCAAATTTCCTTTTACTCCAAATATCTTGATTCCCTTTGTTGGGCTAACCTTGAGATATACCATATCTCCCACTTCTGGATTCCAGGATCTTCGACTTTGATCATCGTAACTCTTTTGTCGACTTTGAGCTATCTTCAATCAATCTCTAATAATGTCGATGATATCCTGCTTCTCTTTGATACAGTCTGGTGAAAATTCTTTGCTACTACCAGGTTCATACCAACATATTGGTGATCTACACTTTCTTCCATAAAGTACTCGATATGGAGCTGCTTTCAGACTACTCTGATAGCTATTGTTGTAGGAGAACTCTTCCAATGGTAGATGATCTTCCCACGAACCTCCAAAATCTAATGCACAAACTCTGAGCATATCTTCTAAGATTTGATTAGTTCTTTCTGTCCGACCTCCAATTTCTGGATGATAAGCTATACTAAAATCCAATTTTGAACCAAGTGCTTCATGTAATTGTTTCCAAAATGCTGAAGTAAACACAAATCATCTATCTGATACAATCTTCTTGGGCACTCCATGCTTACTCACTAACTATATCTTTGACATAAATTTCTACTAGTTTCTCCGCATTATCCTTTTGGTTTGCGGGAATAAAATGAGCACTTTTGGTGAATCGATCCACAATCACCCATATCATATCCTTCCTCTTTGGTGTCATGGGTAATCCTGTGATTAAATCCATGCCAATTTCTTCCCACTTCCATTCTGGAAATTCCAAGGGTTGCAATGGTCCTGCTGGACTTTGATATTTTGCCTTTACCCTTCGACAAGTATGGCATTCAGACAAATACCTTGAAATGTCTCTCTTCATGTTATTCCACCAGAACAATTCCTTAAGATCCATGTACATCTTTGTACTCCGTAGATGTATAGAATATGGTGTTTCATATGATTCTCGGAGTATCACCTCTATGATCTCCAATACATATGGTACACAAAGACGGTTTTAGAACCAAAAAGATCCATAATATCATAGGTGAAAAACTGATGTTTGACCTTGGGAAATTCTTCTAAGTTCTTCAGCAATGAAAGGATCCTCTTCTTGATGTCTAAAAATTTCATTCCGAAGATCACTCCTTCGGTCTTCAACTACTCTCATGGTAGCTAATCCTCCAAGAACTTCTGTGTAACATCCCAATTTTAGCAACCCTGATTATCTATCCAAAAGAAAAAAATCAGGGGAACAAAAAAAATTTATTGCAATTGTTTGCTTACTTGTCTGCTTGTGCTCATGCAACTATTGGAGCACTAGGTAATATACTCCTCATATCAACACTAGTTTACAAAAAGCTATTTTACAAAAGATATGTAAAAACCTGAGCCAAGATGACTTTGACACAACCAAATACTTTACTAGTCTCTATTAACAAAACTATGGAGACATATATATACTCTCCTTATGTTTTCAATACCGAACCTTCAACTACTCTTATCTCTAGGTTTTCCAAAACCTTTATTAAAACCTTTTTATTCCAATCTTGGTAGGAAAACCAAGATGACCCTTATTTCCCTTTCAAAGCACACCCAACTCAAAATACCCACCCTTACATCAAGCTAGGCTTGATGGTAACCCTAGTAGTAGTTAGATAAGCTTGATAAGATGAATTGCCTTGATCTGCTGTTTGATGAATTGCATTGATCTACTGTTTGATGAATTGCCTTGATCTTCTAATTGCCTTGTTTGCTTAGGAACTAGAGTGAGCTAATCTAGTAGCTCATCCCCTAGACCCAATCCTTGCTTGTGATCATCAAGCCCATATCAAGCATCCAAGTTTGGATCCCCTCTTTTCAATATTTACCTAAACATCAACCACTTGATGGACATGATAAACCCTTTCCACCCTCTCAAATGTTTCCCTCTTACATACTAGTCAAAATCTCCAAATCTGCCAAAACGGCTAAGTCTGGATTTCTTATCTAGATGCAATCTTTGGAGCTCCACCATTCCCAACCTTTGTGCATTTTTGAGAATGTACTTGAACCATCCTGTAGTAAATATTTAGTACTACCAAGGCCCTACTCTCTCCCTTGTCTAAGCCATTCTAATTTCCACTCATCGATGATAGTTTTGTAGTCAAGATAATAATCTTTTCTGCAACTCTTATCATCTTGCCTACTTTGGCAGAAGCTCACTTCTATATGCTACCTCCCCTTGACCAAATCTTTGCATGGTTATGATCTACTAATCATGGCCTATCAATCCCCACTTCACTTGTTTCCATTGGAGCCTTGTTCTTCTTAAACCCACATGGTTTAGGAGGCTACCTGATGTATCTGTTATGGCAGCCTTATTTTCAACAAAGTTTGCCATCTCATCTAGATCACCTCAATGCAACCAAGCCCAACCCTTGCTTGCATGATCAACTATATAATTTTGTCTATCCATCCATATCCGCCTTGTATCAAGGTGAGCTCTGAGCTCTCTAAACCAACCCTGTTTAGGTGGCATAAAAATAACCAAACCCTAGATCCTCAAATCAATCTCTTCTTCCAAGAATACCTCTTGTTTGTCAATACCAAGGTGATCTTGTTATATCTTCAGAGTATACATCGTCTACCTTGTATATAAGCATCCCCAAATAATTTCCCTTAATTATTTGGATTATTAAACTATTTATTTCCCTTTACTTACAAAATCCTTGTCTATAAAGGCAATTTTGTTTTTCTCCGTATCACCTTGCCAACTCAACGCACATTTGATGCCTATATATCGTATCCCATCTTTCCAACTCAAAACTAAATATTTTTAAGATTCCTTATTATTTCTTTTTGTCTTTTTCTTAAATGGTAGAAACGAGAAATAATTCCCTAAAAATACTTCTCCACCTCAATAAATCCCAATAAAATTCTCCAATGTGTGTTATGGTATTTAGGACCATATCACATCAAAAACCAAGCTTGTCCAATGTAAAAATATCATCTTAGCTTCCATAATCTACTTCTTCACTTTTTGAATAAGTGCATTTAAATGGGATTATAATCTCTAGAAAAATCCCATTTAAATCATGAAGAGATCATCTGACCTCCTCTACCTACCAGTACTCTCTACCCACTTTGAGCAATGCAAATTCATCAACTTCCTTCACAAGCCCCCATTTAATCAAAATTTGCAAAACAACCAAACTTGAACTAAATTATAACCAAACAATTCTCCAAAGGATCAAGCCAAGCTTGCATAGCACTACTCCACGCCCTCCTTGTCGTGTACTGTAGCCCTAGATACTGTAGCATCTCCCCTCCCTTGTCCCATGTGCCTGAGAGAGAGATGACCCTCTTTTCAATATCTTTGAAATAAAGGAGACAACAGCCACAGCACCCCTCGCTCCACGCTCTGGTCGAGCACCTGGCCCCACACCACCACCCAACACCACCCCAAGCAGCCAATGCGCAGACAACACCCTTGCCCTTGTCCAAATGTATTTTTGTCCACCCACCACCACCCCTCATGTTTTATAAGGCCACAGGCCACCCCAGCTCACCCCTATGCCCTCATTTGCCCCCTCTCCCCTCCAATCTCCTCCCTAGAGCTCCCTCTCCCCTTCCCAGCTCTCCCTTGCTCGAGCAAATGAGAGCAAGAAGTTCTCGGCCTCTTCCTTCTCCTCGAGATAGGCTCCTCCCTTGTACTTCCTCTCCCTCTGCATGTCATACCACTGGACTCTCCTTGGTCCTCTGGTGCTAACCATGCTCCCGCTGTTGACATGCAGCCACTCCTGAAGCCACACCAGCGAGCTCCGGCGAGCCCTCCTCGGCCACCCTCGCACGAGCCTCGTTCTGGAAGCAAACGGAGCCGTGACGCCCATCACCGGAGTCGTCGTCATCGACCGTGTCGCCCCGTTGCCTCCACGATCGCCCTTGAACCCCTGGTGAGCCTCCCCACGTCCGCCCCGACGTCCTTTAGGGTTTTATCCCTCGCACACCGTCACTGGGAAGGAGACGACACCGGGTCATCAGATCTCCTCTAATCCAATGGCCACCCCGCGACCTGACCCCTTAGCCCCGGCCGGGCCAGCTGAGCCGCGGTCCTCCCATGGGCCTGCTCCTCTAGCTGGGCCAAAACCCCTTCCCCGTCCGATTTCCGGTACAGATCTGGCCCGCGCCCTCTCTCCCTATTTTTTCTTTCTTGACTTTTTAGATCTGTGAATAACTGCTCAGTTTAAATCCAAATAAAAATGTAAAATGCTTCAAATTATTCAAATCTAAAATTTGTCAAGTACCTGGATGTATTACCCAACATGCAAGCCCAATGTTATACCCAAATAATGACTAGATTAAAGATGATAAATCATTTACCCGGATCTATCTAGTTCACTAATGTTTTTTCTCCAGAGAGCTTGGTATCTCCAAACAGAATAAATCCAACTGGTACTGGAAGGTATAAACCATACCTTTCATGTCCCACTAGCCCCACCTTATTTTGCTTCCTATTTTGCCCCTGGTAAAAATAATAAAAACACGGAATTTCTACCTTTAAAACATTCCCTAGGTCAAACCATGTGAGGTTTTGATCTAATTACAACTCCCATTCGGTACACATAAATATATATTTGATAATCCAGCAGCCCATAATTTTATGAGCCCTTGTTTAATTTTAGTGAATAAAACTATTCTATGCATAGTTTATTCACTAATAAAATCACTACAGTATCCCTGTAATTCGAAAGAGGTTGATTCCAATTTATACAGAAAGGTATTCTGAGTACCTAACATGTGTCCTTGGAATCACATCAAAAGATTCTTCATATTAAATATGATGAAAAAGACAAATTTTGTCCAGTATTGTCTTTGAGAATTTTACAAGGGCATTCTGTTTTTGTTTTGATGTGATTACAACTGATATTGAATGATGCCATCAAATAATACTTAATCACCCAAGGAAATAATTTTTGGAACTCCATAACAGTTCTGGTGAATTATTTCCGAAAACTAGAGTTTTAATCACTATAAAATCCACTATAAATCAAGGGAAATTGATAAAATAGTGAAACCACTTTTGTTTGGTTCGTTTTATCAATACCTATCTGATGGTATCATTTTTATACGATGGTATCGTATAGATCAAGTCCTTAATCAAAAACTCCTTCTTAAGTAGTTCCTAGACAACACATCCAAGGGGATCCTCTCCCTACTGTCTCCAAATCTTCTCCCAATCCAATCAAATCGCATCTCCAACATCCTACTGATGTTTATCATATATGTCTCCTTTGGTTGCTGTATGGTTTGATGCATGTATGCCTTGTAATGATTGTGGTGTTGTTTGTTTGCATGTATGCTCGATAACGGTGATAGTTGCATTTGTAAGACACCGAGAAGAAGGAAGGATCGGTTTATTCTTATTATTGTTATTATTGGTATTCTGGTTATCTAACACCGTCAAATGACATCTCGCTGGTCACAGGCAATCCACCATTCCTGAACCCCTTTGTTTAAATTGTTTTATCTCTCGTTTATGAATCTCATCATTAAATGCATGGTTTTTTGCAACTAAAAGTGCATGAGTAACTTGGCTCCTCCAAGTTATGGATGAGTGTCCTTTAGGACACCTACCCTATTGACACCCATTTCTACCCCTTAGATCCAGGCTAAGATGATTAGCATCTTCCCTCCTGGAACCCACGGATTTCCAATGATAAGAACTATTTTGGGTTTTACCCTACTACAAAGTTTTAAAAATAAAACCCTTGGGAAAAAGGCATCGATCCCGAGTGGAACTTTTACTAAAAGGAGATATGAGGAGGATGAAGAGAAAGTAAAGTAAGAGAAAGAGAAGGGATGTTCTATGGAAATGTCCGAAACAATTTATCCATGCAACTACATTACCCAGGCGATGGGGCTTAGCTCGTAGTTGTTGCCCTTAGACAGGGTTGCTTGTACTTGCTTGATGGGAGCAATCCCTGGAAGCCCGAGTGGACTCTACTACAGGTCTGCAGATCTAGGGCCTCCATCGCCCTCTACGGATGAAGAGTCGATGCAACAATTGGGTCACCCGCGGACGATATGTTTTAGGAGTAGGGAAGGAAGTGGAGTCAACAATTGTATATTGCCAAGCCGAGGATTTGGGTATACGGATGTGTTGCAGGGAGGACTAAGTCCATAGTGCCGCATACTCATGCCTGGGAGAACAAATCCAAAAGGAAAAGCGGCCTTTGCTAGGGATGGACAAATGAAAAGTTAGGTTTGATTATCCAAACCCCCGTCTACCGTGTGTGGCGGGCCGTGGTTGTAATCTCGGCGGATATATTGATTCTTGTGGGTAAAGTGTGCAAACTCTGTAGAGTCTAATCTATTCGAATAGCCGTGTCCATGGTCAAGGACGGTTGGAATGGCAAGTGCTAGGAGGACCCTTCGGTTATGTTGTGATGAAATAAAGGATGTGATTGGTCATGAGGAAAGATAAGAATGAGTTTAGTTTTGATCAGAGATGGTCAAAGATATTTAAAAAGGGTATTACTATAAAACTGTTTTCAAAGTTTTTAACAAGGATGTGGGGATGTCCGGATTTTCTAAAATGAGGCATATTTTCCAAAAACTCTTTTCAACAAAGATATAGAGATGCCATTGTAGATTTCCTCTAAAAACAACTAAGGTGTAGACCTATCCCACCACAGCCAAATATGCATTTTCTTATTACCTTGTATCGGTGGTTTGCGAGTACATTCAAAGTACTCACCGGCTTTGTCCCTGGCTATTTACTTGGCCATATTGCAGACGGTAAAAAGGAATGAAGGTGCTGACGTCTATGCGAGCTAGGCCGTCTTCCCAGTCAGTTGCCTGTAGGTTAAGGCATGACATGGGCTCTACACTTGAAGACTTCCGCTACTTGTGCTGTAATTGCCGTAATGGCCACAATGTAAGTTTTGTGCTTATTACTTTATGGATGTTGTAAGGATACTAGTCGGTTATGCTCACGGCTCACTGATCATGGGAACGTGAATTGTATGTATAACGGGTATTCTCGGACCATAAATCCGGGGTGCCACAGAAATGGTATCACAGACATCCTGACTGTAGGAGACCTTAGTTAGCATGGACGTTAGACAAGACAACCACTATTTCGGAAAAACAACCGGCTTTCAAAAAAATATTTTCTCAAAAACTTTTGAAGGATTTCTTATCTCATCTTCTCCGACTTAAACAATTTGAAAATGGATTACTCTATATCTCATCTACCTCAAAGGTTCTATTTTCACAAACAAAGTTTGACTCGGAGACTACGAAGACGGAGATTCTGGAATGAAGAGACGCACCGAAACAAGCAAAACAAAGGAGCTACCAACGACGAAAGACACTACAAGATCGCCCTACCAACAGAGTCCTTCACCTCCCCCAAATCAATCAAGTACGACACTGACAACCAAAGATGGCAGGACAGAAGATAAGACCCCCGTATCTTCTGGACTTAGGATTAGCATCCCTAAAAATAGGATTCCCCTCTTATGGCGTGTAGTCACCTCCTTAGTACGTATGGTAGGTCTTGTTTGCTTGTCATGTGCATGTATGATGATTGGAATGTGTTGCTTGTCTGCCAAAAATCATCCGACCCTAAAAGTTTTGACCACCTGGCTGGTGTATCCCGATGCTAACTCTCGCAACCCCTTAGCTGGAAACCTCTCCTCAGCAAGATGGCCACATAAGAAAACCTCGACAACCACAAGTAAAACTCTAAGGTGGAAAGACAACATCTTTCCACTCAACTCCAATAAACCCCAACTGACCTGTCATTGTCAACCATAACATTCCACCCAATATTATAACTCACTAATTCCTCCATCCTCGAACTCGGAAGACTAACTCCGTCACACCATTTCCTTCTTCAGCCGGAGACTTTATCTCCACCCGAAAAACCTGCAGATGGCTCCCACCCGTTCAGAAAGCATGATCATCGGAGAAATCTTTTGGCCCTTTGAAGAGCAACTTCATGATCTACTGAAGATCATCCATCGTCCCCCACCTAAGATCGAAGAGACAGAGCTTCCTCACAGCAATTCAAGCATAGCTCAGTGGGTCATCAAGGACACCATTCCAGAATGTGAGAACGACCCCGATCCCATCATCTTCACCTTCATTGACCACAACTGGGTAGAGGAGTCGTGCGAGCGATAGAAAAAATCATGGCACGCCTTTGCAAGATCTATGAAGAGGAGCTAAAAGATACCCCTTACCACCTGTTTGGGAAGCACGACAAGGATGGTCTCCCCATCGAATCCTTCCTCACCTACTGCATTGGAAACCAGCTAGAGAATATGGAATACCTCCTGCAACGCCATCAAGAAGATCTCGACAAGACCCGTCGTCAGAACATCCTCATGCATATGGATCTTGCCATACTTCGTACCCGGGAGAAAAGTCTGCAAGCCGCCAACGCTCGTCTGGAAAGGAGATTGGCCGCTCTAGCCTCTTCAACCTCTGAAGCTATCAACTCCGAGACTGAGAATGAAGAGCTATCCTTCTATGAGTATCACCCTGTCTTCCAGTAAACCCCACCAGAAGACCCACCTGCCGGAGTAACTCTGGAAGCAGACACTACTCTCACCCTCTCTGCCGATGAGTTGAATATTCCCCACTCCCCGGAGGAATTCCAGTAGTCGAAGTCAATGTAACAACTCAAGAAGAATCAAGTAGAGTCAAGCGATACCCATGGAGTAGTTTTCCTCTCTCGACTCACCCCTTGTGGCGTAGTGTAGCACCTATGTACCATCCCAGAACCTGTTTTGTAAAACTCTAAGTGCCTTGTCACCCTGCGGCACAGAACCGTTTTGTAACCCCTTAAGTACCTCCGCCACCAACCGGCTTGAACCTGCTAAATGTGTGGATGATATGCAAGTATGATATCCATCTTTGCATGTTTTATCCACGATGTTGCATCAGACCAAACCGGAATGAACCCATTCCAAAGGACCTCGTTTCCTAGACTGCCAAACCCCGATGGTCTCCTCCAACCCGTCGAACCCCTAACTGGCTCAGGACTAACTACCCGGAAGCCAGTAGGCGCCCTTTTCCGGTAGACATTCTAATGCATGAAGCTGTTCTGATGACGTCGACAGAAGATAACCACCCCGAAGGAAGGGTGCAGTGTTGTAACATCCCAAAAATATGAAACAATGATCATCAAACTCTAATCACTAAAATTAGGGTTAACAAAAACTTTTATTAAATAAAAACCAAATGAATGCATGTGTGTATGTGATGATTTGATAAATGCATGAATGGACTTCTGTGATTCAACTAAATAGTAAGGAATGGTTCAAAGATGATTATAACATCATCTCAAATATTTCCAAGAAGAAACAAATCAAGAGAAAATCAAAAACAAATCAAATAAGGAAAATGGTTATTTTTGCCAATATTGCTCACTAGGTCACTTTGAGTGTTTCTAGTCCAAGATTTCAAATGGAATCTTTTCCAATTCTTCTCACCCCTTGCAAGACCAAGTAAAAGTGAAGCAAAGCCCACCTTTAAAACTTGCAGAAACATTTGGCAACTTGATTCAAATCACATTTCAAAATTGAATCTTTAACATATGTGAAGATCACACATTTTCAAAACCCAACCAAACCAGTGCCCCTTGACCAATACAATTAACCAGATACTCCCTAGTATGTGCCTAGCAAACCCACCAAGTTTGAATCCAAAATTCAAATTTTATTTTTTTTCGGACATTTCATCAAACACCTTCTGGGCACAAATCAAATTAAACAACAAACACTATAGTGAGAAGTTTTGTGCCAACCTTGTCCCCTCCCTATCTCTCACTACACTCTCAGTAGATCATCTAACTAGTTTAACAAGCTCTATCTCACTGTAAACTCAACAATGCCATCAATGGTGACCATGGCTGAGACCAATTTCCAACCCCAATGTCGACAACAGCTACAAGCCTAACCAACCTCGGCAACCTTTTCTAGCAGGCACTCCACCGTCCACCGCCACCCCCTGTCCAGTGCTTGAACCCTTCTAGCCATTGGACCACCCAAAACGCGCGCGATCATTCTCTCTGCGGCCATGCCGAGAGCGCGCCAAAGCACCGTGCTCGACACGCTCGCACAAACCGCGCCCCGCCTTTGCCGCTCGCGTACGTGATCACCACCGCACCAAGAACCGCCCAAACATGCTCATTCACCACCGAGCGACCAGGAGCGCCTGTGCGCCATTAAGACTTCCGTCGGAGCTGCCCAGAGCTTCGATGTGTTCCGACTGATTCGCACCGCCCCACGCCTCGCCATTCAGCCATTGAGCTTCGCCAAGAGGAAATGCACCGTCCCCTACCTTCGGCCATGCCGTTAGCTCGCTGTGCAGCCAACCGCGACGAGCTTAGCCCGTACCCATCGGTCCCCTTCAGTCACTATAAAAGGAGGCATCACCTCCTCGTTTTCTTCACACCAGTTCACTCCCCACCTCTCACTGATACCCCCACTCACTCTCGGAGCAAGGCGAGCACCAGGTGGCCGGAATTTCACCGGAGTTCGCCGCTGCAGAGGAGGAGAAGCACCGTCGATTGGAGCCGCCCCAGGAGAAGCTACCGGTACTAGGAGAATCGCCATCGTCGACTTCGTCGTTCGCCCCCATCGCCGACCATCGCCTGAGCCCCAGTGAGCCTCCCATGACCCCCACCGCCGCTTAGGTTCTGTCTCACGTTTGCTGCTCGACATGGACGATGAACCAGAGCCATTCGATTGGAGTTAGATCGTGCGGCCTAGATCACCCCGTACCGCTTCGCCACTCGTTGTCTCACTGACGAGTGGGGTCGCTCACTTAACCAGCCCGCGCGTGCGCTGTGTGTAGTGGGCCGGCCCAGTTAAACCTCCCGCGCAACCCAACAATTCAAATTTAGTTTTATTCATTTAGTTCTAAACTTAGTTCTGTACCTAGATTCAAAAATCAACCCAGCTCGATTCACTGAACCAAAATGCATGAAACCAATTTTGTTAGAAAGGTACTGGAATGCTTAATCCAAGCCCGTTGGATTCAAACCATTTAGTTTTGTAGATCACCCCTGGTAAAAATAACAAGGTAGAAGCTTTTCTGCATTCAAACATTTTTCAAAATTCAACCATAAGATCTTTTGAGTTGATTCCAACTCTCAAAAATCACATTTAACCATACCTTACAAAAATAATGATCAAGTAATAAAATAATGCCACATAGGCATTTCTAGTCACTTTAATAAAATAAATTAAAAAGGTTAATCCTTATTAAATAGTGACACCACTTTAAATCACATCCCCATGTACTAAAATATGTGGT
Organism: Avena insularis; assembly: GCA_023614405.1. Classification (NCBI taxonomy): domain Eukaryota; kingdom Viridiplantae; phylum Streptophyta; class Magnoliopsida; order Poales; family Poaceae; genus Avena; species Avena insularis. The sequence goes on along the minus strand of CM042687.1, from coordinate 183,746,087 downwards.
GATGACATGTTTCAACATGATCCCATGTTTGAGTTGGAGAATATTAAATCTTAAGTAGTTTTTCAATGAGTAGAAATTACTTTCCTCAAATAAAATAAATGGGACAAGTGCTTTAATCTTGTAATGTTAGTGATGATGCTATATCATCTAGTATGAACCTTTGTGTGATGATTAGAAATAGTTAAGTATTGTTTGGTGATTGTGTACCTCGTATTTATTTATAGACGCTAGTACCGACCAAGGATACAAGGAGGAAGGAGGATACTATGAGGAAGAAGCCGAGGAGAACTTCAACCACTGCTCTGCACAAGGCAAGCTAACACGTGCAAGATACCTTATGCAAGCTACTACTTGCTTGTTACTATGCCAGCTATATGCCTTAAGCATATGTGATTATACCCACTTGACACACCATCCTAGTTTTACTTGCAAGCTTAGTATTTTATTTTCTTTATTAAAAGCTTTCTATCAAAAGTTTACTTAGTGACTTGTAGATTCTAGAAAGATAATTGAAGGTAGCATAAAGAGCATAAAATTTGGCCTAAGTTAGATAATCTTGATATTATCCTGAGGCATGAGATTTTACTTAGATAAGGTACACTTGTTTACCACCCCTCATTAGTATTTACCCCCACTTGTAGATGCTAGTGCTAAGCATAAAACTTGATCAACTTTAGATGGGAATACTTGGTTAAAATGGTTATGAAAACCTTAGAATGATGAGTCATTCTACTGAAATGTTTTGACATGTGTTTCCGAAAAAAAACCAAATGATTTATGATGATGAAAATGTTAAGGCATGATCCTTAGCCCTTTACAAAACTGATGGTTGTCTGGATGTGATACCATTCCAATTTTACCGTACAACCATAATACCCGAAATTTGGGTAGGGATTGACTAGAAATTTATATACCTTAGTATGGGTTCCCTTGCGGCCAAGGTCTGAGCTGAGGCTACCTTGTGAAGATTGTCCACCTGTGCAGTACCCAAGATGACAGTTGGTCATGGTTGGGAGGCCAAACTCATAGGAGAGGTGCCTATACTAGGGCGTGTAATTGAAAGGTTAGGATTGATTATCCGCATACTGAGTATGGTGCATTAAGGATTGTTCCTGACGGATGTATCGAATGTTGTGGTGAAAGTGTACAATCTCTGTAGAGTGTAAAACTATTCGAATATCCGCGTCCACGGTGATGGACAGTTGGAGTGGCCATACTGTTCTATCGTCAGATGTTTTCAAAAGGACTTGTGAAATGATTTGTGACTTTGACTTGACCACAACAGAGTTGTGACCTGAAATACAAGTTCCCACTTAGGTGTTATAAACTTTCAACTAGATTTCTTTGTTTCTGAACTTAGTAAAGATAAATCTGAATTTTTGCAAAAAAAACCTAGAGCTTAGTATATCCTATTCAAAACCACTTCACTTGTTAGTATTAGTTGCGAGTACTTAAAGAGTACTCATGGCTTTGTCCCTGGCTATTCCCGTGGCCAGACTATGAAGAGGAGTATTAGGAGGACGGACAACAGGAAGGTTATGACAACTAGGATCATCTCCCATCGTCAGCATTGCCTGTGACCCTGAAGATGGAGCTTCGCCTATGCTATCGTTACTATTACGTTATTCCGCTGCTTGAATTGTATTAAGAACTGGATCATGAGATCCTTATTTGTGTAAGACCTTATGTATGGTTTGTAATGGATGATGTACTGTGATATCCAATCTGTTATGTCTCGCAAAAATGGTAATCCTGGGATTGTGATGTATGGCATAACAGGCATCTGTGATTAAAAATCCAGGTGTTGACAAGTGCCCTCCCCCAGCATCAGCATACGACTCCAACCAAGAAAGTCGGTGACTCCACCAAGCACCCCTAGTTTTGCTCTAAGGGGAAAAGACTGCATCTTTCGCACCCAAAACCATATAGACCATGGGAGTCTGACACTAGTTAGAGTTAAGTGATGACCAACCCTCCAAATAGGAATCATCGACCCGGCAAGAAGGATGACAAATGGCACTTCTCCAAAAATCAGAAGATACTTCGGGAAAGTCCTCCACTCCAAGGTTGACGGCCCAGTTAACACCCTGTATATCAAGATCTCAAAGAGAGAAACATCAACCACAAGGCGAAGGAATAGAGAAGACTCAACTCGTCGTCTCGCCTTAGTAAGGAAGTACCCCATCTATGCTAAACCTACCTAGACTTGTCCTAAGGGGAAAAGACTGCGTCTTTTCCACTTGTTTCATCTAAACCACCCGATCTGAAGCCACTCAGCCCCAAACCATAGCTGACCCTGTCGGTTCTTTAGAAGACCTGTAAACACCTCTTGTTTTCCACCGCTGAAATTGTTATACGGATGTTATCACCCTAAACCCACTCCTCCCTAATCTTAGGACGAGATTATTTTAAGGTGGAAAGGTCTGTAACGTCCCAATTTCAGCAACCCTGATTAACTGTCCAAAAGACAAAAATCAGGGGGAACAAAAACTTTTTATTGCAATTGTTTGCTTACTTGTCTACTTGTGCTCATGCAACTATTGGAGCACTAGGTAATATAATCCTCATCTCAACACCAGTATACAAAAAGCTATTTTACCAAAGAGATGTCTTGCCTCATCTTTCATATTCTAAAATGTTCTAGCATATCAAAAACCTGAGCCAAGATGACTTTGACACAACCAAATACTTTACTAGTCTCTATTAACAAAACTATGGAGACATATATATACTCTCCTTATGTTTTCAAGACAGAACCTTCAACTACTCTTATCTCTTGGTTTTCCAAAACCTTTATTAAAACCTTTTTATTCCAATCTTGGTAGGAAAACCAAGATAACCCTTATTTCCCTTTCAATGCACACCCAACTCAAAATACCCACCCTAACCTCAAGCTAGGCTTGATGGTAACCCTAGTAGTAGTTAGATAAGCTTGATAAGATGAATTTCCTTGATCTGTTGTCTGATGAATTGCCTTGATCTGTTGATTGCCTTGTTTGCTTAGGAACTAGAGTGAGCTAATCTAGTAGCTCATCCCCTAGGACCCAATCCTTGCTTGTGATCATCAAGCCCATATCAAGCTTCCAAGTTTGGATACCCTATTTTCAATCTTTACCTCAATATCAACCACTTGATGGACAGGATAAACCCTTGCCACCCTCTCAAATGTTTCCCTATTACATACTAGTCAAAATCTCCAAATCTGCCAAAACGGCTAAGTCTGGATTTCTTATCTAGATTCAATATTTGGAGCTCTACCTTTCCCAACCTTTGTGCATTTTTGAGAATGTAATTGAACCACACTGTAGTACATATTTAGTACTACCAAGGCCCCACTCTCTCCCTTGGCAAAGCCATTCCAATTTCCACTCATCCATGATGGTTTTGTAGTCAAGATAGTAATCTTTTCTGCAAATCTTATCATCTTGCCTACTTTGGCAGAAGCTCACTTATATATGCTACCTCCCCTTGACCAACTCTTTGCATGGTTATGATCTACTAATCATGGCCTATCAATCCCCACTTCACTTGTTTCCATTGGAGCCTTGTGCTTCTTAAACCCACATGGTTTAGGAGGCTACCTGATGTATCTGTTATGGCAACCTTATTTTCAACAAAGTTTGACATCTCATCTAGATCACCTCAAATGCAACCAAGCCCAACCCTTGCTTGCATGATCAACTATATAACTTTGTCTATCCATCCATATCCCCCTTGTATCAAGGTGAGCTCTGTGCATCCTAAACCAACCCTGTTTAGGTGGCATCAAAATAACCAAACCCTAGATCCTCAAATCAATCTCTTCTTCCAAGAATACCTCTTGTTTGTCAATACCCAAGGTGATCTTGTTATATCTTCAGCATATACATCATCTACCTTGTATATAAGCATCCCCAAATAATTTCCTATAATTATTTCGATTATTAAACTATTTATTTCCCTTTACTTACAAAATCCTCAAAATCCTTGTTTATATAGGAAAGTTTGTTTTTCTCCAAATAACCTTGCCAAATCAAGGCACATTTGATTCCTATATATCATATACCATCTTTCCAACTCAAAAATAAATATTTTTGAGATTCCTTATTATTTCTTTTTGCCCTTTTTCTTAAATGGCAGAAGCAAGAAATAATTCCCTAAAAATACTTGTCCACCTCAATAAATCCCAATAAAATTCTCCAATGTGTTTTATGATATTTTGGACTATATAACATAAAAAACCAAGCTTGTCCAATGTAAAAATATCATCTTAGCTTCCATAATCTACTTCTACACTTTTTGAATAAGTGCATTTAAATGGGATTATAATCTCTAGAAAAATCGCATTTAAATCATGAAGAGATCATTTGACCGTGTATTGTAGCCCAAGCTACTCTCTCCCCACTTTGTGCAATGCAAATTCATAAACTTCCTTCACAATCCCCCATTTAATCAAAATTTGCAAAACAACCAAACTTGAGCTAAATTACAACCAAACAAATCTCCAAAGGATCAAGCCAAGCTTGCACAACACTACTACACTCCCTCCTGGCCGTGTACTGTAGCCCAAGCTACTGTAGCATCTCCCCTCCCTTGTCCCATGTGCTTGAGAGAGAGAGGACCCTCTTTTGAATATCTTTGAAATAAAGGAGACAACAACCACACCACCCCGCCCTACACTCTCTGGTCGAGCACCAAGCCCCACACCACCACCCAGCACCACCCCAAGCATCCAATGGGCAGCCAGCACCCTTGTCCATGTCCAAATGGATTTTTGTCCACCCACCACCACCCCTCTCGGTTTATAAGGCCACATGCCACCCCAGCTCACCCCTATGCCCTCATTTTCCCATCTCCCCTCCACTCTCCTCCCTAGAGCTCCCTCTTCCCTCCCTAGCTCTGCCTTGCTCGAGCAAAGGAGAGCAAGAAGCTCTCGGCCTCTTCCCTCTCCTTGAGCTAGGCTCCTCCCTCGTCCCTCCTCTCCCTTTGCATGCCATACCATTGGACTCTCCTTGCTCCTCTGGTGCTAACCATGCTCTCGTTGTTGACATGCCGCCACTACTGAAGCCGCACCGACGAGCTCCGTCGAGCCCTCCTCGTCCACCCTCGCACGAGCCTCGTTCTGGAAGCAAATAGAGTCGTGTCACCCATCATCGGAGTCGACGTTGTCGACTGCGTCACCCTGTCGCCTCCACGACCGCCCTCGAGCCCCTGGTGAGCCTCCCCGCGTCCGCCCCGACCTCCTATAGGGTTTCCTCCTTCACACGTCGTCACTGGGAAGGAGATGACGTCGGGCCGTCAGATCTCCTCTAATCCAACGTCCACCCTGCGCCCTTACCCCTTCGACCCGGCTGGGCCAGAGCCACGGCCCTCCCACGGTCCTAATCCTCTAGTTGGTACAGAACCCCTTCCCCGGCCCATTTCTGGTGCAGATCTGGCCCGCTCCCTCTCTCCCTCGTTTTTATTTTCTGACTTTTCAGATCTGTAAATAGCTGCTCAGTTTAAATCCAAATAAAAATGTAAAATGCTTCAATATATTCAAATCTAAAATTTCTCAAGTACCTGGATGTATTACCCAACATGCAGGCCCTGTTTTGTACCCAAATAATGTCTAGATTAAAGATGATAAATCATTTACCCAGATATGTCCAGTTCACTAATGTTTTTCTCCAGAGAGCTTGGTATCTCCAAACAGAATAAATCCAACTAGTACTGGAAGGTATAAACCATACCTTTCATGTCCCACTAGCCCCACCTTATTTTGCTTCCTATTTTGCCTCTGGTAAAAATAATAAAAACAAGGAATTTCTACCTTTAAAACATTCCCTAGGTCAAACCATGTGAGGTTTTGATCTAATTACAACTCCCATTAAATACACATAAATATATATTTGTAATCCAGCAGCCCATAATTTTATGAGCCCTTGTTTAATTTTAGTGAATAAAACTATTCTGTGCATGGGTTTATTCACTAATAAAATCACTACAGTATCTCTGTAATTCTAAAATGGTTGATTCCAATTTTTATAGAAAGGTATTCTCAGTACCTAACATTTGTCCTTAGAATCACATCAAATGCTTCTTCAGATTAAACATGATGAAAAAGACAATTCTTGTCCACTATTGTCTTTGAGAATTTTTCAAGGGCATTCTGGTAATTGTTTTGAGGTGATTCCAGCTCCTCTTGAATCATTCCATCACATACTACTTAATAACCCAAGGAAATAATGTTTGAAACTCCAGAACAGTTCTGGTGAATTATTTCCTAAAACTAGAGTTTTAATCACTATAAAATCCACTATAAATCAAGGGAAATTGATAAAATAGTGAAAACACTTTGGTTGGGTTCATTTTATCAATATCTATCTGATGGTATCATTTTAATATAATGGTATCATACATATCAGCTCCTTAATCAAAAACCCTTCTTAAGTAGTTCCTAGACTACACATCCAAGGGGAGCCTCTCCCTACTGTCTCCAAATCTTCTCCCAATCCAATCAAATCACATCTCCAACATCCTACTGATGTTTATCATATATTTCTCGTTTTCTTGCTGTATGGTTTGATGCTTGTATTCCTTGTAATGATTGTGGTGTTGTTTGTTTGCATGTATGCTCGATAACGACGATAGTTATGTTTGTAATACACGGAGAAGACAGAAGGATCGGGTTATCCTTATTATTGTTATTATTGGTATTCTGGTTATCTAACACCATCAAGGGACATCTCGCTGGTCATAGTCAAGCCACCATTCCTGAACTCCTATGTTAACCTACTCCTTTGTTTAAATTTTTTTATCTCTCGTTTATGAATCTCATCATTAAATGCATGGTTTGTTTCAACAAAAAGTGCGTGAGTAACTTGGTTCCTCCAAGTTATGAATGAGTGTCCATTAGGACACCTACCCTGTTGACACCCATTTCTACCCCTTAGATCGAGGCTAAGATGATTAGTATCTTCCCTCCTGTAACCCACGGATTTCCAACGATAAGAACTATTTTGGGTTTTACCCTACTACAAAGTTTTCAAAATAAAACCCTTAGGAAAAAAGGCATCGATCCCGAGTGGAAGTTTTACTAAAAGGAGATATGAGGAGGATGAAGAGAAAGTCAAGTAAGAGAAAGAGAAGGGATGTTCTACGCCAATGTCCGAAACAATTTATTTGTGCAACCACATTACCCAAGCGATGGGGCTTAGCTCGTAGTTGTTGCCCTTAGCCGGGGCTGCTTGTACTTGCTTAACGGGAGCAATACCTGGAATCCCGAGTGGACTCTACTCCAGGTCTGCGGATATGGGGCCTCCATTGCCCTCTACGGCGGAAGATTCGGTGCAACAATTGGGTCTCCTGCGGATGGTATGTTTTAGGAGTAGGTAAGGAAGTGGAGTCAACGATTGTATATTGCCAAGCCGAGGGTTTGGGTATACGGAAGTGCTGCAGGGAGGACTAAGGCCATAGTGTCGCATACTCGTGGCAGGGAGAACAAACCCAAAGGGATAAGCCGCCTTTGCTAGGTATGGACAAATGAGAAGCTAGGTTTGATTATCCGAACCCCCGTCTACCGTGTGTAGCGGGCCGTGGTTGTAATCCCGGCGGATGTATTGATTCTTGTGGGTAAAGTGTGCAAACTCTGTAGAGTCTAATCTATTCGAATAGCCGTGTCCACGGTCAAGGACAGTTGGAATGGAAAGTGCTAGGAGGACCCTTCGGTTATGTTGTGATGAAATAAAGGATGTGACTTGGTCACGAGGAAAGATAAGAATGAGTTTGGTTTTGATCAGAGATGGTCGAAGATATTTAAAAAGGGTATTACTATAAAACTGTTTTCAAAGTTTTTAGCAAGGATGTGGGGATGTCCGGATTTTCTAAAAGGAGGCATATTTTCCAAAAACTCTTTTCAACAAAGATATAGAGATGCCATTGTAGATTTCCTCTAAAAACAACTATAGTGTAGAGCTATCTCGCCACAGCCAAATATGCATTTTCTTATTACCTTGTATCGGTGGTTTGCGAGTACATTCAAAGTACTCACCGGCTTTGTCCCTGGCTATTTACTTGGACAGATTGCAGATGTTAAAAAGTAACGAAGGTGGTGACGTATATGGGAGATAGGTTGTCTTCCCAGTCAGTTGCCCGTAGGTTAAGGCATGACATGGGGTCTGCGCTTGAAGACTTCCGCTACTTGTGCTGTAATTGCCATAATGGCCACAATGTAAGTTTTGTACTCGTTACTTTATGGATGTTGTAATGATACTAGTCGGTTATGCTCACGACTCACTCATCATGGGAACGTGAATTGTATGCATAACGGGTATTCTCGGACCGTAAATCCAGGGTGCCACATTCCATGCTTATGAATTGTATTTCCAATCTTTCCAAATCCATTTGCAATTCCTTTGGTAGTTCTATATTGACAGGTTGAGTATCTGTTCTTTTCCGACTTAAAGCATCTACTACAACATTGGATTTTCTAGGAGTATATTTGATCATTAATCATAATCTTTTTTAACTCTATCCAACGCTTCTACCCCGTATTCAATTCCTTTTGGGTGAAGAAATATTTGAGACTTTTATGATCGGTGTATAACTCACACCTTGATCCATAGAGAAAATGCCTCCATCCATTTAAAGAAAAGGCTACTGCTGCTAACTCAAAATCATGAGTTGGATAATTAACTTCATGTGGTTTCAGTTGTCTAGATCCATAAGGAATTACCTTACGATCTTGCATTAGAACACATCCTAATCCCTCCTTGGATGCATCACAATATACTATGTAACCCTTTCCGGTTTCAGGTACTACTAAGACTGGTGCTGTGGTTAATCTGGTTTTCAACTCTTGAAAGCTTTGCTTCACACTTCTCATCCGATGTGAATGGTGTATTCTTTCTTAGCAATTTGGTCATTGGTCCAGCTATTTTGGAAAACCTTTAGTGAATCTCCGATAATAACCTGCCATACCTAAGAAACCTCTGATTTTCTTCACATTAGTTGGTGCATTCCATTCCAACACTGATTGTACTTTGGACGGATTTACTACAATTCCATCTTTACTGATCACATGACCAATAAATTCTACCTTGTCCAACCAAAATTCACACTTGCTAAACTTAGCATATAGTTTATGTTCTCTTAGGATTTGCAATGCTATCCTTAAATGATCTGCATGCTCCTCTCTACTCTTGGAACATATCAAAATATCATCAACGAACACTATAACAAACTTGTCCAAACAAGGCATGGAGATTTTTTTCATCAAAATTCATGAATATTGCTGGTGCATTGGTCAATCCAAAAGGTACTACTAGATACTCCTGATGACCATATCTTGACACAAATGTTGTTTTTGGAACATTTTCAGGTTTGATTTTTATCTAATGGTATCCCGATCTTAAGTCAATCTTGGAAAACACTCCAGCTCCTCTAAATTGATCAAATAGATCTTGAATTCTTGCCAATGGGTACTTGTTCTTGATGTTGACATTGTTTATATTCCTGTAATCTCCACACATTCATCATCCTCCATCTCTCTGATCCACAAAAATCAATGGAGTTCCCCATGGGGATACACTTTCCTGATAAATCCTTTCCCGGCGAACTCATCAATTTGCTCTTTAAGCTATTTTATCTCTTTAGGGCCCATTTTGTATGCTTCTTTGGCTATTGGTGTTGTACTCGGTATTATATCAATCGTTAATTCTATTTCCTGATCCGGTGGCATTCCTGGTAATTCTGCTGGAAAAACATCTTGAAACTCATTTACTACTGGAATATCCTTCAACTTAACCTCCTTCATTGAATTTAACCTAAGATCTACCATGATATGAATATGTTTGTTAGCCTGATAAATGATGACTACAAATGCACAGATCGCCTGTAGCTAGTTTCAAAATAAAGATATCGATCCCACAGGGAGCAGGAGTCTAAAGTCTAATAACTTTTGAAGTAAATTCTAAAATAGAAATACTAAATAAAGTTCTAAGTAACAAGATAAAATGCGAGTGTTGTGTATAAAGGTGTTTTTGGGTTTTTGTATAAGAGAACAATAATTTAAGTAAAACAAAGTGAATACACAAAATAAGTATCGCATATGTAAAAGATATGTGAAACTGCAATGGGATAAAGCGTTCTCGGGGAGTAGCAGATACACCTCTAGCATTTATAAAGGATCTAAGGTAAAGATTATTATCATGAACATTCTCAACTATGTATGTGTGGGAGGAACTCCGTATGTGGACGAACATGCAGCAACCAATGCTCACATCATCCTCATAACCACAACAGACAAGCAATCGACATCAATCGAATTACTACGCTATTATGACACTTTACCCCGTAGGATGTATTCCATGGCATGGATAGTGTTCCATGAGTTTCCTCGGTTCCCAAGTTGATACATAAGGAGTTCCAAAAACTTTATAGTCTCTATAAGTGCTAGCACACCTCCGTATACCAACAAGTAGTTCCCTCCATCAGGTCCCCACGAGAGGCAAATATTGAGAGGTCGACTTCTCCCAACATCAAGATGAAGAAAATCTAACACATGGTCACAGCATAATAAACTTTGTCCTATTTCAATATCATGGTAGGACTATCACTACTAGGAAATAGGTCATTTGTGGCGCACCTGAAAACAACATTTGTGGCACACTAGGTGTGTGCCACTAGCCTCACGCTATGGCTAACACTTACCCATAGCGCCCTGCCTGGTGCGCTACAAGTATCTGGAGACAGTAGTAGCACACCTGCTAGTGCGCCACGGCTAGGAAGGCGGGTGATCTTCCACTATGTTGCATGTGGCGCACATGGTAGTGCGCCACTGAGGGAAGGCATGTGTGCTTTAGTTGTAGTGCGCCACTAAAGCCATGTCATATGCGCCACAGGCAACTTTTTTGTTTTTTAGTTCTGAGCCAGATGATATACAATACATATTATATACAATATTCAAAGCAGATATACACACACAAATATAAGATACACAGTTATATAAATGAATACACAATTTGCAAACGAAGATTAAAAGAAATACATATAGATAAGTCCCATACATGAATACATAGTATAAGTTACATTGTTTCGATCAAGTTACAAAGTAGTTGGTGACATGTGAATACATTTGTCTCGAACAAGTTAGAGCTCGGAAGCTTGCCTAGACATCTAACCTAGAAACAAGCACGGGATAAACAACCAAGGACGATAAGCATCACCGCGACGAAGGTGTAGGTCTTCATCCAGTTCCTCGTCCTAACTCCCGCTAGATAGCGCGTGTATCTAGATTCCGCCTCCACCATAGTGTTGTACCCTTTGTAGCTATTGCCGCTGAAATGGTGCACCTCTCTTCGGCAGTCTTCCCAATCATCGTAGACTCTAGGAACCCCTCCCTTGTACACGACGTACCACATCATCTACAAGTTGGCAATAATAATTAACCGGTGATTGAAAAAACATGTATAATTAAAGTTGCATATGAAGATACACTTATAGAAAGTACTCCCAACTAAAAAAGACCAAAGTAACTCAAAAAGCATGCCTCATATATAACTAGGTTGTTGGACACAGGAATATGCTACGATGTAAATGTACGCCAAGTAGGATGCACAACACATGGACTTGTGCATAGCACAAGGCGTACAATCCCGTCGCAACACATTCACATATATAGTGTGCCACGACATTTCAATCATAGGCATTCTCGAAAAAGACCAAAGTAACTCAAAAGGAATGCCTCATATATAACTAGGTCGTTGGACACAGGAATATGCTATGACGGACCTGTAAGCCAAGTAGGATTCACAACATCTGGACTTGTGCATAGCACAAGGCTTACAATCCTGTCATAGCACATTCACATATGTAGTGTGCCACGACATTTCAATCATCGGCATTATTCTCGAAAAAGACCATAGTAACTCAAAAAGAATGGCTCATATATATATACATAGGTCGTTGGACACAGAAATATGCTATGAAGGACCAGTAAAGCAAGTAGGATGCACAACACCTGGACTTGTGCATATCACAAGGCTCACAATCCCGTCGTAGAACATTCACATATATATAGTGTTCCATGACATTTCAATAATCGGCATTCTCGAAAAAAGGCCAAAGTAAGCAAAGGACCAAAGAGTAAGAAAAAAAACCAAGCATTGATTCATATATAATAATAATAAGCAAAAGAAGTAAGCGATGATTCATAAACCTAGTAAGCTAAGTAGTAGCATGTACTTGTCCACACAAACAAAGGTCATCTATAGTTTGGAACTAGAACTAGGCCAACATCAAGACTTGTGGCTTGGCTCAGGGAACGGGAGGACGCCTTGTCTCGTCATGAACTTCCTCCGTAGAAGACCCCCCCCCCCCGAAGTCATGACATCACGAAAGATTATTTCCCCAAACTGATGCTAGATGAGATGATCTGGCAGCATAGAATTCTACTGGTATTGTAGGAACGCCCTCATGATTATCACGAAAGATTATCTCTTTTCTAATATCTGAATCAGTGATCTTGGCCTTGGCTTTGGCCCACTGTTTGAGATGATCTGGCAGCATAGAATTCTGCTGGTCTAGTAGGAACGCCCTCATGTGATGGAGTGCATAGTAGGCTTCCTTCTTACTGCCTTTCAGCTGCTTCACGCAGGGGAACTCCGTTACGTGGTTGAAGACGTGCCTGCCGAACTTGACCTTCTTACGCACGAAGGTGGTGCCTTCCGTCGAGGCATAGCTAGTGAGAGCATCATCCAGAACTTCCTTGATCTTGTCATAGTTTTTATTCTTTTCTAGGTTCCCCAAGTCTAAATACGTGGCATGCGAATGATTCGGCGATAAGGAGATGAGTGTGGAGTTTTCATCTCTGCGCAAAAAAATTCAAATGGAATGTGTTGGAAAAAGAATGATGATAATTTAATAAAGCCAATCGATGGTGGCGAGTGAATAATGACTTACTCGGGGAAGTAAGGCACAAGAATGTATTCCTTTGTCTTGTTCGCCTTGAAGATTCCTTTTAGGTACGAGAACACGAATCATCGTTCAACGGCGCTTCCCAAGCATCCGTCACGCATGTAGTAGGGGTCCACTACCGCGATGCCCGGGGTGTTCTCTCTAATGATCTGCATGGCCAGGCTGAGAGAAAATAGGCGGACCATGGTATAGTGTAGCAGGTACATGTGGAAAATATTGAAGATGTCGTCAAACCGCAAGAAGAATAGATCCACGGGGGCATTGTCGATGAAGCCCAAGCCTGGTGGCACTTTAACCACGAATACCGGGTCTCGAGGGATCTTTCTTCGCCAGAAGGCATCTCTCTATCGTCATGCACATTCTTCATTTCTGAACTAGCAAGCCTCTGCAAATTCTTAGTTAGCATGGGCTCACCAGCCACATGAATCCTCCACATAATACCCTCGGGTCTTTGTGGCATGTCCCAAAACATGATCGGATTCGTAGTTGACGCCACCGGCTGGCTCGAGCTGCTAGATTTTATATTCCTGGCCTTTTTCCCTTTGGAGAGCGGGCAGGCACCACAATTTGAGCACCGACCGCCTATGTAGTGTGTCAGGGCTTAGAATAAAGGGACGGTTGGTTGTATCAACTTGTGATACGTCCAAAACGTATCTACTTTCCCGAACACTTTTGCTATTGTTTCTCCTCTAAACTTGTGTGATTTGGATACAACTAATACTGATTGATGCTGTTTTCAGTAGAATTACCTTGGTGTCTAGATTTTGTGCAAAAAATAAACTATCAGGAAAATTCCCGGAAAATATTCCAAAAATCCTATTTCACCAAAAGATTCACGGAGCCAGAATACGAGACGGAGTGGGGCTCTGAGGGGCCCACACCCCCTGCAGCGCGGGCTAAGCCTGGCCGCACCTAGAGGGGGTGTAGCCGCCTCAGGCACCCCCTCGGCCTCCCTCTTCGCCTATAAGTTTCTTTCTGACCTAAAAACTCAGGGCGGTTCGATGTTTTTCTAGAAAGAGTTCCACTGCTCCGCCACCACCAGAAACCGTGATTCGGAACCAGAAACTCCGTTCTGGAACCCTGCCGGGACGGGGAATTTGGAGAGGATAATCGCCATCATCATCAACAACGCCTCTCCATCAACCATCCATGTTTCCCCCATCCATGAGTGAGTAATCCCCCGATGTAGGCTATTAGACGGTAGGGATTTGATGAGTTCTATCATGTAATCGAATAAGATTGTTAGGGCATGGTGCCTAGTATCTCTATTAGTGCTATTTGACTTTGTTGCAACTTGTTGTGCTTAATTCTTGTCACTAGGGCCCGATGTAGCATCCCAATTGTCTAACAATTGCAATGCTACTAGCCTAGTCTATATATAATGCTACCTTCCTATATATAATTGTTGCATCATAATTATATCATGCTCATGTCATCATGCCACCTTGCATTTGAACATCATATAAAACCCTTTTCCATTTGGTTCTTATCTCATATGCATTATTAATTGTATTTGTCTCTTGATATTGTATTTGGTTGTTGATATATTGTTTAAATGCCCAAGTTGAGTTGGGGGCATATCTTTTACTCCACCCCACCACCTTTCTTTCACCACCTTATAATTCCACCATTCCATTATCCATGAGCTTGCATTTGTTTCTCTTTTGGTATTTAATCTAGCTCATGGGAGATAGGATGGATCTACTTCCACAAATCCTCATCTTGGCCTTAAACCATCTTTTGGGAATGCATAAAAATAATGCCATGATAATAATTTTGTTTTCACAGAAATAAGCATGGCATTAATTAATTTTGCATGGGCCATGCAACCATCTCCAACTTTGGTCCTCCTTTGCTTTATTTGAATTTTTGGGTGAACCACCTCATATCTCATCTCTCTCTCTCCCTCCTTTGGTTTGATCTTGTTTGCTCTTGCTTAGACCCTCACCACCTCATCTCACCCCCTCTTTTCCTTGTCTAGTTCTTGATGGAGCTTGGCATGTGCTTGCTTGACTTTGTCAAAAGAGGACACTCCACCTAATCACCTCTCTTAACCTCTCTCCTAATCTATACCTAATCTAGACCCATCCCCCTATTTCTAAAACCCTAACCCGAGCTACCCCCTCTCTCTCGGCCTCTCTCCTCTCTCTCTCTCTCACCGCCACCCTCTCCCCCACACCCTAGCTACCTCCCACCCCAACCCTTACCAAACCTAACCCTAACCCGACCCTAGTACAAACCCTAACCGAGCCTACCCCCTCTCTCCCTCTAGCTCTCTCTGCCTACATGCCCCACCAGCTCGAGCCTCCCCTGCCTCCCTGGCCTCGCCTTGCCCCACATGCCAGCTGCCTACCTGCCCTGCCCCTGCCCCGACCCGAGCACGTGAAGACGAGAGGGAAAGGTGGCACCCGAGCCACCTTTTTCCCTTCACCACCTCCCCACGGCATCCCCCTCTCCCTCTCTGCTTTGCCTCCGCCCCACAACCCCTCTGCCTCTCCCAGATCCCCCAGGCCGCTTCCCTCGCCTATCTCCCCACGACCACCTACCCTCTCGCTGCCACCCCGGTCTCCTCCGTTCCCCCTACCTGCAGCCGGTGGCGAGGAGCTCTAGGTGTCGAGGAAGATCGAGGAGATCCCTAGGAGGCCGGCGGTACCTGTCGCGGAGGAAGAGAAGTACCGGAGCCGAGGTTCACCGACGAGCCCGACGCCAAACCCTAGCCTCCGGTCCGTCTGCATCCTCGCCGCTGCGACGCGCCCCAAGCCGATCGAACACCACCAACCTCTCCTCGGTGAGCCCCTAAGCCTCGCTGACACCCTCGCTCTCGTTGTCGCCGTCGGGTGCCGCCGATCGTTTCGAAAGCGGTATCAGGCGCGCCGTCGATCATAGCGTCTACGCCAGCCTGCTGCCAGAAACCCTATCTAGGCCCCAACCGCCATGCTGTCACCAAACCCAGCCACCGAAGTGCTTTCGCCCATCAGCATGAGCCCTAGGTCCCCGGATCGAACCCCCCTCGCGCCGCGCCTGCGTCGGCCGCGCACCGATCGGTCGTCAGCGCAGATAAGAACAACTGTACGAGCACCCCTTTTTGCTGATAACCCCCTGCTGTTTTGCGCGCGCAACCCGCGGTCCAGCCTGGTCCCACCTGTCTGTCTCGGTGTAGTTTTGCAGAAAAGCCCCCCTGTTTCTCTGGCCGTAACCCGCGCTCCAGCTCGGCCCCGCCTGGCAGCCCCCGCGCGCTCGTTCGCTGACACGTGGGTCCGCAGCGCCTCGGACCCACCTGTCATCCTCTGTGACTGGGCGTGCTCGCGGTGACAGAAACTTTTCTGCGCGCTGTGGCGTCCAGTCAGCAGATGGCCCACTGGTCATTGACTGTGGCTAGCTTAACCTGAGTAGAAAAAGTTTCTGTTTATTTCTGTTTTAATTTAAATCTTTTTCAAATTAATTCAAATTAAAATTTAAATCTGTTTTCAAATAACTTTTAAATTATAATTTCAAATAATACAAATAATATATGTTTTGAAATCAGAAAAATGTGAGGAATTCAAATATGCCATTCAAAATATATTTTTTGAACACTTAAAATTCCAAGTTGATTAAAATTACAATAAAATGCCCTTTTTCCTTAATTAATTAATAACTTTTATTTTATAACTCTAAATTTAACAAATAATATGTCTAAAATGATTAGCTCGACGAGACCTTTCTGTTTATGCATTCCATGTTCTGAATTGCAGCATGCATCATATAAATATAATGTGTACAGCAACTAATATGAGGTTAAAATGTGACTAAAACTCAATAAAATGCTTATTTCTTGTATTCCACACCTCACCCATGCCATGCTACTTTATTGCCATGCAAATTGTGCATCATTCATCATGGCATGATTGTTTGCTTGTCGCATTTTATTCATATGCTTGTGCACTTTATTTATGTTGGCCCTTGTTTGTTTGGTTCTTCTTGAATAGAATGAGGCGGGGATATATCAAGAGACCCAGAGCACTACCTGCATCCTTCTCTCGCTTCAACTGAGCTGCCAGGCAAGCACTACCACATGCTTGCATACATATAGTACCTATTGCCTCTATCTTATTCTTGCATCATTGAGTCACGGTTGCATTAATCTGAATCCCAAGTATTGCATAGCCTTTACTTTTAAACCCCACCGAAGCTTGTTCCTCCATCCCATGAGCCATTACTACAGGAGTTGTTTGAGCCATACGAGTCGTAGAACAGCATGTGTAGGGTATGTGAGTGTCTGATGGATAATGAGGTACCTAAACAACTTAACCTGAGTAGTAATGGGATAACTAATGAAAGTGGCACCGGTGAGCCATATTTGCTATTTGGTTTTTCAGGCTCCCTTGTGTCCCGTAGGACCCCGAGTACTTGATTCCTGTTCCTTGAATATTCGCGCTATCCACATCCGGGAGGCTTATGAACCCCCCTGAGCCAGAGCTTGATTCATTCTTATTTCTGAATCCTGTGATCGCTTTGTCGTGACTGCCTCGTTGGGTTTTGATTTGGTTTTTCTGAGGTTGATCGAGTGTGTGTTGCTATTTGTGCACCCCTGCAGGGTAAAACTTTCTGAAAGCCGTGTCCGCGGTTATGGACGACTTGGAGCACAGTTTCTCGATCATAGACAAGCATAACTAAAGTACCGCTTTTAATTTGACTAAGTAACTGAATAGTAAATAGTGAAACACTCATGGAATGGTTAATAAAACTGCCAACGGATGGGGGGTTGTTCGTCCGCTTCCTCGTCGGTAAGCGAGGAGGAGGATGGATCTGTGGATATTACCGTTATAACTGTTGTTATTAATTCACGGACATCCGTCTATCTCTGGTTAGGCGGATGGTTAGCGAGTATCTATAGAATTGTTAGGGTTTATCTTTTGCTGCAATTGCGTCACCCCAGGTTGTGTCCCCTTTAGAGGCATAAAGACTTGCTGAGTACCCCTAGGGTCTCACACGATAAATTGTTTGATTCAGATGAACAGGTAAACTCGCCAGATGGATACTGGGTGGAGGAGACGGACGATGCGGGCAACGATCATTCGGTGTAGAGATTCCGGGAACGGGGATCCGTGAGATCTGTGGGCGGGATGTGTTTATTTATGGGGCATCTTATGCCGATTTACTTCTTATCCGTACTCGGATTTTGTCTTCCGCTTCCGCCTGACACTCTGATGTTTGATGTATGAGGAGATATCCTAAACTATTATATCTATCTAGGATATTTGGATCTTGCCGTATGGCGTTGCTATATTTCCTTTCTTTTTAGATGGTATGACTCTGAGAACCATTGTATGGTGGCTTGCATACATACTCATTTGTGTATGTAGTTGATCCCTTCGTCACGATTACGCCCGTTCTTGTCCCGATGTTTGGAAATGGTTGGGACGGCCGAAAGGTCTACCTGTGAGTGGCATTTAGGCCCCACCGTACTATTTCAACCATTATCGCTCATCCAGGCTTGTAACTAGGAGCGTAATTCACCGAGGTAGTTACACCCGAGTGCCATGATCTCAGATCTGGACTTATTATTGATTCATGATGATAGTATTGTTTGTGATCTCATCTGCAAGTTGTGTACACATATTATTGTCCGGATCCAAAGGCCTAGAAGTGACAACAATTGGGACAGCCGGAGGGGATGGCTGTGATGTGAGGATCACATGTGTTCATGGAGTGTTAATGCTTTGCTCCGGTGCTCTATTAAAAAGAGTACCTTAATTGCCAGTAGATTCCCTTGAGGCCCCGCTGCAATGGGCTGGCAGGACAAAATATATTTTGCAAGTTCTCATGGCAAGCACGTATGACTATATATGGGACACATGCCTATGATTGTTTAGTACTTGGATGCTTTATCTTATTTGTCTGCAATTTCCCTAGATCTTGAAGTTACATGTTTAGACTTGTCCATGCAACGCCCGTCCATCCATCCCTATGCCTACCGCACTCATATCCTACTGTTTGCTACTATTGTTACTACTGCCTTTGTTTTACCGCTACTGTTACTTTGCTATTGCTACAAAAACTGTTGCTATTGATAAACTACTTTGAGCAAGACTATTTCCAGGTGCAGCTGAATTGACAACTCAGTTGTTAAGGCTTATACGTATTCTTTGTCTCCCCTTGTGTCGAATCAATAAATTGGATAATACTACCCTCGAAGACTATTGCGATCCCCTATACTTTTGGGTCATCAAGACTATTTTCTGGCGCCGTTGCCTAGGAGAATAGCTTTATTTGTAAGTTCACTTGGATCTATTATTGTTCATTTCTATTCCTTTCATCATGGGGAAGTATCGTGATGGAAAGTTTCCTATTTTTTTACCATCCACTACAAGAAGAAGTACAGTTCTAAACACCTCTACTGCTCTTGATTCACTGTCTGTTATAAGTAAGCTTGTTACACCACCACCACATACACATGCTACATACACTGCTACTAATGCTGAATCTGAAATTGCTTCTGATACTCATGATGTTACTTCTAATGTTCTTGATGCAAGTCGTTCATTAGGTCCTTTACTAGATGCTAATATTGCTAGAACTATTTTGGGAAAAACTAAAACTCCTAGTGAAGACACTATTACACATGTTAGCTCACCTGAGTCTAGAGAGAGATATGATATTAGTGATGGTTACATTGAAATGACTGATGAATTTATTGACGAGTACCAAAACACACATGGTGCTAGTGCTATTAGGAGTCTCCTTGAGAGACGTACTATTATTCCTAAATTGTCTTCTGATGCTAAATTTGCAACTTCTCCCATAGACATTAAAGATAAAGATTATGATTTCTCTCTTGATTTATCCTATATAGACATTGTTGAGAAAGAACCTTTTTGTGGGACTGAAAATGTAAGTGTTGTGGCACATATGAATGAGCTTTGCACTATGAGTGCTTTATTCTCTGATGATTTTAAGATGCGCAAATACTTTGTTACAAAGGTCTTCCCTTTTTCACTAAAAGGAGAAGCTAAAGCTTGGTTTAATAGATTAACTTCTGGATCCATTGATAGCCCTGATTGCTTGATTTTTCTTTCTTTCAGAAATATTTTCCTCCCAGTGCTAGACATGCTGCTTTGTATATTTTTTTGATTTTAAACAGGGAGAAGAAAAGAAATTGCCTGAGTGATGGACAAGGTTCTGTGCCTTGATTTATGCACGTCCTAGATGTCCATTGCCTAAAAATGAGCTTCTTGATATTTATTATAATGGACTAACTGATGATTCTAGGACAAACCAAGATAGTTTTGCTAATTGTGTTTTCAGGAAAAGAACTCCTGCAGATGCTGAAGAATTAATTACTAAAATAAGCAAGAATTATGATGATTGGACTTCAACTGAGCTAAATACACCAGAGCCTATTACTACTGAACCAATTGTGCATGAACCAACTCCAACACCAACACGGAAAAAGAGGGGAATGATTACATCAAATGATGAAGTGATGAGGGAAGCAAAGAAATGTCTTAATGAGAAAGGTATTATAGCTGAAGATGTGAAGAATCTATCTCCTATAGAAGAATTATGTAAGCCAATTCCCCACCCATCCACTATTGAGGTACACTCTCTCCACTTTAATGAAGGTGATATTCCCTATGATAAACCTCCTGATCAATGCTTAGAGGAACTTGACACTTTTATTGTTAAACAAGGTAATTTTAATAAAAAAGTTCACAATCATTTATTGGAAAAATTTAGAGCTATTAATGTTGGGGATATGCTATATGAGTATCCTCATAGCATGTCTCCTATTCGGATAACCCGGGTGGCCCATAGTTGGTAGAAAGGCCCATGGCCTGTTGGGCGGCCCAGTTAGATGGATCCAGAAGGGAGGCCCATGCCGGATAAAGGAAGGCTACAGAGGAGTCACCGGCGTACCCGGAGCCTTGGAGTGCAAGACACGCTAGACTAGTTCTGTATTGTGTAGGACTCTGTAACCTGTCCGGCTAGGACTTTCCCTGTAACCCTAGGATCTGGCGACTATATAAGCCGGACCTATGGGAGCCTTTAGGTCACCAATTCACTCATACCTCGCACAGCGGAAAGATCCCTGTAATTCGGCGTATTGAAATTATAGTGATTTATAGCAGGAGTAGGATTCCGCATCGTTGTGGGATCTGAACCTGGGTAAGATGTGTTACCTCGTACCTGTCAACGTCCGCCTTACCCCATATCTTTAAACACGCACTGTGATGACCCCTCCATGGCATCCTCGTCGGGAATACCACGACAGTTGGCGCCCACCATGGGGCAAGAGGCGCTTCAGGATCTACAACGGGCGATGTCCAAGCTCTCGCGGGAATCAGCAAAACCATAGCCATCGGTCGTGTTCTCTTCTTCGGCAATGTTCCAATCGTCCCTCCCGACGAGTTCTGGATCCCAGCAAAGACAAACCCCACCAGCTGCTCAATCGTCCCCATCGGAGACATCCACCTCTTCATCGGCGAAACCGACTCGGGCGCTAGTTCCCTTGAAGTCGGAGGAGCGTCAAGACCCGCACGGACGGATTGCAGAAGGATTGAAGTCGGATCTCTCTTTGGAGTTTGCCGGCAATAATCGGAAAAATTCATGGCCCACCCAAACCACCCTTGTGCAGGATATAATGGTGGAAGATCGCTGCAAGTCCACCGGCTTCGCTCGTGCATCTGGACAGCAGAGATCCAAGTTCGTCGGAGTGGTGACCATCTTTGATCTGGCGCGTTGAATGCAGAGACAGGGTGAAAAACCCCGCGATTACCTTGCCAGGTGGCTCCGTATACGGGCCGACCTGGCACATTACCCCAATGATGATGCCATGTATCACTTTGTGGAAGGACTGAACCAAGGTACGCTTCTCCGACATACGCTAAGGCGGCAGCAGGCTTCAGGATGCCTCACTTTCGAAAGCATGGTGAACACCGTCAACAACTACGCGGAAGCTGAGGAGGCAGCTCAGACAGCTCTCACACTCTTAGATGGCGCCCCTCCACCTCAGCCACCACCACCGCTGCCTCTGGTCGTCGTTGTTGTAGCTGCACCACCGCCTCCAGTCATCGTCGCTGCTGTCGCACCCCCACCGCCCATCATCGAGGAAGCCCCGACACCCTCCGACTCTGTTCTTGACGCGCTCTACGCTGACATCAACGCTGACTCGAAGGAGATAGACTTCAGCCCGAAGGAGCTAGACTCTGTTATGCAGGATATGGAGGAGGATTTCCAACGCGACGAGCAGGCCAACAACGTCGTCACGTCCCAAGGAGTGTTTGTTGACATTGGGACCGTGATAGAGGAAGATCAACCTGGACAGGATCCGCCTAAAGCGCTGGACAAGGGGAAGGGACCACCCGTTGCTTCCGACAATGATCGTGCAAAGGCTATGCCCCCTCCGCCTAACCCAGCGCAGCTGCCGCAGGAACTCAACACCGGTTTGGGTAACACAACACCGCAAACCCGTCGCCTCCTACATCCACGTCTGCTGCTGCCCAAATCACTCCAGCTAATAGAGTGATGTTCGGCAACCTACTCGTCGAGCCCATGACCATGGCCCATATATGGAACGTAGTCCAGCTTGACGAGAAGCACCAGCAATTGCTGGAGGAGGCGTAGGCCATCGCGGAGAAAGGCGCTAAGATGGATCGAGATCTGGCCAATGCACAGAAGTCAACAGAGAAGGCTAGAGCCATGGAGGCCGAGTACAAGACTCTGCTCCAGCAGCAGAAGGCTAAGAAAGCTCCGGCTCACGTCATTAACGATCCCTGTGTACGACGAAACCTAGGATGGGCTTCCTCGAAGCCGCCACAAGCAAAGCCATACATTGACAGTGAAGGCAGGCAGGTGATGCCCACTCCTATTCTTAACCTCGCCGTCGCCAAGAACCTTCTGAAGCAGGATAGATCACCCGCAACTGTGGAACAGGTCTATGACCTTGTGGCCAAGGCGGTGAAACAGCAGGAAAAGGTCACCTCTCAGAGGCTTGAGTCCGACCCTGCGTTTTGCCAGTCTAGCATTCCTAAGCCGCCAAGGGACCGATCTCCCCATGATGTCGGGTCCTAGACGGGTTCATCAGAATGAAGACGGAGGGATGCACGCAACAGGAAGGAGGCTATCCCCATATCCTCCGACCATGGAGGCAAGGGTCATCCTCGTCGCCCATCTCCACCGCCCCGGTCTCCCCGACATCGCGAAGACCACAAGGCTCACCATCGCGCGGACATGCCCCCGCCCACACAAAGTGGCATCGTCATCCACGACAATGCGGAGCAGCCCCATCATGATCGAGAGCGCAACCAAGGACAGAAGAGCAGGTCGCGTCATGACCCTCCGCGTCCGACCAGCAACTGGAACAAGCGTGAGGCATCGCAGGAGGGTAACAGCAAGAAGGCTAACCCACCGCCACCTCCGCCTCGGTCGCCCCCTAGCTGCCACCATGGCGGAGGAGGCCCGCGTCGTTCACGCAGCCCATCCCCTGGTGGCAAGAAGAAGAAAGCAAGCCCGGATCCATACGACGCACGTTCACTCGTGGACAAGATTCACGAGGCCCAGGAAGGACAGTACCTGGGACCATGTTTCTTTGGACTCATAATATGGACCACAACTTACCCCAAGGGTTTCTGGATTGACAAGACCATCAAGCCCTATGACAGCACCGCCAAACCAGCTACATGGTAGCAGGATTACGGCAACGCGGTGGAGATTGCCGGGGGTAACTCTAACGTCGCCTTCAAGTACCTCCCACTGATGCTGGCGGGCATGGCCCGATAATGGATTGATGACTTGCTGGAGAAGTCCATCTGCAACTGGTTGGACATGCAAGAAGCATTCACTAAGAACTTCAAGGGTACGTATAAACGTCCATGTACTGTTGGCGATCTACAGCGGTGCCTGCAGGAGAAAGACGAGTCATCTCATGCCTACCTCTCTCGCTGGCTGGATATGAAGAATTCTTGCGCAGGAGTGCATGCTCAAACCGCCATGGCCGCCTTCATCGATGGGTTGGAGAAAGGTACGTTGCTCTGACATAAGTTGAAGCGCTTGCAGGACAATCACCGGCTAGATCTCAACCAGATGATCCAGCTTGCTAGTGAGGTCGCAGCTGCCGACGATGATGCTCGCGGCTCCCTGCCTGCAACGAGGTAGGGAAACTACCCCGGCAGCGCTCCGCATTCCGCAAACGTACGAGGATTACCATGATATGCCATGCCTTGTACACCTCGACACCAACGGCAAGGCCACTCACACCAATCGCCACTGCAAGTTTGTCAACGATCTTAAGGAGGACCCGGAGTCCGGCTACAAGCAAAGTCAGAAGAACAGACCGTGAGGCAAGGGAAAGGGGAATAAGAAGGACGAGGAGTCCAAGGATTCAAGTAACATGGACGAGGACGTTGACCCCAAGCATGCCACCAAGAGCAATGGCAAGGTCAAGAACCCCTTTGAGAAGAAGGCCCCCGTCTACCACACCTTCCTGGGCACCCCAACTGTCTGGCAACAGAAAACCTCGCTGAGGATACTAATGGCCACCCTACCCCTAGTTCCCCAGTACCTACGCTGGTCGGAGATTCCAATCACTTGGGACAGGAAGGATCACCCAGACCTCATCGCTACGGAGAACTAGTACGCCATGGTCATCAACCCCCTGATTGACGGCAATGACTTCACCAAATGCATGGTGGATAGTGGAAGCATCATCAACATCATGTACATGGATATGCTGCACAAGATGAACTTGACAGAGGCCAACCTAAGGTGGACCAGCATCGTGTTATGTGGCATAGTTCCTGGCCGGGAGGCTCAGTCCCTTGGGTGCATCACGCTTCAGGTCACTTTTGGCGATGTTAATAATTACCTGATAAATCATCATCCTCCACACATTCATCATCCTCCATCTCTCTGATCCACAAAAATTAATGGAGTTCCCCATGGGGATACACTTTCCTGATAAATCCTTTCCTGACCAACTCATCAATTTTCTCTTTAAGCTATTTTATCTCTTTAGGGCCCATTTTGTATGGTTCTTTGGCTATTGGTGTTGTACCAGGTATTAGATCAATCGTTAATTCTATTTCCTGATTCGGTGGCATTCCTGGTAATTCTGCTGGAAAAACATCTTGAAACTCATTTACTACTGGAATATCCTTCAACTTAACCTCCTTCATTGAATTTAACCTAAGATCTACCATGATATGAATATGTTTGTTAGCCTGATAAATGATGACTACAAATGCACAGATCGCCTGTAGCTAGTTTCAAAATAAAGATATCGATCCCACAGGGAGCAGGAGTCTAAAGTCTAATAACTTTTGAAGTAAATTCTAAAATAGAAATACTAAATAAAGTTCTAAGTAACAAGATAAAATGTGAGTGTTGTGTATAAAGGTGTTTTTGGGTTTTTGTATAAGAGAACAATAATTTAAGTAAAACAAAGTGAATACACAAAATAAGTATCGCATATGTAAAAGAGATGTGAAACTGCAATGGGATAAAGCGTTCTCGGGGAGTAGCAGATACACCTCTAGCATTTATAAAGGATCTAAGGGAAAGATTATTATCATGAACATTCTCAACTATGTATGTGTGGGAGGAACTCCGTATGTGGACAAATAGGCAGCAACCAATGCTCACATCATCCTCATAACCACAACAGACAAGCAATCGACATCAATCGAATTACTACGCTATTATGGCACTTTACCCCATAGGATCTATTCCATGGCATGGATAGTGTTCCATGAGTTTCCTCGGTTCCCAAGTTGATACATAAGGAGTTCCAAAAACTTTATAGTCTCTATAAGTGCTAGCACACCTCCGTATACCAACAAGTAGTTCCCTCCATCAGGTCCCCACGAGAGGCAAATATTGAGAGGTCGACTTCTCCCAACATCAAGATGAAGACAATCTAACACATGGTCACAGCGATGAATATCATAATAAACTTTGTCTTATTTCAATCTCATGGTATGACTGTCACTACTAGGAAACAGGTCATTTGTGGCGCACCTGAAAACAACATTTGTGGCACACTAGGTGTGCGTCACTAGCCTCACGCTATGGCTAACACTTAGCCATAGCGCCCTGCCTGGTGCGCTACAAGTATCTGGAGACAGTAGTAGCACACCTTCCAGTGCGCCACGACTAGGAAGGTGGGTGATCTTCCACTATGTTGCATGTGGAGCACATGGCAGTGCGCCACTGAGGGAAGGCATGTGCGCTTTAGTTGTAGTGCGCCACTAAAGCCATGCCATGTGCGCCACAGGAATTTTTTTGTTTTTTAATTCTGAGCCAGATGATATACAATACATATTATATACAATATTCAAAGCAGATATACACACACAAATATAAGATACACAGTTATATAAATGAATACACAATTTGCAAAACAAGATTAAAACAAATACATATAGATAAGTCCCATACATGAATACATAGTATAAGTTACATTGTTTCGATCAAGTTACAAAGTAGTTGGTGACATGTGAATACATGTGTCTCGAACAAGTTAGAGCTTGGAAGCTTGCCTATACATCTAAACTAGAAACAAGCGCGGGATAAACAACCAAGGACGATAAGCATCACCGCGACGAAGGTGTAGCTCTTCATCCAGTTCCTCGTCCTAACTCCCGCTAGATAGCGCGTGTATCTAGCTTCCGCCTCCACCATAGTGTTGTACCCTTTGTAGCTATTGCCGCTGAAATGGTGCACCTCTCTCCGGCAGTCTTCCCAATCATCGTAGACTCTAGGAACCCGTCCCTTGTACACGACGTACCACATCATCTACAAGTTGGCAATAATAATTAACCGGTGATTGAATAAACATGTATAATTAAAGTTGCATATGAAGATACACTTATAGAAAGTACTCCCAACTAAAAAGACCAAAGTAACTCAAAAAGAATGCCTCATATATAACTAGGTTGTTGGACACAGGAATATGCTACGATGGAAATGTACGCCAAGTAGGATGCACAACACATGGACTTGTGCATAGCACAAGGCGTACAATCCCGTCGCAACACATTCACATATATAGTGTGCCACGTCATTTCAATCATCAGCATTCTCGAAAAATACCAAAGTAACTCAAAAGGAATGCCTCATATATAACTAGGTAGTTGGACACAGGAATATGCTATGACGGACCTGTAAGCCAAGTAGGATGCACAACATCTGGACTTGTGCATAGCACAAGGGTTACAATCCCGTCATAGCACATTCACATATATAGTGTGCCACGACATTTCAATCATCGGCATTATTCTCGAAAAAGACCAAAGTAACTCAAAAAGAATG
Source organism: Avena insularis (assembly GCA_023614405.1). Classification (NCBI taxonomy): domain Eukaryota; kingdom Viridiplantae; phylum Streptophyta; class Magnoliopsida; order Poales; family Poaceae; genus Avena; species Avena insularis. The sequence goes on along the minus strand of CM042687.1, from coordinate 183,718,862 downwards.
CCTCATATATATACATAGGTCGTTGGACACAAAAATATGATACGAAGGACCAGTAAAGCAAGTAGGATGCACAACACCTGAACTTATGCATATCACAAGGCTCACAATCCCGTCGTAGAACATTCACATATATATAGTGTTCCATGACATTTCAATCATCGGCATTCTCGAAAAAAGGCCAAAGTAAGCAAAGGACCAAAGAGTAAGAAAAAAACCAAGCATTGATTCATATATAATAATAATAAGCAAAAGAAGTAAGCGATGATTCATAAACCTAGTAAGCTAAGTAGTAGAATGTACTTGTCCACACACACAAAGGTCATCTATAGTTTGGAACTACAACTAGGCCAACATCAAGACTTGTGGCTTGGCTCAGGGAACGGGAGGACGTCTTGTCTCGTCATGAACTTCCTCCGTAGAAGATCCCCCCCCCCCCCGAAGTCATGACATCACGAAAGATTATTGCCCCAAACTGATGCTGGATGAGATGATCTGGCAGCATAGAATTCTGCTGGTATAGTAGGAATGCCCTCATGATTACAACGAAAGATTATCTCTTTTCTAATATCTGAATCAGTGATCTTGGCCTTGGCTTCAGCCCACTGTTTGAGATGATCTGGCAGCATAGAATTCTGCTGGTCTAGTAGGCTTCCTTCTTACTGCCTTTCGGCTGCTTCACGCAGGGGAACTCCGTTACGTGGTTGAAGATGTGCCTACCAAACTTGACCTTCTTACGCACGAAGGTGGTGCCTTCCGTCGAGGCATAGCTAGTGAGAGCATCATCCAGAACTTCCTTGATCTTGTCATAGTTTTTCTTCTTTTCTAGGTTCCCCGAGTCTAAATACGTGGCATGCAAATGCTTTGGCGATAAGGATATGAGTGTGGAGTTTTCATCTATGCACAAAAAAATTCAAATGGAATGTGTTGGAAAAAGAATGATGATAATTTAATAAAGCCAATCGATGGTGGCGAGTGAATAATGACTTACTCGGGAAAGTAAGGCACAAGAATGTATTCCTTTGGCTTGTTCGCCATGAAGATTCCTTTTATGTACGAGGCCACGAATCATCGTTCAACGGTGCTTCCCAAGAATCCATCACGCATGTAGTAGGGGTCCACTACCGCGATGCCCGGGGTGTTCTCTCTAATGATCTACATGGCCAGGCTGAGAGAAAACAGGCGGACCATGGTATAGTGCAGCAGGTACAGGTGGAAAATATTGAAGATGTCATCAAACCCGCAGGAAGAATAGATCCGCGGGGGCATTGTCGATGAAGCCCAAGCCCGGTGGCACTTTAACCATGAATACCGGGTGTCGAGGGATCTTTCTCCGCCAGAAGGCATCTCTCTACCGTCATGCACAGTCTTCATTTCCGAACTGGCGAGCCTCCGCAAATTCTTAGTTAGCATGGGCTCACCAGCCACATGAATCCTCCACATAATACCCTCGTATCTTTGTGGCATGTCCTGAAACTTGATCGGATTCGTAGTTGACGCCACCGGCTGGCTCGAGCTGCTAGATTTTATTTTCCTGGCCTTTTTCCGTTTGGAGAGCAGGCAGGCACCGCAATCTGAGCACCGACTGCCCTATGTAGTGTGTCAGGGCTTAGAATAAAGGTCCGGTTGGTTGTATCAGCTTGTGATACGTCCAAAATGTATCTACTTTCCCGAACACTTTTGCTATTGTTTCTCCTCTAAACTTGTGTGATTTGGATACAACTAACACAGATTGATGCTGTTTTCAGCAAAATAACCTTGGTGTCTAGATTTTGTGCAAAAAATCAACTATCAGGAAAAATCCTGGAAAATATGCCAAAAATCCTATATCACCAAAAGATTCATGGAGCCAGAATACGAGACGGAGTGGGGCTCTGAGGGGCCCACATCCCCTGCCGCGCGGGTTAAGCCTAGCCGCGCCTGGAGGGGGTGTAGCCTCCTCAGGCACCCTCTCGGCCTCCCTCTTTGCCTATAAGTTTCCTTCTGACCTAAAAACTCAGGGCGGTTCGACGTTTTTCTAGAAAGAGTTCCGCTGCTCCGCCACCACAAGAAACCGCGATTTCTTACCAGAAACTCCGTTCTGGCACCCTGTCGGGACGGGGAATTTGGAGAGGATCATCGCCATCATCATCAACAACGCCTCTCCATCAACCATCCATGTTTCCCCCATCCATGAGTGAGTAATCCCCCTCTGTAGGCTATCAGACGGTAGGGATTTGATGAGTTCTATCATGTAATCGAATAAGATTGTTAGGGCATGGTACCTAGTATCTCTATTAGTGCTATTTGACTTTGGTGCAACTTGTTGTGCTTAATTCTTGTCACTAGGGCCCGAGTGCCATGATCTCAGATCTGAACTTATTATTGATTCATGATGATAGTATTGTTTGTGATCTTATCTGCAAGTTGTGTACACATATCATTGTCCGGATCCAAAGGCCCGAAAGTGACAACAATTGGGACAGCCGGAGGGGAAGGCTGTGATGTGAGGATCGCATGTGTTCACGGAGTGTTAATGCTTTGCTCCGGTGCTCTATTAAAAGGAGTACCTTAATTGCCAGTAGATTCCCTTGAGTCCCCGCTGCAATGGGCTGGCAGGACAAAATATGTTTTGCAAGTTCTCATTGCGAGCATGTATGACTATATATGGGACACATGCCTATGATTGTTTAGTACTTGGATGCTTTATCTTATTTATCTGCAATTGCCCTAGATCTTGAAGTTACATGTTTAGACTTGTCCATGCAACGCCCGTCCATCCATCCCTATGCCTACCGCACTCATATCCTACTGTTTGCTACTATTGTTACTACTGCCTTCGTTTTACCGCTACTGTTACTTTGCTATTGCTACAAAAACTGTTGCTACTGATAAACTAATTTGAGCAAGACTATTTCCAGGTGCAGCTGAATTGACAACTTAGTTGTTAAGGCTTTTAAGTATTCTTTGGCTCCCCTTGTGTCGAATTAATAAATTGGGTAATACTACCCTCGAAGACTATTGCGATCCCCTATACTTTTGGGTCATCAAGACTATTTTCTGGCGCCGTTGCCTAGGAGCATAGCTTTATTTGTAAGTTCACTTGGATCTATTATTGTTCGTTTCTATTCCTTTCATCATGGGGAAGTATCGTGATGGAAAGTTTCCTATTTTTTACCATGCACTACAAGAAGAAGTACAGTTCTAAACACCTCTGGTGCTCTTGATTCACCGTCTGTTATAAGTAAGCTTGTTACACCACCACCACATACACATGCTACATACACTGCTACTACTGCTGAATCTGAAATTGCTTCTGATACTCATGATGTTACTTCTAATGTGCTTGATGCAAGTCGTTCATTAGGTCCTTTACTAGATGCTAATATTGCTAGAACTATTTTGGGAAAAACTAAAACTCCTAGTGAAGACACTATTACACATGTTAGCTCACCTGAGTCTAGAGAGAGATATGATATTAGTGATGGTTACATTGAAATGACTGATGAATTTATTGAAGATTACCAAAACACACATGGTGCTAGTGTTATTAGGAGTCTCCTTGAGAGACGTACCATTATTCCTAAATTGTCTTCTGATGCTAAATTTGCAACTTCTCCCATAGACATTATAGATAAAGATTATGATTTCTCTCTTGATTTATCCTATATAGACATTGTTGAGAAAGAACCTTTTTGTGGGACTGAAAATGAAAGTGTTGTGGCACATATGAATGAGCTTTGCACTATGAGTGCTTTATTCTCTAATGATTTTAAGATGCACAAGTACTTTGTTACAAAGGTCTTCCCTTTTTCACTAAAAGGAGAAGCAAAAGCTTGGTTTAATAGATTACCATCTGAATCCATTGATATCCCTGATTGCTAGATTGTTCTTTCTTTCAGAAATATTTTCCTCCCAGTGCTAGACATCCTGCTTTGCAGATTTTTTTTGATTTTAAACAGGAAGAAGAAGAGAAATTGCCTGAGTGATGGACAAGGTTATGTGCCTTGATTCATGCACGTCCTGGATGTCCATTGCCTAAAAATGAGCTTCTTGATATTTATTATAATGGACTAACTGATGATTCTAGGACAAACCAAGATAGTTTTGCTAATTGTGCTTTCAAGAAAAGAACTCCTGCAGATGCTGAAGAATTAATTACTAAAATAAGCAAGAATTATGATGATTGGACTTCAACTGAGCTAAATACAACAGAGCCTATTACTCCTGAACCAACTCCAACACCAACACGAAAGAAGAGGGGAATGATTACATCAAATGATGAAGTGATGAGGGAAGCTAAGAAATGTCTTAATGAGAAAGGTATTAGAGCTGAAGATGTGAAGAATCTATCTCCTATAGAAGAATTATGTAAGCCAATTCCCCACTCATCCACTATTGAGGTACACTCTCTCCACTTTAATGCAGGTGATATTCCCTATGATAAACCTCCTGATCAATGCTTAGAGGAACTTGACACTTTTATTGTTAAACAATGTAATTTTAATAAACAAGTTCAGAATCATTTATTGGAAATGTCTAGAGCTATTAATGTTGGGGATATGCTATATGAGTATCCTCATAGCATGTCTCCTATTCGGATAACCCGGGTGGCCCACAGTTGGTAGAAAGGCCCATGGCCTGTTGGGCGGCCCAGTTAGATGGATCCAGAAGGGAGGCCCATGCCGGATAAAGGAAGGCTACGAAGGAGTCACCGACGTACCCGGAGCCTTGGAGTGCAAGACACGCTAGACTAGTTCTGTATTGTGTAAGACTCTATAACCTGTCCGGCTAGGACTTTCCCTGTAACCCTAGGATCTGGCGACTATATAAGTCGGACCTATGGGAGCCTTTAGGTCACCAATTAACTCATACCTCGCACAGCGAGAAGATCCCTGTAACTCGGCGTATTGCAATTATAGTGATTTATAGTAGGAGTAGGATTCTGCCACCGTTGTGGGATCTGAACCTAGGTAAGATGTGTTACCTCGTACCCGTCAACGTCTGCCTTACCCCACATCTCTAAACACGCACTGTGATGACCCCTCCATGGCATCCTCGTCGGGAATACCACGACAGTTGGCGCCCACCATGGGGCAAGAGGTGCTTTAGGCTCTACAATGGGCGATGTCCAAGCTCTTCGCGGGAATCGGCAAAACCGTAGCCATCGATCGCGTCTCTTCGGCAATGTTCCAATCGTCCCTCCCGACGAGTTCTGGATCCCGGCAAAGACAAACCCCACCAGCTGCTCAATCGTCCCCATCGGAGACATCCACCTCTTCATCGGCGAAACCGACTCGGGCGCTAGTTCCCTGGAAGTCGGAGGAGCGTCAAGACCCGCGCGGACGGATTGCAGAAGGATTGAAGTCAGATCTCTCTTTGGAGTTTGCCGGCAATTATCGGAAAAATTCATGGCCCACCCAAACCACCCTTGTGCAGGATATAATGGTGGAAGATTGCTGCAAGTCCACCGGCTTCGCCCGTGCCTCTGGACAGCAGAGATCCAAGTTCGTCGGAGTGGTGACCATATTCGATCTGGCGCGTTGAATGCAGAGAGAGGGTGAAAACCCCGCGATTACCTTGCCAGGTGGCTCCGTATACGGGCCGACCTGGCACATTACCCCAATGATGATGCCATGTATCACTTTGTGGAAGGACTGGACCAAGGTACACTTCTCCGGCATACGCTAAGGCGGCAGCAGGCTTCAGGACGCCTCACTTTCGAAAGCATAGTGAACACTGTCAACAACTACGCGGAAGCTGAGGAGGCAGCTCAGACAGCGCTCACACTCTTAGATGGCGCCCCTCCACCTCAGCCACCACCACCGCTGCCTCTGGTCGTCGTTGTTGTAGCTGCACCACCGCCTCCAGTCATTGTCGCTGCTGTCGCACCCCCACCGCCCATCATCAAGGAAGCCCCGACACCCTCCGACTCCGTTCTTGACGCGCTCTACGCTGACATCAACGCTGACTCGAAGGAGATAGACTTCAGCCCGAAGGAGCTAGACTCTGTTATGCAGGAGATGGAGGAGGATTTCCAACGCGACGAGCAGGCCAACAACGTAGTCACGTCCCAAGGAGTGTTTGTTGCCATTGGGACCGTGATGGAGGAAGATCAACCCGGACAGGATCCGCCTAAAGCACTGGACAAGGGGAAGGGACCGCCCGTTGCTTCCGACAATGATCGTGCAAAGGCTATGCCCCCTCCGCCTAACCCAGCGCAGCTGCCGCAGGAACTCAACACCGGTCTAGGTAACACAACACCGCAAACCCGCCGCCTCCGGCATCCACGTCTGCTGCTGCCCAAATCACTCCAACTAATAGAGTGATGTTCGGCAACCTACTCGTCGAGCCCATGACCGTGGCCCATATATGGAACGTAGTCCAGCTTGACGAGAAGCACCAGCAATTGCTGGAGGAGGCGTAGGCCATCACGGAGCAAGGCGCAAAGCTAGATCGAGATCTGGCCAATGCGCAGAAGTCAATAGAGAAGTCTAGAGCCATGGAGGCCGAGTACAAGACTCTGCTCCAGCAGAAGAAGGCTAAGAAAGCTCCGGCTCACGTCATTAACGATCCTGGTGTACGACGAAACCTAGGATGGGCTTCCTCGAAGCGGCCACAAGCAAAGCCATACATTGACAGTGAAGGCAGGAAGGTGATGCCCACTCCTATTCTTAACCTCGCCGTCGCCAAGACCCTTCTGGAGCAGGATAGATCACCCTCAGCTGTGGAACAGGTCTATGACCTTGTGGCCAAGGTGGTGAAACAGCAGGAAAAGGGCACCAAGGGACCGATCTCCCCATGATGTCGGGTCCCAGACGGGTTCATCAGAATGAAGACGGAGGGATGCACGCAACAGGAAGGACGCTATCCCCATATCCTCCGACCATGGAGCCAAGGGTCATCCTCGTCGCCCATCTCCATCGCCCCGGTCTCCCCGACATCGCGAAGACCCCAAGGCTCACCATCGCGCAGACATGCCTCCGCCCAGACAAAGCGGCATCGTCATCCACGACAATACGGAGCAGCCCCATCATGATCAAGAGCGCAACCAAGGACAGAAGAGCAGGTTGCGTCATGACCCTCCGTGTCCGACCAGCGAATGCAACAAGCATGAGGCATCACAGGAGGGTAACAGCAAGAAGGCTAACCCACCGCCACCTCCGACTCCGTCGCCCCCTAGCAGCCACCATGGTGGAGGAGGCCCGCGTCGTTCACGCAGCCCATCCCCTGGTGGCAAGAAGAAGAAAGCAAGCCCGGATCCATACGACGCACGTTCACTCCTGGACAAGATTCACGAGGCCCGGGAAGGACAGTACCTGGGACCACGTTTCTTTGGACTCGTAATACAGACCACAACTTACCCCAAGGGTTTCTGGATTGACAAGACCATCAAGCCCTATGACGACACCGCCAAACCAGCTACGTGGTTGCAGGATTACGGCAACATAGTGGAGATCGCCGGGGGTAACCCCAATGTCGCCTTCAAGTACCTCCCACTGATGCTGGCGGGCATGGCCCGACAATGGATTGATCACTTGCTGGAGAAGTTCATCTGCAACTGGTTGGACATGCAAGAAGCATTCACCAAGAACTTCAAGGGTACGTATAAACGTCCATGTACTGTTGGCGATCTACAGCGGTGCGTGCAGGAGAAAGACGAGTCATCTCACGCCTACCTCTCTCGCTGGCTGGATATGAAGAATTCTTGCGCAGGAGTGCATGCTCAAACCGCCATGGCCGCCTTCATCGATGGGTTTGAGAAAGGTACATTGCTCTGACATAAGTTGAAGCGCTTGCAGGACAATCACCGGATAGATCTCAACCAGATGATCCAGCTTGCTAGTGAGGTCGCAGCTGCCGACGATGATGCTCGCGGCTCCCTACCCCGGCAGCGCTCCGCATTCCGCAAATGTACGAGGATTACCATGATATGCCATTCCTTGTACACCTCGACACCAACGGCAAAGCCACTCACACCAATCGCCACTGCAAGTTCGTCAACGATCTTAAGGAGGACCCGGAGTCCGGCTACAAGCGAAGTTAGAAGAACAGACCGCGAGGCAAGGGCAAGGGGAAGAAAAAGTACGAGGAGTCCAAGGATTCAAGTAACATGGACGAGGACGTTGACCCCAAGCATGCCACCAAGAGCAATGGCAAGGTCAAGAACCCCTTTGAGAAGAAGGCCCCCGTCTACCACACCTTCCTGGGCACCCCAACTGTCTGGCAACAGAAAACCTTGCTGACGATACTAATGGCCACCCTACCCCTAGTTCCCCAGTACCTGCGCTGGTCGGAGATTCCAATCACTTGGGACAGGAAGGATCACCCAGACCTCATCGCTACGGAGAACTAGTATGCCATGGTCATCGACCCCCTGATTGACGGCAATGAGTTCACCAAATGCATGGTGGATAGTGGAAGCAGCATCAACATCATGTACCTGGATATGCTGCACAAGATGAACATGACAGAGGCCAACCTAAGGTGGACCAGCACCGTGTTCTGTGGCATAGTTCCTGGCCGGGAGGCTCGGTCCCTTGGGTGCATCTTGCTTCAGGTCACTTTTGGCGATGTTAATAATTACCGCCAAGAACACATGACCTTCGAGGTGGTCCCATTCAAGAGTGTGTACCACGTCATCTTCGAACACGACATCTTCCACACATTCATGGCCAAAGCATGCTTCATCTACAACAAGCTCAAGATACCCGGACCAAATGGTGTCATCACCGTATCTGGAAGTTTTACTAAGGCAAGGGACTGCGATATTGGAGAAGCAGCCTTTGCATAAGCTGTCCTCTACAGCGAAGAATTCAAGGAGATCCAGAGCAAGGTCGATGCCTCAGAGATTCTGGCGTCGAAGAAGCAGATTTCTGACTCCTCCCTAGCTTTCAAGGACGCCATCGAAACCAAGCGGGTGGAACTTCTGGTAGGCGATGCCTTCAAGACCACTGCCATTGGGATGCACCTATATCCCAAATAGGAAAGCACGCTCGTCGAGTTCCTCCGTGAGAATAGGGACATCTTTGCCTGGCAACCTGCCGACATGAAAGGTGTACCTAGGGAACTTGCCGAGTACAACTTGAATATTGATCCAAATTGCAAACCGGTGAAACAACCTCTATGACGCTTCGGAGACGAGAAGAGATGCGCCATAGGCAAAGAGATAGCTAGGTTACTTAAGGCTAGTTTTATCCGAGAAGTCCTTCACACCCGATGGGTGGCCAATCCTGTACTTGTCCCCAAAAAGGGAACCAAAGAATTAAGAATGTGCGTTGATTACACTGGCTTGAACAAAGCGTGCCCAAAGATCCGTTTGCTTTGCCTCGCATTGACCAAGTCATTAACTCGATGGCTAGCTTAGAGCTTTTGTATTTTATCTATGCATACTCAGGATACCACCAGATTAAGATGAGTAAGTCGGACCAATTGGCCACTTCGTTCACCACACCTTACGTCACGTTTTGCTACGTCAGGATGCCCTTTGGGATAAAAAACGCAGGTGCTACGTGCCGGCAGACAATGCAGCATTCCCTACACGATCAAATTGGTCGGAACGTTCATGCCTATGTGGACGATATAGCGGTGATGTCTAAAAAGTCAAACAACTTAATCTCCGACTTAAAATAAACTTTGATAATCTCTGGAAATACAACATGATGCTTAACCCTAAGAAGTGCGTCTTTGGGGTTCTAGACGGAAAATTGTTGGTCTTCATCGTGTCCCTGGGTGGAATCGAGGTCAACCCAGAGAAAATCAAGGCCATCCTAAACATAAACTGTCCGACATGCCTAAAGGACATACAACGGCTCACGAGCTGCGTTGCAGTAGTAAGCCGATTCATCAGTCGACTTGGAGAGAAGGCTCTGCTGCTGTACATGTTGTTGAAGAAGGCAGAAAAATTTACATGGACGGATGAAGCAGATGCAGCATTGAAACAGCTAAAGGAGATACTCTCCTCGGTGCCTATCCTTGCAACACCCGAGCCTATGGAGCCTATGTTAATTTACATGGTGGCCACTAACCGGGTAATCAGCATCGTCATCGTGGTAGAGCGAAAAGAACTAGGGCATGAGTACAGAGTTCAACGGCTAGTTTACTATGTAAGAGAGGTCTTGACAGAGTCCAAGCAGCATTATCCGCACTACCAAAATCTAGCTTATGGAGTGTTCCTTGCTTCTCGGAAGCTAAGGCACTACTTGCAGGAGCACCCTATCATAGTGGTGAGCAAAGCTCCACTGTCCGACATCATCAACCATAGCGACGCTATAGGAAGGGTCGTGAATTGGGGAATTGAGATTGCCGCCTTCGAGATCACCTACAAGAGAAGCGACGCTATCAAATCACAGGCCTTGGCGGATTTTATCGCAGACTGGACCGAGATGCCAGATGCTACACCCATGCCAGAGCCAGAATATTGGGTGATGCACTTTGACGGATCAAAGCTACTCAATGGCTCGGGGGCTGGTGTACTACTACAGTCTCCAACTGGGGAGAAGCTACACTATGTTCTGCAGATCCACTTCGAGGCTACAAACAACATGGCGGAGTATGAAGCACTCATTCAGGGACTACGCGTACCAAGGATATTGGCATCAAGCGCACACTTTTCTGTGGAGATTCCGACTTGGTTGCCCAGCAGGTGGCTGGCACCTGGAACGCGCGGAACCCTATGATGGCAGCATATCGAGACGAAGTGGACGAGACAGCCAAGAGCTTCTTAGGCTATGAAGTCAAGTATGTCCCCAGGAAGCAAAATGAGGCGGCTGATCTACTATCAAAGCTTGGATCAGGGCGCAAACAAATTCCTCCTAGCGTTTTTTTGGAGCATCTACGGACACCATCCGTGAAGGGAGCAGATACCGAGAACCCGGATAGAGTAGACTCTTTCGTTTACATAGTGACAAAGGTCCCTCCGGCTTGGACAAAACCGTTCATGGAATATCTCGTACACGGAACTTTTCCCATCGACGAGGTCGAAAGTCGTCAGATAGTACGTCGAGCAAAGGGCTATACCATAATCAACGGACAAATCTACAAAAGAAGCACCACTGGTGTATACCTCAAGTGTGTTTCCCAGCAACAAGGTATTGAAATCATTCGTGAGATCCAGCTCGGAGATTGCGGGCATCACGCTGCTCCACGATCGTTGGTCTCCAAAGACTTCCGACAAGGATTCTACTGGCTGACCGTGAAGGCGGACGCCGACAAGCTGGTTGAGATATGCATGGGATGCCAGTATTACGCCCGACAACCCCATGTTCCAGCTGAAGAATTGCGAACAATACCAATAACTTGGATGTTTGCAGTCTGGGGGCTAGACATGGTTGGTCCATTACAGACGGCACCATGTGGGTTTACGCATCTGCTGGTAGCAGTTGATAAATTTACTAGATGGATAGAAGCTAAACCCATTAGAATGCTTGATGGGGCAACTTCCCTTAGGTTTGTCTGGGATCTAGTGGTGAGATTTGTCCTCCCACATAGCATTATCACCGACAATGGCAGCAACCTGTCACTCGAATAAGTGGAAGCTTATTGATGGGAGAAGGGCATCCAACTTGACCTAGCATCTGTGGCACACCCACAGTCCAAGGGCCAATGGATTAATTTTGCAGGGAATCAAGCCACATCTAGAGGCACCGCTACATAGAGCAGTTGGAGCCTGGGCGGAGGAATTACCATCTGTGATGTGGAGTTTACGAACTACACCCAACAGATTTACCGGCTACACCCCTTACTTCATGGTATATGAAGGAGAAGCCATCCTGCCTTCCGACATCCTTCACGATTCACCAAGAGTTGCCGCCTATGACGAAGATGACGCTGAAGAATCCAGACGCCTAGATGTGGACCTTCTCGAGGAAGAGCGCGTATTGGCATGCCAAATATCCGCCATCTATCAGCAGAAGCTACGTAGCTACCATAGTCGGCGCGTTCGGCATCGCTCGTTTAAAAAGGGGGATCTGGTGCTCCGACCTAAGTAGAAGAAGTCACACAAATTATCCCCGCCATGGGAAGGACCATTCATCATAAGCAAGGCGCTGCTCAATGGGTCTTACTACCTCGTTGACAATCGTGCACTTGAGGATAGACCCAGCGAAGATCATAAGCGTAAGCGACGTGACCTGGATGATGACAACCCGGAGCTTGATCGGCCATGGAACATCGTACATCTACGTCCTTTTTACACTTAACATATTTTGTATCTACTATGTACCTCTTATATGATCAATGAAATAAAGCTCTCTGGTTCACTCATATTCTTGAGTCTTTTACCTCCTTTAGTGTTCATTTTTGGATCGTATAAAACCTTTATGCACAAGCTTTGCATTTGCACTTGTGAAAATTCCGCCTATGGGCGTTAGCTTAAGTTTTCTGGTCTACACGTTCTTTGTTGTTTTTATGTGGATTCTGGAGTAGTGACTTTCGGCACTTGAAGTCGGCGATTTTGTTCTTAGGTTTTTGACGGTGCCATTGGGCATCATCACCTGAGCGCATGGTTCCGACTACGAGTCTTCTTACTCATGAAAGGTCAAGCATAAGAACCAAAGTAATGGATAAGCCAACACTTGCTTAAAAAATATTTACATGTTGGAACCAGTACTTGAGTAGCAGGAAATTACATCTATTGTTTTTCCGCCTTAAGTTAACATAGTAGTTTTTCCGTATACACCAATTCAGAGGAAACAAATATTACAAAGTGTTTTTATTCCTCTGGCGCAGGAGACTTCAAGGCAGCATCGTCGGTAGCAGTAGAGCCATCTTCTTCGAAGTCAGTGGTCTTGAGGGACTCGGAGGAGCTTTCGTGGTCGCCGTCAATGATCTCCAGTGGCACGAAGACGTTGTGGTCGACCAACTCGGCAACCCTCATGTCAAAACCCACGAGCGATGCCTAGATAACCTTATGGTCAATCTTCTGGCCTTCATCGTCTACTTTGGGCAGACCTGAGGTTACCATGTCAAGGTCGGAATTTTCATAGTGCGCCTTGACCATTGCCAGCGACATTCTTGCGCCAGCCCGGGTACATGAAGCTTTCCGGCTTACGATACACTCGGGGGCTTGACGCAAGATCTCCGAGTACTTCATCATGGAGTCCATCGCCTTGATGTTGTTGTTGAGGGGCTTGGCAATCTCCTTAGCTTGCTTGACGGCGGTGCTGCTGAAGTTGCCGGTGAGGACCATGCATTCCTTTGGCGGAGGAGGTGACTTGGTTAAACCAATAGGAGTTGCATTTTCTGACAAACAAAGAAGTACATGAGTTCAATAACACAAAAAGTTTAGAGTACTTGTCTTACAGAAGTACAAGACGGATATCTCTTACCAAATATGCTCGCTTCCGCTTGCTGGAGTGTCTCTGCCATGGAGTCCCGCTCTTGTCGAAGAATCTTGTAAGCCTCAAGGTTGGTTGCACTGATTCTGCTCATCGGCAGCTTTCTTCTGCTCCTTGAGGATCGCAATTTCCTCCTTCATGCGGTTCATCTCCGTGTTGGCGGACTCCTGCAAGGCCTTCATGGATTCCTCGTGCATCTTCATAGTGTCAGCCCTCTCCTGCTTGAGGATCTTGTTTTCGCTATCCAGCAACTCAATGTGCTTGGACTGCTCAACAATGTCCTTGGCCTTGGCGATGGTTTTTGCAAGTCGATGAAAGAACAACACACAATGGGTATTCAAAGTGATGGGACAAGACCAAGTTTGAGTACAAAATTTAAAGGAAAAACAGACTCTTGATCTTGGTGATTTGTTCCTTCAAGGAGGCACTTTTACCCTTTTCAGCTTCCAACTCAGCGCGCATCTTGTGGAACTTCTTATTGGCGACGCCTCTCCGAGCATTCTCATTCTATGAAAAGAAGATCAAAATCACTTAGTCTACTTGGAGCATCTAGCCGGATAACTATCCACCTAGAGTCTTGGGGCTACAGTAAGAGTTTCTAACTCGGTAAAATGCTTAGTCTTTCTTTAAGCATCTAGTTGGAACTAATTCAGTTTTCACCTAGAAGCTTGGGGGCTACAGTACAAGATTTTAGCATAGCAATATGCCTAGTTTTTCTTTAAGCATCTAGTCGGAACTAATTCTGTTTCAACTAGAGGCTTGGGGGTACAGTATTGAAATTTACAAACACTGCGTATGTTACTCTAAAAGTATCTAGTCAGAATAATTCATACAAACTAACTACTTGGGGGCTACAGTGAGAAGTTTTCTAAATTAGTCACTCTTAGAGCATTCAGATGCAAAGACCTATGGTTTTCGTCTAAATCCTCGGGGGCCATAGTGGGATACTCATATGAAATACAAAAGGCAAATAAAACTTACAAGTGCGATGATCTTGAGATTGGTGGCGCTCTTGTCAAATATCTTGGTGAAGGAAAGGCTATTTCCTCGCAGGATATCTGCTTGCTTGAGAAGCTCCTGAAGGCCGCATGTCGGAGAAGTCGGTGCTGCACCAGGAGCTAGAGTTGAACTACTCGGCGTAAGCGTCGGGTAGACTATCTTCGGGAGCTCTATTGACGTCCTGGGTGCAGAGGGGCCGCCTTCGACCGACGTTCTGCCTACCACCATCACCTTAATACTACCGATGGCATCCTTAGCCGGAGCTTCAGCCATTTTGGAAGCAGTACTCTCTTGTGTCACCTGCTCGTCGACAAGGACAAGATCCGCGGTGACACCTGGATGCCATCTTAGTTGGAGAGCTTGTCGGAGTGGCAGCGGGCTGGACGCTGGGAGTGGTAGGGGCAATGGCGGGATACGCTTGGTGCAACATATCCTTGATATTTTTAGAAGCCCCCGATATTTTGTAGGACTCCTTAAAAATTAAACTGGCCTTCTTCCTAAAACATCAAAAGTATAAATATAGGAATAAGACGAGCAATGGACAATGTCGGAGGATAGGAAGCTTACACAACAGTGGGTGCTTTGGTTAAAGGGATCCAGGTAATTCTTCTTTTCTCCGCCTCTAGGGCGGCAGTGGACTTCTTGGAGGCTCCACCCTCTATCTTCTTCTTCTTTCCTCCGTCGGCAACATCAGAGGTGCAACTCTTCCGCTTACGTGCCAGTGGGACATCGTCGTCTGACACGACGGTGACTTCCTTCATCTTAGGGTCATAGATTTGGACAGCCATGCTATCCTCCTATAGACTTTTGAGCTGTTAAGTGAAATCCCAAAGTGTTAGAGGAGGTGATAATGGCTAGACGGAAGAACTGGAGTATATGGCATACACGGAAAATAAACAGGTACCTCTGAACACTTGCCCTCTACGAACATGTCGTAGGTGATGGTGAAGCCATGCTTCATGTCCTTCACCTTGATGATGTCCTTGAGGCGGAGCTTGATGGAGTCACTCGAGAAGTTGTCCTCGGAGATGCGAAGGTTATCTTTCCTCTCCTTGGTGTACTGGTGCATCAGCTTCTCACGGTGCTGCAGAGCCTGGATCCGCCTGACGAACCAGCACATGGCTAGGTCCATCCCGGTCAGACCCGTCTCTACGAACCACTCTATTCTCCTTATGGCGCCGGAAGCGTCGTTGTCGGAGGGAAGGGTGGCCTGGGATCTCCATGTCGGGGCTTCAGCGGCAGCCCCATCAACGAAGTCTGGGTACGTTGCTTCTCGACTGGCCAGAGGGATATCTGGGCCGTAGAAGTACGTCCGCTGCCAGTTCTTGCAATACTCGTGGCCGACGATGTCGGGGAACTGCCGGCCAGGCCGAATCTTGAAGCTAATCGTTCTGTAGTTTCTAAGATCATCCTTGCTAGCACCGTCTTCCCTCTTGACAGTAAAAAAGTAGATAAAGAGATCTAACCTAGACCTAATTCCTAAGTAGCCCTCGCAAATTGCTACATAGTTGCTGAGCGGTAGGATGCTATTAGAAGAGTGGTTCTAAGGATGAACCCGGTAATGCTTGAGGACAGCGAGGAAGAAGTCGGATATCAGGAGGGAGACACCGCGTACCAGTTGTGCTTTCAGGTACACCTTCTCTCCGGCTTGGGGAGAAGGAGTGACCTCGCCGGCCGGCTCCGCCCTCCAGATGAGCCCCTCCGTGACGGGGAGGTAACCTTCGGCGAGCAGCTCTTTGATATCACCATTGGTGATATCAGCACCGCGCCAATCTTCCTTCTGGAAGTCACTCTCCTCCTCCAGCGGCTCCATCACCGAGGACCGTGGCGCCACCACACCTTCTAGGGGCATGTGGACGGCGCTCGCCAGCTTGGCCGCAGCATCGTCCATTGGCGCCATGGAAGGGGTGGAGCTACTGCTAGCCACTAGAGTGAGAGGGGAAGTGACTGAGAGATTGGGAAGAAGTTAGGGTTTTTCGCGTGCGCGTGGAGAGCTCTAGGAGGTGTTTGCAGGAGGAAGACGATGACACAGGGGAAGAATGAGGTGAAAAAGTAAAAATCCACCACGGTTGTGATTTATAACCCCCTGTGTCAAGATTCGTGCAAGTGATCGAATGGTTGCTGTAGCACCCCCCGGGATTAGGGTTCAACTAACCTCAGATCACATCTAAGATAAGTTCAACTCTACTCACAGAAGATCACAGTATGATTCGGTAACATTACAGAACTCAGGGATTCAACATCATAAGTTTAAACTCTTAGCAGAGTAAGATATGAGAGTTATTACAAACCAGAGGTCATAGACCCAACATTACATCACACAGCGAAAGCAAATATGTTGTGCTACACAACAACATAGAAAAAGGCCTAAGAGGCCATAAACAGAAGGGACGTCCATCCCATAGTCCTCAGGCTGCTACCTGGGACCCCCAACTACTCGTCGATGTCAACATAGAAGCCACCTTCAGTTGCAGTTAGATCATCTGTAGAAAAACAACAATGGAACAAGGCTGAGTACAAGAATGTACTCCGCAAGACTTAGATAACCTAGTATCTACATTCTCTGGCTAGAAAGGCTTTCTCTGGATTTTCTTTTGCGTAAACAAATCTTTATTTGTAAATATGAGAGATAAGAAGCTCGTCTACTCAGAATCTTTTAAAAGGGGATAAGATAACGACTTCTTCATCTTGCTCATCGTATCTTGATAACCACCAGCTTCATCAGAACCTCCTATATAGGATCACCCCCTCGACCCAGAGGAAGCATCCTTAAGCACACATGGATCAACAAGTTTTATAGTGGTTAATGTTGTCTATGATCTTAAGTCCGGTCGCCAAGCGTTCATAACCGTGAACACGGATGTTCGAAAAGATTTAACCCTGCAGGGGTGTACAACTTTACCCACACGTACCAACTGACTCTTAATACCAAATATTATTAGACCTCTTCCTTGGAAGGCCGATAGAGGGTGGTTGACCACGACCTTTACCTTGCTTTCTCCAAGACCATGAGTCACGCCCTAGGATAGTTCCGCCGTAACGGGTCAAGTCCCGGATCCGGTCCCTAAAGATGTGAGGCTAGGTTGGTTTACCAGGGGCTCCATCCACCAAAAGCAACCGCGACCACGCTTCCCTACATGTTATGATGCACCTCCATCACCTCCTCTTTCAAAAACGTTTTCAATGTGTATGCCAAATGGAAAGCCTGAACTATGTGACTCATGGAATCTACTAGGCAAGTTAGTTGGTCGAGGGGTTTTCCAGGCCCCGTGTGTCTATACGCTCGTCTTGGTTCCAAAGGTAAGAAATCAGTTCCTAGTGGTGGCGAGCATGGGACTACAAAAACCACACCCAATGTGGCCTCCCATACAAGCGTTAGCATGTTTAGTTAACTCCTTCGATGATGTCACCATCTCCTAACTTTCTAGCTTCGCCGACATCTCTAATTCATCCCTCGGACGGATCAGATGTTGTTACTATGCATGGATAAGCTATTGGTTGCAAAAGCTCTAACAACGCTCACATGCCAAACCAAGGTATGCTAGGAGCAGTGGATCGGGAGTATAGGGCTACAAAAGGGAAACAGTGCAACAAATAGGTAACACTAGCTACTGACAAAAGACCACATTGGAATCATGTGCATCATAGCGAGAAAGTAATATACTTTATAAAACAGAGGATCAGAATGAGAGGCTATGCTTGCCTTGTCCTTCAGTAGATAGATATAGATCTTTGGTGTTGTTGACTTCACCCTCGGGCTCGGATCCTATCGCGAAGAACCAATACCGAAAAGGAAAGCGACAATCAAGACATGGCATAATGCAATGTGCAATCAGTATGGATGATATGAAAAGTTAAATAGTGTTGAAATGAACCCTAGAACATGCTTGGTCATTTTAAACAGGGTCCGAGAGGTCCAAACCCTAGAACAGGGGGATCCTCGGAATCACCTATGGGGTTCAATTGGTTCTTCTAATTAAAATTTTCATGAAAGTTGGTTAACAATGTATGATTTTGTTGCTATTGCATAGCTCTTATTTTTCTGAACATTTTGGTATATTATTTGTATTTTTCTGATTTAAAATGAATTAGTTATGAATTTCTCCAATTTTAATTCTTTTTTGGAATATTTAAATTATTTTTCCAAATTGGGCCCACATGTCAGACTTTTATTAATTTCAGAAATGATTTACAAAAAAATTAAAACCCTGACAGACTGGGCCCACCTGTCAGCATTTACTTATTATAGAAAATATTTACTGAAAACATTTAAATAATTAGAAAAGGATTTATTGCATCATGGTGATGTCATCAATGGCTGATCTTCTCAGATCGAGAGTGGGGTGGGCGATTCGCTGCGTCTGTGGATGCGTGGTTGGTCTTGCTAGAAAGAGGAGATCGAGGCGAGCAATATAGTGGCGGCGCCACCTCGGTATGGTCACCGGAGTGACGGCAGCGATAACGAACAGCGGCGGCAGCGACAGGTGTTCGTCGGGACAGCAACACAGTGCAAGAGGGAAGGAACGGAGGGGACCAGGAGGTCCGCTAGGTCACCACGAGGATGACGGTGAGGTTGATGAAGCGAGGGGAGGTCGGACGGAGGGGAATCGACGACTTGACTGCGGCGGCCGGAGTTAGTGTCGTGCTTCATTCCAACCAGACGATGTCCTCCCAGCTTGCATGGCTTCACCGAGATGACGACAGCGACACGGCGCTTCTCCCATGCCACTCCACCGTGAACGGGCGACCGAAGATGGCAAGGCTCGCCGGAGCCCGAACGGCTAGGGTTTGGCTAGAGAGGAGAAGAAGGCACGCGAGAGGGAGAAAGAAGGGTAGGGTTCTCCATTGCGGTGGCGTGGGGTTCTTGTAGGCGCCAGCGTCATCGGTGGCGCGAATCTTGGCGCGCGGCATGGCGGTGGACGTCATCGCCGTTGACAGCGAAGCAAAGCTTCGTCGTCGACGAAGACGACGCGTCGCGAAGCGGTATGGGGACGGCTCCTGGTACTTGTATTTGTACTTGTATTTTGATTCACACACTTGATCACATGCAAATATTTTATTGAGTTTAACACATGCATGCAATGCTTAAGGTACTAATTACAAATATTACAAACTTGGGCTGTTAAGTTGCCGCGTGGACGACGTGTGTGTGCGCGTGCGTGGAAATTTCGCCACGTTCTCAACCGCCGCCACCAACGGTTCGTATCCTTCGCACGGGAAAAATGGAAATGATTGTGTTCTCTGCATGTGTGAGTTGCGAGGCGTCGCTGACCTATGGTATACGTTGCTCTAGATGACACGGGCCGGTGAACCATCCCATCGAAAGATTCCGGCATGGACGGATCTAGTCCGGCTACGAGAAGAGTACGATGGAAGATTTAGCATTTCTCCGACTTACAAGTTGAAGACGGAGAGAATTACAGGGTTGTTGGGAGGACTGCAAGATATTGCTTGATCATTTGCCGACATTCATCTAGACGGAGCATTCAACCTAAAGAGGCAAGATGGCGCAAGATCTCAGAGTTCTCCGGGGGCTACTGTTGGGGATATGCTATATGGGTATCCTCATAGCATGTGTCCTATCCGGATAACCCGGGTGGCCCACAGTTGGTAGCAAGGCCCATGGCCTGCTGGGCGTCCCAGTTAGATGGATCTAGAAGGGAGGCCCATGACGGATAAAGGAAGGCTATGGAGGAGTCACCGACGTACCCGGAGCCTTGGAGTGCAAGACACGCTAGACTAGTTCTGTATTGTGTAGGACTCTATAACCTGTCCAGCTAGGACTTTCCCTGTAACCCTAGGATCTGGCGACTATATAAGCCGGACCTATGGGAGATAACTCATACCTCGCACAACAAACCGATCACTGTAACTCGGTGTATTGCCATTATAGTGATTTATAGCAGGAGTAGGATTCCGCCACCGTTGTGGGGTCTGAACCTGGGTAAGTTGTGTTACCTCGTACCGTCAACCGTCCGCCTTACCCCACGTCTCTAAACACGCATTGTGAGGACCCCTCCATGGCATACTCGTCGGCAATACCATGACAATTAATGAGTTGAAAGATATTGTGGGAAGAATTGCTAATGATGTTAAAATGCTTTGTAAACACTTTCAAATGGTTCAAACCCAAATTGATCAACTTTCTAAGGTACAAAAGGATATGCTAATTAATGCCTCAGGAGATAAACATGCTTATGGAATTAGAACTAGGAGTGGTATAGCCACTCAAGATCCTCTATATCCTGAAGGACACCCTAAAAGAATTGAGCAGGATTCTCAACAAGGTGAAAGTAGTGGTAGTCCTCATAAGAGAAAGAAAAAGGAACACAAAATAGTTGAGGAACCACCTGAACCAGCTGTAGATCCTAATAGTATATCTGTCTTTGATGCTGAAACTGAAAGTGGTGATAAAAATTATGCTCCTGATAAGGAAGAAGTTGAGGAAGAAGTTGAGGAAGAACCTGAGAAGCACACTAAGAACACTAGGTACACTAAGGAAGATTTTATTGCTAATAAACATGGTAGTGAGAGAGAACCTTGGGTGCAGAAACCTATGAATTTTCCTAATAAGAAACACAAGTCAAAGGAGGAAGAACACTATAACAAGTTTTGTGAGTGGATGAAACCTTTATTTTTTCAAATTCCCTTGACTGATGCTATTAAGTTTCCACCTTATTCAAAGTATATGAAGGATATTGTCTCTAATAAAAGGAAGATTTGTAATGAGGAAATTTCTACTTTGCTTGCTAATTATTCCTTCAATGGTAAGGTTCCAAAGAAACTTGGTGATCCAGGTATACCAACTATTCCTTGCTCTATTAAGAATAATTATGTCAGAACTGCTTTATGTGATTTGGGAGTTGGAGTTAGTGTTATGCCTTTTTCTCTCTACAAGAGACTCTAGCTAGAAAGGTTGATACCAACTGACATATCTTTGCAAATGGCTGATAAGTTAACTACTATTCCTATTGGTATATGTGAGGATGTTCCTGTTCAAGTGGCTCATAATTTCTTGGTTTTAACTGATTTTGTTGTGATTGAGATGCCTGAAGATGATAATATGTCTATTATTCTTGGGAGACCTTTTCTTAATATTGCAGGTGCTGTCATCAATTGTAATCAAGGAAAAGTAACTTTTAATATTAATGAAAAAGATCATACTATCTATTTCCCCAAGAAGAATGATAGGAGCTATTGCCTGAATTCCATTGAAAATATTGAGAGCATCAAAGTTGGAGAAATATATTGTCCCATTCCATAAGAAAGTTTTGAAACTATTATAATTGGGACTATTGCTATCAAGTTTGAGGTAACATAATCATTTAGTGAAATGCAGAGTTTTGTTTCATATAAGATTTTTTTGGTAACAATACTTGATTAACCTTGTTAACAAAGGGATTTTAATGAACAAAACAATGCTTTCACAATGGTAATACTTGCTCACTTTTATTTTTCTCCTACCTAGTCTTTGCTTTTCGTCTTGTTAGCATTAGTTTTGCTAGTTGTTTTCTTGTTAGAGTGTCTTAGAACTTCTGTAGTTTTGGTTTTGGTTTGCTTTTTGCTTCTTCAAAAAATCTTTTTCTGCGAGAAAATTAATTTTCATAACCTAAAAATTGGCCAAAAATAAAGTTTCCCGAAAAATTCCAGAAAATTCATATTAAATTTTCCTGGTGGCAGAGGGACACCTGGATTGGCCCAGGGGGACCCACCAGGCCAGCACACCGCCTGGTGGCGCGGCCAGCCCCAGGTGGCGCCTAGCCTAGGTGTGGCCCACCTGTTCCCCCCCAAGTTGTATCCTCCTAGAACTTCTTTCTCTCTCCCAAAAACACCAGAAAACTTTCTCAAGCTCGAGTTCTTGCTATTCTTGCTCCATATTTTTGATCTCCTTGCTCAGCCCATCTTTGCAGCTGATTTTTGGAGGGATTGCTCTCCGGTATGTGCCTCCTCCGCTTGTACAATTAGATTTTTGATTGGTAGATTGTATCTTGAGTATTTTTCTACTATAGGTGTCAGGTTTTGTGAGCTTGCATGCTTGTTCTATGCTTAGAGATTTCATTTTGATGCATGTTCAGCCCTCTAGCAAGTTCCTATAGTAGTTCCTCATCATTTAACAACTTGGAAATTACTTGGTTTGATGTTTGTCTAAAAATTTCATAAAAATGTGTCATGGACAACCACACCTTTGGAGAAGTGTTTGAGAGTGATGCGCCTAGGAGGACAAGGCCTTTGAGATCATCCTCCAGAGCTAGGACATCACACAATGAGGATCTTATTACACCATGTTTTGGCAACGAGGGAGATGAGGGGGATGCGCACCCTTCTACATTCCCTTGTTTTACCTTTTTGCAGGTTGCAGGGATTCTCAATGATTTCCTAACTCTTATTAGGATGGTTGTTTTAACTAGTTATATGCAGGATGAGAGTGAGCAGTATGCTATGCTCACCAAAAAATTTGTGGAGAGTTTCTCTTTTACTAACCACCCTTTTAGGTCAGAGGTGTCATTCAAAATCTATAATAGGCCCTTCACCATGACATTGAAGAAATTTTGCAAATTTTTGGGTATAGGCATGGCCGGGTCGGTGAAGAAGATTCTAGCTCAACCTGCTAATTTGTTAGAGCTCTACTGCGGGGTGACTAATGATGATGACCGCAGAGCCCAGCACGAAAAGATAAGAAACATTGAACTCCCAGCTATCAGATATTTTTCTTCTTATCTTGCCACTATTATTCTTGGTAGGGAGAACACTAGCAATATTTCCAACTATCATTTGGCCTTTCTAGCTGCTGCACTCAACAATGAAACCAGGTATAATCTTGGTTCTCTCATTGCTCGTTGTTTAGCTGCTAGAGGACCCATTTATGGGGGTATTATTTGTAAGATCCCACCTTTTAAAGGTAAAGGTCCCCGTGATTGCAATGCTAGCCCCTGGATCAAATGCTAGCATCCACAGTTTAAGATGAAGTACACAGATATAAATGTCATTATTACATCGTCATTCTAGAGATACCATAGTCTTTTACAACTCAATAGCCAAGGCTAGTACATAGAGTTCATAAAATAAAGTAAATAACTATAAGTCTTCATCTTCATGTGCCACAGGCAAGCATGTTGAGTGTAGACTCACAACCCTAATCTTCATCAGAGTAACCTGCAACATCATAAGTTACAACCAAAGTGGGTCCATACATTTGGAATTGTATTAGCAAGGTATACCATAGTAGAATAGTAGTATCTAACATCTATATGAATTTGGCGAAGTTAGTTTAGGCTTGCTTTGATCAAAATAAGGTTTCATTATTAGTTGAAAACACTAAGTTTTTGTTTGTCAAAAACTCCCAAGGAACCACCAATAGACATTGGTGAACCTTTACCCTTGTTCGACCACAAGTTTTTAACTTAGAAATTAGGATGAGGAGATCCTTGATGGCTTCAATGTCTTTGATGCTCAAATTGTCCGTTCCCGAGGACATGGCTAAGTACTTACGTTTTACTCTCGAGAGAGGTGGTGCACTTTCCCCACGAGACTCGACATGCATCGAGACGAGAATTTTCAGAAGCATTCACTTAGACCACCATAGACGCGTTCCATCCAATCACCCTACCACCAACTGTCCATCTGGTTAAGTTCTTGCAACCTATTTGGTCAAGGCAGAGCCCATATGCCATGTGGTTTCACTAGAAGCTTCTCAACACTAAACATCTCAAATCCCTTTGTTTCTAGGTGGCTTTCCACAAGTGTGATATACAAGGTAAACCATAGACATGGGCCTTCTGTAACCACTCAACATAACCCAACATACCATTCCACCCAGGTGATTCATTCACATAGTTGTTTTATTAATCAAAAACACAAGTCATAGACTTAGCAAAATTCCATAGCATGAATATTCCACCCTTGTTTGCTACTA
Source organism: Avena insularis (assembly GCA_023614405.1). Taxonomy (NCBI): domain Eukaryota; kingdom Viridiplantae; phylum Streptophyta; class Magnoliopsida; order Poales; family Poaceae; genus Avena; species Avena insularis. The sequence continues at coordinate 183,694,637 of CM042687.1, read as the reverse complement.
TCTAGGCAAAGCATGATAACTTAACAAGTTTCTTAACTTCAAGAAAATTCCACTAAGACTTAAACTACTAGGATTTCCCAAGGCATAGCATAGTGTATATACTTAGAAAAATTCCATGCAAGTCCTACTCAAAATATCACTAATGCATAGTAAAAATAATAGGAAAAATACATGAAGCACCACTTTCCTTGATAGTTGGGAGAGTAGCAACAGACCTCACAATCACAATCACCACTATCACAAAAATCTACACATAAAATTATAACACAAAATTCACATTCAAATATTCAAGCAAAAATATACATGAATGCATGCAAATTCAAATGGAATGATTTTCTACACTAATTAAGTCAAACCAAACAGTACTAGACACAAAGTAAACTTTCTAAGGTTCAAATAAAACAAGTTTCACACTAAAACAATTTTTAAAACATTTTATATAGCAAAAACAAGCCTATAATTGGTTCTGCAAAATAATCCTATTTTTCCAGAAGAAAAATACTAAAACAAGGCCACAGTGGTGTAGGGTTTATTTTTCTAAATCCAATGATATATTATTTGCAATTTTTGGACAAACAGATGAAAAGATATGAGTTTTACAAGTTTAAACATTTAATAGATTCAAAACAGATTTTAAATCTAAACTACAGACGTGTGTCAGCGCCTGATTGGTCGATACCGCTTCACGCGGATCGTGCTTCTGCACCATTGGATCAATTCAGATCCAATGTGCCAGATTGAAACGTACCCTTTCGCTAACGATCTAATCTAAACCGCCAGATCTAAATCCTACGGGCCAGACCTAACTGACCAAAAGCGAGCGGCGCTGATGGCGCTGGCGGCAACGCTTTTGCCGGCGTTGCTCCGGTGAATCCATAGGGGGCTAGGGGTGGTGGCTAGGTTTACCTAACTCGTGAGAACACGAGGATGCTCAAGGTGTAGTTGGCTTGGACAGGGGCGTGCTGTAGCAGCCGTGGGAGCTCGTCGGAAACCTGACTGGCATCGGGTGGTTGCTGGCGGACACAACGGCGACGACCTGGGTTTAGCACAAACCAAGGGCATCAGGACGTGCACAAGTACAAGGAGCACAAGATAGTTTGATCTAGAAGGCAAGCACGGTGTTGTGGACGGCGTCAGGTGCTTGTAGTGCTTGATGGGGCTGACATTCAGGGGAAAAATTGGACAAGAAAATGGCATGAGAAGGTGCGCAAGGAAGAAAGGAACAAGCTTGCATGAACGAGGGACAGAGGCAACCACGATACTCACCGGAATAGTTCACCGGAGTTTGTCAGGCAGCGGTTGTTCGAGCTTGAATAGAGGCAGCCTGGGGGCGTTCCGGTGTTGTGGGTTTGTGGGAAATGACCGTGGCGAGGTGGTGGTTAAATATCAGGTGAGAGGCGAGGGAATTAATGCCTAAATCAATGGAATTGGTTCTGCTTGATTTGGGGAAGAAACTAGCGGCGACGGCATGGTCAGCGGCGCCTGAGTGAGGATGATGAGCTGGCGTGCCGGCGACGTGGCACAAGGCCCAGTGGTTAGTGGCTGTGGGGTAAGGTTCACGCGGGTGAGAGAGGGAGCAGAGGGAGAGTGGCCTGGGTGGGCTTAATGGGCTGGTTCTGGCGTTGGGCTGAAAGGGCAGCGCAACTTTTATTTTTTTCCTCTTCTCCTTTTCTTTTTCTAATTTGATTTTCAGGAATGAATTTGAACCCTAATTCAAACTTGTTTCAATTCAAATCTTTTCTAGATTTTTTTACTATGAACCTTGTACTCAAAAGTGTGACAAATACATCTATTCACTCAAACACACCTTGGTCTTTTGAAAATAAAAATAAAACCATGCCTCATAAGAATAATAGAATGGGCATAAATATGGTTTTATTTGGTTTCAAACTTTGAAATTTTTTGTGCAAGCTCTATATGCTAAGGTGATATGAATGAAATGAATTCTTTTACAATTCATGAATTTTGGGATGTTACAAATCTAACTCCCTTAAGATGAATCTCGCCCTCGAGATTTGGATTGGCTAGCAAATAGATGTGAGTGGTGTTTCCGAAGATCATCTTCTCTTTCCCAAGTTGCTTCTTCTTCGGTATGATGATTCCACTGTAATTTGCAGAATTTGATAGTCTTGGTACGAGTAACTCTTTCTGCAGTCTCAAGAATCTAAATTGGCTTCTCTTCATAAGTGAGATCATTTTCCAACTGAACCTCTTCCAATGGTACGGTGTCTTTCAATGAAGTTTCTTCCATCTCCGGATGACACTTATTCAACTGAGTCACATGAAACACATTGTGAAATGTTGACAGTGATTCAGGTAATTCAATCTCATAAGCTACTTCTCCTTTGTGGCTCAAAATCTTGAATGCTCCAACATACCTTGGTGCCAATTTTCCTTTGACTCCAAATCTCTTCACACCACGAAGTGGTGAGACTCTAAGATAAGCTCTATCACCTACCTCATAGGTGACTTCTCTATGCTTTGGATCTGCGTAGCTCTTCTGTCAAGACTGGGCTATCTTCAATCTGTCCTTTACCAATTTAACCTTCTCTTCAGCTTCCTTGATCAGTTCTGGTACGAACAAATTCCTTTCTCCTACACCACTCCATAGCAATGGCATAGTACACTTCCTTCCATAAAGAAATTCAAACGGTTCCATCTCAATGCTTGCTTGATAGCTGCTATTGTAAGAAAATTCTGCTTAAGGCAGACTTTCATCCCAACTAGCACCATAGTCTAGGGCACACACCCTCAACATATCCTCCAAAATCTGATTGGTCCTTTCTGTCTGTCCATCAGTCTAGGGGTGAAAAGTTGTGCTGAACTCTAATCTTTTTTCCAATGATTCATGCAGTTGTCTCCAAAAATGTGAAGTTAACTGAGTTCCTGTATCATACACAATACGCCTAGGTACTCCATGCAGACATACAATCCTATTCATATAGATCTTATTTAATTTAGCACTTGTATAGGTAGTCTTCACGGGTATGAAATGAGCCACTTTAGTTAGGAGATCTACAACAACCCAAATAGAATCATATCCAGACCTTGTCCTTGGCAGTCCGGTGATAAAATCCATACCAATCTTATCCCGCTTCCAATTAGGAATAGGTAGTGGTTGCAATAACCCTGCCGGTTTCAGATGTTCCGCCTTAACTCGACTACACACATCACATAGGGCAATATGTTCCACAATATCCTTCTTGAGGTTGTTCCACTAAAATCTTTCCTTCACATCCATGTACATTTTGGTGTTACCTGGATGAATAGAATATGGTGAATTGTGTGCTTCTTGCAGAATCAATGTCCGAAGCTCCGGATCTTGTGGAATGCAGATATGCTTTCCATACCATAAAGTACCTTGTTCATCTTCATGGAATCCTTTAGCCTTCCCTTTACTAATTTTACCTTTAATCTCTTCAATTTCCTTGTCCAACTTTTGGGCTTCTTTGATCTTGTCCAACAATGTGGGTTGAACATCCAATGACATGAGATATCCTTCAGGCACTATCTCCAATCTGATATCTTTGAATTGGGCACATATATCATCTGGCAATTATCCTTTAGTAAGGCCATTCACGTAAACCTTACGTCTTAAAGAATCTGCTACAACATTTTCATTAATAGGATGGTATTGAAAACTCAAGTCATAGTCCTTGATGAGCTCTAGCCATCTTTTTTTCTCATATTGAGTTCCTTCTGAGTGAAGATATATTTCAAACTCTTGTGATCCGTGAACTCTTCACATTGTTTTCCCAAAAGATAATGTCTCCATGTTTTGAGTGCATGGACAATAGAGGCTAACTCCAAATCATGAGTCCGATAATTCACTTCATGAGTTTTCCGTTGTCTCGAGGCATAAGCCACAACTTTCCATTTTTGCATCAAAACTCCACCTAATCCTTGGTGAGATCCATCATAATAGACTTGGAAATCCTTTTCCAAATCCGGCAGACATAAGAGTGGTGCTGATACTAGTCCCTTCTTCAATTCTTGGTAACTGATTTCACATCCTTCAGTCCAATCAAACTTCTTATCTTTCTTAAGTAACTCTGGCATTGGCTTAGCTACCTTTGAGAAATTCTCAATGAACCTTCTATAGTATCCTGCCAAGCCTAGGAAACTACAAACTTCTTTAATAGGCTTGGGAGATTCCCACTCAGTTATAGCTGACACCTTTGGGGAATCGACAGCTATACCATCTCCCGACACAATATGTCCGAGAAATCCAACTTCACTGAACCAAAATTCACACTTACTGAACTTGGCATATGATGTAGCGCTGATTTGATGTACGAGCACTTCGTGGGGAACCCCAAGAGCAAGGTCTGAAGCAGCACAACATCAAGTTTTCCTTCAGTAAGAAACCGAGGTTATCGGACCAGTGGGAGGAAGGAAACGCCACACAGGTGTTTCAAGCAACGCGGAGACCTACACAACACAAACTCAAGACTTTTCCCCAACGAATCAGTGAGGTTGTCAAGCTCACCGGTTTAATGTAACAAAGGATTAAATGTACTGTGTGGAAAGTAATGGTTTGCAAAAAGTAAACAAGTAGGAGCGGAATATGTATCGATGGTAAAGATTGGACCGGGGTCCATAGTTCACTAGAGGTGCTCTCCTTAGATAAACAACATGGCATGAAGGGTAAACAAATTACAGCAGGGCAATTGACAGGAACTGAGCAAGGCGTAACAATGCAATTACTAGTCAGAAAGATCCTATGAGATTCTATTGGGCAATACAACAAGATACATAGACCACCATCCAACTGCATCTATGACTAGAAGTCCACCTTCAGGTTATCATCCGAACCCCCTCCAGTATTAAGTTGCAAGCAACAGACAACTGCTTTAAGCAAAGTGTGTAAGGTAAATAGTCCACATGTTCCATGAACAAGAGACCGTTGTTTTCTCCCTAGTAGCAACATCACATCTACAACTGAAGAGTTTCTATCACTTCCCTTGGAAAATAGAGGCATGAACCCACTATCTAGCATAAATACCCCCTCTTGGAGTCACTAGCAACTACTTGGCCAAGATAGCTACTAACAACGGAGATCATGCAAGATCACAAACAACACAGACATGATAGAATCATAAAGACAAAACCATTAATCAAACCACCATAATAATCTCAATATCCATCGGATCACCGCAAACACAACATGCATGATTACAAATAGATTATATCTTGACCTTGAACGGAGCTCACAAGGTCTATACATGAAAGAACAAGGAGGAGATACAACCATCTAGCTACTACATGGACCCATAGTGCAAGGTGGAACTACTCACGCATCATACCGGAGAGAAGGCCTCCAGGATGATCTCCCCTCCGGTAGGGTGCCGGGAAGAACTTCAGATCCCCCCCTTATCAAGGGACTTAGGGTTTTGTGGAATATTGATCTGGTACTTAGGGTTTATGCATTGGGGGCTTCTTATAGGCGAAGGGGGAGGCCGAGGCGGTGGCCAGGGGCCCCACACCCTGCCCTGGCACGGGGCAGGGCCCACCCTAGCACGCCTCTCTGGCTCCCCTCTGGACTTCTTGTTTCCCACGGAAAGTTATTGACTTTGACGTTTGTACCATCCAATTCTGAGAATATTTCCTTACTAGCTTTTCTGGAACCAAAAACAGCATAAAACAGGCAACTGGCACTGTGGCAACTTTTTAATAGGTTACTACCAGAAAACATGTAAAAAGCACCTCAAAGTGGAGACAAAGCAAAGCAAAGTAGATACTAAACAAGCATGGAGCATCAAAACTTATAGATACGTTTTATACGTATCAAGCATCCGCAAGCTTAACTCCTGCTCGTCCTCGAGTATGTAAGTGATAAAAAGAATTATTTTTGAGGTGACATGCACCCTCACAATTAAGATCCAACCATTTCCAAGCATTGTAAGCTGGGATCAAAGAACTCTAAACATGTGTATGATAGATGGAGTTCTAACAATAGGACATAGTAACTATGCATGCAACATGAAAGGCTACAAAAAAAGATCATGAATAACATGCATTGAAAAACGTTTGTTTGTTTCACATACAGAAAACATAGCATAGTGGCATTCAGCTTATCCCTCATAGAGTAGCAAATAGATGCATAGGACACCTTTAAAGTTCACAAGGGTGACTAGAAACAGATAGCACAAGAATAAGTAATATCACAATATGCATCAATCAATAAGCTTTGGAGCACTGCACACAAAATGACAACTATACCCTCTTAATGGTGCCTAAAGGTAGAAGGTGGAGACTCAATAGTGCTGGAAGAAAGGCATTTTATAAAGGAAGCAGGGATTTCAGGTTTCAAAAAGAGCTTCCAAAAATTATGGTACCTGTTAGCTTTTAGCCCTCATTGCCCCTATCATAAGCATCTTGAAGTGGTTAAGGTTAAAGTGAACAAAGGTGGAGTATATGCTTGACGAAGTATAAGTTTGCAATCTCAAGTCCCTTGAATATGAGGGCCACACCTCATGATACTAAACTTTAGTCACCTGTAAGTTCTTGTCATTGTAAGTATTTGCTTATCATTGAGAACCGCCAACGGGGTACCCCTTGCACATGGTACAAGAGCTTTCCCATAACCAAAATGACAAGGCAAGAAGACAATGAGCATCTCAGCAATCTTTTTATTTACCATATGCATAGCTTTTTATTGAGGATGCTTCATAGATAGCTCATTATGGTGATGCTGCAAGTTTCCACCATGATTAGGCATGGCTTAGGCTAGCGGCCCAGGCGTTTCTCTAACACATAATACAAACTCCATGGACTTACAAGTTCCCTCTTGATTTCACAGCGGTGACATCCATAGACAAAAGAGCATGATATCAACTGAGTACAAAGTACAAGTGCAATGTTGAAAATGTTCCCCGTGACAACACGGTTCTGCTAAATCCAATGTATAAGTGCAAGCATATACAACATAGATGACACAATGGTTCAAGTTTATTAGGGTCAAAGAATATAAAGTGTGCCATCAAGTTTGTGAGGGATTTAATCACTAATTTTTCACATAACAAAATAGTTTTTATTTGGAAGATAGCTGAAAACAAGAATATACTTGGAATGGTGCAACACACCATGAATAGGAGTTTATAGTGGACACTTTGGAAAAACTGTGTTTCTTGGGAGTTGGAAGCATGAGTAGAGCTTACTCATACAAGTGCAGTCTAGCAAAAGACTGGGAGCAACCAAATAAGAGAGCAATAATGGCCAAAATCATGCAGTGCAACAAGGCATACTAATCAAAGCATAGAGTGGTACTAAAAGTCAAGGACTAAATGATCATAGAGGCTATGGTGACATGTCATAGTCATAACATGGTGTAAGCATGTGCCAAGTCAACCCAAATAAAGCATCAAAGGACAATATGACAATACTATGCTTTTGCATGCTAAAACAACGCATAATTTCTTCAAGACACACTAAGCAATCCCAATTGTTTGGAACAAGACATGCTACAGCAATAATCACTAAGCATAAAGTCAAAACAACACCTAGCATGTCATGCTAAAGTCTAACTCACAGTCAATGCAAGATCCTCTTGCACTTACAAGCAAGAACTTACTACTCCTTTCCAACACCAAGCAACTTATTTGCAAAACAACACAGAGAGAATGGGGGTCCAAACTACTTTATTCAAGCAAACTAAACAAACTAAGAAAAACAAACGAAAACTAAGACGCTCCAAGAACAACACAACTTGTGCATGAAGCAATAAAAACGAAGTGTCTAGACAGACCTGAGCTTTTTATTGATAAAGAAGGGGATGCCTTGGGCATCCCCAAGCTTTGACGCTTGTACCTCTTAGATATTTCTTGGGGTGACACCGGTGTGGAATCCCCAAGCTTGAGGTTTTGTCCATTCTTCCTCTCATTACATCATTCTCTCTCTACACCTGAAATTTTTTCTTTCATACAAAACTTCACACAATCTTCATTAACAACATTAGTATATTCAAAAGATATTAGACCTTTGGCAAAGCTTTGGAACAGCAAGTATTTTCACTAAAAACACAATCTACTGTAGCAACTCCTTCAAAAATATGATTTCACCTAAAGAGAACTCAAAAAGGAATCAATAAGAAGCAAATGCAAATAATGGCAGAAATCTGTGAAAACAGACCAGCAGGTAGAAACCGATTTTTTAGAAAATCTTCTGTTGCTCAAATCAAAAAGTGTTGAACTAACTAAAGTTAGCTAACATACTGGGGGATTTATTCGTAAATTTTGAGCTCAATCCGAGTAACATAGACTCCTCACGAATATTTTGGGTGGAGGACATAAATCTATTTCGGGACAGCAACTCCCCAAATCTTACTTCCCTCTCATTAGAGGTCATTTTTGGCACAAAAATAAAATAAAAAGGATAAGTAGAGGTCATTAATGAAGTAATAACTTTCAAAACTCAAGGAAACTCTTGGGTTATCTCCCAATAAGTACTTTTCTTTAACGCCTTTAAGTTAGGCACAAGAAGCAAGAAGAATCAAGTATTTTCAAATGAGGAAGCATTAACATCCATACTTGAAAAATCTTCAACTATGAAATGTATCTCATCCAAATAGGTTTTGTAGGATCCCTTATCATTTCTCTTTGGTTTACTACTTTCATCAAAAGGATTTTCAGGAACAATTCAATCAAAATTCTTTTCAAAGGCCTCATGCATCCCAACAAGCTTAAAGGGTATGGGTATCTTAAATTCATCTCTAGGCTTTGTTTTATCTGAAGTACCCACAACATCTACACATGAGCGTAGCATATTAAAACAATCAAAGGCCTTTTTGGCTTCCCTAGCAACATCATGGAACTCTTTGAGTAAAGTTTCAAGAATAAATTCTCTCTTTTCAGCATTCTTTTCTTATTTTAGTTTTAGGAACAAAATTTGCATCACGGGGTTAAGGCTAACAAACCTAGCCACCAGCATATGAACTAAAGAAGCCGAAGCAATCTCATAATTAGGATCAAGCTCTGCTATATATTTATACCTCAATATCCTCATTCTTGCTAACATAATTAAAGAATTCATCAATATTATCTTTCCCAATTATGGAGCCACTACCTATAGAAATGTCCTTCAGGGTGAACTTGGGGAGAAACATGGTGAGCTAGAAGAGGTGGCAACTAGAGTAGGAACTAATTTTTTTGTGTTTTTGAATAAAGAAAGCAAACCAAACTAAACTAATTTTTTTGGGTTTTTTGAAAAGAGGCAAAAAAACCAAGCAAAAGAATCAAAGCAAACTAAAAGCAAAGTAAAGAGAAAGGTAGTGGAGGACTCCCCTAGTGAAGACGTCCTTAGCCTCCCCAGTAACGGCGCCATAAAAGTTTGATGCAGCACTAAGTTGATGTACGAGCGCTTCGTTGGGAACCCCAAGAGAAAGGTGTGAAGCAGCACATCGGCAAGTTTTCCTTCAGTAAGAAACCGAGGTTAAGGAACCAGTAGGAGGAAGGAAACGTCACACAGGTGTTACAAGCAACGCGGAGACCTGCACAACACAAACTCAAGACTTTGCCCCAACAAATCAGTGAGGTTGTCAAGCTCACCGGTTTGTTGTAACAAAGGATTAAACGAACTATGTGGAAGGTAATTGTTTGCAGGAAGTAAACAAGTAATAGTGGAAGATGTATCGATGGTAAAGATTGGACTGGGGTCCATAGTTCACTAGTGGTGCTCCTTAGATAAACAACATGGCATGAAGGGTAAATAAATTACAGCAGAGCAATTGACAGGAATTGAGCAAGGCATAACAATGCAAATACTAGTAAGAAACATCCTATGAGATTCTATTAGGCCATACAACAAGATACATAGACCACCATCCAACTGCATCTATGACTAGAAGTCCACCTTCAGGTTATCATCCGAACCCCCTCCAGTATTAAGTTGCAAGCAACAGACAACTACTTTAAGCAACGTGTGTAAGGTAAATAGTCCACATGTTCCATGAACAAGAGACCGTTGTTTTCTCCCTGGTAGCAACAGCACATCTACAACCAAAGTGATTTTTGTTAGTTCCCTTGGAAACTAGAGGCATGAACCCACTATCGAGCATAAATACCCCCTCTTGGAGACACTAGCAACTACTTGGCCAAGATATCTACTAACAACGGAGAGCATCCAAGATCAGAAACAACACATACATGATAGAATCATAAAGACAAAACCATTAATCAAACCAACATAATAGTCTCAATATCCATCGGATCCCCGCAAACAGAACATGCATGATTACAAATAGATTAGATCTTGATCATGAACAGAGCTCACAAGATCTTTACATGAAAGCGCAAGGAGGAGATAGAACCATCTAGCTACTACATGGACCCATAGTCCAAGGTGGAACTACTCACGGATCATACCGGAGAGAAGGCCTCCGGGATGATCTCCCCTCTGGCAGGGTACCGGGAAGAACTTCAGATCCCCCCTCGATCTAGGGACGACGGTGGCGGCGGCTACAGAAGGTTTCGTGGAATATTGATAGGATACTTAGGGTTTCTGCATCGGGGGCTTCTTATAGGCGAAGGGGGAGGCCGAGGCGGTAGCCAGGGGCCCCACAACCTGCCTAGGCGCGGGGCAGGGCCCACCTGCGCCTAGGGGGTGTGGCTGCCCTGGCACGCCTCTCCGGCTCCCCTCTGGACTTCTTGTTCCCCACGAAAAGTTATTGACTTTGACGTTTGTCCCGTCCAATTCCGAGAATATTTCCTTACTAGCTTTTCTGGAACCAAAACAGCAGAAAACAGGCAACTGGCACTGTGGCAACTTGTTATTAGGTTACTACTAGAAAACATGTAAAAAGAACCTCAAAGTGTAGACAAAGCAAAGCAAAGTAGATACTAAACAAGCATGGAGCATCAAAAATTATAGATACGTTTCCGACGTATCAGCATACAACTTGTGCTCCCTGATCTTCTCGAGTATCAAAAGCAAATGTTCTTCATGCTCATCTTTGCTCTTGGAATAGATCAAAATGTCATCGATGAATACGACAACAAACTTGTCAAGAAACTCTGTGAAAACCTTGTTCATCATGTTCATCAAATAAGCTGGTGCATTTGTTAGCCCAAATGGCATCACTGTATACTCATACAATCCATACCTAGTGGTAAAAGTAGTCTTAGGTATGTCTTGCTCTCTAATCTTTAGCTGAAAATAGCCTGATCCGAGATCAATCTTTGAGAACACACGGGCTCCTTCTAGCTGATCAAAAAGGTCATTGATTCTAGGAAAAGGGTACTTGTTCATTATAGTCACCTCATTGAATGAACGGTAATCTATGCATAGTCTTTGACTTCTATCCTTCTTCTCAACAAACAGAACTGGTGCACCCCAAGATGAAGAAGTTGATTGGATAAATCCTTTCTGCAACTGTTCTCCAAGTTGTTTCTTGAGTTCTTTCAACTCATCAACTGACATCTTGTAGGGTCTCTTTGCTATTGGTCCAGATCCTGGCAGTAAATCAATCAGAAACTCCACATCTCTATCTGGTGGCATTCGTGGTAACTCCTCCGAAAACACATCTGGGTACTCCTTCACAACTGGTACACTGTCTATGCTAACCCCCTTAAGAGAATTTAGCTTACTCCCTTTAGATTTAAAGTTAGAGTTGAACCTAATCCTTTTCTTATCCGGGGTTGTGATTGTAACAGTACGATTGGCACAATCTATTACTCCTTCATACTTAGTCATCCAATCCATGCCCAAAATAACATCCAATTGTAACACCCTCAGAATCGGCCCTATGCAAGTTTTAGCGAAACCCGCCAAACCCGCATAGAAACGATTCAAAGGTGCCCACCAGGCACTTTCGTGCGGGTGGAAAACGAAGTAATAACATTACACAACAGTCCTCGATGGGACCCACAGAATAGATATATATACAACACGACTCCATGAGTCAAGAATACGAATATCTGAACAAAGATCCAAATCACCTTGAAAGCGATAGAGCGTCCAACTACGGACAAGATGCAAATGGGGCTAAGAGCCCTGAAGAATAACCAATGGCGTCCATAACCCTGCCCAGGCCAAGCCGGAAGGGTAACCCTGCTAACAACGTCGATCTCAAAACCTGCTTACACAAAAGGGGTGCCGGCAAAGGGCAAAGGAAAAAGAGGAGCGTCGATCTTGAGGCCAAGACACGAGACTAGAATTGCCGGTCCTCGCCTACATAGGTATGGTGGACTGAAGCGGCAGCGCAGCATGCACTAAACAACCTATAGAGACTCGATATAACTGTCGGCTATCAAAGAGGGATAAGAAAGACCTATTCGGATCCAACCTGATCCTAACACCAAACAAACCCATCCTGGTATTCCCCCTCGATACCAACCGAGAAAGTCAACCGAGGAATTCACACAGTTGGCAGTTTTATTTATTCCGTTATAGTTGCGGCAATTACTAGTCAAATGTAGATAGTCATCCTGATAAAATAAGCAGTGGGCAGTTTTATTTAACCATTCCGTTGTAGTTGCGACACTTACTAGTCAGATACAATTAGCATGAGATATCCCAAAACCAGCAGTGGTTGATACTTTTATTTAGCCATTCTGTTGCAGTGAAGCTGATTACTAGTCATATCGGAAACAAGTCAATTTATAACAGTAAACTTTAGTTATAGTTGTCTATGATCGAGAACTGTGCTCCAAGTCGTCCATATCCGCGGACACGGCTTTTCGAAAAGATTTAACCCTGCAGGGGTGCACCAAAGTATCCACACCCATGAGATATCCACACAAACTTCGACCCTTTTTGCCAGATCAATTAACATACACCCATCGGTATGTCGGCGGGGCCTAAGTCATGACGTTTCCCAGACCCAAAGCAAGTACATGGGGGCCACCCCACTAAGTCTACCCGCAACAAAGTCGGCCGGGCTCCGAGACGGACTCAGGGTTTGTGGAGCCGGCTGTAAACGACTGGGAACCCGAAACTCTCGGGCTTGTCGATACAGCGAAAACGGGTCACGATCCTAAACAGTACAGTGTGTTATCCATCGCACAATTTAAATAAAGCGGTAAAGCATGGCATAAGTACAGGATAGTAAATAAAACCTCAAACTAGTTTGTGGCCCCCAGTACAATACTTGGAATCAGGTACTAAGTCGATGGGGTGCCCACACATCCCACATGTGGTTAGCGCGCTCGATCTCGGAACAGGTGTCAAGAACTCGGGGTCCTACGGGACACCAGGTGGCGATCGAAACCAAATATTGTCTATCACCCACCGGTGCCTCTGCATTTACCTACTTCAATTTTAGTTATTAAACAGTAATTAAAGTTATAACCATCTCCAACATAAAGCTTATGGCAGCCTTCCAACAACTGTGGTACTTGACGACACGCAACAACACTTGAGCAAGCGACTACGACGTGCAAGTCCAACTATCTACCAAACAACAGGTAATAGGATGTGTCCAAGGCAATATGAGGCTGCAAGGGATATCACGGGCACGAAAACTAGAGCATCGGCACACAGATAGCAATAGATCAACAGGAGGGAATAAATACTATAAAAGCAAGATAGGTAGAAAGGGGGAGGTGCTCGCCTGAAAACATTGCCGAAGGTTCATCCGAAGATCGGGTCGACACTCGCATCAACTCATCGGCCTAATCCGTGAAGAAGCAAAGCACTAGAAGAAAACACCGAATGCAATATTTAACACTACGGCAGAAGATCGGGCATGATGCATGTATGTTGTATGACATGGCAAAGGTACAATGCATTTAGATCATATTAAGCGGAACCGGGGTCCCAACATTTAATTAAACGGTTCAGGTTATTTAACTACCCCGCAATTTTAAATGTTGTCTTAACATGGCAAAAGATAGCACCGGTTCGATACACAAATTTAAATGGGACCAATATACGACTAGTTTTGCCCGCATATGGGCCCCATATTTAATTATATGGTGAATCGGCATAAGGCCCCCAACCCACATGACAATATGTATGCAAGCATGGCAATTTTATATGCAACAAGTAATATCATTTATAAATATGGGCTTAGGGTCACACATTGGGATATCGGCGATCTTGGCGGTGGTACTTCTATCCTGTGGTCCAGGGACACACCGGTAGCCATCTTTGTATCGTCTTGATGCACAAAAGGGTGGAGCCGTGGCTGCTGCAGGGAAGGTCGACGATAGGCGATTCGAGGTGGGCGAACGCGGAGGGGCGGGCAGGGAGAGAGCAGAGGCGGCGCAGGAGGCCGGACATAGAGGCGTCATGGGAGGCGGAGGAGCTGGCGACGCTGCAGGAGGGGGAGGTGAGGTCAGCCACAACCAGAGGACGGGCGGGGGCGACCGAGGGAGGCCGGAGACGCAGGTCCCGGCGGCGGTTGGTGGTCGAGGCGAGGCGGGGACGGCCACAGACGCGGGAGGAGGAGGCCGGCGTCGGGGCGCGGCTCAGAGAGGCGGAACGCACGGGGACCAGAGGGGGGCGCCGGCGGCGGAGGAAGCTCGACGGAGGAGGTACTTGGCGGTCGGCGGTGGACGAGCGGCAGAGGAGGCGGCGAAAGGGGATCCTGGCGGCGGCGCTGGACGGAGGGCGAAGGTGCTGGCGGCAGGGAGCGGTTGGTAGCAGGGAGAGAGACGAGGGGAGGAGGTGGACTCGGTCTGGGTCGGGGTGGGGCCTATGGGAGGCAGGTGGGGAGGTGGGGACTGAGGCAGGTGGCGGTGGGGATTGGAGCGTGGCGACGGGGCGGTGGGACCGGGTCGGCAGGTGGACTGCAGGGTGGGGTCGGGCCAGAGGGGGTGGCGTCTGGGATTAGTGAGGTGGCTGTGACAAGTGATGAGGTGGAGGGAACGGTGAGGTGGCAAGCTGTGGTTGGTCGGGGTGAGGTGGAGGGGGGCTGGGTAGGTTATCTGGTAGCATAGGTTTCGGGTGTTCTGGGGTAGGTAGGGTTTTATAATTTATTTTAAAAGCCTTTTGTAAATTGTTTTTAGACAAACTGAGATATCCGGAAGCACCGGTGTTTTGATTTAAAGTAATAGGGAGGAATTAATATAGAAAACAAAATAGGGCTTTTAGAAAAATAGTTTTAGACAGATAGATGTATGATGATGTCATGCTGATGCAATGCACAAAATCAACGCGATTTTCTAGCAGTGGTTTTGCGGGATGCCACAATTCGACACCACTAACAATGGATCTCGCCCTCGAGATCCGCCTCATGGTACCGGAAGGAAGGTCGGTGATCTGCGTCTTCTCGCTCCGTGTAGATCCTCGCGACACCACTAACAAGAGGTCGTTGTCCGTGATCGTCGAGAGAACACTACGGGAACAAAAGGTCGAAGGTAGAAGTATCAACAAATAAAGCCGCCTCTAGCTTCGATAGAAAGAGAGAACCGATGCATTCTCATCCACTTCAATGTACACAAGCGAATAGAGTGAGTAGTCGGCATGGGGGCCAATCCATCACGCACCCAAACTATTACTCTGCACAATCAGTAGAAAAGCGTGCAACCATTCTCGAATCGATCAAGATCTCGACAATCGAGGTTCGAAACAAAGGAGTGATGCGCATCAGATCGGGTCTGGCGTAGATGATGTCGTCGCGTCGGAAAACACCGCAAGGCACGAGAAGGAACAAAGAGAAGTCCACCAGACGAAGGATTCCTCGGATAGCACGAAGACCAGATGTAGCAACACCGTTACCAAAGGAGGAAGCGAAACCCTGAAGGTACGATGGACCCCAACCACGAGAAATCCTGGACTCGAAGAGAGAGAAGAGAGCGGATTCAAAACACGTAGAGGTGAGAGGAGAGCAGCAGAGGGGTAAGGAGTAAAATCAGACCTAATCAGAACTATCCAACCGATTTTGCAAAAATAGTTTTGACACTCTACTTTGGCCGTTAGCTAGGTTATCCTACAGGCTGGACTTGTGGGGTATCGCAAATGCTGGGCTCTGATACCACTCTGTAACACCCTCAGAATCGGCCCTATGCAAGTTTTAGCGAAACCCGCCAAACCCGCATAGAAACGATTCAAAGGTGCCACCAGCACTTTCGCGGTGGAAAACGAAGTAATAACATTACACAACAGTCCTCGATGGGACCCACGAAGTATATATATACAACACGACTCCATGAGTCAAGAATACAGATATACAGAACAAAGATCCAAATCACCTTGAAAGCGATAGAGCGTCCAACTACGGACAAGATGCAAATGGGGCTAAGAGCCCTGAAGAATAACCAATGGCGTCCATAACCCTGCCCAGGCCAAGCCGGAAGGGTAACCCTGCTAACGACGTCGATCTCAAAACCTGCTTACACAAAAGGAGTGCCGGCAAAGGGCAAAGGAAAAAGAGGAGCGTCAGTACTGAGGCCAGTACACGGCGAGACTAGAATTCGGCGGTCCTCGCCTACATAGGTATGGTGGACTGAAGCGGCAGCGCAGCATGCACTAAACAACCTATAGAGACTCGATATAACTGTCGGCTATCAAAGAGGGATAAGAAAGACCTATTCGGATCCAACCTGATCCTAACACCAAACAAACCCATCCTGGTATTCCCCCTCGATACCAACCGAGAAAGTCAACCGAGGAATTCACACAGTTGGCAGTTTTATTTATTCCGTTATAGTTGCGGCAATTACTAGTCAAATGTAGATAGTCATCCTGATAAAATAAGCAGTGGGTAGTTTTATTTAACCATTCCATTGTAGTTGCGACACTTACTAGTCAGATACAATTAGCATGAGATATCCCAAAACCAGCAGTGGTTGATACTTTTATTTAGCCATTCTGTTGCAGTGAAGCTGATTACTAGTCATATCGGAAACAAGTCAATTTATAACAGTAAACTTTAGTTATAGTTGTCTATGATCGAGAACTGTGCTCCAAGTCGTCCATATCCATGACACGGCTTTTCGAAAAGATTTAACCTCAGGGTGCACCAAAGTATCCACACGCAATTAGCATGAGATATCCACACGCACTTGACCCTTTTGCGGATCAATTAACATACACCCATCGGTATGTCGGCGGGGCCTAAGTCATGACGTTTCCCAGACCCAAAGCAAGTACATGGGGGCCACCCCACTAAGTCTACCCGCAACAAAGTCGGCCGGGCTCCGAGACGGACTCAGGGTTTGTGGAGCCGGTAGAACGATTTGGGAACCCGAAACTCTCGGGCTTGTCGATACAGCGAAAACGGGTCACGATCCTAAACAGTACAGTGTGCTATCCATCACACAATTTAAATAAAGCGGTAAAGCATGGCATAAGTACAGGATAGTAAATAAAACCTCAAACTAGTTTGTGGCCCCCAGTACAATACTTGGAATCAGGTACTAAATCGATGGGGTTCCCACACATCCCACATGTGGTTAGCGCGCTCGATCTCGGAACAGGTGTCAAGAACTCGGGGTCCTACGGGACACCAGTGAGCGGTCGGAAACCAAATATTGTCTATCACCCACCGGTGCCTCTGCATTTACCTACTTCAATTTTAGTTATTAAACAGTAATTAAAGTTATAACCATCTCCAACATAAAGCTTATGGCAGCCTTCCAACAACTGTGGTACTTGACGACACGCAACAACACTTGAGCAAGCGACTACGATGCGCAAGTCCAACTATCTACCAAACAACAGGTAATAGGATGTGTCCAAGGCAATATGAGGCTGCAAGGGATATCACGGGCACGAAAACTAGAGCATCGGCACACAGATAGCAATAGATCAACAGGAGGGAATAAATACTATAAAAGCAAGATAGGTAGAAAGGGGGAGGTGCTCGCCTGAAAACATTGCCGAAGGTTCATCCGAAGATCGGGTCGACACTCGCATCAACTCATCGGCCTAATCCGTGAAGAAGCAAAGCACTAGAAGAAAACACCGAATGCAATATTTAACACTACGGCAGAAGATCGGGCATGATGCATGTATGTTGTATGACATGGCAAAGGTACAATGCATTTAGATCATATTAAGCGGAACCGGGGTCCCAACATTTAATTAAACGGTTCAGGTTATTTAACTACCCCGCAATTTTAAATGTTGTCTTAACATGGCAAAAGATAGCACCGGTTCGATACACAAATTTAAATGGGACCAATATACGACTAGTTTTGCCATATATGGGCCCCATATTTAATTATATGGTGAATCGGCATAAGGCCCCCAACCCACATGACAATATGTATGCAAGCATGGCAATTTTATATGCAACAAGTAATATCATTTATAAATATGGGCTTAGGGTCACACATTGGGATATCGGCGATCTTGGCGGTGGTACTTCTATCCTGTGGTCCAGGGACACACCGGTAGCCATCTTTGTATCGTCTTTATGCACTGTGAGGTGGAGCCGTGGCTGCTGCAGGGAAGGTCGACGATAGGCGATTCGAGGTGGCTAACCCGGGAGGGTCGGTCACGCGTCGTGAACGCGAGGCGGGCAGGAGAGAGCTACAGAGGCCTTGAGGCGTCAAGGGAGGAGCTCAGGCGGCAGAGGGGGAGGCCGGGAGGTCGCGGCGGCCACGACTAGAGGACGGGCGGGGGCGACCGAGGGCGGCCGGAGACGCAGGTCCCGGCGGCGGTTGGTGGTCGAGGCGAGGCTCGGACGGTAGGTGGCGGCGGCAGACCTTGAGGAGGAGGAGGCGGCGTGGGCGCGGCTCGAGAGACGCACAGGGGACCGGGAGGCGCCCGGCGGAGGAAGCTCGACGGAGGAGGTACTTGGCGGTCGGCGGTGGACGAGGCAGCAGGAGGCGAAAGGGATCTGGCGGCTGCCGGAGGGCGAAGTCTTTGGCAGGGAGCGGTTGGTAGCAGGGAGAGAGACGAGGGGAGGAGGTGGACTCGGTCTGGGTCGGGGTGGGGCCTACGGGAGGCAGGTGGGGAGGTGGGGACCGAGGCAGGTGGCGGTGGGGATTGGAGCGTGGCGACGGGGCGGTGGGACCGGGTCGGCAGGTGGACTGCAGGGTGGGGTCGGGCCAGAGGGGGTGGCGTCTGGAATTATTGAGGTGGCTGTGACGAGTGATGAGGTGGAGGGAACGGTGAGGTGGCAAGCTCTGGTTGGTCGGGGTGAGGTGGAGGGGGGCTGGGTAGGTTATCTGGTAGCATAGGTTTCGGGTGTTCTGGGGTAGGTAGGGTTTTATAATTTATTTTAAAAGCCTTTTGTAAATTGTTTTTAGACAAACTGAGATATCCGGAAGCACCGGTGTTTTGATTTAAAGTAATAGGGAGGAATTAATATAGAAAACAAAATAGGGCTTTTAGAAAAATAGTTTTAGACAGATAGATGTATGATGATGTCATGCTGATGCAATGCACAAAATCAACGCGATTTTCTAGCAGTGGTTTTGCGGGATGCCACACCAATCCTTCAGAATCTAGGATTATCAAACTAACTGGAAGCTTATACTTTCCAAATTCTATCACTAGATCATGACATCCAAAATTTACTATCACCTCTCCACCGGGAGAGCTTACTTTAATTGGACACCCAATAGTTTCAGTTGAAAGTCCATTTTTTTCAAAAAATACTCTTGATATGAATGAATGCGATGCGCCGGTATCAAAAAGAACAAGTGCTGGAAAAGAATTAAGCTTGAACTTACCAGCCATAGCATCAGATTCCTCATAGATTTCCTCCACATTGATGTGGTTCACTTGTCCCTTCTGGAAAGGGTTGGGCTTGTTGGCTCCATGAACCTTCTTTTCTGGGCATTCATTTGCATAGTGCCCAGTTTTCTTGCACTTGAAGCACTCAACCTGACTAATGTCCCTTTTTGCAAGCTAACTCCCATTGCCATTCCCACTGTGGTGGTTCTTGTGTCCACTCTTGTGGTTCTTATATCTATCATTGTCATGGCTGTGGTGGTGCTTGTTGTCATGGTGACGGTTACTGTTGTGGTGGCTGTTATACTTCCCATGCTTGTGAGACCCAGAACCTCCACTATCATCACCATGGGAATGCTTGTGCGACAATCCCGAGTTGTGCTTGTCAAAGTGATGTTTCCTCTTCCTGTTCTCAACCTGCTTCATCTTGCTTTCCAAGATGGTGGCCTTGTCACACAGTGATTGATAAGTTGGAACATATGCAACAGATAGCTGCAGGTTCATCTCATCATTCAGTCCCTCGAGGAATTTCTCCTTCCTCTTGGCATCAGTATCAACCTCATCCGGTGCATAGCGTGCCAGATTGTTGAATTCCTCAATATACTCTGCCACACTGCGGTGACGTTGCTTAAGTTTGTGGAACTCTTTCTTCTTAAAATTCATCACCCCTGATGACATATGGGCAGTGCGGAAACCATCTTCAAATATGGCCCAAGTCACATCTTCAAGGGGAGTGGTGATTTGGAAGTTGTCCCACCATGTGGCTGCTGGTCCTTCAAGCAGATGTGCTGCAAATCTGACCTTTTCTTCATCTGTGCAGCCTACAGTGACCAAGTCCTTATTCACAGAGCATAGCCAGTCATTGGCTACCATGGGATCAGTGGTTCCCGAGAACTTGGCAGGCCTCAACCTCAAAAACCTTGTAAGCATGTCAAAGGCTGGTGGGTTGTTTTGATTGTTGTTTTGATTCTGATTCCCCATGAATTGGGTCATCATCTGCATCAACTGAGTTTGAGCTATCATCAGCTGCTGCATCTCTGGATTGTTGTTATTGTTGTTTTGGTTGGGATTGGCACGATGGGGAGGCATCTGTGGTTTCAACAAATATAAGTAATGAGATATAACCCATAGATCATTGCGACTCGATAAATAAATGGATGATAGAATAATAGATAGCTGAGTAGTCAAAACTACTCCTCCATGTCGACCTCCTCGTCCACCAGAGTAAGTCTAGTTGTCTCCATGGCTGTCTTGTACTCTCCACATTGGTGGTCAAGGCCTCAATCTTTGCACGAAGGGCTCTCTTCTGGGAGCACAGCCTCTCTATCACTCCCTGCTGAGTCTCTAGCTCAAGGTCATTGAGCTCTATCTCGGCCCTCATGTCCTTGATCTTCTTGTTTCTGTCCTGCACTCGCTTCTCTTGATTCTTGAACCTCTTGTCCTGGCTCTCGAATCTGGCCTCCATCTCCTTGACGATCTCATCCTGCTCCACGAATAGCTTGTCCTTCTCCCTCAACTGAACCTGAAACTCGTCATTGCTAAGCATGACGTTAGTCCTATCTGTTTCGAGGTGTCTAATGAGGCTCTCTAGGTCCTGGAGATATAGACGTACATGCTCAATCGTCTCTCTAGTAGCATCATCATACACTATAGCCTCACCCTGCTCATCACGTCTCCCGAACGGGTGGAAGTAGAGGCCCTTGAGATCGGTGGAGTGTCGTCCCCAGAGGCGTCCAAGTAGCTCCTGCATGACTACGTCTAGTCCCTTCTCCTTGTCATCACGCATCAGCTTGAAGGTAATCTCCTCCATGGGTGGCTCCATCTGGCGTCCAGGCTGCGAGACTCTAAAGCCCCAAAGATCCTTCCTCTTGAACTCGGTGAGATGAAGTGCCTTAATACTAGGGAGTGGGAGGTTGAGCACACTAGTGAGCTCCACAAGACGAGAACCGAAACGAGTTTCCTTAAACTCCTCGGCAGTGCTAACAACAAATCTAGGCATCTATTCCATAAGATAGAGAAAAATTAGAAACAATACAAGTAGAGACAAAAACACAAGATAGTAAAGCTAAAAGTATACATTCAACAATAAAACATACAAGTCATGGCATACAAAACCTACCACAAGCACTAAGTTTCAAACATAACTTAGACCAAAACTTGCCATACCACACAGGTTGGTATAATCAAATTATTAACGCGAGAAAAACGACAAGTGTGGTGGTCCAACTATTGGAGTACGTCATAATTCTTACTCATATGCTAAGTCTATGATTTCTTCGCTTAGACGTTTTCTGGCGGTCTCTAACTCTTGGGTATACTTCTTCTCCTCTCTAAGGTCATTTTGAGCGTTGAGCATTCTACACTTAAGTCTTTCACCAAGCTCCTTGATAGCATTCCAAGATGCATTTCTTGCAGAGTCAAAGAATGACATATACATTTCTGACTTGGTGACCATGCACAATCCCGACTCTTTGTGTTTGTCTCCCTTGTTTTTTTACAAGTGGAGTTGCACCCACCAATATTCTTCTCCTTCATCCATAACTGGAAATCCTTTGTACATGGCTTCACCATGTATTCCCAAGCTAACCATGAGGTTTTTGAGTGCCTTGGGAAACCCCGTCTCACATTGTAAGGTCATAGTCATGAGTGATCACTTCTTGACGATTTCATTGATGGAAGCCATCTACAAATAGAGATGAGAAAGAAGATTAGAAGAGGTTTACGAGAAGAAAAAGACAAGTGTGGAATTTGCAAAGAGTTGCATTTTTCCTAGTGGTTTCCTTAGTCTAATCCAACTTAGGGTCATAATCCTACAGGCAACACAATACTCTGATACCATCTGTAAGACCCCACCTTTTAAAGGTAAAGGTCCCTGTGATTGCAATGCTAGTCCCTGGATCAAATGCTAGCATCCACAGTTTAAGATGAAGTACACAGATACAATGGTTATTATTACATCATCATTCCAGAGATAACATAGCCTTTTACAACTTAATAGCCCAAGGCTAGTACATAGAGTTCATAACATAAAGTAAATAACTATAAGTCTTCATCTTCATGTGCCACAGGCAAGCATGTTCACTGTAGACTCACAACCCTAATCTCCATCAGAGTAACCTGCAACATCATAAGTTACAGCCATAGTGGGTCAATACATTTGAAATTGTATTGGCAAGTGATACCATAGTAGAATAGTAGTATCTAACATCTCTATGAATTTGGCTAAGTGTATCTTAGGCTTGCTTTGCTCAAAATAAGTTTTTCCTTATTAGTTGAAAACACTAAGTTTTTGTTTGTCAAAAACTCCCAAGGAACCACCAATATAAATTGGTGAACCTTTACCCTTGTTCAACCACAAATTTTAACTTAGAAATTGGGATGAGGAGATCCTTGATGGCTTCAGTGTCTTTAATAATCAAATTGTCCGTTGCCGGGGACATGGCTAAGTACTTAGGTTTTACTCTCTCGAGAGGTGGTGCACTTTTCCCACAAGACTCGACATGCATCGAGACGAGACTTTTCAGAAGCATTCCCTTAGACCACCATGGACGCGTTCCATCCTATCATCCTACCACCAACTGTCCATCTGGCTAAGTTCTTGCAACCTATATGGTCAAGGCAGAGCCCATATGCCATGTGGTTGCACTAGAAGCTTCTCAACACTAAACATATAAAATCCCTTTGTTCCTAGGTGGATTTCCACAAGTGTGATACACAAGGTAAACCATGGACATGGGCCTTGTGTAACCACTCAACACAAACCAACATACCATTCCACCTAGGTGATGCATTCACATAGTTGTTTTATTAATCAAAACACAAGTCATTGACTTAGAAAAATTTCATAGCATGAATATTCCACCATTGTTTGCTACTAGCTAGGCTAAGCAAGATAACATAACAAGTTCTCTTAACTTAGGGAAAATTCTACTAGGATTTCCCAAGGCATAGCATATATACTTAGAAAAATTCTCCATGCATGTACAAGTTTCACACTAAAACAATTTTTAAAACATTTTATATAGCCAAAATAAGCCTATTATTGGTTCTGCAAATAATCCTATTTTTCTAGAAGCAAAATACTAAAACAAGGCCATAGTTGTGTAGGGTTTATTTTTTTGAATCCAGTGATATATTATTTGCAATTTTTGGACAAACAGATCAAAAGATATGAATTTTACAAGTTTAAACATTTAATAGATTCAAAATATATTTTAAATATAAACTATAAACGTGTGGCAGCGCCTGATTGGTCGATACTGCTTTGCACGGATCGTGCTTCCGCGTCATTGGATCAAGTCAGATCCAACGCGCCAGATTGAAACGTACCCCTTCGTTAACGATCTAATCTAAACCGCTAGATCTAAATCCTACGGGCCAGACCTAACTAACCAAAAGCGAGTGGCACTGATGGCGTTGGCGATGGCGGCGCTTCTGCCGGCGATGCTCCGAAGAATCAAGAGGGGGCTAGGGGTAATTGGTGTAATTGGTTTGGATAGGGGCGTGTTGTAGCGGCCGTGGGAGCTCGTCGGAAACCTAACTGGCGTCAGGTGGATGTTGGCGGAGACAACGGCGACGACCTGGGTCACCATAGCGCAAACCAAGGGCATCAGGACCTGCACAAGGACAAGGCGCACAAGATAGTTTGATCTAGAAGGCAAGGGGCGTGTTGACCTGAACGGAATTACACGCCGGAGTTGTGGATGGCGTCGATGCTCGTAGTGCTTAACGGGGCCGCCGTTCTAGGGAAAAATTGGACAATCAAATGGCATGAGAAGGTGCGCAAGGAAGAAAGGAACAAGCCTGCATGAACAAGGGATAGAGGCGAGAACGGTACTCACTGGATAGTTCACTGGAGTTCATCGGGCAACGACTATTCAAGCTCGAATAGAGGCAACCTAGGGGCGTTCTGGTGTTGTGGGTTTGGGGGAAATGACTGTGGCGAGGTGGTGGTTAAATAGCAGGTGAGAGGCGAGGGAATTACTAACTGAATCAATGGAATTGATTTGGCTTGATTTGGGGAAGAAACTGGCGGCGACGGCATGGTCAGCGGCGCATGAGTGAGGATGATGAGTTGGCGTGGCGACAATGTGGCGCAGGGCCTAGTGGTCAGTGGATGCGGGGTAAGGTTCGCGCAGGTGAGATAGGGAGCAGAGGGAGAGTGGCCCGGATGGGCTTAATGGGCTGGTTCTGGCATTGGGCTGAAAGGGCAACGCAACTTTTATTTTTTCTTCTTCTCCTTTTCCTTTTCTAATTTGATTTTCAGGAATGAATTTGAACCCTAATTCAAACTTATTTGAATTCAAATCTTTTCTAGATTTTTTTACTTTGGACCTTGTACTCAAAAGTATGACAAATACATCTGTTCACTCAAACACACCTTGGTCTTTTGAAAATAAAAATAAAACCATGCCTCATAAGAATAATAAAATGGGCATAAATATGGTTTTATTTGGTTTCAAACTTTGAATTTTTTTGTGCAGGATCTAGATGCTAAGTTGATATGAATGCAATGCATGATTTTACAATTCATGAATTTTGTGATGTTACATTATTGTTGCACGTGTAGCTACTGCCTTAGAACTATCTGTTGATCCAAATGATACAATTTTGGCTCCTCAGAGGCTTGATCTTGCTGCCATGAAAGCGCATCACTTTTTCACTGCTAGCTCTACCCTTGAGAGTTTGGTTTACAAGATGATGTTTATTGACGGGGAAGAAAGGGAAATTCCTTTGCCACAAACTAATTTTTTCAGTATTTACCAGGGACCATGGTCATGCTCCAAGGAGGATATGGCGAGAAGCTGCGCATTCGTGGTTTCCATGGACGCTCCCAGGGGGACGCGTCCTCTTACGACCACTCAGCACACTACACAGGGGCGTCCTCGAGCTCGTACCAGGACGAAGGGGCCTCTTCGTCGCATTACGGAGGTGCACCTTCTTGGTCACCATAGGGTTGAGCCCCACTTAGGACAAAAGCCTAAGCTTGGGGGGAGGTACACCGATATCACACTCATTTATATATCATGTTTTGTCGGTTCTTTGTATATCCATGTTTCTCTTTCTTTTTGGTTTATGTTTCTGCTCTCTCAAAACACAAAAAGAGCAAAAATATTTTTGTTCTTTCTCTTGGTTTGTTTCTTTGCTTTTTAGCTTTGGTTTGCCTTAGGAAAAATCCAAAAAGATTTTGCTTTGTTTGTTGTTACTTTGTTTGCTTTCTTTAAAAAAGATAAAAAACAAAAAAAAATTGTTGTTCTTCTTTGGTTTTGTGAAGTTCTTTGCAGGGTTCAGCAGTCCTCAGTGGAGTTTGGTTTCATGTTATTATTCAAGCCACAAAAGTAAAGGGCAATAATGAAGATTAAGACAACTTGAGGTGTGGTAAGAGGCTGGTAATGAACTCTATTTGTTTTCATTTTTGTACATATACTCGTCATTGTGGGCACACTTAGTCTTTTCGTGTAAGGTGTATGTTATTTATGAATTCTGAGTAGTTCTTGCTTTCTTATGATTAGATCCATCTTGCTAATAGTTTGTATCATGTCTTATGAATGTTTGCTTGCATTTTTCTATTCATAACTTGGTATGACATTGTGGTATCCTCCTCTGAATGTTTCATTTGAATCGGCTTGGCACATGCTCATGCATGCATATGACTAAACAATAGTCAGTTAAGCCTCAATGATTTATTTTGCCTCAGAGTTCTTGTATAACTTTTATGCCATAATTAGTCTTGTTTTGTTGCAAGCATGATTATAAAAGTTATTGCTCTCTCGTTTGTCGTTCCCTCTCTATTGCTAGCCTTCACTTGCACTGAGTATCAGCTCTACTCGTGTTTCCAACTCCCCAAAAACTATTATTTCCAAAGTGTCCACCATACCTACCTACTAGCATCATTTGATATTCCGTGTATATTCATTATGCCTTGTTTTCTTCCAAATAAAATGTTTTCTTGTTTTGAGAAAGTAAGTTAGTAAAGCTCTCATGAACTTGATGGCACACTTTATTTATTGAACTTAATAAACCTAAACCATTGTGACTGTCCATGAAAGTTATATGCTTGCAAATTATAGGCTGGGAGTTAGTAGAACCGTGTTGTCATGGAGAACGCTTTCAGCATCGCACTTGTACTTTGTACCCAGTTGATATCATGCTCTTTTGTTTATGAATGTCGTCGGTGTGAAATAAAGGGGATCTTGTATGTTCATGGAGTTATATATATATGTGTTAGAGAAACGGCTGGGCCGCTAGCCTAAGCCATACCTAATCATGGTGGAAACTTGCAGCATAACCATAATGATCAATCTGCGAATCATCCTCAATAAAAACCTATGCAAATAGCAAATAAAAAGATTGCTGAGATGCTCATTGTCTACTTTCCTTGTCATTTTGATTATGTGATAGCTTCTGTATCATGTGCAAGGGGTCCCCCATTGGCGGTTCTCTATGATACGCATTTATTTACTATGACAAGAACTTGCCGGTAAATAAAGTTGAGTAGCATGAGGAGCGGCCCTCGTACTCAAGGGACATGAGATTTCTAGTTTATGGTCTGTCAAGCATATAACCCATATTAGACCTCTCTTTCACCATTAACCATCTAAATATGCCTATGAT
The DNA here is from genome assembly GCA_023614405.1 of Avena insularis. NCBI lineage: Eukaryota > Viridiplantae > Streptophyta > Magnoliopsida > Poales > Poaceae > Avena > Avena insularis. The sequence goes on along the minus strand of CM042687.1, from coordinate 183,667,460 downwards.
AGGGGCAATGAGAGCTCAAAGCTAATGAGTACCATACTTTCAGGATTTGGAAGCCTTTCAAACTTTTCAAGACTATTTCACTTCCTTGTTAAGTCACCACTTATTCTATGAGAACCTTCTTGAGAGCATAGTTGTCATTCTTAGTGTAATGTGCTTGTCTCACAACTTGGTTAATTATGTCATGACTTTGATCCCTATATCTTTGATATCGTTACTTCTAGTCTTAACTTGAACTTCAGAGGTGTCTTGGCATTCATGTTTTTCTCCACCATCAAAGGCAAGAGAGATACCACTCTATCATACCTTCTTATGAGAATTGCAATGTTGCTTATGTTTATGTTTCATGCTGCTTATTATTTTTGAGTTGGAACCTTTTCATAGATTGCAATGACTATTAAGTAGAGTTAGTTGCATACTCCTTATTATGAATTGTCTATGTATCTACTCATGTGCTGAGAATATTTACATCATATGAAGCAAATGTGTTCGTGAAAGTTCTTTTATCACACTCAATTTTCAACTGAATTGCTTGAGGACAAGCAATAAGCTAAGCTTGGGGGAGATGATATGTCCAAAACGTATCTACTTTCTCAAACACTTTTGCCATTATTTCTCCTCTAAACTTGTGTGATTTGCATACAACTACCACAGACTGACAATGTTTTCAGCAGAATTACCTTGGTGTCTAGTTTTTGTGTAGAAAATAAACTATCAGGAAAAATCCCGGAAAATATGCCAAAAATCCTATTTCACCAGAAGATTCACGGAGCCAGAATACCAGACGGAGTGGGGCTCTGAGGGGCCCACACCCTCTGCCGCGCGGGCTGAGCCTGGTCGCTCTTGGAGGGGGTGTGGCTGCCTCAGGAACCCCTTGGCCTCCCTCTTCGCCTATAAGTTAAATTTTGACCTAAAAACTCAGGGGGGGTTCGACATTTTTCCAGAAAGAGTTCTGCTGCGCCGCCACCACCAGAAACCGCGATTCGAAACCAGAAACTCCATTTTGGCACCTAATCGGGACGGGGAATTTGTAGAGAATCATCGCCATCATCATCAACAACACCTCTCCATCAACCATCCATGTTTCCCCCATCCATGAGTGAGTAATCCCACATTGTAGGCTATGGGGATCGTAGGGATTGGATAAGTTCTATCATGTAATCGAATAAGATTCTTAGGGCATGGTGCCTAGTATCTCTATTAGTGCTATTTGACTTTGTTGCAACTTGTTGTGCTTAATGCTTGTCACTAGTGCCCGAGTGCCATGATCTCAGATCTGAACTTATTATTAATTCATGATGATAGTATTGTTTGTGATCTTATCTGCAAGTTGTGTATACATATCATTTTCCGGATCCAAATGCCCCAAAGTGACAACAATTGTTATAGCCGTGAAGGGAATATGCCCGAGAGGCAATAATAAAGTGGTTATTATATTATTCCTTATTTATGATAAATTTTTATTTTGCATGCTATAATTGTATTAATAAGGAAGCATTAATACCTGTGTGTTTAATGAACAAAAATAAAGTTCCTAGTTATGCCTCTCTTATAAACTAGCTCATTGACTAACAAGATGATCAAAGGTTTCCTGATCATGGACATTGGATGTTGTTAATAACGAGGTCACAACATTGTTCGAATGATGTCATGTACATTCATCCTAAGTATAGCATTACGATCAAGGTCATTGTGTTTGTATTTCTATAACATCATACGAAGTAATCTTAGTCCTTAGAACATGAGATAATGTCGATCACTAACATCGGAAGAGTATCTTGATAACATCAAACGTCACACCGTAACAGGGTGATTATAAAGATGTGTTCAGTGCTACGAAGGGGTTATGTTGAGGCTCATGGATCAAGAGTGGAATTTGTCCATCCCGATGACGAAGAGATATACTCTGGGCCCTCTCGGTGATATCACATTAGTTATCTTGCAAGAAAGTGATTTGATCACTAGAATGTTATATCACGGGAACGAGAAAAGAGTACATGCCGATAACAAGATCAAACTAGGTATGAAGATATCGATGATCCAATCTTGGACATGTAATATATTGCGAGACAAATGGATTGAGTTACATGCGTATAGATTCACCCGATCACAGAAGTCATCGTTGAATGTGTGGGAGTCAGTACTGATCTCTAGGTCCCGCTACTGATTATTGATCGGAGAGGGTCTCGATCATGTCTAAATTATTCACGAACCATAGGGTGACACACTTAAGGGATACTGACACCTCCTCGCGAAGTATCTCTCTCCCCCTTTAGAATTTCCCCATGGTCTCGGATCAGCGAGATACATGTTCCCGGTGGCTTTTTCTGGAAGGATTTGTTGCTTCCGCTGCTTCTCTGGAGCGAGGGCGCGGAGGTTGTCGGGGTACACGAACGTGTGTGCGATCACGGATGCACTACTTCTTTGCGGTGCTGGACTAGATGGTATTGGACCTGCTGGACCGGATGGACTTCTTCTCGATCTTGAGATCGGCAAGCGTTCGACTACATCATCCACGAGTACAACCTTGTTAACGCTATTCGGTGTTCGAGGGTATGTATTCTATGGATGTATATCCACCTGTTGCTTGTATCTAGTATATAGATCTTGGTACATAGTTGTTCCCATCATAGGAAATTTTTTGTTTTCTATGCTGCAAACTCTACAGTGGTATCAGAGCCGGATCTATGCGTAGATGCTTTGCACGGGTAGTACATATGATTATGTGGGCGATGATGATCATGTTATTGCTTCTTAGTTGTATTTTGGATATTGGTGGCATAGTGAGATGAAGCATCCTGGACAAACTTTACATGTCCTCACACATGAGACCTATTCCACGCTTGACATGCAACTAGTTTTGCATAAGTGGCTAGCGGGTGTCTGTCTCTCCTACTATAGTCAATATCTAATTTACAACGAGTTGTTGATAATTTGGTTATCCTCGTTGTGGTTCCATGTTCGTAGGTAAGAATGGTTCTGCCTTCAAAAGCCCTAAGCCACGTAAAACTTGCAATGGATAAATTAGAAGCGTCTAGTTTAGATTGTTGCTGGGCTAGTGTCATGATATGGTGATGTTGTAAGTAAAATTATAAGTCGATATTCTTACAACACACATAATGTGTAAGTTCCATAGACCTTGGACTTACACATAAAGGGATGAGGATCATACCACGATGCACATGATGGAGATCAAGTGCAAGAACCATATCATTTCACCTTTTCACATGTGATGTTTGTTTCATCTTATATTGCTTGTTTGGCGTTTTGTTAGCATAATAAGATGATCCCTCATTTAGATATCAAGATAAAAATGTGTTCTTCCTTAAGTATGCACTAATTATGTTTCGCCGCTCCAAGACATCATGTGATGATCAGGTGTTCTTGGATCCACGATCATATTTCAGGTGTAAGAAAGTTTACACACGTTAATACGAAGGTTCTTACTTGGCGAGCCTAGCATGTGTAGACATGGCCTCGGAACAAGGACCAAAAGGTTAAGAATGAGTCATATGAAAGATATGATGCCCATATGGATGCTCACCTTTGAAGCTACACCGACTCACGTGATGATCGGACTTGGTGTAGTTGATTTGGTTCATGTAATCACCAAAAAGACACGAGGTGTGTCGTTTTTTGAGTGGGAGTTCATTTCTAATTTGGATTAGTAGAAATCAATTTATCATAAATTAAATCAGAGTGAATTTGCATAATTTGTTGTAGTCATTGGCATTCGTTCACCACCTTATGATTAGTTGTAATTGAGATAATAGAACTATAGAATTCTGGATATTTACTTTACAAACTAGTATCGTATTGTGTTGAGTGTCAATCTAAAGTTTAAATTCCAATTGCAAATTTTCAGCAAACTCTGTTTACTCCGTGAAGTTTAATAGTTAGTATTAAATCGAGAGTGACAATTCTAGTGTTAGTATCTAAAGTATCATGTTTGCCTCCATGATTCTTGATTTAAATATCGAGATTATCTAGGAGCTGAAAGAATTGTTACAGAAACCATCATGTGTGGAAGATATATAGATATCTGAAACAATGTTTTGGTTGCAATATGATAGAGTATAATGTATGTTCTCATTTTGGATGATAATTTGTGAAGGTTGGAGATGCTAGACATCCTAATCATCCAAAAGGGTTTTGGAAAGTAACATTATACTCACGATTCGCCTTTATAAGCTACATTAGCTTGATCATGAAAGTTGTCATGATAAGGATGCATAGAAGATGTATGTAAAGTATTTACTACACTAAAAGATTACTAAATAATGGATTTTGAATTACGCCAATCAATTGATGATGGTGATCTACTTCAAAGTGCAAGTCCAAAGGTATTAGTATTTTAATATACACGCTTTGGACTATGTGTCATGTATATGGCGCCACATTTGATGTTGATAGATTCTTTTAAAAGGAAAAAGGAAATGCTAAAAGAGAATCTATAACATATATTTGGCAGAAAAGAAAAGATTGGAAATATCCAGTTTAGGTATATAAATGATATACATGTTATGGTTGTATTCTTTGCTTGTTAAACAATGTGGTTCTTGGGTATTGAATACCGAATTGGTTGGTATGAAATTTCATACAAAACGATGAAATTCATGAACCACAATCGGCTAAGTAACTAGCAAGAGAATATGTGATGATGTTCACCAAAAACAAACAAGCCGTTGTTTGTATTTCTTGTTGACATCAAAGCTTGCCTTCAAGATTTGTTTTAATAATAGTTATTTAAATCAGGTATTATGAGAACAAATATTGTTCAACTGTATTCCATATAATATGGATGATTTACAAATCTAGTTGGATAAATCACATCCATAAAACTAATGCTAAAATGTCGTAAGACAATTGATTGGAAGATCACTTACGAAGTGACATAGCCGTTTAAATTATATTGGAAAGAAAACATGAACAAACTCCATTTTCATGGATTTTTGGAGTCTTTGATTTGATCAAATGACGCTTGTGAGACTTTCCTCGGGATAATTTAAAACTTTGTTCAAAGGTCAAAGAAGAATGAACGACTAAAATATTGGAATTTATACATATCGATGTATGTAGTCCATTATGTGTAGTCATAAGTGTTGGATTTCAACTTCATATGCTTTCTCTGGAAATTTGAGTGAATATTCACTTAATGAGAAAGAAGTATGAAATATTTGAAAACGTTCAAAGACTTTCAAGATGAAGTGGAAAATCATTGTAACAAGAAAATAAATAATTTATGATTTTATCATAAAGGGATTTATTTGAGTTGCAAGTTTAGCAAAACACCTAGATTTGCATCTCCTGAAACACCATAGGAATATGGAATGTTTGATATTTGTAATGAAACCTTGTTTGACATGGTTGGATCAAAGGTGTTGTTTATAAAACTACCATTATATTATAAAAGATTAAAGCTTTAGAGACTACCGCGTTTACACTAAAAAGAGCTCCATCTTGATCCGTTGAATTGACACCATGTAAGTTATGGTTTGGGGTAAAACCCAAGTTGTCCTTTCTTAAATTTTGGTATGCTAAGCATAAGTAAGATGTTTACAACCAAAGTCGGATGAGCATGTCTTTGTAGGTTATTTCGAATAACCGTTGGGTATTCCTCTATAACACCAAAGACAAAAGCGTTTGTCTCTTAGAACGTCAAGTTTCTTGAAAAAGGAATTTTTCGCAAAAGTTAAGTGGGAGGACAATAGAACTTTAATAAGGTTAACGAACCTTAGCTATATGATCTGAGTTGCGCAGCGCCGGAAAATGTTCCAGAGGCAGCCACAATGCTCATGGCTCATGTGTCTCAAAGGTTGTGGTCACGGAGGTCTAAGTTCCTATTGAACCAAGTAGGTCGGATAAACAATCAAATATTGAGATTTGAGAGTAAATCATTGTTGTTTGACAATGATGAACTAACTATATGCAAAGAAGAGATGATGGGCCCTAACTCTGTCAAATGGCTTGAAGCCATAAAATCCGTGATAGTTCCATACACGAGAAATCAAGTTTTTTGAACTTGGAAGACCCTCCGAAAAGGTGTAAAAACCTATCGGTCGTATTTGGATCTATAAAGAAATAGACATGGATGTTTCACATCTATAAAATAGTCGACATGTTATAAATTATTTTATGACAATGCTCAAGGAATTGACTATGACAAGATTTGATTTTTCATAAGCGATATTTAGTCTGGACGGATTAAAGTAGCAATCACTATATATAATTTGGTATATGGTAGATGAATAAACAAAACAAAGTTCTTCTAATAGAATGGTTACCTAGGACGTGTGCATGACACGATCCAAAGGGTTTTGTTAATTCAAAGGATGCTAAAAATGGCATGCAAACTTCAATGGTTGAAGTAAGCATCGCGGAGTTGGAATCTTCATCGTGATGAAACTGTTACAGGAGTTTTCATCAGGATACGATGAAGATGCTTGAATTTGCAAGAAATTAAGTGGGAGCGCTGAGACATATTTCTAATACGTTATGTGTATGACATCTTGTTGATTGGAAATGATGTATCTTTTATTGACAAAGGTTAAGAATTTCATTTTGATGAAAGACTTCGGCAAAACCCGAATATTTAGCATGAATGTCTACATGGATAGACTGTGACGCTAATATGGTTGTACCAAACGTACATATATGAGATATTGAAGGATTTCAATATAGAAACGACGAGTAAAGGTTCTTGTCGCATGGAAAAGAATTGAATCAAGATTCGAGTGTATCGACACTTGATATGTGAAACAAGATTCAAGTGCTTTGACACTTGATGAGTGAAATCACAAGAATGTTTTGATCAATCATACTATATGTACACATCCAGATATGTCCTATGCTCTAAACGTTATGAGCATATACCAGAATGAATCATAAAACGATCATTGGACGATAGTAAGGATATTCTTATAATCATTTGGAAGAATTAAGAATATATTCCATTTGTATAGGAGACAAATAGTTCATTGAAAAATGATACTAGTTTTGTCACAAGATACAAATTAAGTTTATATCAATTTAAACTATGGGTGGCACAATGAAATGGAAAGAAAGTTTCCATGATGGATTTGGATGAATTCCAAAGTTAAGACATTGTGACGGATACTACAACAAAAGGCTAAGTATATGACTGCTATAATGGCAGCAAAGAAGGGCATTTGTGTCAAAGTAGTTTGTTATCAAACTAAGGTGTGGTTCTCAATGGGCTAACACTAAAGATATATTGTACGACAATAATATTGACATGATTTAACCCCAAGGAACTAAAGGTCTCACCAAACGACCAGATTTATACAATGCCATCTCATTAGAGAATGAGTGATGCGTGAAGACACAAAGACATGCAAATACACAAGGACCTGAAAGCGTCAGATCTGTAGATTATGATAACCACTTGCAATCGTGTATATGGAACACCATAAAGCCATAGGTGTTCAATATGCAAAGTTTTCAACCTAGTTTATTCTCTCTAGTGCAATTCGGAGACTAAAGGGAATATGCCCGAGAGGCAATAATAAAGTGGTTATTATCTTATTCCTTATTTATGATAAATGTTTATTTTGCATGCTATAATTGTATTAATACGGAAACGTTAATGCATGTGTGTTTAATGAAATAAAAGTTCCTAGTTATGCCTCTCTTATAAACTAGCTCGTTGATTAACAAGATGATCAAAGGTTTCCTGATCATGGACATTGGATGTTGTTAATAACGAGGTCACAACATTGTTGGAATAATGTGATGAACATTCATCCAAAGTATAGCATTACGATCAAGGTCATTGTGTTAATATTGCTTTAACATCATACAAAGTAATCTTAGTCCTTAGACCATGAGATCATGTCAATCACTAACACCAGAAGAGTATCTTGATAACATCAAACGTCACACCATAACAGGGTGATTATAAAGATGGGTTCAGTGCTACGAAGGTGTTATGTTGAGGCTCATGGATCAAGAGTGTTATTTGTCCATCCCGATGATGGATAGATAAACTCTGGTCCCTCTCGGTGATATCACATTAGTTAGCTTGAAAGCAAGTGATTTGATCAGTAAAATGTTATATCACGGGAACGTGAAAAGAGTACATGTCAGTAACAAGATCAAACTAGGTATGAAGATACCGATGATCGAATCTCGGACATGTAATATATTGAAAGACAAAGGGATTGAGTTACATGCGTATAAGGTTCACACGATCACAGAAGTCATCGTTAAATGTTTGGGAGTCAGTACGGATCTCCAGGTCCCGCTAATGGTTTTTGATCGGAGAGGGTCTCGATCATGTCTACATTATTCGCGAACCGTAGGGTGACACACTTAAGGGATACTGACACCTCCTCGTGAAGGATCTCTCTCCCCCTTTAGAATTTCCCCATGGTCTCGGATCAGCGAGATACATGTTCCCGGTGGCTTTTTCTTGAAGGATTTGTTGCTTCCGCTGCTTCGCTGGAGCAAGGGCGTGGAGGTTGTCGGGGTACCAGAACGTGTGTGCGATCACGGTGCACCACTTCTTTGTGCTGTTGGACGAGATGGTATTGGACCTGCTCGACCGGATGGACTTCTTCTTGATCTTGAGATAGGCAAGCGTTCCACTACATCATCCACGAGTACAACCTCGTTAACGATATTCGGTCTTCGAGGGTATGTATTTTATGGATTTATATCCACCCGTTGCTTGTAGCGAGCAGATAGATCTTGGTACATGGTTGTTCCCATCGTAAGAAAATTTTTGTTTTCTATGCTGCGAACCCTTCAAGCCAGAGGGGATGGTTGTGATGTGAGGATCACATGTGTTCACGGAGTGTTAATGCTTTGCTCTGGTGCTCTATTAAAGGAGTACCTTAATTTCCAGTAGATTCCCTTGAGGCCCCGCTGCAACGGGCTGGCAGAACAAAAGATGTTGTGCAAGTTCTTATTGTGAGCATGTATGACTATATATGGGACACATGCCTATGATTGTTTAGTACTTGGATGCTTTATATTATTTATCTATAATTGTCCTAGATCTTGAAGTTACATGTTTAGAGTTGTCCATGCAACGCCCATCCTTCCATCCCTGTGCCTACCGCACTCATATCCTACTGTTTGCTACTATTGTTACTACTTCCTTTGTTTTACTGTTGTTGTTACTTTGCTATTGCTACTACAAAATTGTTGCTACTGATAAAATACTGTGAGAAAGACTATTTCCAGGTGCAGCTGAATTGACAACTCAGTTGTTAAGGCTTATAAGTATTCTTTGGCTCCCCCTGTGTCGAATCAATAAATTGAGTAATACTACCCTCGAAGACTGTTGCGATCCCCTATACTTGTGGGTTATCAGCTGGCCCGATGAAGGCGCAAGCTGGAGGCGTCTCCTGAGAACCAAACAGACGCTTGGTGATAGTGGGTTTCTCTGTGGGGCACCAGCTGGGTCTTCGTTGCAAAACTGAGTGTTGAAGAACTGATCGAAGTCTTCGTCGTCCTCGTTCAGCTTCTGCACCATGTGCATATCATCACCATGATCATCTGACCCACCGCGTGGAGGTGACAGCGGGGGCAGTAAGGGGGCCTTGCCACCACTTGTCGCTGGCACGACATGCGGTGTTGTTGTCTGTGGCGTGATGGCCCCCGCCGTCCCCAAACAAATCATGCTCTTTGGCCACTGCAAGAATAAGCCGAAGCAATTTCTGAGGACATCTGTCTCTTCTTCATCCGCTCCTGGGGGTTGAATGGGAGGCTCCAGGTCGTCGCAGCCCCTTAGCACCCGACTAATTTTAACCCTGTGCACGCTATCTGGCATCGGCCTTGAGTGGAACATGCGCTGCAAGGGTTGAATGATGGTACCCTTGGCAACATCTCTCGGCTTGTTTTTCATGCAGCATAAGAGAATGCAGGGAACATCCGTCTGCGGAAAACATGTATGGCGTCAGAGAGATTCCATAAGAGTAATAGATGGTGTGAAAGGTGGTAAAGTAATTTGTTTACCGTGACGGCGTCGAGATCGGCTAATGTCGAGGCACCGCATACGACGACGGGTGTGCAAGAGACAGAGGGGATGCTTGATGGTGCGGTGCCGGCCGCCGGTGTATTCTCCCTACTGGGTTCTTGGATCTCTGTTGCCACCGCGATGATGTCAGGGGGACTCACCAACATGTCCGGCGCCGGGGTGATGGCAGGGGGAGTCACCAACACTTCCGACGCTGCGGTGCTAGCGGGCGGAGTCACAAACACATAATTCGCCTGATTCGTCCACGCCACATTATTCGAGTAGCTTCTGACCATGCTTGGAATAGGGCACGACCCTTGTCGACCACTCGCACTCGAGTTCACTATTGACTCCACTAAGGTAGGCAGGATGGACGTGAGGGTGATTGCCAGATTGTCTTGGACGACCTGCGGGATCCGCGCCACTTGTTCCTTAAGTTCTTGAACCTCGCGGTTTTCCTCCTCGCTCCTTCCCGACAACGCCACACGCGTCCTCGGTGGCCAAAATGGTCCACCCAATTCTTACCCCCGAGGCCGTCTAGACGGCCAGCCGACGATGACTTATTCATAACCGGCGTGCTTTTCTTGTCCCGGTTCATCGCCCTATTAAAAGGGTTATCCCGCCGGGTGGCCGCCGACGAGCCCTGGGATGATGAACCCTAGGATCCATGACTAGCAATTTCCTCCTCCTGCAGAAGATGTAACAGTGAACCGTTTAGAAATTTGACTTCATCGATTAGGATGCAATCGAGTTGATCCGCGGTAATTAAATTACTTACCACAATTTCATCGAATTCCTTCACCGCAGGATCCACGGTGAGTTGTTTGGTTTTTGGGTCCACATGCTAACGGGCCCTGATGAAGTTTCGAAGCTGCCCCTTTTCGAATTTCACAAAGGGGTTAGCTATCCCCTTAGCTCTATACTCGTCGTCCTCCTTATCCCATTTGGCCTCTGCGGTTCTGTATCCACCAGATCCGAGATGGTGGTTACCTATATTCATCGCCTGCAACATCTTTCCCTGATTACTCGAGGCCTGGGCTCTTTCCGATTCGCACCTCTCCTTGAACTCCCTATACTGATCTTCGGTGATCTGCATGTCAATCTTCTGGATCTCCTCGAGACTTTTGCCTTCTTTATAGATCTTCTTCTTTATCGGGGTTCTCCAGCTGGCCAGGGTGGTGCTCATCTTTGTGAGGGCGGATTTGTTTATTTCATTCCCATGATAATTTGTGTTCCGATACTCAGTGGGGAACTTGTATCTTGCGTGCAGCTTCTCGGAGAGGAGTGTGCGCAAATGGCAATTATCTTTATGCGGGAGATTCTCGGTGTTGATCGAGATGGTGGTCCGGGTGATAGCTGCCACTAGCCCACCGTACCCTATGAAGACAAGGTCGGGTGCCAAAGGAACCCCTGTTGGGCTCACTTCGGTAATTTCCTCTCTGGCGGTGCCGACCGTGTTCGGGCGCCGTTCCTTCGGCTTCTTCTTCTTCTTAGGAGGATTGCTACCACTCGATGTGCCCTCGCCTCCATCAGTAGTTTCATCATCCGCCGTTCCTTCGGCTTATTCTTCCACCACATCTTCCATCTCATCGCCCTTGCTCTCCGAAGGATGGTATTCTTCATCTTCTTCTAGCTGTTGGGCCTCCTTCCAGAATGACAATTGTTTATTTGAAGGTCTGACTTCTCCTTCAGCGCTGATGCGCTTAGAACATCCAGCCTCGTCATTGTCACACATGTTTGCACTAATAAAAAGCAAATAATGGTTAGTATTGAAGTGCCCGGAAAAATCCAGCATGACCTTTGCTAATTTTCATAAACTGGAAGTGCCCGATTTCTGCCGAAACGGAAGTTAATCAACATTCCGGCATTTATCGGGACTCATTTCATACAAGCACCTACATACAGATCATACACCTCCATCATGGCCTTGCCATTTCAAAACTGATAGCAGTATACACATCAATCTAGATAGCAGCTTTGCACAACAGTATACAACAGTAAAAAATTCAATGTATACACAGCTTTGCCCAGGAGATTCACAACAGCTTTGCACAATAGTAAAAAAAGCAACTAACCTATTTCTTGGAAGCAATTACACAACCTACTGCTTGCTAACAGTAACCTACTTCTTGACAGCAACTAACTAAACCTAAAAAAACTAACCTACTGCTAACTAAAAAAGATGAAGGAGCAAACTAGGGGATAGAAGAAACACAATAGTGCAGAGTTTACTCAACTATTGTGATAGCATGAGAACACAGAATCTCAACAAAGTCCTCGTGGTTCTTAAGCAAATAGAATTACCATTATAGTTCATTAGTTATATATGGTGCTTTAGTTTGAAGCTTGGACTTGAAATATATTAGCTTGAGTCAATTTTCTTCGACTTTTTTCAATAAAATGAGGCAAAATTGCCTGTTTTGCCATGTCTACCTCAGGAGTTGGGATGTGGGACTGGTTTGTTCGAAACTTTGTTAAATGGACTAAACCCAGAGATTTGGGTTCTTCGAAACGACTTACCCCCAACTATTTTGGTTCTTTGATAAATTTCTATTTGCTTGTGATATTTAGAATCCTAGCCCCAATATTTATTGTTTTCTGATATTCAAACTAGCAACAAAATTCTATGGTCCATTCAAAGTTTTGAACAAAATTAGACCATTTGCAGATAAGATGCAATTACCACAGAGTGCTGCAATTCATCCGGTTCTTCATGTTATTCAGTTGAAGAAGCACCTAGCTATGTCCAAATGGACAACCATGTCCTGATCTACCTCTTATGAATCAAGAGGGCAAGATACAAACTGAACCTGTTGCAGTTCTGGAGAATAGATCCTTGCCAAAAACAGAGTTCCTACCAACTCAATGGCTCATTCTTGGAAGAATTTGACACCATATAAGTCATCTTGGCAGGATGCTCATTTCATCAAAATGGTTTTTCCTTCCTTATTTGCAGATACATTGAAGGCAAAATTTACTTGGGGACAAGTGTGATTTCAAGGGCAAAGGAGCTAGTGTCAGATACATCACGTTCAGACAACTATAAAAACCTGTTGCAACCATGGAAACCATGGCAGGATGCAAAAAACCTATTGCAGAAGCTCCTATTTCAGAAGCAACCATGGCTATAAGTGTTCTCTGATAAAATGGATACTAGGAGTGGATACTGTCCATGTTCAGTGTTCTATCCTACATGGCCAGTAATGGCAGATCCTATACCTAGCTATATGAACCCTAGCTATCTTAACCCTATGCCCTTAGATACTATAAGGATAGTCTTCGCTCTCCGAAGTACACTAATCTGAACCCTAGCTTCTTGTCGCCTGCAGAGAGAGGGGAGAGAGGGAGAGAGGGAGAGAGGGATAGAGAGGAGGGGCGACGCTAGCTCACCTCTAAGACGAGGACGACGATGGCGGGAGGATGACAGCGGGCGGACGACGGTGGCCTCCTCCTCCTTGGATGCGGCTGGGCCTCCTCCTCCTCGTACGCGGGCGGGCCTCCTCCTCCACGGCCTCCTCCTCGAGTGGCGGCTGCGGGCGGGGCTGGCGAGGCGGCAGATCGAGAGCGGCGGTGGCAGAGGGCTCGGGCTCGGGCTAAGATGGGGATGAGATGAGGATTAGAGAGGGGGGCTCGGGTGCACGTGTGGATAAAGCCCAGATAGGCGTAGCGCACTTGGGCATAGTGCGCTACGGATATCTGTAGCACACTCCGGGCCAGTGCACTATGCCTATCAGCTTCTAACAACTGTATAAGATAACTGTAGTCCCACTCTCTAACAACTACACTAGCCTCTCCCACTGGTTTCGCCCTTAGCTCTTTTTTGAACCTATGAGCACCCAGATTCGAATCCTGGTGCCCACCTTTTTTGTTTTTATTTCAAAAATACTTATAAATGTTTCAAAAAATGCCCAAAAGTGGTGATATATGCCATAGAAGTTTTGTTTTGATTTTAAAAATACTTTTAAATATTCCAAAAATGCCCAAAAGTGATAATATATGTCATAAAAGTGGTACAAATACGATTTAAAGTATAACAAAATTAAATAATCATTTTTCCATGAATAATACAATATTTTTTGACCACGCGTTTTACAATATTTTTTGAGCTAGCATTTTACAATATTTTTCCCTTCTTTGTCGCGGATGAATAATTTAGCCCCAGCACTTTAATGTTTCTTCTTTCTAACGGGCTACTTTTTTTGGGTAGGGTTGTCTTTTTTCTTCTTGTGATGTATGTTGCTACATCGTAGTTGTCGTCATCTTCAATCTTTGGATCGCCGTACTGGTCGAACTCTTCCTCGTTGGCGACTCCATCCATTCTGATGATGTTTCTTTTTCCTCTCCTCAGGACAACACGGCTTGGCTTTCTCGGGTCGGTAATGAAAAAACATTGGTCCACTTTGCTAGCCAGTACCCGCGGTTCATTTTTCGCAGCCACGTTCGCACCGGCGTGGATTTGGCTGCTTCGGGTATAACCATGGTTGTGAAATACCGGTCTTCTCTTTCGACGCTCTTGGCCCATCTGACACGGAACATCGGTACCTTTTATCCGTAGTAGTCGAGCTCCTAGATCTCGTCGATCCTTCCGTAGAATCTTTCCTTCATGTTGTCATCGGTGTAGAATTCCGACGTTACGCCTGAGTTCTAATAATCACACTTGTCTATTTTCCTCTGTGTAGAATGTGTAGCCATTGATATCATACGCCTGATAGGTCACCAGGTTTTGCATGGGTCCCTGCGACAAGGTGAATATGATCTTTTCCGTGTCAAAATAATGTGACCGCGGGGGATTATCAAGGAGCGTCTGCCTAAACTAACGCGTGAAATCTGAGTTGTGCTCTTTGATTATTTCTCCCTACGTCCTCTGTATGCCCTGGTCACTATACTATGGTGGCAACCAGACTCTCGCACACGTTTTTCGTGATATGCATGATGTCAAGGCTATGTGCGGAGAAACTTCTAGTATGGCAACTCCCAGAAAACAGACCTTGTTTTCCATACCTTCAGCAGCGGCTTGTATTGCTGCCTCTTTTGCTTCTTTCCAGGCTTAGGAAAATCTTTCCAGTTTTTCACCAATTCTTCCACTTCTTTGCTGCTCCTCTGCTCTAGGATTCCTCGGGTCTCGGATTTTCCATCGAACAGATATCCATGTTTTCTCCATGGATCATTGTTGCCGAGCCACCTCCGGTGCGCCATGAACACAGTTTTCGAAGACCCTGGATCTTTCTCTAGTTGGAGATAGCTTGTGTTATCCATGCACCTAACTCATGCGGAGAATCCTTGGATAACCTGCCCCGAGATATACCTACAACCTGGATAGTCTTGCACCGTAGTGACCAACGCGGCTCTCGTAGTGAAATAATCTTGTGCGATGGCGTCGTACGTATTGGCTCCATATTCCCATAACATGGCTAGCTCCTCTTTTAACAGCCCGAGATACAGATTGATTTTGCTACCAGGTTGTTTCGGCCCTTGAATTACCATACTCATTTGTATGTACTTCTTCTTCATGCACAACCATGGAGGGAGGTTGTACATCCATACAAACACAGGCCAAGTGTTGTGCGTGCTGCTCTGGCTACTGAACAGATTGAGTCCATCAGTGCTCGCACCAAGCTTAATGTTCCTCGAATCTCCACCTATTTCTGGGAATTTGAGGTCCAATGCTTTCCATTGGCTAGCATCTGAAGGGTGCATCAGCGGCTCGTCCTTTTCGGGGTCATCGTCGTCTCCTGGCTTCTTCCTTTCTGCATGCCATCGCATTAGCTTCGCTTCCTTAGGGTCCGCGAAATAGAGCTGCAGACGAGGAGTGATAGGAAAGTACCATACCACTTTTCGAGGTGCTTTCTTCCCTTTCTTGTATCGACTCACACCGCAGACTGGACATGTGGTTTTCTCCGCGTCCTCGCCCCGATAAATGATGCAATCGTTGATGCATACGTGGTATCTAACATGCGGTAGATCGAGAAGACAGATGATTTTCTTGGCATCCTCGATACTAGTTGGACACGTGTTCCTCTCCGGGAGACGATCATGCCAGAATGCCATCATATCGTCGAAGCTTGCGTCGGTCAATTTGTGTTTTGCCTTCATCTCCATAGCCTTGAGCGTTACATTCAACCGGGTATCATCGGGTCTGCATCCTTCATACAATGTAGTAACCGCGTCTTTCTCAAGTTGCGCAAGCTTGGCTTTCTCTCTAGCGGCAGCCCTAGCGTTACTCGTCTGCTTGAGAAGCAGCTCTTGCACATAAGGGTCCCGCACCCAGCCTAACGTTGTTCCATCATCGTCTGCTCCTCCGGCATCTAGATCATCATCATCCTGGTCTTCTTCCGCACCTTCACCATCTCCAGGAGACTATTCATCATCTCGCCCGTCCTCGCCGTGATGATCATCATCATGTTGCCCACCTTCATCGTCTCCATCGTCTTCGTCATCGCTTCTCCAACGAGTGTATCCATCCATGAAACCATGACAGAGAAGGTGCGCCTGCAGATTCCCGAAATCTGGGTCGATCAACCAGTTGATTTTGCATCTTCTGCACTGACATCTTATCTTCGTCTTGTTATTTCATATCATGTCGGTCGTCGCGCATTTCCAAAATCCAGCCACAATGCCTTTGCTCATTATATGGACCATGGTTGCATGTGCGGTGTACATGGTACAATTAGAAGTTTATTAGAACCACATAATAAATTGATGCATGCAATGGTCGATAGAAAATTTTGGTATGACCTATCCTAAAATAAGTACCTTTGTGAAATGCCAAAGTCTTGCCAAAATGGAAATGAATCAACATTTTGGCAAAACAAATGGCAACTCATTCACACACAAACACAAGAGAGAGACCGATCCATACACATGAACACATCATCCTCTCCATACACACATGAGCATCGATCCTCTCCATATACACACATGAGCATCGATCCTCTACATACATATGAGCATATCATCCATATACACATGAACACATCCTTACATGGACAACTTACCGAGATGAGAGACCGATCGAGAGGATGGAAAGGAGAGGTGCGAGACCGATAGTATGGCGTGTCCAGAAGGAGAGCTTCCTCTGTTATGTATGTAGCATCCAAGGTAAGTTCTACACGGTAAAAATGGTGAATGAGTTGAGAAATTGAGTGGGAAGGAGGAGGATCATCGCTAAGTCTGTCAACGAGGTAGTGAGACCCATTGAGTAGAGCCTTGCTTATGATGAATGGTCCTTCCCATGGTGGGAATAATTTGTGTGACTTCTTCTGTTTAAGTCAGAGCACCAGATCCCCCTCTTTAAAAGAGCGATGCCGGACACGGCGACTATGGTAGCTGCGTAGCTTCTGCTGGTAGATGGCGGATCTTTGGCATGCCAATACGCGCTCTTCCTCGAGAAGGTCCACATCTAGGCGCCTGGATTCTTCAGCATCATCTTCTTCGTAGGCGGCAACTCTTGTTGAATCATGAAGGATGTCGGAAGGCAGGATGGCTTCTGCTCCATATACCATGAAATAAGGGGTGTAGCTGGTAGATATGTTGGTTGTAGTTCGTAAACTCCACATAACAGATGGTAATTCCTCCCCCCCAAGCTCCATCTTCTCATGTAGTGGTGCCTCTAGACGTGGCCTGATTCCCTGCAGAATTAATCCATTGGCTCGCTCAACTTGACCGTTGGACTGTGGATGTGCCACAGATGCTCGGTCAAGTTGGATGCCCTTCTCCCAACAATAAGCTTCCACTTCTCCGAGTGATATACTATATACCTCTTATATGATCAATGAAATAAAGCTCTTTGGTTCACTCATATGCTTGAGTCTTTTACCTCCTTTAGTGTTCATTTTTTGATTGTATAAAACCTTTATGCGCAAGTTTTGCATTTGCACTTGTGAAAATTCTGCCTACGGGCATTAGCTTAAGTTTTCTGGTCTACATGTTCTTTGTTGTTTTTATGTGGATTCTGTAGTAGTGACTTTTGGCACTTGAAGTCGGCGATTTTGTGCTTAGGTTTTGACGGTGCCATTGGGCATCATCACTTGAGCACATGGTTCCGACTATGAGTCTTCCGACTCATGAAAAGTCAAGCATAAAAACCAAAGTAATGGATAAGCCAATAGTTGCTTAACAAATATTTACATGCGGGAACTAGTACTTGAGTAGCAGAAAACATACAGCTATAGTTTTTCCACCTTAAGATTAACACGGTAGTCTTTTCGCATACATACATCCAGAGGAGACAAATATTACAAAGTGTTTTTTCATTCCTCTGGCGCAGGAGACTTTAAGGTAGCATCATCGGCAGCAGGAGAGCCATCCTGATCATCTTCAAAGTCGGTGGTCTTGAGGGACTCAGAGGAGTTGTGCTAGTCGCCATCAATGATCTCAATAGGCACAAAGGCGTTGGGATCGACCAACTTGGCGACCCTGGTGTCGTAGCCCGCGAGAGATGCCCAGATACCTTTGTGATCAATCTTCTGGCCTTCATCGTCTACGTCGGGCAGACCCGAGGTCACCGTGTCGATGTCAGAATTCTCGTAGTGGGCCTTGACCATCTCCAGCGACATTCTAGAACCAGCCCGGGTACATGAAGCTTTACATCTTACAATACGCTTTGGGGCTTGGCGCAGAATCTCCAAGTACTTCATGAAGGAATCCACCGCCTTGATGTTGATGTTCAAGGGATTGGAAATCTCTTTGGCTTGCTTGACGGCAGTACTGATGAAGTTGCCAGCAAGAACCATCCATTCCTTTGGCAGAGGAGGCATATTGGTTAAACCAATAGGAGCTGCATTTCCTCCAAGCAAAGGAGTACATGAGTTCAATGACACAAAAAAGTTCAGAGTACCTGGCTTACAGAAGTACAATACGGAGATCTCTTACCAAAGATGCTCGTCTCCGCTTGTTGGAGTGTCTCCGCCATGGAGTCCCGTTCTTGTCGGAGAACCTTGTAAGCCTCAAGGTTGCGCTGATTCTGCTCATCGACAGCTTTCTTCTACTCCTTAAGGATTGCAATTTCCTCCTTCAGTCGGTTCATATCCGTGTTGGTAGACTCCTGCAAGGCCTTCTTGGATTCTTCGTGCAATTTCAAAGTGTCTGCCCTCTCCTGCTTGAGGATCTTGTTCTCGCTATCCAGCAGTTCAATATGCTTGGATTGCTCGACAATATCCTTTGCCTTGGCAATAGTTTCTGCAAGCCGCAGAAATGATAGCACATAATGAGTAGTCGGAGAGTGATTGCACAAGACCAAGTTTGAGTGCGAAATTGAAAGAAAAAACAGACTCTTGCTCTTAGTGATTTGATCCTTCAAGAAGGCAGTTTTACCCTTTTTAGCTTCCAGTTCAGCGTGCATCTTGTGGAACTTCTCGTTGGCGACGCCTCTCCGAGAATTCTCATTCTGTGGAAAGAAATTCAAAATTACTTAGTCTACTTGGATCATCTAGATGGATAAATATCCACCTAGAGGCTTGAGGGCTACAGTGAGAGTTTTTAACTCGGCAATATACTTAGTCTTTCTTTAAGCATCTAGTCGGAACTAATTCTGTTTTAACTAGAGGCTTGGGGGCTACACTATTGAAATTTACAAACACTGCGTATGCTACTCTAAAAGTATCTAGTCTGAATAATTCATTCAAACTAAATACTTGAGGGCTACAATGCGAAGTTTTCTAGCTTATTCACTCTTAGAGCATTCAGATGCAAAGACCTATGGTTTTCCGTCTAAATCCTCGGGCTCTACAGTGGGATACTACATATGAGATACAAAAGACAAATAATAACTTACAAGTGCGCTGATCTTGAGGTTGGCGGCGCTCTCGGCAAATATCTTGTTGAAGGAAAGACTATTTCCGCGCAGGATATCCGCCAGCCTGAGCAGCTCCTCAAGACCACAAGTCGGAGAAGTTGGCACTGCACCAGGAGCCAAAGCTGAGATACTCGGCGTAAGCGTCGGGTAGACAATCTTCAGGAGCTCTGTTGGCATCTTGGTTGCAGCGGCGCCACCTTCGGCAAACGTTTCGCCTTCCACCATCACCTTACCGCTACCAGTGGCATCCTTAGCCAGAGTTTCATGCACTTTGGATGCGGTGCTTTCTTGTGCCGCCTGCTCGCCGACAACAGCAAGATCGGCAGTGACACCTGGGTCCACTTCCATGGCGGAAGGGCCAGATGCTATCTTAGCTGGAGAGATTGTTGGTGCGGTAGCAGGCTGGACGTTGGGAGTGGTAGGGGCGATGGCGGGAGACGCTTGGTGCAACATATCTTTAATGTTTTTACAAGCCCCCGATGTTTTTGAGGTCTTCTTCAAACTCAAACTAGCCTTCTTCCTGAAACATGCAAAAGTGTAAGTACAAGAATAAGACGACTAAGAGATAAGGTCGGATGATAAGAAGCTTACACTACATTCGGTGCCTTGGTAAACGGGATGCTAGTGATTCTTCTTTTCTCCGCCTCCAAAGCAGCGGTGGACTTCTTGGAGGCTCCACCCTCCGTCTTCTTCTTGTCTCCGTCGGCAGCGTCAGAGGTGGAGCTCTTCCGCTTACGCGCCAACGGGACATCGTCGTCGGACACGACGGTGACTTCCTTCATCTTGGGGTCATAGATTTGGACAGCCATGCTATCCTCCTCTAGACTCTTTAGCTGTTAAGTGAAATCCTGAAGTGTTATATGAAATGGTAATGGCTATACGGAAGAACTAGAGTATATGTCATATACGAAAAATAAATATGTACCTCTGGGCACTTTCCATCCTCGAACATGTCATAGGTGATGGTGAAGCCGCGCTTCCTATCCTTTACCTTGACGATGTCCTTGAGGCGGAGCTTGATGGAGTCACTCGAGAAGTTGTCCTCGGAGATGCGAAGACTATCCTTCCTATCCTTGGTATACTGGTGCATCAGCTTCGCTCGGTGCTGTAGAGGCTGGATCCGCCTGACGAACCAGCACATGGCTAGGTTCAATTCGGTCAAACCCGTCTCTACGAACCACTCAATTCGCCTTATGGCATGGGAGGCATCATTGTCGGAGGGAAGGGTGGCTTGGGATATCCATGTCGGGGCTTCAGCGGTGGCCCCGCCAACAAAGTTCGGGTACGTTGCTTCTCGGCCAGCCAGAGGGATGTCTAGACCGTAGAAGTACGTCTTCTGCCAATTCTTGTAGGACTGGTGGCCTACAATGTCGGGGAACCGCCGGCCAGGTCGGATCTTGAAGCTGATGATTCCGCAGTTTCTGAGCTCGTCTTTGCTTTCTCCGGCTTCCATCTTGACGGTGAAGAAATATATGAACAAATATAACCTAGCCCTAATTCCTAGTTAGCCCTCACAAAGCGTCGCATAGTTGTTAAGCGCGAGGATTCTATTCGGAGATAGGTTCTGAGGTTGAACCTGGTAGTGGCTAAGGACTTCTAAGAAGAAGTCGGAGATTGGGAGGGAGATGCCGCGTACCATTTGTGCTTTGAGGTACACCTTCTCTCCGTCTTGGGGAGAAGGGGTGACCTCGTCGGTCGGCGCCGCCCGCCAGACCAGCCCCTCCATCGCAGGGAGGTACCCCTCAGCGAGCATCTCCTTTAGATCACTTTTAGCGATATCGGAGCCGTGCCACTCTCCTTTGTGAGAGTCGTCCTCCTCCTCCAGTGGTTCCAGCCCCGCTGGAATATGGTCACCGCCGGTGGATTCCACCACCGCGGTGCGTAGCAATACCAGGCCCTCTGGGGCACCTGAACGGAGCCTGCCGGCTTCGCCGTGGCATCGCTCGTTGCCGCCATGGAGGGGTTGCGCTACTGCTCGCCATTGAGGAGGGCAGGAAGGTGACTATGGACTGGGGAAAATCAGGGTTTTCTCGGTGTGCGCGAAGAGCTCGAGGAGACGTTCGCTGGAGGAAGAAGATGACGTGAGGAAGAATGAGGTGAAAAGATAAAATCTACCATGGTTATTATTTATAGTACTCTACGTCAAGATTCGTGCAAGTTGATCGAACGATTGCTGCGTGGACAGCGCGTGCGTGGAAATTTCGCCACGTTCCTACCGCCGCCGCCGCCAATGTTTCACATCCTTCGCGCGGGAAAATGGCTATGATTGCGTTCTCTGCATGTGTGAGTTACGAGGCATCGCTGATCTATGGTCTATGTTGCTCTGGCTGACACGGGCAGGTGAACCATCCCATCCAAAGATTCCGGCATGGACGGATCCAGTCCGGCTATGAGAAGAGTACAATGGAAGATTCAGCAGTTCTCCGACTTACAAGTTGAAGACGGAGGGCATTGCAGGGTTCTTGGGAGGAATACAACATACTGCTTGACAATTTGCCGGAATTCATCTAGACGGAGCATTCAAACTGAAGAGTCAAGACGGCACAAGATCTCGGAGTTCTCTGGGGACTACTGTTGGGGATATGCTAAATGGGTATCACCCTAGCATGTCTCTAATCCAGATAACTCGGGTGGCCCACAATTGGTAGCAAGGCCTATGGCCTGCTAGGCGGCCCAGTTAGATGGATCCAGAAGGGAGGCCCATGACGGATAAAAGAAGGCTACGGAGAAGTCACCGACGTAGCCGAAGCCTTGGAGTGCAAGACATGTTAGACTAGTTGTATACCGTGTAGGACTCTATAACCTGTCCGGCTAGGACTTTGCCTGTAACCCTAGGATCTGGCGACTATATAAGCCAGACCTATGTGAGCCTTTAGGGCAAAAGTTAGAACACGCACAACTCATATCATGCACAGCGAACCCATCCCTGTAACTCGGTGTATTGCCTTTATAGTGATTTATAGCAGGAGTAGGATCCCGCCACCGTCATGGGATCTGAACCTGGGTAAGTTGTGTTACCTCGTACCCGCCAACCTTCCGCCTTACCCCACGTCTCTAAACACGCTCTGTGAGGACCCCCTCCATGGCGTACTCGTCGGCAATACCACGACACATGCCTACAGCGAATTACTCACACATGATGATGGGAGATGAACTCATGGTCGTTGGTGATGATGTTAATGACGATGGTGGTGGAGAAGACCTCTAAATCCCATTCTCTGGGGTGGAGAGCAGGACCAATCTTACTCCTGAAACAAAGATAAAAAATTGCGTGCTCCTGGGAAACTAGGTTTTTGGGCGTATATATGGGGGTACGCCAAAGGATAGGCTGATATGATGCTCGACGGCCAAAAGGGCCTAGGTGACATGCACTCGCTTACTAGGCGTGCCACCTGGTCTATTTTGGGCCTCGTGGCACCGCTCGCTTGATTCCAAAGTCCCAGACTTCATTATTTGGTGAAAAAATGATGTGGTATTTTTCCTCGATTTTATTTCCTACAAAAACTGATAGAAAGAAGTATTTTGCTAAAATGCATTAGATTCAGAAGTTTTATCCAAGTATGGAAGATTCTGGATCAAATCATCGAGCAAAGTACTTGGAAAATTAGATACATTTGAGATGTATCAAGATACCACATGCCTCTTTACTTCCTACCATTATATTCCACTAGATATCTTTGTGAGCTCTTGATCATGGTTATATTCCTACAAAACTTGTACCTTGTCCTAATGTGATAGCCTAGTCAGCTAGCCTAATCTATCCTAAGCTAGATATTTAACCTAGCTAAAAACCCTACCTATGAGCCACCACCCTCTCCCCTTGATCTGATCCCAAGTTGCCTCTCTCTCTACTTCAATCATAGAGAAAGCCATGATCCCCATGTGCCCACCCCACCAGCAACCCACACGCCTCACATGCCCTCTCTTGGTCCCCCTCTCCTTCCTCTTTGAGCAAGAAAAGGGGAGAAGGAAGAGAAAACCCACCAAAGCATCTCCCCTCACCTTTATGCCTTTAACCACCCCATGTGCTCAACCCTCTCCCTCCCTGATCTTCATATGCTGAGCACCCATCAGCCCATCCATCGCCATGACAAGTTCTGGGAGGTTCCCGGGCTCCCTCTTCTTCATTCCCAAGCAAACACCTTCCCATGGCAATCTAAACGCTAGCCGCCGTCTACCCTCTGGCCCCGATGATCTGGCGAGCGCGCAGCACACCCGAGATGTCCGGGAGGTCCTTTTGCATCCCCTGCTTCGCCAAGAACCAGCCAGGTGACCAGAGTCCGCCGCAGCTCGCCGGAGACGCCGAAACGCGCCAGATCCCGAAGCAAGAAGAGAACCAGCCCCGCCGACGATCTGGTCCACCCCGGGCTCGCTTTCTGCACCTTATGGTCGCTGGTGAGCCCCTCTTTCCCCCGACAAGGTATCTTTATCCCGATTGCATCGTATCACCAACGGACGCCATCGAGCATCCTCCGTGTGCGCCGCTACTCGCTGCTATTTCTCTGCAGTTCACCTAGCCATCATACACCCCGCATGCCCCAACAGCGCGAGGAGCTGAGCCTCGTTCCTGCCACCCCTCTGAGACCTCCCAGTCACTGCCGCCGCCGTCCGCTCGCTGCGTGCTGCCATGTCGCTCCCCATGCTCACCGAATAGCAGCTGCCTGTGCGCGACACAATAGCAGCTCGTCTCTAAATAACACCTAGGCCCGACAATGTTCCATGGAAGCTACCGGTCGATGCAAAGCACCTTTGGAAAAACTTGTTGAATGAAAGTTGTAGATCTAGGTGCCCTCTCCGGTTTTTGGTTTTACCCCACCTCCTAATTCACGCTAGACTCGTCGCCAGCTTCGTCCGAATTTTGGCGTAAAAACTCTCAATCTGTTGTTCGTTTTCAGTTCGTCAGTGCTAATCGGAACCGTTTGTAAAAAGGCCCTCTGGATTTTGTAAACCTCAACTCGCCGTCCCTGGAGAGCTCCACATGTCATACCTCTATCCCATGTGCGAGTGGACCCGCCTCCCCTGTTTGGCCCACATGTCTATGAGTTGGGGTAAGCACACTCCGAGTGACAAAAACTCTGGCCCGTTTTTCTAAATTCAATTCAATTTTTTTCATATTCCGTTTAAATACAAAACCTTTTGTAACTTCCAAACAAATTTTAATTTGAGAAAATGTTTAATATGAAATCTGTTTTATTTCTGTTTGTGAGTTCAAATGTCAATTCAAATATTTTTAGAACAAATTCTAAATAGTCAAACCATTGACTTTGACCTAATTTTGGTATAATTTGACTTAATATATGGTTATAAATTTATAAGTCCAAACAATACAAATAATATATGTTTTTGATTCAGAAAAATTCTAGGAATATGGATATGCTATTTAAAATATATTCTGGGAATTTAAATTTTTTGAATTATTAAATTTCATTTAAATGCCATTTTCTTAATAAATTCATAACTTTAATTTTGTAAATTCCAATTCGATAAATGATATATCTAAAATGATCAGAATGATGAGCATGTTCTAACTATGCTTTCCATTATAGGAATTGAAGCATGCATCATAATTATTAAAGAGGCAACAAGGTTTATGGGAGAAAAATATGAATAAACCATTAATGAAATGCTTTATTCTTGTACCCCACACCTCACCCATGAAATGCTATGTTATACAATGTAGTTTTGCATCATTCCATCATTGCATACCTTGTTTTGCTTGTTGCATATGATTTATATGATTGCGCAATGTATTCATTATGGCCCTTGTGTGTTTGGTTTTTACCCGGATAGACGCCGAGCAAGGGAACTATTAGGAGCCTTAGGATTATTACCTGGATCCTACTTATTCATCAACTGAGATACCAGGCAAGCAATTCCCCATCCTTGCACTAGATATAGTACCTATGGCATCTTTCTTATTCTTGTATCATGAATTGCGTTACGAATTAAATTAAAATCCAAGTAATGCATAGCCTTTACTTTTAAAACCCACTAAAGCTTATTCTGACAATCCTATGAGCCATTACTATAGGAGTTGTTTGAGTCATGCAAGTCATAGAACTACATGTGTATGGTTTATGAGTGTCCTTGAATAACGATGTACCTAAACAACTTAATTGAGTAGTAATGGGATAACTAAAGAAAGAGGCATCGGTGGGCAATATTTAAGATCTGGTTTTTAGCCGCTCACTTGTGTCCCATATGACCCGAGTACATGATTTTAGTTCCTTGACTATCGCATTATCCGCATGTGGGACCATGAATCCCCTTAGTCTTAGCTTGATTCCCATTATATTTCTTGGGGCCCCAAACTAGATTGGGACTTTGTTACTATCATGTACTTATGACATACTACTACTTTATTTACTACTGTTGCTCGAGGAGTGTTTACTACTATACTGTTTAGGAACCATGTGCCATGTTTCCGCTGTATCGACAAGCACAGTCACACTTTTGGGTTCTCAGTCATTTATAACCGTCACCACACACCCTGGGTCTGTCGCGGAGCCGGACGACTTTGTAGCGGGTAGCTTAGTCGGGTGACCCCCTAAACTCATTTATGAATCTTGTGAATGCTTTCTCGTGATGCCTCGTTGCTTTTTATTTCATTCTTCCCAGGTTAAATCATGCGTGTGCTGCTATTTTTTCACCCCTTCAGGGTAAATCTTTCTAAAAGCCGTGTTCGCAGTTATGGACTACTTGGAGCATAGTTTCTCGATTATAGAGAACTATAACTAAAGTACCGTCTTTAATTTGACTAAAACTTGCCTGGTAATGGTGCAACATTCATGCAATGATTAATAAAATTGCCTACGGATGGGATGTTCTTCCCCCTTATCATTCGGGGAAATGGAAGGAGGGCGAGCAATGTTTATTTATGTTGTTATGTTTGTTGGGTAATTAGTTGTTTATTTAACGAACGTCCGTTTATCTTTGGTTAGGAGGATGTTGTAGCGGGTCTCTAAAGAACTGTTAGGCTTTATTTTTGCTGCAATTGTGTTAGCCTTAGGTTGTTTCCTTTAGATGCATAAAGACTTGCTGAGCCCCCTAGGGTCTCATACGATAAATATTGTTTAGATGGACAGGTACACTCAGAGGAACGTTACTGGGTCGAGGAGACCAATGATGGTGGCAACGAATGTCAGGTTTAGGGATTTCGGGGAATGGATATCCGTGAGATCTGCGGGAAGGATGTGTTTATTATAGGGCATATATGCCAGTTTTCTTCTTATCCGTACTCGGATCTTGTTTTCTTCTTTCGCTTGATACTCTGATGTGTGATGTATAAGGATGTATTCTAAAATATTGTCTCTATCTAGGATATTTGGATCTTGCCATATGGCTTTGAATATTTCTATTTCTTTTAGATGGTATGTCGCTTCCACTTGTATTGTTGTATGTCACTGACATACACACTTGTGTATGTGTTGTTCGTATGCCTGTTGACTACGCTGCTCGCACTTGATACCATGTTCTTGCAAATTGGATAGTGCGGTTGGCCGGTACCATGCCCTGCTCCGCTTAGACGGGCCTACACGTGAGTGGCCTTTGGGCCTCTATGGTAGAACACCTTATACACTTTGGGTTCATCCTGGCTTGTTGCTTAGAGCATAGTGTTTGAGGTATAACATAAACTTTGCCCTGAGATGCTGATGGGCATGGCTATGGCGAGCTCACCACACTAGAATGTGGGCCGACTTCCATCTCTAGGTACCCCCATTAGCACGAGCTATATTTGAGGTAGACACATGATTTATCATCGGCAATGAGAGCGCGTGAAGTTCTAGAAGGATTATTGGCTCAACGGTGCTAGGATGACTGACATTCCCCCATGTTAGTATTAATCTTGATTAGACTAGTGTTTAGCGGCATGCACGAGTTTGTTGCTTGGGCGTGTGGATCAAGTTAGATGCATGCAAGCTGGAGTTCGTGCGCCCGGCCGGAGCGGATCAAGAATGTGAGTGTGGAGTGTGTTAGTGCATACGCAGGAAGAGATCAGAGCTAACAGTTGGTGCTATTAGTGGCCGAACGCAGCGCCAGATCGTGCATGTGTAGGTGCGTGTGTGCGTGCTAGAGGTGGCCGGGTCTTGTGTGCGTGCGTGTGCGTGCGTGTGTCTGTGCACCTGGCTATAAATCCCTCCTTGTATTGCTGGTTTGGTGCCAGAGTTTGAGCTCAAGAAAAGGTTGTTTGTCAGTGTGGCATTCGTTGCCGGAAAACAATATTGTCTTCTTGTTCTACCTCTGTCTGTGTGAGCGAGAGAGTGATAAAGAAGAGGGCTTCCCTCTGGCAGCCCCAATATTTGGTATCAAAGCTACAAGGCAATGGCAGTTGTGGCGTGCAATCAGTCCACAGCGGACGCGGCTACGGTGCACTGTGTGCGTGCGGCAGGCGTAGCGGCTGGAGAGGCGCGGCATGACGGTCATGGTGTGGAGACCACGGAGGTGCAGAGGCTCTGTGTGTTGGCACAGAGAGCGCGGAGGACGTGGAGGCAGCGCGCTATGACATCATGCGTGTGGCAAGCGCAGAGGCCGCGGAAGCGCTACACGACGGTGTGGAGGCTGCGATGGCCCTAGCGCAGCGGCTGCTGGCCGGGGAGCCGTGACCGTGGAAGTGCAGCTGCGAGTACGATCGCACGGTTGACGTTGGGCGGAGGCGATCGTCCCGATGTGTATGTCACCGTTGTGCTCGAGTGCATGCTTGAGTTCAGCTACATCCTTCCGTCGTTTGTCGCTGGAGGCTGCTCGGCGTGTGTCGCCATTGAACAAGGAGAACCGGCGTATGTCCCCGGGTGTCGTCGGATTATCGACAAGTACGCCATAGGGGGTCCTAGTGGTATTGGAAGGATGGGGTGTGAGACGTCGGATGTTCTAGGAGCGGTGAGCACAAGTTTGCTCAGATTCAGATCCGACTACGGTGATCGGATCCTACTTCCTTCTAGCAACCTAGTAATATATCGACGTAAGCCGGATGTTACAATAGATTACAAGAGAGGTTTGCCTGTGCGAGTTGGTTGTGGTTGTCTATTGAGTTGTTTCCCTAAAGTCTCTCATAGGGCCGGTTTATATAGTCACCGGGGCCTAGGGTTACAGGGAGAGACATATCCGGCTACGTTACAGAGTCGGTAACTATGTACAGCTTGGACTACAAGTAATACTACAGGCCTAAGTCGGTAACTCTTCTGGGCCTTGTCGTAGCCGGAACTGGCTCCTCCTCTTTCTCTGACTGGGCCGCCCGTGATGCAAAGCACTAAATAGTTGGTGGGCCACCCTGGTCAGAGTCCTGTGGGTATACCCGGAAAGTATATCCCCAACAGTAGCCCCTGAAAGTCTCCAAGATCTGAAGTCTGATAAATCGTCTAGCTTGATGGTTTCTTCGTCTTGAGAATCTTGAAGGGTTCCCGAAAACTTCTTTCATTGATGTAGGATTCCGAGTCAGTTGAGTCGGATATATTCTGCTCTGACCTTGATCTTTCCATTGCTTGATTTGAAACATAAGTCGGATTTTATAGCGTCGTGCTGACTGGCAACTTTACAGGCCAGGTCCCATCACTGACAGGATTTCCATCAGCACGGCCGTTGGTGGGTCCGTTCCTTACGGAACAGAACGCCGTTTCAATGCCTGCATGAAAATCGAGGGGGCGGAAGAGTTGCGAGGAAGCTAACTCCCCTCTCCTATACGCATGGCGATAATCGCGCGTCTCACCGCACGAATCTTGACACAGGGACAAATAAAGAGGAGAGGAAACCCTTCTTCTCAGATTCATCTCTCTGTTGATTCATTCATTGCTTCCTAGTACTCCTCGAGATCTCCGCACCAGTTCTAATGTGCACACCGTCAAGAAAAAATCTCTCCTTCCCCACCAGCCCATCTTCCTCCAAGAACTATGGCATCTGCCTCGTCCTCTAGAGCGGCGGCGGGTTCGTCGGAGGCGAACGAGAAGAAGATGTTGGGTATGTGGATCCCCAACACCATGGATACTGCGGAGGTTCAAGTCATGGAGGATGAGGGGTTCATCGCAGCCTGCGCGTGGCGGAGCGCTGCTGGACACGCCATCCCCGCGCAGAAAGATGGCGAGAGGGTGCTGTTCAGCACTCACGTCAACCGTGGCCTCAGCCTGCCACCGTTGGACTTCTTCATCGAGGTCCTCAACCATTATGGTGTGCAACTCCATAATATTCCTCCCAACTCTCTGCTTGAGCTTAGTGCTCATGCAGCTTTGTGCGAGGGGTTTCTTGGCATTAGGCCAAGTCTCACCCTTTTCTGGTACTACTATGGTACTCGGCATAATTCCATCAGTTCTGGTGTGCCTTATGTCACTGACACTCTTAGCTTAGTCCTTAGGAGGAATCGGATCTATCCTAGGATTAACGCTAGTGAGTCCGTCAAACGCTGGTCCGGAACTTTCTTCTACCATAAGGATATTCTGGCTCCAGGAAAGGCGTAAGGTCTTCCGGCGTTCGCCAATGGCGCCGATCCGCACCAAGATTCATTGGACGTGGAGGCGCCGGAGCTGTCGGATGTTTTGATTCTCGCCAAGAGGCGGATCGAATTTTTTATGAAGCATGAGGGGCTTCGTGGATCCGACTTGATCCAATGCTGGCTGGAGCGCCGGATTCAGCCTCTCCAGCACCACGGAGACCGCCTCATGCACCAAATCACCAGCGACAAGAAGGACAGCATGAAGGTCAGCCCAAACCAGCTTTCACCGAAGGACTACAGGACCCTCATGCAATATTTGGTCAAGGAAAGAGTGGAACGAAAAGTTCCGGAAGTTTCCATGAAGATGTATACATTTAGCCATCCTCTGACTCCGGTAAATATTTCGACTCTGCTTTCGCGTTTCGTCGTTTTTCTTTAGTTCTTTATCCAACTCTATTTTCATCGATGCTTTTCCGATTCTGTCAGCTCGAGAAACTCTCTGAGTCCCAGCTAGCTCCACTAGAGGGCTATGCCTCAGATGACCCGGAGGCGACGGAGGATGATGAGGGGCAAGAAGTTGCCGCCTCCGCTTCCAAGAAGCGTAAGGAGAAGGAAGTTGTCGCTGCTGGTATCCAAGTGCTGCCAGTAGTTAAAAAGTAAGCACCTCACCTTTCATTTTTAGTACTCTTGTACCTTTGTTATCTTTCTAGAGCGCACCTAATATTTAGGAATTTCGTGTTCTAGAGTTAAATCATCGTTGAAGACCAAGATAAAGACGGATAGCAAGCTGGGCAAGCAGATGCGTCAGCAGAAGCTTGTTATCTCCCCTGCTGTGCCGCCATTGACCCCATCCACTACTCTGTCAGCGCATGGAGCTTCTGCATCCCCTGACGTTGGCAAGATTTCGAAAGCCCTGGTCACCGTTGATGACCAGGCAACTGACAAGGGTGAACCCATAAAGGGTAATGATCCCATGGTAATGACCACAGGTACGGTGGCTAAAGTGGTCGACTCAGCTGTCCCTGGCCTCAAGAGGAAAGAAAAGGAAGAGATTCTTAGACTGGCTCAAACCAGTCTTGAGAAGCAAACCTTGACTCCAGAGGCAGCGAGCCAAGAGGAGGAATATGTCAAGCTGGTTAGCCTCCTGGACCAAATTTTGTTTTGGGACGCTAAAGTCGCATCCAGCGAGCTTCCAGCGACGGATGTTCCATCCCTCACCCTTACCGAGAAGGTGTTTCACAGCACCAAGCTCGGATTCGAAAAGTTGCACCTGGAACACATTGTAAGTTTCCGATTATTATTTGCATTTATTATCATATCCTCTAGACCCCAAGCATAAAGTTGCATAAACATTTCTGGATCCGGGTTGATGCTTTTAGGTTGCTAAAGAACGATGTAGTGTAGCCCCCAAGGCTCGTGCTGTAATTTGACTTAGTTAAATTTGCACCCCTAGTCTTAGTAGCCGTCTGACGGTATTCCGTCTCTAAACTTACAGAAAATTGCATCTTCCAACCAGGAATTTCTCAAGAATATTTCCAATAAGCGCAAAGAAATCAAAGCTTTGCATTTTGAAAATTCAAAGTTAATAGTTGAAAAAGATGAAGCAGAAGGTAAACTTTTCCGGCTTCCTCTTTGTCAGTTAAACGTTTTGTCATAGTCGAATTTTCTTTATCTGACTGATATTTTTGTCTTTGTAGAATTGTTATGCCAATCCAGCAAGATGGTGGAGCAGGCCGAGAATTTCAAGGTCTTGCAGGCAGAGAATGCTGAACTCCGGGAAAAGCTTGAGACGCTAATTGTGGAATCGGAGAAATCCGTAGCCGCTGTCCTGGAGTCAAGCAACCACGAGACCGTGAGGCTCGAGAAGCTTCTAGCCCTCCGAGATAAGGAACTTGCTGATCTCAAAAAAGGATTTTGATATCCAGAAGGATCTTGCCCAGGCCTCTGCAAGTGAAATAGACAGCCTCCGGAAGGAGCATGCAGAATGGAATCACTCCATGCTTGGTAAGAATTCCGAATCTTTTCTTTTTGTTGTTCATTTTTCGACTTTTGTTTTAGCCAGAATTTGACTTTTTGGTTCTTTCCCAGCCCCCTTGAATCTTTCTGACTCTTCCACTTCTGAACCTCGCCTCGAGCGCATTAAGCTCATCGTAGATGTCTTGTTTGACTTCCGCCAAACTCTAGAAGAGGCTGGCGAAGCGGTCAAGCTTTCCAACTTGCACACAATGTTAGTGCATGAGGTGAGGGACAAAGTTAAGGAGATTCTAAAGTTGATCGAGGACTAGAAGATCGCCTATGCTCGGACTGCTGCACAAACAGGTCTGACCATGGTGATGAGCCATCATAATGAGATGGAAATCTGGCACGTCACCAAGGGCATTGCCGAGGATGATGATGAGGGTAACCCGCAAGATATCAAGGCCATCCAAGAATCTTGTGCAGGTTACGCTTGTCGGGTGGTGGAGATGACCAACTACACGACGCCATTCTTCGAATATGTCGCCGCGCCTCCTTCGCCTTAAGAGCCAGAAATCAGCAACACTTCCAAGTCTGAGATCGAGGGCAACACTGCTGTTGATTCTAGTGTTCCACCTGCTTCATCACCATCGCCTGCAGCATAAACAATTTATATGCATTATCTTAAACTTATGGCAATGTAATGGTGGCTACAATATTTATTTTGTGCTGGTCTATAAAAACTGATGCTTTAACTATCTTAGCACGTTTGTTTATTTGTATGCTTTATGCTTGAAAGTTTTTAAGCACTCTTTTTTTATGTCTATACTTATCGATTTATCTGGATCTCTGCCTCGTCCCTTTCATGGGTCGGCCAACCTTTAGCACGGAAACTTTGCCGAGCAACGGAGCGCAATTGCTAAACCAGTTTAAACTCGGAAACAAACCCGGCTTTCAGTACCAACAACTCATTACTCGGAAAATACCCGCGTCTAAGCAATCAGATAAAGAATCAAAGTATAGACAATTATTTAAACTTTGTACCCTAAGGTAACATTTTTAGATTGTTTCAAAAATCATAACCAGAACGATCATGAGCATAAAGTACTTTCAAGCATTCTGGGATTTTCGAAAAATTACATGCTCTTTTGGAAATAAGATGGCAAAAACGTCTCAAAAATAACAATATGAGAAAACCAATACTTTATTTCACTTTGAACATGTACATATACGATTACAAGGAAATATAACTAAGAATATAAGGAATGTAGCTGTGCAATATCTATGGACGGTCTATTTCATCCAGGTCTGTGCTGGCACCAGCTCTCTTCCTTTTTTGAGTGGCAGGTCTTTCCTTGAGTGGTCTCATGTCGATTAAATAATATGACCCATTATGCCAAACTCTGCTAACCATAAAAGATCCTTCCGAAATTGGGACAAGTTTTTGCTTTCTCTTTTGCACAAGTTGGAGAACCAAATCTCATTTTCTTAAATAACGGTTTTGCACTCTCTGACTATGATACTTGCGTACTTCTTCGATTATATCGAGATCATCTTGCCGAGAAACTTCTGCATCTTCCTTGATATACGCTTTCACTTGCGGAGCCTGATGAATCAGATTGCTTGGAAGAACTACTTCTGCACCGTAGACCAAGAAGAAAGGAGTATATCCGGTAGACCTGTTAGGAGTTGTACGTAAGCTCTATATCACAGACGGTAATTCTTCCGCCCAAGCCCCCGTGGCCCGACGAAGCGGTGCTTCGAGGTAAGGTCGGATTCCTTGTAGAATAAGGCCATTAGTTTTTTTGACTTGTCCATTGGCTTGTGGATGTGCGACTGATGCAATATCGAGTCTGATCCCTTGTTCTTCGCAGAATTCGACAAGTTCAACCATGGAAAAGTTGCTCCCGTTTATAGTAATTATACTGTGCGGATATCTGAATCTAATGATTACGTCCTCGATAAATCTTCTACTTGTGGATCCATCGCAACTTGTTACGGGTTTAGCCTCAATCTATTTTGTAAATTTATCCACCATAACTAGTAGGTGAGTAAATCCACATTTTTTCGTGCGAAATGGCCGTACCATATCAAGCCCCCAGACCACGAACGACCATGTAATAGGGATTGTTCGTAGCTGTTCAGCCAGAATATGTGCCTGATGAGCGTACTTTTGGCAGCCTTTGCATGTTTTGACCAGTTTATTGGCATCTGTCTTAGCTGTAAGCCAAAAGAATCCGTGTCAAAAAGATTTTGCCACTAAGGATCTGCCGGCAGCATGGTGACCACACTCGCCTTCGTGTATTTCTCTTAAGATTTCCACTCCTTCTTCTAAAGAAATACATCTCCGAAACATGCCAGAAACATTCCGCTTATAGTGTTCACCATTTATTATAGTGTATGCTTTTGATCGTCGGACAATCTGCTAGCTCAAGACTTCGTCTTCGGGAAGTTTTCTGTCTATCAGGAAATCTAGAGAGGGATTTGTCCAGCTGGGAATTACAACCAGAACTGCTATTAAAGGTGAGTTGGATTTTGTCAGATAGTCCTCGTCAACTCAAACTATGGAGGGGACCCTTAAATGCTCTACAAAAGATCCATCCGGTACTTGTTTCCGCGCAGAGCCTATCCTTGATAGAGCATCTTCTTCCTCATTTTCTGCTCGAGGGATGTGTTGAATCTCAAAACCCTCGAACGATTTAGATAATTCATCCACAACAGCTTTGTATGCGTTCATGTGCTTGTTTGCATTGCAGATATCAGATACTTGCTAAGCAACTAAATCCGAGTCTCCATAACACATGAGTCTTGATATGCCAATGTTTTGGGCCATGCGTATTCCATGTAGCAGGGCTTCGTACTTGGCAATATTATTGGTTGCCGTGAAGTGTATTTGTAACACATAGAATAGCTTATCTCCTTGGGGTGATTTGAGCACCACGCCAGCCCCCGAGCCTCCTCGTGCTTTTGATCCGTTAAAGTGAAGGGTCCAAAATTCTGAGTCTGAAGGACCGGAGTTTTCTGTCGTTTTTGTCCAATCAATGACAAAGTCGGCGAGAATTTGGGACTTGATTGCTATATGTGGTTTGTACTCAATGTCGAAAGGTGCAAGATCTATTCCCCACTTTGCGACACGTCCTGTGTCGTCGTGATTGTTGATTATGTCTCGCAGAGGAGCTGTGCTCACTACTGTGATTTTGTGCTCTTGAAAATACTGGCATAGATTTCTGGATGCAAAGAACACTCCATATGATGATGTGGATACCGTTGTTTTGATTCTGTCAAGACCTCACTTAGATAATAAGTTGGCAGTTGCATCTTATGCTCGTGGACTTCTTCCTCGTGCTCAACTACTGTCACCACGCTTATGACCTTGTTGGTCGTTG
This sequence comes from Avena insularis, assembly GCA_023614405.1. Taxonomy (NCBI): domain Eukaryota; kingdom Viridiplantae; phylum Streptophyta; class Magnoliopsida; order Poales; family Poaceae; genus Avena; species Avena insularis. Next base: position 183,631,926 of record CM042687.1, on the reverse strand, counting down.
CAATGTAGAGTAACATAGGTTCCGGAGGTTCTGGCGCTGCGAGAACTGGTGGTTTTGAAAGCAGATCTTTCAAACATTGCAGTGCAGTTTTGGCTTCTAGGGTCCAGAAAAATTTGTCGGTTTTCTTCAAGAGTTTATACAAAGGTGCGGCTCTTTCATCGAGCCGGCTGACGAACCGACTCACCGCTGCAATGCAACCAGTGAGGCGTTGTACGTCCTTCAGGCGAGTCGACCTAGTAATGTTTAAGATAGCCTTGATTTTGTCCCAGTTCACCTCTATGCCTCGCTCGGAGACGATGAAACCTAACAATTTTCAGGCTGGAATTCCAAAGAAACATTTCTTTGGATTTAGCATCATGTTAAATTTTCGTAGACTGGCAAACGTTTCATCCAATTCGGAAATTAAAGTTTCCTTCTTTTTGGACATAACTGCTATATCATCTACGTATATATGGACGTTGCGTCCGATTTGGTCGTTGAGACAACGTTGCATGGTACATTGATATGTCTCTCCTACGTTCTTTAAGCCAAAAGGCATAGTTTTGTAGCAGAAGGTTCCGAAAGGAGTGACGAAAGACGTCTTAATTTGATCTGAATTTTTCATTGGTATTTGGTGATATCCGGAATATGCGTCGAGAAAACAGACTAATTCCGACCTTGCCGTTGAGTCGATAACTTTATCGATTCTTGGCAAAGGAAACAGATCTTTTGGGCATGCCTTGTTCAAAGCAGTATAATCAACACACATCCTTAAATCAATGGTGTCCTTTTTAGGGACGAGTATAGGATTTGCCACCCAATCTGTATGGATGACCTCTATTATGAAATCCGCTAGCTCTAAGCGGGCTAATTCCTTGGCTATTGCTTTGTGCTTTTCATCACCAAACCATCGTAAGGACTGTTTGACGGGTTTAGCACCTGGGTACACATTAAGAGAGTGCTCGGCAAGTTCCATAGGTACTCCGGAAATGACAGATGGCTGCCATGCGAAGATGTCACTATTAGCTTTGAGGAACTCGACGAGCGCGCTTTCCTATGCTTGGCCTAATCCTACCCCTATGTTCGTCGTCTTGGAGGGATCATCTTCCTTCAGCGACGTCTTCTTCGTCTCTTCCGACACCTTGAACTGCAAACTTGGCTTCAGCACCTCGTTCTTCGAAGTGGGCATCTCAGACGGATTGATGGTCTTCTTGATCTCCTGGTACTCCTGGGCATGTAGCACGGCTTCGGCGAAGGCAGCAGATCCTTCATCGCATTCTCGCGCCTTCCTCGGATTTCCTCGTACGGTGATTACGCCCTTTGGACCTCAAAGTTTAATCATGTTGTAGATGTAACAGGTATGGGCCATGAACGCCCAGTAAGTCGGACGTCCGAAGATGGCGTGGTAAGAACTTTTGAACGGTACCACCTCGAAGGAGAGTGGCTCGGTCCGGTAATTATCTCGGGTTCCGAATGTCACGTCTAGAGTAATCTCACCCAGAGAATTTGCCTGTCTTCCTGGTACAATGCCATGGAAAGTTACACTGCTGTAACTCAACTGGCTCTCGTGTAGCTTCATGCGGTGGAGTGTCTCGATGTAGAGGATATTGATACTGCTCCCACCGTCCATGAGTAATTTTGAGAACTCATAGCCATCAATAAGAGGATTGACGACCAGAGGATACTTTCCCCGACGATGTGTTTTCCTCGGGTGATTTGAATGATCAAAGGTGATAGTCACCTCTGACCAGTCCGGGAATTGGGGGACAGCCGAAACCGTGGCATTGAGCTCACGAATAACCGCCTTTTTGTCCTTAGCTGGTTGGGATCCAAGGAAGTAGACGTATGCGTCTTTCTTAGTCGGAAAAGTCTTTTTTCCATCCGGGTTGGGTTCTGCGGCAGCTTCCGCCTCTTCCATGTCGGAATCTTCCTTGGGCTCCTTTCCTTTCTCGGAATTTTTCTTTCCTTTTCGTCGCTTGGCTCTATAGCCAGCGGATTCATCTTTCTTGATGTCGTCATTGAAACGACACCCGGCATTTGTATGGGTAGATCCTCCATTACTATCCAAGTGGTGGACATAGGGATTATTGGCAATGTCAGCCCAGGTATAGGTTCTTCCGGGTTGTTGGTCTCCTCTGCCCTGGATTCAAGAAGTTCCTCAGCCTCTACCATGGCCACCTCCGCGCCCTCCTCGTCCTCTAGATCCGAACATTTCGTTGACAACTGCGTTTTCCAGAGCCGGTTTTTCGTTCGAGGTGTTCTTGCGCTTCTGAGTTTGTTTTGGCTGTTTGGCCGCATTGGGATTGGCCAGAATGTTTAGTAGCCCTTCTGAATCATCATCGGCGTCAGCATACTTGCTTGCCATCTCTATCATTTCTCCCAAATCTATGACGTGGTCACGCTTCATCCTGTGACGTAAAAGTCCGACTAGAAGTCCTGTAATAAAAGCTTCTATCGCAGTTTGCTCATTTACTCCTTCTTAGGAGTTCTTTGTATCGATCCATTGTTTGGGGTAATCCTGGCAAGTTTCTCCGGGACTTTGGGTGCAATGCTGCAAGTCTCTGAGTGTGCAGGGCCTCCTGTATGTTCCCTCGAAGTTTGAAAATAACGCACTTTGCATATCATACCAGTTATGAATTGAATTCTCTGGCACTTCATTGAGCCATGATCGAGCCGTGTTCCTCAACATCAGTGGGAGATGTCGGACTGCAACCAGGCTGTTTCCTCCTTTGGCAATGCAGCAAGCCTGGAAAAAATCCTGGAGCCAAGTATCTGGCCGAGATGCACCATCATAGGGATGAATATGTTTGGCGATCCCAAAGTCAACCGGAAATTTGTTCTGACGAATACGCGGACCAAAGCACTTGGGTCCCACGTATACATCCTCTTCCTCATATCGACATGCTTCTATGTTTGATTCGATGCGATGGCGAGCGTCGTTTGGCGAGAGAGATCTGCGCCTTGGAGGCTTGCGGCTTCTGCATAGTGGAGTTGGATTTATGCTTCTTCTCTCACCATTGCCGCCTCCGCCCCTGCGGCTTCTGTAGTTACGACGTGATCCTTTATGGTCGCTGCTGGGAAGCGATGGTGGCCCTGGTGGATTATTTCCGGCTGGGTTTCTTGGTGGTGGCGGTGGAGCCTCATTATGCTGACTTCGATGTCTGTTTCTTCGGACACCATCCCTACTAGATTTAGGACGATCCGGATCATCTCTTCGTCCGGTGTTGCCAGCCGGACGGCTCGGTGGTGGCATCCTTAGCCGATCTTGTTCCTCTCGCTGGCGGCGTGTTTCCGGGTCTTCTCTATAGCGATTGTTTTGCCGACGATGGTACTGATGGGGAAGCATTGCCCTGATGGCGCCTTCGGTCGCAGCCGGAATAACTCTTGCCCAGTAACGTGCCGGTCGGCGAGAGTGGCTTTTGGAGCCGGTCCTGGAATTTTCTTCTTCTCCACGGGGACGATAGCGCTGAGCCGTATCCCTGCGGAGCCTTACGTCAGCGCTTTGGTCAGCTCCAGTGTGGCAAAACTCAGATTTTGAGGCCAGCTTACCACTAAATTATGCGGCCATTTTCTGCTCCTTTAATCATTTGTCTAGCCCTAACCCTAGCCACCGCAGGGTGGGTGGGTCATGTAGAACATGCATGTCGGTTTCTAGGGCTTCCCTCTCCGTTCCGGCGATTGTGAGAACCCTAGTCTCTTGACTCCATCTGGTGGTAGCTAATCCCTCGCCTCCGTCCCACAGATCCTTCCCGTGCCCCCTCGTTTCTCTGGCTGCGGTGTGTCGTCCCCGATCCCGCGTGCCGCCATGAACGGAAGGGAGATTGCATCTAGGAAGAACCAATCCGATCGGCCCAACACCGCTCGGGGTTTGCCAATCAACTCTGGTGATCTGCCCCAACCCAAGGCACCCTCAACCACTTCTTCCCCTGACGCTACGACCGGCGATGGCGTGGTAGAGATGTTGGGAAAACTGCGCCTCACGCCGCAGGAGTCCGAGGCCTTCGTCCTGGAGGATAACGTTGTTGGAGACCTTGGATGCCCTGCATGGGCGTTCGTCGGGAAAGTTCTGGCACCCAATCTGCTACACATCTCGACGATCAGATATGCCCTCCGTGCTGCCTGGGGTAACCCTAGAGGCCTAGGGATCAAGCCGATGGGTAAGAATTGTTTCCTGGCTGAGTTTGCTACTGAAGCTGACAAGATTCATGTGAAGGAAGGATCTCCCTAGACTGTTGGATCTCATGCAGTCATCTTGACTGAATTTGATCCTAGGCTGAGAGCTTCTGACTACCTTTTCGAGAGGTTGTGGATCTGGGTCCGCATCCTCAATCTCCCCTTCACTCTCATGAATGACAACCAAGGGAAGGGTCTTGCTAGCATGGTGTGTGAAGTTGGGCATATGGATGTGGATGAAAAGGGCCGTGCATGGGGCGAGTTCTTGCAGTTTCGTGCTTCTGTTGACATTACGAAACCCTTCATGCGCTGCGTCTCCGTTTTCTTGCAGAAACGACAACAGCTGTAGCAGTTCTATGTCATGTATGAGCAGATGCCAACATTTTGTTTCTCCCGCGGAATGTTGGGTCACTCATCAACTGTTTGTCTAACTCCGGCAGAACGAGATGCGGATGGCCTCCTTCCATACCATGGTACCCGTTTATGTGTTCTAGATGATCGGAGGAAGAAGGTATTTGGGACAAACTCAAACACGGGATCCTTTGCGAGCGACAGAGGTTCCAAGCAAAGTCAGGGCCATGGAGGCCCAAAGATGCAAGCACAGGGCTCATCATCACAGAGCTAGAAGGATGTGGGTACCTCAGCTGAGGTGTCGTCACCGGTTAAACCGAAGCAACCGTGGCAGCACAAGTCGAGAGGGATGTCGAAGAACGTACAGGGTGCGGCTGCAGGGTTGGTGAAGGGAGACAAAGCACGTACTGCTGGGCAGAAACGTAAAGAATACAGACCTAAGGTGCCAGTGCAGCAGCCCACGGATGCCTCCCTTCTACCGTGGTGCCTGAAGGGGCTTTGATTGTTGCTACCACCGTCGCGTTGGCCACTACTGACGGTGGAAATGACCAAGTAGCAGATTCAGACTCATCGGCTAACAAGAAACTAAAGACGGGTGTCACTTCTGCATCATGTCGATCAGCGGATCTAGCGGCGACTGTAGAGCAGTCCCGCCTGACGCAATGAGTCTACTATGCTGGAACTGCCGAGGACTAGGGTCGAACTCGATGGTTGGCGAGCTCCAATATCTTGTGCGGATGCATCGACCCTCCTTCCTCTTTTTGTCTGAGACTAAGATGAAGGATACTAGGGCTCAAAATTTCATGTGGTCACTTGGCTATGATGGTAGCTTTGCTGTGAGCAGCATTGGTCTCAGTGGGGGCATGGCATTGTTCTGGTTACAACAGTATTCAGTGTCTCTCAAAGGCTTTAACTACCACTTTGTTGACGTGGCTATTTCGACTGATAATGTGGCGCCATGGCGTGCGACGTTTGTTTATGGCGAGCCGAGGAGAGACCAGCGTCATCTGTTCTGGGACCTCCTCCGTCGCCTTCGCTCAGAATGGGTTGGACCCTGGATCTGTTGTGGAGATTTCAATGAAGTGCTTAGTCCAGAGGAACATCTTGGTGGTCGAGATAGATCAGAAGCACAGATTGCACTCTTCCGGGAGTGTTTGGATGATTGCCAGTTGGTTGACTTGGGGTTCAAAGGACCCATGTTCACATGGAATAATAGGCAGTCAACTAACGATCACGTGAAAGTGAGACTGGATCGGGCAGTAGCAAATGGTGATTTTTCTACTCTCTTTGATGACTGTTTAGTGGAGAACTTGATTACAACAACATCCGATCACCTCGCAATCCTTGTTACCCTTTCGAAGCTTGTTGATTCTCGACAGCAAACTCTGGTTCAGACGGGTTTCCGGTTCGAGGCTGCTTGGCTCCGGGCCCCGGACTACAGAGAGTTTCTTGAGAAGGCTTGGACGGAGAGTGCTGGTGGTACCCAATCTGATGCAGCTCGTCCTACGGATGCGCCTACATCCCCACCAACTCGTCCCCCAAGTGGACCGATGACCCGTGCTCGAGCCAAGCTCCTACAAGCTAAGGTTAACTCGCTCCTCTCCTTGTGTGATTTTAATACATCCTTGGATGGCTTGCTACTTCATGCCCAAACCCTGTGCATTCGCAGCTATGAACCCAATGAAGCATCGCCAAGGGAGGGACCAAAGACTACCCGAGGAGATCCGCCAGAGCAAACCGGCGCCAGGCCCGGCGGACCGGTCTCCTCGCTGGAATTCCCGGCGACCGGGCCGGTCGACCGGCCTCCACGCCGACAATCCCGGCGGCGACCGGAATACTCCGGCGACGACCGAAAGCACCTTCTGTAAGGCTTTCCGTGCACCGGAAATGTCGTGATGATCGAATTTCCGGCGACCACGCCGGCGCCGCCGGACCCCTCGCCGGAAATCCCCATATTCAAGTCAACATTCGGGCTGGGCCCGTGTAACTCCTTATTTCGCCTAGTTTTTACCCTTTCGTGCCTCAAATACCCCTGTTTATGTGGCTTGCCTATAAATAGCCCGCACCCCCTATTGTAAACCCTAGACTTGAATAATTGTAGTTGAAGACACCCCTTTGAGGATCTATCAACTATTTTTCTCATGGTCCTTAACAAGGAGCACCAAATTATCCACAACCCTCTTGGATTTTGCCTAGTGCGTCCAAGTTGTACAATTCCTTGGGATCTCGGTGTCTCGTGCCCAAGTAGTCAAGATCTCATCAAGCCTCTCACCCCCGTTGTTGGTCGTGGGAAGTGTCTTGCCCAACGCCGATCCTAGGGATTGTGTTGGACCGGTTGCCACCGACGTGAGTTATCGGCTTGTATTGTGTTTTCGCGTGTGTCTGTTCATCGAGTTCTTTGTGTGTGTGTTCGTGGATTTCATCTCCCCCTCCTTCCACTGCTTTGCCCTCGATCCCCACGGAATTCGTGAAAGATCAGGCCACCCTAAGGGGTCACCCCTAACATATTGGTATCAAGAGCAAGGTTGATCACGAATTTCCCCTCAATTTTTCTTCTATCCACCATAAAATAGAAAATTCCCCCAAAAGAGCCCCAAATTGCCTTCAGATCGATCTTTGGATTTGGTGAGTTTTTCGTGGTTTTGGTCCATAGATCTGTTGCTTTGGGTCTTGATCTACATCCCTTGACCTTTCCCCAGCCCAATTTTGTCAAAATTTTCACACAATTCTCAGTTTGACTTTTTGGATTTCAGCTCGAACAGCTTTTGGCACCAGATCCGGCGAACCGGTTCTGCAACCGAAAATTCCGGCGATAGCTCCGCTCGACCGGACCGACGGCCGGAATATCTGGCGGCAGACCCAGCGCCGCCGGTTCCTGCGCCGAAAATTTTGGCAATTCTCAAATTTTGATAGTTTCTCCTTGTTTTGTTCGTGCTTCGCGTGCGTGTCGCCAAAAACTAACAACAAGCTTCCGCAAATCATTACATCACGTCATCCTCGACACCGCGACTCCCGAACATCTTCCACACCACCGGTTGTAAGTCGTCAACAATACCAAAGGTATAACTTGCGCCACTTTGACAACCCCATATCTTCTTTTCTGTGTATCTATCCTATGAGATCAACTCATTTTGTGTCTGTCTAAGAATTGTGCACTTGCCTTTGGAAAGTGAGTGTGTGAGGGAAAATACAAAAGTTAACATAGTAGTATAGAAAGGGAGAAAAAGAATAAAAAAGAAAAATATAAAGATACATAGTCTCCCAATACAAAGAGAGTATCCAGGTTGTAAGCAAAAAGAGAGAGAGAAAAGAGCGCGCCAAGGCAAGTGCACAAATCCGTTGCTTATCCTCTTTTGGCAAACGAGTTGTGGTCTCTCCTTGAGTTGGCACGACAACCGAGCGTAGTCTTCGTTAGGACCTTATGTGCTCATTTTCATAGTCGTGCTAACCCCGTTAATCTCCACGTGTGCATTCTCCCGTGTTTTGTAGATCGTATCCTTTTTCTTTTGATCTTTGGTTCTTTACCACTTAGAACAATAACCTTTTGCTTGGATCGTTTCGTTTGGTTTTCCACAATCCTAACCTTCCACCAAAAGCTTTTAAGAGTTGTAGCTTATTTGTGTGTGAATTTCTTTGCGATTTCACTTTGCAAGCTATTAGCTCCCTTGTGTGGCAATTGGTTTGATACAATCTCCAAGGTGAGGTAAAAGGCTAACTCCCCGCATTATCCTTCTCCATATACAACCCTTGTCGGCTTTGCATCATGGACATGAATGGCGAGCCGTCCCAACCACCACCACCTCCGGAGGACGACACACAATACATGACAAGATGGGATCATTGGAAGGTCCGAGGAGAATTCAACTACCGTTGTGAAGCCCTTCAGCGGTGCCAAGATGAACAATTTAGCGAAGCTCGAGTGGAATTCAAGAACATCGACAACCGCTTCGAAGAATTCCGAGGACAAATGCATGCCATGCAACACAACCTCGGCCATCAAAATGAAGCTCTTGGTCGCGCCCTCGCCGCAACGGATGAGCAGCTTCAACGCCTCATTGATGGGCTAGAAAGGCCATGATCGCGCGACTCAAGCTCATCACGACACTCCTCAAGTGAATCAAGCGCTCCTCGCCGTCACGCTTCAAGGCACCAAGATGGACCCGCCCTTCACTCCATGAGCTCTTCGCAAGCGGTACCATCTCCGCGACATGCCGCGACGTCAAGCTATGATGGTGACCTCTCTGCAAGACCTCCACGACGTGAAGAGAACCGTCCACAACAAAGGGCACTTGTGATTCAACAAGAGCAACCTCACGTGGACCACCAAGCCCATTGCCAATGACATATTCCTTCAACAACAAGTGAAGCATCCGAAGTGGACGAACAAGGCCGCCGTCAGCGTGAAGCACTTGAAGATCCACCAACACGTCATCATCGACATGAACGTCAACATCAACAACATGATCATCATGACGAGCCTCCTCCACATCAAGAAAAACGGGAGCAGCCCATTGCGCAAGCGGTTCGTCGTCCTCCTCGCCACATGGTGCAATACAATGCTCATCGGCATCAACCACGACAAGAACAAGAGCAAGCTCCCCAAGCTCGTCGTGAGGATCAACAACCTCCTCCTCGTCCTCAACCGCGCCAACAACACGAGCAAGATCCCCAAGCTCGTCGTCAAAATCAAGTTCCTCCACCAAACGCGACACCTCAACAACCGCAAGGGCAACGCAATCATCACCAAGCAAGACATGAGAGCTCGGATGATGATGATGGCCGCCAAAATAATGGCAACCACCTCCACCGGAACCGCAATGAAGAAGAAACCTTCGGCAAGCTCAAATTCACCATGCCCAAGTTCACCGGTACCAATGATCCCGAAGAATATCTCTCGTGGGAACTCAAGGTTGACAAGATCTTCCACATCCACAACTATAGCAATGAGAATATGATGGCCATGGCATCCCTTGAGTTTGATGAGTATGCCAACCTTTGGTGGGAACAAGTCCAACCTCGCTCGTGAAGCAAAAGAAGAGCCTCCAATCTCAACTTGGCAAGATATGAAGGCTCATATGAGATCCCGCTTTGTTCCTTCGCACTACACGCGTGACCTTTTCAACAAGCTCCAAACGCTTAGTCAAGGGACAAAGACCGTGGAAGAGACTTCAAGCAAATGGAGCTCAACATGATCCGTGCCAACATTGAAGAGCGTGATGAATAAACAATGGCACGTTTCCTCAATGGCTTGAACCATCCAATCAAGCGCATCACCGAGTTCCAAAAGTATAACAACATGGTTGAGCTTATACACATAGCATCAAAAGCCGAGTGTCAAGTGCAAGAGGACATCAAGTACAACAAGCCAAAGACGTACTTCACATACAAGCAAGCGCCAACCACTACTCCAACAACACCAAGTGGAAGCTCATCAAGTACCACCAAGCTTCCCTTCAAGCCAACACTTCCTCAAGGAAAACCGCCCCCAAGTGGCAAATACACAAAGGATGAACAACCATTCAATGGTGAGTGCTACAAGTATGGAGGCAAAGGACACAAGTCGGCCGCATGTGGAAACAAGAAAGTTTTGTTCATCCACGACAATGGCGATGAAGAATACTTGAGTGAAGATGAGTTTGATGCAAGGGTCAAGGAAGCAATGGCAAGGCAACATTTGGAAGATGACCAAGAACTCCTTGTGTGTGAGCATGACGCAAGTCCATCGCTTGTCGTCACAAGGGTCTTAACTACTCAAGTCAATGAGATTGAAGACCAATGATCAAACATCTTCCAAACTCGTGCCGGTATCAATGGGAAGTCCATCAAGGTTGTCATCGATGGAGGGAGTTTCCACAATCTTGTAAGCACGGAATTGTGTGAGAAACTTAACCTCACGCTCCATCCGCATAAGCATCCCTACCATATACAATGGGTAAGTGACCAAGGGTTCGTCAAGATCAAGCACACCGTCTCGGTAACGTTCTCAATTGGACCATACAAAGACACGGTGGAATGTGATGTGGTTCCCATGAAGGTTTGCCATATGTTGCTAGGAAGGCCGTGGAAATGACAAGCGTGCTTTGCATGATGGTCACTCAAACACTTATACCTTCAAATGGCTTGAAAAAACTTGTGTTTTGCAACCAATGACTGCCAGCCAAATAATTGCGGACAATGCAAAGGCTTTAGCGAGGGCGCAAAGCACAAAACCACCTTGTGAGAAGAGTGGTGAGCGAGAGAACCACACTATAGTGAGTGAGAGCCACAAACCAAACTCGAGTGAAAAAACAAAGAGTGTTCTTCTTGCCACCAAAAGTGAGATGAGAGAAGTGCGGAACAACCCATCCATTTTGCACTATGTCCTTGTATGCACGGGACTAGCGCAAGGAACTAATGACTTGACAAATGTTCCTCCTTCTTTGATGGCTATTTTGCAGGAATTCCATGATGTATTCCCCGAAGAGCTTCCTCATGGACTACCCCCTCTTCGCGGAATCGAGCACCGCATCGACCTCATACCCGGCGCTCCACTCCCAAACCGCGCCGCGTATCGCACGAACCCGGAAGAGACGAAGGAGATAGAACGACAAATCAACCAACTCGTCTCCAAAGGTTTGATCCAAGTAAGCACTAGCCCATGCGCGGTACCCGTGATTCTCGTGCCAAAAACAGATGATACGTTGCAGTTATGCATGGACTGTCGTCCAATCAATGCTATCACCGTGCGTTATCGACGTCCTATACCGTGCCTTGATGACATGCTTGATGAATTATGTGGAGCCACTATATTTTCGAAAATTGATCTTCGTAGTGGTTACCATCAAATCCGCATGGCCGAAGGTGATGAGTGGAAAACCGCCTTCAAGACCAAGTTTGGTCTCTATGAATGGTTGGTTATGCTTTTTGGCTTATCAAATGCCACATATACCTTCATGCGCCTCATGAACCATATTTTGAGATCTCTCATTGGGAAGAGTGTCATTGTTTACTTTGATGACATACTTGTCTATAGCAAGTCACTAGAGGAGCATGTTACTCATGTTAAGGAGGTCCTTCAAATCCTTCGTCATGAAAAGCTTTATGCTAATCTCCCAAAGTGCACTTTTGCAAAAGACAAACTGATTTTCCTTGGTTTTGTTGTGTCTTCTAATGGCATTGAAGTCGATGTCTCAAAAGTTAAGGACATACGAGATTGGCCCATCCCTACCAATGTTAGTGAACTTTGTAGTTTTCATGGGTTGGCCGGTTTTTACCGTCGCTTTGTGAAAGACTTTTCTACCATTGCTTGCCCTCTCAATGAATTGACCAAGAAAAATGTCACATTCGTTTGGGGCAAAGCACAACAAAAAGCATTTGATGAGCTCAAAAAGAGGCTCACCAAAGAACCACTCCTCGCTTTACCGGATTTCCCAAAAACTTTTGAGATTGAGTGTGACGCTAGTGGTATTGGCATTGGAGGCGTCCTGATGAAAAATAGGCATCCTATTGCATACCATAGTGAGAAACTTGATGGCGCATGCCTTGGTTCGTGTCCTTCAAGTGTGGCAACACTACCTTTGTCCCAAATAATTTATCTTCCATTCCGACCATGAGTCGTTAAAATATCTTAAGGGCCAAGCCAATTTGAGTAAAAGGCACGCCAAATGGGTCGAGTTGTCTCGCAAAAACACAAACCTTCTAACGCGACTCGAAGTAAATGCCTTGGGTCTTGATGACATCAAATCTTTATATGAGTCCGACCCATTCTTTGGATAAATTTTTTCAAAGTGTTTAATAGACAAAGGGATTGATGATTTCTATTTGCATAAGGGTTTTCTTTTCAAACAAAACAAGCTTTGCATCCTGAAGTCGTCTCTCCAAATTTTTCTTCTTCAAGAGTCCCATGGTGGAGGCCTTATGGGTCACTTTGGCCATGACAAGACATATGACATGCTATCCACTCACTAATTTTGGCCAAAGATGAAGCGTGACGTGGAATGCCACGTCCAACGATGCACTACATGTATCGAAGCTAAGTCTAAGTCCAACCCCTTTGGTCTTTATATGCCATTACCTATTCCTCATGCACCTTGGTCGGACATTAGCATGGACTTTGTTTTAGGATTGCCTAGATCTAAACATGGACATGATTCTATATTTGTGGTAGTGGATCGCTTTTCCAAAATGGCACACTTCATTCCGTGCCATAAGACCGATGATGCTTCACATGTAGCAAATTTGTTTTTCAGGGAAATAATTCGGCTACACGGTGTACCAAGAACAATCGTCTTCGACCGCGACGTCAAATTCATGAGCTACTTCTGGAAAACACTCATGGCCAAGCTCGGCATCAAGCTCCTTTTCTCGTCCGCCTCGCATCCTCAAACCGATGGACAAACCGAGGTCGTCAATCGAAGTCTTGGCACACTTCTACGTGTGTTAATAAAGAAGAACCTTAAAGACTGGGAGGAATGTATTCCACACGCCGAGTTCTCCTACAACCGCGCCAAGCACTCCACCACCATGAGAAGCCCGTTCATGATAGTCTATGGTTTCGAGCCTCTCACCGCGCTCGATATCCTTCCACTCCTGCTTCATGACCGTACCAATATGGACGTTGACAAGCATGTCCAAACAATGAAGAAACTTCATGAAGACACAAGAGCTACGATCGAGCAACAAGTCCTTCGCCAAGCATCAAGACTAAACAAGAACAAGAAAGAGATGATCTTCGAAGAAGGCGACCTTGTGTGGATACACTTGAGTAGAGACCGTTTCCCCTAGGACCGCGACTCCAAACTCAAGCCAAGAGGTGATGGACCGTTCAAAGTACTAAAGAGGATCAACAACAATGCCTACATCATCGATATCCCAACATCAAATGACCTTGTGAGCCCGACGTTCAATGTCAAGGACCTCTCACCATACAATGGAGAAGATGAAGTTGAGAAGGTTGAAGAGTTGAGGACGACTCTTTCCCAAGGGGGGAGCTGATGTAGCCCGTCCTACGGATGCGACTACATCCCCGCCAACTCGTCCCCCAAGTGGACAGATGACCCGTGCTCGAGCCAAGCTCCTACAAGCTAAGGTTAACTCGCTCCTCTCCTCGTGTGATTTCAATACATCCTTGGATGGCTTGCTACTTCATGCCCAAATACTGTGCATTCTCAGCTATGAACCCAATGAAGCATCGCCAAGGAAGGGACCAAAGACTACCCGAGGAGATCCGCTAGAGCAAACCGGCGCGAGGCCCGGCGGACCGGTCTCCTCGCTGGAATTCCCGGTGACCGGCCTGGTCGACCGGCCTCCACGCCGACAATCCCGGCGCCGACCGGAATCCTCCAGCGATGATCGAAAGCACCTTCTGTAAGGCTTTCCGGTGGGCGACCGGAAATGTCGGCGGCGACCGGAATTTCCGGCGACCACGCCGGCGCCGCCGGACCCCTCGCCGGAAATCCCCATATTCAAGTCAACATTCGGGCTGGGCCCGTGTAACTCCTTATTTCGCCTAGTTTTTACCCTTTCGTGCCTAAAATACCCCTGTTTATGTGGCTTGCCTATAAATAGCCCCCACCCCCTATTGTAAACCCTAGACTTGAATAATTGTAGTTGAAGACACCCCTTTGAGGATCTATCAACTATTTTTCTCATGGTCCTTAACAAGGAGCACCAAATTATCCACAACCCTCTTGGATTTTGCCTAGTGCGTCCAAGTTGTACAATTCCTTGGGATATCGGTGTCTCGTGCCCAAGTAGTCAAGATCTCATCAAGCCTCTCACCCCCGTTGTTGGCCGTGGGAGAGTGTCTTGCCCAACGCTGATCCTAGGGATTGTGTTGGACCGGTTGCCACCAACGTGAGCTATCGGCTTGTATCGTGTTTTCGCGCGTGTGTGTTCATCGAGTTCTTCGTGTGTGTGTGTTCGTGGATTTCATCCCATCCCTCCTTCCACCGCTTTCCCCTCGATTCCCACAAAATTCGTGAAAGATCGGGCCACCCTAAGGGGTCACCCCTAACACAATCGCTCCACTCAACTTGGTCCTCACTCCAGCAAGTGGCGGTTTCCCTGAAATCTTGGAGTCATGAGTCCTTTGGAGCAATCCGAAACAAGATTCAGAAGATTGAACATAGAATTAAATACCTGCGCATGTCCGCAGCCTCGGATCAATAGGACATCTGCAAGTTAGAGAAGGATCTTTGTGAGCTTTTTGAACATGAGGAAATTATGGCTCGTCAGCGTTCTCGTGTGGATTGGTTACAGGAGGGTGACCGCAATACCTCTTTCTTCCACGCACGGAAGAGAGCGAATAAAATTAAATCCCTCCGGCAAAATGATGGCTCTTGGTGTGGTGGACAAGACGAGATCAGGAGGTTGGTTCAGGAATTCTATGGTAAACTCTTTACATCTGAACCGATGCTCTCTGGTGTGGCTGTGCTCGACTCTATTCCCTGTAAAGTGTCGGCGGACATGAATGCATACCTTCTTAAGGTTTACACAAATGAGGAAATCAAGTCAGCTTTGTTTCAAATGGGCCCAACAAAGGCTCATGGACCTGACGGCTTCCCTGCTCTCTTTTATCAGACACACTGGGATTTTCTTGAGGAGGAGTTGTGCCAGGCCGTCCGAGGTTTTTTGTTTGGGGAATCTCTGCCTGATGGTTTCTGTGACTCTGCTATCGTTCTGATTCCTAAGGTAACTAACCCCGAGCACTTGAAGAACTTTTGCCCTATCAGCCTGTGCAATGTTCTGTACAAAATTGCTTCCAAAGTTCTTGCTAACAGGCTGAAATTGATTTTGCCTCTGATTGTGTCCGAGAACCAGAGTGCCTTCGTTCATGGACGTCTGTTGACATATAATGGCCTTATTGCCTATGAGTGTCTCCATACCATCCGACAGCAACAATCAAAGCGGCCCTTCTTTGCTCTTAAAGTTGACATGATGAAGGCCTATGATTGAGTGGAGTGGAACTTCTTATATAGTTGCCTTCAGAAACTGGGTTTTGATCAGAGATGGATCGAAACAGTTATGAGATGCTGTGTTACATCTGTGAGATACGCAGTTCGCGTTAATGGTGAGCTAACTGAGCCGGTTATCCCGTCTTGGGGTATTCGGCAGGGGGACCCTATTAGTCCCTACCTCTTCTCTGCACGGAAGGATTATCTTGTCTTCTGCAACAACGGGCGGCCCAAGGTGAGCTACAAGGAGTATGTAATGGCAGACTTGGTCCCCCTATATCACATTTACTGTTCGCAGACGACAGCATTTTCTTTGCACGCAGCAATGAGAGGAGTGTGAATGCTCTTCAGGAGGTTCTGGAAACTTATTACGAGGGTTCTGGGAAGAAAATAAACTTCGAGAAATCCTCTCCCTTCTTTGGCTCGCACTGTCCGTTGGCTGTCAAGAATAGAGTGAAGCAGAAGTAGAATGTCCATTCTGATGCATTACAGGAATATTATCTTGGCATGCCAACCGAGGTGGGGCGATCGTCAGTCCGTACATTCAGATTTCTTGTGACACATATGTGGCAACGTATGAATGGATTGTCTGATCGGCCTCTATCCAGGAAAGGAAGTGAGATCCTTCTTAAGTCGGTTATTTAGGCAATACCGACGCATGTGATGAGATGCTTCCAATTGCCCCTTTCTGTATGTGATTCTATGCGGAAATATATTGCTAATCAATGGTGGGGTTTTAAGGATGGCAAGAGGAAGCTTCATTGGCAATCTTGGGACTGGCTTTCTACTCCAAAAGCCCTGGGAGGTCTGGGCTTCCAAGACTTTGCACTCTTCAACCAAGCAATGCTCGATCGGCAGTGTTGGCGATTGATCACGGAACCAGATTCTCTTTGTGCCAAAGTTCTTACGGCACGGTACTTCCCTCACTGTAATCTTTTGTAGGCAACAGTGCCTCGGTCTTCATCTTATACATGGTGCAGTATTATGTTTGGTCTGCAGCTGGTTAAGAAGGGATTACGTTGGGGGATTGGTGATGGGACAAAGACCAAGATTCTGTGTGACTCGTGGATACCTGATGTCAAACCTTATATGCTAAACCCTCTGGTTCCGTTACCTCTGGACAGGACAGTTGATTTCTTAATGGGAGAAGGCACACGGACATGGGACATGGACACGGTCCGCTCCATTTTTAATGAGGATACAACAGATAAGATTCTACAGGTTCCCATCAGCCACCGTGGCGGAGAGGACTTCGTCTCTTGGCCGCATGCTCGCTATGGCCAATACACAGTATGGTCGGCGTATCATCTGGCAAGGACGGATCGTTTTGCTGATGTTCGGAGTAAAAAGGGGCTTGATGATTCCTCTGCAGCCTTGGACGAGTCTCATTCTAAGCTGTGGAAGAAGCTGTGGCTAACAAGGCTCCGGGGAAGATGACTATCACACTATGGAGGTTTGCGCATGATTGCCTCCCAAGTGGTCACCAGCTACAGAAGCGTCATATCCCGGTGTCGACCTCTTGTATTTTCTGCAATCAACATGAAACTATTGAGCATTCGTTGCTTTTCTGTCAGTTTGCCATGGAAGTGTGGCAGGAGGTCAAGGAGAAGCACAATGTCCAACTCCGGAGGAGCTCCTTCCTCTCAGCCCGGAACTGGGTCATGGACCTTCTGAGCCTCGCCTCTGATGTTCAGATCACTACCTTTATTGTCACCTTCTAGCACATTTGGGATGCTCGTAATAAAGCTCGGGAAGAAGGAGTCCTGCCACCCCATATCGGTTGCTTCAAAGGTGAATGCATACATCGATATGATCCTCGTCCACCTGTACAAACCAAAGGCCGTCCACAGACGTGAATCCTCTTCTGTTGCCAAATGGATTCCGCCGCCGGAAGGTAAGGTTTTGGTTAATGTTGATGCTGCTATATTATCCCACTCCAAGCAAATGGGCACTGGCATTATCATTCGAGATCATAATGGACTTTGCTTGGCTGCTTGTGGAGAGCGCTCGGACAACGTCCCGAATCCTGAGATGGCTGAGGCTCTGGCCCTCTGTCGGTCTATCACCTTCGCCCTTGATGAATGCTACGCTCACATCATCCTAGGATCGGATTGTTTATCGGTGATACAACGTGTAAAATCCTCAGTAATGGATCGTTCCTCTATCGGTTCTGTTATTGAGGATATCAAAGTTGATGCAAATGGTTTTTCTTCCTGTGTTTTTTGGCATGTGCCGCGTGGCCTCAACTTGGATGCTCATGAATTAGCTAGAGGGTGTGTTTCTTCTGCTAGTTCTATGTGGCGTGGTGTCTCTTCGAATTGTATTCGGGAGATTCTTTGTAATGACATTTTGATTAAAGATCAATAAAGCGTGCATGTTCCCTCAAAAAAAGATCATTTGTCTAGCAATGCAACACACCGCTGGACCTGTTGCGGAGATGAATTGTTGGCGAGGATAGCTCGTGCTACAGCAGCGTTTTCCACCGGCGTGCTATAGACTCGGATATTCTCTCCATCTTTTCTATCGAATAGATCTTTGTGGATGTCCGGTTTCTTGTTTTCAAGAAATGGACCTCCCCTTGTGTTGTTTGGATGTCGCTTTAAATCTGACTGATATCTGGCAGGCTCACTATCTAACTCCTGTCTCATCTTGATGAGGCGCGCGACCTCTTCAAGCAGAAACATGCGGTGCTTTTATAGGTCCTCAGCCCTATTCTCCAGTGCTTCTGGCGTAAGATCCGAAGCTGTTGGGATTGGAATTGTGAGAGCATCTCCGTAAATTTCACGTGCACCCTTGGTGACAACGTGTCCATACACATGAGGATCGATCGGGGTGGGATTAATCGGATCTCCGTCCTGATTCTCCATCTCGATCTCTTCATCAACTTTTTCTTCGTAGGTTTGTTCGACGTCCGGCTCTGCCGGAGTCAGATTCTTGTTCTTCTTCTTCTTCTTTGACCGCCCAGTAGCCTTAACGTGCGTACCAGTGGGAAAGACGGCTTTTTGTCCGGTACCGGGGGATAAACTTCCATCGATACTTTCCGTCATGGTAGGTTTGTAGACCTTGGAGGAATCTACGGTATCCATGTCATCCTGCAAGGTGTAGCTTTCATCCATGCTATCATATGGACTAGGAGGAGTTTCTGGCTAACCTAGCGTTTGTCTGGAGACGTGCTCTTGCTCGTACTCCTCTATCTCCTTGTCGAAGTCTCAAAGTTCCTGCGATGTGATTGACTCCGCTTTGGAGCCAGGTAAGTCGGCGTTTTATTCGATTGTGTCTAGGACCGAGTTGCTACCAGCTCCAGCATCGACAAAGTCGGATCCAGTGCCTATGTGGTACACGAAACAGTGCTTCTTCTTGTTCATGTTCTTGAGGTGTTTGTATAACTTGGTTTCCGCTTCGACGTCAGCAAAGCTGGATCCGTAGCGGATGTACTCCTCGTTTGTGTATCCGATCTCGCTGGAGAGATCGGATATGACTTCTTCTTCCACCTCTTCTTCCACTACGGGAGTGGGTTGCGTGGGTTTGATTTTCGCCGAGACCCTAAACTCTTCCGCCTCTGCGGACAAAGTAGATCCGGATTTTTCTTCCGCCATGGTCATCACCTCTAGGGTGGGTTGGGCGGGATCAGCGAAGCCGAGATAAATATTGATCTCGCCGATTGACATGATTGTGTAGGTCGTCATGGGTTTTGAACCCGTAGTCCAGGTCTCATCTAGGAGGATAAGAGGGTCATCACTGGCATAGACCACACGAACCATGGCGATTGTTTCACCGATTCCTGCATGCGCATATTCCACCTAGAACGATGATCCAAAGGTCACCTGCCCCACGGTGGGCGCCAACTATTGTTGGATTGTCGACAAGTACGCCATAGGGGGTCCTAGTGGCGTTGGAAGGATGGGGTGTGAGACGTCGGATGTTCTAGGAGCGGTGAGCACAAGTTTACCCAGGTTCAGATCCGACTGCGGTGATCAGATCCTACTCCTGCTAGCAACCCAGTAATATATCGGTGTAAGCCGGATGTTACAATGGATTACAAGAGAGGTTCTCATGTGCGAGTTTTTTGTGGTTGTCTATTGACTTATTGCCCTAAAGGCTCCCATAGGGCCGGTTTATATAGTCACCGGGGCCTAGGGTTACAGGGAGAGACATATCCAGCTATGTACAGAGTCGGTAACTATGTACAGCTTGGACTACAAGTAATACTACAGGACTAAGTCGGTAACTCTTCTGGGTCTTGTCGTAGCCGGAACTGGCTCCTACTCTTTCTCTGACTGGGCCGCCCGTGAAGAAAAGCTCTAACCCGTTGGTGGACCACCCTGGTCAGCGAGTCCTGTGGGTATATCCGGAAAGTATATCCCCAACACCGGGGCTGGAGAACATGGCGTTTATCGCTGGATATGAAGAACGGCGTGTGTCGTCAAGGATCTTGGTGTGTGTCACCGATACATAAGATGGTGACTATGAAGGGGTGTGGTGTTGTCCCATAACCACGAGTCAAGATAAGAAGGGATAATGTTAATAAAAATCTTGATTGGACTATTGTTTAGCGACATGCACAAGTTTGTTGCTCGGGCATGTGGATCAAGTTAGATGCATGCAAGATGGAGTTCGTGTGCGCGGCTGGAGCGGATCAAGCATCTGAGTGTGGCGTGTGTTAGTGCATACATAGGAAAAGGTCAGAGCTACCAGTTGGTGATGTTAGTGGCCGAACATAAGTATTGATCGTGCATGTGTAGGTGCGTGTGTGCGTGCTAATGATGGTCGGGTCTTGCGTGCGTGTTTGTGCTAGTGTGTCTGTGCACCTGGCTATAAATCCCTCCTTGTATTGCTGGTTTGGTGCTAGAGTTTGAGCTCAAGAAAAGGTTGTTCGTCAGCGTTCGTCGCTGGAAAATAGTATTGTCTTCTCCTTCTTCTATCTCTGTCAGTGTGAGCGAGAGAGTGAGAAAGAAGAGGGGCTGCCGAAGGGCATTCCCAACAAACCACTCTTGCGACCAAAGTACCGACGAGACAGGCGAACTCGCAGACAATCAATGATGGCCTTTCTGGGGTTTGGCTGTTGGACCGTGGCTCGGACCTTGGTCCTAAGATGTTGGCTGAGTTCTTCCTTCTCTGGCATGCACTTGCGAGCATTCGTCTCATGGCATACATGGAGGACATGTGTAAGATCCCTCCCTTATATAAGGTAGAGATCCCTGTGTTTACAATGCTAGTCCCTGGATCAATAGCTAGCATCCACAGTTAAGATGTAATATCAAGAAACAAAGGTCATAATACAACTTTATAACCAGGAATAAAATAATTCATTACATCTTACATAGCTCATTTGGCTATCTCATTACAATGCAGCAGAAATGACTATAGCATGGAGTCCTTCATCTTCAAAGTGCCACAGGCAATCATGTTTGTTGTAGACTTGTAATACTAATCAACAATCTTTACTAACATCAAACAAACCTGCAACATAACAAGTTACAGCCACAAGGGTCAATACACTTGAATTGTATTGGCAAGTGATACTATGGTAGTATAGTGGTAACTATCATCTATATGCATTTGGCTAAGTGGAGCTTAGGCTTTCTTTGCTCAAAATAGATTTTCCTTATCATTTGAAAACACTAAGTTTTTGTTTGACAAAAATCACCCAAGGAACCACCAATAGAAATTGGTGAACCTTCACCCTTGTTCAACCACAAGTTTTTAACTTAGAAATTGGGATGAGGAGATTCTTGATATCTTCCATGTCTTGATGCTCAAATTGTCCTTTGCCAGGGACATGGCTAAGTACTTAGATTTTACACTCTGCAGAGGTGGTGCACTTTCCCCACAAGACTTGGTTTCACCAAGACAAGATCTTTCAGAAGCTTTACTTTAGACCAGAATGACGCGCTCCAACCTATCATACCCTACCACCAACTGTCCATTTGGCTAAGTTATTGCAACCTATATGATCCAGGTAGAGCCCATAATGCCAAGTGGCTGCACTTGAAGCTTTTCAACATTTGACATCTCAAATCCCTTTGTTCCTGGGTGGCATTCCACAAGTGAGATACACAAGGTAAACCATAGAAATGGGCCTTGTGTAACCACTCAACCAAAAACCACCAAGCAAGTCCCTTTCCACCCAGGTGATTCATTCACTTAGTAGTTTTATTAAGCAAAACACAAGTCCTTGACTTAGAAATATTCCATAGCATGAATATAATCCATCCTTGTTTTCTACTAGCTAGGCTAAGCATGATAGTAGTAGGAATCTTAACTTAGGAAAATTCTACTAAGTTTTCATCTACTAGGATTTCCCATGGCATAGTTTATACTTAGCAAAATTCCATGCAAGTCCTACTTAGAAATATCACTAATGCATAGTGAAAATAATGGGACAAAAGTATGAAGCACCACTTGCCTTTTTGGTAGAGAATATAAGTTCACTCCTTGATCTTTCAATGATCACACTCTTCAAATTCACTACAATTCAATCAAGCAAGCAAAAATTCAATCTACCATTTAAGCAATTCATCACATAAAATAATAGAAACAAAACAATGCATGCAAGCATGCCAAAGATTGTTTTATTTACAAAAGTGGTTTCTAATAGGTTATAAACATTCTAAAACATCTATTGGTCATTTTATAAAAGTGGCAAAACCATTTGCAAAAGATTTTACCTATAAACCATTTTTAAACCAAATCAATATTTTATGTGGTTGAAAATGCTTTTTAGCAAAGTAATAATCTATAGGGTTCATCAAATATACTTGTAAATCCTAAAACTTGGTGTTTAGGGTTAGAGAGTTAAATTCAAATCATTTTTCAAAGGTTTTCTCAAGAAATCATTTTCAAACCATAATCAATATTTTTATTTGGCTAGAAATGCTTTTATTCAAAGATTTATTCCTTAGCATCCCAAAATATATTTTTAAAACTAAAAGTTGGTTCCTAAGGTCAGTAGGTTCAAAACAATCCATTTTCCAAAGATTTAATTTAACAACATTCCTAGAATAAATTTTATATTCAAATTATTCCTTTACAAGTTTCTGCAAAAACAACCATTTTACCAGAAGCAATTCATTAAACAAAGTGCATGGTTGGATAGTACTTGTTCTGCTGATTCCATTGATATAAAATTTGCAGAATTTGGACATGTGGATCAAAATTTATGGAATTTACAAGTTCAAACATCTAATAGGATAGTTTCTGGTTTTTAAATATAAATCTAGGCCACGTGGAGCAATTTTATTGGGCAATAACGGTTCGCGTGGATCAACAGATACATGCCGTTGGATCTAAAGGGCATCGCACGGATCAGATCAAGGGATACCCCTTCGATAAGTTAATCTATCGCATCACTCGGATCTAGATCGGACGGGTCCTAATGCATTGCCAAGAACTGGCGGCGCTGTGACGGTGGTCGGCGGCGGCGTGGCTCTGGTGATGGCGTTCTGGCTATTCCAGGAAGGGAGGGATAGGGAGGATAGGCTCACCGTGTTCGTCGTGGAATGATGATGCTCAAAGTGCTCGTGGTTGGCGAAGGGGCGTACGGGGACGATGGTAATCCCTCGCCGAAGTTGTCGTTTGTGTCTGGCACTTGATGTCGATGTCGAAGGCGAGTCTACAGGTCCTGCGCGAGTGAATGGCGAGCACCTGGATGTTCACAAGGCATAGGCGAACTAGTTGGCATGAATCTCTGGTCGAGGCGCGCACTGGTTTAAGCGATAAAGCTCACCGAAGTGTTTGCGGACGGCGGCGACGTTCTGTTGAAGACGAAGGCGAGTGTCCAGGGCGTGCGCAAGCGAGCTACGGCTACTGGAAGGCACGCCTGGTGCTGGAGAGCACGCTAGCGGGGCCGGGAAGGCAAGGGGCAATGGAGGATGGTCGGAATCGACCGGAGAAGGTCGTCGGAATAGTGGGGCGCGTGGAGAAATTCTTCCAGCCTAGGGGCTCCTGGGAGGCGTCGACTGAGGGGAAAGAGGGAGAAGAGGGAGGCGTTTAAGGGAGCGTGGTCAGGGGAAAGAATTATACGGACATTAACCCGAATTAATCGCGAGAGATCAGCGGCAGAAACGGCAGCGAGGTGAGGGAAAGGAACTGGTCGCGAGGACGACGATGAGCTGGCGGTGGGGTTGTGCTGTCAGCGAGAGAGAGAAGTGGTGGGGTCCGGCAGTCAGCGAGGGGGCGGGTTTGTTCTGCGGTGAGAAAAACGCTTCGGGGGAGAGGAGAGAGGTGGGCTGCTGGGCCTGGTGGGGTTGCTGGGTAGGGCCGATTTGTTTTCCCCTTTTTTTGTTCTGTTTCCTTTTCTTTTCCATTTTCATTTCTGTTTTGCATTTTATTCAAACAATTCAAACACTATTTCATTTCAAAACTTTTCAAAATATTCAGTAAGTTTATATTCTGTTTAAATATGTATTTTAAAGATAATTTTTTGGAATAATTCTTTTATTCCCACATGGTTTAATTATTTAATTAAAATGGACCTTTGTCTTTATTTAAATAGAGTTTTAAATATGACTCCAATTCATATTATGTATTCAAATGATTTAACTTTCTGTTTTAAATTCAAAAGTTTATCAAACCCCTTTTTGTATGTTTTATTTATTCAACAGGGTGTTAAATATTTCACTTTAAATTATTTTAATATGTTTTTATTAATCATTTAAATTGGTTATTTCCCTTTATTCAAGTAATAGCAAATATAGTTTTGATCACATAAAATTTACTTCAACTAATTCTTTGGTTCTATTTAAGTTATTAAATAACTTTTATTCCACTTGGGTAAATTCTAATTATTTTCCCATCATTTAATTAATCATTTCTATTAGGGATTTTTATCTTTAATCAAATAGAAATAGAATTTGGTCAAGGCCATTTTATTTTATTTGAAAATTCTTTGTCCATTTACTTTATTTTGGATTATATTCATTCCATTTGCTTATGGATTTGGCCAAGATTTAATTTGTCTTTTAAACATTCTTTATTTCTTTCTTTCTTTCTTGGTCTTATAAAATCCATATCTTTTTATTTATAGATCCAAAATTGGTGATTCCAATTTGTAAAATCTTATTTAATATTTGTTTATCCTTTTAGGTCTATTTGGGATTAATTTTATCATAAATTGCTATGGATTTTAGGTAGGTGTTTTATTAGCTTTGGGAATTATTTCCCTTCATCTTATTAAATTCATAAGTTTTTATCTATGGTTCCAAATTTAGTGAAACCCATTTTCATGGTTTTATAATATTTCCATTTGTCATTCTTGATCATTTATAATTGTTTGTTGACAAATTTTTATATGGATCAAATCCATAGGTTTTGAGTAATCTTGGAAATCTCCCATTAGGGTTTTTAGGATTTTGGTTTATTTTCCAAGTGTTTAAATTTCAAGATGCATTTATGAAGAATGCATTACACTTGATTTGAATTTAGTTGGATTCAAATTTTATTTAGAGTTTGTTCAAGATGGGTTTTTAAGTTTCCATTTAGAAACAAAAGTTTCTTTTCACCCTAAATTTCAACAATTATTTATATTGTTTATTTATTTTTCACATTTCAAAATTTGGAAAATTTTGCGATGTGACAACATGATGGTGTGGCGACGGATCAATGATTGAGTGTACTCGACGAAATCAGCAATAACGTCTTGTTTGGGAGCACCACATTTATTCATGTCACGAACCAGATTTAGAAAGGGCGAGCTCCTTTTAGCTGCAAGTTCTTCGCCTGGCTTGTCTCCAAGAACATGTGTTCGACGGTTGATAGGCTTCAGCGTCATCGGCTGGCCCACCCAGCGGCTTGACCGCTTTGTGACCAGCACCCAGAGACTCTGCAACACCTGCTGTTGGGCTGCATGGTCTCTAGGGAGGTCTAGGGATGGGCCTTGCAGTGTTGGTGCAAACCGGATTGGCAGCCCAACGTCTGGATATAGAACAAATTTGTTGAAAATATGAGCAATTTACCAAGTGATTTATGAGAAATAAACAGCAGGTAAAATAAGACTAGAATGATCGAAAATAAACTAGCCAAGTAATCTGACAGAAAGTATGCACAGAGTTGCAGAGAGATCGAAACAATCAGAACAAGATAAAGAAAGAAAGCATACAACAGTGTGCCGGCGTTGGGGTTGAAGTTGTCACCCATGTCGTCGAGGAAGAGGTTCTCAATGACGGGCAAGAAGTCTAAGTTGGGGAAGATGTCGTCGGCGTTGGTGACGGAGTCCGTGATGAAGCCAGTAGTCGCGCCTATAGTGCTCCCCAAAATCCTTATCGCCCTTCTCCCGTACATGACTCGAAGAGGCGGGGTTCCATAGGCCTACTGTCCCGGCTCGCGGTGCACGCGCAAGACGGGATGGGGAAGAACTGGTGGCAACTCAGTGCCCTGGAACTTGGAGGCGGTGGTTCTAATGTATGGCAAAAATGAACTTGGCTCGGCGAGATTCCCGCAACCCGTGGCGCGCGCCGTGCCGAGGCGGGCGGCGGAGGAGGAGCGCGCGTGTGAGACTTTCTCCTTCTCATCCTTTTACCAAGTGGTAGGAGAGCCTCCCTTATAAGCTGATGCAAATCTCCTTCAACTAGCAATGTGGGACTAAACATTTGTCTCACCTCTCGCCATGCATAAATGGCCATATGGGCCTCTAGAATTTTCAAGAATTATTGGAATGAAAAATGGACTGAGCTATTTGGATCAAAATTCCAACAAAATTCACTTGTGAGCTACGAGGACATGTTGCTAACCGCTGAGAAATGTGAACGACACTCGTCCTAGTATTTTGATATGATCGAAATGACGTAGTCTTCAACATAGCCGAGCAGGGTGTTGCGACGATCAAGACGAGGATCTGACAGAATTTCGATAGGTGGCGTTTAGTGGGTCTATTTAGAACTAGTAATATATTTAGTCCCACAGCTTGTTTAAGACGTGCAAATTAGTCTCACAACTTGCAAATGAGGAAATTGCAGTCCCATAACTTGTAGCAAGGGAGCAAATAGGTCCCAAAGCAATTTAGGGTGGACATGTGGCATTGTAATTTTTACAAAAAGGCCCTGGCATATTCTTAATTTATCACGTAAGTACTAACCTGGGTGCAGAGCCCATCTATCAGTTTGGGACGAATTAACTAAAATTTGTTGAATTAATTAAAATGTGTGTTGAACCTACTAGAACTGGAGCACAGGAGCTGCTGATGCAACAATAACGTGCACGCCAGTGCAAAACACATCGATATGTGATATATGGCAGAAAGCTTCTTTAATATACAAGGAACGCCGTGCATCGCTGGAGGTAACAAGTAGTAAAAGAAATTAATAACCCGCGTCCCAGTAAAACAATAGCAATCCGTGGGTTATCATGGTATCAGAAGGAAGCAACTAACGTCACCCTCCGATCCAAATTAATTTGTGCCAGATAAGTTCGTATCTAGACAAATCTAAATTAATTAATTTAAATACTAAATAGCATTATCAATATATCTTTTTATAGGAAATAGTAGTGCACGATGAAAAAGCTGAGCCGCGCTGGGTGCTCACGCAGGGAGCGGCTCATAGCACAGCGGACCTCACGCTGCTCCGCGTCACGCTCGACGCGGCGGTGCTTGGCGCGCTCCCACACATCGGAGACGATCGTCCCGAGCGAATTGAACTTCGCCTCACCGTCGTCCTCCGTGGATGCATCGTCGCCGGAGTCGTCGAAATAGGCGACGACACGGTCCACACGGGCAGGGACGGCGCGTGCGGGCGTGGCAGCCGGAGCTTGCTGCGAGGCACGGACAGGGAGCGCGGCCGCGCGAGAGCCGCCCGCCTCCGCGTCGTTGCGGCCAGGGCCAAAAAGCCCGAAGCTGTCCCAAGCCGGCGATGAAGCGCGGCTGCGGGCCAGAGCTCCGCGAGCACGCGCGGCCTCATAGCGCTGACGATCGGCCTCCTCCGCGGAGACCGGCGGCGCGCGAGCTCGGCCACTCGAGCTACATTGCGACATGATTGGCCGACCGTGGGTGCGGGGAGTGTCAAGGCGGTGGTGGGCGGCGGCGATTTGAGCGGAGGTGACGAACATCGGCGGAATAGATGTCGGCAGCGAGGGCTCAGACGGGTTTCTGCGCGTGGGAAATGGGAGGAAGAGGATGCGGTTTACCGCATGAGAGGCCTCCCGTCCCGAATATATGTGGGTTGGGTGTGCCGGTTTGCGGGAAACGGCAAAATATTTGCGCTAAGGGCCGTTTTATAATATCTGGAAAGACAACTTTTGGGCCTCGGTGCCGCATATCGGCACAAAAATTTGCGGGACGGCTGATATGCGGTGTCTGCTAGAGATGCTCTAAGGTGGTCCAACTCTTCTTCTACTATCAACGTGGGACTAAACTTTAGCTCCACTAGCACACATGAGCTGTCACAAATAATGGACCAAAGAGAATTTCAGAATTTATATTTGTTACAAGCCAAAAGCATAACAAGTAAATACCTGAAATTCATTCAACAATAACATTAAGCAAAGAAGTCAATTATTAATTTTTTACATTACAAATTAAATAATTAGGCTTATTATCTTCGAAGCACTATAATATGTTTTAGCATGGTCCATAGACTTTCATCTTGAATTATTGAGAATCTTGATGTAAAATTAAATTACCAAGACTTTACGAGTTCGATAGACTAGGTTTACACTCTGTAATGCCATGATCACAAGTCAGCATTTAGAACACAAATTTAAAGAGCTGAAAGCAAAAAAATATTAGGTAACCACGCATAGCTTAGCACGGTGGATGGCTTTCCTCTTATATTATACTGCCGTTCTTTTTGTTATCACATAGCTTTATGTGCTACAGTGGCTCACGCGTGCTTGAGGCACCTTTAGGTCCAATGCTCGACTGCCCACGGTTTTTACTCATTTTAGTTATTTCGTCCTAAACTGATAGGTGAGGCCCCAAACGCATATCAGCGCTTAGATCACACGTAACAAATTAAGAATATGCCAAGGTCTTTTTGCAAATATCACAATGCCACATGTTGGCCCCAGGTTGATTCGGGACCTATTTGCTCTTCCGGAACAAATTGTGGGACCGTGGTTTTTCTATTTGCAAGTTGTGGGACTAATTTGCACGTTTCAAACAAGTTCTAGGACTAAATATGTTATTAGCTCGTCTATTTAACACCGATAGTTTTAGCTCTCCGGTAGCAAGGAGTTGCGACGATCAAGACGAGGATCTGAGAGGATTTCGATAGATGGCGTTTAGCGGGTCTATTTAACACTGATAGTTTTTGCTCTCCGGTACCCTTGCCTTGCGTCAGATGTGGATTAATGGAGAATAGGCTTCCTTGTCTTGATCAGCTGCCAGGCAGCTGCGGAGTTATGTATAGTCTGGCACTATATACCTGTTGGAAATATAAGCAATAATTCATATGATTTAATCCGAATAATAAACTGATAAAACATAATCATACAGACAGTAGTAAAACCAATCATGCATATCAACAAAGTAGATAAACATATTACATCTATAGAAGACAAACCTACCACATCTATGCCAAACGCTAGAACTAGAAACTCTAGCATAACCTGAAAGAGAGAGATTGAGATCACATACGATGCAGTTACGGCAGTAGCCGGAGCGGTAGCAGCAGCAGAGTTGTCGCCCATGTTGAGGTTGCCGAAGAGGTCGCTGACGTCCGGAAAGAAGTCGTCGTTCGGGACTCGTCATCGGACGACGTCGTGGTTGCCAGTATTCGCGCTTGAGCACTCTCCAAAAATCTGATCGCCCCTCACCCATATAGGTTCACGAGAGGCAGGGTTCCGGAGGCCTACTGTCCCGATCTGCGGTGCACGCCGCAAGTCAGGATGGGGAAGACGAAAGCGGTGGCGCAAGGTTCTGGAGGTAGGCGCGTGTGTGGATTGATTCAGTGCCGATTAGGTTTAGCCCGGGCGCTTATATAGTGCAGGTTACGAGAATCGTGGGCTCAGCCCACGTCCGAGTCGGTAACAGCCACGTCCATAAAAACTGAAAACGGCTGTAATTAACGCGTACGTTAATGACTTATAATCAGTTTTCCCAACAAGCAAAATAAAGCTCGGCTCGGCGAGATTCCCGCAACCTGTGGCGCGCGCGTTGTGACGAGGCGAGGCGTGGCAAGGCGAGGCGTCGTAGGAGGAGTGCGCGAGGGCTACTCTTTTGTCACACCTTAGTGAGTGGTGCAACACTCTACTATATAAGGTGTTCCAACTCCCCTTCAACTAGCAATGTGGGACTAAACTTTAGCACCACTAGCACAGCCATATGCTGCCATATACAAGTGGGCCAAAGAGAATTTCAGAATTTGTCTAATGGGCCAACAACCCAAAACTCATCAAATTCCAACAATCCCCCACAAAGTCTCATTGGCACATCACATCATTTTCCTTCCAGAAGATTGTTTTATATACCAGTATGTAGTGGAGACTGTTTAGTTGAACTTCCATGTTAAACTTCATGCTACACTAGCTAGCAACTTAAATAGTGGACTATGCCTTGAACAACAAGTTTTCTGCACGCTAGTTTCACACAAAATCTATACCGGTACAGGGCTACCGTCGGCTTCCCCGCGGTTTGGAGCTTATGCGTCATACTCCAGGGCCTTTCATGAGTTTATTAGAGAGCACCCAACTCTCACGGACTGCGACGTTTAACAGTTAGACTCGTATAGGTGTGTTCCTCAAGAGATGTTCTGCAGAACAACATCTCCGCTTATAAAAAGCCACTTGGAACATATTAAGATAAATATCAACCTGCCATGCAGATTAAGAGAGTATTGCATCTTAATGGAGATGTAAATATAATATGGGGATACTCTCCTCTCAGCTGACCAACAGCTTGTCTCCCACCTCAAATTCACGGGATCTCCGATCACATAGAGTGGGTTGCCACTGGGATCAACTCATAGCGTGGGTCTCAAACCCATCTCCCTCGATGCATTATCTATCACATTGCGTGATAAACCCTTTGTGAAGGGATCTGCTAGATTCTTAGATGTATGGATATAATCCAACGCAATAACTCCGAAGTTTCTCAGTTTCCTGATAGATTTCAATCTCTTCTTCACATGACTTGATTACTTCATATTATCCTTAGAACTGTTTACTTTGACGATCACAGTTTGATTATCACAGTTCATCGGGATGGCGGGTATTGGTTTTTCAACCACAGGTAAGTCCATCAAGAGCTCACGAAGCCACTCTGCTTCAACAGTGGTTGTGTCTAATGCTGTGAGTTCTGCTTCCATTATTGATCTCGTTAAGATGGTCTGCTTGCAAGACTTCCAGGAAACAGCGCCACCACCAAGTGTAAACAAATAACCACTTGTGGCCTTAATCTCATCAGCATCAGATATCCAGTTTGAATCACTATAATCCTCAAGTACCCGTGGATACCTAGTATAGTGAATACCATAACTCGCAGTGCCTTTCAAATAGCGCAAAACTCTTTCAAGAGCATGCCAATGATCATCTCCAGGATTTGACACAAATCGACTCAGTTTGCTTACAGCAAAGGATATGTCAGGTCTAGTAGCGCTGGCTAATTACATGAGCGAGCCAATAATTTGAGAATATCTCAATTGATCTTTAGCAGTCCTTCGATTCTTTCGAAGCAGCACACTCGGATCATAAGGCGTTGGAGAAGAATTGCAGTCGCTATACCCGAAGCGACTCAATATCTTTTCCATATAGTGAGACTGAAGCAATGTAATCCCACCATTGTCATACTTTAGTAGCTTGATGTTTAATATTACATCAGCCACTCCCAAGTCCTTCATCTCAAAGCAGCGAGATAGGAACTCTTTGACCTCCTCGATAATAGTGAGGTTGGTCCCGAATATCAATATGTCATCAACGTAGAGACACATAATAACTCCCTCGCCCCCACCATGGCGATAGTACACACATTTATCAGCTTCATTTATAACAAAGCCTTCAGCAGTTAAAGTTCTTTCAAACTTCTCGTGCCACTGCTTAGGAGCTTGCTTAAGACCATACAAAGACTTCACTAACTTACACACTTTTCCTTCTTGACCATCTACTACAAATCCGTCAGGCTGCTCCATATAAATTTCCTCATCTAGCTCTCCATTTAGAAAAGTTGTCTTAACGTTCATCTGATGAACGAGAAGACCGTGTGAGGCAGCCAAGGAAAGTAGTACTCGAATAGTGGTCAATCTGGCTACAAGTGAGTAGGTATCTAAGAAGTCTTCACCTTCCTTTTGGGTATAACCCTTAGCCACAAGACGTGCCTTGTACTTTTCAATAGTACCATCAGGTCTAAGCTTTTTCTTGAACACCCATTTACATCCTACAGGTTTGCACCCATAAGGACGATCAGTGACTTCCCAAGTACCATTATCTAAGATGGAGTCCATCTCGCTGGATGACTTCCTTCGATAGTCGACATCTTGAGATGCATAAGCTTCTGAAATGGAAGTGGGAGTATCATCCACAAGGTACACAATGAAATCATCACCAAATGACTTTGCAGTCCTTTGTCTCTTGCTCCTTTTGGTATCTTCATTGTCATCCTCCACAGGATCATCAGAGTGTTCTATCGGCATAGTGGGTTCAGGAATCATAGCAAATTCCTCACTAGATGAACTAGCCATCTCCTGATTTGATGAGCTAGACATACCTCTCATAGGAAAGATGTCCTCAAAGAAAGTCGCATCATTCGACTCCATAATTGTACCAACATGCATGTCGTATACCTCAGATTTTACTATCAAAAATCTATAGCCAATGCTATGAAAATCATATCCCAGAAAAACACAATCAATGGTTTTTGGTCCAAGCTTTCGCTTCTTGGGTATTGGAATATTGAATTTCGCCAAACAACCCCAAGTTCGCAAGTAAGAGAGTTTAAGCCTTTTATTTTCCCATTCCTCAAATGGAGTCATGGTTTTATCCTTTACAGGAACACGGTTTAGGACATGACACATAGTCATTAGCGCCTCCCCCCACCATTCCTTGGAAAGACCCGATGTATCTAACATGGCGTTAACCAAATCAGTTAGAGTGCGGTTCTTCCTTTCGGCCACCCCATTTGACTGAGGTGAGTAGGGAGGCGTCCTATCATGTATAATACCATATTCCATACGGAATAAATCAAATTCGTTTGAAAAGTACTCTCCACCATGATCCGACCTTAGCCGCTTGATTTTAAGATCAAGTTGGTTTTCTGCCTCAGCTTTATAGATTTTGAAGTAGTTCAAAGCTTCATCTTTAGATTTCAAAAGGTAAACATAGCAGTATCTAGTGGAGTCATCAATCAACGTCATAAAGTATCTTTTTCCACCTTTTGTCAACACACCATTCATCTCACAAAGATCTAATGTATAAGTTCTAGCGGTGCTAAGTTTCTCGGTTTCGCAGCCGTATGAGACTTGCGGGGTTGCTTTGATTGCACACAAACTTCGCACTTAGAACCTTTGACAGTGGTAAATTTAGGAATTAAACTCATATTGGCTAGCCGTGTCATGCAACCAAAGTTAATATGACAGAGTCGTGAATGCCAAACATTGGACTCATTATCATTGCAAACATGATTAATAACTTTAGTACATGAGTCTGACAAAGACAAGCGGAACAGACCTCCGCACTCATAACCATTTCCAACAAATTGTACATACTTAGAAATTACAACTTTATTGGACTCAAAAACCAACTTAAAGCCATCTCGACATAAAAGCGATCCGCTGACGAGATTCTTATTGATGGAGGGAACATGCTGCACATTCTTCAGTTGTACGGTCTTCCCCGAAGTAAACTTCAGATTTACCGTACCAACACCATGAACAGAAGCACATGAGCCGTTTCCCATCAACACGGAAGTGGTCATTGAGACCTGATAAGAGGAAAACATGGAAATATCAGAACATACATGTGTATTAGCATCCGTGTCTATCCACCAATCAGGAGAATGACATACTAAAAGGATAGTAGGTAAAATACCGTACCCATCATCCTTCATCTCAGTATCGCTAATACCAACATTCACGGTCTTGCCGCTGTTCCCATGTTGACGCTTGTCAAAGAGATTAGGGCAGCTAGGAGCCCAATGATCAGGATCACCACAGACGTGGCAAGAGCTTTTCCTCTTATCATTTTTCTTCTTGAAGTTGGTTGAGTGCGTGGCCTTGTTCTTGCCATCAAACTTTCCCTTTCCTTTAGTTTTGTTCTTATTCTTGAACTTGTGGGATTGGAAGTTTTTCCTCTGCACCAAATTGGCAGTAGAACCTCCCTCAAGTCCTCGAGCAGTTTTGTCCTTTGCTCTCGCCTTCTCTTCCACATGAAGAGACCCAATGAGATCCGTAACGGAAAACTCTTGTCTCTTATGTTTCAGAGAAGTAGCAAAGTTCCTCCACGAGGGAGGAAGCTTGGCAATAATGCCACCGGCCACAAATTTGTCCGGTAAGGAACACTTGAACTGCTCAAGTTCTTTGGCAAGTGATTGTATCTCATGAGCTTGCTCAACGACGGAGCGCTCATCAATCATCTTGTAGTCATAGAATTGCTCCATGACATACAGCTCAGTGCTAGCGTCCGAGACCCCAAACTTGGCCTCAAGCGCTTCCCACGCGTCCTTGCCATTATCAAATGACATATACGAGTCAACAATGTTGTCCCCAAGAACACAGAACAAAGCCGCCATAAGCATGGTATCGGCTTTCTTAAAGTTCCCTTCCTGCTCAGCAGAAAGATCTCCTTCAGGCTTGCCAAAAGTGGCGCTATAGCAGTTTAGGTTTTCAAACCAGAGAACTGCTCTCTTGTGCCATATCTTATAGTGCATGCCATCAAAAGGAGGCGGCCTAGTAGCCGCGGCTACACCAGTGGAATTCAGTTTCCTATAATCAGATTTTTGGATTGTTGGAAATATAAGAAATAATCTATATGATTTAATCCGAATAATAAACTGATAAAACATGATCATACAGACAGTAGTAAAACCAATCATGCAGATCAACAAAGTAGATGAACAGATCACATCTATAAAAGACAAACCTATCACATCTACGCCAAACGCTAGAACTAGAAACTCTAGCATAACCTGAAAGAGAGAGATTGAGACCACATACGATGCATTTATGGCAGTAGCCGCAGCGGTAGCAGCAGCAGAGCTGTCGCCCATGTTGAGGTTGCCGAAGATATCGCTGACGTCCGGAAAGAAGTCGTCGTTCGGGAACTCGTCATCGGACAACATCGTGGTTGCCAGTAGTCGCGCTTGAGCACTCCCCAAAAACCTGATCGCCCCTCACCCGTACAGGTTCACGAGAGGCGGGGTTCCAGAGGCCTACTGTCCCGATCTGCGGTGCACACCGCAAGCTAAGATGGGGAAGACGAAAGCGGCATCGCAAGGTTCTGGAGGTAGACGCGTGTGTGGATTGATTCAGTGCCGATTAGGTTTAGCCCGGATGCTTATATAGTGTAGGTTAGGAGAATCGTGGGCTCAGCCCATGTCCGAGTCGGTAACAGCCACGTCCATAAAAACTGGAAACGGCTGTAATTAACACGTCCATTAATGACTCATAATCAGTTTTCCCAACAAGCAAAATAAAGCTCGGCTCGTGAGATTCCATAACCCATAACCAGCGGCGTCTTGCGTCTTGGCGATCTGGCGTCGGAGGAGGAGTGTGCGAGGGCTACTCTTCTTGTCACACCTTAGTGAGTGGTGCAACACTCTACTATATAAGGTGGTCCAAATCCCCTTCAACTAGTAATGTGAGACTAAACTTTAGCACCACTAGCACAACCATATGCTGCCATATACAAGTAGGCCAAAGAGAATTTCAAAATTTGTCTAATGGACCAACATTCCAAAACTCATCAAATTCCAACAATACCTAGAAGACCCGTCGATGCACATATTCGATGTGCTCGACCGAACAGGGCCCCCAATTTTGGAGGGCCCCCGATTTCGTGTAGTCCTCTAATACTCCATCAAAGAAATCGCTCGTCTCGCGTCGCCTGGCTTCCGAGATGGCGAGATCGTTCCTCGCGTGACTCACGTCACTTGTTCCCAAGTCCCGACTCCCGACTCCCGACCTCCCTTTCCTTTCCCGAGATTGCCGCCGGCGCCTGCTGTTCGCTCGCCGCTCGCCCAGCCGATCAGGCGATCACCAATCGCTCGATCAGCTCATCGCCTCAGCGAGTCCCGACCTGCGACCTCCCTTCCTGATAGCGCCATCTTAGGAGTCAGCTGTCGTCAGGCCTGGCTATCGCACGGTAAGGATTTGTTCTGTTGGAGTACATACATACAGTAGAAAACAATCTACTCACAGTCTCACACATCCGTAGCTGAACAAGGAAACAAATCGCTGAACAAGGAAACCATCAAACTGATCGCAATCTCATCGTTTGTTTCACGAAAGAAAAAAGTAACGGTCTATAAATGATCGTGGAAACCCATCGTTGGTTGACTTAAGTTTGTCTAGATTCATATGTATCTAGCCAAACTTGAGTCAACTAATATGGTCCAGAGGAAGTATTAATTTTTAAATTTCTAAAACAAGAAAATCATGTTTGAAAGACTCAAGTTGCTAAAATTCTACATGCGTTCTATACTGTGACACAAGAAAGACTTAGTGGATTAACGACTATAGCACTTGAGAATGATATTTTGGAGAAGATCAATTATAATGCTATGATTGAAGATTTTATTTCCAGAAATACCTGGTGGATGATGCTTTTTGGTAGATCATAAGGTTCGTTTTATTTTTTATTCTATATTTATTATTTTAGAATGAATACTTGGTATTTTTTTGGACATTGTATAGCATAACATATTCAGAAGTTATACAATATAAATTAAACGTGTGATTTTGTTATACTAATTCTTAAGTATGTATAAAAATTAAGACCTCATTTTTATAAGTCGCACCGGAACCTCAAATCCTGGATAGCATGATGGAAAAAAACTCGACGGGAAGTGCACGGCAGAGAGAGACATGGCAGCGATTCCAGGGTGCAATGTAACCGCGCGCGTGTACTCAAGGAGAAACAACACTTGTTTGGGCACCGGAGCAGCTGTGTTGCTTCCACGCGTGCACGCCGCAGCTCGACCACACAGGTGTGGCCGGCCTGATAGCAGACCACGAGCGTGTATACATTGCAGGAAAACGTTTTCGCTTTGCACTCACGAGTCGTGCGTAGGTACCCAACTGGCCAACTGTACGTACAGCTGAATCTCCAAGAATATTTCTTGCCCGTCGACTAGCACAGTAAAAAAGCGAGCGAGTGATCACCAGTTCAGCTGGCGCACTTGATGCAGTTGCTGGTCTCCAAAAATAGTTTCAACGCGAAGAAATATCTCAGCAAAAATCTGCGTTCCGTTACCATCAGATGATGAGAACGAAGCCAATTGTGGCAAGCAAGCATCCCTGCACTGGTGAAGGTGAACGGGCTGGAAAGAGCCAGTAAGACAGCGTCACACCGTTGTTCTGCTGATACCGACACCACACAGAAAACCCCAAACAAATGAAGGAGCGGAGCAAATTAAAACTGGATGCTGCACCGTGTTTAATGAGACTTGTTCATTTCTACGTTACTACTTCCTCTGTTTTAAAATATAAGATATTTTAAGTCTTAAAAAAATACCTAAACTTGTGTAGATTCGGTTTAAATATGAGTGAACCTACATACTATAATAAGTTTAGATATATTTGTTTCACAAAGCTAAAACATCAGAATTTTTTTTATAAAGGGCGTTTTATTAAAGTAATTAGGATGTACAGCTGACAAAGTTTATAGATCTAAACAGAAGAAATAAAATAAACGGATTACATATCAAAGGAAAAAATTATAAAACGCCTAAGATACTGGAGGAGGGCCGATCCATAGATTAAGTTGTCATCCATAGTGGGTAAATAAATTCCGCGTTGTATCCTTCGATCGTGTATACAAATCTATAAAAAGGTCATGATACTTCATATGATGTATGGTCAACCAAAACCACAGGGTGTTGAGACATCGGTAAATAACCTGCGAAAGAGAATAATTTATATCATTAAAAACTTTGTAATTTCTGCATAGCCACAATGATCATATAATGACAACCGCTCCAACCCTAAGAAGTAATTTATACTTGTAATCTATAACATGTAACTAATTTTCAAAAATGTTGGCAATATTACATGGTGGATGCATGTCTAAATCTGCTTGGGTAATTGATCATATAGACCTGACGAAGTTGCGATAGAAAAAAATATGTTTAATTGTCTTATTATGATGATAAAACACACACGTAGGATTTCCATGCCAATTTACCTTAATAAGATTATCTTTTGTAAATATAATCCCTCGACGAAGATAGCAAACAAAAAAAATTCTTTTTAGAGGTATCTTTATTTTTCAGATCATCCTATTATCTAAAGCTGATATGACTGGTTGGATTAGTGCATTGTATAAGAAACTGATGGAGAAAGAACCACTCTCAGTTAAGTTCCATCTAAATTTATCACGCCTAGATGACATTTATACATTTGCTAAACGATGTAGCAGTGGGATACAAGAGTCTAGTCTGGTACCAATCAAATCACTCCTAAAAGTAACATTGGGATGAAACGATTCCAATACGGAAGCGGTCATTTCCTCCTAATAACAGACGATGGAATACAACATGGGATATTGTTCGTAGAGTGTAGTAGTATTAAGCCACTTATCCTTCCAAAACCGTATTTGAGACCTGTCCTTGATAGAAAATGTTCCGAAGCAGAAGAAATTTTTCTTCGTTGCCATCAGACCGGACGAAAAGTGAGAGTCACCAAGTTTCCAAACTATTTGGGATAATGCTTTTGCACCAATATATTTTATTTTAAGTATATTTTGCAATACCCCCTCTTCAGTTAATAACTTGAAGAGCCATTTACTAAGTAGGGTTGTAACTTGATCTCAAGATCATGAATACCCAACTGATGTGTCAAATGATATAGAGCTCGTTAGGAATCCCAAGAGGAAGGTATGATGAGCATAACAACAAGTTTCCCTCAGTAGGAGAAAGGAAACAACTCCCAAGGTGTTGCTAGCAACTTGGAACCTGCATAACACAACCATAATACTTTGCCCCAACTTATAGTGATATTCTCAATCTCACCGGTTTGCTGAAAACAAAGTATTAAACGTATAGTGTGGAAGATAGTAATTTTTTGTGGTAATTGCATAAAGTAAACAGTAGATGGTATATCAATGGGAAGGAATGGACCGTGGTCCACATTTCACTAGAGGTGTTCTCCATAAGATAAATAGCATGTTGGGTGAACAAATTAGAGTTGGGCAATTGATAGACTGAGAATGCATAGCTATGCATGTACATGTCATGATGATTTCTTTAAGATTCGTTTGGGCATTACAACATAATATATAGACCGTAATCCAACTACATCTATGACTAATAATCCATCTTCAGGTTATCATCCGAACCCCTTCCAGTATTAAGTTGCAAGCAATAGATAATTGCATTAAGCAAAGTGTGTAAAGTAAACAATACAATTGCCCTTGGACAAAGGATTGTTGTTTTCTCCCTATTAGCAATAGCACATCTACAACCTTAGAGATTTCTGTCACTTCCCCAGATTACTAGAGACATGAACCTACTATTGAGCATAAATACTCCCTCTTGGAGTTTTAAGAATCTACTTGGCCAAAGCATCTACTAGCAACGGAGAGCATGCAAGATTACAAATAACATATACATGATAGAATCAATAATGAATCTTGACGTAGTACTCAATATCCATCGGATCCCAACAAACACAACATGTAGGATTACAAATAGATGGTTAACGAAGCTCACAAGATCTAAACATGATAGCAGAAAGGAGGAGAAACAACCATCTAGCTACTGTATGGACCCGTAGTCCAAGGATGAACTACTCACGCATCGCTCCGGAGGCTGGCATGGTGATGAAGAAGGCCTCTAGGGTGATCTCCCCTCTCTAGCAAGGTGTCAGGAAGAGCTTGGGATCCGCCCCGATCTAGGGATGGAGATGGCGGCGGCTATGGACTTTTTCGTGGATTTCTCATCGGGTCCTTAGGGTTTCTGCCTTGGGTTGTTTATATAGGCGAAGGGGCAAGGTCGATGGACGCCTGAGGGGCCCACACCATAGGGTGGCGCGCCCCTAGGGTGGACCTGCGTCAGCCGTAGGTGTGGCCTCCTCGTGGCTCCACTTTGTCTCTCCTTCGGGCTCGGTGTTGCGTCTGGAAAAATAGGAACTTCGGCTTCTGTTCCGTCCAATTCCGACAATATTTCTTTACTAACTTTTCTAAAACCAAAAACAGCAGAAAATACGCAACTGACACTGCGGCATCTTGTCAATAGGTTAGTTCCAGAAAATATATAAAAATGCATCAAAGTGTAGACAAAACATAATATAGTTGATACAAAACAAGCATGGAGCATCAAAAATTATAGATACGTTTACGACGTATCAAGCATCCCCAAGCTTAACTCTTACTCGTCCTCGAGTAAGTAAGTGATAAAAAGAATAATTTTTGAGGTGACATTCACCATCACAATCTTGATCAAGGTATTGTAAAGCATTGATAGCTGGGATCATAGTACTCTAACATAAGCATGAAAGATATAGTTCTAAAAATAAGACAAAGAAACTAAGTTGTAACATGAAAAGGTACAAACAAAGGATCATGAATAATAATGCATTGAAAGACATTTGTTTTTTTCACATATAGAAAACATAGCAATAGTTGTATTCAGCCTGTCCTTCATGCAATAGCAAAACATAAATGCATAGGACACCTTCAAAGTTCATAAGGGTGACTAAATACAAATAATTTAAGAACAAGCAATACCATAATTATGAATCAATCTACAAGTTTTGGACAATGCACATTGAACTAAGAGTGACAACTATGCTCTCTTAATAGGTGCATAAAGATAGAAGATGGAGACTCAACAAAAAGAAAAAATAAAGGACCTTCATAGAGGGAAGTAGGGATTTCAAGTTTCATCAAGAGCTTCCAAATATTATGCTACTTACTAGTTTTGAGCTCTCATTACCCCTATCATTGGCATCTTGAAGAGATTAAGGTTAAAGTACCACAAATATGAGTATATGCTTGACAAGTAATAAGTTGAAAATTTCATGCCCCTTGCGTACGAGTACGGAACCTCATGCTACTCAACTTTGGTCATAGGCAAGTTCCTGTCATTGTAAGTATATGTGTATCATGGAGAACTGCCAACGGGGTACCCCTTGCCCCATGACACAGGTGCTATCCCATATCAAAATGACAAGGCAACAGACAATGAGCATCTTAGCTATCTTTTTATTTGCTATTTTCATAGGTTTTTATTGAGGATGCTTCACAGAATGCTCATTATGGTTATGCTGCAAGTTTCAACCATGATTAGGGATGGCTTAGGCTAGCCACCCAAGTGTTTCTCTAACATATATACAAACTCCATGAGTTTACAAGCTCTCCTTTTAAGTATTACATCTGGACTCTGCGTAATTAGGATGTACAGCTGACAAAGTTTACAGATCTAAATAGAAGAAATAAAATAGACGGATTACATATCAAAGGGAGCAATTGTAAAACGCCTAAGATACTAGAGGAGGGCCGATCCATAGATTATGCTATCATCCATAGTGGGTCAACAAATTCTGCGTTGTATCCTTCAGTCGTGTATACACCTCTGTAAAAAGTTCATGATACTTCATACGATGTATGGTCAACCAAAACCGCAGGGTGTTGGTACACCGGTAAATAACCTGCGAAAGAGAATAATTTATATCATTAAAAATTTTGTAATTTATGCATAGCTATAGTGATCATATAATGGCAACCGCCCCAACCTTAAGAAGTAACTTATACTTGCAATATATACCATGTAACTAATTTCCAAAAATGTTGGCAATATTACATGGTGGATGCATGTCTAAATCTGCTTGGTTAACTCATCATATAGACCTGGCGAAGTTGCGATGGAAAAACATATGTTTAATTGTCTTATTGGGATGATAAAACACACACGTAGGATTCCCATGCCAATTTACCTTAATAAGATTATCTTTTGTAAAGATAATCCCTCGATGAAGATACCAAACAAAAAATTCTTTTTAGAGGTATCTTTATTTTCCAGATCATCCTATTATCTAAAACTGATATGACTGGTTAGACTAGTGCATTGTATAAGAAACTGATGGATAAAGAACCACTCTCAGTTAAGTTCCATCGAAATTTATCACGCCTAGATGACATTTGTACATTTGCTAAACGATGTAGCAATCGGATACAAGAGTCTAGTCTAGTACCAATCAAATCACTCCTAAAAATAACGTTGGGATGAAACAATTCCAATATGGTAGCGGTTGTTTCCTCCTAATAACAGACGATAGAATACAACATGGGATATTGTTCGCAGAGTGTAGTAGTACTAAGCCAGTTATCCTTACAAAACCGTATTTGAGACCCGTCCTTGATAGAAAATGTTCCGAAGCAGAAGAGATTTTTCTTTGTTGCCATCAGAACGGACAAAAAGTGAGAGTCACCAGGTTTTCAAACTATTTGGGACAATGCCTTTTCACCAACATATTTTATTTTAAGTATATTTTGCAATACCCCCTCTTCAGTTAATAACTTTAAGAGCCATTTACTAAGTAGGGATGTAACTTAATCTCAAGATCATGAATACCCAACTGATGGCTCAAATGATGTAGAGCTCATTGGGAACCCCAAGAGGAAGGTATGATAAGCACAACAGCAAGTTTCCCTCAGTTATGAAACCAATGTTATGGAACCAGTAGGAGAAAGGAAACGGCTCTCAAGGTGTTGCTAGCAACTTGGGACTTGCACAACACAACCACAATACTTTGCCCCAACTTACAATGATGTTGTCAATCTCACCGGTTTGCTGAAAACAAAGTATTAAACGTATAGTGTGGAAAATAGTAATTTGTTATGGTAATTGCAGAAAGTAAACAGTAGATGGTATATCAATGGGAAGGAATGGACCGGGGTCCACAGTTCACTAGAGGTGTTCTCCATAAGATAAATAGCATGGGTGAACAAATTACAGTTGGGCAATTGACATACTGAGAATGCATAGCTATGCATGTACATGTCATGATGATTTCCATGAGATTCGTTTGGGCATTACACCATAATATATAGACTGTAATCCAGCTGCATCTATGACTAATAATCCACCTTCAGGTTATCATCCGAACCCCTTCCAGTATTAAGTTGCAAGCAATAGATAATTGCATTAAGAAAAGTGTGTAAAGTAAATAATACAATTGCCCTTGGACAATGGATTATTGTTTTCTCCCTAGTAGCAATAGCACATCTACAACCTTAGATATTTCTGTCACTTCCCTAGATTACTAGAGGCATAAACCAACTACTGAGCATAAATACTCCCTCTTGGAGTTACAAGCATCTACTTGGCCAAAGCATCTACTAGCAACAGAGAGCATGCAATATTAAAAATAACATAGACATGATAGAATCAATAATCAATCTTGATGTAGTACTCAATATCCATTGGATCCCAACAAACACAACATGTAGGATTACAAATAGATGGTTAACTGATGTCTACGCAATTCTATTCTTGTAGGCAGTTGTTGGGCATCCAAGTGCAGAGGTTTGTAGAATAGCAGCAAGTTTTCCTTAAGTGGATTACCCAAATTTTATCGAACTCAGGGAGGAAGTGGTCAAAGGTATTCCCTCTCAAGCAATCCTGCAATCAAGATACAAGAAGTATCTTCTGTCCCTAACACACCCAATACACTTGTCAGGTGTATAGGTGCACTAGTTCGGCGAAGAGATAGTGAAATACAAGTGGTAACGGTTCCAGAAAATAGCTTGACGGTGAGGTAAAGACTAAAGAAAACAAACATGCAACAGATCTAGATGCAAACGGTGTTTGAATGTTTAGAAACAAGGCCTAGGGATCATACTTTCACTAGTGAACACTCTCTCATATAAATATCCTCTCTTCATGATACTACTCTTAACTACTCTCCGGTTGGACACTCTAATCTATGGTAGGCCTATAACAGCACACCTCAAAGTCTGCCTTCCCCAATCTAGATAACCCCACACTGTCACCTTGAGCGCTAGATGGTTCCAACAAACACCACAATTTCATAGAGACATCCAACTCCAAATATAACTCATAACAAATATTCAATCTAGCCAAAGTGCCACACACGGTATGCACGCTGTCACTTTCACACACGTGGGGAAAAGCATAGATCTATTAAAGCACAAAGAGTATTTATGTAGACTCAAGCCTAAGTGCCACCATGGCGTGCACGCTGTCACTTTCACACACATGGGGAGAGCAGAGATATAATGAAGCACTTGAGTAGCAAGGTAGATCTACTTGATTACAAAGCTCATGACCACAAGATCATGCATAGAGAGAGATATGAACACATAGCTACTGGTAGAGCCCTTAGCCTCGAGGAAGAAATACTCCCTCCTCATCATGGGAATCAACAACGGTGATGGAGATGGTGGTGGAGCTCGATGGAGATGGCGCCGGGGGCACTTCCCCGTCCCGGCAGGATGCCGGAACAGAGACTTTCTGTCCCCCGAATCTCCACTTCGGTGGTCGTGGCGCTAGAGGTTTTCATGGATTTCTTCTGGATTATCTAGGGTTTTTGGGTCGGAGGTTTCTTATAGTCGCAGGAATCAAGGTCGGTGGGAGTCCAGGGGGCCCACACCCCCTCCAGGCACCTCTAGGGATTGCCCGTGCATACGGGTTGTTTGGCCACCCTGTGGCCCCCCTCCGGCTCTGCTTCGTGGGGCCATGTTGTTCTAGGAAAAATAATAACTTTGGCTTTTGTCCTGTCCAATTCCAAGAATATTGATTTCCTGCCTTTCTAGAACCAAAAACAGAATAGAACAGACAACTGGCACTGTGGCAACTTGTTAATAGGTTAGTTCCAGAAAAGATATAAAAACACCTCAAAGTGTAGACAAAACATAAGACAAATGATACAAAACAAGCATGGAGCATCAAAAATTATAGATACGTTTCTGACGTATCATTAACGAAGCTCACAAGATCTAAACATGATAGCCCAAAGGAGGAGAAACAACCATCTAGCTACTATATGCACCCGTAGTCCAAGGATTAACTACTCACGCATCACTCTAGAGGCTGGCATGGTGATGAAGAAGGCCTCCAAGGTGATCTCCCCTCTTTGGCAAGGTGCCGGTAAGAGCTTCGGATCTGCCCGGATCTAGGGATGGAGATGGCGGCGGCTACAGACTTTTTCTTGGATTTCCCATCGGGTCCTTAGGGTTTCTTCCTCGAGGTGTTTATATAGGCGAAGGGGCAAGGTCGGTGGACGCCCGAGGGGCCCACACCATAGGGCAGCGCGCCCTAGGGTGGACCCGC
The DNA here is from genome assembly GCA_023614405.1 of Avena insularis. Lineage (NCBI taxonomy): Eukaryota > Viridiplantae > Streptophyta > Magnoliopsida > Poales > Poaceae > Avena > Avena insularis. The sequence goes on along the minus strand of CM042687.1, from coordinate 183,587,121 downwards.
ACCGGTCCTAGGTGTGGCCTCCTCATGGCTCCACTTTGTCTCTCCTTCGGGCTCCGTGTTGCGTCTGGAAAAATAGGAACTTCGGCTTTTGTTTCGTCCAATTCCGACAATATTTCTTTACTAACTTTTCTGAAACCAAAAACAGCAGAAAACAGGCAACTGGCACTACGACATCTTTTCAATAGGTTAGTTCCATAAAATGTATAAAAATGCCTCAAAGTGTAGAGAAAACATAATATAGTTGATACAAAACAAGCATGGAGCATCAAAAATTATAGATACGTTTACGACGTATCAAGCATCCCCAAGCTTAACTCCTACTCGTCCTTGAGTAGGTAAGTGATAAAAAAATAATTTTTGAGGTGACATGCACCATCACAATCTTGATCAAGGTATTGTAAAGCATTGATGGCTGGGATCAAAGTACTGTAACATAAGCATGAAAGATATAGTTCTAACAATAAGGCAAAGCAACTAAGTTGTAACATGAAAATGTACAAACAAAAGATCATGAATAATAATGCACTGAAAGACATTTGTTTGTTTCACATATAGAAAACATAGCAATAGTGGTATTCAGCCTGTCCTTCATGCAATAGCAAAACATAAATGCATAGTACACCTTCAAAGTTCATAAGGCTGACTAGATACAAATAATTCAAGAACAAGCAATACCATAATTATAAATCAATCAACAAGTTTTGGGACAATGCACATTAAACTAAGAATGACAACTATGCTGTCTTAATTGATGCATAAAGATACAAGATGGAGACTCAACAAAAAGTAAAAAGAAAGGCCCTTCACAGAGGGAAGTAGGGATTTCAAGTTTCATCAAGAGCTTCCAAAAATTATGCTACTTACTAGCTATGAGATCTCATTGCCCCTATCATTGGAATCTTGAAGTGATTAACGTTAAAATGACACAAATATGAGTATATGCTTGACAAGTTATAAGTTGAAAATCTCATGCCCCTTGCGTACGTGTACCGAACCTCATGCTACTCAACTTTGGTCACAAGCAAGTTCTTGTCATTATAAGTATATGTGTATCAAAGAGAACTGCCAACGGGGTACCCCTTGCCCCATGACACAGGAGCTATCCCATATCAAAATGACAAGGCAATAGACAATGAGCATCTCAGCGATCTTTTTATTTGCTATTTGCATAGGTTTTTATAGAGGATGCTTCACAGAATGCTCATTATGGTTATGCTGCAAGTTTCCACCATGATTAGGCATGGCTTAGGCTAGCCGCCCAGTTGTTTATCTAACACATATACAAAATCCATGATCTTACAAGCTCTCCTTTTATTTCACACCGTCAGGATCCATAAACAAAAGAACATGATATCAACTTAATAGAATAAGTGCAATGTTGAAAATGTTCCCCATGACAACATGGTTCTGCTAATTCCCAACGGATAATATGCAAGCATATAAGCAACATAGATGGGCACAATGATTCAAGTTTATGAAGTGCAAGAAATAAAATGGGCCATCAAGTTTGTGAGAGCTTTAATCACTAATTTTCACATAAGAAAAGTTTAATTTGGAAGATAGATAAACACATGAATATACTTGGAATGGTGTAACACACCATGCATAGGAATTTATAGTGGACTCTTGGGAGTTGGATGCATGAGTAGAGCTTACTCAGTATAGGTGGAGGCTAGCAAAACACTAGGAGCGACCAACTAAGAGAGCAATAATGGTCATAATCATGCAAAGCGACAAAACATTATTAATCAAAGAATAAAGTGATATCACAAGTCAAAAACTAAATGATCATAGAGACTAAGGTGACTAGTTCATAGTCTTAACATGGTGTAAGCATGCGCCAAGTCAACCCAAATAAAGCATCAAAGGAGAATACCACAATATTATGCTTTTGTATGCTAAAACAACGCATGATTCTTTCAAGGCACATTAAGCAATCTCAGTTGTTTGAAACAAGTCATGCTACAACAATAATCACTAAGCATATGGTCAAAGAAACATCTAACATTACATGATAAAGTCTAAGCCACAGTCAAGACAAGCTTCCTTTCGTACCACTATAAGCATGAAACTTTCTACTCTTTTCCAACACGAATCGACTTATTTGAAAAAACTCACAAAGATAATAATCAATAAAGATCAATGATCTTGTCTCACAAATTTACAAATAAGAACTAAAAAGTTCTAAGTAGAAAGCATGAGAAAACTAAAGCTAAATGCAGTGCTAGAAAAAGAGAACACTCATAGAATACTAAGAGTGAAAACTAGAGTGTTCTAGGCAATGAAGAACTAGGTGTAACTTCTCCAAAATAGGAATGTTGGGGTCCGACCAACTTATTATAGCAAGCAAAAAAAACTAAAAACAAAAAAAATACGCTCCAAGAACAACACAATAGTGCATGAAGCAATAACAATAAAGTGTCTTGAAAGAAGACCTGCGATTTTTATTGATGAAGAAGGGGATGCCTTGGGCATCCCCAAGCTTTGACGCTTGTACTTCTTGAATATTTCTTGGGGTGACACAGGTGGCATTCCCAAGTGTGAGCTTTTGTCCATTCTTCATCTCATCATATCATTCTTCCCCTACACTTGAAAGTTTCCTTCATACAAAACTTCACACAATCTTCATTAGCAACATTAGTGTATTTAAGATAATAAGCCTTTGGGTTTAGTTTCAACTCAAGTAAAACTTCCATTAAAACACAAGCTATTGTAGCAATTCCTTTTAAAAGCTCAAGTGATTAATGAGAACTAAAAAAGAAACCGATTAAGAGGCAAATGCAAATAATGGCAAAAATCTGTCAAATTCCGTTGCTCAAATCAAAAAATGCAAAACTAACGAAAGTTAGATAATAACCTGGGGCATAAGAACAGAAAATTACAGATCAATAAGACGTACTGGGATTTTTCACGATTTTTTATAGTGAAGCACAAAAAATTGTTTTGGGACAGCAACTTCCCCAAATCTTACTTATTTCTCATTAGAGGTTATTCTTGGCACAAAAACCACACAAAAAGGATAAGGAGAGTTTATTACTGAGGCAATAATTTCCAAGACCCAAAAAAATAAAAACTTAATGAAAATAAAATTGGGTTATCTCCCAAGAGTGCTTTTCTTTAACGCCTTTCAGCTAGGCATAGAAAGCAAGAATCAAGTATTTTCGAATGAAGAAGTATTGACATCACATTTTGTTTTAATAAGAGAGTCAAAAGATAGCTTCTCTCTTTTTCTAGGGAAGTGTTCTATACCTTTCTTGAGTCGGAATTGATATTTAATGGTGCCTTCTTTCATATCAATAATGGCACCAATAGTTCTAAGAAAAGGTCTTCCTAAAATAATAGGACAACAAGCATTGCATTCAACATCCAAAACATAGAAATAAACATGGACAAAGGTATTGTTAACCATAATAAGAACATCATTAATGCTCCCCATAAGTTTTTTAGCATTATCATCAAGATGGACATGCAAATAACAATCTTCCAATGGTGGAAAATCAAGCATTTCATAAATTTTTCTAGGCATAATAGAGACACTAGCACCAAGAGTACATAAAGCTTTGAGATCAAAATCATTCACTTTAATATTAATTATGGGTTCCCAACCATGTTCTAATTTCTTAGGAATAGAAGCTTTATGTTTCAATTTTTCTTCTTTAATTTTCATGAGAGCATTTGTAATGTGTTTTGTAAAAGCCATATTCATAGAACTAGCATTAGGACTTCTAGCAAGCTTTTGTAATAACATAGTTACTTGAGAAATATTGCAACCATCAAGATCAAAATCAAAATTAGCATCCAAGGTAGTAGAATTATTGTTTCCCATATTTCAAAAAATTTCAGCATTTTTATTGGAAAAGATTCCATTGGGTTTAGGCATTGTTGCAAAAGAAGTGGGGACTTCATGTGGTTTGCTAGCATCAACATTACTAGTGGTGGTAATAGTAAAATTTTTAGTCATACTACTATTTCTAGCAATTTCATTTTCTATTTCCCACCTAGCATGCAATTCAGCTAACATTCTAACATTTTCATCAATTCTAACTTGTATGGAATTAGTAGTAGGAAAGGGATTTTCTGTAGTTTCAGGTTTAGCGGGCATTTTATTAATCAAATAAGATTGTGCTTCATACAAAGGTGAAATATTTTTTTCAGCATTCGAAATCTTTTCCTCCATAGTTTTATTGAAGGCGGTTTGTTTACTAATAAAATCCTTAAGCATGACTTCAAGTTCAGAGGGTGCACTTCTATTGTTGTTGTAGGAATTTCCATAAGTATTACCATTATTAGGAGGATATGGACATCATCATATGACCTAAACAAACACAAAACAAGAGAGTGATATTCCGGACTACCACTATCAGAGGGACGTCTAGGGGGTAGACGATCTGATGCCCACAGATCAGGGTTCCGCAGAAGAACACGGTTCGGGGCGTCGGAATACCTCAAGGACTTGCATGTGGCCCTAACACTTGCATGGAAGTGTGGTGCTATGTTGAAACATGCAAAACCTAGTCCCTGGGTGCATGTGTCCCCCTTCGCATGCGTGCGCTGTAACCTAAAGCTAAGGTTCTAGACTTATATAAGGGGGAAACTCCCCGTTCCGGTGAAACCGGGTAGGATAGTGCCCTCCCCTTGTGAAGCAACATGGTTTTACATCATCATATGACCTAAACAAACACAAAACAAGAGAGTGCTACTCCGGGCTACCCCTGTCAGAGGGACGTCTTGGGGGGTAGCCGATCCGATGCCCACAGATGAGGGTTCCGCAGGAGACCACGCTCCGGGGCGTCGGAATACCTCAAGGATTTGCATGTGGCCCTAGCACATGCATGGAAGTGTGGTGCTATGTTAAAACATGCAAAACCTAGTCCCCGGGTGCATGTGTCCCCCTTCGCATGCGTCCGCTATAACCTAAAGCTAAGGTTCTGGACTTATATAAGGGGGAAACTCCCCGTTCCGGTGAAACCGGGTAGGATAGAGCCCTCCCCTTGTGAAGAAACATGGTTTTACATCATCATATGACCTAAAAAACACAAAACAAGAGAGTGCTACTCCGGGCTACCCCTGTCAGAGGGACGTCTAGGGGGGTAGACGATCCGATGCCCACAGATCAGGGTTCCGCAGGAGACCATGCTACGGGGCGTCGGAATACCTCAAGGACTTGCATGTGGCCCTAGAACATGCATGGAAGTGTGGTGCTATGTTGAAACATGCAAAACCTAGTCCCCGGGTGCATGTGTCCCCCTTTGCATGCGTGCGCTGTAACCTAAACCTAAGGTTCTGGACTTATATAAGGGGGAACTCCCCGTTCTGGTGAAACCGGGTAGGATAGTGCCCTCCCCGTGTGAAGCAACATGGTTTTACATCATCATATGACCTAAAAAAACACAAAACAAGAGAGTGCTACTCTGGGCTACCCCTGTCAGAGGGACATTTAGGGGGTAGACGATCCGATGCCCACAGATCAGGGTTCCGCACGAGACCACACTACGGGGCGTCGGAATACCTCAAGGACTTGCATGTGGCCCTATCACATGCATGGAAGTTTGGTGCTATGTTGAAACATGCAAAACCTAGTCCCCGGGTGCATGTGTCCCCCTTCGCATGCGTGCGATGTAACCTAAAGCTAAGATTCTGGACTTATATAAGGGGGAACTCCCCGTTCCGGTGAAACTGGGTAGGATAGTGCCCTGTCCTTGTGAACCAACATGGTTTTACAACATCATATGAACTAAAAACAACAAAACAAGAGAGTGCTACTCCGGGCTACCCCTGTCAGAGGGACGTCTAGGGGGTAGACAATCCGATGCCACAGATCAGGGTTCCGCAGCAGACCACGCTCCGGGGCGTCGGAATACCTCAAGGACTTGCATGTGGCCCTAGCACATGCATGGAAGTGTGGTTCTATGTTGAAACATGCAAAACCTAGTCCCCGGGTGCATGTGTCCCCATTCGCATGCGTGCGCTGTAACCTAAAGCTAAGGTTCTGGACTTATATAAGGGGGAAACTCCCCGTTCCGGTGAAACCGGGTAGGATAGTTCCCTCCCCTTGTGAAGCAACATGGTTTTACATAATCATATTACCTAAACAAACACAAAACAAGAGTGCTACTCCGGGTTACCCCTGTCAGAGGGATGTCTACGGGTAGACGATCCGATGCCCACAGATCAGGGTTCCGCAGGAGACCACGCTCCGGGGCGTCGGAATACCTCAAGGACTTGCATGTGGCCCTAGCACATGCATGGAAGTGTGGTGCTATGTTGAAACATGCAAAACCTAGTCCCCGGGTGCATGTGTCCCCCTTCGCATGCGTGCGTTGTAACCTAAAGCTAAGGTTCTGGACTTATATAAGGGGGAAACTCCCCGTTCCGGTGAAACCGGGTAGGATAGTGCCCTCCCCTTGTGAAGCAACATGGTTTTACATCATCATATGACCTAAACAAACACAAAACAAGAGAGAGCTACTCCGGGCTACCCCTGTCAGAGGGTCGTCTACGCGTAGACGATCCGATGCCCACAGATCAGGGTTCCGCAAGAGACCACGCTCCGGGGTGTCGGAATACCTCAAGGACTTGCATGTGGCCCTAGCACATGCATGGAAGTGTGGTGCTATGTTGAAACATGCAAAACCTAGTCCTCGGGTGCATTTGTCCCCCTTCGCATGCGAGCGCTGTAACCTAAAACTAAGGTTCTAGACTTATATAAGGGGGAAACTCCCCGTTCCGGTGAAACCGGGTAGGATAGTGCCCTCCCCTTGTGAAGCAACATGGGTTTACATCATCATATGACCTAAAAAACACAAAACAAGAGAGTGCTACTCCGGGCTACCCCTGTCAGAGGGACGTCTAGGGGTGTAGACGATCCGAATCCTAAAGATCAGGGTTCCGCAGGAGACCACGCTACGGGGCGTCGGAATACCTCAAGGACTTGCATGTGGCCCTAGCACATGCATGGAAGTGTGGTGCTATGTTGAAACATGCAAAACCTAGTACCCGGGTGCATGTGTCCCCCTTCGCATGCGTGCGCTGTAACCTAAAGCTAAGATTCTGGACTTATATAAGGGGGAACTCCCAGTTCCGGTGAAACCGAGTAGGATAAAGCCCTGTCCTTGTGAAGCAACATGGTTTTAGAACATCATATGAACTAAAAACAACAAAACAAGAGAGTGCTACTCCGGGCTACCCCTGTCAGAGGGACGTCTAGGGGGGTAGACGATCTGATGCCTGCAGATCAGGGTTCCGCAGGAGACCACGCTCCGGGGCGTCGGAATACCTCAAGGACTTGCATGTGGCCCTAGCACATGCATGGAAGTGTGGTGCTATGTTGAAACATGCAAAACCTAGTCCCCGGGTGCATGTGTCCCCATTCGCATGCGTGCGCTGTAACCTAAAGCTAAGGATCTGGACTTATATAAGGGGGAAACTCCCCGTTCCGGTGAAACCGGGTAGGATAGTTCCCTCCCCTTATGAAGCAACATGGTTTTATATCATCATATGACCTAAGCAAACACAAAACAAGATAGTTCTACTCCGGGCTACCCCTGTCAGAGGGACGTCTACGGGTAGACGATCCGATGCCCACAGATCAGGGTTCCGCAGGAGACCACGCTCCGGGGCGTCGGAATACCTCAAGGACTTGCATGTGGCCCTAGCACATGCATGGAAGTGTGGTGCTATGTTGAAACATGCAAAACCTAGTCCCCGGGTGCATGTGTCCCCCTTCGCATGCGAGCGCTATAACCTAAAGCTAAGGTTCTGGACTTATATAAGGGGGAAACTCCCCGTTCCGGTGAAACCGGGTAGGATAGTGCCCTCCCCTTATGAAGCAACATGGTTTTACATCATCATATGGCCTAAGAAAACACAAAACAAGAGAGTGCTACTCTGGGCTACCCCTGCCAGAGGGACGTCTAGGGGGGTAGACGATCCGATGCCCACAGATCAGGGTTCCGCAGCAGACCATGCTCCGGGGCATCGGAATACCTCAAGGACTTGCATGTGGCCCTAGCACATGCATGGAAGTGTGGTGCTATGTTGAAACATGCAAAACCTAGTCCCCGGGTGCATGTGTCCCCATTCGCATGCATGCGCTGTAACCTAAACCTAAGGTTCTGGACTTATATAAGGGGGAACTCCCCGTTCTGGTGAAACCGTGTAGGATAGTGCCCTCCCCGTGTGAAGCAACATGGTTTTACATCATCATATGACCTAAAAAAACACAAAACAAGAGAATGCTACTCCGGGCTACCCCTGTCAGAGGGACATCTAGGGGGTAGACGATCCGATGCCGAAAGATCAGGGTTCCGCAGGAGACCACGCTACGGGGTGTCGGAATACCTCAAGGACTTGCATGTGGCCCAAGCACATGCATGGAAGTGTGGTGCTATGTTGAAACATGCAAAACCTAGTCCCCGGGTGCATGTGTCCCCCTTCGCATGCGTGCGCTGTAACCTAAAGCTAAGATTCTGGACTTATATAAGGGGGAACTCCCCGTTCCGGTGAAACCGGGTAGGATAGTGCCCTGCCCTTGTGAAGCAACATGGTTTTACAACATCATATGACCTAAAAACAACAAAACAAGAGAGTGCTACTCCGGGCTACCCCTGTCAGAGGGACGTCTAGGGGGGTAGACGATCTGATGCCCACAGATCAGGGTTCCGCAGGAGACCACGCTCCGGGGCGTCGGAATACCTAAAGGACTTGCATGTGGCCCTAGCACATGCATGGAAGTGTGGTTCTATGTTGAAACATGCAAAACCTAGTCCCCGGGTGCATGTGTCCCCATTCGCATGCGTGCGCTGTAACCTAAAGCTAAGGATCTGGACTTATATAAGGGGGAAACTCCCCGTTCCGGTGAAACCGGGTAGGATAGTTCCCTCCCCTTATGAAGCAACATGGTTTTACATCATCATATGACCTAAGCAAACACAAAACAAGAGAGTGCTACTCCGGGCTACCCCTGTCAGAGGGACGTCTAGGGGGGTAGACGATCCGATGCCCACAGATCAGGGTTCCGCAGCAGAACATGACTAGGCTCGTCGCAATACCTCAAGGACTTGCATGTGGCCCTAGCACATGCATGGAAGTGTGGTGCTATGTTGAAACATGCAAAACCTAGTCCCCGGGTGCATGTGTCCCCCTTCGCATGCGTCTTGTAACCTAAAGCTAAGGTTACGGACTTATATAAGGGGTAACTCCCTGTTCCGGTGAAACCGGGTAGGATAGTGCCCTCTCCTTGTGAAGCAACATGGTTTTACATCATCATATGACCTAAACAAACACAAAACAAGAGAGTGCTACTCCGGGCTACCTCTGTCAGAGGGACGTCTAGGGGGTAGACGATCCGATGCCACAGATCGTGGTTCCAGAAGACCACGCCAGGTCGGAATACCTCAAGGACTTGCATGTGGCCCTAGCACATGCATGGAAGTGTGGTGCTATGTTGAAACATGCAAAACCTAGTCCCCGGGTGCATGTGTCCCCATTCGGATGCATGCGCTGTAACCTAAAGCTAAGGTTCTGGACTTATATAAGGGGGAAACTCCCTGTTCCGGTGAAACCGGGTAGGATAGTGCCCTCCCCTTGTGAAGCAACATGGTTTTACATCATCATATGACCTAAAAAACACAAAACAAGAGAGTGCTACTCCGGGCTACCCCTGTCAGAGGGACGTCTAGGGGTGTAGACGATCCGAATCCTAAAGATCAGGGTTCCGCAGGAGACCACGCTCCGGGGCGTCGGAATACCTCAAGGACTTGCATGTGGCCCTAGCACATGCATGGAAGTGTGGTGCTATGTTGAAACATGCAAAACCTAGTCCCCGGGTGCATGTGTACCCCTTCGCATGCGTGCGCTGTAACCTAAAGCTAAGGTTCTGGACTTATATAAGGGGGAAACTCCCTGTTCCGGTGAAACCGGGTAGGATAGTGCCCTCCCCTGTGAAGCAACATGGTTTTACATCATCATATGACCTAAAAAACACAAAACAAGAGAGTGCTACTCCGGGCTACCCCTGTCAGAGGGACGTCTAGGGGGGTAGACGATCCGATGCCCACGGATCAGGGTTCCGCAGGAGACCACGCTCCGGGGCGTCGGAATACCTCAAGGACTTGCATGTGGCCCTAGCACATGCATGGAAGTGTGGTGCTATGTTGAAACATGCAAAACCTAGTCCCCGGGTGCATGTGTCCTCCTTCACATGCGTGCGCTGTAACCTAAAGCTAAGGTTCTGGACTTATATAAGGGGGAAACTCCCCGTTCCGGTGAAACCGGGTAGGATAGTTCCCTCCCCTTGTGAAGCAACATGGTTTTACATCATCATATGACCTAAACAAACACAAAACAAGAGAGTGCTACTCCGGGCTACCCACATCGGAGGGACGTCTAGGGGGGTAGACGATCCGATGCCCACCGATCAGGGTTCCGCAGGAGACCACGCTCCGGGGCGTCGGAATACCTCAAGGACTTGCATGTGGCCCTAGCACATGCATGGAAGTGTGGTGCTATGTTGAAACATGCAAAACCTAGTCCCCGGGTGCATGTGTCCCCCTTCGCATGCGTGCGCTGTAACCTAAAGCTAAGGTTCTGGACTTATATAAGGGGGAAACTCCCTGTTCCGGTGAAACCGGGTAGGATAGTGCCCTCTCCTTGTGAAGCAACATGGTTTTACATCATCATATGACCTAAACAAACACAAAACAAGAGAGTGCTACTCCGGGCTACCCCTGTCAGAGGGACGTCTAGGGGGGTAGACGATCCGATGCCCATAGATCAGGGTTCCGCAGGAGACCATGCTCCGGGGCGTCGGAATACCTCAAGGACTTGCATGTGGCCCTAGCACATGCATGGAAGTGTGGTTCTATGTTGAAACATGCAAAACCTAGTCCCCGGGTGCATGTGTCCCCATTCGCATGCGTGCGCCGTAACCTAAAGGTAAGGTTCTGGACTTATATAAGGGCGAAGTCCCCGTTTCGGTGAAACCGGGTAGGATAGTGCCCTGCCCTTGTGAAGCAACATGGTTTTACATCATCATATGACCTAAACAAACACAAAACAAGAGAGTGCTACTCCGGGCTACCCCTGTCAAAGGGACGTCTAGGGGGTAGACGATCTGATGCCCACAGATCAGGGTTCCACGAGACTCAGGCGTCGGAATACCTCAAGGACTTGCATGTGGCCCTAGCACATGCATGGAAGTGTGGTGCTATGTTGAAACATGCAAAACCTAGTCCCCGGGTGCATGTGTCCCCATTCGCATGCGTGCGATGTAACCTAAAGCTAAGGTTCCGGACTTATATAAGGGGGAAACTCCCTGTTCCGGTGAAACCGGGTAGGATAGTGCCCTCCCCTGTGAAGCAACATGGTTTTACATCATCATATGACCTAAACAAACACAAAACAAGAGAGTGCTACTCCGGGCTACCCCTGTCAGAGGGACGTCTAGGGGGTAGACGATCTGATGCCCACAGATCAGGGTTCCGCAGGAGACCACGCTCCGGGGCGTCGGAATACCTCAAGGACTTGCATGTGGCCCTAGCACATGCATGGAAGTGTGGTTCTATGTTGAAACATGCAAAACCTAGTCCCCGGGTGCATGTGTCCCCCTTCGCATGCGTGCGCTGTAACCTAAAGCTAAGGTTCTGGACTTATATAAGGGGGAAACTCCCTGTTCCGGTGAAACCGGGTAGGATAGTGCCCTCCCCTTGTGAAGCAACATGGTTTTACATCATCATATGACCTAAACAAACACAAAACAAGAGAGTGCTACTCCGGGCTACCCCTGTCAGAGGGACGTCTAGGGGGGTAGACGATCCGATGCCCACAGATCAGGGTTCCGCAGGAGACCACGCTCCGGGGCGTCGGAATACCTCAAGGACTTGCATGTGGCCCTAGCACATGCATGGAAGTGTGGTGCTATGTTGAAACATGCAAAACCTAGTCCCCGGGTGCATGTGTCCCCCTTCGCATGCGTGCGCTGTAACCTAAAGCTAAGGTTCTGGACTTATATAAGGGGGAAACTCCCTGTTCCGGTGAAACCGGGTAGGATAGTGCCCTCCCCTTGTGAAGCAACATGGTTTTACATCATCATATGACCTAAACAAACACAAAACAAGAGAGTGCTACTCCGGGATACCCCTGTCAGAGGGACGTCTAGGGGGGTAGACGATCCGATGCCCACAGATCAGGGTTCCGCAGGAGACCACGCTCCGGGGCGTCGGAATACCTCAAGGACTTGCATGTGGCCCTAGCACATGCATGGAAGTGTGGTGCTATGTTGAAACATGCAAAACCTAGTCCCCGGGTGCATGTGTCCCCCTTCGCATGCGTCGCTGTAACCTACAACTAAGGTTCTGGACTTATATAAGGGGGAAACTCCCTGTTCCGGTGAAACCGGGTAGGATAGTGCCCTCCCCTTGTGAAGCAACATGGTTTTACATCATCATATGACCTAAACAAACACAAAACAAGAGAGTGCTACTCCGGGCTACCCCTGTCAGAGGGACGTCTACGGGTAGACGATCCGATGCCCACAGATCAGGGTTCCGCAGGAGACCACGCTCCGGGGCGTCGGAATACCTCAAGGACTTGCATGTGGCCCTAGCACATGCATGGAAGTGTGGTGCTATGTTGAAACATGCAAAACCTAGTCCCCGGGTGCATGTGTCCCCCTTCGCATGCGTGCGTTGTAACCTAAAGCTAAGGTTCTGGACTTATATAAGAAACTCCCGTTCCGGTGAAACCGGGTAGGATAGTGCCCTCCCCTGTGAAGCAACATGGTTTTACATCATCATATGACCTAAACAAACACAAAACAAGAGAGTGCTACTCCGGGCTACCCCTGTCAGAGGGACGTCTAGGGGGGTAGACGATCTGATGCCCACGGATCAGAGTTCCGCAGGAGACCACGCTCCGGGGCTTCGGAATACCTCAAGGACTTGCATGTGGCCCTAGCACATGCATGGAAGTGTGGTGCTATGTTGAAACATGCAAAACCTAGTCCCGGGTTCATGTGTCCCCCTTCACATGCGTCAAGCTGTAACCTAAAGCTAAGGTTACGGACTTATATAAGGGGAAACTCCCGTTCGGTGAAACCGGTAGGATATTGCCCTCCCTGTGAAGCAACATGGTTTTACATCATCATATGACCTAAACAAACACAAAACAAGAGTGCTACTCCGGGCTACCCCTGTCAGAGGGACGTCTAGGGGGGTAGACGATCCGATGCCCACAGATCAGGGTTCCGCAGGAGACCACGCTCCGGGGCGTCGGAATACCTCAAGGACTTGCATGTGGCCCTAGCACATGCATGGAAGTGTGGTAATATGTTGAAACATGCAAAACCTAGTCCCCGGGTGAATGTGTCTCCCTTCGCATGCGTGCGCTGTAACCTAAAGCTAAAGTTCTGGACTTATATAAGGGGGAAACTCCCCGTTCCGGTGAAACCGGGTAGGATAGTGCCCTCTCCTTGTGAAGCAACATGGTTTTACATCATCATATGACCTAAACAAACACAAAACAAGAGAGTGCTACTCCGGGCTACCCCTGTCAGAGGGACGTCTAGGGGGGTAGACGATCCGATGCCCATAGATCAGGGTTCCGCAGGAGACCACGCTCCGGGGCGTCGGAATACCTCAAGGACTTGCATGTGGCCCTAGCACATGCATGGAAGTGTGGTGCTATGTTGAAACATGCAAAACCTAGTCCCTGGGTGCATGTCTCACCCTTCGCATGCGTGCGATGTAACCTAAAGCTAAGGTTCCGGACTTATATAAGGGGGAAACTCCCTGTTCCGGTGAAACCGGGTAGGATAGTGCCCTCCCCTGTGAAGCAACATGGTTTTACATCATCATATGACCTAAACAAACACAAAACAAGAGAGTGCTACTCCGGGCTACCTCTGTCAGAGGGACGTCTAGGGGGGTAGACGATCCGATGCCCACAGATCAGGGTTCCGCAGGAGACCATGCTCCGGGGCGTCGGAATACCTCAAGGACTTGCATGTGGCCCTAGCACATGCATGGAAGTGTGGTGCTATGTTGAAACATGCAAAACCTAGTCCCCGGGTGCATGTGTCCCCATTCGCATGCGTGCGCCGTAACCTAAAGGTAAGGTTCCGGACTTATATAAGGGCGAAGTCCCCGTTTCGGTGAAACCGGGTAGGATAGTGCCCTGCCCTTGTGAAGCAACATGGTTTTACATCATCATATGACCTAAACAAACACAAAACAAGAGAGTGCTACTCCGGGCTACCCCTGTCTTTGGGACGTCTAGGGGGTAGACGATCCGATGCCCACAGATCAGGGTTTCGCAGGAGACCACGCTCCGGGGCGTCGGAATACCTCAAGGACTTGCATGTGGCCCTAGCACATGCATGGAAGTGTGGTTCTATGTTGAAACATGCAAAACCTAGTCCCCGGGTGCATGTGTCCCCCTTCGCATGCGTGCGCTGTAACCTAAAGCTAAGGTTCTAGACTTATATAAGGGGGAAACTCCCCGTTCCGGTGAAACCGGGTAGGATAGTGCCCTCCCCTGTGAAGCAACATGGTTTTACATCATCATATGACCTAAACAAACACAAAACAAGAGAGTGCTACTCCGGGCTACCCCTGTCAGAGGGATGTCTAGGGGGGTAGACGATCCGATGCCCATAGATCAGGGTTTCGCAGGAGACCACGCTCCGGGGCGTCGGAATACCTCAAGGACTTGCATGTGGCCCTAGCACATGCATGGAAGTGTGGTGCTATGTTGAAACATGCAAAACCTAGTCCCCGGGTGCATGTGTCCCCCTTCGCATGCGTGCGCTGTAACCTAAAGCTAAGGTTCTGGACTTATATAAGGGGGAAACTCCCTGTTCCGGTGAAACCGGGTAGGATAGTGCCCTCCCCTTGTGAAGCAACATGGTTTTACATCATCATATGACCTAAACAAACACAAAACAAGAGAGTGCTACTCCGGGCTACCCCTGTCAGAGGGACGTCTAGGGGGGTAGACGATCCGATGCCCATAGATCAGGGTTCCGCAGGAGACCACGCTCCGGGGCGTCGGAATACCTCAAGGACTTGCATGTGGCCCTAGCACATGCATGGAAGTGTGGTTCTATGTTGAAACATGCAAAACCTAGTCCCCGGGTGCATGTGTCCCCATTCGCATGCGTGCGCTGTAACCTAAAGCTAAGGTTCTGGACTTATATAAGGGGGAAACTCCCCGTTCCAGTGAAACCGGGTAGGATAGTGCCCTCCCCTTGTGAAGCAACATGGTTTTACATCATCATATGACCTAAACAAACACAAAACAAGAGAGTGCTACTCCGGGCTACCCCTATCAGAGGGACGTCTAGGGGGTAGACGATCCGATGCCCACAGATCAGGGTTCCGCAGGAGACCACGCTCCGGGGCGTCGAATACCTCAAGGACTTGCATGTGGCCCTAGCACATGCATGGAAGTGTGGTGCTATGTTGAAACATGCAAAACCTAGTCCCCGGGTGCATGTGTCCCCCTTCGCATGCGTGCGCTGTAACCTAAAGCTAAGGTTCTGGACTTATATAAGGGGGAAACTCCCTGTTCAGGTGAAACCGGGTAGGATAGTGCCCTCCCCTGTGAAGCAACATGGTTTTACATCATCATATGACCTAAACAAACACAAAACAAGAGAGTGCTACTCCGGGCTACCTCTGTCAGAGGGACGTCTAGGGGGTAGACGATCCGATGCCCATGGATCAGGGTTCCGCAGGAGACCACGCTCCGGGGCGTCGGAATACCTCAAGGACTTGCATGTGGCCCTAGCACATGCATGGAAGTGTGGTGCTATGTTGAAACATGCAAAACCTAGTCCCTGGGTGCATGTGTCCCCCTTCGCATGTGTGCGCTGTAACCTAAAGCTAAGGTTCTGGACTTATATAAGGGGGAAACTCCCTGTTCCGGTGAAACCGGGTAGGATAGTGCCCTCCCCTTGTGAAGCAACATGGTTTTACATCATCATATGACCTAAACAAACACAAAACAAGAGAGTGCTACTCTGGGCTACCTCTGTCAGAGGGACGTCTAGGGGGGTAGACGATCCGATGCCCACGGATCAGGGTTCCGCAGGAGACCATGCTCCGGGGCGTCGGAATACCTCAAGGACTTGCATGTGGCCCTAGCACATGCATGGAAGTGTGGTGCTATGTTGAAACATGCAAAACCTAGTCCCCGGGTGCATGTGTCCCCCTTCGCATGCGTGCGATGTAACCTAAAGCTAAGGTTCTGGACTTATATAAGGGGGAAACTCCCTGTTCCGGTGAAACCGGGTAGGATAGTGCCCTCCCCTGTGAAGCAACATGGTTTTACATCATCATATGACCTAAACAAACACAAAACAAGAGAGTGCTACTCCGGGCTACCCCTGTCAGAGGGACGTCTAGGGGGGTAGACGATCCGATGCCCACAGATGAGGGTTCCGCAGGAGACCATGCTCCGGGGCATCGGAATACCTCAAGGACTTGCATGTGGCCCTAGCACATGCATGGAAGTGTGGTGCTATGTTGAAACATGCAAAACCTAGTCCCTGGGTGCATGTCTCCCCCTTCGCATGCGTGCGCTGTAACCTAAAGCTAAGGTTCCGGACTTATATAAGGGGGAAACTCCCTGTTCCGGTGAAACCGGGTAGGATAGTGCCCTCCCCTTGTGAAGCAACATGGTTTTACATCATCATATGACCTAAACAAACACAAAACAAGAGAGTGCTACTCCGGGCTACCCCTGTCAGAGGGACGTCTAGGGGGGTAGATGATCCGATGCCCACGGATCAGAGTTCCGCAGGAGACCATGCTCCGAGGCGTTGGAATACCTCAAGGACTTGCTTGTGGACCTAGCACATGCATGGAAGTGTGGTGCTATGTTGAAACATGCAAAACCTAGTCCCTGGGTGCATGTGTCCCCCTTCGCATGCGTGCGCTGTAACCTAAAGCTAAGGTTCCGGACTTATATAAGGGGGAAACTCCCTGTTCCGGTGAAACCGGGTAGGATAGTGCCCTCCCCTGTGAAGCAACATGGTTTTACATCATCATATGACCTAAACAAACACAAAACAAGAGAGTGCTACTCCGGCTACCCCTGTCAGAGGGACGTCTAGGGGGGTAGACGATCCGATGCCCACAGATCAGGGTTCCGCGGGAGACCACGCTCCGGGGCGTCGGAATACCTCAAGGACTTGCATGTGGCCCTAGCACATGCATGGAAGTGTGGTGCTATGTTGAAACATGCAAAACCTAGTCCCCGGGTGCATGTGTCCCCCTTCGCATGCGTTCGCTGTAACCTAAAGCTAAGGTTCTGGACTTATATAAGGGGGAAACTCCCTGTTCCGGTGAAACCGGGTAGGATAGTGCCCTCCCCTTGTGAAGCAACATGGTTTTACATCATCATATGACCTAAACAAACACAAAACAAGAGAGTGCTACTCCGGGCTACCCCTGTCAGAGGGACGTCTAGGGGGTAGACGATCCGATGCCCACAGATCAGGGTTCCGCAGGAGACCACGCTCCGGGGCGTCGGAATACCTCAAGGACTTGCATGTGGCCCTAGCACATGCATGGAAGTGTGGTGCTATGTTGAAACATGCAAAACCTAGTCCCCGGGTGCATGTGTCCCCCTTCGCATGCGTGCGATGTAACCTAAAGCTAAGGTTCCGGACTTATATAAGGGGGAAACTCCCTGTTCCGGTGAAACCGGGTAGGATAGTGCCCTCCCCTTGTGAAGCAACATGGTTTTACATCATCATATGACCTAAACAAACACAAAACAAGAGAGTGCTACTCCGGGCTACCTCTGTCAGAGGGACGTCTAGGGGGTAGACGATCTGATGCCCACAAATCAGGGTTCTGCAGCAGACCACACTCAGGGGCGTCGGAATACCTCAAGGACTTGCATGTGGCCCTAGCACATGCATGGAAGTGTGGTGCTATGTTGAAACATGCAAAACCTAGTCCCCGGGTGCATGTGTCCCCCTTCGCATGCGTGCGCTGTAACCTACATCTAAGGTTCTGGACTTATATAAGGGGGAAACTCCCTGTTCCGGTGAAACTGGGTAGGATAGTGCCCTCCCCTTGTGAAGCAACATGGTTTTACATCATCATATGACCTAAACAAACACAAAACAAGAGAGTGCTACTCCGGGCTACCTCTGTCAGAGGGACGTCTAGGGGGGTAGACGATCCGATGCCCACAGATCAGGGTTCCGCAGGAGACCACGCTCCGGGGCGTCGGAATACCTCAAGGACTTGCATGTGGCCCTAGCACATGCATGGAAGTGTGGTGCTATGTTGAAACATGCAAAACCTAGTCCCTGGGTGCTTGTGTCCGCCTTCACATGCGTGCGCTGTAACCTAAAGCTAAGGTTCTGGACTTATATAAGGGGGAAACTCCCCGTTCCGGTGAAACCGGGTAGGATAGTGCCCTCCCCTGTGAAGCAACATGGTTTTACATCATCATATGACCTAAACAAACACAAAACAAGAGAGTGCTACTCCGGGCTACCCCTGTCAGAGGGACGTCTAGGGGGGTAGACGATCCGATGCCCATAGATGAGGGTTCCGCAGGAGACCACGCTCCGGGGCGTCGGAATACCTCAAGGACTTGCATGTGGCCCTAGCACATGCATGGAAGTGTGGTGCTATGTTGAAACATGCAAAACCTAGTCCCCGGGTGCATGTGTCCCCCTTCGCATGCGTGCGCTGTAACCTAAAGCTAAGGTTCTGGACTTATATAAGGGGGAAACTCCCTGTTCCGGTGAAACCAGGTAGGATAGTGCCCTCCCCTTGTGAAGCAACATGGTTTTACATCATCATATGACCTAAACAAACACAAAACAAGAGAGTGCTACTCCGGGCTACCCCTGTCAGAGGGACGTCTAGGGGGGTAGACGATCCGATGCCTACGGATCAGAGTTCCGCAGGAGACCACGCTCCGAGGCGTCGGAATACCTCAAGGACTTGCATGTGGCCCTAGCACATGCATGGAAGTGTGGTTCTATGTTGAAACATGCAAAACCTAGTCCCCGGGTGCATGTGTCCCCCTTCGCATGCGTGCGCTGTAACCTAAAGCTAAGGTTCTGGACTTATATAAGGGGGAAACTCCCTATTCCGGTGAAACCGGGTAGGATAGTGCCCTCTCCTTGTGAAGCAACATGGTTTTACATCATCATATGACCTAAACAAACACAAAACAAGATATTGCTACTCCGGGCTACCCCTGTCAGAGGGACGTCTAGGGGGGTAGACGATCGGATGCCACGGATCGGGGTTCGCGAGACCACGCTCCGGGACGTCGGAATACCTCAAGGACTTGCATGTGGCCCTAGCACATGCATGGAAGTGTGGTGCTATGTTGAAACATGCAAAACCTAGTCCCTGGGTGCATGTGTCCCCGTCGCATGCGTCTTGGCTGTAACCTAAAGCTAAGGTTCTGGACTTATATAAGGGGGAAACTCCCTGTTCCGGTGAAACCGGGTAGGATAGTGCCCTCCCCTTGTGAAGCAACATGGTTTTACATCATCATATGACCTAAACAAACACAAAACAAGAGAGTTCTACTCCGGGCTACCTCTGTCAGAGGGACGTCTAGGGGGGTAGACGATCCGATGGCTGAGATCGGGGTTCATGAGAGACCACGCTCCGGGACGTCGGAATACCTCAAGGACTTGCATGTGGCCCTAGCACATGCATGGAAGTGTGGTGCTATGTTGAAACATGCAAAACCTAGTCCCGGGTGCATGTGTCCCCCTTCGCATCGTCTTGTTGTAACCTAAAGCTAAGGTTCTAGACTTATATAAGGGGGAAACTCCCTGTTCCGGTGAAACCGGGTAGGATAGTGCCCTCCCCTTGTGAAGCAACATGGTTTTACATCATCATATGACCTAAACAAACACAAAACAAGAGAGTGCTACTCCGGGCTACCCCTGTCAGAGGGACGTCTAGGGGGTAGACGATCTGATGCCTGATCGGGGTTCGCGGAGACCACGCTCAGGCGTCGGAATACCTCAAGGACTTGCATGTGGCCCTAGCACATGCATGGAAGTGTGGTGCTATGTTGAAACATGCAAAACCTAGTCCCTGGGTGCATGTGTCCCCCTTCGCATGCGTGCGCTGTAACCTAAAGCTAAGGTTCTGGACTTATATAAGGGGGAAACTCCCTGTTCCGGTGAAACCGGGTAGGATAGTGCCCTCCCCTGTGAAGCAACATGGTTTTACATCATCATATGACCTAAACAAACACAAAACAAGAGTGCTACTCCGGGCTACCCCTGTCTGTGGGACGTCTAGGGGGTAGACGATCCGATGCCCACGGATCAGGGTTCCGCAGGAGACCACGCTCCGGGGCGTCGGAATACCTCAAGGACTTGCATGTGGCCCTAGAACATGCATGGAAGTGTGGTGCTATGTTGAAACATGCAAAACCTAGTCCCCGGGTGCATGTGTCCCCCTTCGCATGCGTTCGCTGTAACCTAAAGCTAAGGTTCTAGACTTATATAAGGGGGAAACTCCCCGTTCCAGTGAAACCGGGTAGGATAGTGCCCTGCCCTTGTGAAGCAACATGGTTTTACATCATCATATGACCTAAACAAACACAAAACAAGAGAGTGCTACTCCGGGCTACCCCTGTCAGAGGGACGTCTAGGGGGGTAGACGATCCGATGCCCACAGATCAGGGTTCCGCAGGAGACCACGCTCCGGGGCGTCGGAATACCTCAAGGACCTGCATGTGGCCCTAGCACATGCATGGAAGTGTGGTAATATGTTGAAACATGCAAAACCTAGTCCCTGGGTGCATGTCTCACCCTTCGCATGCGTGCGCTGTAACCTAAAGCTAAGGTTCTGGACTTATATAAGGGGGAAACTCCCCGTTCCGGTGAAACCGGGTAGGATAGTGCCCTCCCCTTGTGAAGAAACATGGTTTTACATCATCATATGACCTAAACAAACACAAAACAAGAGAGTGCTACTCCGGGCTACCTCTGTCAGAGGGACGTCTAGGGGGGTAGACGATCCGATGCCCACAGATCAGGGTTCCGCAGGAGACCACGCTCCGGGGCGTCGGAATACCTCAAGGACTTGCATGTGGCCCTAGCACATGCATGGAAGTGTGGTGCTATGTTGAAACATGCAAAACCTAGTCCCCGGGTGCATGTGTCCCCCTTCGCATGCGTGCGCTGTAACCTAAAGCTAAGGTTCTAGACTTATATAAGGGGGAAACTCCCCGTTCCAGTGAAACCGGGTAGGATAGTGCCCTGCCCTTGTGAAGCAACATGGTTTTACATCATCATATGACCTAAACAAACACAAAACAAGAGAGTGCTACTCCGGGCTACCCCTGTCAAAGGGACGTCTAGGGGGTAGACGATCTGATGCCCACAGGTCAGGGTTCCGCAGGAGACCACGCTCCGGGGCGTCAGAATACCTCAAGGACTTGCATGTGGCCCTAGCACATGCATGGAAGTGTGGTGATATGTTGAGACATGCAAAACCTAGTCCCCGAGTGCATGTGTCCCCCTTCGCATGCGTGCGTTGTAACCTAAAGCTAAGGTTCTGGACTTATATAAGGGGGAAACTCCCCGTTCCGGTGAAACCGGGTAGGATAGTGCCCTCCCCTTGTGAAGCAACATGGTTTTACATCAACATATGACCTAAACAAACACAAAACAAGAGAGTGCTACTCCGGGCTACCCCTGTCAGAGGGACGTCTAGGGGGGTAGACGATCCGATGCCCACAGATCAGGGTTCCGCAGCAGACCACGCTCCGGGGCGTCGGAATACCTCAAGGACTTGCATGTGGCCCTAGCACATGCATGGAAGTGTGGTGATATGTTGAAACATGCAAAACCTAGTCCCCGGGTGCATGTGTCCCCCTTCGCATGTGTGCGCTGTAACCTAAAGTAAGGTTCTGGACTTATATAAGGGCGAACTCCCCGTTCCGGTTAAACCGGGTAGGATAGTGCCCTCCCCTTGTGAAGCAACATGGTTTTACATCATCATATGACCTAAACAACACAAAACAAGAGAGTGCTACTCCGGTCTACCCCTGTCAGAGGGACGTCTAGGGGGGTAGACGATCCGATGCCCACCGATGAGGGTTCCGCAGGAGACCACGCTCCGTGGCATTGGAATACCTCAAGGAATTGCCTGTGGCCCTAGCACATGCATGGAAGCTTGGTGCTATGTTGAAACATGCAAAACCTAGTCCCCGGGTGCATGTGTCCTCCTTCACATGCGTGCGCTGTAACCTAAAGCTAAGGTTATGGACTTATATAAGGGGGAAACTCCCCGTTCCGGTGAAACCGGGTAGGATAGTGCCCTCCCCTTGTGAAGCAACATGGTTTTACATCATCATATGACCTAAACAAACACAAAACAAGAGAGTGCTACTCCGGGCTACCTCTGTCAGAGGGACGTCTAGGGGGGTAGACGATCCGATGCCCATAGATGAGGGTTCCGCAGGAGACCATGCTCCGGGGCGTCGGAATACCTCAAGGACTTGCATGTGGCCCTAGCACATGGATGGAAGTGTGGTTCTATGTTGAAACATGCAAAACCTAGTCCCCGGGTGCATGTGTCCCCCTTCGCATGCGTCGCTGTAACCTACAGCTAAGGTTCTGGACTTATATAAGGGGGAAACTCCCTGTTCCGGTGAAACCGGGTAGGATAGTGCCCTCCACTTGTGAAGCAACATGGTTTTACATCATCATATGACCTAAACAAACACAAAACAAGAGAGTGCTACTCCGGGCTACCCCTGTCAGAGGGACGTCTAGGGGGGTAGACGATCCGATGCCCACGGATCAGGGTTCCGCAGGAGACCATGCTTCGGGGCGTCGGAATACCTCAAGGACTTGCATGTGGCCCTAGCACATGCATGGAAGTGTGGTGCTATGTTGAAACATGCAAAACCTAGTCCCCGGGTGCATGTGTCCCCCTTCGCATGCGTGCGCTGTAACCTAAAGCTAAGGTTCTGGACTTATATAAGGGGGAAACTCCCCGTTCCGGTGAAACCGGGTAGGATAGTGCCCTCCCCTTGTGAAGCAACATGGTTTTACATCATCATATGACCTAAACAAACACAAAACAAGAGAGTGCTACTCCGGGCTACCCCTGTCAAAGGGACGTCTAGGGGGGTAGACGATCCGATGCCCATGGATCAGGGTTCCGCAGGAGACCATGCTTCGGGGCGTCGGAATACCTCAAGGACTTGCATGTGGCCCTAGCACATGCATGGAAGTGTGGTGCTATGTTGAAACATGCAAAACCTAGTCCCCGGGTGCATGTGTCCCCCTTCGCATGCGTGCGCTGTAACCTAAAGCTAAGGTTCTGGACTTATATAAGGGGGAAACTCCCCATTCCAGTGAAACCGGGTAGGATAGTGCCCTCCCCTTGTGAAGCAACATGGTTTTACATCATCATATGACCTAAACAAACACAAAACAAGAGAGTGATACTCCGGGCTACCTCTGTTTGAGGGACGTCTAGGGGGGTAGACGATCTGATGCCCACAGATCAGGGTTCCGCAGGAGACCACGCTCCGGGGCGTCGGAATACCTCAAGGACTTGCATGTGGCCCTAGCACATGCATGGAAGTGTGGTGCTATGTTGAAACATGCAAAACCTAGTCCCCGGGTGCATGTGTCCCCCTTCGCATGCGTGCGCTGTAACCTAAAGCTAAGGTTCTGGACTTATATAAGGGGGAAACTCCCCGTTCCAGTGAAACCGGGTAGGATAGTGCCCTCCACTTGCGAAGAAACATGGTTTTACATCATCATATGACCTAAACAAACACAAAACAAGAGAGTGCTACTCCGGGCTACCTCTGTCAGAGGGACGTCTAGGGGGGTAGACGATCCGATGCCCACAGATCAGGGTTCCGCAGGAGACCACGCTCCGGGGCGTCGGAATACCTCAAGGACTTGCATGTGGCCCTAGAACATGCATGGAAGTGTGGTGCTATGTTGAAACATGCAAAACCTAGTCCCCGGGTGCATGTGTCTCCCTTCGCATGCGTGCGCTGTAACCTACATCTAAGGTTCTGGACTTATATAAGGGGGAAACTCCCTGTTCCGGTGAAACCGGGTAGGATAGTGCAATCCCCTTGTGAAGCAACATGGTTTTACATAATCATATGACCTAAACAATTACAAAACAAGAGAGTGCTACTCCGGGCTACCCCTGTCAGAGGGACGTCTAGGGGGGTAGACGATCCGATGCCCACAGATCAGGGTTCCGCAGGAGACCACGCTCCGGGGCGTCGGAATACCTCAAGGACCTGCATGTGGCCCTAGCACATGCATGGAAGTGTGGTAATATGTTGAAACATGCAAAACCTAGTCCCTGGGTGCATGTCTCACCCTTCGCATGCGTGCGATGTAACCTAAAGCTAAGGTTCCGGACTTATATAAGGGGGAAACTCCCTGTTCCGGTGAAACCGGGTAGGATAGTGCCCTCCCCTGTGAAGCAACATGGTTTTACATCATCATATGACCTAAACAAACACAAAACAAGAGAGTGCTACTCCGGGCTACCCCTGTCAGAGGGACGTCTAGGGGGGTAGACGATCTGATGCCCACGGATCAGGGTTCCGCAGGAGACCACGCTCCGGGGAGTTGGAATACCTCAAGGACTTGCATGTGGCCCTAGCACATGCATGGAAGTGTGGTAATATGTTGAAACATGCAAAACCTAGTCCCTGGGTGCATGTCTCCCCATTCGCATGCGTGCGTTGTAACCTAAAGCTAAGGTTCTGGACTTATATAAGGGGGAAACTCCCTGTTCCGGTGAAACCGGGTAGGATAGTGCCCTCCCCTTGTGAAGCAACATGGTTTTACATCATCATATGACCTAAACAAACACAAAACAAGAGAGTGCTACTCCGGGCTACCTCTGTCAGAGGGACGTCTAGGGGGTAGACGATCCGATGCCCACAGATCAGGGTTCCGCAGGAGACCACGCTCCGGGGCGTCGGAATACCTCAAGGACTTGCATGTGTCCTAGCACATGCACGGAAGTGTGGTGCTATGTTGAAACATGCAAAACCTAGTCCCCGGGTGCATGTGTCCCCCTTAGCATGCGTGCGCTGTAACCAAAAGCTAAGGTTCTGGACTTATATAAGGGGGAAACTCCCCGTTCCGGTGAAACTGGGTAGGATAGTGCCCTCCCCTTGTGAAGAAACATGGTTTTACATCATCATATGACCTAAACAAACACAAAACAAGAGAGTGCTACTCTGGGCTACCTCTGTTTGAGGGACGTCTAGGGGGGTAGACGATCTGATGCCCACAGATCAGGGTTCCGCAGGAGACCACGCTCCGGGGCGTCGGAATACCTCAAGGACTTGCATGTGGCCCTAGCACATGCATGGAAGTGTGGTGCTATGTTGAAACATGCAAAACCTAGTCCCCGGGTGCATGTGTCCCCCTTCGCATGCGTGCGCTGTAACCTAAAGCTAAGGTTCTGGACTTATATAAGGGGGAAACTCCCCATTCCAGTGAAACCGGGTAGGATAGTGCCCTCCCCTTGTGAAGAAACATGGTTTTACATCATCATATGACCTAAACAAACACAAAACAAGAGAGTGCTACTCCGGGCTACCTCTGTCAGAGGGACGTCTAGGGGGGTAGACGATCCGATGCCCACAGATCAGGATTCCGCGGGAGACCACGCTCCGGGGCGTCGGAATACCTCAAGGACTTGCATGTGGCCCTAGCACATGCATGGAAGTGTGGTGCTATGTTGAAACATGCAAAACCTAGTCCCCGGGTGCATGTGTCCCCCTTCGCATGCGTGCGCTGTAACCTACATCTAAGGTTCTGGACTTATATAAGGGGGAAACTCCCTGTTCCGGTGAAACCGGGTAGGATAGTGCAATCCCCTTGTGAAGCAACATGGTTTTACATCATCATATGACCTAAACAACACAAAACAAGAGAGTGCTACTCCGGGCTACCCCTGTCAGAGGGACGTCTAGCGGGGTAGACGATCTGATGCCCACCGATGAGGGTTCCGCAGGAGACCACGCTCCGGGGCATTGGAATACCTCAAGGAATTGCATGTGGCCCTAGCACATGCATGGAAGCTTGGTGCTATGTTGAAACATGGAAAACCTAGTCCCCGGGTGCATGTGTCCTCCTTCACATGCGTGCGCTGTAACCTAAAGCTAAGGTTATGGACTTATATAAGGGGGAAACTCCCCGTTCCGGTGAAACCGGGTAGGATAGTGCCCTCCCCTTGTGAAGCAACATGGTTTTACATCATCATATGACCTAAACAAACACAAAACAAGAGAGTGCTACTCCGGGCTACCTCTGTCAGAGGGACGTCTAGGGGGGTAGACGATCCGATGCCCATAGATGAGGGTTCCGCAGGAGACCATGCTCCGGGGCGTCGGAATACCTCAAGGACTTGCATGTGGCCCTAGCACATGCATGGAAGTGTGGTTCTATGTTGAAACATGCAAAACCTAGTCCCCGGGTGCATGTGTCCCCCTTCGCATGCGTCGCTGTAACCTACAGCTAAGGTTCTGGACTTATATAAGGGGGAAACTCCCTGTTCCGGTGAAACCGGGTAGGATAGTGCCCTCCACTTGTGAATCAACATGGTTTTACATCATCATATGACCTAAAAAAACACAAAACAAGAGAGTGCTACTCCGGGCTACCCCTGTCAAAGGGACGTCTAGGGGGGTAGACGATCCGATGCCCACGGATCAGGGTTCCGCAGGAGACCATGCTTCGGGGCGTCGGAATACCTCAAGGACTTGCATGTGGCCCTAGCACATGCATGGAAGTGTGGTGCTATGTTGAAACATGCAAAACCTAGTCCCCGGGTGCATGTGTTCCCTTCACATCGTCTTGTAACCTAAAGCTAAGGTTCTGGACTTATATAAGGGGGAAACTCCCTGTTCCGGTGAAACCGGGTAGGATAGTGCCCTCCCCTTGTGAAGAAACATGGTTTTACATCATCATATGACCTAAAAAACACAAAACAAGAGAGTGCTACTCCGGGCTACCCCTGTCAAAGGGACGTCTAGGGGGGTAGACGATCCGATGCCCATGGATCAGGGTTCCGCAGGAGACCATGCTTCGGGGCGTCGGAATACCTCAAGGACTTGCATGTGGCCCTATCACATGCATGGAAGTGTGGTGCTATGTTGAAACATGCAAAACCTAGTCCCCGGGTGCATGTGTCCCCCTTCGCATGCGTGCGCTGTAACCTAAAGCTAAGGTTCTGGACTTATATAAGGGGGAAACTCCCTGTTCCGGTGAAACCGGGTAGGATAGTGCCCTCCCCTTGTGAAGCAACATGGTTTTACATCATCATATGACCTAAACAAACACAAAACAAGAGAGTGCTACTCCGGGCTACCTCTGTTTGAGGGACGTCTAGGGGGGTAGACGATCTGATGCCCACAGATCAGGGTTCCGCAGGAGACCACGCTCCGGGGCGTCGGAATACCTCAAGGACTTGCATGTGGCCCTAGCACATGCATGGAAGTGTGGTGCTATGTTGAAACATGCAAAACCTAGTCCCCGGGTGCATGTGTCCCCCTTCGCATGCGTGCGCTGTAACCTAAAGCTAAGGTTCTGGACTTATATAAGGGGGAAACTCCCCGTTCCAGTGAAACCGGGTAGGATAGTGCCCTCCACTTGCGAAGAAACATGGTTTTACATCATCATATGACCTAAACAAACACAAAACAAGAGAGTCTTTGCTACCTACAGGAGGAAGTTTAGGGGGTAGGCGATCGATGCCTGGATCAAGGTTCCGCAGGAGACCACGCTCCGGGGCGTCGGAATACCTCAAGGACTTGCATGTGGCCCTAGCACATGCATGGAAGTGTGGTGCTATGTTGAAACATGCAAAACCTAGTCCCCGGGTGCATGTGTCTCCCTTCGCATGCGTGCGCTGTAACCTACATCTAAGGTTCTGGACTTATATAAGGGGGAAACTCCCTGTTCCGGTGAAACCGGGTAGGATAGTGCAATCCCCTTGTGAAGCAACATGGTTTTACATAATCATATGACCTAAACAATTACAAAACAAGAGAGTGCTACTCCGGGCTACCCCTGTCAGAGGGACGTCTAGGGGGGTAGACGATCTGATGCCCACAGATCAGGGTTCCGCAGGAGACCACGCTCCGGGGCGTCGGAATACCTCAAGGACTTGCATGTGGCCATAGAACATGCATGGAAGTGTGGTAATATGTTGAAACATGCAAAACCTAGTCCCTGGGTGCATGTTTCCCCCTTCGCATGCGTGCGATGTAACCTAAAGCTAAGGTTCTGGACTTATATAAGGGGGAAACTCCCTGTTCCGGTGAAACTGGGTAGGATAGTGCCCTCCCCTTGTGAAGAAACATGGTTTTACATCATCATATGACCTAAACAAACACAAAACAAGAGAGTGCTACTCCGGGCTACCCCTGTCAGAGGGACGTCTAGGGGGGTAGACGATCTGATGCCCACGGATCAGGGTTCCGCAGGAGACCACGCTCCGGGGAGTTGGAATACCTCAAGGACTTGCATGTGGCCCTAGCACATGCATGGAAGTGTGGTAATATGTTGAAACATGCAAAACCTAGTCCCTGGGTGCATGTCTCCCCCTTCGCATGCGTGCGTTGTAACCTAAAGCTAAGGTTCTGGACTTATATAAGGGGGAAACTCCCCGTTCCGGTGAAACCGGGTAGGATAGTGCCCTCCCCTTGTGAAGCAACATGGTTTTACATCATCATATGACCTAAACAAACCCAAAACAAGAGAGTGCTACTCCGGGCTACCTCTGTCAGAGGGACGTCTAGGGGGTAGACGATCCGATGCCCACAGATCAGGGTTCCGCAGGAGACCACGCTCCGGGGCGTCGGAATACCTCAAGGACTTGCATGTGGCCCTAGCACATGCATGGAAGTGTGGTGCTATGTTGAAACATGCAAAACCTAGTCCCCGGGTGCATGTGTCCCCCTTCGCATGCGTGCGCTGTAACCAAAAGCTAAGGTTCTGGACTTATATAAGGGGGAACTCCCCGTTCCGGTGAAACTAGGTAGGATAGTGCCCTTCCCTTGTGAAGCAAAATGGTTTTACATCATCATATGACCTAAACAAACACAAAACAAGAGAGTGCTACTCCGGGCTACCCCTGTCAGAGGGACGTCTAGGGGGGTAGACGATCCGATGCCCACGGATCAGGGTTCCGTAGGAGACCACGCTCCGGGGAGTCGGAATACCTCAAGGACTTGCATGTGGCCCTAGCACATGCATGGAAGTGTGGTAATATGTTGAAACATGCAAAACCTAGTCCCTGGGTGCATGTATCCCCCTTCGCATGCGTGCGTTGTAACCTAAAGCTAAGGTTCTGGACTTATATAAGGGGGAAACTCCCCGTTCCGGTGAAACCGGGTAGGATAGTGCCCTCCCCTTGTGAAGCAACATGGTTTTACATCATCATATGACCTAAACAAACCCAAAACAAGAGAGTGCTACTGCAGGCTACCTCTGTCAGAGGGACGTCTAGGGGGGTAGACGATCCGATGCCTGAGATCGGGGTTCCGCGGAGACCATGCTCGGGCGTCGGAATACCTCAAGGACTTGCATGTGGCCCTAGCACATGCATGGAAGTGTGGTGCTATGTTGAAACATGCAAAACCTAGTCCCCGGGTGCATGTGTCCCCCTTCGCATGCGTGCGCTGTAACCAAAAGCTAAGGTTCTCGACTTATATAAGGGGGAAACTCCCTGTTTCGGTGAAACTGGGTAGGATAGTGCCCTCCCCTGTGAATCAACATGGTTTTACATCATCATATGACCTAAACAAACACAAAACAAGAGAGTGCTACTCAGGCTACCCATCGGAGGGGCGTCTAGGGGGTAGGCGATCCGATGCCCACGATCGGGGTTCCGCAGGAGACCACGCTCCGGGGCGTCGGAATACCTCAAGGACTTGCATGTGGCCCTAGCACATGCATGGAAGTGTGGTAATATGTTGAAACATGCAAAACCTAGTCCCTGGGTGCATGTTTCCCCCTTCGCATGCGTGCGATGTAACGTAAAGCTATGGTTCTGGACTTATATAAGGGGGAAACTCCCTGTTCCGGTGAAACCGGGTAGGATAGTGCCCTCTCCTTGTGAAGAAACATGGTTTTACATCACCATATAACCTAAACAAACACAAAACAAGAGAGTGCTACTCCATTTACCCACTGTCGGAGGGGCGTCTAGGGGGTCCACGATCCGATGCCCACAGATGAGGTTCATGAGAGACCACGCTCCGGGGCGTCGGAATACCTCAACGACTTGCATGTGGCCCTAGCACATGCATGGAACTGTGGTGCTATGTTGAAACATGCAAAACCTAGTCCCTGGGTGCATGCATGCCCCCTACATCGTCTTGGCTGTAACCTAAAGCTAAAGTTCTGGACTTATATAAGGGGGAAACTCCCCGTTCCGGTGAAACCGGGTAGGATAGTGCCCTCCCCTGTGAAGAAACATGGTTTTACATCATCATATGACCTAAACAAACACAAAACAAGAGAGTTCTACTCCGGGCTACCCCTGTCAGAGGGACGTCTAGGGGGTAGACGATCCGATGCCCACGGATCAGGGTTCCGCAGGAGACCACGCTCCGGGGAGTCGGAATACCTCAAGGACTTGCATGTGGCCCTAGCACAAGAATGGAAGTGTGGTAATATGTTGAAACATGCAAAACCTAGTCCCTGGGTGCATGTCTCCCCATTCGCATGCGTGCGTTCTAACCTAAAGCTTAAGGTTCTGGATTTATATAAGGGGGAAACTCCCCGTTCCGGTGAAACCGGGTAGGATAGTGCCCACCCCTTGTGAAGCAACATGGTTTTACATCATCATATGACCTAAAAAAACCCAAAACAAGAGAGTGCTACTCCGGGCTACCTCTGTCACAGGGACATCTAGGGGGGTAGACGATCCGATGCCCACAGATCAGGTTTCCGCAGGAGACCACGCTCCGGGGCGTCGGAATACCTCAAGGACTTGCATGTGGCCCTAGCACATGCATGGAAGTGTGGTGTTATGTTGAAACATGCAAAACCTAGTCCCCGGGTGCATGTGTCCCCCTTCGCATGCGTGCGCTGTAACCAAAACCTAAGGTTACGGACTTATATAAGAAACTCCCGTTCGGTGAAACTTGGTAGGATAGTGCCCTTCCCTTGTGAAGCAAAATGGTTTTACATCATCATATGACCTAAACAAACACAAAACAAGAGAGTGCTACTCCGGGCTACCCTGTCATATGGACGTCTAGGGGGTAGGCGATCCGATGCCCACGGATCGGGTTCAGGAGACCACGCTCAAGTCGGAATACCTCAAGGACTTGCATGTGGCCTAGCACATGCATGGAAGTGTGGTAATATGTTGAAACATGCAAAACCTAGTCCACAGGTGCATGTATCCCCCTTCGCATCGTCTTTGTAACCTAAAGCTAAGGTTCTGGACTTATATAAGGGGGAAACTCCCCGTTCCGGTGAAACCGGGTAGGATAGTGCCCTCCCCTTGTGAAGCAACATGGTTTTACATCATCATATGACCTAAACAAACCCAAAACAAGAGAGTGCTACTCCGGGCTACCTCTGTCAGAGGGACGTCTAGGGGGGTAGACGATCCGATGCCTGGATCGAGGTTCATGAGAGACCATGCTCAGGCGTCGGAATACCTCAAGGACTTGCATGTGGCCCTAGCACATGCATGGAAGTGTGGTGCTATGTTGAAACATGCAAAACCTAGTCCCCGGGTGCATGTGTCCCCCTTCGCATGCGTGCGCTGTAACCAAAAGCTAAGGTTCTGGACTTATATAAGGGGGAAACTCCCTGTTCCGGTGAAACTGGGTAGGATAGTGCCCTCCCCTGTGAAGCAACATGGTTTTACATCATCATATGACCTAAACAAACACAAAACAAGAGAGTGCTACTCCGGGCTACCCCTGTCAGAGGGACGTCTAGGGGGGTAGACGATCCGATGCCCACGGATCAGGGTTCCGCAGGAGACCACGCTCCGGGGAGTCGGAATACCTCAAGGACTTGCATGTGGCCCTAGCACATGCATGGAAGTGTGGTAATATGTTGAAACATGCAAAACCTAGTCCCTGGGTGCATGTCTCCCCCTTCGCATGCGTGCGATGTAACGTAAAGCTATGGTTCTGGACTTATATAAGGGGGAAACTCCCTGTTCCGGTGAAACCGGGTAGGATAGTGCCCTCTCCTTGTGAAGCAACATGGTTTTACATCACCATATGACCTAAACAAACACAAAACAAGAGAGTGCTACTCCGGGCTACCCCTGTCAGAGGGACGTCTAGGGGGGTCCACGATCCGATGCCCACAGATCAGGGTTCCGCAGGAGACCACGCTCCGGGGCGTCGGAATACCTCAACGACTTGCATGTGGCCCTAGCACATGCATGGAACTGTGGTGCTATGTTGAAACATGCAAAACCTAGTCCCTGGGTGCATGTATCCCCCTCCGCATGCGTGCGCTGTAACCTAAAGCTAAAGTTCTGGACTTATATAAGGGGGAAACTCCCTGTTCCGGTGAAACCGGGTAGGATAGTGCCCTCCCCATGTGAAGAAACATGGTTTTACATCATCATATGACCTAAACAAACACAAAACAAGAGAGTTCTACTCCGGGCTACCCCTGTCAGAGGGAAGTCTAGGGGGGTAGACGATCCGATGCCCACGGATCAGGGTTCCGCAGGAGACCACGCTCCGGGGAGTCGGAATACCTCAAGGACTTGCATGTGGCCCTAGCACATGCATGGAAGTGTGGTAATATGTTGAAACATGCAAAACCTAGTCCCTGGGTGCATGTCTCCCCATTCGCATGCGTGCGTTCTAACCTAAAGCTTAAGGTTCTGGATTTATATAAGGGGGAAACTCCCCGTTCCGGTGAAACCGGGTAGGATAGTGCCCACCCCTTGTGAAGCAACATGGTTTTACATCATCATATGACCTAAAAAAACCCAAAACAAGAGAGTGCTACTCCGGGCTACCTCTGTCACAGGGACATCTAGGGGGGTAGACGATCCGATGCCCACAGATCAGGTTTCCGCAGGAGACCACGCTCCGGGGCGTCGGAATACCTCAAGGACTTGCATGTGGCCCTAGCACATGCATGGAAGTGTGGTTATATGTTGAAACATGCAAAACCTAGTCCCCGGGTGCATGTGTCCCCCTTCGCATGCGTGCGCTGTAACCAAAACCTAAGGTTCTGGACTTATATAAGGGGGAACTCCCCGTTCCGGTGAAACTAGGTAGGATAGTGCCCTTCCCTTTTGAAGCAACATGGTTTTACATCATCATATGACCTAAACAAACACAAAACAAGAGAGTGCTACTCCGGGCTACCCCTGTCAGAGGGACGTCTAGGGGGGTAGACGATCTGATGCCCACGGATCAGGGTTCCGCAGGAGACCACGCTCCGGGGAGTTGGAATACCTCAAGGACTTGCATGTGGCCCTAGCACATGCATGGAAGTGTGGTAATATGTTGAAACATGCAAAACCTAGTCCCCGGGTGCATGTGTCCCCCTTCGCATGCGTGCGCTGTAACCTAAAGCTAAGGTTCTGGACTTATATAAGGGGGAAACTCCCCGTTCCGGTGAAACCGGGTAGGATAGTGCCCTCCCCTTGTGAAGCAACATGGTTTTACATCATCATATGACCTAAACAAACCCAAAACAAGAGAGTGCTACTCCGGGCTACCTCTGTCAGAGGGACGTCTAGGGGGGTAGACGATCCGATGCCTGAATCGAGGTTCGCAGAGACCATGCTCAGGCGTCGGAATACCTCAAGGACTTGCATGTGGCCCTAGCACATGCATGGAAGTGTGGTGCTATGTTGAAACATGCAAAACCTAGTCCCCGGGTGCATGTGTCACCCTTCGCATCGTCTTGCTGTAACCAAAAGCTAAGGTTCTCGACTTATATAAGGAAACTCCTGTTCTGGTGAAACCGGGTAGGATAGTGCCCTCCCCTGTGAAGCAACATGGTTTTACATCATCATATGACCTAAACAAACACAAAACAAGAGAGTGCTACTCCGGGCTACCCCTGTCAGAGGGACGTCTAGGGGGGTAGACGATCTGATGCCCACGGATCAGGGTTCCGCAGGAGACCACGCTCCGGGGAGTTGGAATACCTCAAGGACTTGCATGTGGCCCTAGCACATGCATGGAAGTGTGGTAATATGTTGAAACATGCAAAACCTAGTCCCTGGGTGCATGTCTCACCCTTCGCATGCGTGCGATGTAACCTAAAGCTAAGGTTCCGGACTTATATAAGGGGAAACTCCCTGTTCCGGTGAAACCGGGTAGGATAGTGCCCTCCCCTGTGAAGCAACATGGTTTTATATCATCATATGACCTAAACAAACACAAAACAAGAGAGTGCTACTCCGGGCTACCTCTGTCGGAGGGGCGTCTTGGGGGTAGACGATCTGATGCCAAACGATCAGGGTTCCACAGGAGACCACGCTCCGGGGCGTCGGAATACCTCAAGGACTTGCATGTGGCCCTAGCACATGCATGGAAGTGTGGTGCTATGTTGAAACATGCAAAACCTAGTCCCCGGGTGCATGTGTCCCCCTTCGCATGCGTGCGCTGTAACCAAAAGCTAAGGTTCTGGACTTATATAAGGGGGAAACTCCCTGTTCCGGTGAAACTGGGTAGGATAGTGCCCTCCCCTGTGAAGCAACATGTTTTTACATCATCATATGACCTAAACAAACACAAAACAAGAGAGTGCTACTCCGGCCTACCCTCGGAGGGGCGTCTAGGGGTAGGCGATCCGATGCCCGGATCGGGGTTCGAGGAGACCACGCTCCGGGGAGTCGGAATACCTCAAGGACTTGCATGTGGCCCTAGCACATGCATGGAAGTGTGGTAATATGTTTAAACATGCAAAACCTAGTCCCTGGGTGCATGTCTCCCCCTTCGCATGCGTGCGCTGTAACCTAAAGCTATGGTTCTGGACTTATATAAGGGGGAAACTCCCCGTTCCGGTGAAACCGGGTAGGATAGTGCCCTCCCCTTGTGAAGCAACATGGTTTTACATCATCATATGACCTAAACAAACCCAAAACAAGAGAGTGCTACTCCGGGCTACCTCTGTCAGAGGGACGTCTAGGGGGGTAGACGATCCGATGCCCACAGATCAGGGTTCCGCAGGAGACCACGCTCCGGGGCGTCGGAATACCTCAAGGACTTGCATGTGGCCCTAGCACATGCATGGAAGTGTGGTGCTATGTTGAAACATGCAAAACCTAGTCCCCGGGTGCATGTGTCCCCCTTCGCATGCGTGCGCTGTAACCTAAAGCTAAGGTTCTGGACATATATAAGGGGGAAACTCCCTGTTCCGGTGAAACCGGGTAGGATAGTGCCCTCCCCTTGTGAAGCAACATGGTTTTACATCATCATATGACCTAAACAAACACAAAACAAGAGAGTGCTACTCCGGGCTACCTCTGTTTGAGGGACGTCTAGGGGGGTAGACGATCTGATGCCCACAGATCAGGGTTCCGCAGGAGACCACGCTCCGGGGCGTCGGAATACCTCAAGGACTTGCATGTGGCCCTAGAACATGCATGGAAGTGTGGTGCTATGTTGAAACATGCAAAACCTAGTCCCCGGGTGCATGTGTCTCCCTTCGCATGCGTGCGCTGTAACCTACATCTAAGGTTCTGGACTTATATAAGGGGGAAACTCCCTGTTCCGGTGAAACCGGGTAGGATAGTGCAATCCCCTTGTGAAGCAACATGGTTTTACATCATCATATGACCTAAACAAACACAAAACAAGAGAGTGCTACTCCGGGCTACCCCTGTCAGAGGGACGTCTAGGGGGGTAGACGATCCGATGCCCACAGATCAGGGTTCCGCAGGAGACCACGCTCCGGGGCGTCGGAATACCTCAAGGACTTGCATGTGGCCATAGAACATGCATGGAAGTGTGGTAATATGTTGAAACATGCAAAACCTAGTCCCTGGGTGCATGTTTCCCCCTTCGCATGCGTGCGATGTAACCTAAAGCTATGGTTCTGGACTTATATAAGGGGGAAACTCCCCGTTCCGGTGAAACTGGGTAGGATAGTGCCCTCCCCTGTGAAGCAACATGGTTTTACATCATCATATGACCTAAACAAACACAAAACAAGAGAGTGCTACTCCGGGCTACCCCTGTCAGAGGGACGTCTAGGGGGGTAGACGATCCGATGCCCACGGATCAGGGTTCCGCAGGAGACCACGCTCCGGGGAGTCGGAATACCTCAAGGACTTGCATGTGGCCCTAGCACATGCATGGAAGTGTGGTAATATGTTGAAACATGCAAAACCTAGTCCCTGGGTGCATGTCTCCCCCTTCGCATGCGTGCGTTGTAACCTAAAGCTAAGGTTCTGGACTTATATAAGGGGGAAACTCCCCGTTCCGGTGAAACCGGGTAGGATAGTGCCCTCCCCTTGTGAAGCAACATGGTTTTACATCATCATATGACCTAAACAAACCCAAAACAAGAGAGTGCTACTCCGGGCTACCTCTGTCAGAGGGACGTCTAGGGGGGTAGACGATCCGATGCCCACAGATCAGGGTTCCGCAGGAGACCATGCTCCGGGGCGTCGGAATACCTCAAGGACTTGCATGTGGCCCTAGCACATGCATGGAAGTGTGGTGCTATGTTGAAACATGCAAAACCTAGTCCCCGGGTGCATGTGTCCCCCTTCGCATGCGTCTTGTTGTAACCAAAAGCTAAGGTTACGGACTTATATAAGGAAACTCCTGTTAGGTGAAACCGGGTAGGATAGTGCCCTCCCCTGTGAAGCAACATGGTTTTACATCATCATATGACCTAAACAAACACAAAACAAGAGAGTGCTACTCCGGGCTACCCCTGTCAGAGGGACGTCTAGGGGGGTAGACGATCCGATGCCCACGGATCAGGGTTCCGCAGGAGACCACGCTCCGGGGAGTCGGAATACCTCAAGGACTTGCATGTGGCCCTAGCACATGCATGGAAGTGTGGTAATATGTTGAAACATGCAAAACCTAGTCCCTGGGTGCATGTCTCCCCCTTCGCATGCGTGCGCTGTAACCTAAAGCTAAGGTTCTGGACTTATATAAGGGGGAAACTCCCCGTTCCGGTGAAACCGGGTAGGATAGTGCCCTCCCCTTGTGAAGCAACATGGTTTTACATCATCATATGACCTAAAAAAACACAAAACAAGAGAGTGCTACTCCGGGCTACCTCTGTCAGAGGGACGTCTAGGGGGGTAGACGATCCGATGCCTATAGATCAGGGTTCCGCAGGAGACCACGCTCCGGGGCGTCGGAATACCTCAAGGACTTGCATGTGGCCCTAGCACATGCATGGAAGTGTGGTGATATGTTGAGACATGCAAAACCTAGTCCCCGAGTGCATGTGTCCCCCTTCGCATGCGTGCGTTGTAACCTAAAGCTAAGGTTCTGGACTTATATAAGGGGGAATCTCCCTGTTCCGGTGAAACCGGGTAGGATAGTGCCTTCCCCTTGTGAAGCAACATGGTTTTACATCAACATATGACCTAAACAAACATAAAACAAGAGAGTGCTACTCCGGGCTACCCCTGTCAGAGGGACGTCTAGGGCGGTAGACGATCCGATGCCCACAGATCAGGTTTCCGTAGGAGACCACGCTCCGGGGCATCGTAATACCTCAAGGACTTTCATGTGGCCCTAGAACATGCATGGAAGTGTGGTTCTATGTTGAAACATGCAAAACCTAGTCCCCGGGTGCATGTGTCCCCCTTCGCATGCATGCGCTGTAACCTAAAGCTAAGGTTCTGGACTTATATAAGGGGGAAACTCCCGGTTCCGGTGAAAAGGATAGTGCCCTCCCCTTGTGAAACAACATGGTTTTACATCATCATATGACCTAAGCAAACACAAAACAAGAGAGTGCTATTCTGGGCTACCCCTGTCAGAGGGAAGTCTAGGGGGGTAGACGATCCGATGCCCACAGATCAGGGTTCCGCAGCAGACCACGCTCCGGGGCGTCGAAATACCTCAAGGACTTGCATGTGGCCCTAGCACATGCATGGAAGTGTGGT
Source organism: Avena insularis (assembly GCA_023614405.1). NCBI lineage: Eukaryota > Viridiplantae > Streptophyta > Magnoliopsida > Poales > Poaceae > Avena > Avena insularis. The sequence goes on along the minus strand of CM042687.1, from coordinate 183,549,016 downwards.
GCTATGTTGAAACATGCAAAACCTAGTCCCCGGGTGCATGTGTCCCCATTCGCATGCGTGCGCTGTAACCTAAAGCTAAGGTTCTGGACTTATATAAGGGGGAAACTCCCCGTTCCGGTGAAACCGGGTAGTATAGTGCCCTCCCCTTGTGAAGCAACATGGTTTTACATCATCATATGACCTAAAAAAACACAAAACAAGAGAGTGCTACTCCGGGCTACCCCTGTCAGAGGGACGTCTAGGGGGGTAGACGATCCGATGCCCACAGGTCAGGATTCCGCTGGAGACCACGCTCCGGGGCGTCGGAATACCTCAAGGACTTGCATGTGGCCCTAGCACATGCATGGAAGTGTGGTGCTATGTTGAAACATGCAAAACCTAGTCCCCGGGTGAATGTGTCTCCCTTCACATGCGTGCGCTGTAACCTAAAGCTAAAGTTCTGGACTTATATAAGGGGGAAACTCCCCGTTCCGGTGAAACCGGGAAGGATAGTGCCCTCCCCTTGTGAAGAAACATGGTTTTACATCATCATATGACCTAAACAAACAAAAAACAAGAGAGTGCTACTCCGGGATACCCCTGTCAGAGGGACGTCTAGGGGGTAGACGATCTGATGCCCACAGGGTAGGGTTCCGCAGGAGACCACGCTCCGGGGCGTCAGAATACCTCAAGGACTTGCATGTGGCCCTAGCACATGCATGGAAGTGTGGTGATATGTTGAGACATGCAAAACCTAGTCCCTGAGTGCATGTGTCCCCCTTCGCATGCGTGCGTTGTAACCTAAAGCTAAGGTTCTGGACTTATATAAGGGGGAAACTCCCCGTTCCGGTGAAACCGGGTAGGATAGTGCCCTCCCCTTGTGAAGCAACATGGTTTTACATCAACATATGACCTAAACAAACACAAAACAAGAGAGTGCTACTCCGGGCTACCCCTGTCAGAGGGACGTCTAGGGGGGTAGACGATCCGATGCCCACAGATCAGGGTTCCGCAGCAGACCTCAGCCTCGTCAAGTGATCTTTTGAAACCCTCTCGTTCTATCATCTATGCTCAATCCACCGGAGGCCATGAAGATTTTTCAGATCTTTTTGTAATCCTTATGTGCAAGTGGTGTTATCTTTTTCTGTATCTGTGGAATCTTGCAGTTCTTCTCCGTGATCTTCCTTCATATCTTTCTGCTGGCTTGGTACTTCAGACATGACGACAACATCATCACCCTTATCTATCATGGATCCGGTGAATCGTTTGCATCAATCTTTGTTTTCTTACGGAGTTCCATGAGCTCTTCTTGTCAATACCTTCAGTCTGTTTCGGTAGTTGGGTTGCATGGTTTTCTTATTCATGTGCGGAGTAATGCTTTGAGTGCGGGATGGAGTAGCTACCATACCACTACTCTTATCATTCGCTCTTGTACATTGAATTGGTGAATTAATGTGATTTCACTCATTCCACGGAAGTTAGAAGTGGCCTTTATCCCTCGATACTTTTACTTCCGTCCTTGTTTTTCCGGAGGGCTCTCTCGAAGAAAGTAATCAAAAATCTCTTGTTGGTGATCATCTATTCTAGATGGAGCAAAATCTTCAATTATCTGGTGAAGCAGACGCAAACTCTTTTACATCCTCGTCTTTCTCTAGGTGCTCTACATCCCCAAACAAGATGGAAGGAAACTATCTCTCTCTTTGTTTCATCAATTCTTTTTACGTGGTAAAGCCAATTATGGTTGATGCCATCAGCAAAACTATTATGTTAGCCTCAAGGCTAAAGAAAGCAATAAGTATCTCCACAATAAACTCGGATCCTCCATATTCGTGCTTCTGGATTCCACCATGATCTGGCTTCACATCCAGCTCTGGAAGTTATATCCGCGCACCTCAATTGCGTGATCCTTTGGTTCTTACCGGCGCAACAAGAATCTAATCCGACAATGTCTAACTAAATCTTTCTGTTGATATCAAGGGACTCTATTGTTTGAAGGCAATATTGTTTCCGTACTTCACTTCTCAAATCTGAGAGCAGATACGATGCTATTGTCATAGTGATTCAAAACCTCTCCAATCTAGCTCTTTTTCTTCCGTGAGACAAAGATTCATCCTCTCTAGTATCGGTAAATCTTTAATCTTAACAGTATCTTTCTTTATCGAGGATACATCATCTTGTCTTTTCTTTCTCAAGTGGTTATAGTCTTTTATCTTGTTTCTTGAGAAAACCGAGCTATATCCATCCTATCACCTTGTCTCACGACAATCGTTTAACTCTCCTAACCGTTGTTTCTCAAGCAAAGCATAAGACTACAACAAGTCTAGCAAGTTTGCAAGGTGTAGTGGTCGCACCATTCCGTTGTTCATCAACTTGGGAGCGTAAGGGTCACCTTAGTTCGAACACCCTCTCCTTGTGTTGTTTTCTTTTCCTAGGAATCTGGTAGATTCTTGTTTAGTGGGGGAGAGTTGTAGCATCCCAATTGTCTAACAATTGCAATGCTACTAGCCTAGTCTATATAGATGCTACCTTCCTACATATAATTGTTGCATCATCATTATATCATGCTCATGTCATCATGCCACCTTGCATTTGAGCATCATATAAAACCCTTTTGTTTTGGTTCTTCTCTCATATGCATTGTAAATTGTATTTGCCTCTTGATATTGTATTTGGTTATTGATATACTGTTTAAATGCCCAAGTTGAGTTGGGGGCATATCTTTTATTAACTCCACCACCTTTCTTGTCATCACCCCATAATTCCACCATCCAACCAAATATGAGCATTGCAATTTATTTGGTTTTACCTCTAGCTCATATGTGTTGGTGTGGATCCATTCTATCTCCACATGCTCTCATATATGTACCATATTGTTTTCACATTATTGGTTTATTAGAGCCACATGGCCACCTTTGCATGCCTTGTTAGTGGAACTTTTCCCTAGCTTCCATATGGGTTGTTTTGGGGTTATTATCATGTTGGGGTATTGTTGGGACTATTAAACATCTAGTGGAATATACACACTAGCAAGTCCCAATTATAATCAAATGTGATCATCTCCATCTACTCCATATGGAACTTTCCTTTAAATTCTTTTGCTTGGCTTTATTCCAAATTTTGGGGAATGCATAATAATAATGCCATGTTAATATTATTGTTTTCACAAGATTTTAATCATGGCAATTATCATTTTTGCATGGGCCATGCAAGTACCACCACAATTAGGTCTTTTTGGATTTTATTTGAATCCTTGAGTGGTTTATCTCTCATCTCTCTCTCTCTTTCTCTTTTGGCTTGATCTAGTTTGTCTTGCTAAATATCCACCACCACAATTCTATTCCTCTCTTCCTCTCCTCTTGTTGATCTTGTTTGAGTTGCTAAACCCTACACCTTTTCCACATGTTCTTGCTTGATCTAAGTTTTGGAGCATGCAAGCTTCTAAAACCCTAATCCATCACCCGCTCTCTCTTATCCTCTGTCTAAGATCCTCCCTAATCACCTACCCCATCATCACCATACCCCCCTCTCTCCTAAACCCTAAACCGAGCCTCCCTAGCTCTCACCCTCTCTCTTGGCCTCTCTCTTCTCTCTACCTAGCTGGCCCCACCTGACCACCCTAGACCCACCTAGCTACCACCACACCAAGCCCTAACCCAAGCCATACCCTCCTAGCCAACCCTAGCTCCTAACCGAGCTACACCCGAGCCTCCTCTCTTCCTACCCTCTCTCTTCTCTACCTGCCTGCCAGCCCCACCCCGGACCTACCTCTCCCCTCCTTGCCCTCGCCCTGCCCCACCTGCCAGCTGCCTACCTGCCCTGGCCTCCCAGCTCGAGCACGTGAGGAGGAGGAGGGAAAGGTGGCACCCGAGGCCACCTTTTTCCATCTACCCCGCGCCCACACGCTCCTCCCCTCCCTCCTTTCTCTTTACCCACACGACTCTCCTCTGGCCTCTCCCAGATCTCCCCAGGGTCGCGCCCATCCACCCCTTCCTCCCCAGCTACCCCTACCACCGTCTACCCCGGCCGCCGCTCTCGGTGTCGCCGTCCATCTACAGAACAAGGAGGCGGGTGTGCAGACGCGGTTGTCGGGGAGGACCACGGCCGTCTTCTGCGTCGCCCTGTACACGGCAGCGAGGAGGAGGAGGACCAGAGCCACCAGACCGACGCCGCTCCGACGCGAAACCCTAATCCGCTGGGCCTCTGCATCACCATCGTCCTGCTGCTCGCCGACCCGATCCGACACCGCCGACCACCTCGCGGTGAGCCAACCTTCCTCCTAGACATCCTCACGGCCACCGTCGTTTCCTGGACACGCCGGTCGTTGTCTGCTGCACGCTCTGTGCGCCGGCGTGCACGAGCGTGTCCTCGCCGCGGCGTCACGTCAGCCCTATCTAGCCGCCCGGCCTCCTCCTATCAACACCCCCTCACCCACCGCACTGGTTCCAGTCCTCGTCGCGCACCCCGCAGGTCGCGCGGTCGAACCCCGCGCCGCGCTCTGACGCGGTCGGCATCGATCTGTCGTCAGTACACGCGTAGAAGAACAACAGTGCGAGGTGCCCTTTTTGCTGATAACCCCCTGCTGTTTTGCGCGCGCAACCCGCGGTCTAGCCTGGTCCCACCTGTCTGTCTCGGTGTAGTTTTGCAGAAAAGCCCCCTGTTTCTCTGGCCGTAACCCGCGCTCCAGCTCGGCCCCGCCTGGCAGCCCCAGGCTTCGTTAATTGACCGTGGGTCCGCAGCGCCTCGGACCCACCTGTCATCCTCTGTGACTGGGCGTGCTTTCATGTGAAACTTTTGCTGTATGGCGTCCAGTCAGCAGATGGCCCACTTGTCACTGACTGTGGCTAGAACTGGGCTGAGTAACAAAAACCTTTCTGTTTCTCTGTTTAATTCAAACTTTTCCAAATAAATTTAAATTCAAATTTTAAATCTGTTTTCAAATAACTTTTAATTTAAAAACCCAAATAATACAAATGATATATGTTTTGAAATCAGAAAAATGTGAGGAATTCAAATATGCCCTTCAAAATACTTTTTGAACATTTAAAATTGAAAGTTGATTAAAATTACTTTAAAATGCCCTTTTACCTTATTTAATTAATAACTTTTGTTTTATAAATCCAAATTTAACAAATAATATGTCTAAAATGATTAGCTCGACGAGACCTTTCTGTTTATGCATTCCATTATCTGTTTTGCAGTATGCATCATATAAATATAAAGTATACAGCAACTTAATTGAGGTTAAAATGTGTTTAAAACCCAATAAAATGTTTATTTCTTGTATTCCACACCTCACCCATGCCATGCTACATTATTGCCATGCAAATTGTGCATCATTCATCATGGCATGATTGTTTGCTTGATGCATTTTATTCCTATGCTTGCGCACTTTATTTATGTTGGCCCTTGTTTGTTTGGTTCTTCTTCGAATAGACGCTGAGCAGGGGATATAGCAAGAGACCCAGGAGCACTACCCAAATCCTTCTCTCGCTTCAACTGAGCTGCCAGGCAAGCACTACCACATGCTTGCATACATATAGTACCTATTGCCTCTATCTTATTCTTGCATCATTGAGTCGCGATTGCATTGAACTGAATCCCAAGTACTGCATAGCCTTTACTTTTAAACCCCACCGAAGCTTGTTCCTCCATCCCATGAGCCATTACTACAGGAGTTGTTTGAGCCATGCGAGTCGTAGAACAACATGTGTAGGGTATGTTAGTGTCTGATGGATAACGAGGTACCTAAACAACTTAACCTGAGTAGTAATGGGATAACTAATAAAAGTGGCATCGGTGAGCCATATTCGCTATTTGGTTTTTCAGGCTCACTTGTGTCCCGTAGGACCCCGAGTACTTGATTCATGTTCCTTGAATATTCGCGCTATCCACATCCGGGAGGCTTATGAACCCCCAGCCGAGCTTGATTCATTCTTATTTCTTGGGGCCACAAACTAGTTTGAGGTTTTATTTACTATCCTGTACTTATGCCATGCTTTCTTGCTTTATTTAAATTGTGCGAGTCACCTGTTTTGTTTAGGGCCGTGACACGTTTATTTGTATCAACAAGCCTAGTCACACTTTCGGGTTCCCAGTCGTTCTGACCGTCCCCACAAACCTTGAGTCCGTCTCGTGGCCAGCCGTTCTGGGTAGCTTAATGGGGTGGCCCCTGAAATATTTCTGAATCTGTGATCGCTTTGTCGTGGCGCCTCGTTGGGTTTTGATTTGGTTTTTCCGAGGTTGATCGAGTGTGTTGCTATTTGTGCACCCCTGCAGGGTAAAACTTTCTGAAAGCCGTGTCCGCGGTTATGAACGACTTGGAGCACAGTTTCTCGATCATAGACAAGCATAACTAAAGTACCGCTTTTAACTTGACTAAGTATCTGACTAGTAACTAGTGCAACACTCATGGAATGGATAATAAAACTGCCAACGGATGGGGGGGTTATTCGTCCGCTTCCTCGTCGGTAAGCGAGGAGGAGGATGGATCTGTTGATATTACCTTTATAACTGTTGTTATTAATTCACGGACATCCGTCTATCTCTGGTTAGGCGGATGGTTAGCGAGTATCTATAGAATTGCTAGGGTTTATCTTTTGCTGCAATTGCGTCACCCCAGGTTGTGTCCCCTTTAGAGGCATAAAGACTTGCTGAGTACCCCTAGGGTCTCACGATAAATTGTTTGATTCAGATGCACGTAAGCTCGCAAGATGGATCTTTGGGTGGAGGAGACAGACGATGTGGGCAACGATCATTGATTGTAGAGATTAGGAACGGGGATCCGTGAGATCTGTGGGCGGGATGTGTTTATTTATGGGGCATCTTATGCCGATTTTCTTCTTATCCGTACTCGGATTTTGTCTTCCGCTTCCGCCTGATACTCTGATGTTTGATGTATGAGGAGATATCCTAAACTATTATATCTATCTAGGATATTTGGATCTTGCCGTATGGCGTTGCAATATTTCCTTTCTTTTTAGATGGAATGACTCTGAGAACCATTGTATGGTGGCTTGCATACATACTCATTTGTGTATGTAGTTGATCCCTTTGCCTGCCGATTACGCCGCCCGTTCTTGTCCCGATGTTTGGAAATGGTTGGGACGGCCAAAAGGTCTACCTGTGAGTGGCATTTGGGCCCCACCGTACTATTTCAACCATTTCTGCTCATCTAGGCTTGTAACTAGGAGCGTAATTCACCGAGGTAGTTACAATTGGTATCAGAGCCATCCCGCCCTTCAGGGTCTCAGCCAAATGGTCGTTGTCAGTCTAGCAAATATTTTTGGTAGCTATGTATACTAGGGAAAAACAAAACGCGAGAGTAGGACTGCTTCCACTTTTCTTCTTACCCAACCACCCACCCTTTTCTGGTAAGGAAGTGTAACGTTTTCAATCCTCTTCTTAAAATTCAAACTAGGATTCACGTGTTCTGGGTTTCCGTAGTACCATAGAAAGTGTGTATGTGTGTGTAATTCCTTGTCTATCTGTTGCATCCAATTTGTTATCACAATCTGCCTTTGGTTATCAACTGTTGGTACATTCCATACTGACAGGCTTTTGAAAACCGGCACGATCTATCTGACTCCTTGTTAACCGGTGCCATCTTATTAAGGGTGTTCTTCCTTCTAGCAACTCCACATTCTGTGTAAGCATCAGTTGCTAATATCTATCTGATAAGTCATTTTGCGCATCTATTGGTATTTTAATGCCGAAAAATGCGGAAATTTTTTCTTTGATACATCTGTGTTTCCACACTCCTTTCTAGTCGTGTGTGAAACATTATCTATCTCCCTTTTATCAGCATGTTCATGCTAACTCTTTCTTTTGTCACCGGCGCTTAATCCTGGAGTTTCTTTCATCTCCAATTCTCTTGGGCTAATTACATAACATGTGTCGATCCGATGCTGATGATTGTAATTTGGTTCTCGGCATAGCTATATGACACTTATCATGAGTGGAATATGGAAACTGCAATCACCTCTATCCTCCAAATGGTGACGGTTATCTCCTGTGATTTTGAGTACACCGTGATCATATCTATGCATATTCAAGCATCTTTGGCAATCCGGAGTTTCTCAAAGCACTACGGCGGTCTATCATCTGTCCATCATCCTGCACATCTTTTGAACCCCATATCTGCAAAATTCTCTTTGAGACGAGGGAATTGCATCTTTTCGTCTCTGGTAGCTTTGCTTGAGGTATGAGCTATCATCGTTTCTTTATCCTAGATCTCTTTATATTTGCAACCGGCGATCCGATCGACAATGTGAACCAGGTGACATCTCTTTTTCTTCCGAAGGACCAGATAATCTATTCTTCTAGTGCCTCTTCTCCAACACGAACCCGTGCTCTTAATATTGATCTTTCTAAGAGCGTCGAGCTCAGGAAGTGTTCGAGCATTTGTTCGTTTCTCTCGCCTTTTGAACTTGATATTCTGGGAATATCTTGTTAATCCATGGTGGTATATGTTGATAATATGCTTGCCTATTCGATATCAGTGGAAGGACATGGAAGATCATCTGTGTCTCTTTCTCTCAAGCTTCGTGAGCACTGCCTGTGTGCAAAGTCTCAAAGTGGGAATTCTGACATTTTGAAGTCACCTATCTCGGCCACGTCCTTCTGCTAAATAGATCGCTTCAATTCTGGAATCAGCAAGTCCATTGTTAATTCCATCCTCCATCTTCAACCAATCTGGAGTTATTCCTTGTTGGCAAGTTATCATCGTCGTTCCACTAAAGATTTTTCCTCAAGACTGCTAAATCTCTCTCAATCATTTCAAGAAGAACATGGAGTTCTTTCACCTCAGCCTCGTCAAGTGATCTTTTGAAACCCTCTCGTTCTATCATCTATGCTCAATCCACCGGAGGCCATGAAGATTTTTCAGATCTTTTTGTAATCCTTATGTGCAAGTGGTGTTATCTTTTTCTGTATCTGTGGAATCTTGCAGTTCTTCTCCGTGATCTTCCTTCATATCTTTCTGCTGGCTTGGTACTTCAGACATGACGACAACATCATCACCCTTATCTATCTTGGATCCGGTGAATCGTTTGCATCAATCTTTGTTTTCTTACGGAGTTCCATGAGCTCTTCTTGTCAATACCTTCAGTCTGTTTCGGTAGTTGGGTTGCATGGTTTTCTTATTCATGTGCGGAGTAATGCTTTGAGTGCGGGATGGAGTAGCTACCATACCACTACTCTTATCATTCGCTCTTGTACATTGAATTGGTGAATTAATGTGATTTCACTCATTCCACGGAAGTTAGAAGTGGCCTTTATCCCTCGATACTTTTACTTCCGTCCTTGTTTTTCCGGAGGGCTCTCTCGAAGAAAGTAATCAAAAATCTCTTGTTGGTGATCTGTCTATTCTAGATGGAGCAAAATCTTCAATTATCTGGTGGAAACAGACGCAAACTCTTTTCTGTCCTCGTCTTTCTACCGGTGCTCTACATCCCCAAACAAGATGGAAGGAAACTATCTCTCTCTTTGTTTCATCAATTCTTTTTCTGTGGTAAAGCCAATTATGGTTGATGCCATCAGCCGCAAAACTATTGCGTTAGCCTCAAGGCTAAAGAAAGCAATAAGTATCTCCACAATAAACTCCAGATCCTCCATATTCGTTGCTTCTCGGGATTCCACCATGATCTGGCTTCACATCCAGCTCTGGAAGTTATATCCGCGCACCTCAATTGCGTGATCCTTTGGTTCTTACCGGCGCAACAAGAATCTAATCCGACAATGTCTAACTAAATCTTTCTGTTGATATCAAGGGACTCTATTGTTTGAAGGCAATATTGTTTCCGTACTTCACTTCTCAAATCCGAGAGCAGATACGATGCTATTGTCATAGTGATTCAAAACCTCTCCAATCTAGCTCTTTTTCTTCCGGCGAGACAAAGATTCATCCTCTCTAGTATCGGTAAATCTTTAATCTTAACGGCGTATCTTTCTTTATCCAGGATACATCATCTTGTCTTTTTCTTTCTCAAGTGGTTATAGTCTTTTATCTTGTTTCTTGAGAAAACCGGAGCTATGTCCATCCTATCCTTCTTGTCTCACGACAATCGTTTAACTCTCCTAACCGTTGTTTCTCAAGCAAAACGCAAGACTCGCAACAAGTCTAGCAAGTTTGCAAGGTGTAGTGGTCGCACCATTCCGTTGTTCATCAACTTGGGAACGTAAGGGTCACCTTCGTTCGAACACCCGCCTCTCCTTGTGTTGTTTTCTTTTTCCTAGGAATCTCGGGGCGAGATTCTTGTTTAGTGGGGGAGAGTTGTAGCATCCCAATTGTCTAACAATTGCAATGCTACTAGCCTAGTCTATATAGATGCTACCTTCCTACATATAATTGTTGCATCATCATTATATCATGCTCATGTCATCATGCCACCTTGCATTTGAGCATCATATAAAACCCTTTTGTTTTGGTTCTTCTCTCATATGCATTGTAAATTGTATTTGCCTCTTGATATTGTATTTGGTTATTGATATACTGTTTAAATGCCCAAGTTGAGTTGGGGGCATATCTTTTATTAACTCCACCACCTTTCTTGTCATCACCCCATAGTTCCACCATCCAACCAAATATGAGCATTGCAATTTATTTGGTTTTACCTCTAGCTCATATGTGTTGGTGTGGATCCATTCTATCTCCACATGCTCTCATATATGTACCATATTGTTTTCACATTATTGGTTTATTAGAGCCACATGGCCACCTTTGCATGCCTTGTTAGTGGAACTTTTCCCTAGCTTCCATATGGGTTGTTTTGGGGTTATTATCATGTTGGGGTATTGTTGGGACTATTAAACATCTAGTGGAATATACACACTAGCAAGTCCCAATTATAATCAAATGTGATCATCTCCATCTACTCCATCTGGAACTTTCCTTTAAATTCTTTTGCTTGGCTTTATTCCAAATTTTGGGGAATGCATAATAATAATGCCATGTTAATATTATTGTTTTCACAAGATTTTAATCATGGCAATTATCATTTTTGCATGGGCCATGCAAGTACCACCACAATTAGGTCTTTTTGGATTTTATTTGAATCCTTGAGTGGTTTATCTCTCATCTCTCTCTCTTTCTCTTTTGGCTTGATCTAGTTTGTCTTGCTAAATATCCACCACCACAATTCTATTCCTCTCTTCCTCTCCTCTTGTTGATCTTGTTTGAGTTGCTAAACCCTACACCTTTTCCACATGTTCTTGCTTGATCTAAGTTTTGGAGCATGCAAGCTTCTAAAACCCTAATCCATCACCCGCTCTCTCTTATCCTCTGTCTATGATCCTCCCTAATCACCTACCCCATCATCACCATACCCCCCTCTCTCCTAAACCCTAAACCGAGCCTCCCTAGCTCTCACCCTCTCTCTTGGCCTCTCTCTTCTCTCTACCGAGCTGGCCCCACCTGACCACCCTGGACCCACCTAGCTACCACAACACCAAGCCCTAACCCAAGCCATACCCTCCTAGCCAACCCTAGCTCCTAACCGAGCTACATCCGAGCCTCCTCTCTTCCTACCCTCTCTCTTCTCTACCTGCCTGCCAGCCCCACCCCGGACCTACCTCTCCCCTCCTTGCCCTCGCCCTGCCTCACCTGCCAGCTGCCTACCTGCCCTGGCCTCCCAGCTCGAGCACGTGAGGAGGAGGAGGGAAAGGTGGCACCCGAGGCCACCTTTTTCCATCTACCCCGCGCCCACACGCTCCTCCCCTCCCTCCTTTCTCTTTACACACACGGCTCTCCTCTGGCCTCTCCCAGATCTCCCCAGGGTCGTGCCCATCCACCCCTTCCTCCCCAGCTACCCCTACCACCGTCTACCCCGGCCGCCGCTCTCTGTGTCGCCGTCCACCTACAGAACAAGGAGGCGGGCGTGCAGACGCGGTTGTCGGGGAGGACCACGACCGTCTTCTGCGTCGCCCTGTACACGGCAGCGAGGAGGAGGAGGACCAGAGCCACCAGACCGACGCCGCTCCGACGCGAAACCCTAATTCGCTGGGCCTCTGCATCACCATCGTCCTGCTGCTCGCCGACCCGATCCAACACCGCCGACCACCTCGCGGTGAGCCAACCTTCCTCCTAGACATCCTCACGGCCACCATCGTTTCTTGGACAAGCCGGTCGTTGTGCCGAGCACGCTCTGTGCGCCGGCGTGCACAAGCGTGTCCTCGCCGCGGCGTCACGTCAGCCCTATCTAGCCGCCCGGCCTCCTCCTATCAACACCCCCTCACCCACCGCACTGGTTCCAGTCCTCGTCGCGACCGCGCAGTCGCGGTCGAACCCACACGCCTCGACGCGGTCGGCATCGATCTGTCGTCAGTACACGCGTAGAAGAACAACAGTGCGAGGTGCCCTTTTTGCTGATAACCCCCTATTGTTTTGTGCGCGCAACCCGCGGTCCAGCCTGGTCCCACCTGTCTGTCTCGGTGTAGTTTTGTAGAAAAGCCCCCCTGTTTCTCTGGCCGTAACCCGCGCTCCAGCTCGGCCCTTTCACCCAGCGCTCGTTGCCTGACACGTGGGTCCGCGCCTCGGACCTCTGTCATCCTCTGGATCGGGCGTGCTCATGGTGACGAAACTTTCTACTGTGTGGCGTCCAGTCAGCAGATGGACCACTTGTCACTGACTGTGGCTAGAACTGGGCTGAGTAACAAAAACCTTTCTGTTTCTCTGTTTAATTCAAACTTTTCCAAATTAATTTAAATTCAAATTTTAAATCTGTTTTCAAATAACTTTTAATTTAAAAACCCAAATAATAAAAATGATATATGTTTTGAAATCAGAAAAATGTGAGGAATTCAAATATGCCCTTCAAAATACTTTTTGAACATTTAAAATTGCAAGTTGATTAAAATTACTTTAAAATGCCCTTTTACCTTATTTAATTAATAACTTTTGTTTTATAAATCCAAATTTAACAAATAATATGTCTAAAATGATTAGCTCGACGAGACCTTTCTGTTTATGCATTCCATTATCTGTTTTGCAGCATGCATCATATAAATATAAAGTATACAGCAACTTAATTGAGGTTAAAATGTGTTTAAAACCCAATAAAATGTTTATTTCTTGTATTCCACACCTCACCCATGCCATGCTACATTATTGCCATGCAAATTGTGCATCATTCATCATGGCATGATTGTTTGCTTGATGCATTTTATTCCTATGCTTGTGCACTTTATTTATGTTGGCCCTTGTTTGTTTGGTTCTTCTTCGAATAGACGCTGAGCAGGGGATATAGCAAGAGACCCAGGAGCACTACCCAGATCCTTCTCTCGCTTCAACGGAGCTGCCAGGCAAGCACTACCACATGCTTGCATACATATAGTACCTATTGCCTCTATCTTATTCTTGCATCATTGAGTCACGATTGCATTGAACTGAATCCCAAGTACTGCATAGCCTTTACTTTTAAACCCCACCGAAGCTTGTTCCTCCATCCCATGAGCCATTACTACAGGAGTTGTTTGAGCCATGCGAGTCGTAGAACAGCATGTGTAGGGTATGTGAGTGTCTGATGGATAACGAGGTACCTAAACAACTTAACACGTAGTAATGGGATAACTAATGAAAGTGGCATCGGTGAGCCATATTCGCTATTTGGTTTTTCAGGCTCACTTGTGTCCCGTGGGACCCAGTACTTGATTCCTGTTCCTTGAATATTCGCTATCCACATCCGGGAGGCTTATGAACCCCTGAGCCGAGCTTGATTCATTCTTATTTCTTGGGGCCACAAACTAGTTTGAGGTTTTATTTACTATCTTGTACTTATGCCATGCTTTACGCTTTATTTAAATTGTGCAGTCCGCACCTGTCTTTGTTAGGGCGTGACACGTTTTTATTGTGTCGACAAGCCAGTCACACTTTCGGGTTCGATCGTTCTTACAACCGTCCCCACAAACCTTGAGTCCGTCTCAATGGCCAGCAGCTTCTTGGGTAGCTTAATGGGGTGGTCCTGAAATATTTCGAATCCTGTGATCACTTTGTCGTGGATCGCCTCGTTGGGTTTTGATTTGGTTTTTCCGAGGTTGATCGAGTGTGTGTTGCTATTTGTGCACCCCTGCAGGGTAAAACTTTCTGAAAGCCGTGTCCGCGGTTATGGACGACTTGGAGCACAGTTTCTCGATCATAGACAAGCATAACTAAAGTACCGATTTTAACTTGACTAAGTATCTGACTAGTAAGTAGTGCAACACTCATGGAATGGATAATAAAACTGCCAATAGATGGGGGGGTTGTTCGTCCGCTTCCTCGTCGGTAAGCGAGGAGGAGGATGGATCTGTTGATATTACCTTTATAACTGTTGTTATTAATTCACGGACATCCGTCTATCTCTGGTTAGGCGGATGGTTAGCGAGTATCTATAGAATTGCTAGTGTTTATCTTTGCTGCAATTGCGTCACCCCAGGTTGTGTCCCCTTTAGAGGCATAAAGACTTGCTGAGTACCCCTAGGGTCTCACACGATAAATTGTTTGATTCAGATGCACAGGTAAGCTCGCAAGATGGATACTGGGTGGAGGAGACGGATGATGTGGGCAACGATCATTCGCTGTAGAGATTCCGGGAACGGGGATCCGTGAGATCTGTGGGCGGGATGTGTTTATTTATGGGGCATCTTATGCCGATTTGCTTCTTATCCGTACTCGGATTTTGTCTTCCGCTTCCGCCTGATACTCTGATGTTTGATGTATGAGGAGATATCCTAAACTATTATATCTATCTAGGATATTTGGATCTTGCCGTATGGCGTTGCAATATTTCCTTTCTTTTTAGATGGAATGACTCTGAGAACCATTGTATGGTGGCTTGCATACATACTCATTTGTGTATGTAGTTGATCCCTTTGCCTGCCGATTCTTGTCCCGATGTTTGGAAATGGTTGGGACGGCCAAAAGGTCTACCTGTGAGTGGCATTTGGGCCCCACCGTACTATTTCAACCATTTCTGCTCATCCAGGCTTGTAACTAGGAGCGTAATTCACCGAGGTAGTTACACCGGGCTACCCCTTGTAGAGGGACGTCTAGGGGGGTAGACGATCCGATGCCCACAGATCAGGGTTCCGCAGGAGACCACGCTCCGGGGCGTCGGAATACCTCAAGGACTTGCATGTGGCCCTAGCACATGCATGTAAGTGTGGTGATATGTTGAAACATGCAAAACCTAGTCCCTGGGTGCATGTCTCCCCCTTCGCATGCGTGCGCTGTAACCTAAAGCTAAGGTTCTGGACTTATATAAGGGGGAAACTCCCCGTTCCGGTGAAACCGGGTATGATAGTGCCCTCCCCTGTGAAGCAACATGGTTTTACATCATCATATGACCTAAACAAACACAAAACAAGAGAGTGCTACTCCGGGCTACCCCTGTCAGAGGGACGTCTAGGGGGGTAGACGATCCGATGCCCACGGATCAGGGTTCCACAGGAGACCACGCTCCGGGGAGTCGGAATACCTCAAGGACTTGCATGTGGCCCTAGCACATGCATGGAAGTGTGGTGCTATGTTGAAACATGCAAAACCTAGTCCCCGGGTGCATGTGTCCCCCTTCGCATGCGTGCGCTGTAACCTAAAGCTAAGGTTGTGGACTTATATAAGGGGGAAACTCCCTGTTCCGGTGAAACCGGGTAGGATAGTGCCCTCCCCTTGTGAAGCAACATGGTTTTACATCATCATATGACCTAAACAAACACAAAACAAGAGAGTTCTACTACGGGCTACCCCTGTCAGAGGGACGTCTAGGGGGGTAGACGATCCGATGCCCACAGATCAGGGTTCCGCAGCAGACCACGCTCCGGGGCGTCGGAATACCTCAAGGACTTGCATGTGGCCCTAGCACATGCATGGAAGTGTGATGCTATGTTGAAACATGCAAAACCTAGTCCCCGGGTGCATGTGTCCCCATTCGCATGCGTGCGCTGTAACCTAAAGCTAAGGTTGTGGACTTATATAAGGGGGAAACTCCCTATTCCAGTGAAACCGGGTAGGATAGTTCCCTCCCCTTGTGAAGCAACATGGTTTTACATCATCATATGACTTAAACAAACACAAAACAAGAGAGTGCTACTCCGGGCTACCCCTGTCAGAGGGACGTCTAGGGGGGTAGACGATCCGATGCCCACAGATCAGGGTTCCACAGGAGACCACACTCCGGGGCGTCGGAATACCTCAAGGAGTTGCATGTGGCCCTAGCACATGCATGGAAGTGTGGTACTATGTTGAAACATGCAAAACCTAGTCCCCGGGTGCATGTGTCCCCCTTCGCATGCGTGCGCTGTAACCTAAAGCTAAGGTTCTGGACTTATATAAGGGGGAAACTCCCTGTTCCGGTGAAACCGGGTAGGATAGTGCCCTCCCCTTGTGAAGCAACATGGTTTTACATCATCATATGACCTAAACAAACACAAAACAAGAGAGTGCTACTCCGGGCTACCCCTGTCAGAGGGACGTCTAGGGGGGTAGACGATCCGATGCCCACAGATCAGGGTTCCGCAGGAGACCACACTCCGGGGCGTCGGAATACCTCAAGGACTTGCATGTGGCCCTAGCACATGCATGGAAGTGTGGTGCTATGTTGAAACATGCAAAACCTAGTCCCCGGGTTCATGTGTCCCCCTTCACATGCGTGCGCTGTAACCTAAAGCTAAGGTTCTGGACTTATATAAGGGGGAAACTCCCTGTTCCGGTGAAACCGGGTAGGATAGTGCCCTCCCCTTGTGAAGGAACATGGTTTTACATCATCATATGACCTAAACAAACACAAAACAAGAGAGTGCTACTCCGGGCTACCCCTGTCAGAGGGACGTCTAGGGGGGTAGACGATCCGATGCCCACGGATCAGAGTTCCGCAGGAGACCACGCTCCGGGGCTTCGGAATACCTCAAGGACTTGCATGTGGCCCTAGCACATGCATGGAAGTGTGGTGCTATGTTGAAACATGCAAAACCTAGTCCCCGGGTGCATGTGTCCCCCTTCGCATGCGTGCGCTGTAACCTAAAGCTAAGGTTGTGGACTTATATAAGGGGGAAACTCCCTGTTCCGGTGAAACCGGGTAGGATAGTGCCCTCTCCTTGTGAAGCAACATGGTTTTACATCATCATATGACCTAAACAAACACAAAACAAGAGAGTGCTACTCCGGGCTACCCCTGTCAGAGGGACGTCTAGGGGGTAGACGATCCGATGCCCATAGATCAGGGTTCCGCGGGAGACCACGCTCCGGGGCGTCGGAATACCTCAAGGACTTGCATGTGGCCCTAGCACATGCATGGAAGTGTGGTGCTATGTTGAAACATGCAAAACCTAGTCCCTGGGTGCATGTGTCCCCCTTCTCATGCGTGCGCTGTAACCTAAAGCTAAGGTTATGGACTTATATAAGGAAACTCCTGTTCGGGTGAAACCAGGTAGGATAGTTCCCTTCCCTTGTGAAGCAACATGGTTTTACATCATCATATGACCTAAACAAACACAAAACAAGAGGTGCTACTCGGGCTACCCCTGTCGGAGGGGCGTCTAGGGGGTAGGCGATCCGATGCCCACAGATCAGGGTTCCGCAGGAGACCACGCTCCAGGGCGTCGGAATACCTCAAGGACTTGCATGTGGCCCTAGCACATGCATGGAACTGTGGTGCTATGTTGAAACATGCAAAACCTAGTCCCTGGGTGCATGTATCCCCCTCCGCATGCGTCTTGTAACCTAAAGCTAAGGTTTCGGACTTATATAAGGGGGAAACTCCCTGTTCCGGTGAAACCGGGTAGGATAGTGCCCTCCCCTGTGAAGCAACATGGTTTTACATCATCATATGACCTAAACAAACACAAAACAAGAGAGTGCTACTCAGGGCTACCCCTGGGAGGGACGTCTAGGGGGTAGACGATCCGATGCCCACAGATTAGGGTTCCGTGGGAGACCACGCTACGGGGCGTCGGAATACCTCAAGGACTTGCATGTGGCCCTAGCACATGCATGGAAGTGTGGTGCTATGTTGAAACATGCAAAACCTAGTCCCGGGTTCATGTGTCCCCCTTCACATGCGTGCGCTGTAACCTAAAGCTAAGGTTCTGGACTTATATAAGGGGGAAACTCCCCGTTCCGGTGAAACCGGGTAGGATAGTGCCCTCTCCTTGTGAAGCAACATGGTTTTACATCATCATATGACCTAAACAAACACAAAACAAGAGAGTGCTACTCCGGGCTACCTCTGTCGGGAGGGGCGTCTAGGGGGTAGGCGATCCGATGCCCACAGATCGGGGTTCCTTGGAGACCACGCTCCAGGGCGTCGGAATACCTCAAGGACTTGCATGTGGCCCTAGAACATGCATGGAAGTGTGGTGCTATGTTGAAACATGCAAAACCTAGTCCCCGGGTGCATGTGTCCCCCTTCGCATGCGTGCGCTGTAACCTAAAGCTAAGGTTGTGGACTTATATAAGGGGGAAACTCCCCGTTCCGGTGAAACCGGGT
Organism: Avena insularis; assembly: GCA_023614405.1. NCBI lineage: Eukaryota > Viridiplantae > Streptophyta > Magnoliopsida > Poales > Poaceae > Avena > Avena insularis. Next base: position 183,530,582 of record CM042687.1, on the reverse strand, counting down.
AGGATAGTGCCCTCTCCTTGTGAAGCAACATGGTTTTACATCATCATATGACCTAAACAAACACAAAGCAAGAGAGTGCTACTCCGGGCTACCCCTGTCAGAGGGACGTCTAGGGGGGTAGACGATCCGATGCAAACAGATCAGGGTTCCACGGGAGACCACGCTCCGGGGCGTTGGAATACCTCAAGGACTTGCATGTGGCACTAGCACATGCATGGAAGTGTGGTGCTATGTTGAAACATGCAAAACCTAGTCCCTGGGTGCATGTCTCCCCCTTCGCATGCGTGCGCTGTAACCTAAAGCAAAAGTTCTGGACTTATATAAGGGGGAAACTCCCCGTTCCGGTGAAACCGGGTAGGATAGTGCCCTCCCCTGTGAAGCAACATGGTTTTACATCATCATATGACCTAAACAAACACGAAACAAGAGAGTGCTACTCCGGGCTACCCCTGTCAGAGGGACGTCTAGGGGGGTAGACGATCCGATGCCCACGGATCAGGGCTCCGCAGGAGACCACACTACGGGGCGTCAGAATACCTCAAGGACTTGCATGCGGCCCTAGCACATGCATGGAAGTGTGGTGCTATGTTGAAAAATGCAACACCTAGTCTCCGGGTGCATGTGTCCCCCTTCTCATGCGTGCGCTAGCTGTAACCTAAAGCTAAGGTTCTGGACTTATATAAGGGGGAAACTCCAGTTCGGGTGAAACGGGTAGGATAGTGCCATCCCCTGTGAAGCAACATGGTTTTACATCATCATATGACCTAAACAAACACAAAACAAGAGAGTGCTACTCCGGGCTACCTCTGTCAGAGGGACGTCTACGGGTAGGCGATCCGATGCCACAGATCGGGGTTCCGCGGAGACCACGCTCAGGCGTCGGAATACATCAAGGACTTGCACGTGGCCCTAGCACATGCATGGAAGTGTGGTGCTATGTTGAAACATGCAAAACCTAGTCCCAGGGTGCATGTGTCCCCCTTCTCATGCGTCTTGCTGTAACCTAAAGCTAAGGTTACGGACTTATATAAGGGAAACTCCCCGTTCGGGTGAAACCGGGTAGGATAGTGCCCTAACCTTGTGAAGCACCATGGTTTTACATCATCATATGACCTAAAGAAACACAAAACAAGAGAGTGCTACTCCGGGCTACCCCTGTCAGAGGGACGTCTAGGGGGTAGGCGATCCGATGCCACAGATCGAGGGTTCGCGGAGACCACGCTCAGGCGTCGGAATACCTCAAGGACTTGCATGTGGCCCTAGCACATGCATGGAAGTGTGGTGCTATGTTGAAACATGCAAAACCTAGTCCCGGGTGCATGTGTCCCCCTTCTCATCGTCTTGCTGTAACCTAAAGCTAAGGTTACGGACTTATATAAGGAAACTCCCGTTCAGGTGAAACAGGTAGGATAGTGCCCTCCCTTGTGAAGCACCATGGTTTTACATCATCATATGACCTAAACAAACACAAAACAAGAGTGCTACTCCGGGCTACCCTGTCGGAGGGGCGTCTAGGGGGTAGGCGATCCGATGCCTGAGATCGGGGTTCGCGGAGACCACGCTCAGGCGTCGGAATACCTCAAGGACTTGCATGTGGCCCTAGCACATGCATGGAAGTGTGGTGCTATGTTGAAACATGCAAAACCTAGTCCCGGGTGCATGTGTCCCCCTTCTCATGCGTCTTTTGTAACCTAAAGCTAAGGTTACGGACTTATATAAGGGGAAACTCCCGTTCGGTGAAACCGGGTAGGATAGTGCCCTCCTTGTGAAGCACCATGGTTTTACATCATCATATGACCTAAACAAACACAAAACAAGAGAGTGCTACTCCATTTACCCATCGGAGGGGCGTCTAGGGGGTAGGCGATCCGATGCCACAGATCGGGGTTCATGGGAGACCACGCTCAGGCGTCGGAATAGCTCAAGGACTTGCATGTGGCCCTAGCACATGCATGGAAGTGTGGTACTATGTTGAAACATGCAAAACCTAGTCCCGGGTGCATGTGTCCCCTTCTCATCGTCTTGCTGTAACCTAAAGCTAAGGTTCCGGACTTATATAAGGGGGAAACTCCCCGTTCGGGTGAAACCGGGTAGGATAGTGCCCTCCCCTTGTGAAGCACCATGGTTTTACATCATAATATGACCTAAACAAACACAAAACAAGAGAGTGCTACTCCGGGCTACCCCTGTCAGAGGGACGTCTAGGGGGTAGACGATCCGATGCCAACAGATCTGGGTTCCGTGGGAGACCACGCTACGGGGCGTCGGAATACCTCAATGACTTGCATGTGGCCCTAGCACATGCATGGAAGTGTGGTGCTATGTTGAAACATGCAACACCTATTCCCCGGGTGCATGTGTCCCCCTTCTCATGCGTGCGCTGTAACCTAAAGCTAAGGTTACGGACTTATATAAGGAAACTCCCGTTCGGGTGAAACCGGGTAGGATAGTGCCCTCACCTTGTGAAGCACCATGGTTTTACATCATCATATGACCTAAACAAACACAAAACAAGAGAGTGCTACTCCGGGCTACGCCTGTCAGAGGGACGTCGAGGGGGGTAGGCAATACGATGCCACAGATCGGGGTTCGCGGAGACCACGCTCAGGCGTCGGAATACCTCAAGGACTTGCATGTGGCCCTAGCACATGCATGGAAGTGTGGTGCTATGTTGAAACATGCAAAACCTAGTCCCCGGGTGCATGTGTCCCCCTTCTCATGTGTGCGCTGTAACCTAAAGCTAAGGTTACGGACTTATATAAGGGGGAAACTCCCCGTTCGGGTGAAACCGGGTAGGATAGTGCCCTCCCCTTGTGAAGCACCATGGTTTTACATCATCATATGACCTAAACAAACACAAAACAAGAGAGTGCTACTCCGGGCTACCCCTGTCAGAGGGACGTCTAGGGGGTAGACGATCCGATGCCCACAGATCAGGGTTCCGCGGGAGACCACGCTCCGAGGCGTCGGAATACCTCAAGGACTTGCATGTGGCCCTAGCACATGCATGGAAGTGTGGTGCTATGTTGAAACATGCAAAACCTAGTCCCCAGGTGCATGTGTCCCCCTTCGCATGCGTGCGCTGTAACCTACAACTAAGGTTCTAGACTTATATAAGGGAGAACTCCCCGTTCCGGTGAAACCGGGTAGGATAGTGCCCTCCCCTTGTGAAGCAACATAGTTTTACATCATCATATGACCTAAACAACACAAAACAAGAGAGTGCTACTCCGGGCTACCTGTCGGAGGGGCGTCTAGGGGTAGGCGATCCGATGCCACAGATCGGGGTTCGCGGAGACCACGCTCAGGCGTCGGAATACCTCAAGGACTTGCATGTGGCCCTAGCACATGCATGGAAGTGTGGTGCTATGTTGAAACATGCAAAACCTAGTCCCCGGGTGCATCTGTCCCCCTTCTCATCGTCTGTAACCTAAAGCTAAGGTTACGGACTTATATAAGGGAAACTCCCGTTCGGGTGAAACCGGGTAGGATAGTGCCCTCCTTGTGAAGCACCATGGTTTTACATCATCATATGACCTAAACAAACACAAAACAAGAGAGTGCTACTCAGGCTACCCTGTCGGAGGGACGTCTAGGGGGGTAGACGATCCGATGCCCATAGATCAGGATTCCGCGGGAGACCACGCTCCGCGGCGTCGGAATACCTCAAGGACTTGGATGTGGCCCTAGCACATGCATGGAAGTGTGGTGCTATGTTGAAACATGCAAAACCTAGTCCCCGGGTGTATGTGTCCCCCTTCTCATGCGTGCGCTAGCTGTAACCTAAAGCTAAGGTTCTGGACTTATATAAGGGGGAAACTCCCCGTTCGGGTGAAACCGGGTAGGATAGTGCCCTCCCCTTGTGAAGCACCATGGTTTTACATCATCATATGACCTAAACAAACACAAAACAAGAGAGTGCTACTCCAGGCTACCCCTGTCAGAGGGGCGTCTAGGGGTAGGCGATCTGATGCCCACAGATCAGGGTTCCGCGGGAGACCACGCTACGGGGCGTCGGAATACCTCAAGGACTTGCATGTGGCCCTAGCACATGCATGGAAGTGTGGTGCTATGTTGAAACATACAAAACCTAGTCCCCGCGTGCATGTGTCCCCCTTCTCATGCGTGCGTTGTAACCTAAAGCTAAGGTTCCGGACATATATAAGGGGGAAACTCCCCGTTCGGGTGAAACCGGGTAGGATAGTGCCCTCCCCTTGTGAAGCACCATGGTTTTACATCATCATATGACCTAAACAAACACAAAACAAGAGAGTGCTACTCCAGGCTACCCCTGTCAGAGGGACGTCGAGGGGTAGGCGATCCGATGCCCAGATCGAGGTTCATGGGAGACCACGCTCAGGCGTCGGAATACCTCAAGGACTTGCACGTGGACCTAGCACATGCATGGAAGTGTGGTGCTATGTTGAAACATGCAAAACCTAGTCCTGGGTGCATGTGTACCCCTTCTCATGCGTGCGTTGTAACCTAAAGCTAAGGTTCTGGACTTATATAAGGGGGAAACTCCCTGTTCGGGTGAAACCGGGTAGGATAGTGCCCTCTCCTTGTGAAGCACCATGGTTTTACATCATCATATGACCTAAACAAACACAAAACAAGAGAGTGCTACTCAGGGCTACCCCTGTCAGAGGGACGTCTAGGGGGTAGACGATCCGATGCCCACAGATCAGGGTTCCGCAGGAGACCACGCTCCGGGGCGTCGGAATACCTCAAGGACTTGCATGTGGCCCTAGCACATGCATGGAAGTGTGGTGCTATGTTGAAACATGCAAAACCTAGTCCCAGGGTGCATGTGTCCCCCTTCTCATGCGTGCGATGTAACCTAAAGCTAAGGTTCCGGACTTATATAAGGGGGAAACTCCCCGTTCGGGTGAAACCGGGTAGGATAGTGCCCTCCCCTTGTGAAGCACCATGGTTTTACATCATCATATGACCTAAACAAACACAAAACAAGAGAGTGCTACTCCGGGCTACCCCTGTCAGAGGGACGTCTAGGGGGTAGACGATCCGATGACCACAGATCGGGGTTCGCGGAGACCACGCTCAGGCGTCGGAATACCTCAAGGACTTGCATGTGGCCCTAGCACATGCATGGAAGTGTGTTGCTTTTTTGAAACATGAAAAACCTTTTCCTGGGTGCATGTGTCCCCCTTCTCATGCGTGCGTTGTAACCTAAAGCTAAGGTTACGGACTTATATAAGGAAACTCCCGTTCGGTGAAACGGGTAGGATAGTGCCCTCCCTTGTGAAGCACCATGGTTTTACATCATCATATGACCTAAACAAACACAAAACAAGAGAGTGCTACTCCGGGCTACCCCTGTCAGAGGGACGTCTAGGGGGTAGACGATCCGATGCCCACAGATCAGGGTTCCGTGGGAGACCACGCTCCCTGGCGTCGGAATACCTCAAGGACATGCATGTGGCCCTAGCACATGCATGGAAGTGTGGTGCTATGTTGAAACATGCAAAACCTAGTCCCCGGGTGCATGTGTCCCGCTTCTCATGTATGCGCCAGCTGTAACCTAAAGCTAAGGTTACGGACTTATATAAGGAAACTCCCGTTCGGGTGAAACCGGGTAGGATAGTGCCCTCCTTGTGAAGCACCATGGTTTTACATCATCATATGACCTAAACAAACACAAAACAAGAGAGTGCTACTCAGGCTACCCACATCGGAGGGGCGTCTAGGGGGTAGGCGATCCGATGCCACAGATCGAGGGTTCGCGGGAGACCACGCTCTGGGGCGTCGGAATACCTCAAGGACTTGCATGTCGCCCTAGCACATGCATGGAAGTGTGGTGCTATGTTGAAACATGCAAAACCTACTCCCCGGGTGCATGTGTCCCCCTTCTCATGCGTTCGTTGTAACCTAAAGCTAAGGTTCTGGACTTATATAAGGGGAAACTCCCCGTTCGGGTGAAACCGGGTAGGATAGTGCCCTCCCCTTGTGAAGCACCATGGTTTTACATCATCATATGACCTAAACAAACACAAAACAAGAGTGCTACTCCGGGCTACCCTGTCGGAGGGGCGTCTAGGGGGTAGGCGATCCGATGCCACAGATCGGGGTTCATGGAGACCACGCTCAGGCGTCGGAATACCTCTAGGACTTGCATGTGGCCCTAGCACATGCATGGAAGTGTGGTGCTATGTTGAAACATGCAAAACCTAGTCCCGGGTGCATGTGTCCCCTTCTCATGCGTCGCTAGCTGTAACCTAAAGCTAAGGTTACGGACTTATATAAGGAAACTCCCGTTCGGGTGAAACCGGGTAGGATAGTGCCCTCCTTGTGAAGCACCATGGTTTTACATCATCATATGACCTAAACAAACACAAAACAAGAGAGTGCTACTCGGGCATTTACCCTGTCGGAGGGGCGTCTAGGGGGTAGGCGATCCGATGCCACAGATCGAGGTTCATGGGAGACCACGCTCAGGCGTCGGAATACCTCAGGACTTGCATGTGGCCTAGCACATGCATGGAAGTGTGGTGCTATGTTGAAACATGCAAAACCTAGTCCCGGGTGCATGTGTCCCCCTTCTCATGCGTCTTGCTGTAACCTAAAGCTAAGGTTACGGACTTATATAAGGGGGAAACTCCCTGTTTCGGTGAAACCGGGTAGGATAGTGCCCTCCCCTTGTGAAGCACCATGGTTTTACATCATCATATGACCTAAACAAACACAAAACAAGAGAGTGCTACTCCGGGCTACCCCTGTCAGAGGGACGTCTAGGGGGTAGACGATCCGATGCCCACAGATCAGGGTTCCGCGGGAGACCACGCTCCGGGGCGTCGGAATACCTCAAGGACTTGCATGTGGCCCTAGCACATGCATGGAAGTGTGGTGCTATGTTGAAACATGCAAAACCTAGTCCCCGGGTGCATGTGTCCCCCTTCTCATCCGTGCGCTGTAACCTAAAGCTAAGGTTCTGGACTTATATAAGGGGGAAACTCCCCGTTCGGGTGAAACCGGGTAGGATAGTGCCCTCCCCTTGTGAAGCACCATGGTTTTACATCATCATATGACCTAAACAAACACAAAACAAGAGAGTGCTACTCAGGGCTACCCCTGTCGGAGGGGCGTCTAGGGGTAGGCGATCCGATGCCACAGATCGGGGTTCGCGGGAGACCACGCTCCGGGAGGTCGGAATACCTCAAGGACTTGCATGTGGCCCTAGCACATGCATGGAAGTGTGGTGCTATGTTGAAACATGCAAAACCTAGTCCCCGGGTGCATGTGTCCCCCTTCTCATGCGTGCGCTGTAACCTAAAGCTAAGGTTCTGGACTTATATAAGGGGGAAACTCCCCGTTTGGGTGAAACCGGGTAGGATAGTGCCCTCCCCTTGTGAAGCACCATGGTTTTACATCATCATATGACCTAAACAAACACAAAACAAGAGAGTGCTACTCCGGGCTACCCCTGTCAGAGGGACGTCTAGGGGGTAGACGATCCGATGCCCACAGATCAGGGTTCCGCGGGAGACCACGCTCCGGGGCGTCGGAATACCTCAAGGACTTGCATGTGGCCCTAGCACATGCATGGAAGTGTGGTGCTATGTTGAAACATGCAAAACCTAGTCCTGGGTGCATGTGTCCCCCTTCTCATGCGTGCGCTAGCTGTAACCTAAAGCTAAGGTTCTGGACTTATATAAGGGGGAAACTCCCCGTTCGGGTGAAACCAGGTAGGATAGTGCCCTCCCCTTGTGAAGCACCATGGTTTTACATCATCATATGACCTAAACAAACACAAAACAAGAGAGTGCTACTCCGGGCTACCCACATCGGAGGGGCGTCTAGGGGGTAGGCGATCGATGCCTGAGATCGGGGTTCAGGGAGACCACGCTCAGGCGTCGGAATACCTCAAGGACTTGCATGTGGCCCTAGCACATGCATGGAAGTGTGGTGCTATGTCGAAACATGCAAAACCTAGTCCCGGGTGCATGTGTCCCCCTTCTCATGCGTCTTGTAACCTAAAGCTAAGGTTACGGACTTATATAAGGAAACTCCCGTTCGGTGAAACCGGGTAGGATAGTGCCCTCCTTGTGAAGCACCATGGTTTTACATCATCATATGACCTAAACAAACACAAAACAAGAGAGTGCTACTCGGGCTACCTGTCGGAGGGGCGTCTAGGGGTAGGCGATCCGATGCCAGATCGGGGTTCGCGGGAGACCACGCTCAGGCGTCGGAATACCTCAAGGACTTGCATGTGGCCCTAGCACATGCATGGAAGTGTGGTGCTATGTTGAAACATGCAAAACCTAGTCCCGGGTGCATGTGTCCCCCTTCTCATGCGTCTTGCTGTAACCTAAAGCTAAGGTTACGGACTTATATAAGGGAAACTCCCGTTCAGGTGAAACGGGTAGGATAGTGCCCTCCCTTGTGAAGCACCATGGTTTTACATCATCATATGACCTAAACAAACACAAAACAAGAGAGTGCTACTCAGGCTACCCATCGGAGGGGCGTCTAGGGGTAGGCGATCCGATGCCACAGATCGAGGGTTCATGGGAGACCACGCTCAGGCGTCGGAATACCTCAAGGACTTGCATGTGGCCCTAGCACATGCATGGAAGTGTGGTGCTATGTTGAAATATGCAAAACCTAGTCCCCGGGTGCATGTGTCCCCCTTCTCATGTGTGCGCTAGCTGTAACCTAAAGCTAAGGTTCCGGACTTATATAATGGGGAAACTCCCCGTTCGGGTGAAACCGGGTAGGATAGTGCCGTCTCCTTGTGAAGCACCATGGTTTTACATCATCATATAACCTAAACAAACACAAAACAAGACAGTGCTACTCCGGGCTACCCGTGTGAGAGGGACGTCTAGGGGGGTAGACGATCCGATGCCCACAGATCAGGGTTCCCCGGGAGACCACGCTCCGGGGCGTCGGAATACCTCAAGGACTTGCATGTGGCCCTAGCACATGCATGGAAGTGTGGTGCTATGTTGAAACATGCAAAACCTAGTCCCCGGGTGCATGTGTCCCCCTTCTCATGCGTCTTGTTGTAACCTAAAGCTAAGGTTCTGGACTTATATAAGGGGGAAACTCCCCGTTCGGGTGAAACCGGGTAGGATAGTGCCCTCCCCTTGTGAAGCACCATGGTTTTACATCATCATATGACCTAAACAAACACAAAACAAGAGAGTGCTACTCCGGGCTACCCTGTCAGAGGGACGTCTAGGGGGTAGACGATCCGATGCCCACAGATCAGGGTTCCGCGGGAGACCACGCTCCGGGGCGTCGGAATACCTCAAGGACTTGCATGTGGCCCTAGCACATGCATGGAAGTGTGGTGCTATGTTGAAACATGCAAAACCTAGTCCCCGGGTGTATGTGTCCCCCTTCTCATGCGTCTTGGCTGTAACCTAAAGCTAAGGTTACGGACTTATATAAGGAAACTCCCGTTCGGTGAAACCGGGTAGGATAGTGCCCTCCTTGTGAAGCACCATGGTTTTACATCATCATATGACCTAAACAAACACAAAACAAGAGAGTGCTACTCAGGCTACCCTGTCGGAGGGGCGTCTAGGGGGTAGGCGATCGATGCCCACAGATCGAGGTTCGCGGGAGACCACGCTCAGGCGTCGGAATACCTCAAGGACTTGCATGTGGCCCTAGCACATGCATGGAAGTGTGGTGCTATGTTGAAACATGCAAAACCTAGTCCCGGGTGCATGTGTCCCCCTTCTCATCGTCGCTTGTAACCTAAAGCTAAGGTTACGGACTTATATAAGGGAAACTCCCGTTCGGGTGAAACCGGGTAGGATAGTGCCCTCCTTGTGAAGCACCATGGTTTTACATCATCATATGACCTAAACAAACACAAAACAAGAGAGTGCTAATCCGGCTACCCTGTCGGGAGGGGCGTCTAGGGGGGTAGGCGATCCGATGCCACAGATCGAGGTTCATGGGAGACCACGCTCAGGCGTCGGAATACCTCAAGGACTTGCATGTGGCCCTAGCACATGCATGGAGGTGTGGTGCTATGTTGAAACATGCAAAACCTAGTCCCGGGTGCATGTGTCCCCCTTCTCATGCGTCTTGCTGTAACCTAAAGCTAAGGTTACGGACTTATATAAGGAAACTCCCGTTCAGGTGAAACGGGTAGGATAGTGCCCTCCCGTTGTGAAGCACCATGGTTTTACATCATCATATGACCTAAACAAACACAAAACAAGAGAGTGCAACTCAAGGCTACCCCTGTCAGAGTGACGTCTAGGGGTAGACGATCCGATGCCCACAGATCAGGGTTCCCCGGGAGACCACGCTCCGGGGCGTCGGAATACCTCAAGGACTTGCATGTGGCCCTAGCACATGCATGGAAGTGTGGTGCTATGTTGAAACATGCAAAACCTAGTCCCCGGGTGCATGTGTCCCCCTTCTCATGCGTGCGCTGTAACCTAAAGCTAAGGTTCTGGACTTATATAAGGGGGAAACTCCCCGTTTCGGTGAAACCGGGTAGGATAGTGCCCTCCCCTTGTGAAGCACCATGGTTTTACATCATCATATGACCTAAACAAACACAAAACAAGAGAGTGCTACTCTAGGCTACCCACATCGGGAGGGGCGTCTAGGGGTAGGCGATCCGATGCCCACAGATCAGGGTTCCGCGGGAGACCACGCTCCGGGCCGTCGGAATACCTCAAGGACTTGCATGTGGCCCTAGCACATGCATGGAAGTGTGGTGCTATGTTGAAACATGCAAAACCTAGTCCCCGGGTGCATGTGTCCCCCTTCTCATGCGTCTGGTGTAACCTAAAGCTAAGGTTCTGGACTTATATAAGGGGGAAACTCCCCGTTCGGGTGAAACCGGGTAGGATAGTGCCCCCACTTGTGAAGCACCATGGTTTTACATCATCATATGACCTAAACAAACACAAAACAAGAGAGTGCTACTCAGGCTACCCACATCGGAGGGACGTCTAGGGGGTAGACGATCCGATGCCCACAGATCAGGGTTCCGCGGGAGACCACGCTCCGGGGCGTCGGAATACCTCAAGGACTTGCATGTGGCCCTAGCACATGCATGGAAGTGTGGTGCTATGTTGAAACATGCAAAACCTAGTCCCAGGTGCATGTGTCCCCCTTCTCATGCGTCTTGTTGTAACCTAAAGCTAAGGTTACGGACTTATATAAGGAAACTCCTCGTTCGGGTGAAACCAGGTAGGATAGTGCCCTCCCCTTGTGAAGCACCATGGTTTTACATCATCATATGACCTAAATAAACACAAAACAAGAGTGCTACTCAGGGCTACCCCTGTCAGAGGGACGTCAAGGGGGTAGGCGATCCGATGCCCAGATCGGGGTTCGCGGAGACCACGCTCAGGCGTCGGAATACCTCAAGGACTTGCATGTGGCCCTAGCACATGCATGGAAGTGTGGTGCTATGTTGAAACATGCAAAACCTAGTCCCCGGGAGCATGTGTCCCCCTTCTCATGCGTGCACTGTAACCTAAAGCTAAGGTTACAGACTTATATAAGGGGGAAATTCCCGTTCGGGTGAAACCGGGTAGGATAGTGCCCTCCCCTTGTGAAGCACCATGGTTTTACATCATCATATGACCTAAACAAACACAAAACAAGAGAGTGCTACTCCGGGCTACCCTGTCAGAGGGACGTCTAGGGGGGTAGACGATCCGATGCCCACAGATCAGGGTTCCGCGGGAGACCACGCTCCGGGGCGTCGGAATACCTCAAGGACTTGCATGTGGCCCTAGCACATGCATGGAAGTGTGGTGCTATGTTGAAACATGCAAAACCTAGTCCTGGGTGCATGTGTCCCCCTTCTCATGCGTGCGCTGTAACCTAAAGCTAAGGTTCTGGACTTATATAAGGGGGAAACTCCCCGTTCGGGTGAAACCGGGTAGGATAGTGCCCTCCCCTTGTGAAGCACCATGGTTTTACATCATCATATGACCTAAACAAACACAAAACAAGAGAGTGCTACTCCGGGCTACCCCTGTCAGAGGGACGTCTAGGGGGTAGACGATCCGATGCCCACAGATCAGGGTTCCGCGGGAGACCACGCTACGGGGCGTCGGAATACCTCAAGGACTTGCATGTGGCCCTAGCACATGCATGGAAGTGTGGTGCTATGTTGAAACATGCAAAACCTAGTCCCCGGGTGCATGTGTCCCCCTTCTCATGCGTGCGCTAGCTGTAACCTAAAGCTAAGGTTCTGGACTTATATAAGGGGGAAACTCCCCGTTCGGGTGAAACCGGGTAGGATAGTGCCCTCCCCTTGTGAAGCACCATGGTTTTACATCATCATATGACCTAAAAAAACACAAAACAAGAGAGTGCTACTCCGGGCTACCCCTGTCAGAGGGACGTCTAGGGGGTAGACGATCCGATGCCTGAGATCGGGGTTCATGGGAGACCACGCTCCGGGGCGTCGGAATACCTCAAGGACTTGCATGTGGCCCTAGCACATGCATGGAAGTGTGGTGCTATGTTGAAACATGCAAAACCTAGTCCCCGGGTGCATGTGTCCCCCTTCTCATGCGTGCACTGTAACCTAAAGCTAAGGTTCTGGACTTATATAAGGGGGAAACTCCCCGTTCGGGTGAAACCGGGTAGGATAGTGCCCTCCCCTTGTGAAGCACCATGGTTTTACATCATCATATGACCTAAACAAACACAAAACAAGAGAGTGCTACTCCGGGCTACCCCTGTCAGAGGGACGTCTAGGGGGTAGACTATCCGATGCCCACAGATCAGGGTTCCGCGGGAGACCACGCTCCAGGGCGTCGGAATACCTCAAGGACTTGCATGTGGCCCTAGCACATGCATGGAAGTGTGGTGCTATGTTGAAACATGCAAAACCTAGTCCCCGGGTGCATGTGTCCCCCTTCTCATGCGTGCGTTGTAACCTAAAGCTAAGGTTCCGGACTTATATAAGGGGGAAACTCCCCGTTCGGGTGAAACCGGGTAGGATAGTGCCCTCCCCTTGTGAAGCACCATGGTTTTACATCATCATATGACCTAAACAAACACAAAACAAGAGAGTGCTACTCCGGGCTACCCTGTCAGAGGGACGTCTAGGGGGTAGGCGATCCGATGCCTGAGATCGGGTTCCGCGTGAGACCACGCTCCGGGGCGTCGGAATACCTCAAGGACTTGCATGTGGCCCTAGCACATGCATGGAAGTGTGGTGCTATGTTGAAACATGCAACACCTAGTCCCCGGGTGCATGTGTCCCCCTTCTCATGCGTCTTGGCTGTAACCTAAAGCTAAGGTTACGGACTTATATAAGGAAACTCCCCGTTCTGGTGAAACCGGGTAGGATAGTGCCCTCCCCTTGTGAAGCACCATGGTTTTACATCATCATATGACCTAAACAAACACAAAACAAGAGAGTGCTACTCCGGGCTACCCCTGTTAGAGGGACGTCTAGGGGGTAGACGATCCGATGCAAACAGATCAGGGTTCCGCGGGAGACCACGCTCCTGGGTGTTGGAATACCTCAAGGACTTGAATGTGGCCCTAGAACATGCATGGAAGTGTGGTGCTATGTTGAAACATGCAAAACCTAGTCCCTGGGTGCATGTGACCCCTTCTCATGCGTGTGCTAGCTGTAACCTAAAGCTAAGGTTCTGGACTTATATAAGGGGGAAACTCCCCGTTCGGGTGAAACCGGGTAGGATAGTGCCCTCCCCTTGTGAAGCACCATGGTTTTACATCATCATATGACCTAAACAAACACAAAACAAGAGAGTGCTACTCCGGGCTACCACTGTCAGAGGGACGTTTAGGGGGTAGACGATCTGATGCCCACAGATCAGGGTTCCACGGGAGACCACGCTCCGGTGCGTCGGAATACCTCAAGGACTTGCATGTGGCCCTAGCACATGCATGGAAGTGTGGTTCTATGTTGAAACATGCAAAACCTAGTCCGCGGGTGCATGTGTCCCCCTTCTCATGCGTCTTGCTGTAACCTAAAGCTAAGGTTACGGACTTATATAAGGGGAAACTCCCGTTCGGGTGAAACAGGTAGGATAGTGCCCCCCTTGTCAAGCACCATGGTTTTACATCATCATATGACCTAAACAAACACAAAACAAGAGAGTGCTACTCCGGGCTACCACATCGAGGAGGGGCGTCTAGGGGGTAGGCGATCCGATGCCACAGATCGAGGTTCGCGGAGACCACGCTCAGGCGTCGGAATACCTCAAGGACTTGCATGTGGCCCTAGCACATGCATGGAAGTGTGGTGCTATGTTGAAACATGCAAAACCTAGTCCCCGGGTTCATGTGTCCCCCTTCACATGCGTGCGCTGTAACCTAAAGCTAAAGTTCTGGACTTATATAAGGGGGAAACTCCCCGTTCCGGTGAAACCGGGTAGGATAGTACCCTCCCCTTGTGAAGCAACATGGTTTTACATCATCATATGACCTAAACAAACAAACAAAAAAACAAGAGAGTGCTACTCCGGGATACCCCTGTCAGAGGGACGTCTAGGGGGTAGACGATCCGATGCCCACAGATCAGGGTTCCGCAGTAGACCACGCTCCGGGGCGTCGGAATACCTCAAGGACTTGCATGTGGCCCTAGCACATGCATGGAAGTGTGGTGCTATGTTGAAACATGCAAAACCTAGTCCCGGGTGCATGTGTCCCCCTTCTCATGCGTCTTGCTGTAACCTAAAGCTAAGGTTCCGGACTTATATAAGGGGGAAACTCCCCGTTCGGGTGAAACCAGGTAGGATAGTGCCCTCCCCTTGTGAAGCACCATGGTTTTACATCATCATATGACCTAAACAAACACAAAACAAGAGAGTGCTACTCCGGGCTACCCCTGTCAGAGGGACGTCTAGGGGGTAGACGATCCGATGCCCACAGATCAGGGTTCCATGGGAGACCACGCTCCAGGGCGTCGGAATACCTCAAGGACTTGAATGTGGCCCTAGCACATGCATGGAAGTGTGGTGCTATGTTGAAACATGCAAAACCTAGTCCCAGGGTTCATGTCTCCCCCTTCTCATCGTCTTGCTGTAACCTAAAGCTAAGGTTCTGGACTTATATAAGGGGGAAACTCCCCGTTCGGGTGAAACCGGGTAGGATAGTGCCCTCCCCTTGTGAAGCACCATGGTTTTACATCATCATATGACCTAAACAAACACAAAACAAGAGAGTGCTACTCCAGGCTACCCATGTCAGAGGGACGTCTAGGGGGGTAGACGATCCGATGCCCACAGATCAGGGTTCCACGGGAGACCACGCTCCGGGGCGTCGGAATACCTCAAGGACTTGCATGTGGCCCTAGCACATGCATGGAAGTGTGGTGCTATGTTGAAACATGCAAAACCTAGTCCCCGGGTGCATGTGTCCCCCTTCTCATGCGTGTGCTGTAACCTAAAGCTAAGGTTCTGGACTTATATAAGGGGGAAACTCCCCGTTCGGGTGAAACCGGGTAGGATAGTGCCCTCCCCTTGTGAAGCACCATGGTTTTACATCATCATATGACCTAAACAAACACAAAACAAGAGTGCTACTCCGGGCTACCCCTGTCAGAGGGACGTCTAGGGGGGTAGACGATCCGATGCAAACAGATCAGGGTTCCGCGGGAGACCACGCTCCGGGGCGTCGGAATACCTCAAGGACTTGCATGTGGCCCTAGCACATGCATGGAAGTGTGGTGCTATGTTGAAACATGCAAAACCTAGTCCCCGGGTGCATGTGTCCCCCTTCTCATGCGTGCGTTGTAACCTAAAGCTAAGGTTCTGGACTTATATAAGGGGGAAACTCCCCGTTCGGGTGAAACCGGGTAGGATAGTGCCCTCCCCTTGTGAAGCACCATGGTTTTACATCATCATATGACCTAAACAAACACAAAACAAGAGAGTGCTACTCCGGGCTACCCCTGTCAGAGGGACGTCTAGGGGGTAGACGATCCGATGCCCACAGATCAGGGTTCCACGGGAGACCACGCTCCGGTGCGTCGGAATACCTCAAGGACTTGCATGTGGCCCTAGCACATGCATGGAAGTGTGGTGCTATGTTGAAACATGCAAAACCTAGTCCCAGGGTGCATGTGTCCCCCTTCTCATGCGTCTTGCTGTAACCTAAAGCTAAGGTTACGGACTTATATAAGGGAAACTCCCGTTCGGTGAAACCGGGTAGGATAGTGCCCTCCTTGTGAAGCACCATGGTTTTACATCATCATATGACCTAAACAAACACAAAACAAGAGAGTGCTACTCAGGCTACCCCTGTCGGAGGGGCGTCTAGGGGGTAGGCGATCCGATGCCACAGATCGGGGTTCATGGGAGACCACGCTCAGGCGTCGGAATACCTCAGGACTTGCATGTGGCCCTAGCACATGCATGGAAGTGTGGTGCTATGTTGAAACATGCAAAACCTAGTCCCGGGTGCATGTGTCCCCCTTCTCATGCGTCTTGGCTGTAACCTAAAGCTAAGGTTACGGACTTATATAAGGGAAACTCCCGTTCGGGTGAAACCGGGTAGGATAGTGCCCTCCTTGTGAAGCACCATGGTTTTACATCATCATATGACCTAAACAAACACAAAACAAGAGAGTGCTACTCGGGCTACCCTGTCGGAGGGGCGTCTAGGGGGTAGGCGATCCGATGCACAGATCGGGGTTCGCAGGAGACCACGCTACGGGGCGTCGGAATACCTCAAGGACTTGCATGTGGCCCTAGCACATGCATGGAAGTGTGGTGCTATGTTGAAACATGCAAAACCTAGTCCCGGGTGCAGGTGTCCCCCTTCTCATGCGTCGCTTTTTGTAACCTAAAGCTAAGGTTACGGACTTATATAAGGAAACTCCCGTTCGGGTGAAACCGGGTAGGATAGTGCCCTCCTTGTGAAGCACCATGGTTTTACATCATCATATGACCTAAACAAACACAAAACAAGAGAGTGCTACTCCAGGCTACCCTGTCGGAGGGGCGTCTAGGGGTAGGCGATCCGATGCCACAGATCAGGGTTACGCGGGAGACCACGCTCCGGGGCGTCGGAATACCTCAAGGACTTGCATGTGGCCCTAGCACATGCATGGAAGTGTGGTGCTATGTTGAAACATGCAAAACCTAGTCCCGGGTGCATGTTTCCCCCTTCTCATCGCGTGCTGTAACCTAAAGCTAAGGTTACGGACTTATATAAGAAACTCCCGTTCGGGTGAAACCGGGTAGGATAGTGCCCTCCTTGTGAAGCACCATGGTTTTACATCATCATATGACCTAAACAAACACAAAACAAGAGAGTGCTACTCAGGCTACCCCTGTGAGGAGGGACGTCTAGGGGGGTAGACGATCCGATGCCCACAGATCAGGGTTCCGCGGGAGACCACGCTCCGGGGCGTCGGAATACCTCAAGGACTTGCATGTGGCCCTAGCACATGCATGGAAGTGTGGTGCTATGTTGAAACATGCAAAACCTAGTCCCCGGGTGCATGTGTCCCCCTTCTCATGCGTGCGATGTAACCTAAACCTAAGGTTCTGGACTTATATAAGGGGGAAACTCCCCGTTTGGGTGAAACCGGGTAGGATAGTGCCCTGCCCTTGTGAAGCACCATGGTTTTACATCATCATATGACCTGAACAAACACAAAACAAGAGAGTACTACTCTGGGCTACCCCTGTCAGAGGGACGTCTAGGGGGGTAGACGATCCGATGCCCACAGATCAGGGTTCCGCGGGAGACCACGCTCTGGGGCGTCGGAATACCTCAAGGACTTGCATGTGGCCCTAGCACATGCATGGAAGTGTGGTGCTATGTTGAAACATGCAAAACCTAGTCCCCGGGTGCATGTGTCCCCCTTCTCATGCGTGTGTTGTAACCTAAAGCTAAGGTTCTGGACCCCGTTCGGGTGAAACTGGGTAGGTTAGTGCCCTCCCCTTGTGAAGCACCATCTTTTTACATCATCATATGACCTAAACAAACACAAAACAAGAGAGTGCTACTCCGGGCTACCCCTATCAGAGGGACGTCTAGGGGGGTAGACGATCCGATGCAAACAGATCAGGGTTTCGCGGGAGACCACGCTACAGGCGTCGGAATACCTCAAGGACTTGCATGTGGCCCTAGCACATGCATGGAAGTGTGGTGCTATGTTGAAACATGCAAAACCTAGTCCCCGGGTGCATGTGTCCCCCTTCTCATGCGTGCGCTCGCTGTAACCTAAAGCTAAGGTTCTGGACTTATATAAGGGGGAAACTCCCCGTTCGGGTGAAACCGGGTAGGATAGTGCCCTCCCCTTGTGAAGCACCATGGTTTTACATCATCATATGACCTAAACAAACACAAAACAAGAGAGTGCTACTCCGGGCTACCCATGTCAGAGGGACGTCTAGGGGTAGACGATCCGATGCCCACAGATCAGGGTTCCGCGGGAGACCACGCTCCGGGGCGTCGGAATACCTCAAGGACTTGCATGTGGCCCTAGCACATGCATGGAAGTGTGGTGCTATGTTGAAACATGCAAAACCTAGTCCCCGGGTGCATGTGTCCCCCTTCTCATGCGTGCACTGTAACCTAAAGCTAAGGTTACAGACTTATATAAGGGGGAAACTCCCCGTTCGGGTGAAACCGGGTAGGATAGTGCCCTCCCCTTGTGAAGCACCATGGTTTTACATCATCATATGACCTAAACAAACACAAAACAAGAGAGTGCTACTCCGGGCTACCCCTGTCAGAGGGACGTCTAGGGGGTAGACGATCCGATGCCCACAGATCAGGGTTCCATGGGAGACCACGCTACGGGGCGTCGGAATACCTCAAGGACTTGCATGTGGCCCTAGCACATGCATGGAAGTGTGGTGCTATGTTGAAACATGCAAAACCTAGTCCCCGGGTGCATGTGTCCCCCTTCTCATGCGTGCGCTAGTTGTAACCTAAAGCTAAGGTTCTGGACTTATATAAGGGGGAAACTCCCCGTTCGGGTGAAACCGGGTAGGATAGTGCCCTCCCCTTGTGAAGCACCATGGTTTTACATCATCATATGACCTAAACAAACACAAAACAAGAGAGTGCTACTCGGGCTACCCTGTCGGAGGGGCGTCTAGGGGTAGGCGATCCGATGCCACAGATCGGGGTTCGCGGAGACCACGCTCAGGCGTCGGAATACCTCAAGGACTTGCATGTGGCCCTAGCACATGCATGGAAGTGTGGTGCTATGTTGAAACATGCAAAACCTAGTCCCCGGGTGCATGTGTCCCCCTTCTCATGCGTGCGATGTAACCTAAAGCTAAGGTTCTGGACTTATATAAGGGGGAAACTCCCCGTTCGGGTGAAACCGGGTACGATAGTGCCCTCCCCTTGTGAAGCTCCATGGTTTTACATCATCATATGACCTAAACAAACACAAAACAAGAGAGTGATACTCCGGGCTACCCCTGTCAGAGGGACGTCTAGGGGGGTAGACGATCCGATGCCAAAGATCAGGGTTCGCGGAGACCACGCTCAGGCGTCAGAATACCTCAAGGACTTGCATGCGGCCCTAGCACATGCATGGAAGTGTGGTGCTATGTTGAAACATGCAAAACCTAGTCCCCGGGTGCATGTGTCCCCCTTCTCATGCGTGCGCTGTAACCTAAAGCTAAGGTTCTGGACTTATATAAGGGGGAAACTCCCCGTTCGGGTGAAACCGGGTAGGATAGTGCCCTCCCCTTGTGAAGCACCATGGTTTTACATCATCATATGACCTAAACAAACACAAAACAAGAGAGTGCTACTCCAGGCTACCCCTGTCAGAGGGACGTCTAGGGGGGTAGACGATCCGATGCCCACAGATCAGGGTTCCGCGGGAGACCACGCTCCGGGGCGTCGGAATACCTCAAGGACTTGCATGTGGCCCTAGCACATGCATGGAAGTGTGGTGCTATGTTGAAACATGCAAAACCTAGTCCCCGGGTGCATGTGTCCCCCTTCTCATGCGTCTTGTAACCTAAAGCTAAGGTTCCGGACTTATATAAGGGGGAAACTCCCTGTTTCGGTGAAACCGGGTAGGATAGTGCCCTCCCCTTGTGAAGCACCATGGTTTTACATCATCATATGACCTAAACAAACACAAAACAAGAGAGTGCTACTCCGGGCTACCCTGTCAGAGGGACGTCTAGGGGGGTAGACGATCCGATGCCCACAGATCAGGGTTCCACGGGAGACCACGCTCCGGGGCGTCGGAATACCTCAAGGACTTGCATGTGGCCCTAGCACATGCATGGAAGTGTGGTGCTATGTTGAAACATGCAAAACCTAGTCCCCGGGTGCATGTGTCCCCCTTCTCATGCGTGCGCTGTAACCTAAAGCTAAGGTTCTGGACTTATATAAGGGGGAAACTCCCCGTTCGGGTGAAACCGGGTAGGATAGTGCCCTCCCCTTGTGAAGCACCATGGTTTTACATCATCATATGACCTAAACAAACACAAAACAAGAGAGTGCTACTCCGGCTACCCCTGTCAGAGGGACGTCTAGGGGGGTAGACGATCCGATGCCCACAGATCAGGGTTTCGCAGGAGACCACGCTCCGGGGCGTCGGAATACCTCAAGGACTTGCATGTGGCCCTAGCACATGCATGGAAGTGTGGTGCTATGTTGAAACATGCAAAACCTAGTCCCCGGGTGCATGTGTCCCCCTTCTCATGCGTCTATTTGTAACCTAAAGCTAAGGTTACGGACTTATATAAGGGGGAAACTCCCCGTTCGGGTGAAACCGGGTAGGATAGTGCCCTCCCCTTGTGAAGCACCATGGTTTTACATCATCATATGACCTAAACAAACACAAAACAAGAGAGTGCTACTCCGGGCTACCCCTGTCAGAGGGACGTCTAGGGGGGTAGACGATCCGATGCCACAAATCAAGGTTCCGCGGGAGACCACGCTCCGCGGCGTCGGAATACCTCAAGGACTTGCATGTGGCCCTAGCACATACATGGAAGTGTGGTACTATGTTGAAACATGCAAAACCTAGTCCCCGGGTGCAAGTGTCCCCCTTCTCATGCGTGCGATGTAACCTAAAGCTAAGGTTCCGAACTTATATAAGGGGGAAACTCCCCGTTCGGGTGAAACCGGGTAGGATAGTGCCCTCCCCTTGTGAAGCACCATGGTTTTACATCATCATATGACCTAAACAAACACAAAACAAGAGAGTGCTACTCCGGGCTACCCCTATCAGAGGGACGTCTAGGGGGGTAGACGATCTGATGCCCACAGATCAGGGTTCCGTGGGAGACCACACTCCGAGGCGTCGGAATACCTCAAGGACTTGCATGTGTCCCTAGCACATGCATGGAAGTGTGGTGCTATGTTGAAACATGCAAAACCTAGTCCCCGGGTGCATGTGTCCCCCTTCTCATGCGTGCGTTGTAACCTAAAGCTAAGGTTCTGGACTTATATAAGGGGGAAACTCCCTGTTCGGGTGAAACCGGGTAGGATAGTGCCCTCAACTTGTGAAGCACCATGGTTTTACATCATCATATGAACTTAACAAACATAAAACAATAGAGTGATACACAGGTCTACACTGTCAGAGGGACGTCTAGGGGGGTAGACGATCCGATGCCCACAGATCAGGGTTCCGCGGGAGACCACGCTCCGGGGCGTCGGAATACCTCAAGGACTTGCATGTGGCCCTAGCACATGCATGGAAGTGTGGTGCTATGTTGAAACATGCAAAACCTAGTCCCCGGGTGCATGTGTCCCCCTTCTCATGCGTGGGCTGTAACCTAAAGCTAAGGTTCTGGACTTATATAAGGGGGAAACTCCCCGTTCGGGTGAAACCGGGTAGGATAGTGCCCTCCCCTTGTGAAGCACCATGGTTTTACATCATCATATGACCTAAACAAACACAAAACAAGAGAGTGCTACTCCGGGCTACCCCTGTCAGAGGGACGTCTAGGGGGTAGACGATCCGATGCCAACAGATCAGATCGGGGTTCGCGGAGACCACGCTCCGGGGCGTCGGAATACCTCAAGGACTTGCATGTGGCCCTAGCACATGCATGGAAGTGTGGTGCTATGTTGAAACATGCAAAACCTAGTCCCCGGGTGCATGTGTCCCCCTTCTCATGCGTGCGCTAGCTGTATCCTAAAGCTAAGGTTAGGGACTTATATATGGAAACTCCCGTTCGGGTGAAACCGGGTAGGATAGTGCCCTCCTTGTGAAGCACCATGGTTTTACATCATCATATGACCTAAACAAACACAAAACAAGAGAGTGCTACTCAGGCTACCCTGTCGGAGGGGCGTCTAGGGGGTAGGCGATCCGATGCCACAGATCGAGGTTCAGCGGAGACCACGCTCAGGCGTCGGAATACCTCAAGGACTTGCATGTGGCCCTAGCACATGCATGGAAGTGTGGTGCTATGTTGAAACATGCAAAACCTAGTCCTGGGTGCATGTGTCCCCCTTCTCATGCGTGCGTTGTAACCTAAAGCTAAGGTTCTGGACTTATATAAGGGGGAAACTCCCCGTTCGGGTGAAACCGGGTAGGATAGTGCCCTCCCCTTGTGAAGCACCATGGTTTTACATCATCATATGACCTAAACAAACACAAAACAAGAGAGTGCTACTCCGGGCTACCCCTGTCGGAGGGACGTCTAGGAGTAGGCGATCCGATGCCACAGATCGGGGTTCATGGGAGTCCATGCTCCGGGGCGTCGGAATACATCAAGGACTTGCATGTGGCCCTAGCACATGCATTGAAGTGTGGTCCTATGTTGAAACATGCAAAACCTAGTCCCCGGGTGCATGTGTCCCCCTTCTCATGCGTGCGCTGTAACCTAAAGCTAAGGTTCTGGACTTATATAAGGGGGAAACTCCCCGTTCGGGTGAAACCGGGTAGGATAGTGCCCTCCCCTTGTGAAGCACCATGGTTTTACATCATCATATGACCTAAACAAACACAAAACAAGAGAGTGCTACTCCGGGCTACCCCTGTCAGAGGGACGTCTAGGGGGTAGACGATCCGATGACCACAGATCAGGGTTCCGCGGGAGACCACGCTCCGGGGCGTCGGAATACCTCAAGGACTTGCATGTGGCCCTAGCACATGCATGGAAGTGTGGTGCTATGTTGAAACATGCAAAACCTAGTCCCCGGGTGCATGTGTCCCCCTTCTCATGCGTGTGTTGTAACCTAAAGCTAAGGTTCTGGACCCCGTTCGGGTGAAACTGGGTAGGTTAGTGCCCTCCCCTTGTGAAGCACCATGGTTTTACATCATCATATGACCTAAACAAACACAAAACAAGAGAGTGCTACCCCTGTGAGAGGGACGTCTAGGGGGGTAGACGATCCGATGCCCACAGATCAGGGTTCCGCGGGAGACCACGCTACGGGGCGTCGGAATACCTCAAGGACTTGCATGTGGCCCTAGCACATGCATGGAAGTGTGGTGCTATGTTGAAACATGCAAAACCTAGTCCCGCGTGCATGTGTCCCCCTTCTCATGCGTCTGGCTGTAACCTAAAGCTAAGATTATTGACTTATTTAAGGGGGAAACTCCCTGTTCCGGTGAAACCGGGTAGGATAGTGCCCTCCCATTGTGAAGCACCATGGTTTTACATCATCATATGACCTAAACAAACACAAAACAAGAGAGTGCTACTCCGGGCTAACCCACATCGGAGGGGCGTCTAGGGGTAGGCGATCCGATGCCACAGATCGGGGTTCATGGGAGACCACGCTCAGGCGTCGGAATACCTCAAGGACTTGCATGTGGCCCTAGCACATGCATGGAAGTGTGGTGCTATGTTGAAACATGCAAAAACTAGTCCCCGGGTGCATGTGTCCCCCTTCTCATGCGTCTTGGCTGTAACCTAAAGCTAAGGTTACGGACTTATATAAAGGGGAAACTCCCGTTCGGGTGAAACCGGGTAGGATAGTGCCCTCCCCTTGTGAAGCACCATTGTTTTACATCATCATATGACCTAAAAAAACACAAAACAAGAGAGTGCTACTCCGGGATACACCTGTCAGAGGGACGTCTAGGGGGTAGACGATCCGATGCCCACAGATGAGGGTTCCGCGGGAGACCACGCTCCGGGGCGTCGGAATACCTCAAGGACTTGCATGTGGCCCTAGCACATGCATGGAAGTGTGGTGCTATGTTGAAACATGCAAAACCTAGTCCCCGGGTGCATGTGTCCCCCTTCTCATGCGTGTGCTGTAACCTAAAGCTAAGGTTCTGGACTTATATAAGGGGGAAACTCCCCGTTTCGGTGAAACCGGGTAGGATAGTGCCCTCCCCTTGTGAAGCACCATGGTTTTACATCATCATATGACCTAAACAAACACAAAACAAGAGAGTGCTACTCCGGGCTACCTGTCGGAGGGGCGTCTAGGGGGTAGGCGATCCGATGCCACAGATCAGGGGTCCGCGGGAGACCACGCTCCGGGGCGTCGGAATACCTCAACGACTTGCATGTGGCCCTAGCACATGCATGGAAGTGTGGTGCTATGTTGAAACATGCAAAACCTAGTCCCCGGGTGCATGTGTCCCCCTTCTCATGCGTGCGCTGTAACCTAAAGCTAAGGTTCTGGACTTATATAAGGGGGAAACTCCCCGTTCGGGTGAAACCGGGTAGGATAGTGCCCTCCCCTTGTGAAGCACCATGGTTTTACATCATCATATGACCTAAACAAACACAAAACAAGAGAGTGCTACTCCGGGCTACCCCTGTCAGAGGGACGTCTAGGGGGGTAGACGATCCGATGCCCACAGATCAGGGTTCCGCGGAGACCACGCTCCGGGGCGTCGGAATACCTCAAGGACTTGCATGTGGCCCTAGCACATGCATGGAAGTGTGGTGCTATGTTGAAACATGCAAAACCTAGTCCCCGGGTGCATGTGTCCCCCTTCTCATGCGTGCTCTGTAACCTAAAGCTAAGGTTCTGGACTTATATAAGGGGGAAACTCCCCGTTCGGGTGAAACCGGGTAGGATAGTGCCCTCCCCTTGTGAAGCACCATGGTTTTACATCATCATATGACCTAAACAAACACAAAACAAGAGAGTGCTACTCCGGGCTACCTTTGTCAGAGGGACGTCTAGGGGGGTAGACGATCCGATGCCCACAGATCGAGGGTTCATGGGAGACCACGCTCCGGGGCGTCGGAATACCTCAAGGACTTGCATGTGGCCCTAGCACATGCATGGAAGTGTGGTGCTATGTTGAAACATGCAAAACATATTCCCGGGTGCATGTGTCCCCCTTCTCATGCGTGCGCTAGCTGTAACCTAAAGCTAAGGTTCTGGACTTATATAAGGGGGAAACTCCCCGTTCGGGTGAAACCGGGTAGGATAGTGCCCTCCCTTGTGAAGCACCATGGTTTTACATCATCATATGACCTAAACAAACACAAAACAAGAGAGTGCTACTCCGGGCTACCACTGTCAGAGGGACGTCTAGGGGGTAGACGATCCGATGCCCACAGATCAGGGTTCCACGGGAGACCACGCTCCGGGGCGTCGGAATACCTCAAGGACTTGCATGTGGCCCTAGCACATGCATGGAAGTGTGGTGCTATGTTGAAACATGCAAAACCTAGTCCCCGGGTGCATGTGTCCCCCTTCTCATGCGTGTGCTGTAACCTAAAGCTAAGGTTCCGGACTTATATAAGGGGGAAACTCCCCGTTCGGGTGAAACCGGGTAGGATAGTGCCCTCCCCTTGTGAAGCACCATGGTTTTACATCATCATATGACCTAAACAAACACAAAACAAGAGAGTGCTACTCCGGGCTACCCCTGTCAGAGGGACGTCTAGGGGGGTAGACGATCCGATGCCCACAGATCAGGGTTCCGCGGAGACCACGCTCCGGGGCGTCGGAATACCTCAAGGACTTGCATGTGGCCCTAGCACATGCATGGAAGTGTGGTGCTATGTTGAAACATGCAAAACCTAGTCCCAGGTGCATGTGTCCCCCTTCTCATTCGTGCTCTATAACCTAAAGCTAAGGTTCTGGACTTATATAAGGGGGAAACTCCCCGTTCGGGTGAAACCGGGTAGGATAGTGCCCTCCCCTTGTGAAGCACCATGGTTTTACATCATCATATGACCTAAACAAACACAAAACAAGAGAGTGCTACTCCAGGCTACCCATGTCAGAGGGACATCTAGAGGGGTAGACGATCCGACGCCCACAGATCAGGGTTCATGGGAGACCACGCTCCGGCGTCGGAATACCTCAAGGACTTGCATGTGGCCCTAGCACATGCATGGAAGTGTGGTGCTATGTTGAAACATGCAAAACCTAGTCCCGGGTGCATGTGTCCCCCTTCTCATGCGTCTGGCTGTAACCTAAAGCTAAGGTTACGGACTTATATAAGGAAACTCCCGTTCGGGTGAAACCGGGTAGGATAGTGCCCTCCTTGTGAAGCACCATGGTTTTACATCATCATATGACCTAAACAAACACAAAACAAGAGAGTGCTACTCGGGCTACCCACATCGGAGGGGCGTCTAGGGGGTAGGCGATCCGATGCCACAGATCGGGGTTAAGCGGAGACCACGCTCAGGCGTCGGAATACCTCAAGGACTTGCATGTGGCCCTAGCACATGCATGGAAGTGTGGTGCTATGTTGAAACATGCAAAACCTAGTCCCGGGTGCATGTGTCCCCCTTCTCATCGTGCTGGTTGTAACCTAAAGCTAAGGTTACGGACTTATATAAGGAAACTCCCGTTCGGGTGAAACCGGGTAGGATAGTGCCCTCCTTGTGAAGCACCATGGTTTTACATCATCATATGACCTAAACAAACACAAAACAAGAGAGTGCTACTCAGGCTACCTGTCGGAGGGGCGTCTAGGGGTAGGCGATCCGATGCCACAGATCGAGGGTTCATGGGAGACCACGCTCCGGGGCGTCGGAATACCTCAAGGACTTGCATGTGGCCCTAGCACATGCATGGAAGTGTGGTGCTATGTTGAAACATGCAAAACCTAGTCCCCGGGTGCATGTGTCCCCCTTCTCATGCGTGCGTTGTAACCTAAAGCTAAGGTTCCGGACTTATATAAGGGGGAAACTCCCCGTTCGGGTGAAACCGGGTAGGATAGTGCCCTCCCCTTGTGAAGCACCATGGTTTTACATCATCATATGACCTAAACAAACACAAAACAAGAGAGTGCTACTCCAGGCTACCCCTGTCAGAGGGACGTCTAGGGGGTAGACGATCCGATGCAAACAGATCAGGGTTCTACGGGAGACCACGCTACGGGGCGTCGGAATACCTCAAGGACTTGCATGTGGCCCTAGCACATGCATGGAAGTGTGGTGCTATGTTGAAACATGCAAAACCTAGTCCCCGGGTGCATGTGTCCCCCTTCTCATGCGTTCGTGCGCTGTAACCTAAAGCTAAGGTTCTGGACTTATATAAGGGGGAAACTCCCCGTTCGGGTGAAACCAGGTAGGATACTGACCTCCCCTTGTGAAGCACCATGGTTTTACATCATCATATGACCTAAACAAACACAAAACAAGAGAGTGCTACTCCGGGCTACCCTGTCGGAGGGGCGTCTAGGGGGTAGGCGATCCGATGCCTGGATCGGGGTTCGCGGCATACCACGCTCCGGGGCGTCGGAATACCTCAAGGACTTGCATGTGGCCCTAGCACATGCATGGAAGTGTGGTGCTATGTTGAATCATGCAAAACCTAGTCCCGGGTGCATGTGTCCCCTTCTCATGCGTCTATTTGTAACCTAAAGCTAAGGTTACGGACTTATATAAGGAAACTCCCGTTGGGTGAAACCGGGTAGGATAGTGCCCTCCTTGTGAAGCACCATGGTTTTACATCATCATATGACCTAAACAAACACAAAACAAGAGAGTGCTACTCAGGCTACCCTGTCGGAGGGGCGTCTAGGGGGTAGGCGATCCGATGCCACAGATCGAGGGTTCGCGGAGACCACGCTCAGGCGTCGGAATACCTCAAGGACTTGCATGTGGCCCTAGCACATGCATGGAAGTGTGGTGCTATGTTGAAACATGCAAAACCTAGTCCCGGGTGCATGTGTCCCCTTCTCATGCGTCGCTTGTAACCTAAAGCTAAGGTTACGGACTTATATAAGGGAAACTCCCGTTCGGGTGAAACCGGGTAGGATAGTGCCCTCCCTTGTGAAGCACCATGGTTTTACATCATCATATGACCTAAACAAACACAAAACAAGAGAGTGCTACTCAGGCTACCCTGTCGAGGGGCGTCTAGGGGGTAGGCGATCCGATGCCACAGATCGGGGTTCATGGGAGACCACGCTCAGGCGTCGGAATACCTCAAGGACTTGCATGTGGCCCTAGCACATGCATGGAAGTGTGGTGCTATGTTGAAACATGCAAAACCTAGTCCCGGGTGCATGTGTCCCCCTTCTCATGCGTCTTGTAACCTAAAGCTAAGGTTACGGACTTATATAAGGAAACTCCCGTTCGGGTGAAACCGGGTAGGATAGTGCCCTCCCTTGTGAAGCACCATGGTTTTACATCATCATATGACCTAAACAAACACAAAACAAGTGAGTGCTACTCCGGCTACCTGTCGGAGGGGCGTCTAGGGGGTAGGCGATCCGATGCCACAGATCGGGGTTCGCGGGAGACCACGCTCAGGCGTCGGAATACCTCAAGGACTTGCATGTGGCCCTAGCACATGCATGGAAGTGTGGTGCTATTTTGAAACATGCAAAACCTAGTCCCGGGTGCATGTGTCCCCCTTCTCATGCGTGCTGGCTGTAACCTAAAGCTAAGGTTACGGACTTATATAAGGAAACTCCCGTTCGGGTGAAACCGGGTAGGATAGTGCCCTCCTTGTGAAGCACCATGGTTTTACATCATCATATGACCTAAACAAACACAAAACAAGAGAGTGCTACTCAGGCTACCCCTGTCGGAGGGGCGTCTAGGGGTAGGCGATCCGATGCCACAGATCGAGGGGTTCATGGGAGACCACGCTCAGGCGTCGGAATACCTCAAGGACTTGCATGTGGCCCTAGCACATACATGGAAGTGTGGTGCTATGTTGAAACATGCAAAACCTAGTCCCGGGTGCATGTGTCCCCCTTCTCATGCGTGCTTGTAACCTAAAGCTAAGGTTACGGACTTATATAAGGAAACTCCCGTTCGGGTGAAACGGGTAGGATAGTGCCCTCCTTGTGAAGCACCATGGTTTTACATCATCATATGACCTAAACAAACACAAAACAAGAGTGCTACTCAGGGCTACCCTGTCGGAGGGGCGTCTAGGGGTAGGCGATCCGATGCCTGCAGATCGGGGTTCCACGGAGACCACGCTCAGGCGTCGGAATACCTCAAGGACTTGCATGTGGCCTAGGACATGCATGGAAGTGTGGTGCTATGTTGAAACATGGAAAACCTAGTCCCGGGTGCATGTGTCCCCCTTCTCATGCGTCTTGCTGTAACCTAAAGCTAAGGTTACGGACTTATATAAGGAAACTCCCGTTCGGTGAAACGGGTAGGATAGTGCCCTCCCTTGTGAAGCACCATGGTTTTACATCATCATATGACCTAAACAAACACAAAACAAGAGAGTGCTACTCCAGGCTACCTGTCGGAGGGGCGTCTAGGGGGTAGGCGATCCGATGCCCAGATCGAGGTTCGCGGAGACCACGCTCAGGCGTCGGAATACCTCAAGGACTTGCATGTGGCCCTAGCACATGCATGGAAGTGTGGTGATATGTTGAAACATGCAAAACCTAGTCTCTAGGTGCATGTGTCCCCCTTCTCATGCGTGCGTTGTAACCTAAAGCTAAGGTTCCGGACTTATATAAGGGGGAAACTCCCCGTTCGGGTGAAACCGGGTAGGATAGTGCCCTCCCCTTGTGAAGCACCATGGTTTTACATCATCATATGACCTAAACAAACACAAAACAAGAGAGTGCTACTCAGGCTACCTGTCGGGAGGGACGTCTAGGGGGTAGACGATCCGATGCCCACAGATCAGGGTTCCACGGGAGACCACGCTCCGGGGCGTCGGAATACCTCAAGGACTTGCATGTGGCCCTAGCACATGCATGGAAGTGTGGTGCTATGTTGAAACATGCAACACCTAGTACCCGGGTGCATGTGTCCCCCTTCTCATGCGTGCGCTAGCTGTAACCTAAAGCTAAGGTTCTGGACTTATATAAGGGGGAAACTCCCGTTCGGGTGAAACCGGGTAGGATAGTGCCCTCCCCTTGTGAAGCACCATGGTTTTACATCATCATATGACCTAAACAAACACAAAACAAGAGAGTTCTACTCCGGGCTACCCGTGTCAGAGGGACGTCTAGGGGGGTAGACGATCCGATGCCCACAGATCAGGGTTCCACGGGAGACCACGCTCCGGGGCGTCGGAATACCTCAAGGACTTGCATGTGGCCCTAGCACATGCATGGAAGTGTGGTGCTATGTTGAAACATGCAAAACCTAGTCCTGGGTGCATGTGTACCCCGTCTCATGCGTCTTGTAACCTAAAGCTAAGGTTCCGGACTTATATAAGGGGGAAACTCCCCGTTCGGGTGAAACCGGGTAGGATAGTGCCCTCCCCTTGTGAAGCACCATGGTTTTACATCATCATATGACCTAAACAAACACAAAACAAGAGAGTGCTACTCCAGGCTACCCCTGTCAGAGGGACGTCTAGGGGGTAGACGATCCGATGCAAACAGATCAGGGTTCCGCGGGAGACCACGCTCCGGGGCGTCGGAATACCTCAAGGACTTGCATGTGGCCCTAGCACATGCATGGAAGTGTGGTGCTATGTTGAAACATGCAAAACCTAGTCCCCGGGTGCATGTGTCCCCCTTCTCATGCGTGCGCTGTAACCTAAAGCTAAGGTTCCGGACTTATATAACTGGAAACTCCCCGTTCGGGTGAAATTGGGTAGGATAGTGCCCTCCCCTTGTGAAGCACCATGGTTTTACATCATCATATGACCTAAACAAACACAAAACAAGAGAGTGCTACTCCAGGCTACCCCTGTCAGAGGGACGTCTAGGGGGTAGACGATCCGATGCCCACAGATCAGGGTTCCCCGGGAGACCACGCTCCGGGGCGTCGGAATACCTCAAGGACTTGCATGTGGCCCTAGCACATGCATGGAAGTGTGGTGCTATGTTGAAACATGCAACACCTAGTCCCCGGGTGCATGTGTCCCCCTTCTCATGCGTGCGCTAGCTGTAACCTAAAGCTAAGGTTCTGGACTTATATAAGGGGGAAACTCCCCGTTCGGGTGAAACCGGGTAGGATAGTGCCCTCAACTTGTGAAGCACCATGGTTTTACATCATCATATGACCTAAACAAACACAAAACAAGAGAGTGCTACTCCGGGCTACCCCTGTCAGAGGGACGTCTAGGGGGGTAGACGATCCGATGCAAACAGATCAGGGTTCCGCGGGAGACCACGCTCCGGGGCGTCGGAATACCTCAAGGACTTGCATGTGGCCCTAGCACATGCATGGAAGTGTGGTGCTATGTTGAAACATGCAAAACCTAGTCCTGGGTGCATGTGTCCCCCTTCTCATGCGTCTAGCTGTAACCTAAAGCTAAGGTTACGGACTTATATAAGGGAAACTCCCGTTCGGGTGAAACCGGGTAGGATAGTGCCCTCCTTGTGAAGCACCATGGTTTTACATCATCATATGACCTAAACAAACACAAAACAAGAGAGTGCTACTCAGGCTACCTGTCGGAGGGGCGTCTAGGGGGTAGGCGATCCGATGCCTGCAGATCGGGGTTCCAAGGGAGACCACGCTCAGGCGTCGGAATACCTCAAGGACTTGCATGTGGCCCTAGCACATGCATGGAAGTGTGGTGCTATGTTGAAACATGCAAAACCTAGTCCCAGGTGCATGTGTCCCCTTCTCATGCGTCGCTGTAACCTAAAGCTAAGGTTACGGACTTATATAAGGGAAACTCCCGTTCGGGTGAAACGGGTAGGATAGTGCCCTCCTTGTGAAGCACCATGGTTTTACATCATCATATGACCTAAACAAACACAAAACAAGATAGTGCTACTCCGGGCTACCTGTCGGGAGGGGCGTCTAGGGGGTAGGCGATCCGATGCCCACAGATCGAGGTTCGCGGAGACCACGCTCAGGCGTCGGAATACCTCAAGGACTTGCATGTGGCCCTAGCACATGCATGGAAGTGTGGTGCTATGTTGAAACATGCAAAACCTAGTCCCGGGTGCATGTGTCCCCCTTCTCATGTCGCGCTGTAACCTAAAGCTAAGGTTACGGACTTATATAAGGGAAACTCCCGTTCGGTGAAACCGGTTAGGATAGTGCCCTCCACTTGTGAAGCACCATGGTTTTACATCATCATATGACCTAAACAAACACAAAACAAGAGAGTGCTACTCCAGGCTACCCCTGTCAGAGGGACGTCTAGGGGGGTAGACGATCCGATGCCCACAGATCAGGGTTCCGCGGGAGACCACGCTCCGGGGCGTCGGAATACCTCAAGGACTTGCATGTGGCCCTAGAACATGCATGGAAGTGTGGTGCTATGTTGAAACATGCAAAACCTAGTCCCCGGGTGCATGTGTCCCCTTCTCATGCGTGCGCTAGCTGTAACCTAAAGCTAAGGTTCTGGACTTATATAAGGGGGAAACTCCCCGTTCGGGTGAAACCGGGTAGGATAGTGCCCTCCCCTTGTGAAGCACCATGGTTTTACATCATCATATGACCTAAACAAACACAAAACAAGAGAGTGCTACTCCGGGCTACCCCTGTCAGAGGGACGTCTAGGGGGGTAGATGATCCGATGCAAACAGATCAGGGTTCCGCGGGAGACCACGCTCCGGGGCGTCGGAATACCTCAAGGACTTGCATGTGGCCCTAGAACATGCATGGAAGTGTGGTGCTATGTTGAAACATGCAAAACCTAGTCCCCGGGTGCATGTGTCCCCCTTCTCATGCGTGCGCTGTAACCTAAAGCTAAGGTTCTGGACTTATATAAGGGGGAAACTCCCCGTTCGGGTGAAACCGGGTAGGATAGTGCCCTCCCCTTGTGAAGAACCATGGTTTTACATCATCATATGACCTAAACAAACACAAAACAAGATAGTGCTACTCCGGGCTTCCCCTGTCAGAGGGACGTCTAGGGGGGTAGACGATGTGATGCCCACAGATCAGGGTTCCGCGGGAGACCATGCTCCGGGGCGTCGGAATACCTCAAGGACTTGCATGTGGCCCTAGCACATGCATGGAAGTGTGGTGCTATGTTGAAACATGCAAAACCTAGTCCCCGGGTGCATGTGTCACCCTTCTCATGCGTGCGCTGTAACCTAAAGCTAAGGTTCTGGACTTATATAAGGGGGAAACTCCCCGTTCGGGTGAAACCAGGTAGGATAGTGCCCTCCCCTTGTGAAGCACCATGGTTTTACATCATCATATGACCTAAACAAACACAAAACAAGAGAGTGCTACTCCGGGCTACCCCTGTCAGAGGGACGTCTAGGGGGTAGACGATCCGATGCCCACAGATCAGGGTTCCGCGGGAGACCACGCTACGGGGCGTCGGAATACCTCAAGGACTTGCATGTGGCCCTAGCACATGCATGGAAGTGTGGTGCTATGTTGAAACATGCAACACCTAGTCCCCGGGTGCATGTGTCCCAATTCTCATGCGTGCGCTAGCTGTAACCTAAAGCTAAGGTTCTGGACTTATATAAGGGGGAAACTCCCCGTTCGGGTGAAACCGGGTAGGATAGTGCCCTCCCCTTGTGAAGCACCATGGTTTTACATCATCATATGACCTAAAAAACACAAAACAAGAGAGTGCTACTCCGGGCTACCCCTGTCAGAGGGACGTCTAGGGGGGTAGACGATCCGATGCCCACAGATCAGGATTCCGCGGGAGACCACGCTCCGGGGCGTCGGAATACCTCAAGGACTTGCATGTGGCCCTAGCACATGCATGGAAGTGTGGTGCTATGTTGAAACATGCAAAACCTAGTCCCCGGGTGCATGTGTCCCCCTTCTCATGCGTGCGCTGTAACCTAAAGCTAAGGTTCCGGACTTATATAAGGGGGAAACTCCCCGTTCGGGTGAAACCGGGTAGGATAGTGCCCTCCCCTCACTGGTAGAAAAGGGCCCATGCCCCGGGCCATTAGTCCCGGTTGCCCGTTGGTAAGGGCCATTAGTCCCGGTTGCCCAACCGGGACGGGGCAATCGGGACTAAAACTCTAACCTTTAGTCCCGGTTGCCCCACCAACCAGGACAAATGGGGCACACGTGGCGGCATCAGAGCGCGAGGGGTGGTGGAGCATTAGTCGGTTAAGTACCTAACCGGACTAATAAGATATGGCCCAGAGATATGGTTTATTTCTCGCATGGCCGGCAAGAATTCATTTTGGCACATTTTGTTGCCGCGGCAGAATTTTCGCCACTTTTTGTGCCGCGGCAGAGAATTCATTTAGGTTGTTTTATTTAGTGTTTTGCACTTATCAACGAAGGAACCTTATATTACACAAGATCATCATGACAACATTACATTCAATACACGGATCGAGTTCATGCACTACATACAAAAGTTGCTATTCGATGCTACCGGCCAATTTCTTGAAAGTTGCTATTTTTACAATTCCTATTGTCTATACACAGCCGAGTAGTATTCCTCTTGTGTGTTTAGGACTTCTGCATCCAAGAATCCCGCCAATTCCTCCTGAATTGCTCGTACGCGATCCTTTGGCAGAAGACCGTCCCGTAGACGTTCGATCAGATTTAAAAAAGGAGTCAGCCTATATGAATATGAAACTAAACACAATTTGATTGTAATTAAAAACTATAGAAATTGTTTACGTACGTGGAGTTGCTCTAAATTTCTGCCCTTCTCATCGCACGTCTGCCGGATGAACTCGCATTCATAGTATCCACATAGATTGTTACCTGGTCCCTGCGTCAGGCACTTTACGAGAACAGAGTTCAATCAAAATAATAATCAAGCATGATAATAACTGTATCAAAACTAGAATCAAAGAGATACGCGGATATAGCTAGTGGTGCTTACATCTAGTGGTTGAAATGTAAGATCCTCTTTCCAAACACCCCTATCCTTCTTGGTGAACCGTTTCCAAGCGCTGCCCGACGTAGAAAACGAATAAAATAAGTTATTAAGTACTTGATATCATAAAATTCACGAACGTTGCCGATATAGTGTCGTAATGATTAGAATTACCGCTAGAGAAGTATCTGCATGTCCTTCCACGTCTCAAGGGGTTTATGTTTCGAGTCCATGACTAGTACACGCCCTTTGTCAAGTTGAATGATTAACAGAATATAGTGGAAGCTGCAAATGCATAACTAATCAATTATATACTTAACATCGAGTAAGCGAAATAGAAAGTGTATACAAGACAATAACACTCACTCGAAGTTGTAAGGAAATAGTATTTCCCTTTTGGTTTCTTGAAACCTTAACGCGTGTACTATATTATCCTCCGTATCCTGGGGGCTTATTTTGAGATTAGCTTCATGAACCCAATATGGGTCAATGAAGCCAATGTCATAGATTTGTCCTCTCTGCATTGAGAATCTTCATTCTGCATATTACAGTATGATTATATACATGCAATAAACAAAATAATATAGCTGGAGACTAAATTAATTATAGAATTAGTACTTAAAGACAATAGGCACTGATGATCGATTTGTCCAAGGCGTCTTGATTGAATAATTGAAATAGTTCATCAAATTCAATGGATATCATGTCATCCCTTTCTTTCCCATGATGCTTTTTTGTAACCCTCAAAGACTATCCGATT
The DNA here is from genome assembly GCA_023614405.1 of Avena insularis. Classification (NCBI taxonomy): domain Eukaryota; kingdom Viridiplantae; phylum Streptophyta; class Magnoliopsida; order Poales; family Poaceae; genus Avena; species Avena insularis. The sequence continues at coordinate 183,494,848 of CM042687.1, read as the reverse complement.
AGCCCGGCCTTTGTGGCATGCAAGTACAGTTATGCAATCTTCGCATTTTGTTGGAAGATTGTTTACCTCCTCGAGTTTGAGAGGTTTGCCGTACCGGTATTTGTATGCTACTTCACTCCTGGGAAGAACTCTAATCGGGATAAGTATTGGGCAATACTCATACCTTGAGTGGCGGCTTCTCCGTATTGCAACTACCTCTGGATCATACTGCTCTTCGGCCCCATATTTGCTCGACCCCACATTGGTTTGAGATATCACCTTGAGAGGGGCGCAAGTCTGTTTTGCTTGTTCTCCGAGCTGGGCAACAGATTTCCCGCTTGCATCAGTACTGCTCTTCGAGGCTTTTTGTGTCGCATGTGACTTGAGAATAGAACGCTCATAGTCTGATGACAGCTTTGGCTCGGGTTGATGAAGATTCTTTAGCATTTTCAACACTTTGGCTTTTTCTTCTTTGGTCTGGGGAACTCTTGCTCTTCGGCCGCCTCGACTTAGCTTAAAAGCTGTCGCTTCCGCATCAACGATTGCTTGATCTCCTCTTGATCTGATCATAAGCTCTCTTGGGAGGAACCGTTGGTACTTTTGGAAGAGGCTCTTGTTTACGTTTGGCGATCGCTTACGACGACGATGGCTGCGCTTACGCTTTTTATCTGGCGCTGGCGATGGCTCCTTGGCGATGGCTGCACCAGAGATTGGTGAGGCGGCGAGCGGGTGGCGACGAAGACGGCTGTGGCGGCAGCGACCTCGGCTGGAGACGGGTGAGGCGGCGAAGATGGCCTTGGCATGTGATTTGAAGCCGATACAACGGCCATAGATGGTGACGTTTTTGCGTCACCCAGCCATCATCCCCTTCACCAGCAGGGTAGTGAAGATCCAAAACCTCAAAGGTGGGCAAGATTTCATCCACGCCGACAACAGCGTAGCCCTCTGGAACCGGACGACAGTGGTAAGTTGGTGTGGGTACAATTGGTAAGGCATAGCCGACCGCCACCTTCATTGATATGTTCACAACTTTGACATGTAGCTCACAGTGTGTCATCTCTGTGATATCATCCACTAGGTAGCCAACAGGAGCCATCGTCGGTGCATCATCGTCATCGCCATTGTCATCACCCGGGACCTCGGTGGACGCCACACTGCTTTTTCGATTATTCGATAGGCGGTAGCATCGAATGCGATGTCTTCTGAGATGGGCCGGTAGTACTTTGCTCTTTAAGTGCGTTAATTTCATCTTGTTGTTGCTTTAATCGTTCTTCAATTAAACGCATTCGCTCTTTCTGACTATCTGCTTCAACTGCCGCCCTGTCCTTACTCCTCTGACGGCTTCTATCAGGATATTTCTTCCTCTCTTCGGGAACCCAGTCCTCCATGGTTGGGAGCCGCTTGTGCCTCGTGTTCGTCCATCATGTTCCTTATTTCCAAGGGCGAGTGTGAGCTCATCATTCTCTCTATCGAATGAAGTCCCCATCTTTATGACCTTCTTGCTTTTCGATCCTCTCGATTGGCAAGGGGTCTTCTTTATGTCGTATGTTATATATACACCTCCCTTCCGAGTCCAACGTGCCCCCATGCCCGTAAAACCAATTCCTTGCACGTTCTACCCAATCGTCTGTCTCTGGGGTGATATTTTTAGCACGCAGTTCTTCCTCAAGTTTCTCCCACTTAGGAATGCAGCCCTGTAGCCACCTTGCCCCATAGTATGGTGATACTTCTTGTTAGCAGCATTCAACTTATTCTTTGCAAACATTTCCTTAGCTTTTTCTGATGTCTTGTATTCCACAAACTCAGCCCAGAATGGTTTTATCTTCTGAAACTGAGTCTTTTTGAAATCCGGAGTCTTCTCTTTCACGACATAGTCAAGGTGCAATCTTTTCTTCCAGTTGGTGAAACACTGGGCCATCTTCTTCAAAGCCCACTCCCTGACCTTAGCCTCCATGGCTCTCCCATGTTGTAAGGCGTCCTCAACTGGATCCTCCGCATTTGGATCCAGCTCTATCTTCGGTAGTTTGAAATTAACCATGAGCCTCTTCCACAGTAAATCTTTGGCGTGGTTAGAGACAAATAAACATGTTCCCTCTTCATCCGCATTAGCAGGCCTATTCCAATTTCTAATGGTGATCGGGATTAAGTCCTTAACGATTACTCCGCATTGTGCCACAAATTTGGGAGCCGTCGGTCTGCCGTCTTCAGCGACATCTTCGATCCTGAACCTCTCATGGTCTTGCAACTTTTTGGTTGGGCCTCGTCCGCTCTTTTCAGTAAATTCCTTCGATCTGGAGGGCTAAAAGAAGAAAGATCGTCGTTACTATTTTTATATAGATAGCAGATGATTAATTAATGAATTGATTTATATTACATGCACCTCGCCGGAGCGGTCGTCTTCTCGATTACACAAGGCATCGCCTTCTCCCTCGCGGAAGGCAACACCTTCAACCTCAAACAAGTTGTCTACTCCGGTAAAAAGAGGATCACCCTCACTGGAGTTGTTCAGAAACGTTGATACGTCTAAATTATCTTCCCCACGGATCACACCTTGGATCAACTCTTCCTTTTCTTCGTCTCTGATGTGTGGGTCCATATTTTCTGCATAGGTGGAAAAACGAATAAGTCAAAGCGGCTAAAGGAGAAAGTTAGGTACGGTGTTGAGAGATATAAACCCTAATTCAGAGAAACCCTAATATATACATACATAATAATAGAAATGAAGAGAAACCCTAAACCCTAAACCTAGCGAGGTCACGGCGGCGGGTAACCACAGGCGTCGGCCAGGAAGGAAGCCGGGATGTCAGACCTTGACGGTGTACCTGCTGCTCGACCACTTTTGGAATATTTTTAAGCCATTTCGGCATAGATTAATTACAGAAATCAACATTACATAAGCAAACAATAGCATATCTAAACACATACAGCCAAACACGTACATCTAGTAGATCTATAAATCTAGCAACGGCTAGTGCAAACAAAGTGAATAATATCACATAAACTTCATCGCAGGAGCACCATGTTCATTATTGTTGTCGCTCATGATGTGGTCGACGACGCCAGTTGCCGGATCCCAGACGGTAGTGCATGCGGTCGCCGGAGGCAATGGCGGGCTCAGGAATTTCACAATGGGTATTCATAGTAAAAAATGAAGGAAAAAATAACAATAAATGGTGCAAGACTAGCACTTGATCTTGCGATCAATTGGGTTGTAAACATTTGTCCTAACCAACTACTCCTATGCATACTGGTGCTAAAATTTCAATCAGTTTTCTATACAAACATACTAAAATATAAGACGATTCTCCAGTCCATGTAAACCAAGATACTTGAGGCGATTGAGAGGACCCGACTCTTCCAAACTACACCAATCACCCTCTACCCGTGGTGAATCTTGCCGCCGGCCAGTGGCGGAGCCAGAGTTCCAGGTTTGTGTTGTCATTTCAACTATGTGATGTCAAATACATGTATTTCTACTGGTTTTTTTAATATTTTTTGCTGAATTTATACTTGTCAATAAAGGATTTGCCAAAAACCTGTGTGGTCAAGTGACCACACAGCTCTCTATGTGGCTACGCCACTGCCGCCGGCGGTCTCTGCCCGTGGTGGCCGGTGCACCGGAGGGCGCCCCCTCATCTCGCGCTCCCCATGGCGCCACCCCTCTCCCCGACGAGCCCCTGCCGCTTCGGTGGAAGGCGTCGTCCTCCTCCGTCTTTTTGGCTACCGCGGGCAACAGCGCCACCTCCTCCTCGACCCAGGATTGAGGCTCGTCCTCCTCCGTCTTCGGCCGGAGGCAGGCGACTGGCCGTGGATGGAGAAGCAGAAGAGAAGAGAGAAGAAGAAGAGAAGTTATAAAGGGGAGGGAGAATACGTCCCGGTTGGTGGCTCCAACCGGGACTAAAAGTGCATACGTCCCGGTTGGAGCCACCAACCGGGACGTATACTCCAGACGTATACTCCAATTTTCAGCAGCTGAAGGGATGCGCACGCACGGGAGTATACGTCCCGGTTGGTGGCTCCAACCAGGACGTATTCCCATGTTTTCAAATTTTTTTCAGTTATTTTCTCTCTGTTCCCGCCTTATTTTTTATTTTGGGGTTTAAATTTGTAATGTTTTTTAAATGATAATCACTTTGGAATTTAGAAAAACTTTAAACATAAAAAGTGTTTGAATTTGAATAAATAATTCGAAACCATTTTCTGTTTTCAAAAATAATTAATGTAACCATTTAAACTATGAACCATTTAAAATTAATAATGAAATAACTTATATTTTTTAAATATTAATTTGGAATTTAGAAAAACTTTAAACATAAAAAGTGTATGGATTTGAATAAATAATCCAAAACCAATTTCTATTTTAAAAAAATAATTAATGTAACCATTTAAAATGAATTAACTTATATTTTTGAATATTAATTTGGAATTTAGAAAAATTTTAAACATAAAAAGTGTTTGGATTTAAATAAATAATTCAAAACCATTTTCTGTTTTAAAAAATAATTAATGTAACCATTTAAAATATGAACCATTTACAATTAAAAATGAATTAACTTATATATTTTTAATATCAATTTGGAATTTAGAAAAACTTTAAACATAAAAGTGTATGGATTTGAATAAATAATCCAAAACCATTTTCTATTTTTAAAAAATAATTAATGTAACCTTTTAAAATGAATTAACTTATATTTTTAAATATTAATTTGGAATTTAGAAAAACTTTAAACATAAAAAGTGTTTGGATTTAAATAAATAATTCAAAACCATTTTCTCCTGCAACATTGTTCTCCATACCAATGTCCACACACATGCATAATATGGGCACAACATCACAAACTATGCCGTGATTCAGCACATAACATCGGTCATTTGGACCGAAAAAGCCATGAAACCTCGAACATGATAGGTCATTTTGTGAAGGTTTTTTCGAAACATGATCAATATACCAAGTCTGGTATTTTTCCTTTCAACTATGTAACATAATATGACACCACCAAGGATTTTCATTGTTCGGATCCGGAGTGGCGGTGTGATGATGATGATGATGACGACGATGAAGACCACAAGCTGCGTACTATAGGACTAGGCATGATTATGACTAAAGGGGCGGCTTTAGTCCTGAGTGTTAGCTAGTCGGTTTGTCCGTTTTTAATATTAATAAATGTCTTGAGTGTTACCTAATAAATAGAGAAATGCCTATATAAAGAGAGGTTTCATATTTAGTCAGTTGGAGAAACCAACCGCTTGAAAGGGATTCTTGGCAGAGTGGGCGAACACTAATAATAGGGGTGAGTGTCGATATTATGTCGCATGCGACATACCTTGTCCCGGATGGTGTCTCCAACCGGGACTAAAATCAACCTTTAGTCGGTTGGAGACACCAACCGACTAAAGATGAGTCGGCACTAATAATAGGGGTGAGTGTCGACATTATGTCGTGAGTGTCGAAATTATGCCGAGCTGCTTGTACTATAAATATGCATCCTTGTGAGTCCATCCTCCTGCCAGCTTTGAGGCATCTCCAAGATGGTTTTAGAGAGCGAGGACACCACTACGGCCAGATTCGGGGAGATGCCGATGGAGCCGGTCCTCCGGCATCTCCGAGAAATCTGGTCATAGAGGCACTCTAATATGTGAAATTAGTTAGCTCGAGGCGTATTGATCTAGTTAGTGAAGTTACAAGCTGCAAGATGGTTTTTGAGCGAGGACACCTGCGGCCATTTTCGAGGAGATCGACGGAGCCCAGTCCTCCGGCATCTCCAGAAAGCTGGTCATAGAGGCACTCCCTAATATGTGAAATTAGTTAGCTCAGGCGTATTGATCTACTTAGTGAAGTTACAAGCTGCAAGATGGTTTTGAGAGCGAGGACACCATCTGCGTGATTCGAGGAGATGCCGACGGAGCCCAGTCCTCTGGCATCTCCAAGAAACTGGTCATAGAGGCACTCCCTAATATGTGAAATTAGTTAGCTCCGAGGCGTATTGATCTACTTAGTGAAGTTACAAGCTGCAATACATTTATTAATATTAAAAACTGAGACTACAAACCGGGACTAAAGCCCACAAACCGCGAAAGATATCCTTCGGTCAAGCCACAAACCGTGAAAGACATGAACTAGAGTTACATAATATGAGCATGAACGTCTTGGCATATGTCATTCCTTATGACCGCTTCAGACGTAACCATGGAGCATCTTCTTTACTTAACGGAATGCTTGGGTCAGTTTTCACTGTGAAGGGCGGAATTTCATCAAACTTATTATAATCTTACGACATGTACATCTTGTCCTCGATTCCCACGATGTTTCTTTTCCCTGAAAGAACTATGTGACGCTTTGGCTCATCATATGATGTATTCGTTTGCATATTTTTTCTTTTTTTTGGTCTGGAGGACATGTCCTTCACATAGAAAACCTGAGACACATCATTGTCTAGGACGAATTGTTCATCTCTATAACCAAGATTGTTGAGATCCACTGTTGTCATTTCGTACAACTGGTCTATCTTTACCCCTTCCCCATTCAGGTTGACCCATTTGCGTGAAACAAAGGGACCTTAAAGAGACTCCATAGTCTAGTTCCCATATCTCCTCTATGTAACCATAATATGTGTCCTTTTGTCCATTCTCGTCTATTGCATCAAAGCGGACACCACTATTTTGGTTGGTGCTCTTTTTATCTTGGGCAATCGTGTAGAATGTATTCCCATTTATTTCGTACCCTTGGAAATTCAATACGATGAGAAGATGGTGACGCCGCCAACAAGTATAGCTGATCTCCAACGGTGGTGTCATTCAAGAGATGTGTCCGCATCCAACCACCGATAGACTTCATGTGTTCATCTGTAATCCATGATTCGAGCTTCCCGGGTTTTTGGGCGTACAATATTCTTGTGTTCCTCGATATCTGGAGCTGCCAAGGTGGAATTATGTAGAACTGTGTAGTGTGCTTTAGTGAAAGAATCCCGTCCCTACATATCATTGCTTTCTTTCCCAGCGTGCCTTTTCCACTTAGTCTTCCCTCATGCATGAGTCGGAAACACCAATCGGCTTAAGGTCGAATAAAGTCAACACAAAACTCAATGACCTCCTCTGTTCCATATCCCTTGGAGATGCTTCCTTCCGTCTATACGGTTATGAACATATTTCTTTAAGACTCCATGAACCTCTCAAAGGGAACATATTGTGCGAAATACCGGACCGAGAATGGCAATCTCTTCCACTAGATGAACCGGAGATGCGTCATAATATTGAAGAAGGATGGTGGGAACACCAATTCAAAACTAACAAGACATTGTACCACATCCTTCGTAACCTTGGCAGAATATCTGGATTGATTACCTTACGAGATATTGCATTGAGGAATGCCTGACTTCACAATGGGTACTCGAACATTTTCCGGAGAAGCCCCTCAATGCAATCGGAAGCAACTGTGTCATAATCACGTGATGATCCTTGAGACTTCAGGTTTGGAACTTTTTCTACCATATTTATTATCCCTTTATATTAGATGAGAAGCCCGGCACCTTGATCTTTAAAGGACTTCAAAAAGATTTCCTTCTGCTTTGGTAAGAGCATAGCTGGCACTACTTAAGTGACGCCTTATCAAATCTTGTTATCTGTATGCATGTTCTTTGGGTCTTTCATAATTTGTTGGTCCTCCGTGCTTGGTGTATCTTTTGTCTTCCCATACCGCCTAGGAATCCTAGCAGGTTCACGAGATTCTTCGTCACAAGCATCACGTGTCGATTGAAGAGCGGACACGCAGGACTTTCCAATATGGCAGCTCCCAAAATATAGATTTCTTCTTCCACATGGGTGTGTGTCACCTTGGCGTCGTTGGAACTGATTGATTGGGACCCTTTCAAAGATTACTTCTATGTCCTTGACCATACCAAATACATCATCACCGTAGGGAGTTCAGGCTTCTTCCGGTGATCGCCTCACCTTTGAAATGCTTGCCTTTCTTTCTTACGGGATGATTGGTCGGAAGAAATCGCCGGTCGCCAGAATTATGATACACAACCTTCTTGCATTTATGCAAATATGTACCTTGGTCTTATCTAAGCAGTTGGGTGCATGCCTTATATCCTTTGTTTATACATCACGAAAGGTTACTAAGAGCAGCCAATCATTGATGGTTACGAATAACAACCCTCGTAGATTAAATGGCTCCTGTTTGTTCTCATCACGCACGCGTACACCTGGTTTGCCCCCAACCGTAAGAGTTCTTCAACTAATGGCCTAAGGTACACATCAATGTCGTTGCCGGTTGCTTGGGCCTTGGATGAGCACGGCATCATAATGAACTTACGCTTCATGCACAACCAAGGAGGCAGGTTGTAGATACATAGAGTCACGGGCCAGTCTTTGTCGCAGCTCTGCTCCCCAAAAGGATTCATGCCATCCATTACTTAGACCAAACCATAAGTTCCTTCGTCACTGCAAAGTGCAGGAAGTCTCTCGATTTTCTCACTGACCCATCAGGGTGTCTCAACTTCCCGTCTTTCTTCACGGTATTCTTTGTGCCATCGCAACAACTTGGCATGCTCTTTGTTTACGAACATGCGTTTCAACCTTGGTATTATAGGAGCATACCACATAACCTTAGCAGAACCCTCTTGGGAGGCTCTCCCTCAACATCACGGGGGTCATCTCGTCTTATCTTATACGCAGCATTGCATACCGGGCATTTATCTAAATTCTCATACTCCTTACCGTGGTAGAGGATGCGATCATTTAATGCATGCATGTATCTTTTGCACATCTAATCCCGGAGACGGAGAGTCTTCTTTGCTTGTAGGTACTCTCGGGAAGTTCGTTATGTTTTGGAAACTTGGCTTCATTATTTTCAGCATCTTTTCAAATGAGAGTCGGTTAGACCACGATGCCTTCCATCGCAACAATTCGATTAGTGGTACCGAGCTTTGTGCTGCCATCTTCACAATTTGGGTACAACAATTTCTTGTGATCTTCTAACATGCCTCTAACTTCAACTTCTCATTTTACATTTCACAGTCTCGCTTTGCATCGAGAAATGACCCTACCAAGTTCATCGGGCTCATCGATGCCCGTTCTTCACCTCTTTCCTCTCCATTGTCTTCCATTGCGGTATCCAGTATTGAAACATATGATGATAGTTGTTATCATCATCTTCTTCTTCACCATCTTCCATCATAACCCCTCTTTCCCCGTGCTTGGTCCAGCAATTATAGTTGGGCATGAAACCTTTCATAATCAGGTGGCCGCGAATGATTTTCGAGGAAGAGTACTCCTTGTTGTTCCGACATTGAACACATGGACAACGTATAAATCCATTCTCTTTGTTTGCCGTAGCCACATCGATAAATTTATCCACGCATTTGATATACCCGGCTACCCGCCGGTCACCGTACATCCATTCCCGACCGTTCATCTGCATCATATAAGTAAGTTTATCAAAAAACAGGACATCATAAATAGTGAAATAACCAATTCACACCGACACATGCATTGTATCAATGACCTAGAAAAGATAAGATTGCTAACCTTGATCGAGGGAAATAAAGAGGAGAAAGCTCAAGTGCGTCTCGGACACCTTCTATATTTTTGTTCTATGAGAAATTCAACGGGATTATTCACTCAAACATTTCAACAAACACCTTCAATACATGCATGAGAAAAAACTAGCACACCCCCTCACACCTTCCACCATTCGAAAAAACAGAGTGGAGGCAGAGGGGGCTGGGGCGTTGCATTTATAGAGGGCTGGGGTCTTTAGTCCCGGTTGGAGCCAGCAACCGGGACTAAAGGTGCGTGCCACGCCATGTGGCTGCGGCCAAACCTTTAGTCCCGGTTGGTGGCTCCAACTGAACATGCCCAGCCTGCGTGCCGACAGCAGCCAAGCAGCATTAGTCCCAGTTGGTGGCGCAACCGGGACTAATGCTCTGAGGGGTCGCGAACGGATAGCCCTTTTTCCACTAGTGCCTTGTGAAGCACCATGGTTTTACATCATCATATGACCTAAACAAACACAAAACAAGAGAGTGCTACTCCGGGCTACCCCTGTCAGAGGGACGTCTAGGGGGTAGACGATCCGATGCCCACAGATCAGGGTTCCGCGGGAGACCACGCTCCGGGGCGTCGGAATACCTCAAGGACTTGCATGTGGCCCTAGCACATGCATGGAAGTGTGGTGCTATGTTGAAACATGCAACACCTAGTCCCCGGGTGCATGTGTCCCAATTCTCATGCGTGCGCTAGCTGTAACCTAAAGCTAAGGTTCTGGACTTATATAAGGGGGAAACTCCCCGTTCGGGTGAAACCGTGTAGGATAGTGCCCTCCCCTTGTGAAGCACCATGGTTTTACATCATCATATGACCTAAAAAACACAAAACAAGAGAGTGCTACTCCGGGCTACCCCTGTCAGAGGGACGTCTAGGGGGGTAGACGATCCGATGCCTGAGATCGAGATTCGGGAGACCACGCTCCGGGGCGTCGGAATACCTCAAGGACTTGCATGTGGCCCTAGCACATGCATGGAAGAGTGGTGCTATGTTGAAACATGCAGCACCTAGTCCGCGGGTGCATGTGTCCCCCTTCTCATGCGTGCGCTAGCTGTAACCTAAAGCTAAGGTTCTGGACTTATATAAGGGGGAAACTCCCCGTTCGGGTGAAACCGGGTAGGATAGTGCCCTCCCCTTGTGAAGCACCATGGTTTTACATCATCATATGACCTAAACAAACACAAAACAAGAGAGTGCTACTCCAGGCTACCCCTCGGAGGGGCGTCTAGGGGGTAGGCGATCCATGCAAACAGATCGGGGTTCATGGGAGACCACGCTCCGGGGCGTCGAAATACCTCAAGGACTTGCATGTGGCCCTAGCACATGCATGGAAGTGTGGTGCTATATTGAAACATGCAAAACCTAGTCCCCGGGTTCATGTGTCCCCGTTCTCATGCGTGCGCTGTAACCTAAAGCTAAGGTTCTGGACTTATATAAGGGGGAAACTCCCTGTTCCGGTGAAACCGGGTAGGATAGTGCCCTCCCCTTGTGAAGCACCTTGGTTTTACATCATCATATGACATAAACAAACACAAAACAAGATAGTGCTACTGCAGGCTTCCCTTGTCAGAGGGACGTCTAGGGGGGTAGACGATGTGATGCCCACAGATCAGGGTTCCGCGGGAGACCATGCTCCGGGGCGTCGGAATACCTAAAGGACTTGCATGTGGCCCTAGCACATGCATGGAAGTGTGGTGCTATGTTGAAACATGCAAAACCTAGTCCCCGGGTGCATGTGTCCCCCTTCTCATGCGTGCGCTGTAACCTAAAGCTAAGGTTCTGGACTTATATAAGTTGGAAACTCCCCGTTCGGGTGAAACCGGGTAGGATAGTGCCCTCCCCTTGTGAAGCACCATGGTTCTACATCATCATTTGACCTAAAAAACACAAAACAAGAGAGTGCTACTCCGGGCTACCCAGATCGGAGGGGCGTCTAGGGGTAGGCGATCCGATGCCTGGATCGGGGTTAGTGGAAGACCACGCTACGGGGCGTCGGAATACCTCAAGGACTTGCATGTGGCCCTAGAACATGCATGGAAGTGTGGTGCTATGTTGAAACATGCAACACCTAGTCCCCGGGTGCATGTGTCCCAATTCTCATGCGTGCGCTAGCAGTAACCTAAAGCTAAGGTTCTGGACTTATATAAGGGGAAACTCCCGTTGGGTGAAACGGGTAGGATAGTGCCCTCCTTGTGAAGCACCATGGTTTTACATCATCATATGACCTAAAAAACACAAAACAAGAGAGTGCTACTCAGGCTACCCACAGGAGGAAGGCGTCTAGGGGGTAGACGATCCGATGCCCACAGATCAGGGTTCCGCGGGAGACCACGCTCCGGGGCGTCGAAATACCTCAAGGACTTGCATGTGGCCCTAGCACATGCATGGAAGTGTGGTGCTATGTTGAAACATGCAAAACCTAGTCCCCGGGTGCATGTGTCCCCCTTCTCATGCGTGCGTTGTAACCTAAAGCTAAGGTTCCGGACTTATATAAGGGGGAAACTCCCCGTTCGGGTGAAACCGGGTAGGATAGTGCCCTCCCCTTGTGAAGCACCATGGTTTTACATCATCATATGACCTAAACAAACACAAAACAAGAGAGTGCTACTCCGGGCTACCCCTGTCAGAGGGACGTTAGGGGGGTAGACGATCCGATGCCCACAGATCAGGGTTCCGCGGGAGACCACGCTACGGGGCGTCGGAATACCTCAAGGACTTGCATGTGGCCCTAGCACATGAATGGAAGTGTGGTGCTATGTTGAAACATGCAACACCTAGTCCCCGGGTGCATGTGTCCCAATTCTCATGCGTGCGCTAGCTGTAACCTAAAGCTAAGGTTCTGGACTTATATAAGGGGGAAACTCCCCGTTCGGGTGAAACCGGGTAGGATAGTGCCCTCCCCTTGTGAAGCACCATGGTTTTACATCATCATATGACCTAAAAAACACAAAACAAGAGAGTGCTACTCCGGGCTACCCCTGTCAGAGGGACGTCTAGGGGGTAGACGATCCGATGCCCACAGATCAGGATTCCGCGGGAGACCACGCTCCGGGGCGTCGGAATACCTCAAGGACTTGCATGTGGCCCTAGCACATGCATGGAAGTGTGGTGCTATGTTGAAACATGCAAAACCTAGTCCCCGGGTGTATGTGTCCCCCTTCTCATGCGTGCGCTAGCTGTAACCTAAAGCTAAGGTTCTGGACTTATATAAGGGGGAAACTCCCCGTTCGGGTGAAACCGGGTAGGATAGTGCCCTCCCCTTGTGAAGCACCATGGTTTTACATCATCATATGACCTAAACAAACACAAAACAAGAGAGTGCTACTCCAGGCTACCCCTGTCAGAGGGACGTCTAGGGGGTAGACGATCCGATGCCCACAGATCAGGGTTCCGCGGGAGACCATGCTCCGGGGCGTCGGAATACCTCAAGGACTTGCATGTGGCCCTAGCACATTCATGGAAGTGTGGTTCTATGTTGAAGCATGCAAAACCTAGTCCCCGGGTGCATGTGTCCCCCTTCTCATGTGTGCGCTGTAACCTAAAGCTAAGGTTCCGGACTTATATAAGTTGGAAACTCCCCGTTCGGGTGAAACCGGGTAGGATAGTGCCCTCCCCTGAAGCACCATGGTTTTACATCATCATTTGACATAAACAAACACAAAACAAGAGACTGCTACTCGGGCTACCCATGGGAGAGGGGCGTCTAGGGGGTAGACGATCCACAGATCGAGGGGTTCATGGGAGACCACGCTACAGGCGTCGGAATACCTCAAGGACTTGCATGTGGCCATAGCACATGCATGGAAGTGTGGTGCTATGTTGAAACATGCAACACCTAGTCCCCGGGTGCATGTGTCCCCCTTCTCATGCGTCGCTTGATAACCTAAAGCTAAGGTTCAGGACTTATATAAGAAACTCCCGTTAAGAAACAGGTAGGATAGTGCCCTCCTTGTGAAGCACCATGGTTTTACATCATCATTTGACCTAAACAAACACAAAACAAGAGAGTGCTACTCAGGCTACCTGTCACAGGGGCGTCTAGGGGTAGGCGATCAGATGCCTGGATCGGGGTTAGTGGAAGACCACGCTCAGGCGTCGGAATACCTCAAGGACTTGCATGTGGCCTAGAACATGCATGGAAGTGTGGTGCTATGTTGAAACATGCAACACCTAGTCCCAGGTGCATGTGTCCCAATTCTCATGTGTTACTGTAACCTAAAGCTAAGGTTACGGACTTATATAAGAAACTCCCGTTCGGGTGAAACAGTTGGATAGTGCCCTCCTTGTGAAGCACCATGGTTTTACATCATCATATGACCTAAAAACACAAAACAAGAGAGTGCTACTCCTACCTATCGGAGGAGCGTCTAGGGGGTAGGCGATCTGATGCCACAGATCGAGATTCCATGAGAGACCACGCTCAGGCGTCGGAATACCTCAAATTCTTGCATGTGGCCCTAGCACATGAATGGAAGTGTGGTGCTATGTTGAAACATGCAACACCTAGTCCCCGGGTGCATGTGTCCCCCTTCTCATCGTCTGGCTGTAACCTAAAGCTAAGGTTAGGACTTATATAAGGGGAAACTCCCGTTGGGTGAAACAGGTATGATAGTGCCCTCCCTTGTGAAGCACCATGGTTTTACATCATCATACGACCTAAAAAAACACAAAACAAGAGAGTTCTACTCGGGCTACCCTGTCGAGGAGGGGCGTTAGGGGTAGACGATCCGATGCCCACAGATCAGGGTTCCGCGGGAGACCACGCTACGGGGCGTCGGAATACCTAAAGGACTTGCATGTGGCCCTAGCACATGCATGGAAGTGTGGTGCTATGTTGAAACATGCAACACCTAGTCCCCGGGTGCATGTGTCCCAATTCTCATCGTCGCATTGTAACCTAAAGCTAAGGTTACGGACTTATATAAAGGGGAAACTCCCCGTTCGGGTGAAACCGTGTAGGATAGTGCCCTCCCCTTGTGAAGCACCATGGTTTTACATCATCATATGACCTAAAAAACACAAAACAAGAGAGTGCTACTCCGGGCTACCCCTGTCAGAGGGACGTCTAGGGGGGTAGACGATCCGTGCCTGAGATCAGGTTTCGCGGGAGACCACGCTCCGGGGCGTCGGAATACCTCAAGGACTTGCATGTGGCCCTAGCACATGCATGGAAGTGTGGTGCTATGTTTAAACATGCAAAACCTAGTCCTCTGGTGTATGTGTCCCCCTTCTCATGCGTGCACTAGCTGTAACCTAAAGCTAAGGTTCTGGACTTATATAAGGGGGAAACTCCCCATTCGGGTGAAACCGGGTAGGATAGTGCCCTCCCCTTGTGAAGCACCATGGTTTTACATCATCATATGACCTAAAAAAACACAAAACAAGAGAGTGCTACTCCGGGCTACCCGTGTCAGAGGGACGTCTAGGGGTATAGACGATCCGATGCCCACAGATCAGGGTTCAGGAGACCATGCTCAGGGGTTGGAATACCTCAAGGACTTGCATGTGGCCCTAGCACATGCATGGAAGGTGGTGCTATGTTGAAGCATGCAAAACCTAGTCCCGGGTGCATGTGTCCCCCTTCTCATGTGCTTGTGTAACCTAAAGCTAAGGTTAGGACTTATATAAGTTGGAAACTCCTCGTTCGGGTGAAACCGGGTAGGATAGTGCCCTCCCCTTGTGAAGCACCATGGTTTTACATCATCATATGACCTAAACAAACACAAAACAAGAGAGTGCTACTCCAGGCTACCCCTGTTAGAGGGACGTCTAGGGGGGTAGACGATCCGATGCCCACAGATCAGGGTTCCGCGGGAGACCACGCTACGGGGCGTCGGAATACCTCAAGGACTTGCATGTGGCCCTAGAACATGCATGGAAGTGTGGTGCTATGTTGAAACATGCAACACCTAGTCCCCGGGTGCATGTGTCCCCCTTCTCATGCGTGCGCTAGCAGTAACCTAAAGCTAAGGTTCTGGACTTATATAAGGGGGAAACTCCCCGTTCGGGGGAAACCGGGTAGGATAGTGCCCTCCCCTTTTGAAGCACCATGGTTTTACATCATCATATGACCTAAACAAACACAAAACAAGAGAGTGCTACTCCGGGCTACCCCTGTCACAGGGACGTCTAGGGGGGTAGACGATCCGATGCAAACAGATCAGGGTTCCGTGAGAGACCACGCTCCGGGGCGTCGAAATACCTCAAGGACTTGCATGTGGCCCTAGCACATGCATGGAAGTGTGGTGCTATGTTGAAACATGCAAAACCTAGTCCCCGGGTGCAAGTGTCCCCCTTCTCATCGTCTGTTGTAACTTAAAGCTAAGGTTCTGGACTTAAAGGGGGAAACTCCCTGTTCCGGTGAAACCGGGTAGGATAGTGCCCTCCCCTTGTGAAGCACCATAGTTTTACATCATCATATGACCTAAACAAACAAAAAAACAAGATAGTGCTACCCCGGGCTTCCCTTGTCAGAGGGACGTCTAGGGGGGTAGACGATGTGATGCCCACAGATCAGGATTCCACGGGAGACCACGCTCCGGGGCGTCGGAATACCTCAAGGACTTGCATGTGGCCCTAGCACATGCATGGAAGGGTGGTGCTATGTTGAAGCATGCAAAACCTAGTCCCCGGGTGCATGTGTCCCCCTTCTCATGTGTGCGCTGTAACCTAAAGCTAAGGTTCCGGACTTATATAAGTTGGAAACTCCCCGTTCGGGTGAAACCGGGTAGGATAGTGCCCTCCCCTTGTGAAGCACCATGGTTTTACATCATCATTTGACATAAACAAACACAAAACAAGAGACTGCTACTCCGGGCTACCCCTGTCAGAGGGACGTCTAGGGGGGTAGACGATCCGATGCCCACAGATCAGGGTTCCGCGGGAGACCACGCTACGGGGCGTCGGAATACCTCAAGGACTTGCATGTGGCCATAGCACATGCATGGAAGTGTGGTGCTATGTTGAAACATGCAACACCTAGTCCCCGGGTGCATGTGTCCCCCTTCTCATGCGTGCGCTAGCAGTAACCTAAAGCTAAGGTTCAGGACTTATATAAGGGGGAAACTCCCCGTTCGGGGGAAACCGGGTAGGATAGTGCCCTCCCCTTGTGAAGCACCATGGTTTTACATCATCATTTGACCTAAACAAACACAAAACAAGAGAGTGCTACTCCGGGCTACCCCTGTCACAGGGACGTCTAGGGGGTAGACGATCCGATGCCCACAGATCAGGGTTCCGTGGGAGACCACGCTACGGGGCGTCGGAATACCTCAAGGACTTGCATGTGGCCCTAGAACATGCATGGAAGTGTGGTGCTATGTTGAAACATGCAACACCTAGTCCCCGGGTGCATGTGTCCCAATTCTCATGCGTGCACTAGCTGTAACCTAAAGCTAAGGTTCTGGACTTATATAAGGGGGAAACTCCCCGTTCGGGTGAAACCGGGTAGGATAGTGCCCTCCCCTTGTGAAGCACCATGGTTTTACATCATCATATGACCTAAAAAACACAAAACAAGAGAGTGCTACTCCGGGCTACCCCTGTCAGAGGAACGTCTAGGGGGGTAGACGATCTGATGCCCACAGATCAGGATTCCGCGGGAGACCACGCTCCGGGCGTCGAAATACCTCAAGGACTTGCATGTGGCCCTAGCACATGCATGGAAGTGTGGTGCTATGTTGAAACGTGCAAAACCTAGTCCCCAGGTGCATGTGTCCCCCTTCTCATGCGTGCGCTGTAACCTAAAGCTAAGGTTCCGGACTTATATAAGGGGGAAACTCCCCGTTCGGGTGAAACCGGGTATGATAGTGCCATCCCCTTGTGAAGCACCATGGTTTTACATCATCATATGACCTAAACAAACACAAAACAAGAGAGTGCTACTCCGGGCTACCCCTGTCAGAGGGACGTTAGGGGGGTAGACGATCCGATGCCCACAAATCAGGGTTCCGCGGGAGACCACGCTACGGGGCGTCGGAATACCTAAAGGACTTTCATGTGGCCCTAGCACATGCATGGAAGTGTGGTGCTATGTTGAAACATGCAACACCTAGTCCCTGGGTGCATGTGTCCCAATTCTCATCGTCGCTAAGCTGTAACCTAAAGCTAAGGTTACGGACTTATATAAGGGGAAACTCCCGTTCGGTGAAACCGTGTAGGATAGTGCCCTCCTTGTGAAGCACCATGGTTTAACATCATCATAAGACCTAAAAAAACAAAACAAGAGAGTGCTACTCAGGGCTACCTGTCGGAGGGGCGTCTAGGTGATAGGCAGTCCGTGCCTGATCGAGGTTCCGGGAGACCACGCTCGGCGTCGGAATACCTCAAGGACTTTCATGTGGCCCTAGCACATGCATGGAAGTGTGGTGCTATGTTTAAACATGCAAAACCTAGTCCTCTGTGTATGTGTCCCCCTTCTCATCGTGCACTAATTGTAACCTAAAGCTAAGGTTCCGGACTTATATAAGGAGGAACTCCCCATTTGGGTGAAACCGGGTAGGATAGTGCCCTCCCCTTCTGAAGCACCATGGTTTTACATCATAATATGACCTAAACAAACACAAAACAAGAGAGTGCTACTCCAGGCTACCGTGTCGAGGGGCGTCTAGGGGGTAGGCGATCCGATGCCTGATCGGGGTTAGCGGAGACCATGCTCAGGCGTTGGAATACCTCAAGGACTTGCATGTGGCCTAGCACATGCATGGAAGGGTAGTGCTATGTTGAAGCATGCAACACCTAGTCCCGGGTGCATGTGTCCCAATTCTCATGTGTGCACTAGGCACTAGTAACCTAAAGCTAAGGTTACGGACTTATATAAGAAACTCCCGTTCGGGTGAAACAGTTAGGATAGTGCCCTCCTTGTGAAGCACCATGGTTTTACATCATCATATGACCTAAAAACACAAAACAAGAGAGTGCTACTCCGGTCTACCCCTGTCGGAGGAACGTCTAGGGGGTAGGCGATCGATGCCCACGAGATCGAGGAGACCACGCTCCGGGCGTCGAAATACCTCAAGGACTTGCATGTGGCCCTAGCACATGCATGGAAGTGTGGTGCTATGTTGAAACGTGCAAAACCTAGTCCCCAGGTGCATGTGTCCCCCTTCTCATGCGTGCGCTGTAACCTAAAGCTAAGGTTCCGGACTTATATAAGGGGGAAACTCCCCGTTCGGGTGAAACCGGGTATGATAGTGCCCTCCCCTTGTGAAGCACCATGGTTTTACATCATCATATGACCTAAACAAACACAAAACAAGAGAGTGCTACTCAGGCTACCTATAGGAGGGACGTTAGGGGGGTAGACGATCCGATGCCCACAAATCAGGGTTCCGCGGGAGACCACGCTACGGGGCGTCGGAATACCTAAAGGACTTTCATGTGGCCCTAGCACATGCATGGAAGTGTGGTGCTATGTTGAAACATGCAACACCTAGTCCCTGGGTGCATGTGTCCCAATTCTCATGCGTGCGCTAGCTGTAACCTAAAGCTAAGGTTCTGGACTTATATAAGGGGGAAACTCCCCGTTCGGGTGAAACCGTGTAGGATAGTGCCCTCCCCTTGTGAAGCACCATGGTTTTACATCATCATATGACCTAAAAAACACAAAACAAGAGAGTGCTACTCCGGGCTACCCCTGTCAGAGGGACGTCTAGGGCGGTAGACGATCCGATGCCCACAGATCAGGTTTCCGTGGGAGACCACGCTCCGGGGCGTCGGAATACCTCAAGGACTTGCATGTGGCCCTAGCACATGCATGGAAGTGTGGTGCTATGTTTAAACATGCAAAACCTAGTCCTCTGGTGTATGTGTCCCCCTTCTCATGCGTGCACTAGCTGTAACCTAAAGCTAAGGTTCTGGACTTATATAAGGGGGAAACTCCCCATTCGGGTGAAACCGGGTAGGATAGTGCCCTCCCCTTGTGAAGCACCATGGTTTTACATCATAATATGACCTAAACAAAAACAAAACAAGAGAGTGCTACTCCGGGTTACCCCTGTCAGAGGGACGTCTAGGGGTAGACGATCCGATGCCCATAGATCAGGGTTCCGCGGGAGACCACGCTCCGGGGCGTTGGAATACCTCAAGGACTTGCATGTGGCCCTAGCACATGCATGGAAGGGTGGTGCTATGTTGAAGCATGCAAAACCTAGTCCCCGGGTGCATGTGTCCCCCTTCTCATGTGTGCGCTGTAACCTAAAGCTAAGGTTCCGGACTTATATAAGTTGGAAACTCCCGTTAAGGTGAAACTGGTAGGATAGTGCCCCCACTTGTGAAGCACCATGGCTTTAAATCATCATATGACCTAAACAAACACAAAACCAGAGAGTGCGACTCCGGCTGCCTGTCGGAGGGGCGTCTAGGGGTGGGCGATCCGATGCCCAGATCGGGGTTCCGGAGACCACGCTCCTTGGCGTCGGAATACCTCAAGGACTTGAATGTGGCCTAGCACATGCATGGAAGTGTGGTGCTATGTTGAAACATGCAACACCTAGTCCCGGGTGCATGTGTCCCCCTTCTCATGCGTCGCTAGCAATAACCTAAAGCTAAGGTTACAGACTTATATAAGGAAACTCCCGTTAAGGAAACCGGGTAGGATAGTGCCCTCCCCTTTTGAAGCACCATGGTTTTACATCATCATATGACCTAAACAAACACAAAACAAGAGAGTGCTACTCCAGTACCCTATCACGGGGGCGTCTAGGGGTAAGCGATCCGATGCAAACAGATCAGGGTTCCGTGAGAGACCACGCTCCGGGGCGTCGAAATACCTCAAGGACTTGCATGTGGCCCTAGCACATGCATGGAAGTGTGGTGCTATGTTGAAACATGCAAAACCTAGTCCCCGGGTGCAAGTGTCCCCCTTCTCATGCGTGCGCTGTAACTTAAAGCTAAGGTTCTGGACTTAAAGGGGGAAACTCCCTGTTCCGGTGAAACCGGGTAGGATAGTGCCCTCCCCTTGTGAAGCACCATAGTTTTACATCATCATATGACCTAAACAAACAAAAAACAAGATAGTGCTACCCCGGGCTTCCCCTGTCAGAGGGACGTCTAGGGGGGTAGACGATGTGATGCCCACAGATCAGGATTCCACGGGAGACCACGCTCCGGGGCGTCGGAATACCTCAAGGACTTGCATGTGTCCCTAGCACATGCATGGAACGGTGGTGCTATGTTGAAGCATGCAAAACCTAGTCCCCGGGTGCATGTGTCCCCCTTCTCATGTGTGCGCTGTAACCTAAAGCTAAGGTTCCGGACTTATATAAGTTGGAAACTCCCTGTTCGGGTGAAACCGGGTAGGATAGTGCCCTCCCCTTGTGAAGCACCATGGTTTTACATCATCATATGACCTAAACAAACACAAAACAATAGAGTGCTACTCCGGGCTACCCCTGTCAGAGGGACGTCTAGGGGGTGGGCGATCCGTCTAAGCAGATCAGGGTTCCGCGGGAGACCATGCTACGGGGCGTCGGAATACCTCAAGGACTTGCATGTGGCCCTAGCACATGCATGGAAGTGTGGTGCTATGTTGAAACATGCAACACCTAGTCCCCGGGTGCATGTGTCCCCCTTCTCATGCGCTATGTAACCTAAAGCTAAGGTTACAGACTTATATAAGGAAACTCCCGTTAAGGAAAGGGTAGGATAGTGCCCTCCTTTTGAAGCACTATGGTTTTACATCATCATATGACGTAAACAAACACAAAACAAGAGAGTGCTACTCGGGCTACCCATGGGAGGGGCGTCTAGGGGGTAAGCGATCGATGCAAGCAGATCAGGTTAGTGAGACCACGCTCCGGGGCGTCGAAATACCTCAAGGACTTGCATGTGGCCCTAGAACATGCATGGAAGTGTGGTGCTATGTTGAAACATGCAAAACCTAGTCCCTGGGTGCAAGTGTCCCCCTTCTCATCGTCTTGGCTGTAACCTAAAGCTAAGGTTACGGACTTATATAAGAAACTCCCGTTCGGTGAAACTGGGTAGGATAGTGCCCTCCTTGTGAAGCACCATGGTTTTACATCATCATATGACCTAAACAAACAAAAAAAAGAGTACTACCCGGGCTTCCATATCGGAGGGACGTCTAGGGGGGTAGACGATGTGATGCCCACAGATCAGGATTCCACGGGAGACCACGCTCCGGGGAGTCGGAATACCTCAAGGACTTGCATGTGTCCCTAGCACATGCATGGAAGTGTGGTTCTATGTTGAAACATGCAAAACCTAGTCCCCGGGTGCATGTGTCCCCATTCTCATCGTCTTGTAACCTAAAGGTAAGGTTACGGACTTATATAAGGAAACTCCTCGTTCGGTGAAAGGTAGGATAATCCTCCTTCTGAAGCACCATGGTTTTACATCATCATATGACCTAAACAAACACAAAACAAGATAGTGCTACTCCATTTACCCACTGGGAGGGACGTCTAGGGGGGTAGACGATCCGATGCCCACATATCAGGGTTCCGCGGGAGACCACGCCCCGGGGCGTCGGAATACCTCAAGGACTTGCATGTGGCCCTAGCACATGCATGGAAGTGTGGGGCTATGTTGAAACATGCAAAACCTAGTCCCCGGGTGCATGTGTCCCCCTTCTCATGTCGCTTGTAACCTAAAGCTAAGGTTAGGACTTATATAAAGGGAAACTCCCGTTGGTGAAACCGGGTATGATAGTGCACTCCCTTGTGAAGCACCATGGTTTTACATCATCATATGACCTAAACAAACACAAAACAAGAGAGTGCTACTCCATACCCTATCGAGGAGGGGCGTTAGGGGTAGGCGATCCGTGCCACAGATCGGGGTTCATGGAGACCACGCTCCGGGGCGTCGGAATACCTCAAGGACTTGAATGTGGCCCTAGCACATGCATGGAAGTGTGGTGCTATGTTGAAACATGCAACACCTAGTCCCCAGGTGCATGTGTCCCAATTCTCATGCGTGCGCTAGATGTAACCTAAAGCTAAGGTTCTGGACTTATATAAGGGGGAAACTCCCCGTTCGGGTGAAACCGTGTAGGATAGTGCCCTCCCCTTGTGAAGCACCATGGTTTTACATCATCATATTACCTAAAAAAACACAAAACAAGAGAGTGCTACTCCGGGCTACCCCTGTCAGAGGGACGTCTAGGGCGGTAGGCGATCCGTGCCCAGTCAGGTTCCCATGGGGAGACCACGCTCCGGGGCGTCGGAATACCTCAAGGACTTGCATGTGGCCCTAGCACATGCATGGAAGTGTGGTGCTATGTTGAAACATGCAAAACCTAGTCCCCTAGTGTATGTGTCCCCCTTCTCATGCGTGCACTAGCTGTAACCTAAAGCTAAGGTTCTGGACTTATATAAGGGGGAAACTCCCCGTTCGGGTGAAACCGGGTAGGATAGTGCCCTCCCCTTGTGAAGCACCATGGTTTTACATCATCATATGACCTAAACAAACACAAAACAAGAGAGTGCTACTCCAGGCTACCCGTGTCAGAGGGACGTCTAGGGGGTAGACGATCCGATGCCCACAGATCAGGGTTCCGCGGGAGACCATGCTCCGGGGCGTCGGAATACTTCAAGGATTTGCATGTGTCCCTAGCACATGCATGGAAGGGTGGTTCTATGTTGAAGCATGCAAAACCTAGTCCCCGGGTGCATGTGTCCCCCTTCTCATGTGTGCGCTGTAACCTAAAGCTAAGGTTCCGGACTTATATAAGTTGGAAACTCCCCGTTCGGGTGAAACCGGGTAGGATAGTGCCCTCCCCTTGTGAAGCACCATGGTTTTACATCATCATATGACCTAAACAAACACAAAACAAGAGAGTGCTACTCCGGGCTACCCCTATCGAGGGGCGTCTAGGGGTAGGCGATCCGATGCCCATCGAGGGTTCGCGGAGACCACGCTCTGGCGTCGGAATACCTCAGGACTTGCATGTGGCCCTAGCACATGCATGGAAGTGTGGTGCTATGTTGAAACATGCAAAACCTAGTCCCACGGTGCATGTGTCCCCCTTCTCATGCGTCGCTAGCGTAACCTAAAGCTAAGGTTACGGACTTATATAGGAAACTCCCGTTGGGTGAAAGGTAGGATAGTGCCCTCCTTTTGAAGCACCATGGTTTTACATCATCATATGACCTAAACAAACACAAAACAGAGAGTGCTACTCTGGCTACCACTCGGGAGGGACGTCTAGGGGGGTAGACGATCCGATGCAAACAGATCAGGGTTCCACGGGAGACCACGCTCCGGGGCGTCAGAATACCTCAAGGACTTGCATGTGGCCCTAGCACATGCATGGAAGTGTGGTGCTATGTTTAAACATGCAAAACCTAGTCCCCGGGTGCATGTGTCCCCCTTCTCATGTGTATTTAACCTAAAGCTAAGGTTGGACTTATATAAGGAAACTCCCAGATTAGGTGAAGCTGGGTAGGATAGTGCCCTCCTTGTGAAGCACCATGGTTTACATCATCATATGACCTAAACAAACACAAAACAAGAGAGTGCTACTCAGGCTACCCCTGTCGGAGGGGCGTCTAGGGGGTGAGCGATCCGATGCCAGATCAGGGTTCACGGAGACCACGCTCCGGGGCGTCGGAATACCTCAAGGACTTGCATGTGGCCCTAGCACATGCATGGAAGTGTGGTGCTATGTTGAAACATGCAACACCTAGTCCCCTGGTGCATGTGTCCCCTTCTCATCGTGCTTCGCTATAACCTAAAGCTAAGGTTACGGACTTATATAAGAAACTCCTGTTCAGAAACAGGTGAGATAGTGCCCTCCCCTTGTGAAGCACCATGGTTTTACATCATCATATGACCTAAACAAACACAAAACAAGAGAGTGCTACTCCAGGCTACCCCTATATGAGGGACGTCTAGGGGGGTAGACGATCCGATGCCCACAGATCAGGGTTCGTGAGAGACCACGCTCAGGCGTGGAATACCTCAAGGACTTGCATGTGGCCCTAGCACATGCATGGAAGTGTGGTGCTATGTTGAAACATGCAAAACCTAGTCACCAGGTGCATGTGTCCCTCTTCTCATCGTCTTGCTGTAACCTAAAGCTAAGGTTCTGGACTTATATAAGGGGGAAACTCCCCGTTCCGGTGAAACCGGGTAGGATAGTGCCCTCCCCTTGTGAAGCACCATGGTTTTACATCATCATATGACCTAAACAAACACAAAACAAGATAGTGCTACTCCGGGCTTCCCCTGTCAGAGGGACGTCTAGGGGGTAGACGATGTGATGCCCACAGATCAGGGTTCCGCGGGAGACCACGCTCCGGGGCGTCGGAATACCTCAAGGACTTGCATGTGTCCCTAGCACATGCATGGAAGTGTGGTGCTATGTTGAAACATGCAAAACCTAGTCCCCGGGTGCATGTGTCCCCCTTCTCATGCGTGCGCTGTAACCTAAAGCTAAGGTTCTGGACTTATATAAGGGGGAAACTCCCCGTTCCGGTGAAACAGGGTAGGATAGTGCCCTCCTCATGTGAAGCACCATGGTTTTACATCATCATATGACCTAAACAAACACAAAAAAAGAGAGTGCTACTCCAGGCTACCCCTGTCAGAGGGACGTCTAGGGGGGTACACGATCTGATGCCCACAGATCAGGTTCGCGGAGACCACGCCAGGCGTGAATACCTCAACGACTTGCATGTGGCCCTAGCACATGCATGGAAGTGTGGTGCTATGTTGAAACATGCAAAACCTAGTCCCGGTGCATGTGTCCCCTTCTCATGCGTGCCATATAACCTAAAGCTAAGGTTCTGGACTTATATAAGGGGGGAACTCCCCGTTCGGGTGAAACCGGGTAGGATAGTGCCCTCCCCTTTTGAAGCACCATGGTTTTCATCATCATATGACCTAAACAAACACAAAACAAGATAGTGCTACTCGGGCTACCCGTGTCGGAGGGGCGTCTAGGGGGTAGGCGATCAAATGCCCATGGATCGGGGTTCGCGGAGACCACGCTAAGGCGTGAATACCTCAAGGACTTGCATGTGGCCCTTGCACATGCATGGAAGTGTGGTGCTATGTTGAAACATGCAAAACCTAGTCCTGGGTGCATGTGTCCCCCTTCTCATGCGTGCGCTAGCTGTAACCTAAAGCTAAGGTTCTGGACTTATATAAGGGGGAAACTCCCGTTCGGGTGAAACCGGGTAGGATAGTGCCCTCCCCTTGTGAAGCACCATGGTTTTACATCATCATATGACCTAAACAAACACAAAACAAGAGAGTGCTACTCCGCGCTACCCTGGAGGGGCGTCTAGGGGGTAGGCGATCCGATGCCCAGATCGAGGGTTCATGGAGACCACGCTCCGGGGCGTCGGAATACCTCAAGGACTTGCATGTGGCCCTAGCACATGCATGGAAGTGTGGTGCTATGTTGAAACATGCAAAACCTAGTCCCAGGGTGCATGTGTCCCCCTTCTCATGCGTGCGCTGTAACCTAAAGCTAAGGTTCCGGACTTATATAAGGAAACTCCCGTTGGGTGAAACAGGTGAGATAGTGCCCTCCCCTTGTGAAGCACCATGGTTTTACATCATCATATGACCTAAACAAACACAAAACAAGAGAGTTCTACTCCGGGCTACCCCTGTCAGAGGGACGTCTAGGGGGGTAGACGATCCGATATCCACAGATCAGGGTTCCGCGGGAGACCACGCTACGGGGCGTCGGAATACCTCAAGGACTTGCATGTGGCCCTAGCACATGCATGGAAGTGTGGTGCTATGTTGAAACATGCAACACCTAGTCCCCGGGTGCATGTGTCCCCCTTCTCATGCGTGCGCTAGCAGTAACCTAAAGCTAAGATTCTGGACTTATATAAGAAACTCCCGTTGGGGTGAAACAGGTAGGATAGTGCCCTCCTTGTGAAGCACCATGGTTTTACATCATCATATGACCTAAACAAACACAAAACAAGAGAGTGCTACTCCAGCTACCTGTCGGAGGGGCGTCTAGGGGGTAGGCGATCCGATGCCCACAGATCGAGGTTCGCGGAGACCATGCTCAGGCGTCGGAATACCTCAGGACTTGCATGTGGCCCTAGCACATGCATGGAAGTGTGGTGCTATGTTGAAACATCCAAAACCTAGTCCCGGGTGCATGTGTCCCCCTTCTCATCGTCTTGTAACCTAAAGCTAAGGTTACGGACTTATATAAGAAACTCCCGTTGGGTGAAACCGGGTAGGATAGTGCCCTCCCTTGTGAAGCACCATGGTTTTACATCATCATATGACCTAAACAAACACAAAACAAGAGAGTGCTACTCCGGGCTACCCCTGTCAGAGGGACGTCTAGGGGTAGGCGATCAAATGCCTGGTCGAGGGTTCCCGGAGACCACGCTCAGGCGTCGAATACCTCAAGGACTTGCATGTGGCCCTAGCACATGCATGGAAGTGTAGTGCTATGTTGAAACATGCAAAACCTAGTCCCGGGTGCATGTGTCCCCCTTCTCATGCGTCTAGCTGTAACCTAAAGCTAAGGTTACGGACTTATATAAAGAAACTCCCGTTAAGGTGAAACAGGTAGGATAGTGCCCTCCTTGTGAAGCACCATGGTTTTACATCATCATATGACCTAAACAAACACAAAACAAGAGAGTGCTACTCGGGCTACCCTGTCGGAGGGGCGTCTAGGGGGTAGGCGATCCGTGCCCATATCGAGGTTCACGGAGACCACGCTCCAGGCGTCTGAATACCTCAAGGACTTGCATGTGGCCCTAGCACATGCATGGAAGTGTGGTGCTATGTTGAAACATGCAAAACCTAGTCCCGGGTGCATGTGTCCCCCTTCTCATGCGTCATTTGTAACCTAAAGCTAAGGTTACGGACTTATATAAGGAAACTCCCGTTAAGGTGAAACAGGTAGGATAGTGCCCTCCTTGTGAAGCACCATGGTTTTACATCATCATATGACCTAAACAAACACAAAACAAGAGAGTGCTACTCCGGGCTACCCATCGGGAGGGCGTCTAGGGGTAGGCGATCAATGCTACAGATCGGGGTTCGCGGGAGACCACGCTCAGGCGTCGGAATACCTCAAGGACTTGCATGTGGCCTAGCACATGCATGGAAGTGTGGTGCTATGTTGAAACATGCAAAACCTAGTCCCGGGTGCATGTGTCCCCCTTCTCATGCGTCTTGTTGTAACCTAAAGCTAAGGTTCGGACTTATATAAGGAAACTCCCGTTCAGGTGAAACCGGTAGGATAGTGCCCTCCTTGTGAAGCACCATGGTTTTACATCATCATATGACCTAAACAAACACAAAACAAGAGTGCTACTCGGGCTACCCTGTCGAGGGGCGTCTAGGGGGTAGGCGATCCGATGCCCACAGATCGGGGTTCCGGGAGACCACGCTCAGGCGTCGGAATACCTCAGGACTTGCATGTGGCCCTAGCACATGCATGGAAGTGTGGTGCTATGTTGAAACATGCAAAACCTAGTCCCGGGTGCATGTGTCCCCTTCTCATCGTCGCTGTTGTAACCTAAAGCTAAGGTTCAGGACTTATATAAGAAACTCCCGTTGGGTGAAACCGGGTAGGATAGTGCCCTCCTTGTGAAGCACCATGGTTTTACATCATCATATGACCTAAACAAACACAAAACAAGAGAGTGCTACTCCGGGCTACCCACATCGGAGGGGCGTCTAGGGGGTAGGCGATCCGATACCACAGATCGAGGGTTCATGGGAGACCACGCTCCGGGGCATCGGAATACCTCAAGGACTTGCATGTGGCCCTAGCACATGCATGGAAGTGTGGTGCTATGTTGAAACATGCAAAACCTAGTCACCGGGTGCATGTGTCCCCCTTCTCATCGTCTTGTAACCTAAAGCTAAGGTTACGGACTTATATAAGGAAACTCCCGTTCAGGTGAAAAGGATAGTACCCTCCCCTTGTGAAGCACCATGGTTTTACATCATCATATGACCTAAACAAACACAAAACAAGAGAGTGCTACTCAGGGCTACCCCTGTCAGAGGGACGTCTAGGGGGTAGACAATCCGATGCCCAGATCGGGGTTCGCGGGAGACCACGCTCAGGCGTGAATACCTCAAGGACTTGCATGTGGCCCTAGCACATGCATGGAAGTGTGGTGCTATGTTGAAACATGCAAAACCTAATCCCGGGTGCATGTGTCCCCCTTCTCATCGTGCTATGTAACCTAAAGCTAAGGTTACGGACTTATATAAGGAAACTCCCGTTCGGGTGAAACCGGGTAGGATAGTGCCCTCCCATTGTGAAGCACCATGGTTTTACATCATCATATGACCTAAACAAACACAAAACAAGAGTGCTACTCCAGACTACCCACATCGGAGGGGCGTCTAGGGGGTAGGCGATCCGTGCCAGATCGGGTTCGCGGAGACCACGCTCCAGGCGTCGGAATACCTCAAGGACTTGCATGTGGCTAGCACATGCATGGAAGTGTGGTGCTATGTTGAAACATGCAAAACCTAGTCCCGGGTGCATGTCCCCCTTCTCATCGTCTGCTGTAACCTAAAGCTAAGGTTCAGACTTATATAAGAAACTCCCTGTTCGGGTGAAACAGGTAGGATAGTGCCCTCCCCTTGTGAAGCACCATGGTTTTACATCATCATATGACCTAAACAAACACAAAAGAAGAGAGTGCTACTATGGGCTACCCCTATCAGAGGGGCGTCTAGGGGGTAGGCGATCCAATGCCCAGATCGGGGTTCCGGGAGACCACGCTCAGGCGTGGAATACCTCAAGGACTTGCATGTGGCCTAGCTCATGCATGGACGTCTGGTGCTATGTTGAAACATGCAAAACCTAGTCCCCGGGTGCATGTGGCCCCCTTCTCATCGTGTTGGCTATAACCTAAAGCTAAGGTTAGGACTTATATAAGAAACTCCCGTTAAGGTGAAACAGGTAGGATAGTGCCCTCCCTTGTGAAGCACCATGGTTTACATCATCATATGACCTAAACAAACACAAAACAAGAGAGTGCTACTCAGGCTACCTGTCGGAGGGGCGTCTAGGGGGTAGGCGATCCAATGCCCAGATCGGGGTTCACGGGAGACCACGCTCAGGCGTCGAATACCTCAGGACTTGCATGTGGCCCTAGCACATGCATGGAAGTGTGGTGCTATGTTGAAACATGCAAAACCTAGTCCCGGGTGCATGTGTCCCCCTTCTCATGCGTCTTTTGTAACCTAAAGCTAAGGTTAGGACTTATATAAAGAAACTCCCGTTAGGTGAAACGGGTAGGATAGTGCCCTCCCTTGTGAAGCACCATGGTTTTACATCATCATATGACCTAAACAAACACAAAACAAAGAGAGTTCTACTCAGGCTACCTGTCGGAGGGGCGTCTAGGGGGTAGGCGATCCGATGCCACATGGATCGGGGTTCATGGGAGACCACGCTCCCGGGCGTCGGAATACCTCAAGGAGTTGCATGTGGCCCTAGCACATGCATGGAAGTGTGGTGCTATGTTGAAACATGCAAAACCTAGTCCTCGGGTGCATGTGTCCCCCTTCTCATGCGTGCGCTGTAACCTAAAGCTAAGGTTCTAGACTTATATAAGGGGGAAACTCCCCGTTAGGGTGAAACCGGGTAGGATAGTGCCCTCCCCTTGTGAAGCACCATGGTTTTACATCATCATATGACCTAAACAAACACAAAACAAGAGAGTGATACTCCGGGCTACCTATCGGGAGGGACGTCTAGGGGGTAGACGATCCGATGCCCACAGATCAGGGTTCCGCGGGAGACCACGCTCCGGGGCGTCGGAATACCTCAAGGACTTGCATGTGGCCATAGCACATGCATGGAAGTGTGGTGCTATGTTGAAACATGCAAAACCTAGTCACCGGGTGCATGTGTCCCCCTTCTCATGCGTGCGCTATAACCTAAAGCTAAGGTTCTGGACTTATATAAGGGGGAAACTCCCCGTTCCGGTGAAACAGGGTAGGATAGTGCCCTCCTCATGTGAAGCACCATGGTTTTACATCATCATATGACCTAAAAAAACACAAAAAAAGAGAGTGCTACTCCAGGCTACCCCTGTCAGAGGGACGTCTAGGGGGGTAGACGATCCGATGCAAACAGATCAGGGTTCCGCGGGAGACCACGCTCAGGCGTGGAATACCTCAAGGACTTGCATGTGGCCCTAGCACATGGAAGTGTGGTGCTATGTTGAAACATGCAAAACCTAGTCCCGGGTGCATGTGTCCCCCTTCTCATCGTCGCTTTGTAACCTAAAGCTAAGGTTACGGACTTATATAGAAACTCCCGTTCGGGTGAAACCGGGTAGGATAGTGCCCTCCCCTTGTGAAGCACCATGGTTTTACATCTTCATATGACCTAAACAAACACAAAACAAGAGAGTCCTATGTCGGGCTACACCAGTCAGAGGATCGTCTAGGAGGGGTAGACGATCTGGTGCCCACAGATCAGGGTTCCGCGGCAGACCACGCTCCGGGGCGTCGAAATACCTCAAGGACTTGTATGTGGCCCTAGAACATGCATGGAAGTGTGGTGCTATGTTGAAACATGAAAAACCTAGTCCCCGGGTGCATGTGTCCCCCTTCTCATCGTCGCTTGTAACCTAAAGCTAAGGTTCTGGACTTATATAAGGAAACTCCCGTTTGGTGAAAGGTAGGATAGTGCCCTCCCCTTGAAGCACCATGGTTTTACATCATCATATGACCTAAACAAACACAAAACAAGAGTGCTACTCAGGGCTACCCATATCGGAGGGGCGTCTAGGGGTAGGCGATCAGATGCCCATGATCGGGGTTCGCGGAGACCACGCTCAGGCGTCGGAATACCTCAAGGACTTGCATGTGGCCTAGCACATGCATGGAAGTGTGGTGCTATGTCGAAACATGCAAAACCTAGTCCCGGGTGCATGTGTCCCCCTTCTCATCGTGCGCTATTGTAACCTAAAGCTAAGGTTACAGACTTATATAAGGAAACTCCCGTTCGGGTGAAACAGGTAGGATAGTGCCCTCCTTGTGAAGCACCATGGTTTTACATCATCATATGACCTAAACAAACACAAAACAAGAGAGTGCTACTCAGGCTACCTGTCGGAGGGGCGTCTAGGGGGTAGGCGATCAATGCCCAGATCAGGGTTCGCGGAGACCATGCTCAGGCGTCAGAATACCTCAAGGACTTGCATGTGGCTAGCACATGCATGGAAGTGTGGTGCTATGTTGAAACATGCAAAACCTAGTCCCCGGGTGCATGTGTCCCCCTTCTCATCGTGCGCTTGTAACCTAAAGCTAAGGTTGGGACTTATATAGAAACTCCCGTTAAGGTGAAACGGGTAGGATAGTACCCTCCTTGTGAAGCACCATGGTTTTACATCATCATATGACCTAAAAACACAAAACAAGAGAGTTCTACTCCGAGGCTACCTGGGAGGGAGGGCGTCTAGGGGTAGAGCGATCCGATGCCCACAGATCGGGGTTCGGGAGACCACGCTCAGGGCGTGAATACCTCAAGGACTTGCATGTGGCCCTAGCACATGCATGGAAGTGTGGTGCTATGTTGAAACATGCAAAACCTAGTCTTGGGTGCATGTGTCCCCCTTCTCATGCGTTTGCTGTAACCTAAAGCTAAGGTTCTGGACTTATATAAGGGGGAAACTCCCCGTTCGGGTGAAACCAGGTAGGATAGTACCCTCCCCTTGTGAAGCACCATGGTTTTACATCATCATATGACCTAAACAAACACAAAACAAGAAAGTGCTACTCCGGGCTACCCAGTCGGAGGGGCGTCTAGGGGGTAGGCGATCCGATGCCAGATCGGGGTTCAGGAGACCACGCTCAGGCGTCGGAATACCTCAAGGACTGCATGTGGCCCTAGCACATGCATGGAAGTGTGGTGCTATGTTGAAACATGCAAAACCTAGTCCCGGGTGCATGTGTCCCCCTTCTCATGTGTCTTTGTAACCTAAAGCTAAGGTTACAGACTTATATAAGGGGAAACTCCTGTTGGTGAAACAGGGTAGGATAGTTCCCTACCCTTGTGAAGCACCATGGTTTTACATCATCATATGACCTAAAAAAACAAAACAAGAGAGTGCTACTCCGGGCTAACCCTGTCAGAGGGACGTCTAGGCGGGTGAGCGATCCGATGCCCAGATCGGGGTTCCGGAGACCACGCTCAGGCGTCGGAATACCTCAGGACTTGCATGTGGCCCTAGCACATGCATGGAAGTGTGGTGCTATGTTGAAACATGCAAAACCTAGTCACGGGTGCATGTGTCCCCCTTCTCATCGTGCGCTGTAAACCTAAAGCTAAGGTTACGGACTTATATAAGGAAACTCCCGTTCGGGTGAAACAGGGTAGGCTAGTGCCAGCCCCGTGTGACGCACCATGGTTTTACATCATCCTATGACCTAAACAAACACACACCCAGAGAGTGCTCCTCCAGGCTACCCATGTCAGAGGGACGTCTACGGGGGTAGGCGATCATGCCCAAACAGTCAGGGTTCGCGGAGACCACGCTCAGGCGTCGGAATACCTCAAGGACTTGCATGTGGCCCTAGCACATGCATGGAAGTGTGG
Organism: Avena insularis; assembly: GCA_023614405.1. Classification (NCBI taxonomy): domain Eukaryota; kingdom Viridiplantae; phylum Streptophyta; class Magnoliopsida; order Poales; family Poaceae; genus Avena; species Avena insularis. The sequence goes on along the minus strand of CM042687.1, from coordinate 183,461,790 downwards.
TGCTATGTTGAAACATGCAAAACCTAGTCCCGGGTGCATGTGTCCCCTTCTCATGTCGCTATGTAACCTAAAGCTAAGGTTACGGACTTATATAAGGAAACTCCCGTTCAGGTGAAAGGTAGGATAGTTCCCTCCCTTGTGAAGCACCATGGTTTTACATCATCATATGACCTAAACAAACACAAAACAAGAGTGCTACTCCAGGCTACCTATCAAGGGCGTCTAGGGGTAGGCGATCCGATGCCCAGATCAGGGTTCAGGGAGACCACGCTCAGGCGTCGGAATACCTCAGAGACTTGCATGTGGCTCTAGCACATGCATGGAAGTGTAGTGCTCTGTTGAAACATGCAAAACCTAGTCACAGGTGCATGTGTCCCCTTCTCATGCGTCGCTAGCTGTAACTAAAGCTAAGGTTCTAGACTTATATAAGGGGGAAACTCCCTGTTCCGGTGAAACAGGGTAGGATAGTGCCCTCCCCTTGGGAAGCAACATGGTTTTACATCATCATATGACCTAAACAAACACAAAACAAGAGAGTGTTACTCCAGGCTACCCCTATCAGAGGGACGTCTAGGGCGGTAGACGATCCGATGCCCACAGATCAGGTTTCCGGAGGAGACCACGGTCCGGGGCGTCGGAATACCTCAAGGACTTGCATGTGGCCCTAGCACATGCATGGAAGTGTGGTGCTATGTTGAAACATGCAAAACCTAGTCCCCAGGTGCATGTGTCCCCCTTCGCATGCGTGCGCTGTAACCTAAAGCTAAGGTTCTGGAGTTATATAAGGGGAAACTCCCTCGTCCGGTGAAACCGGGTAGGATAGTGCCCTCCTTGTGAAGCACCATGGTTTTACATCATCATATGACCTAAACAAACACAAAAAAAGAGAGTGCTACTCCCTGCCCATCGGAGGGGCGTCTAGGGGGTAAGCGATCCGATGCCTGATCGAGGTTCGCGGGAGACCACGCTCTGGGGCGTCCGAATACCTCAAGGAATTTCATGTGGCCCTAGCACATGCATGGAAGTGTGGTGCTATGTTGAAACATGCAAAACCTAGTCACCGGTGCATGTGTCCTTCTCATGCGTCGCTGCTGTAACCTAAAGCTAAGGTTACGCAGACTTATATAAGGAAACTCCCGTTCAGGTGAAACGGGTGAGATAGTGCCCTCCCTTGTGAAGCACCATGGTTTTACATCATCATATGACCTAAACAAACACAAAACAAGAGAGTGCTACTCGGGCTACCCCTTCGGAGGGACGTCTAGGGGGTAGGCGATCCGATGCCAGATCGAGGATTCCGGCGGAGACCACGCTCAGGCGTCAGAATACCTCAAGGACTTGCATGTGGCCTAGCACATGCATGGAAGTGTGGTGCTATGTTGAAACATGCAAAACCTAGTCACGGGTGCATGTGTCCCCCTTCTCATGCGTGCGCTTAGCCGTAACCTAAAGCTAAGGTTACGGACTTATATAAGGGAAACTCCCGTTCGGGTGAAACCGGGTAGGATAGTGCCTCCCTTGTGAAGCACCATGGTTTTACATGATCATATGACCTAAACAAACACAAAACAAGAGAGTGCTATCTGGCTACCTATCGGAGGGGCGTCTAGGGGGTAGACGATCCGATGCCCAGATCGAGGTTCCATGGGAGACCACGCCCAGGCGCCGGAATACCTCAAGGACTTTCATGTGGCCTAGCACATGCATGGAAGTGTGGTGCTATGTTGAAACATGCAAAACCTAGTCACGGGTGCATGTGTCCCCTTCTCATGCGCTAGCTGTAACCTAAAGCTAAGGTTACGGACTTATATAAGGAAACTCCCGTTCGGGTGAAACGGGTAGGATAGTGCCCTCCCCTTGTGAGCACCATGGTTTTACATCATCATATGACCTAAACAAACACAAAACAAGAGAGTGCTACTCCATTTACCTATGGGAGGGGCGTCTAGGGGGTGGCGATCCGATGCCACAGATCAGGGTTCCGCGGAGACCACGCTCCGGGGCGTCGGAATACCTCAAGGACTTGCATGTGGCCCTAGCACATGCATGGAAGTGTGGTGCTATGTTGAAACATGCAAAACCTAGTCACAGGTGCATGTGTCCCCTTCTCATCGTCTTAGCTGTAACCTAAAGCTAAGGTTACGGACTTATATAAGGAAACTCCCGTTCGGTGAAACCGGGTAGGATAGTTCCCTCCTTGTGAAGCACCATGGTTTTACATCATCATATGACCTAAACAAACAGAAAACAAGAGAGTGCTACTCTGGCTACCTGTCGAGAGGACGTCTAGGGGTGACGATCCGATGCCCATGATCGGGGTTCCTTGGGAGACCACGCTCGAGGCGTGAATACCTCAAGGACTTGCATGTGGCCCTAGCACATGCATGGAAGTGTGGTTATATGTTGAAACATGCAAAACCTAGTCACGGTGCATGTGTCCCCCTTCTCATCGTAAGCTGTAACTCAAAGCTAAGGTTCGGGACTTATATACGGGGGAACTCCCCGTTCGGGTGAAACTGGGTAGGATAGTGCCCTCCCCTTGTGAAGCAACATGGTTTTACATCATCATATGACCTAAACAAACACAAAACAAGAGAGTGCTACTCCGGGCTACCCCTGTCAGAGGGACGTCTAGGGGGTAGACAATCCGATGCCACAGATCAGGGTTCCGCAGCAGACCACGCTCCGGGGCGTCAGAATACCTCAAGGACTTGCATGTGGCCCTAGCACATGCATGGAAGTGTGGTGCTATGTTGAAACATGCAAAACCTAGTCCCCGGGTGCATGTGTCCCCCTTCTCATGCGTGCGCTAGCTGTAACCTAAAGCTAAGGTTCTGGACTTATATAAGGGGGAAACTCCCCGTTCCGGTGAAACCGGGTAGGATAGTGCCCTCCCCTTGTGAAGCAACATGGTTTTACATCATCATATGACCTAAACAAACACAAAACAAGAGAGTGCTACTCCGGGCTACCCCTGTCAGAGGGACGTCTAGGGGGTAGACGATCCGATGCCCACAGATCAGGGTTCCGCAGGAGACCACGCTCCGGGGCGTCGGAATACCTCAAGGACTTGCATGTGGCCCTAGCACATGCATGGAAGTGTGGTGATATGTTGAAACATGCAAAACCTAGTCCCCGGGTGCATGTGTCACCCTTCTCATACGTCGCTTAGCTGTAACCTAAAGCTAAGGTTCGGACTTATATAAGGGGAACTCCTGCTCGGGTGAAACCGGGTAGGATAGTGCCTCCCTTGTGAAGCACCATGGTTTTACATCATCATATGTCCTAAAAAACACAAACAAGAGAGTTCTACTCGGCTACCCTGAGAGGGACGCCTAGGGGTAGGCGATCCGATGCCCATGCATCGTGGTTCAAGGAGACCACGCTCCGGGGCGTCTTAATACCTCAAGGACTTGCATGTGGCCCTAGCACATGCATGGAAGTGTGGTGCTATGTTGAAACATGCAAAACCTAGTCCCCGGGTGCATGTGTCCCCCTTCGCATCCGTGCGCTATAACCTACAGCTAAGGTTCTAGACTTATATATGAGGGAAACTCCCCGTTCCGGTGAAACCGGGTAGGATAGTGCCTTCCCCTTGTGAAGCAACATGGTTTTACATCAACATATGACCTAAACAAACATAAAACAAGAGAGTGCTACTTTGGCTACCCTGAGAGGACGTCTAGGGGTAGACGATCCGATGCCCACAGATCGGGTTCCGGGAGACCACGCCCGGGCGCCGAATACCTCAAGGACTTGCATGTGGCCCTAGCACATACATGGAAGTGTGGTGCTATGTTGAAACATGCAAAACCTAGTCACCGGTGCATGTGTCCCCTTCTCATGCGCTTGTGTAACCTAAAGCTAAGGTTCTCGACTTATATAAGGGGAAACTCTGTTGGGTGAAACTGCAGGATAGTGCCCTCCCTTGTGAAGCACCATGGTTTTACATCATCATATGACCTAAAAACACAAAACAAGAGAGTGCTACTCCGGCTACCCATTGAGGGACGTCTAGGGGGTAAACGATCCGATGCCACAGATCAGGTTCCGGAGACCACGCCCGGGCATCGAATACCTCAAGGACTTCATGTGGCCTAGCACATGCATGGAAGTGTGGTGCTATGTTGAAACATGCAAAACCTAGTCCCGGGTGCATGTGTCCCCTTCTCATCAAAGCGCATAGTAACCCAAAGCTAAGGTTCGGACTTATATAAGGGAAACTCCCTTCGGGTGAAACAGGTAGGATAGTGCCTCCCTTGTGAAGCACCATGGTTTTAAATCATCATATGACCTAAACAAACACAAAACAAGAGAGTGCTACGGAAATTGCCTACTGGAGGGACGCCTAGGGGTAGACGATCCGATGCCCATGATCAGGTTCCGGGAGACCACGCCCGGGCGCTGAATACCTCAAGGAGTTGAATGTGGCCCTAGCACATACATGGAAGTGTGGTGCTATGTTGAAACATGCAAAACCTAGTCCTCGGGTGCATGTGTCCCCTTCTCATGCAAAAGTCATGCGCTGTAACCTAAAGCTAAGGTTCGACTTATATAAGGGGAAACTCCTTCGGGTGAAACCGGGAAGGATAATGCCCTCCCCTTGTGAAGCAACATGGTTTTACATCATCATATGACCTAAACAAACACAAAACAAGAGAGTGCTACTCCGGACTACCTCTGTTTGAGGGACGTCTAGAAGGGTAGACGATCTGATGCCCACAGATCAGGGTTCCGCAGGAGACCACGCTCCAGGGCGTTGGAATACCTCAAGGATTTTCATGTGGCCCTAGCACATGCATGGAAGTGTGGTGCTATGTTGAAACATGCAAAACCTAGTCCCCGGGTTCATGTGTCCCCCTTCGCATGCGTGCGCTGTAACCTAAAGCTAAGGTTCTGGACTTATATAAGGGAAACTCCTGTTCGGGTGAAACTGTAGGATAGTGCCTCCCTTGTGAAGATCCATGGTTTTACATCATCATATGACCTAAACAAACACAAAACAAGAGAGTGCTACTCTGGCTACCTGTCGAGGGACGTCTAGGGGTGTAGACGATCTGATGCCCACAGATCGTGGTTCGGAGACCACGCCCAGGCGCCTAATACCTCAAGGACTTGCATGTGGCCCTAGCACATGCATGCAAGTGTGGTGCTATGTTGAAACATGCAAAACCTAGTCCCAGTGCATGTGTCCCCTTCTCATGCGGCGCCATAACCTAAAGCTAAGGTTCTGGACTTATATAAGGGGGAAACTCCCTGTTCCGGTGAAACCGGGTAGGATAGTGCCCTCCCCTTGTGAAGCACCATGGTTTTACATCATCATATGACCTAAACAAACACAAAACAAGAGAGTGCTACTCCGGCTACCCTGTCAGAGGGACGTCTAGGGGTGTACACGATCCGATGCCCACAGATCAGGGTTCCACGGGAGACCACGCTCGGGCGTCTAATACCTCAAGGACTTGCATGTGGCCCTAGCACATGCATGGAAGTGTGGTGCTATGTTGAAACATGCAAAACCTAGTCCCCGGTGCATGTGTCCTTCTCATGCGCGCTAGCTGTAACCTAAAGCTAAGGTTCTCGACTTATATAAGGGGAAACTCCTGCTCGGGTGAAACTGGTAGGATAGTGCCCTCCCTTGTGAAGCACCATGGTTTTACATCATCATATGACCTAAACAAACACAAAACAAGAGAGTGCTATCTGGCTACCCTCGTCGAGGGACGTCTAGGGTAGGCGATCCGATGCCCACAGATCAGGTTCCAAGGAGACCACGCTCCGGGCGCCTAATACCTCAAGGACTTGCATGTGGCCCTAGCACATGCATGGAAGTGTGGTGCTATGTTGAAACATGCAAAACCTAGTCCCGGGTGCATGTGTCCCCTCATCTCATCGTCAGTTGTAACCTAAAGCTAAGGTTCGACTTATATAAGGGGAAACTCTGTTCGGGTGAAACCGGTAGGATAGTGCCTCCCTTGTGAAGCACCATGGTTTTACATCATCATATGACCTAAACAAACACAAAAAAAGAGAGTGCTAATCGGCTACCCCTGAGGGACGTCTAGGGGTAGACGATCCGATGCCCACAGATCGTGGTTCCATGGAGACCACGCCCGGGCGCCGAATACCTCAAGGACTTCATGTGGCTAGCACATGCATGGAAGTGTGGTGATATGTTGAAACATGCAAAACCTAGTCCCCGGGTGCATGTGTCCCCCTTCTCATGCGCTTAGCAGAACCCAAAGCTAAGGTTCCGACTTATATAAGGGGAAACTCCCGTCGGGTGAAACCGGTAGGATAGTGCCCTCCCTTGTGAAGCACCATGGTTTTGCATCATCATATGACCTAAACAAACACAAAACAAGAGAGTGCTACTCCGGTCTACCCTGTCGAGGGACGCCTAGGGGGTAGACGATCCGATGCCCACAGATCAGGGTTCCGCGGGAGACCACGCTACGGGGTGTCGGAATACCTCAAGGACTTGCATGTGGCCCTAGCACATGCATGGAAGTGTGGTGATATGTTGAAACATGCAAAACCTAGTCTCTAGGTGCATGTGTCCCACTTCTCATGCGTGCGCTGTAACCTAAAGCTAAGGTTCTGGACTTATATAAGGGGGAAACTCCCCGTTCGGGTGAAACCGGGTAGGATAGTGCCCTCCCCTTGTGAAGCACCATGGTTTTACATCATCATATGACCTAAACAAACACAAAACAAGAGAGTGCTACTCCGGCTACCTCGCTGAGAGGGACGCCTAGGGGGTAGACGATCCGATGCCCACAGATCGTGGTTCCGGGAGACCACGCTCAGGCGTGAATACTCAAGGACTTGCATGTGGCCCTAGCACATGCATGGAAGTGTGGTGCTATGTTGAAACATGCAAAACCTAGTCCCCGGGTGCATGTGTCCCCTTCTCATGCGCTTATTTGTAACCTAAAGCTAAGGTTCGACTTATATAAGGGGAAACCCTGCTCGGGTGAAACGGGGTAGGATAGTGCCTCCCTTGTGAAGCACCATGGTTTTACATCATCATATGACCTAAACAAACACAAAACAAGAGAGTGCTACTCCGGCTACCCTGCCGAGGGACGCCTAGGGGTAGACGATCCGATGCCCACAGATCAGGTTCCGCGGGAGACCACGCTCCGGGGCATAGGAATACCTCAAGGACTTGAATGTGGCCCTAGCACATGCATGGAAGTGTGGTGCTATGTTGAAACATGCAAAACCTAGTCCCCTGCATGTGTCCCTTCTCATGCGTGCGGCTGTAACCTAAATCTAAGGTTCTGGACTTATATAATGGGGAAACTCCCTGTTCCGGTGAAACCGGGTAGGATAGTGCAATCCCCTTTTGAAGCAACATGGTTTTACATAATCATATGACCTAATAAATTACAAAACAAGAGAGTTCTACTCTGGCTACCCCTGTCAGAGGGACGTCTAGGGGGGTAGACGATCGGATGCCCAAAGATCAGGGTTCCGCAGGAGACCACGCTCCGGGGCGTAAACATACCTCAAGGACTTGCATGTGGCCCTAGCACATGCATGGAAGTGTGGTGCTATGTTGAAACATGCAAAACCTAGTCCCCGGTGCATGTGTCCTCTTCTCATGCGGCGCTTGCAGAACTCCAAAGCTAAGGTTCTGGACTTAGATAAGGGGGAAATTACACGTTCGGGTGAAAACAGGTAGGATAGTGCCCTCCCCTAGTGAACCACCATGGATTTACATCAACATATGACCTGAACAAACACAAAACAAGAGAGTGCTACGGGCTACCCCCGTCGAGGGACGCCTAGGGGTAGACGATCGGATGGCCACAGATCAGGGTTCCGCAGGAGACCACGCTCCGGGGCGTCAGAATACCTCAAGGACTTGCATGTGGCCCTAGAACATGCATGGAAGTGTGGTGCTATGTTGAAACATGCAAAACCTAGTCCCCGGGTGCATGTGTCCCCCGTCTCATGCGTTCTCTGTAACCTAAAGCTAAGGTTCTGGACTTATATAAGGGGAAACTCCTGCTCGGGTGAAACCGGTAGGATAGTGCCCTCCCTTGTGAAGCACCATGGTTTTACATCATCATATGACCTAAACAAACACAAAACAAGAGAGTGTTACTCCGGGCTACCCTCGGAGGGACGCCTAGGGGTAGACGATCCGATTCCGATAGATCAGGGCTCCACAGGAGACCACGCTCCGGGGCGTCAAAATACCTCAAGGACTTGCATGTGGCCCTAGCACATGCATGGAAGTGTGGTGCTATGTTGAAGCATGCAAAACCTAGTCCTGGGTGCATGTGTCCCCTTCTCATGGCGTCTTGTGTAACCCAAAGCTAAGGTTCGGACTTATATAAGGGAAACTCCCGTGAAATGGCCGGTAGGATAGTACCCTCCCTTGTGAATCACCATGGTTTTACATCATAATATGACCTAAACAAACACAAAACAAGAGAGTGCTACTCCGGCCACCCCGCCGAGGGACGTCTAGGGGGTAGACGATCCGATGCCTGAATCAGGGTTCCTGGGAGACCACGCCCGGCGCCGGAATACCTCAAGGACTTGCATGTGGCCCTAGCACATGCATGGAAGTGTGGTGCTATGTTGAAACATGCAAAACCTAGTCAGGGTGCATGTGTCCCCTTCTCATGTGCATGGCGCTGGCCTGAACCCAAAGCTAAGGTTCGGACTTATATAAGAAACTCTGTCAGGTGAAACTGCAGGATAGTGCCTCCCTTGTGAAGCACCATGGTTTTACATCATCATATGACCTAAACAAACACAAAACAAGAGAGTTCTCCGGCTACCTGGAGGGACGCCTAGGTAGACGATCCGATGCCCACGTATCAGGGTTCCGCGGGAGACCACGCCACGGGGCTGGGAATACCTCAAGGACTTGCATGTGGCCCTAGCACATGCATGGAAGTGTGGTGCTATGTTGAAACATGCAAAACCTAGTCACCGGGTGCATGTGTCCCCCTTCTCATGCGGCGCTACCGTAACCTAAAGCTAAGGTTCGGACTTATATAAGGGGAACTCCTGCTCGGTGAAACCGTAGGATAGTGCCCTCCTTGTGAAGCACCATGGTTTTACATCATCATATGACCTAAACAAACACAAAACAAGAGTGTGCTACCGGCTACCGCTGAGGGACGCCTAGGGGGTAGACGATCCGATGCCCACGGATCAGGGTTCAGCAGGAGACCATGCTCGGGGCCTCAGAATACCTCAAGGACTTGCATGTGGCCCTAGCACATGCATGGAAGTGTGGTGCTATGTTGAAACATGCAAAACCTAGTCCCGGGTGCATGTGTCCCCTTCTCATGCGCTAGCTGTAACCTAAAGCTAAGGTTCGACTTATATAAGGAAACTCCTGCTCGGGTGAAACTGGTAGGATAGTGCCTCCCTTGTGAAGCACCATGGTTTTACATCATCATATGACCTAAACAAACACAAACAAGAGAGTGCTACTGGCTACCCCTCGAGGGACGCCTAGGGTAGATGATCCGATGCCCACAGATCGAGGTTCCGGAGACCACGCCCGGGCGTCTAATACCTCAAGGACTTGCATGTGGCCCTAGCACATGCATGGAAGTGTGGTGCTATGTTGAAACATGCAAAACCTAGTCACCGGGTGCATGTGTCCCCTTCTCATGCGCGCGCTGGCTGTAACCTAAAGCTAAGGTTCCGACTTATATAAGGGGGAAACTCTGTTGGGTGAAACCGGTAGGATAGTGCCTCCCTTGTGAAGCACCATGGTTTTACATCATCATATGACCTAAACAAACACAAAACAAGATATGCTACTGGCTACCCTGTGAGGGACGCCTAGGGGTAGACGATCCGATGCCCACAGATCGAGTTCCGCGGAGACCACGCTCGGGCGCGGAATACCTCAAGGACTTGCATGTGGCCCTAGCACATGCATGGAAGTGTGGTGCTATGTTGAAACATGCAAAACCTAGTCCCCGGTGCATGTGTCCCCTTCTCATGCGCGCTAGTGTAACCTAAAGCTAAGGTTCTGGACTTATATAAGGGGAAACTCTGCTCGGTGAAACCGTAGGATAAGTGCCTCCCTTGTGAAGCACCATGGTTTTACATCATCATATGACCTAAACAAACACAAAACAAGAGAGTGCTACTCCGGCTACCTCGCCGAGGGACGCCTAGGGGTAGACGATCCGATGCCCACGATCGTGGTTCATGGAGACCACGCTCCGGGCGCCTAATACCTCAAGGACTTATGTGGCCCTAGCACATGCATGGAAGTGTGGTGCTATGTTGAAACATGCAAAACCTAGTCCCCGGTGCATGTGTCCCTTCTCATGCATGCTTAGGTAACCCAAAGCTAAGGTTCGACTTATATAAGGGGGAAACTCTGCTCGGGTGAAACCTGTAGGATAGTGCCCTCCCTTGTGAAGCACCATGGTTTTACATCATCATATGACCTAAACAAACACAAAACAAGAGAGTGCTACTCCGGCTACCCCGCCGAGGGACGCCTAGGGGTAGACGATCCGATGCCCACAGATCGTGGTTCCGCGGGAGACCACGCTCGGGCGGAATACCTCAAGGACTTGCATGTGGCCTAGCACATGCATGGAAGTGTGGTGCTATGTTGAAACATGGAAAACCTAGTCACCGGGTGCATGTGTCCCCTTCTCATGCGGTTAGTCAGAACCTAAAGCTAAGGTTCTGGACTTATATAAGGGGAAACTCCTGCTCGGGTGAAACCGGTTGGATGTTGCCTCCCCTTGTGAAGCACCATGGTTTTACATCATCATATGACCTAAACAAACACAAAACAAGAGAGTGCTACTCTGGCTACCTGCCATGAGGGACGCCTAGGGGTAGACGATCCGATGCCCACAGATCGTGGTTCCGCGGAGACCACGCCCGGGCGGAATACCTCAAGGACTTGCATGTGGCCCTAGCACATGCATGGAAGTGTGGTGCTATGTTGAAACATGCAAAACCTAGTCCCGTGCATGTGTCCCCCTTCTCATGCGTCGCTACTGTAACCTAAAGCTAAGGTTACGGACTTATATAAGGGGGAAACTCCTGTTCGGGTGAAACTGGTAGGATAGTGCCTCCCTTGTGAAGCACCATGGTTTTACATCATCATATGACCTAAACAAACACAAAACAAGAGAGTGCTACTGGCTACCTTGTCGAGGGACGCCTAGGGGTAGACGATCCGATGCCCACAGATCGTGGTTCAGGAGACCACGCTCCGGCGCCTAATACCTCAAGGACTTGCATGTGGCCCTAGCACATGCATGGAAGTGTGGTGCTATGTTGAAACATGCAAAACCTAGTCCCCGGGTGCATGGGTCCCCTTCTCATGCGTAACCTAAAGCTAAGGTTGGACTTATATAAGGGGAAACTCCCGCTCGGTGAAACTGGGTAGGATAGTGCCCTCCTTGTGAAGCACCATGGTTTTACATCATCATATGACCTAAACAAACACAAAACAAGAGAGTGCTACTCGGCCACCCTGTCAGAGGGACGTCTAGGGGGGTAGACGATGTGATGCCCACAGATCAGGGTTCCGCGGGAGACAACGCTACGGGGCGTCGAAATACCTCAAGGACTTGCATGTGGCCCTAGCACATGCATGGAAGTGTGGTTCTTTGTTGAAACATGCAAAACCTAGTCCCCGGGTGCATGTGTCACCCTTCTCATGCGTGCGCTTAGTGAACCTAAAGCTAAGGTTCAGACTTATATAAGGGGAAACTCCCGTTCGGGTGAAACCGGTAGGATAGTGCCCTCCTTGTGAAGCACCATGGTTTTACATCATCATATGACCTAAACAAACACAAAACAAGAGAGTGCTACTCCGGGCTACCCCTGTCAGAGGGACGTCTGGGTGGGTAGACGATCCGATGCCCACAGATCGTGGTTCCGGAGACCACGCCCGGGCGCCGAATACCTCAAGGAATTGCATGTAGCCCCAGCACATGCATGGAAGTGTGGTGCTATGTTGAAATATGCAAAACCTAGTCCCTGGTGCATGTGTCCCCTTCTCATGCTGCGCGTAACCTAAAGCTAAGGTTCCGACTTATATAAGGGGAAACTCTGCTCGGGTGAAACTGGTAGGATAGTGCCTCCCTTGTGAAGCACCATGGTTTTACATCATCATATGACCTAAACAAACACAAAACAAGAGAGTGCTACTCCGGGCTACCTCTGTCAGAGGGACATCTAGGGGGGTAGACGATCCGATGCCCACAGATTAGGGTTCCATAGGAGACCACGCTCCAGGGCGTCGGAATACCTCAAGGACTTGCATATGGTCCTAGAACATGCATGGAAGTGTGGTGCTATGTTGAAACATGAAAAACCTAGTCCCCGGGTGCATGTGTCCCTTCTCATGCGCATACCTGTAACCTAAAGCTAAGGTTCGACTTATATAGGGAAACTCCTGCTCGGGTGAAACTGCAGGATAGTGCCCTCCCTTGTGAAGCACCATGGTTTTACATGATCATATGACCTAAACAAACACAAAACAAGAGAGTGCTACTCCGGCTACCCCTGGAGGGACGCCTAGGGGTAGACGATCCGATGCCCACAGATCGTGGTTCCGGGAGACCACGCTCGGGCCAATACCTCAAGGACTTGCATGTGGCCTAGCACATGCATGGAAGTGTGGTGCTATGTTGAAACATGCAAAACCTAGTCACCGTGTGCATGTGTCCCCCTTCTCATGCGGCGCTTAATGTAACCTAAAGCTAAGGTTACGGACTTATATAAGGAAACTCTGCTCGGGTGAAACCGGTAGGATAGTGCCCTCCCTTGTGAAGCACCATGGTTTTACATCATCATATGACCTAAAAAAACACAAAACAAGAGAGTGCTACTGGCTACCCCCGTCGAGGGACGCCTAGGGGGTAGACGATCCGATGCCCACAGATCAGGGTTCCGGAGACCACGCTCCGGGGCCTAATACCTCAAGGACTTGAATGTGGCCCTAGCACATGCATGGAAGTGTGGTGCTATGTTGAAACATGCAACACCTAGTCCACGGGTGCATGTGTCCCCCTTCTCATGCAGGCGGCAGAACCTAAAGCTAAGGTTCGGACTTATATAAGGGGAAACTCCCTGCTCGGGTGAAACTGCAGGATAGTGCCTCCCGTTGTGAAGCACCATGGTTTTACATCATCATATGACCTAAACAAACACAAAACAAGAGAGTGCTACTCCGGGCTACACCTGTCAGAGGGACGTCTAGGGGGTAGACGATCCGATGCCCACAGATCGTGGTTCCGCGGAGACCACGTCTGGCGTAATACCTCAAGGACTTGCATGTGGCCCTAGAAAATGCATGGAAGTGTGGTGCTATGTTGAAACATGCAAAACCTAGTCCCCGGGTGCATGTGTCCCCTTTCGCATGCGTGTGCTGTAACCTAAAGCTAAGGTTCTAGACTTATATAAGGGGGAAACTCCCTGTTCGGGTGAAACCGGGTAGGATAGTGCCCTCCCCTTGTGAAGCACCATGGTTTTACATCATCATATGACCTAAACAAACACAAAACAAGAGAGTGCTACTCCGGGCTACCCCTGTCAGAGGGACGTCTAGGGGGTAGACGATCCGATGCCCAGATCGTGGTTCCGGGAGACCACGCTCGGGCCGGAATACCTCAAGGACTTGCATGTGGCCCTAGCACATGCATGGAAGTGTGGTGCTATGTTGAAACATGCAAAACCTAGTCACGGTGCATGTGTCCCCCTTCGCATGCGTGCGCTGTAACCTAAAGCTAAGGTTCTGGACTTATATAAGGGGGAAACTCCCCGTTCTGGTGAAACCGGGTAGGATAGTGCCATCCCCTTGTGAATCAACATGGTTTTACATCATCATATGACCTAAACAAACAGAAAACAAGAGAGTGCTCCTCCGAGCTACACCTATAAGAGGGACGTCTAGGGCGGTAGAAACGATCCGATGCCCACAGATCAGGTTTCCGCAGGAGACCACGCTCCGGGGCGTCGGAATACCTCAAGGACTTGCATGTGGCCCTAGCACATGCATGGAAGTGTGGTGCTATGTTGAAACATGCAAAACCTAGTCCCCGGGTGCATGTGTCCCCTTCTCATGCGTCGCATGTAACCTAAAGCTAAGGTTCTGACTTATATAAGGGGAAACTCCTCGGGTGAAACAGGTAGGATAGTGCCCTCCTCAGAAGCACCATGGTTTTACATCATCATATGACCTAAACAAACACAAAACAAGAGAGTGCTACTGGCTACCCTTGTCGGAGGGACGTCTAGGGTAGGCGATCCGATGCCCACAGATCGAGGTTCATGGAGACCACGCCCGGCGAATACCTCAAGGACTTGCATGTGGCCCTAGCACATGCATGGAAGTGTGGTGCTATGTTGAAACATGCAAAACCTATTCACCGGGTGCATGTGTCCCCCTTCTCATGTGTGCGCCGTAACCTAAAGCTAAGGTTCTGGACTTATATAAGGGGGAAACTCCCCGTTCGGGTGAAACCGGGTAGGATAATGCCCTCCCCTTGAGAAGCACCATGGTTTTACATCATCATATGACCTAAACAAACAGAAAACAAGAGAGTGCTACTCCGGGCTACCACTGTCAGAGGGACGTCTAGGGGGGTAGACGATCCGATGCCCATAGATCAGGGTTCCGCGGGAGACCAGGCTCCGGGGCTCGGAATACCTCAAGGCCTTGCATGTGGCCCTAGCACATGCATGGAGGTGTGGTGCTATGTTGAAACATGCAAAACCTAGTCACCGGGTGCATGAGTCCCCCTTCTCATGCGTGCGCTAGCTGTAACCTAAAGCTAAGGTTCTGGACTTATATAAGGGGGAAACTCCCTGTTCGGGTGAAACCGGGTTGGATAGTGCCCTCCCCTTGTGAAGAACCATGGTTTTACATCATCATATGACCTAAACAAACACAAAACAAGAGTGTGCTACTCCGGGCTACCCCTGTCAGAGGGACGTCTAGGGGGGTAGACGATCCGATGCCCACAGATCAGGGTTCCGCGGGAGACCATTCTCCGGGGCGTCGGAATACCTAAAGGACTTGAATGTGGCCCTAGAACATGCATGGAGGTGTGGTTCTATGTTGAAACATGAAAAACCTAGTCACCGGGTGCATGTGTCCCCCTTCTCATGCGTGCGCTAGCTCTAACCTAAAGCTATGGTTCTGGACTTATATAAGGGGGAAACTCCCCGTTCGGGTGAAACCGGGTAGGATAGTGCCCTCCCCTTGTGAAGCACCATGGTTTTACATCATCATATGACCTAAAAAAACACAAAACAAGAGAGTGCTACTCTGGGCTACCCTTGTCAGAGGGACGTCTAGGGGGGTAGACGATCCGATGCCCACAGATCTGGGTTCCGCGGGAGACCACGCTCCGGGGCTCGGAATACCTCAAGGACTTGCATGTGGCCCTAGCACATGCATGGAAGTGTGGTGCTATGTTGAAACATGCAAAACCTAGTCACCGGGTGGATGTGTCCCCCTTCTCATTCGTGCGCTAGCTGTAACCTAAAGCTAAGGTTCTGGACTTATATAAGGGGGAAACTCCCCGTTCGGGTGAAACCGGGTAGGATAGTGCCCTCCCCTTGTGAAGCACCATGGTTTTACATCATCATATGACCTAAACAAACACAAAACAAGAGAGTGCTACTCACTTACCCCCTCGGAGGGGCGTCTAGGGGTGACGATCCGATGCCCACAGATCGAGGTTCCGCGGAGACCACGCTCGGTGTCTAATATCAAGGACTTGCATGTGGCCCTAGCACATGCATGGAAGTGTGGTGCTATGTTGAAACATGCAAAACCTAGTCACGGGTGCATGAGTCCCCTTCTCATGCGCGCTAAATGTAACCTAAAGCTAAGGTTCTAGACTTATATAAGGGAAACTCCCGTTCGGGTGAAACAGGTAGGATAGTGCCCTCCTTGAAGCACCATGGTTTTACATAATCATATGACCTAAACAAACACAAAAAGTGCTACTCGGGCTACTTGTCGGAGGGACGTCTAGGGGGTAAGCATCCGATGCCTGATCGTGGTTCGAGGAGACGACGCTCCGGGGAGTCGGAATACCTCAAGGACTTGCATGTGGCCCTAGCACATGCATGGAAGTGTGGTGCTATGTTGAAACATGCAAAACCTAGTCACGGTGCATGAGTCCCCCTTCTCATGCGTCGCTTAGCTGTAACCTAAAGCTAAGGTTCGGACTTATATGGGGAAACTCCTGTTGGGTGAAACCGGTAGGATAGTGCCCTCCCTTTGTGAAGAACCATGGTTTTACATCATCATATGACCTAAACAAACACAAAACAAGAGTGCTACTCTGGCTACCTGTCGGAGGGGCGTCTAGGGGTAGCGATCGATGCCCAGATCGGGGTTCATGGGAGACCATTCTCCGGGGCGTCGGAATACCTCAAGGACTTGAATGTGGCCCTAGCACATGCATGGAGGTGTGGTTCTATGTTGAAACATGAAAAACCTAGTCACCGGGTGCATGTGTCCCCCTTCTCATGCGTGCGCTAGCTGTAACCTAAAGCTATGGTTCTGGACTTATATAAGGGGATAAACTCCCGTTGGGTGAAATCGGGTAGGATAGTGCCCTCCCCTTGTGAAGCACCATGGTTTTACATCATCATATGACCTAAACAAACACAAAACAAGAGAGTGCTACTCAGGCTACCCTTGTCGGAGGGGCGTCTAGGGGTAGGCGATCCGATGCCTGAATCTGGGTTCATGGGAGACCACGCTCCGGGGCTCGGAATACCTCAAGGACTTGCATGTGGCCCTAGGACATGCATGGAAGTGTGGTGCTATGTTGAAACATGCAAAACCTAGTCACCGGGTGCATGTGTCCCCCTTCTCATGCGTGCGCTAGCTGTAACCTAAAGCTAAGGTTCTGGACTTATATAAGGGGGAAACTCCCCGTTCGGGTGAAATCGGGTAGGATAGTGCCCTCCCCTTGTGAAGAACCATGGTTTTACATCATCATATGACCTAAACAAACACAAAACAAGAGAGTGCTACTCCGGGCTACCCCTGTCAGAGGGACGTCTAGGGGGGTAGACAATCCGATGCCCACAGATCTGGGTTCAAGGAGACCACGCTCGGGCTCGGAATACCTCAGAGACACATGTGGCCCTAGGACATGCATGGAAGTGTGGTGCTATGTTGAAACATACAAAACCTAGTCACGGGTGCATGTGTCCCCTTCTCATCGTCGCTAACTGTAACCTAAAGCTAAGGTTACGGACTTATATAAGGGGAAACTCCCGTTCGGTGAAACAGGTAGGATAATGCCCTCCTTGTGAAGCACCATGGCTTTACATCATCATATTACCTAAACAAACACAAAACAAGAGAGTGCTACTCTGGCACCCCTATGGAGAGTGCGTCTAGGGGGGTAGACGATCCGATGCCCACGTATCAGGGTCCCACCGGAGACCATGCTCCGGGGCGTCGGAATACCTCAAGGACTTTCATGTGGCCCTAGCACATCCATGGAAGTGTGGTGCTATGTTGAAACATGCAAAACCTATTCACCGAGTGCATGTGTCCCCCTTCTCGTGCGTGCGCTAGCTATAACCTAAAGCTAAGGTTCTGGACTTATATAAGGGGGAAACTCCCCGTTCTAGTGAAACCGGGTAGGATAGTGCCCTCCCCTTGTGAATCAACATGGTTTTACATCATCATATGACCTAAACAAACACAAAACAAGAGAGTGCTACTCCGGGCTACCCCTGTAAGAGGGACGTCTAGGGCGGTAGAAATGATCCGATGCCCACAGATCAGGTTTCCGCAGGAGACCACGCTCCGGGGCGTCGGAATACCTCAAGGACTTGCATGTGGCCCTGGAACATGCATGGAAGTGTGGTGCTATGTTGAAACATGCAAAACCTAGTCCCCGGATGCATGTGTCCCACTTCGCATGCGTGCGCTGTAACCTAAAGCTAAGGTTCTGGAGTTATATAAGGGGAAACTCCCTCTTCCGGTGAAACCGGGTAGGATAGTGCCCTCCCCTTGTGAAGCACCATGTTTTTACATCATCATATGACCTAAACAAACACAAAACAAGAGAGTGCTACTCCGGGCTACCCCTGTCAGAGGGACGTCTAGGGGGGTAGACGATCCAATGCCCACAGATCAGGGTTCCGCGGGAGACCACGCTCTGGGGCGTCGGAATACCTCAAGGACTTGCATGTGGCCCTAGCACATGAATGGAAGTGTGGTGCTATGTTGAAACATGCAAAACCTAGTTATCGGGTGCAGGTGTCCCCCTTCTCATGCGTGCGCTATAACCTAAAGCTAAGGTTCTGGTCTTATATAAGGGGGAAATTCCTCGTTCGGGTGAAACCGGGTAGGATAGTGCCCTCCCCTTGTGAAGCACCATGGTTTTACATCATCATATGACCTAAACAAACACAAAACAAGAGAGTTCTACTCCGGGCTACCCCTGTCAGAGGGACGTCTAGGGGGGTAGACGATCCGATGCCCACAGATCAGGGTTCCGCGGGAGACCATTCTCCGGGGCGTCGGAATACCTCAAGGACTTGAATGTGGGCCTAGCACATGCATGGAGGTGTGGTGCTATGTTGAAACATGAAAAACCTAGTCACCGGGTGCATGTGTCCCCCTTCTCATGCGTGCGCTAGTTGTAACCTAAAGCTATGGTTCTGGACTTATATAAGGGGGAAACTCCCCGTTCGGGTGAAACCGGGTAGGATAGTGCCCTCCCCTTGTGAACCACCATGGTTTTACATCATCATATGACCTAAACAAACACAAAACAAGAGAGTTCTACTCTGGGCTACCCTTGTCAGAGGGACGTCTAGGGGGGTAGACGATCCGATGCCCACAGTCTGGTTCGTGGAGACCACGCTCCGGGGCTCGGAATACCTCAAGGACTTGCATGTGGCCCTAGCACATGCATGGAAGTGTGGTGCTATGTTGAAACATGCAAAACCTAGTCACTGGGTGGATGTGTCCCCCTTCTCATGCGTGCGCTAGCTGTAACCTAAAGCTAAGGTTCTGGACTTATATAAGGGGGAACTCCCCGTTCCGGTGAAATCGGGTAGGATAGTGCCCTCCCCTTGTGAAGCAACATGGTTTTACATCATCATATGACCTAAACAAACACAAAACAAGAGAGTGCTACTCCGGGCTACCCCTGTCAGAGGGACGTCTAGGGGGTAGACAATCCGATGCCACAGATCAGGGTTCCGTAGCAAACCACGCTCCGGGGCGTCGGAATACCTCAAGGACTGGCATGTGGCCCTAGCACATGCATGGAAGTGTGGTGATATGTTGAAACATGCAAAACCTAGTCACCGGGTGCATGTGTACCCCTTCTCATGCGTGCGCTAGCTGTAACCTAAAGCTAAGGTTCTGGACTTATATAACGGGAAACTCCCCGTTCGGTTGAAACCGGGTAGGATAGTGCCCTCCGCTTGTGAAGCACCATGGTTTTAAATCATCATATGACCTAAACAAACACAAAACAAGAGAGTGCTACTCCGGGCTACCCCTGTCAGAGGGACGTCTAGGGGGGTAGACGATCCGATGCCCACAGATCAGGGTTCCACGGGAGACCACGCTCCGGGGCGTCGGAATACCTCAAGGACTTGCATGTGGCCCTATCACATGCATGGAAGTGTGGTGCTATGTTGAAACATGCAAAACCTAGTCACCGGGTGCATGTGTTCCCCTTCTCATGCGTGCGCTGTAACCTAAAGCTAAGGTTCTGGACTTATATAAGGGGGAAACTCCTCGTTCGGGTGAAACCGGGTAGGATAGTGCCCTCCCCTTGTGAAGCACCATGGTTTTACATCATCATATGACCTAAACAAACACAAAACAAGAGAGTGCTACTCGAACTACCTGTCAGAGGGACGTCTAGGGGGGTAGACGATCCGATGCCCACAGATCAGGGTTCCGCGGGAGACCATGCTACGGGGCGTCGGAATACCTCAAGGACTTGCATGTGGCCCTATAACATGCATGGAAGTGTGGTGCTATGTTGAAACATGCAAAACCTAGTCACCGGGTACATGTGTCCCCCTTCTCACACGTGCGCTAATTGTAACCTAAAGCTAAGGTTCTGGACTTATATAAGGGGGAAACTCCCCGTTCGGGTGAAACCGGGTAGGATAGTGCCCTCCCCTTGTGAATCACCATGGTTTTACATCATCATATGACCTAAACAAACACAAAACAAGAGAGTGCTACTCCGGGCTACCCCTGTCAGAGGGACGTCTAGGGGGGTAGGCAGTCCGATAGCCCGATCGGGGTTCATGAGACCACGCTCAGGCGTCGGAATACCTCAAGGACTTGCATGTGGCCCTAGAACATGCACTGAAGTGTGGTGCTATGTTGAAACATGCAAAACCTAGTCACCGGGTGCATGTGTCCCCCTTCTCATGCGTGCGCTAGCTGTAACCTAAAGCTAAGGTTCTGGACTTATATAAGGGGGAAACTCCCTGTTCGGGTGAAACCGGGTAGGATAGTGCCCTCCCCTTGTGAAGCACCATGGTTTTACATAATCATATGACCTAAACAAAAACAAAACAAGAGAGTGCTACTCCGGGCTACCCTTGTTAGAGGGACGTCTAGGGGGGTAGACGATCCGATGCCCACAGATCAGGGTTCCACGGGAGACCACGCTCCGGGGCGTCGGAATACCTCAAGGACTTCTAGTGGCCCTAGCACATGCATGGAAGTGTGGTGCTATGTTGAAACATGCAAAACCTAGTCACCGGGTGCATGTGTCCCCTTCTCATGCGTGCGCTAGCTGTAACCTAAAGCTAAGGTTCTGGACTTATATAGAAACTCCCGTTGGGTGAAACGGGTAGGATAGTGCCACCCTTGTGAAGCACCATGGTTTTACATCATCATATGACCTAAACAAACACAAAACAAGAGAGTGCTACTCCGGGCTACCCTGTCGGAGGGGCGTCTAGGGGTAGACGATCCAATGCCTGATTAGGGTTCATGGGAGACCACGCTCAGGCATCGGAATACCTCAAGGACTTGCATGTGGCCCAAGCACATGCATGGAAGTGTGGTGCTATGTTGAAACATGCAAAACCTAGTCACCGGGTGCAGGTGTCCCCCTTCTCATGCGTGCGCTGTAACCTAAAGCTAAGGTTCTGGACTTATATAAGGGGGAAACTCCTCGTTCGGGTGAACCCGGGTAGGATAGTGCCCTCCCCTTGTGAAGAACCATGGTTTTACATCATCATATGACCTAAACAAACACAAAACAAGAGAGTGCTACTCAGGCTACCCTGTCGGAGGGACGTCTAGGGGGTAGGCGATCCGATGCCCACAAATCAGGGTTCTGTGGGAGACCACGCTCCGGGGCGTCGGAATACCTCAAGGACTTGCATGTGGCCCTAGCACATGCATGGAAGTGTGGTTCTATGTTGAAACATGCAAAACCTAGTCACCGGGTGCATGTGTCCCCTTCTCATGCGTGCGCTAGCTGTAACCTAAAGCTAAGGTTCTAGACTTATATAAGGGGGAAACTCCCCGTTCGGGTGAAACCGGGTAGGATAGTGCCCTCCCCTTGTGAAGCACCATGGTTTTACATCATCATATGACCTAAACAAACACAAAACAAGAGAGTGCTACTCTGGGCTACCCCTGTCAGAGGGACGTCTAGGGGGGTAGACGATCCGATGCCCACAGATCAGGGTTCCGCGGGAGACCACGCTCCGGGGCTGGGAATACCTCAAGGACTTGCATGTGGCCCTAGCACATGCATGGAAGTGTGGTGCTATGTTGAAACATGCAAAACCTAGTCACCGGGTGCATGTGTCCCCCTTCTCATGCGTGCGCTAGCTGTAACCTAAAGCTAAGGTTCTAGACTTATATAAGAAACTCCCGTTGGGTGAAACCGGGTAGGATAGTGCCCTCCTTGTGAAGCACCATGGTTTTACATCATCATATGACCTAAACAAACAAAAACAAGAGAGTGCTACTCTGGGCTACCCTGTCGGAGGGGCGTCTAGGTGGGTAGGCGATCCAATGCCCACAGATCAGGGTTCCGCGGGAGACCACGCTCCGGGGCTGGGAATACCTCAAGGACTTGCATGTGGCCCTAGCACATGCATGGAAGTGTGGTGCTATGTTGAAACATGCAAAACCTAGTCACCAGGTGCATGTGTCCCCCTTCTCATGCGTGCGCTAGCTGTAACCTAAAGCTAAGGTTCTGGACTTATATAAGGGGGAAACTCCCCGTTCGGGTGAAACCGGGTAGGATAGTGCCCTCCCCTTGTGAAGCACCATGGTTTTACATCATCATATGACCTAAACAAACACAAAACAAGAGAGTGCTACTCCGGGCTACCCCTATCAGAGGGACGTCGAGGGGGGTAGACGATCCGATGCCCACAGATCAGGGTTCCACGGGAGACCACGCTCCGGGGCGTCGGAATACCTCAAGGACTTTCATGTGGCCCTAGCACATTCATGGAAGTGTGGTGCTATGTTGAAACATGCAAAACCTAGTCACCGAGTGCATGTATCCCCTTCTAATGCGTGCGCTAGCTATAACCAAAAGCTAAGTTTCTGGACTTATATAAGGGGGAAACTCCCCGTTCGGGTGAAACCGGGTAGGATAGTGCCCTCCCCTTGTGAAGCACCATGGTTTTACATAATCATATGACCTAAACAAACACAAAACAAGAGAGTGCTACTCGAATTACCCACCTGGAGGGACGTCTAGGGGGGTAGACGATCCGATGCCCACAGATCAGGGTTCCGCGGCAGACCATGCTCCGGGGCGTCGGAATACCTCAAGGACTTGAATGTGTCCCTAGCACATGCATGGAAGTGTGGTGCTATGTTGAAACATGCAAAACCTAGTCACCGGGTGCATAGTCCCCCTTCTGATGCATGCACTAGCTGTAACCAAAACCTAAGGTTCTAGACTCACTACTAGGAAAACGGCTATAGGTAATCAGCACATCCGTGGCTCACATGGTTGAAGTGCCCCACGGCTAAAACAGGCGTGGCTCACCTGTGGGCAGTGCCCTACTAATAACTAGAACAACCGTGGCGCACATGACTATAGTGCGCCACAGATGTGTGTGGCAGAGGCCACATTGGCTACGCCAAACATACATGGCGCACTATAGTCATGTGTGCCACGGTTGTTAGTGTCATTTGGCGCACATGGGGTGGTGCGCTTCGCCTAAGCGCATGCCCCCTCTGCTGCAAGCGGCCACAAACTTCTGTGGCGCTTTTCGGCCTAGTGCGCCCACGAGAGAAACATCCGTGGCGCACATGGCCTAGTGCGCCACAGATGTTCTTACTCCTGTGGCGCACTAGGGCCGTGTGCACCAGATGTGTCATTTTTAGGACAGCACTTTATGTGCACATGTGTGACCACATCCACCACACCCCACTTCACTTTCCCTTCTTCTTCCTCCTTAGATCTAGTGGGATCTTCTCCTTCCCACCTCAATTTCTCCACACATTCACCATTTTTAGCATGTAAAACTTGCTTTGGATGTTACATAAGTAATAGAGGAGGTCTCCGGTCTCTCATCTATCCTTCTCCGGTCAGCACCTCTCCTTTCCATCTTTCTGTGATCGGTCTCTCATCTCGTAAGTTGTCCATGTAAGGATGTGTTCATGTGTATATGGATGATGTGCTCATATGTATGTAGATGATCGATGCTCATGATGTGTGTATGTGGAGGACCGATGGTCATATGTGTGTGTATATGGAGTATCGATGATGCTCATGCATGTGTGTATGGAGAGGATAATGATATGTTCATGTGTGTATGGATCGGTCTCTCTCTCTCTTGTGTTTGTATGTGAACAAGTTGCCATTTGTTTTGCCAAAATGTTGATTCATTTCCATTTTGGCAAGATTTTCAACATTCATAAAGGTCCTAATTTTAGGATAGGTCATGCGAAATTTTCTATCGACCATTGCATGCATGCATTCATTATGTGGTTCTAATAGACTTCAAAATTGTACCGTGTACACCGTGCGAGCAAAAATGGTCCACATAATGGCGAAGGCATTGTGGCTAGATTTTTGAAATGTCGACGACCGACATGATCTGAAATAACAAACGGATATAAGATGTCCGTGCGAAGATGCAAACTCAACTGGGTGATCGACCAGTTCGGGAATCTGCAGCGCACTGCTCGCCATGGTTTCATGGATGGATACACTCGTTGGATAAGCGATGGCGTAGATGATGGAGCGGTGAAGGTGGCCAACATGGCGATGATCATCATCACGGCGAAGCAGGCGAGATGATGAAGAGTCTCTGGAGATGGTGAAGGTGCGAGCGACCGGGATGATGATGATCTAGATGCGGAGGAGGCAGCGATGGAACAACGTCGAGCTGGGTGCGGGACCCTTATGTGCAAGCTGCTTCTCAAGCGAGGCGAAACGCCAGGCTGCCGCTAGAGAAAGCCAAGCTTGCGCAACTTGAGAAAAACGCGGTTACTCCATTGTATGAAGGATGCAGGCCGATGATACCGGTTGAATGTAACGCTCAAGGCTATGGAGATGCAGGCAAAGCACAAATTGAGCGACGCAAGCTTGACGATATGATGGCATTCAGCACGATCGTCTCCGGAGAACACATGTCCAACTAGTATCGAGGATGCCAAGAAAATCGTCATCCTCTCGATCTACCGCACGTTAGATATCACGTATGCATCAACGATTGCATCATTTATCGGGCAGGGCGGAGAAAACCACATGTCCGGTGTGCGGCGTGAGTCGATACAAGAAAGGAAGAAAGCACCTCGAAAAGTGGTATGGTACTTTCCTATCACTCCTCGTCTGCGGCGCTATTTGGACCCTAAGGCGAAGCTCATGCGATGGCATGCGGAAAGGAAGAAGCCAGGAGATGATGATGACCCGAAAGGATGAGCTGTGGCGCACCCTTGGATGCTAGCGATGGAAAGCATTGGACCTCGAATTCCAATTCGGTGGAGATTCGAGGAACATCAGGCTTGGTGCGAGCACCGATGGACTCAATCCGTTCGGTAGCGAACATACGCACAACATGGCCCGTGTTTGTATGGATGTACAACCTACCTCCATGGTTATGCATGAAGAAGAAGTACATACAAATGAGTATGCTAATTCAAGGGCGAAACAACTGTACCGCAAACATCAATCGTATCTCGGGCTGTTGAAAGAGGAGCTAGCCACGTTATAGGAATCTGGAGCCAATACTTACGCCGTTGCACCAGATTATTTCACTATGAGACTAGCGTTGGTCACTACGGTGCAAGACTAACCAGGTTGCGGGTATATCTCGGGTCAGGTTATCCAAGGATACTGCGCATGCGTTAGGTGCATGGATAACACAAGCTATCTCCAACTAGAGAAAGATCCGGTCGCCGAAAACCGTGTTCATGGCGCACGGAGGTGGCTCGGCAAGAATGATCCATGGAGAAAAGCGTGGAGACCTGTTCGATGGCAAATCGAGACCGAGGAATCCCAGGCGTAGGAGCAGCGAAGAAGTGGAAGAGTTCTTGAAAAAGCTGGAAAGATTGTCCTAAGCCGGAAAGAAGCGAAGAGGCAGCAACAAGACAAGCCGCTGATGAAGGTATGGAAAACAAGGTCTTTTTGGGAGTTGCCATCTTGGAAGTTTCTCCATACGCCTCATAGCCTCGACATCATGCATATCACGAAAAGCGTGTGCGAGTCTGGTCGCCACCATAATCAACATGCGGATAGGACGAAGATGGTAAAAGCAAGGCACGACCTGATATGCTTGGGTATCGGAAGGAGCTTCACGGAGGGCCTTTACTCACGATGATCAGGAAGATGGCGATGATCATGAGTGGAGGCGACACAAGGTCGTCGGAAGGGTAAAAAGTTCAAGAAGAGCGAATATTACTGCCCTCCTTCTTGCTTCACTCTAAGCCGGGATGAGATCAAACAGTTTTTCAAGTGCCTTCTAGAGTCAAATTTACTTACGACTCGCGGGCAAGATAAGCGAGATACCTAGGCAATGAAGCGAGGTTGATGGCATGAAGTCTCACTGTACCATGCTAATGGCAGTACTTCGGTCGCACTAAGAGGATAATGGACGAAACACGTCCGTGAAAGCGTTATTTGGCCTATGCAAGTTTTTCGGCGTCATCTCTAGGAAGTCGATTGGCTTGAATCAGCTCGGAAGGCTACGGAGGAGATCGTGGTGATACTATGTGAGCTTGAGGTCTACTTCCACCGCATTCTTCGACATTATGGTGCATCTGCTGGTCCATGTCGTGGAGGACATCGTTACAACTCGGGCGATGTTCCTCCGCGCATGATGGCGTTGAAAGGATGAGCGGACACATCGAAGGATACGTTACGCATAGCAGGTCCCATCCGGATGGAAGCATAGCCAAGGGCTTTACGGCGAAGAGTGCATCTCTTTACGCACGAATTATCTGAACATCGAGAACCTGTCGGTCTTCCCGTCAGCAGACACCTTGGCAAGCTCGGCGGATCTGGTCACCGAGAGGGTCGTGCATCTTGCATGCAGACTTGATTTTTCGCGCAGACTTTGATCGAGCAAACCTCGTCGCTACAGCATTTAGAACTGGTCGATCCTTGGGTACGAAGCACAAAAGGTTAATCGAGAAGAAGTAAAGTGGCCGGGGCATACTGAGGGCGAGGAGAAATAATCAAAGAGCACAACTCAGATTTCACGCGTTGGTTTAGGCGGGCGCTCCTTGATAATCCCCGCTCGCATTCTTACGACACGGAAAGATCATATTCACCTTGTCGCGGGGACCGATGCAAAACCTGGTGACCTATCAGCGTATGGTATCCACGGCTACACATTCTACGGAGGAAAAGGACAACAAGTGTGATTATCAGAACTTCGGTAGCGTCGAATTCTACACGATGACAACATGAAGGAAAGATTCTGGAAGAATCGAGGAGATCTAGGAGCTCGACTACGTGGAGAAAAGGTGCCGATGTTCCGTGTCGGATGGGCAAAGCGTCGAAAGAAGACGGTATTTCACAACCATGGTTATACCCGGCAGCCAAATCCAAGGCCGCGGTGCAAAGCGTGGCGCGAAAAATGAACCGTGGTACTGGCTACCAAAGTGGACCAATGTTTTTCATTACCGACCCGACAAAGCCTAGCCGTGTTGTCGTGAGGAGAGGAAAAAAACATCATCGGAATGGATGGAGTCGCCAGCGAGCAAGACTTGACCGATCTGATGATCAAGATTGAAGATGGCGGCGACTACGATGCAGCAACATACATCACAAGAAGAAAAAGGACAACCCTACCCAAAAAGGTGGCCCGTTCGAAAGAAGAAACATTAAAGTGCAGGGCTAAATTATTCAACCGCGACAAAGAAGGGAAAAAGATTGTAAAACGCTAGCTCAAAAATATTGTAAAAGCAGTGGTGAAAAAAATTGTAAAGTGCGGGTGGTCGAGTAGGGCCGTGCCCGATTCATATTATTATGGACAAATTATTATAAAATTTAGTTATACTTTGAATCATATTATTTGTACCACTTTTATGACATATATTATCACTTTTGGGCATTTTTGGAACATTTAAAATTAATTAGAAAATAAAAACAAAACAAATATGGCATATATTACCAATTTTGGGCATTTTTGGAACATTTAAAAGTATTTTTAAAATAAAAATAAAGAAGGGGCACCAGATTGAACCTGGGTGCTTAGAACTTTAGAATAGAGTAGTGGGCGAGAACGGTGGGATAGGGTAGTGAATACATTAGATAGTGGGACTCTTTTCTTATACAGTTGCTAGAGGAGATAGGCGTAGCGCACTCTGGCATAGTCGCTCGGATATCCGTAGCGCACTATGCAGTCGCGCCTATCTTTGTCTTATCCACGTGCACGCAGCACACGTCCCTCATCCCCATTCAACCGCCCACCCATCTCCTCCCAGCCGCCGCCGACACTGTCGATCCGCCGCCTCGCTAGCCCTGCCAGCTGGCGCCACTCGAGGAGGAGACCGTGGAGGAGCAGGCCCGTGCCGCTGCCAATCCGCCGCCACCGCATCCCAGGAGGAGGAGGTCGCGATCGCCACGCCAAGAGGAGGTCGCGCTTCGTTCGTGGAGGAGGAGGTCGCGATCGCCATGATCCGTGAAGGAGAAGGCCCTCATCGTCTGCGTGCTCGTCGTCGTCCTTGTCTCGGAGGTGAGAATCACCCTCTCCCCTCTCCCCCTCTCTCCCCTCTCGTTGCATCCATTCACTTAGGGATTGAGTAGGATTCGAGTAAGGGTTCAAAGTTAAGGTTCGATTAGGGTTCTTAGGATTGAGTAGGAAATGTTCAGATTTTCGTGGGATTCAGAGTAGGGTTCAGATTAGGGTTCTTAGGATTGAGTAGGAAATGTTCAGATTTTCTTAGGATTGAGTAGGGTTGATTAGGAAATGCTCAGAGTAGGAAATGTTCTTAGGAAATTCAGTTAGGAAATGTTTAGATTAGGAAATTCAGATTAGGAAATGTTAATCAGTTAGGAAATTCAGATTAGGAAATTTAGAGTAGGAAATTCAGATTTGGAAATTCAGTTAGGAAATGGTTGCATGGTTTATGGTTGTTCAGAGTAGTGGTTCGAGTTAGGATTGAGTTAGAAATGTTCTTAGGTAGTATGATTGTATGCTTGCCTGTGTGGATGCTTCTAAGATGGACATTATGGTTGTTCAGAGTATTGGTTCAGAGTTAGGATTTAGAGTTAGGAAATGTTCTTAGGTAGTATGAAATCATAACAGTGGTTTTGTCTTCATGGTTCATGGTTGCATGGATTACACTGCAAGCAACTTCCTTTCCTAGTTGTCTTAGCCCCTAGATAAATTATTCTGAGATGAACATTATTCTGAATTTTTATTTCTGCATGATTGTATGCTTGCCTATGTGGATGCTTCTAAGATGGACATTATGCCTGTGTGGCATACACCAACTGGTAGCATGTTAGTTAATGAAAAACAGTAAAAAAGGAGGTCCTATTTGGTCTTTGCTTTATACATTACAGGTGTCCGTAGTAGTAGCTTTGCTCGAAATGGATGGTGTGTTATTGGTAGTAATAGGTTTAGAAAGTAGTGTTAGGTGCTTCTGCTTGATGCTTTTATACTTAAGGCAAGTAGCAAGATTCAAGTTGTAAAAAATCTGAGTACTAAACTCTTGTGAAAATCTTGCCTTAATTACTAGCTTAGCTGGTTTACATGTATTCATAGCAAAAGTTCAAGCAAGAGTTTGTGCTGGGTTGTTTCTTAACTAGCATCCTAACATTAGATCTCAACTAGCATCAATGGCTATTACAATGTTTGTGCTGGGTTGTTTCTTAAATGCCCATCTTTCTGTTAAATTTCATGGATCCACATTGCTGTAAATAATCACACAACACTGGAGGCAGAGGAAGTGTCATGGTGTGGTCAAGCAGGCTCATATGCTAGCTGCTTATCAATCATACTAATGTTGTGCACTCTGTCGAAAGTTGGTGTTTTGTAAAAAAATGCATATTGGCAAGTTAGTACTTCTAAACCAGCTTCGGAAAAAAAGCATATTAGGCGATCGATTACTTAAGATATGTTTGATGTACACATTCAGTTGCTCTACAATTTCTTTCTTTCGGAAAACATAAGTTTGGTATATAATGTTTTGAGATTACTGAGCTAATCTGATAGAAATATGATCTTTGCATATTTCATCCAAATAATAACTTTGGTGAATCCACTTGTTTTCTCCCACTGAAATAGTACAAATGACAGCAATATGCTTTTTGTGTTGTGCTTACTCGCTTCTATTGTCATTGTTGTGCTTGCTCTTCTTCTTAGTGGAACATCCACATATTATATGTCCACCCTACTTGTGCTACTACTACTTCTATGCTACTTGAGCTGCTACTACTTCTATTATCTGTCTTTGCTACTACTATACATTCCTTATATCCATCCTAGTGTTGCTCTGGCTACTACTATCTGGTGCTCTTGTGCTTCTACTACTATCTGTCTTTGGGACAACGGCACCTTGAAATTGTGCTTGTATATGAAGCACTTTATTATGTGTGTATGCAGGTTCTTGTATGAAATGAGTCGATTTTGCGAATGTTGATTAACTTCCGTTTGGCAGAAATCGGGCACTCCTAGTTTAAGAACATTAGCAAAGGTCATGCCGGATTTTTCCGTGCAGTTAACCAATTATTTGTTTGTTATTAGTGCAAAGATGTGTGACAACGACGAGGCTGGATGTTCTAAGCGCATCAGCTGAAGGAGAACTCAGACCTCGAATAAACAATTGACATTACGGGGCGGCCCAGGCTAGAAGATGACGAAGAATACCATCGCCGGAGGCGAGGATGATGAGATGGAAGACATGGAGGAAGAAGCCGAAGGCGGCGACGATGAAACCAATCGCGATGGCGGCGAGGCCACGAGGAGTGGTATCAACCCTCCTAAGAAGAAGAAGAAGCGAAGGACCGGCACCGAACACGGTCGGCCGCGATGGGGAGGAAATTACCGAAGTGAGCCCAATAGGGGTTCCTTTGGAGCCCGCCCTTGTCGTCAAAGGGTACGGTGGGCAAGTGGCGGCGATCACCCGGACAACCATATCGATCAACACCGAGAATCTCCGGCATAAAGATAATGGCCGCCGCACTCCTCTTCGAGAAGCTGCCGCTAGATACAAGTTCCCCGCTAAGTATGAACACAAATTATCATGGGAGCAAGTAAACAAATCCGCCCTCACAAAGATGAGCACCGCCACAGCCACTGGAGAACCCGGATAAAGAAGTAGATCTATAAAGAAGGCAAAAGTCTCGAGGAGATCCAGAAGATTGACCCGCAGATCACCGAAGATCAGTTCCGTGAGTTCAAGGAGAGGTGTGAATCCTAAAGAGACCTGGCCAATAGTAATCGTGGAAATGTGTTGTATGCGATGAATATAGGTCATCACCATCTCGGATCTGGTGGATCTGAACTGAGGCCAAATGGAATAAGGAGGGCGAAGAGTATAGATCAAGGGATAGAAAACCCTTTATAAATTCGAACCGGGCAGGTTCGAAACTTTATCAGGGCACATTACAATTTGGAACCAAAAACCAAACAACTCACAGCTGATCCTGCGGTGAAGGTCGAGAAATTGTGGTAAGTATAATCTAATTACGCGGATCAACACGATTGCAATCTAATCGATGATCTAAATGATTCATTTACTTCTTCTGCGGGAGGAGAAATTGTTGCTAGTCATGGATCGGGGTTCCTCATCCTGTGGGGTGACTTGTGACCGGTGGGATAACCCTTTACTGAGGCGATGAACCGGGCCAAGAAAATAGAGCGATTCTGAAGAAGCCGTCGTCTGGCCGTCTGGCGACCTCGAATAAATTGGGTGGATCATTTTGGTCCACCGCCGAGACGCATGTGGCGCCCGTCGGGAAGGAGCGAGGAGGAAAACCGAGAGGTTCAAGAACTTAAGGCACAAGTGGCGCGGATCCTGCAGATCGTCCAAGACAACCTGGCAATCACCCTCACGTCCTTCCTGTCTACCTTGGTGGAGTCAATAGCGAACTAGAGTGCGGGTGGTCGAGTAGAGCCGTGCCCGATTCCAAGCATGGTCGTGAGCCACTCGAACAACGCGCGTAAAGCGAATCGAGGCGAACTACGTGTTCGTGACTCCGCTAGAACCGATGCCGCAAGTGTTGGTGACTCCTGCCATCACCCTTGGCGCGGAGTACATGTTGGTGCCCCTGCCATCGTCGCGGCACCGAGCTCAAGCACCCGTCGGTGGGGAGAATACACGGCGCCAGCACCGCGCCATCAAGCAGCAACCCTTACATCTCTTGCCGCCGTCGCCGTGTCACGGTGCGTCGACATTAGCCGATCTCGGCGCCATCACGGTAAACAAATTGCTTTAATTACCGCCTTTCATGCCATCTATTACTCTTATGGCATCTCGCTGACGACGCCGTACATGTTTTCCAGACGGATGTTCCTTGCACTCTCTTATACTACGTGAACAACGAAATGAGGATGTTGCCAAGGGTACCATCGTTCAACCCTTGCAGCGACGTTCCACTCAAAGCCGATGCGGATAAGCGTGCATAGAGTTAAAATTAGTGGTGCTAAGGGGCTGCGACGACCTGGAACCTCCATTCAACCCCGAGGCGGATGAAGAAGAGCCGTCATCCTCGGTTGCTTGGCTTATTCTTGCTATGGCCAAAGAGCATGATCCGTTTGGGGGCGGCGGGGCCATCACGCCACAGACAACAACACCGCTGTCGTGCAGCGACAAGGGTGTAAAACCTACCGCCCTCGCCGTCACCTCCAGCGGTGGGTCGGATGATCATGTTGATGATATGCACATGGCGCAGGATCCGACCGAGGACGAAGACTGGAATGA
Organism: Avena insularis; assembly: GCA_023614405.1. Lineage (NCBI taxonomy): Eukaryota > Viridiplantae > Streptophyta > Magnoliopsida > Poales > Poaceae > Avena > Avena insularis. The sequence continues at coordinate 183,429,437 of CM042687.1, read as the reverse complement.
TCACTTCTTAAGCACTCGGTTTGTAGCGAAGAAGACCTAGCTGGTGGCCCCACAGAGAAAGCCACTATCACCAAGCGTCTGTTTGGTTCTCAGGAGATGCCTCCAGCTTGCGCCTTTACAGAGCCAGCTGATACAACCAAGCGGCCCTTTATTCTAAGCCCTAACACACTACATAGGGCGGCCTGTGCTCAGATTGCGGTGCCTGCCCGCTCTCCAAAAGGAAAAAAGGGCAGGAAAAGAAAATCTAGCAGCTCGAGCCAGCCGATGGCGTCAACAACTGCGAATCCGATCAGGTTTCGGGACGGGCCACCAAGACCCGAGGGAATTATGTGGAGGATTCATGTGGCGGGTGAGCCCATGCTACCTAAGATGGGGTTTCGCCGAGCTTCGGAACTGCAGTGTGCATGACAGCGTCTTGACGATAGAGATGCCTTCTATCGGAGAAAGATCCCTCGCACCCGGTATTCGTGGTTAAGGTGCCACCAGGCTTGGGCTTCGTCGACAAATGCCCCTGCGGATCTGTTCTTCCTGCGGTTCTACGACATCTTCAATATGTTCCACCTATACCCTCTGCACTATACCATGGTCCGTCTGTTTTCTCTCAGCCTGGCCATGCAGTTCATTAGAGAGAACACACCGGGCATCGCTATAGTGGACCCCTACTACATGCGTGACGGTTGCATGGGTTCCCCCGCCGAACGATGTATCGTGGCCTCGTACCTAAAAAGAATCCTCGTGGCGAACAAGACAAAGGAATACATTCTCGTGCCTTACTTTCCCGAGTAAGTCGTTATTCACTCGCCACCGTCGATTGGCTTTATTAGATCATCATCATTCTTTTTCCAACACATTCCATTTGAATTTTTAGCGAGATGAACCTTTGCACGCTCATCTCCTTATCGCCAAAGCATTCCCATCACGTATTTCGACTCGGGAGTCTAGAAAATAAGAAAAACTACGACAAGATCAAGGAAGTTACGGATGATGCTCTCACGGCTTTGCCTCGACGGAAGGCACCACCTTACGTGCGTCTGAAGGTCAAGTTCGGCGAGCACGTCTTCAACCACGAACGGAGTTCCCTGCGTGAAGCGGCGGAAAACAGAAGAAGGAAGCCTACTACTCCATCACATGAGGCGTTCCTACTTGACCAGCAAAATTCTCTGTGCCGGATCATCTCAAGCAAAGGGCGAAGCAAAGGCCAAGATCAATGATTCGGATATTAGACAAGAGATGTATCGCATCCAGCACGATTTAGGGCAATCATCTTCGTGATGTCATGACTTGAGGATCTTCTCGGAGGAAATATCGAATAACCGTGACATAGAAGATCGCCTAGAGATCTTGAGGTGACTATAGGAAGTTCATGTGAGGCAGGCGTCCTCCGGTTCCCTAAGCCGAGCCAGAAGGCTTGATGTTGGCCTAGTTGTAGTTACAAACTATAGATGACCTTTGTGTGTGTGTGTGTGGACGACAAGTGAACATATTTTGCTTATTATTATTATATATCAATCAATGCTTGGTTTTTTTGCTTACTCTTTGGTCCTTTGCTCAATTTGGTCCTTCTTTTTTTCCTTACTCTTTTTTCGAGAATAATGCCGATGATTGAAAGTCGTGGCACACTATATATGTGAATGTGCTACGATGGGACTGTGAGCCTTGTGATATGCACAAGTCCAGGTGTTGTGCATCCTACTTGGCTCACCGTTCCATCGTAGCATATTCCTGTGTCCAACGACCTATGTATATATATGAGGCATTCTTTTCGAGTTATTTTTGTCTTTTTCGAGAATATGCCAATGATCAAAATGTCGTGGCACAATATATATGTGAATGTGCTATGACGGGATAGTTAGCCTTGTGATATGCACAAGTCCAGGAATTGTGCATCCTACTTGGCTAACCGTTCCGTCATAGCATATTCCTATGTCCAACGACTTAGCTAGTTATATATGAGGCATTCTTTTCGAGCTACTTTGGTCTTTTTCAAGAATAATGCCGATGATTGAAATGTCGTGGCACACTATATATGTGAATGTGCTACGATGGGATTGTACGCCTTGTGCTATGCACAAGTCTAGGTGTTGTGCATCCTACTTGGCGTATGGTTCCATCGTAGCATATTCCTGTGTCCAACGACCTATGTATATATATGAGGCATGCTTTTTGAGTTACTTTGGTCTTTTTCGAGAATAATGCCGATGATTGAAATGTCGTGGCACATTATATAGGAGTACTTTCTATAAGTGTATCTTCATATGCGACTTTAATTATATATTTTTTTTTCAATAGTCGGTTAATTATTATTGTCAACTTATAGATGACATGGTACGTCGTGTACAAGGGACGGGTTCCCGGAGTCTACGATGATTGGGAAGACTGCCGGAGACAGGTGCACGTTTCATGGCAATAGCTACAAAGGGTACAACACTATGGCGGGGAAGCTAGATACAGCTATCTAGCGGGAGTTAGGACAAGGAACCGGATGAAGACCTACACCTTCGTCGCGGCGGTGATCATGCTTATCTTCTTTGGTTATTTATCCCGCGTTTGTGTCTAGCTAGCTAGTTTAGATGTCTAGGCGAGCTTCCGAGCTCTAACTTGTTCGATCGACACATGTATTAGCATGTCACCAACTACTACTTTGTAACATGATAGAAACAATGTAACTTAGACTATGTATTCATGTATGAGACTTATCTATATGTATTTGTTTCAATCTTGTTTTTCATATTGAGTATTTATATATATAATTGTATATCTTGTATCTGTGTGTGTATATCTGCTGTAATATTGTATATAATCTGTATTGCATATAATCTGGCTCGAAATTAAAAAAACAAAAATGCATCTGTGGCGCACATGGTCTACCTTCCCAGCGCACTACACCTAAAGCGCACTATGGAAGTTTAGTGGCGCACTAGGTAGTGCGCCATGTAAGATCCTGTGGTAGCGCACCATCCCAAACGTGGCGCACTAGGAGGTGCGCTCGCCTATCTCTACAACCGTGGCGCACTAGGCGGCACTGCTCGGCTGAGAGATAGCCATAAGCGCAAAACCAGGTGCGCCACTAATAGCCTGTTTCCTAGTAGTGACTTATATAAGGGGGAAACTCCCCGTTCGGGTGAAACCGGGTAGGATAGTGCCCTCCCCTTGTGAAGCACCATGGTTTTACATCATCATATGACCTAAACAAACACAAAACAAGAGAGTGCTACTCTGGGCTACCCCTGTCAGAGGGACGTCTAGGGGGGTAGACGATCCGATGCCCACAGATCAGGGTTCCGCGGGAGACCATGCTCCGGGGCGTCGGAATACCTCAAGGACTTGCATGTGGCCCTAGCACATGCATGGAAGTGTGGTACTATGTTGATACATGCAAAACCTAGTCACCGGGTGCATGTGTCCCCCTTCTCATGCGTGCGTTGTAACCTAAAGCTAAGGTTCTGGACTTATATAAGGGGGAAACTCCCCGTTCCGGTGAAACCGGGTAGGATAGTGCCCTCCCCTTGTGAAGCACCATGGTTTTACATCATCATATGACCTAAACAAACACAAAACAAGTGAGTGCTACTCCGGGCTACCCATGTCAGAGGGACGTCTAGGGGGGTAGACGATCTGATGCCCATAGATCAGGGTTCCGCGAGAGACCAGGCTCCGGGGCTCGGAATACCTCAAGGACTTGCATGTGGCCCTAGCACATGCATGTAAGTGTGGTTCTATGTTGAAACATGCAAAACCTAGTCACCGGGTGCATGTGTCCCCCTTCTCATGCGTGCGCTAGCTGTAACCTAAAGCTAAGGTTCTGGACTTATATAAGGGGGAAACTCCCTGTTTGGGTGAAACCGGGTAGGATAGTGCCCTCCCCTTGTGAATAACCATGGTTTTACATAATCATATGACCTAAACAAACACAAAACAAGAGTGTGCTACTCCGGGCTACCCCTGTCAGAGGGACGTCTAGGGGGGTAGACGATCTGATGCCCACATATCAGGGTTCATGGGAGACCACGCCCGGGCGTGGAATACCTCAAGGACTTGCAATGTGGCCCTAGAACATGCATGGAAGTGTGGTGCTATGTTGAAACATGCAAAACCTAGTCACCGGTGCATGTGTCCCCTTCTCATGCGTGCGCTTGTAACCCTAAAGCTAAGGTTCTGGACTTATATAAGGGGGAAACTCCCCGTTCGGGTGAAACCGGGTAGGATAGTGTCCTCCCCTTGTGAAGCACCATGGTTTTACATCATCATATGACCTAAAAAAACACAAAACAAGAGAGTGCTACTCTGGGCTACCCCTGTCAGAGGGACGTCTAGGGGGGTAGATGATCCGATGCCCACAGAACAGGGTTCCGCGGGAGACCACACTCCGGGGCTGGGAATACCTCAAGGACTTGCATGTGGCCCTAGCACATGCATGGAAGTGTGGTGCTATGTTGAAACATGCAAAACCTAGTCACCGGGTGCATGTGTCCCCCTTCTCATCGTCTGGCTTGTAACCTAAAGCTAATGTTCTAGACTTATATAAGGGGGAAACTCCCCGTTCGGGTGAAACCGGGTAGGATAGTGCCCTCCCCTTGTGAATCACCATGGTTTTACATCATCATATGACCTAAACAAACACAAAACAAGAGAGTGCTACTCCGGGCTACCCCTATCAGAGGGACGTCTAGGGGGGTAGACGATCCGATGCCCACAGATCAGGGTTCCACGGGAGACCACGCTCCGGGGCGTCGGAATACCTCAAGGACTTGCATGTGGCCCTAGCACATGCATGGAAGTGTGGTGCTATGTTGAAACATGCAAAACCTAGTCACCGAGTGCATGTGTCCCCCTTCTAATGCGTGCACTATCTATAACCTAAAGCTAAGTTTCTGGACTTATATAAGGGGGAAACTCCCCGTTCGGGTGAAACCGGGTAGGATAGTGCCCTTCCCTTGTGAAGCACCATGGTTTTACATCATCATATGACCTAAACAAACACAAAACAAGAGAGTGCTACTCCGGGCTACCCCTGTCAGAGGGACGTCTGCGGGTAGACCACGCTCTGGGGCGTCGGAATACCTCAAGGACTTGCATGTGGCCCTAGCACATGCATGGAAGTGTGGTGCTATGTTGAAACATGCAAAACCTAGTCCCCGGGTGCATGTGTCCCCCTTCTCATGCGTGCGCTGTAACCTAAACCTAAGGTTCTGGACTTATATAAGGGGGAAACTCCCCGTTCGGGTGAAACCGGGTAGGATAGTGCCCTCCCCTTGTGAAGCACCATGGTTTTACATCATCATATGACCTAAACAAACACAAAACAAGAGAGTGCTACTCCGGGCTACCCCTGTCAGAGGGACGTCTAGGGGGTAGACGATCCGATGCCCACAGATCAGGGTTCCGTGGGAGACCAGGCTCCGGGGCTCGGAATACCTCAAGGACTTGCATGTGGCCCTAGCACATGCATGGAAGTGTGGTGCTATGTTGAAACATGCAAAACCTAGTCCCCGGGTGCATGTGTCCCCCTTCTCATGCGTGCGCTAGCTGTAACCTAAAGCTAAGGTTCCGGACTTATATAAGGGGGAAACTCCCCGTTCGGGTGAAACCGGGTAGGATAGTGCCCTCCCCTTGTGAAGAACCATGGTTTTACATCATCATATGACCTAAACAAACACAAAACAAGAGAGTGCTACTCCGGGCTACCACTGTCAGAGGGACGTCTAGGGGGTAGACGATCCGATGCCCACAGATCAGGGTTCCGCGGGAGACCACGCTCCGGGGCGTCGGAATACCTCAAGGACTTGCATGTGGCCCTAGCACATGCATGGAAGTGTGGTGCTATGTTGAAACATGCAAAACCTAGTCCTGGGTGCATGTGTCCCCCTTCTCATGCGTCTTGGCTGTAACCTAAAGCTAAGGTTCTGGACTTATATAAGGGGGAAACTCCCCGTTCGGGTGAAACCGGGTAGGATAGTGCCCTCCCCTTGTGAAGAACCATGGTTTTACATCATCATATGACCTAAACAAACACAAAACAAGAGAGTGCTACTCCGGGGAACCCCTGTCACAGGGACGTTTAGGGGGGTAGACGATCCGATGCCCAAAGATCAGGATTCCGCGGGAGACCATGCTCCAGGGCGTCGGAATACCTCAAGGACTTGCATGTGGCCCTAGCACATGCATGGAAGTGTGGTGATATGTTGAAACATGCAAAACCTAGTCCCCAGGTGCATGTGTCCCCCTTCTCATGCGTGCGCTGTAACCTAAAGCTAAGGTTATGGACTTATATAAGGAAACTCCCGTTCAGGTGAAACAGGTAGGATAGTGCCCTCCCTTGTGAAGCATCATGGTTTTACATCATCATATGACCTAAAGAAACACAAAACAAGAGAGTGCTACTCAGGCTACCCACTCGGAGGGACGTCTATGGGTAGACGATCCGATGCCCACTGATCAGGGTTCCACAGGAGACCACGCTACGGGGCGTCGGAATACCTCAAGGACTTGCATGTGGCCCTAGCACATGCATGGAAGTGTGGTGCTATGTTGAAACATGCAAAACCTAGTCCCCGGGTGCATGTGTCCCCCTTCGCATGCGTGGCTGTAACCTAAAGCTAAGGTTACGGACTTATATAAGGAAACTCCTGTTCGGGTGAAACGTGTAGGATAGTGCCATCTCCTTGTGAAACAACATGGTTTTACATCATTATATGACCTAAACAAACACAAAACAAGAGTGCTACTCGGCTACCCTGTCGGGAGGGACGTCTAGGGGGTAGACAATCTGATGCCACAGATCAGGGTTCCGCAGGAGACCACGCTCCGGGGCGTCGAAATACCTCAAGGACTTGCATGTGGCCCTAGCACATGCATGGAAGTGTGGTGCTATGTTGAAACATGCAAAACCTAGTCCCCGGGTGCATGTGTCCCCCTTCTCATGCGTGCGCTGTAACCTAAAGCTAAGGTTCTAGACTTATATAAGGGGGAAACTCCCCGTTCCGGTGAAACCGGGTAGGATAGTGCCCTCCCCTTGTGAAGCAACATGGTTTTACATCATCATATGACCTAAACAAACACAAAACAAGAGTGCTCCACAGGCTACCCTGTCGGAGGGGCGTCTAGGGGGTAGGCGATCCGATGCCCACAGATCGGTTCGCGGGAGACCACGCTCCGAGGCGTCGGAATACCTCAAGGACTTGCATGTGGCCCTAGCACATGCATGGAAGTGTGGTGCTATGTTGAAACATGCAAAACCTAGTCCCCGGGTGCATGTGTCCCCCTTCGCATGCGTGCGCTGTAACCTAAAGCTAAAGTTCTGGACTTATATAAGGGGGAAACTCCCCGTTCCGGTGAAACCGGGTAGGATAGTGCCCTCCTCTTGTGAAGCAACATGGTTTTACATCATCATATGACCTAAACAAACACAAAACAAGAGTGCTACTCCGGGTTACCCCTGTCAGAGGGACGTCTACGGGTAGACGATCCGATGCCCACAGATCAGGGTTCTGCAGGAGACCACGCTACGGGACGTCGGAATACCTCAAGTACTTGCATGTGGCCCTAGCACATGCATGGAAGTGTGGTGCTATGTTAAACATGCAAAACCTAGTCCTCGGGTGCATTTGTCCCCCTTCTCATGCGTCTTGCTGTAACCTAAAGCTAAGGTTACGGACTTATATAAGGAAACTCCCGTTCGGTGAAACAGTGTAGGATAGTGCCATCCCTTGTGAAACAACATGGTTTTACATCATCATATGACCTAAACAAACACAAAACAAGAGAGTCCTACTCCGGCTACCCATCGGAGGGGCGTCTAGGGGTAGGCGATCCGATGCCACAGATCGGGGTTCGCGGAGACCACGCTACAGGGCGTTGGAATACCTCAAGGACTTGCATGTGGCCCTAGCACATGCATGGAAGTGTGGTGCTATGTTGAAACATGCAAAACATAGTCCCCGGGTGCATGTGTCCCCCTTCTCATGCGTGTGCTGTAACGTAAAGCTAAGGTTCTGGACTTATATAAGGGGGAAACTCCCCGTTCGGGTGAAACCGGGTAGGATAGTGCCCTCCCCTTGTGAAGCAACATGGTTTTACATCATCATATGACCTAAACAAACACAAAACAAGAGAGTGCTACTCAGGCTACCCTGTCGGAGGGGCGTCTAGGGGGTAGGCGATCCGATGCCACAGATCGAGGTTCGCGGAGACCATGCTCCGGGGCGTCGGAATACCTCAAGGACTTGCATGTGGCCCTAGCACATGCATGGAAGTGTGGTGCTATGTTGAAACATGCAAAACCTAGTCCCCGGGTGCATGTGTCTCCCTTCGCATGCGTGCGATGTAACCTAAAGCTAAGGTTCCGGACTGATATAAGGGGGAAACTCCCTGTTCCGGTGAAACCGGGTAGGATAGTGCCCTCCCTGTGAAGCAACATGGTTTTACATCATCATATGACCTAAACAAACACAAAACAAAAGAGTGCTACTCCGGGCTACCCCTGTCAGAGGGACGTCTACGGGGTAGGCGATCCGATGCCTGAGATCGGGGTTCGCGGAGACCACGCTCAGGCGTCGGAATACCTCAAGGACTTGCATGTGGCCCTAGCACATGCATGGAAGTGTGGTGCTATGGTGAAACATGCAAAACCTAGTCCCAGGGTGCATGTGTCCCCCTTCTCATGCGTCGCTGTAACCTAAAGCTAAGGTTACGGACTTATATAAGGAAACTCCCGTTCGGTGAAACCGGGTAGGATAGTGCCCTCCCATGTGAAGCAACATGGTTTTACATCATCATATGACCTAAACAAACACAAAACAAGAGAGTGCTACTCGGGCTACCCTGTCGGAGGGGCGTCTAGGGGGTAGGCGATCGATGCCTGAGATCGAGGGTTCGCAGGAGACCACGCTCAGGCGTCGGAATACCTCAAGGACTTGCATGTGGCCCTAGCACATGCATGGAAGTGTGGTGCTATGTTGAAACATGCAAAACCTAGCCCCCGCATGCATGTGTCCCCCTTCGCATCGTCTGCTGTAACCTAAAGCTAAAGTTCTGGACTTATATAAGGGGGAAACTCCCTGTTCCGGTGAAACCGGGTAGGATAGTGCCCTCCCCTGTGAAGCAACATGGTTTTACATCATCATATGACCTAAACAAACACAAAACAAGAGAGTGCTACTCCGGGCTACCCCTGTCAGAGGGACGTCTAGGGGGTAGGCGATCGGATGCCCAGATCGAGGTTCGCGGAGACCACACTCCGGAGCGTCGGAATACCTCAAGGACTTGCATGTGGCCCTAGCACATGCATGGAAGTGTGGTGCTATGTTGAAACATGCAAAACCTAGTCCCTGGGTGCATGTGTCCCCCTTCGCATGCGTGCGCTGTAACCTAAAGCTAAGGTTCTGGACTTATATAAGGGGGAAACTCCCTGTTCCGGTGAAACCGGGTAGGATAGTGCCCTCCCCTTGTGAAGCAACATGGTTTTACATCATCATATGACCTAAACAAACACAAAACAAGAGAGTGCTACTCCGGGCTACCCCTTGTAGAGGGACGTCTAGGGGGGTAGACGATCCGATGCCCACAGATCAGGGTTCCGCAGGAGACCACGCTCCGGGGCGTCGGAATACCTCAAGGACTTGCATGTGGCCCTAGCACATGCATGGAAGTGTGGTGCTATGTTGAAACATGCAAAACCTAGTCCCCGGGTTCATGTGTCCCCCTTCGCATGCGTTGGCTGTAACCTAAAGCTAAGGTTGTGGACTTATATAAGGGGGAAACTCCCTGTTCCGGTGAAACCGGGTAGGATAGTGCCCTCTACTTGTGAAGCAACATGGTTTTACATCATCATATGACCTAAACAAACACAAAACAAGAGAGTGCTACTCCGGGCTACCCCTGTCAGAGGGACGTCTAGGGGGGTAGACGATCCGATGCCCACAGATCAGGGTTCCACAGCAGACCACGCTCCGGGGCGTCGGAATACCTCAAGGACTTGCATGTGGCCCTAGCACATGCATGGAAGTGTGGTGCTATGTTGAAACATGCAAAACCTAGTCCCCGGGTGCATGTGTCCCCCTTCGCATCGTCTGTAACCTAAAGCTAAGGTTCCGGAATTATATAAGGGGGAAACTCCCCATTCGGTTGAAACCGGGTAGGATAGTGCCCTCCCCTTTGTGAAGCAACATGGTTTTACATCATCATATGACCTAAACAAACACAAAACAAGAGAGTGCTACTCCGGGCCACCCCTGTCAGAGGGACGTCTAGGGGGGTAGACGATCCGATGCCCAGATCGGGGTTCATGGGAGACCACGCTCAGGCGTCGGAATACCTCAAGGACTTGCATGTGGCCCTAGCACATGCATGGAAGTGTGGTGCTATGTTGAAACATGCAAAACCTAGTCCCGGGTGCATGTGTCCCCCTTAGCATCGTCTTGGCTGTAACCTAAAGCTAAGGTTCCCGACTTATATAAGGGGGAAAATCCCGTTACGGTGAAACCAGGTAGGATAGTGCCCTCACCTGTGAAGCAACATGGTTTTACATCATCATATGACCTAAACAAACAGAAAACAAGAGAGTGCTACTCCGGCTACCTGTCGGAGGGGCGTCTAGGGGGTAGGCGATCCGATGCCTGAGATCGGGGTTCGCGGGAGACCACGCTCAGGCGTCGGAAAACCTTAAGGACTTGCATGTGGCCCTAGCACATGCATGGAAGTGTGGTGCTATGTTGAAACATGCAAAACCTAGTCCCGGGTGCATGTGTCCCCCTTCGCATCGTCTTTTGTAACCTAAAGCTAAGGTTACGGACTTATATAAGGAAACTCCCGTTCGGTGAAACCGGGTAGGATAGTGCCCTCCTTGTGAAGCAACATGGTTTTACATCATCATATGACCTAAACAAAAACAAAACAAGAGTGCTACTCGGGCTACCCTGTCGGAGGGGCGTCTAGGGGTAGGCGATCCGATGCCTGAGATCGGGGTTCACATGAGACCACGCTCAGGCGTCGGAATACCTCAGGACTTGCATGTGGCCCTAGCACATGCATGGAAGTGTGGTGCTATGTTGAAACATGCAAAACCTAGTGCCCGGGTGCATGTGTCCCCCTTCGCATGCGTCTTGTAACCTAAAGCTAAGGTTATGGACTTATATAAGGGGGAAACTCCCTGTTCCGATGAAACCGGGTAGGATAGTGCCCTCCCCTGTGAAGCAACATGGTTTTACATCATCATATGACCTAAACAAACACAAAACAAGAGAGTGCTACTCCGGGCTACCCCTGTCGAGGAGGGGCGTCTACGGGTAGACGATCCGATGCCACAGATCAAGGTTCGGCAGGAGACCACGCTCCGGGGCGTCGGAATACCTCAAGGACTTGCATGTGGCCCTAGCACATGCATGGAAGTGTGGTGCTATGTTGAAACATGCAAAACCTAGTCCCCGGGTGCATGTCTCCCCCTTCGCATGCGTGCGCTGTAACCTAAAGCTAAGGTTGTGGACTTATATAAGGAGGAAAATCCCAGTTCCGGTGAAACCGGGTAGGATAGTGCCCTCCCCTGTGAAGCAACATGGTTTTACATCATCATATGACCTAAACAAACACAAAACAAGAGAGTGCTACTCCGGGCTACCCCTTGTAGAGGGACGTCTAAGGGTGTAGACGATCCGATGCCCACAGATCAGGGTTCATGGGAGACCACGCTCAGGCGTCGGAATACCTCAAGGACTTGCATGTGGCCCTAGCACATGCATGGAAGTGTGGTGCTAGGTTGAAACATGCAAAACCTAGTCCCCGGGTGCATGTGTCCCCCTTCGCATGCGTGCGTTGTAACCTAAAGCTAAGGTTCTGGACTTATATAAGGGGGAAACTCCCCGTTCCGGTGAAACCGGGTAGGATAGTGCCCTCCCCTTGTGAATCAACATGGTTTTACATCATCATATGACCTAAGCAAACGCAAAACAAGAGAGTGATACTCTGGCGTACCCTTGTCAGAGGGGCGTCTAGGGGGTAGACGATCTGATGCCCAAAGATCAGGGTTCCGCAGCAGACCACGCTCCGGGGCGTCGGAATACCTCAAGGACTTGCATGTGGCCCTAGCACATGCATGGAAGTGTGGTGATATGTTGAAACATGCAAAACCTAGTCCCCGGGTGCATGTGTCCCCATTCGCATGCGTGCGCTGTAACCTAAAGCTAAGGTTCTGGACTTATATAAGGGGGAAACTCCCTGTTCCGGTGAAACCGGGTAGGATAGTGCCCTCAACTTGTGAAGCAACATGGTTTTACATCATCATATGACCTAAACAAACACAAAACAAGAGAGTGCTACTCCGGGCTACCCCTGTCACAGGGACGTCTAGGGGGTAGGCGATCGATGCCCAGATCGGGGGTTCATGGGAGACCACGCTCCGGGGCGTCGGAATACCTCAAGGACTTGCATGTGGCCCTAGCACATGCATGGAAGTGTGGTGCTATGTTGAAACATGCAAAACCTAGTCCCCGGGTGCATGTGTCCCCCTTCGCATGCGTGCGTTGTAACCTAAAGCTAAGGTTCTGGACTTATATAAGGGGGAAACTCCCTGTTCCGGTGAAACCGGGTAGGATAGTGCCCTCCCCTTGTGAAGCAACATGGTTTTACATCATCATATGACCTAAACAAACACAAAACAAGAGAGTGCTACTCCGGGCTACCCCTGTCAGAGGGACGTCTAGGGGGGTAGACGATCTGATGCCCACAGATCAGGGTTCCGCAGGAGACCACGCTCCGGGGCGTCGGAATACCTCAAGGACTTGCATGTGGCCCTAGCACATGCATGGAAGTGTGGTGCTATGTTGAAACATGCAAAACCTAGTCCCTGGGTGCATGTGTCCCCCTTCGCATGCGTTGTAACCTAAATCTAAGGTTTTGGACTTATATAAGGGGGAAACTCCCTGTTCCGGTTAAACCGGGTAGGATAGTTCCCTTCCCTTGTGAAGCAACATGGTTTTACATCATCATATGACCTAAACAACACAAAACAAGAGAGTGCTACTCCGGTCTACCCCTGTCAGAGGGACGTCTAGGGGGGTAGACGATCCGATGCCCACAGATCAGGGTTCCGCGGGAGACCACGCTCCGGGGCGTCGGAATACCTCAAGGACTTGCATGTGGCCCTAGCACATGCATGGAAGTGTGGTGCTATGTTGAAACATGCAAAACCTAGTCCCCGGGTGCATGTGTCCCCCTTCGCATGCGTGCGCTGTAACCTAAAGCTAAGGTTCTGGACTTATATAAGGGGGAAACTCCCTGTTCCGGTGAAACCGGGTAGGATAGTGCCCTCCCCTGTGAAGCAACATGGTTTTACATCATCATATGACCTAAACAAACACAAAACAAGAGAGTGCTACTACGGGCTACCCATGTCGGAGGGGCGTCTAGGGGGTAGGCGATCCGATGCCCAGATCGGGGTTCGCGGGAGACCACGCTCAGGCGTCAGAATACCTCAAGGACTTGCATGTGGCCCTAGCACATGCATGGAAGTGTGGTGATATGTTGAGACATGCAAAACCTAGTCCCCGAGTGCATATGTCCCCCTTCGCATGCGTGCTTTGTAACCTAAAGCTAAGGTTCCGGACTTATATAAGGGGGAAACTCCCTGTTCCGGTGAAACCGGGTAGGATAGTGCCCTCCCCTGTGAAGCAACATGGTTTTACATCATCATATGACCTAAACAAACACAAAACAAGAGAGTGCTACTCCGGGCTACCCCTGTCAGAGGGACGTCTAGGGGGTAGACAATCCGATGCCACAGACCAGGGTTCCGCAGCAGACCACGCTCCGGGGCGTCGGAATACCTCAAGGACTGGCATGTGGCCCTAGCACATGCATGGAAGTGTGGTGATATGTTGAAACATGCAAAACCTAGTCCCCGGGTGCATGTGTCCCCGTCGCATGCCGTCGCGGTAACCTAAAGCTAAGGTTCTGGACTTATATAAGGGGGAAACTCCCTGTTCCGGTGAAACCGGGTAGGATAGTGCCCTCTTCTTGTGAAGCAACATGGTTTTACATCATCATATGACCTAAACAAACACAAAACAAGAGAGTGCTACTCAGGCTACCCTGTCGGAGAGGGCGTCTAGGGGGGTGAGCGATCCGATGCCAGATCGGGTTCCGCAGGAGACCACGCTCCGGGGCGTCGTAATACCTCAAGGACTTGCATGTGGCCCTAGCACATGCATGGAAGTGTGGTGCTATGTTGAAACATGCAAAACCTAGTCCCCGGGTGCATGTGTCCCCTTCGCATGCGTGCGCTGTAACCTAAAGCTAAGGTTCTGGACTTATATAAGGGGGAAACTCCCCGTTCCGGTGAAACCGGGTAGGATAGTGCCCTCCCCTTGTGAAGCAACATGGTTTTACATCATCATATGACCTAAACAAACACAAAACAAGAGAGTGCTACTCCGGGCTACCCCTGTCAGAGGGACGTCTAGGGGGTAGACGATCCGATGCCACAGATCAGGGTTCATGAGAGACCACGCTCCGGGACGTCGGAATACCTCAAGGACTTGCATGTGGCCCTAGCACATGCATGGAAGTGTGGTGCTATGTTGAAACATGCAAAACCTAGTCCCCGGGTGCATGTGTCCCCCTTCGCATGCGTGCGTTGTAACCTAAAGCTAAGGTTCCGGACTTATATAAGGGGGAAACTCCCTGTTCCGGTGAAACCGGGTAGGATAGTGCCCTCCCCTGTGAAGCAACATGGTTTTACATCATCATATGACCTAAACAAACACAAAACAAGAGAGTGCTACTCCGGGCTACCCATGTCAGAGGGACGTCTAGGGGGTAGACGATCCGATGCCCACAGATCAGGGTTCCGCAGGAGACCACGCTCCGGGGCGTCGGAATACCTCAACGACTTGCATGTGGCCCTAGCACATGCATGTAAGTGTGGTCCTATGTTGAAACATGCAAAACCTAGTCCCTGCGTGCATGGGTCCCCCTTCGCATGCGTGCGCTGTAACCTAAAGCTAAGGTTTTGGACTTATATAAGGGGGAAATTCCCCGTTCCGGTGAAACTGGGTATGATAGTGCCCTCCCTTGTGAAGCAACATGGTTTTACATCATCATATCACCTAAACAAACACAAAACAATAGAGTGCTACTCCGGGCTACCCTTGTCAGAGGGACGTCTAGGGGGGTAGACGATCCGATGCCCAGATCGAGGGTTCAGAGGAGACCACGCTCAGGCGTCGAATACCTCAAGGACTTGCATGTGGCCCTAGCACATGCATGGAAGTGTGGTGCTATGTTGAAACATGCAAAACCTAGTCCCCGGGTGCATGTGTCCCCCGTGCATGCGTCTTGTAACCTAAAGCTAAGGTTCTGGACTTATATAAGGGGGAAACTCCCTGTTCCGGTGAAACCGGGTAGGATAGTGCCCTCCCCTTGTGAAGCAACATGGTTTTACATCATCATATGACCTAAACAAACACAAAACAAGAGAGTGCTACTCTGGGCTACCTCTGTGAGAGGGACGTCTAGGGGGGTAGACGATCCGATGCCCACAGATCAGGGTTCCGCAGGAGACCACGCTCCGGGGCGTCGGAATACCTCAAGGACTTGCATGTGGCCCTAGCACATGCATGGAAGTGTGGTGCTATGTTGAAACATGCAAAACCTAGTCCCTGGGTGCATGTGTCCCCCTTCGCATGCGTCTGTTGTAACCTAAAGCTAAGGTTCTGGACTTATATAAGGGGGAAACTCCCTGTTCCGGTGAAACCGGGTAGGATAGTGCCCTCAACTTGTGAAGCAACATGGTTTTACATCATCATATGACCTAAACAAACACAAAACAAGAGTGCTACTCCGGGTTACCCATCGGAGGGGCGTCTAGGGGGTAGGCGATCCGATGCCACAGATCGAGGTTCATGGGAGACCACGCTCCGGGGCGTCGGAATACCTCAAGGACTTGCATGTGGCCCTAGCACATGCATGGAAGTGTGGTGATATGTTGAAACATGCAAAACCTAGTCCCCGGGTGCATGTGTCCTCCTTCACATGCGTGCGCTGTAACCTAAAGCTAAGGTTATGGACTTATATAAGGGGGAAACTCCCTGTTCCGGTGAAACCGGGTAGGATAGTGCCCTCCCCTTGTGAAGCAACATGGTTTTACATCATCATATGACCTAAACAAACACAAAACAAGAGAGTGCTACTCCGGGCTACCACATCGGGAGGGGCGTCTAGGGGTAGGCGATCCGATGCCACAGATCGAGGTTCGCAGGAGACCACGCTCCGGGGCATCGGAATACCTCAAGGAATTGCATGTGGCCCTAGCACATGCATGGAAGCTTGGTGCTATGTTGAAACATGCAAAACCTAGTCCCCGGGTGCATGTGTCCTCCTTCACATGCGTCGTTGTAACCTACAGCTAAGGTTCTGGACTTATATAAGGGGGAAACTCCCTGTTCCGGTGAAACCGGGTAGGATAGTGCCCTCCACTTGTGAAGCAACATGGTTTTACATCATCATATGACCTAAACAAACACAAAACAAGAGAGTGCTACTCCGGGCTACCCCTGTCAGAGGGACGTCTATGGGTAGACGATCCGATGCCCATAGATGAGGGTTCCGCAGGAGACCATGCTCCGGGGCGTCGGAATACCTCAAGGACTTGCATGTGGCCCTAGCACATGCATGGAAGTGTGGTTCTATGTTGAAACATGGAAAACCTAGTCCCCGGGTGCATGTGTCCCCCTTCGCATGCGTCGCTGTAACCTACAGCTAAGGTTCTGGACTTATATAAGGGGGAAACTCCCTGTTCCGGTGAAACCGGGTAGGATAGTGCCCTCCACTTGTGAAGCAACATGGTTTTACATCATCATATGACCTAAAAAAACACAAAACAAGAGAGTGCTACTCCGGGCTACCCCTGTCAGAGGGACGTCTAGGGGGTAGACGATCCGATGCCCACAGATCAGGATTACGCCGGACACCACGCTCAGGCGTCGGAATACCTCAAGGACTTGCATGTGGCCCTAGCACATGCATGGAAGTGTGGTGCTATGTTGAAACATGCAAAACCTAGTCCCCGGGTGCATGTGTCCCCCTTCGCATGCGGTTGCTGTAACCTAAAGCTAAGGTTCTGGACTTATATAAGGGGGAAACTCCCTGTTCCGGTGAAACCGGGTAGGATAGTGCCCTCCCCTTGTGAAGCAACATGGTTTTACATCATCATATGACCTAAACAAACACAAAACAAGAGAGTGCTACTCCAGGCTACCCCTGTCAGAGGGACGTCTAGGGGGTAGACGATCCGATGCCCACAGATCAGGGTTCCATGGGAGACCACGCTACGGGGCGTCGGAATACCTCAAGGACTTGCATGTGGCCCTAGCACATGCATGGAAGTGTGGTGCTATGTTGAAACATGCAACACCTAGTCCCCAGGTGCATGTGTCCCCCTTCTCATGCGTCTTGTAACCTAAAGCTAAGGTTACGGACTTATATAAGAAACTCCCCGTTCCGGTGAAACTGGGTAGGATAGTGCCCTCCCCTTGTGAAGCAACATGGTTTTACATCATCATATGACCTAAACAAACACAAAACAAGAGAGTGCTACTCCGGGCTACCCCTGTCAGAGGGACGTCTAGGGGGGTAGACGATCCGATGCCCACAGATCAAGGTTCCGCAGGAGACCACGCTCCGGGGCGTCGGAATACCTCAAGGACTTGCATGTGGCCCTAGCACATGCATGGAAGTGTGGTGCTATGTTGAAACATGCAAAACCTAGTCCCCGGGTGCATGTCTCACCCTTCGCATGCGTGCGATGTAACCTAAAGCTAAGGTTCCGGACTTATATAAGGGGGAAACTCCCTGTTCCGGTGAAACCGGGTAGGATAGTGCCCTCCCCTGTGAAGCAACATGGTTTTACATCATCATATGACCTAAACAAACACAAAACAAGAGAGTGCTACTCCGGGCTACCCCTGTCAGAGGGACGTCTAGGGGGGTAGACGATCCGATGCCCACAGATCAGGGTTCCGCAGGAGACCACGCTCCGGGGAGTTGGAATACCTCAAGGACTTGCATGTGGCCCTAGCACATGCATGGAAGTGTGGTAATATGTTGAAACATGCAAAACCTAGTCCCCGGGTGAATGTGTCTCCCTTCGCATGCGTGCGCTGTAACCTAAAGCTAAAGTTCTGGACTTATATAAGGGGGAAACTCCCTGTTCCGGTGAAACCGGGTAGGATAGTGCCCTCCCCTTGTGAAGCAACATGGTTTTACATCATCATATGACCTAAACAAACACAAAACAAGAGAGTGCTACTCCAGGCTACCCCTGTCAGAGGGACGTCTAGGGGGTAGACAATCCGATGCCACAGATCAGGGTTCCGCAGGAGACCACGCTCCGGGGCGTCGGAATACCTCAACGACTTACATGTGGCCCTAGCACATGCATGGAAGTGTGGTGCTATGTTAAAACATGCAAAACCTAGTCCCTAGATGCATGTGTCCCCCTTCGCATGCGTGGGCTGTAACCTAAAGCTAAGGTTCTGGACTTATATAAGGGGAAACTCCCCGTTCCGGTGAAACTGGGTAGGATAGTGCCCTCCCCTGTGAAGCAACATGGTTTTACATCATCATATGACCTAAACAAACACAAAACAAGAGAGTGCTACTCCGGGCTACCCCTGTCAGAGGGACGTCTAGGGGGTAGACGATCCGATGCCCACAGATCAGGGTTCGCAGTAGACCACGCTCCGGGGCGTCGGAATACCTCAAGGATTTGCATGTAGCCCTAGCACATGCATGGAAGTGTGGTGATATGTTGAAACATGCAAAACCTAGTCCCCGGGTGCATGTGTCCCCCTTCGCATGCGTGCGCTGTAACCTAAAGCTAAGGTTTTGGACTTATATAAGGGGGAAACTCCCCGTTCCGGTGAAACCGGGTAGGATAGTGCCCTCCCCTTGTGAAGAAACATGGTTTTACATCATCATATGACCTAAACAAACACAAAACAAGAGAGTGCTACTCCGGGCTACCCCTGTCAGAGGGACGTCTAGCGGGGTAGACGATCTGATGCCCAGATCGGGGTTCATGGGAGACCACGCTCAGGCGTCGGAATACCTCAGGACTTGCATGTAGCCCTAGCACATGCATGGAAGTGTGGTGCTATGTTGAAACATGCAAAACCTAGTCCCGGGTGCATGTGTCCCCCTTCGCATGCGTCTTTGTAACCTAAAGCTAAGGTTCCGGACTGATATAAGGGGGAAACTCCCTGTTCCGGTGAAACCGGGTAGGATAGTGCCCTCCCTGTGAAGCAACATGGTTTTACATCATCATATGACCTAAACAAACACAAAACAAAAGAGTGCTACTCCGGGCTACCTATCGGAGGGGCGTCTAGGGGGTAGGCGATCGATGCCTGAGATCGGGGTTCGCTTGGAGACCACGCTCCGAGGCGTCGGAATACCTCAAGGACTTGCATGTGGCCCTAGCACATGCATGGAAGTGTGGTTCTATGTTGAAACATGCAAAACCTAGTCCCGGGTGCATGTGTCCCCCTTCGCATGCGTGCGCTGTAACCTAAAGCTAAGGTTCTGGACTTATATAAGGGGGAAACTCCCTGTTCCGGTGAAACCGGGTAGGATAGTGCCCTCCCCTGTGAAGCAACATGGTTTTACATCATCATATGACCTAAACAAACACAAAACAAGAGAGTGCTACTCCGGGCTACCCCTGTCAGAGGGACGTCTAGGGGGGTAGACGATCCGATGCCTACAGATCAGGGTTCCGCAGCAAACCACGCTCCGGGCGTCGGAATACCTCAAGGACTTGCATGTGGCCCTAGCACATGCATGGAAGTGTGATGCTATGTTGAAACATTCAAAACCTAGTCCCCGGGTGCATGTGTCCCCCTTCGCATCCGTGCGCTGTAACCTAAAGCTAAGGTTCTAGACTTATATATATAAGGGGGAAACTCCCTGTTCCGCTGAAACTAGGTAGGATAGTGCCCTCCTTGTGAAGCAACATGGTTTTACATCATCATATGACCTAAACAAACACAAAACAAGAGAGTGCTACTCCGGGCTACCCCTGTCAGAGGGACGTCTAGGGGGGTAGACGATCCGATGCCCACAGATCAGGGTTCCGCAGGAGACCACGCTCCGGGGCGTCGGAATACCTCAAGGACTTGCATGTGGCCCTAGCACATGCATGGAAGTGTGGTGCTATGTTGAAACATGCAAAACCTAGTCCCGGGTTCATGTGTCCCCCTTAGCATCGTCTGTTGTAACCTAAAGCTAAGGTTCTGACTTATATAAGGAAACTCCCGTTCCGGTAAACCGGGTAGGATAGTGCCCTCCCTTGTGAAGCAACATGGTTTTACATCATCATATGACCTAAACAAACACAAAACAAGAGAGTGCTACTCCGGGCTACCCCTGTCAGAGGGACGTCTACGGGTAGACGATCTGATGCCCACAGATCAGGGTTCATGGAGACCACGCTCAGGCGTCGGAATACCTCAAGGACTTGCATGTGGCCCTAGCACATGCATGGAAGTGTGGTGCTATGTTGAAACATGCAAAACCTAGTCCCAGGGTGCATGTGTCCCCCTTCGCATCGTCTTATTTGTAACCTAAAGCTAAGGTTACGGACTTATATAAGGAAACTCCTGTTCGGTGAAACGGGTAGGATAGTGCCCTCTCCTTGTGAAGCAACATGGTTTTACATCATCATATGACCTAAACAAACACAAAACAAGAGAGTGCTACTCCGGGCTACCCCTGTCAGAGGGACGTCTAGGGGTAGACGATCCGATGCCCACAGATCAGGGTTCCGCAGGAGACCACGCTCCGGGGCGTCGGAATACCTCAAGGACTTGCATGTGGCCCTAGCACATGCATGGAAGTGTGGTGCTATGTTGAAACATGCAAAACCTAGTCCCTGGGTGCATGTCTCCCCCTTCGCATGCGTGCGCTGTAACCTAAAGCAAAAGTTCTGGACTTATATAAGGGGAAACTCCCCGTTCCGGTGAAACCGGGTAGGATAGTGCCCTCCCCTGTGAAGCAACATGGTTTTACATCATCATATGACCTAAACAAACACAAAACAAGAGAGTGCTACTCCGGGCTACCCCTGTCAGAGGGACGTCTAGGGGGGTAGACGATCCGATGCCCACAGATCAGGGTTCCGCAGGAGACCACGCTCCGGGGCGTCGGAATACCTCAAGGACTTGCATGTGGCCCTAGCACATGCATGGAAGTGTGGTGCTATGTTGAAACATGCAAAACCTAGTCCCTGGGTGCATGTGTACCCCTTCGCATGCGTGCGCTGTAACCTAAAGCTAAGGTTCCGGACTTATATAAGGGGGAAACTCCCTGTTCCGGTGAAACCGGGTAGGATAGTGCCCTCCCCTGTGAAGCAACATGGTTTTACATCATCATATGACCTAAACAAACACAAAACAAGAGAGTGCTACTCCGGGCTACCCCTGTCAGAGGGACGTCTAGGGGGGTAGACGATCCGATGCCCAGATCGGGGTTCACGGAGACCACGCTCCGGGGCATCGGAATACCTCAAGGACTTGCATGTGGCCGTAGGACATGCATGTAAGTGTGGTGATATGTTGAAACATGCAAAACCTAGTCCCTGGGTGCATGTCTCCCCCTTCGCATGCGTGCGCTGTAACCTAAAGCTAAGGTTCTAGACATATATAAGGGGGAAACTCCCTGTTCCGGTGAAAAGGATAGTGCCCTCCCCTTGTGAAGCAACATGGTTTTACATCATCATATGACCTAAACAAACACAAAACAAGAGAGTGCTACTCCGAGCTACCCTGTCGGAGGGGCGTCTAGGGGTAGGCGATCGATGCCACGGATCGAGGTTCGCGGGAGACCACGCTCAGGCGTCGGAATACCTCAAGGACTTGCATGTGGCCCTAGCACATGCATGGAAGTGTGGTGCTATGTTGAAACATGCAAAACCTAGTCCCTGGGTGCATGTCTCCCCCTTCGCATGTGTGCGCTGTAACCTAAAGCTAAAGTTCTGGCCTTATATAAGGAAACTCCCTGTTCCGGTGAAACCGGGTAGGATAGTGCCCTCCCCTGTGAAGCAACATGGTTTTACATCATCATATGACCTAAAAAAACACAAAACAAGAGAGTGCTACTCCGGGCTACCTCTGGAGAGGGCGTCTAGGGGTAGGCGATCGATGCCCACAGATCGGGGTTCGCGGAGACCACGCTCCAGGCGTCGAATACCTCAAGGACTTGCATGTGGCCCTAGCACATGCATGGAAGTGTGGTGCTATGTTGAAACATGAAAAACCTAGTCCCCGGGTGCATGTGTCCCCTTCTCATGCGTCTTGTAACCTAAAGCTAAGGTTCCGGACTTATATAAGGGGGAAACTCCCTGTTCCGGTGAAACCGGGTAGGATAGTGCCCTCCCCTGTGAAGCAACATGGTTTTACATCATCATATGACCTAAACAAACACAAAACAAGAGAGTGCTACTCCGGGCTACCCCTGTAAGAGGGACGTCTAGGGCGGTAGGCGATTCGATGCCCACAGATCAGGTTTCCGCAGGAGACCACGCTCCGGGGCGTTGGAATACCTCAAGGACTTGCATGTGGACCTAGAACATGCATGGAAGTGTGGGGCTATGTTGAAACATGCAAAACCTAGTCCCCGGGTGCATGTGACCCCATTCGCATGCGTGCGCAGTAACCTAAAGCTAAGGTTCTGGACTTATATAAGGGGGAAACTCCCCGTTCCGGTGAAACCGGGTAGGATAGTGCCCTCCCCTGTGAAGCAACATGGTTTTACATCATCATATGACCTAAACAAACACAAAACAAGAGAGTGCTACTCAGGCTACCTATCGGAGGGACGTCTAGGGGGTAGACGATCCGATGCCCATAGATCAGGGTTCAGTGGGAGACCACGCTACGTGGCGTCGGAATACCTCGGGACTTGCATTTGGCCCTAGCACATGCATGGAAGCTTGGTGCTATGTTGAAACATGCAAAACCTAGTCCCCGGGTGCATGTGTCTCCCTTCGCATGCGTGCGCTGTAACCTAAAGCTAAGGTTCTGGACTTATATAAGGGGGAAACTCCCTGTTCCGGTGAAACCGGGTAGGATAGTGCCCTCCCCTGTGAAGCAACATGGTTTTACATCATCATATGACCTAAACAAACACAAAACAAGAGAGTGCTACTCCGGGCTACCCCTGTCAGAGGGACGTCTAGGGGGGTAGACGATCCGATGCCCACAGATCAGGGTTCCGCAGGAGACCACGCTCCGGGGCGTCGAAATACCTCAAGGACTTGCATGTGGACCTAGTACATCCATGGAAGTGTGGTGCTATGTTGAAACATGCAAAACCTAGTCCCTGGGTGCATGTCTCCCCCTTCGCATCTCGTCTTTGTAACCTAAAGCTAAGGTTGGACTTATATAAGGGGAAACTCCTGTTCGGTGAAACCGGTAGGATAGTGCCCTCCCTTGTGAAGCAACATGGTTTTACATCATCATCTGAGCTAAACAAACAGAAAACAAGAGAGTGCTACTCTGCTACCCCTCGGAGGGGCGTCTAGGGGTAGGCGATCCGATGCCAGATCGAGGTTCCTGGAGACCACGCTCCGGGGCATCGGAATACCTCAAGGACTTGCATGTGGCCCTAGCACATGCATGGAAGTGTGGTGCTATGTTGAAACATGCAAAACCTAGTCCCTAGGTGCATGTGTCCCCTTCTCATCGTAATGTGTAACCTAAAGCTAAGGTTGTGGACTTATATAAGGGGGAAACTCCCTGTTCCGGTGAAACCGGGTAGGATAGTGCCCTCTCCTTGTGAAGCAACATGGTTTTACATCATCATATGACCTAAACAAACACAAAACAAGAGAGTGCTACTCCGGGCTACCCCTATCAGAGGGACGTCTAGGGTGGTAGACGATCCGATGCCCAGATCGGGGTTCCAGCGGAGACCACGCTCTGGCGTCGGAATACCTCAAGGACTTGCATGTGGCCCTAGCACATGCATGGAAGTGTGGTAATATGTTGAAACATGCAAAACCTAGTCCCTGGGTGCATGTCTCACCCTTCGCATGCGTGCGATGTAACCTAAAGCTAAGGTTCCGGACTTATATAAGGGGGAAACTCCCTGTTCCGGTGAAACCGGGTAGGATAGTGCCCTCCCCTGTGAAGCAACATGGTTTTACATCATCATATGACCTAAACAAACACAAAACAAGAGAGTGCTACTCCGGGCTACCCCTGTCAGAGGGACGTCTAGGGGGGTAGACGATCCGATGCCCACGGATCAGGGTTCCGTAGGAGACCATGCTTCGGGGCGTCGGAATACCTCAAGGACTTGCATGTGGCCCTAGCACATGCATGGAAGTGTGGTGCTATGTTGAAACATGCAAAAACTAGTCCCCGGGTGCATGTGTCCCCCTTCGCATGCGTGCGCTGTAACCTAAAGCTAAGGTTCTGGACTTATATAAGGGGGAAACTCCCTGTTCCGGTGAAACCGGGTAGGATAGTGCCCTCCCCTGTGAAGCAACATGGTTTTACATCATCATATGACCTAAACAAACACAAAACAAGATAGTGCTACTCCGGGCTTCCCCTGTCAGAGGGACGTCTAGGGGGGTAGACGATGTGATGCCCACAGATCAGGGTTTCGCGGGAGACCATGCTCCGGGGCATCGAAATACCTCAAGGACATGCATGTGGCCCTAGAACATGCATGGAAGTGTGGTGCTATGTTGAAACATGCAAAACCTAGTCCCCGGGTGCATGTCTCACCCTTCTCATGCGTGCGCTGTAAACTAAAGCTAAGGTTCTGGACTTATATATGGGGGAAACTCCCCGTTCGGGTGAAACCAGGTAGGATAGTGCCCTCCCCTTGTAAAGCACCATGGTTTTACATCATGATATGACCTAAACAAACACAAAACAAGAGAGTGCTACTCCGGGCTACCCACATCGAGGGGCGTCTAGGGGTAGAGCGATCGATGCCCAGATCGTGGTTCGGAGACCACGCTCGGCGTCGGAATACCTCAAGGACATGCATGTGGCCCTAGCACATGCATGGAAGTTTGGTGCTATGTTCAAACATGAAATACCTAGTCCCCGGGTGCATGTGTCCCCCTTCTCATGCGTGCGCTAGCTGTAACCCAAAGCTAAGGTTCTGGACTTACATAAAGGGGAAACTCCCCGTTCGGGTGAAACCGAGTAGGATAGTGCCCTCCCCTTGTGAAGCACCATGGTTTTACATCATTATATGACCTAAACAAACCACAAAACAAGAGAGTGCTACTCCGGGCTACCCCTGTCAGGGGGACGTCTAGGGGGTGGACGATCTGATTCCCACAGATCGTGGTTCTGGAGACCACGCTCAGGCGTAATCCTCAAGGACTTGCATGCTTAGCACATGCATGGAAGTGTGGTGCTATGTTGAAACATGCAAAACCTAGTCCCGGGTGCATGTGTCCCCTTCTCTTCGTCTGCTGTAACCTAAAGCTAAGGTTCTAGACTTATATATAAACTCCAGTTCGGTGAAACCGTAGGATAGTGCCCTCCCTTGTGAAGCACCATGGTTTTACATCATCATATGACCTAAACAAACACAAAACAAGAGTGCTACTCGGTCTACCACAGAGAGGGGCGTATAGGGGTAGACGATGTGATGCCCACAGATCAGGGTTCCACGGGAGACCATGCTCCGGGGCATCGGAATACCTCAAGGACTTGCATGTGGCCCTAGAACATGCATGGAAGTGTGGTGCTATGTTGAAACATGCAAACCCTAGTACCCGGGTGCATGTGTCACCCTTCTCATGCGTGCGCTGTAACCTAAAGCTAAGGTTCTGGACTTATATAAGGAAACTCCCGTTGGGTGAAACCATGTAGGATAGTGCCCTCCCCTTGTGAAGCACCATGGTTTTACATCATCATATGACCTAAACAAACACAAAACAAGATAGTGCTACTCCGGTCTTCCCCTGTCAGAGGGACGTATAGGGGGGTAGACGATGTGATGCCCACAGATCAGGGTTCCACGGGAGACCACGCTACGGGGCGTCGGAATACCTCAAGGACTTGCATGTGGCCCTAGCACACGCATGGAAGTGTGGTGCTATATTTGAAACATGCAAAACCTAGTCCCCGGGTGCATGTGTCCCAATTCTCATGCGTGCACTAGCTGTAACCTAAAGCTAAGGTTCTGGACTTATATAAGGGGGAAACTCCCGTTGGGTGAAACTGGTAGGATAGTGCCCTCCTTGTGAAGCACCATGGTTTTACATCATCATATGACCTAAAAAAACACAAAACAAGAGAGTGCTACTCAGTTACCTCGGAGAGGGACTTTGAGGGCTAGACGATCCGATGCCCACAGATCAGGGTTCCAGGAGACCACGTTCAGGGGCGTCGAAATACCTCAAGGACTTGCATGTGGCCCTAGCACATGCATGGAAGTGTGGTGCTATGTTGAAACATGCAAAACCTAGTCCCTGGTCCATGTGTCCCCTTCTCATGCGTCTTCGTGTAACCTAAAGCTAAGGTTAGACTTATATAAGGAAACTCTCCGTTCGAGTGAAACCGGTAGGATAGTGCCTCCCTTGTGAAGCACCATGGTTTTACATCATCATATGACCTAAACAAACACAAAACAAGAGGCGCTACTCTAGGCTACCCTTCGGAGGGACGCCTAGGGGTAGACGATCCGATGCCCACAGATCAGGGTTCCGCGGGAGACCATGCTCCGGGGCGTCGGAATACCTCAAGGACTTGCATGTGGCCCTAGCACATGCACGGAAGTGTGGTGCTATGTTGAAAGATGCAAAACCTAGTCCCCGGGTGCATGTGTCCCCCTTCTCATGCGTGCGTTGTAACCTAAAGATAAGGTTCCGGACTTATATAAGGGGGAAACTCCCCGTTCGGGTGAAACCGGGTAGGATAGTGCCTTCCTTGTGACACCATGGTTTTACATCATCATATGACCTAAATAAAAGCAAAACAAGAGAGTGCTACTCGGCCACCTGTCGGAGGGACGTCTAGGGTGGGTAAACGATCCGTGCCCACTGAGATCGTGGTTCCACGGGAGACCACGCTACAGGCCGAATACCTCCAGGACTTGCATGTGGCCCTAGCACATGCATGGAAGTGTGGTGCTATGTTGAAACATGCAACACCTAGTCGCCGGGTGCATGTGTCCCCCTTCTCATGCGTGCGCTAGCTGTAACCTAAATCTAATGTTCTGGACTTATATAAGGGGGAAACTCCCCATTCGGGTGAAACCGGGTAGGATAGTGCCCTCCCCTTGTGAAGCACCATGGTTTTACATCATCATATGACCTAAACAAACACAAAACAAGAGAGTGCTACTCCGGCTGCCACTGTCGGAGGGGCGTCTAGGGGTGTAACGCCCGAATCGAATCTATGCGGATCTCGGCATTTCCGCCAAAATCCGCATAGAAGCGATTCAAAGACGCCCACCAGGCACTTTCGTGTGGGTGGGATTTGAATACAAGTAGTTACATCACAATAGTTTACAACAGAGTCCACAAGAACTTATATATACAACAACGACTCAATGAGTCAAGAATACAAAAGGTACAACACAAAGATACAAATCCAGAAGAAAGCAAGATAGTATCCGAGTATGGACAAGATCCAAATGGGACTAAGAGTCCTGAAGAATAACCAAGCGGTGTCCAACCTGCAGCCATGGGAAGAAGGTAACCTTGCTAACGTGTCAATCACATACCTTCAAGCCAAAAGGGTGCCACAAAGGGCAAAGGAAAAGCGAGAAGAGAGCGGAAGGGTCGATCGAGGCCATTACATGAGACTAGAATTCGGCGGTCCTCGCCTACATAGGTATGGTGGGCTCGGCTGACAAAAAAGCTTGCACTATCTAACTTATAGAGACACGCCACAACCGGCTATTAGGCGAGATAAGAGAGCTATCTTGGTAACAATAATATAACACCAGACATAACCCATCCGAAGCTTTCCCCCTCGAAGACCAGTCAAGGAAGTCCCTTAAGTTACACGGGTGACAATTTAGTTAATCGGTATTTAGTTGATAAGGCTAATTACTAATCATATTATTAGAGGCAAAACATTAGTGGCGTTATCTATGATCATGACAACACTCGAGGCGTCCCTAACCGTGGACACACGCCTTCTCGAAAGATTTACCTGCGGGTGCACTACTGCCCAAGCATGCTCAACCCATCGGGCAACATATCACGCGTGCCATCCGATCTCACAACAAGAACTGTCCCATAACTACGCGCATATCCGAGGCATCACCCTCTTGTGGGGAATCCAACCAAGAGAATACCGATTCTCGAGGGAGGCATAGCGTTTACTACTATGGATCGGGACCTGGGTAACCTGTATGACACCGTAAAGCCGCCACCGTAAAACAGCGATGGCGTGGCGCCGGTGTAACACACACCGTGGAATCTGCAGCCACCGTGTACCCTTGATTTATATTATGCAAGCCATGGTAACCTGCATTAATACCGGTAAGCCGCACCGTACCATTTATGTATGCACATGGAAATCCACCAAAACATCAAGTCCAAGACATATCAACTCACCCATGTCCGAGACATATGCGTCACCAAATGGAAAACCAATTTTGTAACCCTCTGGATATATGAATAGCGCCAGTTAGTTGAGGGGATCCCAGGCCCCACGTTTAGTTAGCGATCAACTTAAACTGGTATCGTGAAACGAACGGGTCCTAGGTCGGCTCAAGCAGTTCCCAAAGGTGATCCCTTGAAGAGGCCTTATCATTAGGTGAAACCATAACCATAACCAACATCACCAATTTAATTATCTTATCACCAACAATATCAAATAATATGTTCCACCTATATGAAATGATACTAAGCATGCCTCACATTTCAAAGGACAAACTAGCTACTTTCACAAGGCAATGGGATAACCAAGGCAATATAGTGAGTAGGTAACAAAGGAGCGGTACTATAGCATGGACAATAAGGATAGCAATAGATCAAAGGAAGGATGTAAAGACTGTAAATGCAAAATAGGTAGAATGGGGAGAATGCTCGCACAGCAGAGACAGAAGTCCAGGAGTGGCCAGGGCTTGGTCGTATCTCCTGCCAAACTCGTAAATTCTCGAACTCCTTCGTCCTATCAAATTGAAGAAGCGAACACTAGAAGGAAAAACCGATGCAATATTTAATACTAGGCGGAAGATCCGGCATGTTTATGATATGATGCATGGCATGGCAATATGTGGCCTAACTTAGCAATATTAAGCGGAATCGGGATTCCGACATTTATTATTAGATTCAAGTTATTTTAACTACCCCAAGATATTAAATATTAAATCAACAAAGGCTAAATGCATGGGTAAGCAGTTATCATCACACAAGTTTAAATGAAGTCGGGATAATATAAATATAGCCCTCATATAGTCTCCATATTTAATTATGAGGTGAATCGACTATACAACCCGGACCCACAAAAATGTATGCAAGCATGTACAATTTTATATGCAATAGGTATATATTATATCTTATAAAAATATGGGTCGGATAAATTGTCACACAAAGGAGCGTAAGAGCTTGGGGTTAGAGGTTTGGTTCGGTCCTGGGGATCGACCTTCGTTCCATGAAGGGACAACGGCGTTAGGAGAAGAATACCTTGGCGTTCCATCGACGATGACGAACTTGGATAGGTCCAGTACCTCTGGTAGCCCTCGGTTTCATCTTCGTGCATAAACAAAGCACCCATTCCGCTTCTTCTCTTTATGTCGCTGGATCCGAAGTAGCCAAGATAGTGGGGTTCCGCCCAAACTTCTCGCATCACCATAACTCGTGGCTTTCGATTCATACATCCATCTTCCTGCGATCACGACTTTCCCATCAACACCACAACATCAACCAGGATACACCACAACCTCACTCGCATCTTCAAACATACATCAACAACACCCTATCTTCTCATCCATCGCATAGACATCAGCAAGCCATTGAGGACCAGAACCGAACATGACCCAGCGAGGGGCATTTGCACGCTGCGGCTTGAGGAGGAGGTGACTATATGGAGGAAAGAAAGCAGCGGGCGAGAAGAACCTAGGATTTAGCGGGGAAGCCATAGTGCTAGCATGACCTTGCCAAGGCTGACAGGCTTTCGATAGAGGTCAGGGCTCGGCGGAAGCTACGGCAAGGGAGGAAGGCGGTCCCGTCGGTGACGGCAGCTCATGAGGAGAGGAGGAGGGCGGTGGCGAAGCGGAGGGCTCATGGAGAAAAGGCGATGGGGGTGGT